>OX345697.1:10000000-11314166 GCA_947044815.1 Apomyelois bistriatella
TCGTAATGAAATAAGGTTGAAAGTGGCGATACTGGGTTGGCCTGTCACTAGTCTCCGTTCAATGCCATTTCTGGTGAAATTTTTCAGTTTTTATTTAATATTTCAATAATTATGACTAAATATTGTAATTTTTTTAGGTATCCCTCTGGGTCATTATGTTATTCTTTTTATAGACGTAAAAAAATTGGTAGTTGTTGCTGAAGATATCAAGTAATTCGCGACGAAACCTTTTCTGGATATAGCTTTTTTGCTATTTTATTTAGATAGGTTTCAATTTTTTATTTTTAATATTTTAATGTAATCATTTATTTTGATCTTTGAACTATACTTCATATTTTTTTCATGCTTGTATTCCATGAAGAATATAGCTAACTGCGCGACGAAAAAATAGACGTTTTACGGTATTCCCCTGATGCACAGCGCCTTAAGTCGTTGGTCCCGGCTGTTATCGGTAGATGGCAGTCAGTTATTATAGGCTATGTCCGGGTCATGTTCCTGTGGGTCTGGTTTCCCTGTAAAAAGGGTTACGGAGGTCAGACTGCAAACGCTCCATTGTAATATAACCAGTTCCACCAAATCAGGACCATGATTATTAGCGTACCCTGGGCTCTGAAGCATAAGCTGAAGATGCAACCTGGAAACACCCTCGGACGAAGCACTATATAAGGTCGTTCAATAGATACACTTAATTTTCTGTAAGTTCTCTTGTTATGAATCTCTCAAGGAAATACAAGTTTGCCAGTATAACGTTTAACTAACTAACTTCGTTAGGTCTTTATCTAACTTGAGCTATGTTCACTGTTGGAGTGCCAATGTTTGAACAATGCCCACGTTGGGGCTTTTGTTCAAGATTGTAGTCGAGTACAGTTAACGAATCTAACAAGATTTCAGCGAATTGGCCTCTGACGATAGTTAATTAATTTAGTTCGTTTCAAATTTGTTGTAATAAATAAATAAAAGTATTAATTACTAATCTTATTTTGAGTACTTAATCTTATATATAGATAAAAAATTTGGGATCTCAGTTTGGAAACCTCTGACTAGAAAAATAAAAAAAATAATAAGATTTCGTGACCTAAGTCAAGTATAACTAAAATATATAAACTAGAAATTCAACATTAAATCATCATCAATCAGCATTTATATACATAGGCCTCGCCCAAGAATTTTCTGAACGACCAGTTGGATTATTAAATTAATAAAACAAAACTTAGAAATAAACTACATGATAAAGTTATTACTTACATAAATAAATAAAAAATATTTTTATGTAAAATGTTGCTAAGACGAGACCTTATGACACACTACTAAAACGTTATCAGTTCTTATGTAAGTAGAGTCAAGTTCCTAATACTAACGCCCTTACTCTACAAGGCCTTACAAGGGTCTTACTAAACCATACCTTGGCCAAAATGGCTTGGTCATACGAGCCCCGAACTCTACCAGGCCTGTCTTCCTAAACTATACCTTGGTCAAAATGGCTTGATCATATGAGCCTCAATTACTACCTTGAACAATCTAACAACCCCACTTTTCTACAGGTCAGCAAGAGTCGGTAAGACATCCCTGGTCTCCAGGTTCCTCGGCAACAAGTTCGAAGACAGCTACACGCCTACCATCGAAGACTTCCATCGGAAGCTGTACAGGATCCGCGGGGAGGTGTACCAGCTGGACCTTCTTGACACGTCGGGAAACCATCCGTTTCCTGCAATGAGAAGATTGTCCTTTCTAACTGGTATGGCTTTTCTCTTTTTTTTCCTGTCTTCCACTACTTTCGAGCAAAATGACCTCCGTACTGGAAGGGAGTAGCCATACGCTGCGTGGCTCTGTCAAATTATAAGCCCAATCGTATTCTATATATTATTGTGAAACATATTTATGAATCATTTATTTAAAAAAATGTTCTCATTTAGTTTGTGCATTTCGCCGCTAGATGAAATAATATAATACTTACTTAGTGTATGTAATGTAATCTGTACATAAATTATTTGCTGCTTTGATTCATTTTTTATGTGTTAGTGTCATCATTACAGGTATGCAGAACTGTACTTGTGTGTATATTTGCAACGCAAAAAACGCCAGACCTATTGAAATAGTAAAATATCGCCAATATACTCAATTCCGGTATATGAAAGCCGTGTTGCGATGACTAGGACACCCTCTGTTTATCCCGCCTTTTACAAAAATGTTTCATTTTTAAGCCAGACACTTCACACAATATTCACTTTTTTCTTTTCACTTGTTTATTTTTTTTTCTTTCATTATTTTCAAAATAAACTTAGTACATGTATGTTTGGCCCTACCCGTGCTATAAACTTAGTAACACTTTTTTTGTAATACAGCGTTAGATCATGTCTGCTTGCTTCTATGTTTTCATTGAAGAGTATAAATGTTGCTCTAAATAATCAAAGGTTGCTCTATGCTCCATGTTTCAAGGTCTGCTCTCGTACAAACCAATTTATTTTTAATAATCTCTCTTAATTTATATCTCTTTATTAAATGCCCGCCTAAAATGTAAGTAAAATACCGCTCTTATTGGAAAAATATTGCGTGCACGAAATTAATCAAAAGTTTTTTACTTTATTAACTCAAATAACTTTTTCATGGAGCGGTTCCCAGAAGAAAAGTTCATATGAAATCTGTAAATTCGTTTTAAAAGTAGGGAATAATTGTTACTGCACGTTTTGCCCCACCCGTGCTATAAATTTGAAATCCAGGTTTTTTTTATATAAAAAGTTATAAAAGGTTATAAAAAGTATCATAGAATAACGAAAAAAGTTAAGTCTTTAAAATCTGAATTACTTTTGTGACAACTACACCTACAACATTACAATTAAGGTTAGCAAATTAAAGTATTTTCAAAATACTTTAATAGTTAAATAAAAACCCAAAGACCTTCATTTTTAAAAATTTACTACAAGGTCAAATATATTATAGTTAAATAAAATATAGTTGTTGGGGTTCCGTACCTTAAGGGTAAAATCAAAAACCTAAAACTCTTCATATTTCGTTTCCGCTATATTAAAGTTTGCCCATCCGTCTTTATGGGGGAATGGGATCCTTTAATACACCTCACGGTCTTACAAGCTGGGATGGATACTTACGCCTATAATTTTGAGAGCTATTCAAGTATCATGCTGTCACTGTCATATCGTTGACGTCCAGCGCGACAGACTGATACTTGAGCAGCTCTCAAAATTGAGTAGCGTTTGAGTATTCGGCATTACACCCGTATTCTTTTACGTTTTCTAAAAAACTCGACTCAACCTCACTCGACCTCAGTGGTATTCATAGTCGACACTAGCTTCCTCACCTTTTCCCTCTGGCAGCTGAGGAATTAATTAAGATCTGGTTCATGTGTTTAATGCACTACAAGGTCACCCAATCACAGCTTAGCGTTAATCCTATTAATGTTAGGTGTTAGCAGATCAAGTCAGGAGTACAGTCAATCAATTCGATGTAAATTGATACACTTACAAAGTAAGTAATTAAATCAATCAAACATCGTAATAATCTGAAAAATGGGATCTGAAATTGGGACTTAACTAACATAAATTAGTAGAAGCGTTTATTGTTTTTTTTTTTTTGTTGGCGTAATATACCTACCCAGACAAAGGTAGACTGCAGTCGTGGGCCACTCTGGTTACTTTACCAGAATGTCCCGCGACTCCACATATTTTTCGGGTGTATGACATCAAAATAATGTATTTATTTTGCCTCTATTTAAAATGTCCCATAAATCATATGTTACCAAATTAATTGTTACAATAATATGGACAAGAAATCGATTAATTTTAATTATTTATATTTTTAACTTTCTTGCACACTAGTGCAGTATTAAGAAAATATATTATTCATTATGGAAATCCTTAGGGGTGGCCTTTATCTAGCAGTGGACAACCTGCGGCTGACATAATGATGATGAACTAAACCTACATACTAAATGACACTATTTTGCACAAGCAATCTCTTCACTACAATGGGAAAAAACTAGTAACAAGGCGTGATATCTGTAAATATACTTACTTAAATATTTTTTTGCTTACTTATCTTTTTTGCTATTTGACGGTTTACCTGTAGGTATGGTTCATTTTAACTATAGGTCCCTTGAAATAGTCACGTCTGAGAGAACCATGCCGAGTATTCCGGAAATTTCACGGTCGTGAATGCGATTTACGAATTTCTTTTCATCGGCAAATTCAATTCAGCCAGTGATTGTACGCTGCGAAATATTAATTCTGAATTTTTTAAATCTGTAGTACTTTTTTACGCTTTGTAGTCAATCAAGACGAATACTGTGCCCGATTGGTACTGTTTTTGAGTCATTACATACACAATAGCTTTCAGTAGGTTTGAGAACACTAATTACCCAGTAGAGTAATTAGTGTTCTTAATCCTACCAAGGCACAGGGTTTAAAGGCCTTACAACCTGCACCCGTCGTCATTACTAGGTAATGAAACAAAATATTTAGAATACTATCTAATTTGTCTGAATCAATTCGTGCTAAAACTTTATAGAGTTTACCCGCCATACGTCGCATATATCAAAATGTCAAATGATAAAAACTCTGTCAAGAGGAGTTTAGTCTGAAATAATTCATGGTGAATTGCAAGGTAAAAAAGAAGGGCTCAGTTTTTTAAAAGACTAGGCTCTATTAGACGGGTCGTTAGCTGCCTTGATTGCCTGTGGAGCGGCCTCATTTTAAAACTGTCTCGTTTTATTCTGTTTTGTAAATAATATCGACCATCTTATTAAGATTCAATGTAGCGTTAAAACATTGAGTCTTCCAACCATTTTGCTTCACTTATAGTCAACTGCGGCATTTTCTATGGAAAACTACCCGGAGTCTACTAAACATACCCAAACAAGCATTTTTTACAGTTAGTAGGTAGTGAATCTTAAACATCGATTTAAAAATGAGGCATGTGGGTGAAGAACCTTCTAGTTTTCGGAAGTCTAATAAAATTACCATAAAAAATAAGTTAATATTGGAAGTTTCGATCAGATGATTAAAAAATACAAGGTTACCTTACTATTTGTATTATATTATTACTATTATTCGTAAGGCACTTTACGAATTTCCAAACAAAATCCTACAGAAGTTAGCGTTAGAAGTTTGCTAAACTCCCGTCTTACTACAAAAACATGTCTAACTCTAAAACTAGGTTTAAACTATTATCCACCCAAATCAAGTAAATATTGACAGGTGATATAGTGTGATATTACTAGATATCAACTTGACTTGGGCGGATAATGATCTTAACCTAGTTTTAAAGTTAGACATGTTTTTGTAACAAGACCGATAACATCAACCAACACTGTTCTGTGTTAATTACTGGCACAGATTACATAGTATCGTGTCGCCGTGATACTCACCCTTTGACACGTAACACCCTGTAATTTGTAGCTCTAAGAGGCTATACTCTTAGCCACATGCCATGTTACAATTATTGGGTTGACCTGCCTGTCGATTCTATAAATTTCAAACAACAACTCGCTTCTCACGTCGCTATCACTCACTCTTCGCATAAGGTTCAAAATGACAAGTGAGAAGTGAGCCTCGAAGTGACGGGGAAATTACCTTACAGAATGCCACATCTTACGTCATCTCATACAAAATCTCACGTCCAATCTAGTTCATCTCGCTGACACGCTCGCAAGGGTAGCGCTAGTTTAGATTCGAATTATCAACCGAGTTTTTAGAATGCCAATCAAGAAACAGCGGATAGATTCGAAGGTTAAAATGAAAGCTTACAGAATAAAGGCCCTGGGGGCCTAGCCAAAGCCACAATTTTAAAACACTTAAAAAGTTAGACAAGAACAAAATGTATGGGATTGACATTTGACCTTGTGATTTAGCGCGGCTTATGACTGTCTAAATCGTACATATTGTTCTTGTCGACATTCGTCAACGTTTTGAAATTGTGACTTTGGTTAAGCCCCCAGGGTCTTAAATATTAATTTATCCTCTCTTATCGTATGTTTTCTCCGTTGCATTTTAAGTTATTTGCTTTGGAGCTAAGGTAGTTTTAACGTAGCTTTTAATAGACAGAAAACAGCAAAAAATCTCAATTTTTAAGTCCATCTCTACATGTTTTTACCTTGATCTATATTTTATCCTTTACTAGCGACCCGCCCTGGCTTCGCACGGCTGCAATGCTATATAACACAAGTATTATACATATAAACCATCCTCTTGATTCACTCTATCTATTAAAAAAACCGCATCAAAATCCATTGCGTAGTTTCAAAGATCTAAGCATACATAGGGACAGCGGGAAGCTACTTTTTTATACTATGTAGTGATAGTAATAATAATTCACACAAAAAAAAATATTTGAAATTTTTTATTAATTTTCTTGACATAAACTTTAAAGTTGAGTTGGCAACACTGATGTTACCTTGATGTTACCGTAGCTTGCCTGGTGGCCTACTACCACCTCTTAAACCATGCAAGATCCAGTGAGTAAGCGAGACAGCGCAATACATGATGTAAGGCGACATCCTCCTTACTCACTGGATCTTGCATGGTTTTAAGAGACGGTAGTAACCCCCCTGTACATTAATCTTGTAGCTAATGAGTTGACACGGCTAGGCATGGCATAGTGTACAGAGAGACACATTAAAGTAAACTACCTTACTCTTTCACTTACACCTAAGATGGTATCAATTTCTATGTAACCTACTGTACTTCAACGCCAGTCATAAAGTTAGCCTAACGCTTCAGGTTAGGTCATTACCATAACAGATTGCTTCTAGTCCAGACGCCGAGGTTTCTGCTAAGCCGTGTAATTAAAATGTATCTCAGTTATATGCAAATTTGGTTTACGTAAACATGTGTATGATTTAACACCTGACTGGGGCGAAGCCAAAGAGGAGGATTATGTGCTTAACATGTATGTATGTTTGTATGTTCATATCTCTTACTTAGTAACTAAATAAACCGATTATAATAAATGAAATGTCGTTTGATTCGTCTTTATTGCGCGTGTGTCACTAGGTATTATAATTGAGAAAATTTTTGGCGAAGGAATATCTGCTCCTAAAACAATTTAGTACTAGCTGTTGCCCGCGATATCGCGGTTATATGGCGCCAAAAAATGCCTATGTTTGACCTCTCCATACTCAATTTCATCAAAATTGGTCCAGCAGTTTAGCCGTGTAAGCTTAACAGACAGACTTTTGGATTTATAATATTAATATGGAAATGGATGTTACCAAAAGGATTTTTAAATTTAATTAACAAATATACGCAAAACTCGTTGTTTGCTCTAAAGACCTTGTTTTGTAAGTACTTGTTATTGTATGGTTTCACACAGGCCTCACGCTGAAAAGTAGCTGATACTTCTCTAAAATGACCTCAGAGTAATGCATACAAGGTTTATTTTGCCATGTGTTTAACATATTTTGTTTGGTCCCAGTTTTATAGCTCCTAAAAGTAGCCTGTTGTTTTCAATTCCAATATTTGGCTTGAAAAGTTAAATAGACTGAAATTGATTAATGATCAAATCAAACTTATACTTACTGCATTAAACGTCATTGAATCTTTTGATATTTTGTCTGTGGTTTTATGTCATCATCTCCGAGTCTTCCGATAAACTGAATTAAATTTCTTTCTTTCTGAGTTAATTTCAAGTTTCTTAAATTTGATTAACAGCAAGCTCACTTGAAATCGATTAGCTTTAGTTTTTGTTATTTCTGTCATTTTGTGATTTTTTATGGAGGAAATAAAGATTCCTTTACTTTACTTTAAAGTACTTCAAAAAAAAACTATTTTGTGTCATAAGCACCCTCATGGCGGAGAATCAAAGAAAGTTGAAAAAATGGTCATCTAAATTTACATCACCTATAAGAAGAGTAAAAACACCAATTTCTAACAAAATCGCCTACTCTTTTGAATCCAATATAGCGTTCCCATAAAACTTTGTTACACAGCATAAAAATAAGTAATAAGTACGAAAGTTGTCATTAACCAACTGATAACCTTACCCAAATCCTATCAGAGGCTGTTACCATAAAAAGTAACAAGCTAAGACATAAAACGTTACAAGACTGTTAGATTGTGTAATAACAAGACAGCGTGGCACCACGAGACACAGTTGATGTTTTGTAAATATTTAATGCTTAGAATTACCTTGTTTTTTAAATATACTGAATTATATTTTTTCTATATAATCTCAAAATACGGATGGATTTGTTTATATTATTAAGTAGACCAATAAAAATGCGAAACACTTAATGGAAAGCGGTTACAGCAGCCCATGGACGAGAGCCGACCTCATTAGTATTAAATGTATTAAAGAAATAAATTAATGATGATTGCATCATACTACAATGAAAATTTTCTGATTTATCTTGTCAGGCGATCTCTTCGTGCTAGTTTTCTCCATGGACAGCCGGGAGTCTTTCGAGGAGGTGATTCGTCTCCGGGAACAGATCCTGGAAACCAAGGCAAATGCCACGAGCGGCGGCAGCCGGGGCCGCCGGCAGATGCCCAGGGTGCCTATGGCCATTGCTGGGAATAAGTGCGACCGAGAGCTAAAGTTAGTATAAGAACCCATTTAGATTTTAGGCCAAATTGATCTTACTGCCCATTCAGACTCGGATTTAGATTCAGACTAATTTTGCCTTCTTCTACGTGGTTAATAAAACAACCTACAAGTTGTGTCCAAATCAGTGTCTCTCTAAATAACTCTATACAGAGTAGAATAAAGGCATAGGCATTTCTTTTTACTTTAAAATTTCTTTATTTGCCTTGAGTGGTAGCTATCTGAGGTAAGAAGGTTCTGATTTGTCCCATAAAATAGGTTGAAAATATCAGAAGTTATTTTTAAATTAGTTTTTTACATTCATTGTTATTCAATTCAGCAACCCAGCCAGCGTCTTCCGAATTTCATCATCCCACGGAAATGGCAAGGCATAGGTAAATGCTCCAAGCGTTATCGGTAAGCTTATAAAAAGCTATTTCTTGTTCCAGGACTGTTCAGCCCGAAGAAGCATCAGCGTATTGCAGCACTCAAGATACAGCATGCGTATTCGTCGAGACCTCCGCCAAGAAGAATTACCACGTCGACGACCTTTTCTACGAACTGTTCGTTGTCGCCAACCTTCCTTTAGAAATGGCTCCGAACCATCACAAACGTGTCAGCACTGCATTCGGCAGCCCTTGTACACTACCACCGACCAGTAGCCAAAGTAGTAGGAGTAAGAAATGTACTTTATCTATTAAGAGAAGATTGTCAGACGCTTGTGGTGTTGTCGCGCCAAACGTTCGGAGGCCTAGCATTAGAACAGATCTGATGATTATGAGAACAAAGACTTGTGCCAAAGGAGATGGCGACAGCGCTAGCGGGAGTCCAAAGCTCAATCTAAATAGACTGGTCAGAACTACAGGACAAACGGACAAAAGATCATGCGCTATTCAGTGATATTCGAAGCATGTTATTTCTACTGGACTGCATACGTATTTTTGTTTTTTAATAACGTACAGGTATAATAGCCGATTTGATTATTGTAACATTAAAATATTTAAATTGTTAAGTCTTTACGATTCTGACGTTATTGTGCATTCACTTCTTCTAAATTTCATTGTTTTTTTTTATTCTTCCTTAAACCAACAAAACGCGCGCGCTTGATTCATTTCAGTTGTCAGTTGTGCTTGTCGTACTCACTTCACTATGTACCTACTAGTTCTAAGACCAAAATGTTACATTTAGTTGGCAAATAAATTATTATTATTACTTATTGTTTTGTTTTTAGAAAGAAATTTTATAATATGTTAAATGATAAATTTACGTAAATAATGAAGGACTTAAAATTCTATAAATAATCAAGTCGGGTGCTATAATATTGATACGAAAAACAAAGTCGTCTCTTGTTCTCTCAAATATTTACGAAACTCAAATTACAAAAGATAAATTACGAAGTCAATCAAGCAAATTGGTACAATTTACATTAATCCCTGTTCGAATCCAGTCTAATTCTATCAACGACTTAAAATAAATAAAACTCAGTGTGAAATTAAGTGTTATTATGATGTAATTAATACATTGTTAGATGATTAAAGAGTTTTGGAAAATGAGTTAGGGAGCGTTTGCCTTGTTGCTATAATGGATGTTACTGATGTTAGACTTAGGCTAATTCACATTAAAAACGCGGTCGAGAAAAATATACTCTTTTATAGCTGAATTAGTAATAACATGGGTACAAAATGGTATAAATTATTTCTATCTTTTCTTGTTTGCGAGTTGAAAGGGCTATACGGAATCTATATATATTTTATTTTTTGCTATAGCTAGATCGCAATCGCTAAGTTGAATTCCATCGGGGAGCCAGAAAAATTTAATACCAGTGTTGGCCATTAACACCACAACACACTTTTTAAGAAGATTGGTTTTGATTTTGGTCAGTACAAAGTGACTTTATTTTCCAATCGATCGCCTCGTTTTAGATCTTATTCAAAGCTTTGGCGATATTAGTCTTATACTAATAGTAAACCTGGGTTCATAAGATCCGTAGAAAATAGAGATGATGGCCGGTTTACGATATAAAGCAATTGCTAGTTCGAACAATAGTAATTATAGGGCTAATTCAAAACGATTCAATTATACGATTCTAAACAATTGGAATATTTTATTTGCCTCATTGCACAGCACTCCTGTCTCGTACTTTTAAAACTGTTTACCATCAAGCACGAACGTTCGGATTAAAAAAAATGAAACTTTATCTTTGATTTGAATCAATTTTCTTTATGTTGTCAACTTACACGCTCGTAAAAACGAATTAACTTTTCTCTTCTTTTTACTTGATAAATTGATTAATTAAGTAGGTATATTTGTTTTTATACCTAATTAACATGCTATAGAACGTTAAACATTAAAATTAAATTTGTTACTGTTTTTGACATAGTCATTTTGTTTTGTGATCAGCCGGCTAATTCAATGTTGAATATCAAATATATAGAGCACTTTACATCTTGTTTTATAATGTTTCTTTGAAGTTTTCGTTGAAAAAAAAAGAATGTAAACTCGCAAGATCGTGTCGATATTAACATTGTGGATAGAACATGAACTGTCATACTGAAGTCCGACTTTTAAAATATCGATGTAAGTATGTTAAGTCAAGAACATGGTTTAATGAACATATTAAAAGTTGAGTTGTCGAGCTTGGATTGTGCTAAAATGTATATCTAGTAGAATATTTAGGCTTTATATATATGGTTATCTCTTAATTCTATTTATTGTTTTACTTCATAAATGCTGTTCATATCATGTTGCTACTTATTAATTTTCTCTTATTTAATGTTTAAAAATATATCATTGTTGAAATGGGACCAAATTTTAAGAAAATTGCGCTCATTTTTTTTGTTCCAAATAAAGAAAATGTGTGATAGATTCAGGGATTACTCTTTGAAGTCAAAGTCACAAGTACCTACCAAATTACTTTGCGTGCTTCCGCCACTAGTTAGTTCATGCAAACTACTGCCGGCCGGCGGCCATCCACTACTGTTACTTAGACCTAGCAAGTAATTTAGTAAGTACTTACTTGAATTTAAGAAAAAAAAAACATATTTTCTGCTATGTTAATGAATGCCTTGCCAATCTAAAATACATTATTGTATTAACTTTTTAGTAATATAAACTAACATAGCAATTACAAATTAGTCCTTCGTACAAATTTTACTTCCGATCCTGTACAATCCAAAGATGTATTATTAATGGGTGCAATAACGTTTTCATTCATTTATTCATTCAATTTTCAAGAATAGAATAAAATTTTTTTTGGGAAAATCAAATAATAAAAATTAATTTAAAACGATGTTTCTGTCATTACATTATTTTAATCTTAAGTAAAAAAAAAAGTTATTTTAGGTATATCGCCGGCAAAAAATCAAGCGAAAAAAATCAAATATTAAACATCAAGATTGCGATAAAGGGTTACCAAAATATCGCTGATGCCATATTTGCGGGGGTTGATAGGTGTCGTCTTAATAGAACGCGATTCCGCGACCGACAGATACACAATTTACTTAACAGTAGTATGTGATCTAAGAAATAAGTTTTAGTAATTGAAACCCATTTGTTTACTCTTTTCTTGAGACCTGTTGAAACTGAATCCGCGTCGATAAGTGTGAGGACTCCCTAACTAAGTATATGTCTAATGTCAGCTGCGGCTTGGCTAGCTTCGTAACACTAAAACAGTAAAGAATTAGTGAAGAAAAAAATATTAGGAGAATGAAAACTATAAAAGAGACAATCTGACAATGAAATTAATACATTATCAGAGTGAATTTTATTGATTAACATTTGTATGTAATAACAAATTTTCAAGAATTTTACTTAACACTTGATTTGTAGGTATATTTATTATCAATTAACAAAACAAATGTAGTTTTGGATGATGGGCGCAGACATCAGCGACACAGATTTATAACTAATGCGGGTGTCATCGTTTAACATTTTTTTTATCAATTTTATCGTTGTTGTTCTCATTTTCATTTTCAATCTACTTGAGCAATTTTTATTGAACCTCATTTCGACAATTCAATTTTATAAAGTCGTCAATTTTATACCTGGTATTTTTTTCTGATTGTCCTTAGTCGCCTAAAGGAACTAAACCACCAGGCTTGCCAATGCTCTAGTCTCTCCATATAATTAATTGCGAATCGCATTCTATTAGGACGAAGCCTTACAAATGTTATTTAGGTACTTAAGAGAGCGAATGTTACCAAATGACGCAATTCCACCGAATCTCATCTGACAACAGAAGACTCCATTTTTTTTCTTTTTGTTGGACTGAAAGGGTCATACAGGAGATAATTTGACAATTACTAACACTGTTCAGTCTTCATTTTTATGTTTTGAATTCAAAATATAACAAATTGTGCATAGATTGAAAAAAATTGGTAGAGACCGCGCGCGATTACATATAGAGTGAAGACCTAACTTCAAGGATCAGCAAAATAAACAAATTGAAATTTGAAAATGCTGAATAAATTGCAGCTGTTACAAGCACAGAATAGTTGTATCATATTCGGAGAAGGAAGGTCGTATTTCATATAATGCCAAGGGCTCTACCGTTATTCCAAACATAGTCATGAACTTTTGACTAAAAATATTACATGTATCAAACATGCTCAAACATTTTAAATTGTGTATACGATAAGAGGATTGGATTCAAATTATCATCATTGGAGTCCAATTTAAAATATTTATGCCGGTTGTACACTTTCACTGAGGCACCGCGTAGTGCTACCAAGTTAAGGAGATGACTACCACTCTACAATTAGGAAAAAGATGCAAGCGTATATAATTTAGGCAAACTTTACGGTCTCGCGGTTTCTTCTGTGTACAAAAGTATTATTGATTCTAAATACATCATTTTATCAACAATTTTCATAGTTATTACGAGGCTACCACATAATAAATAAGTTACACACTGGCAATGTTCTATCGGAGATATTATATTCTTAGCAATATGTATATAACTTTACACTTAGCCCCAATAATTTATATTGCCAATATTATTACACTTACCTTTATACTATGTCTAAAACTATGTATCTTTTTATAATTAATCTTTTATCCGTACATCCTTGTCTAATAATACTTATAATAAAGAATTTGTTTTTCAAATCTCTTTTATTTACTATCCAGTATTTGTTCAAGCCATCGCTCTCTTGAAAGCTGCTATAAAATCATTAGTACTAATAGGTTATGTCTTATAGTATATATTAGTATACTTTTCGGAGGGAAAACTAGCTTAAATGGGACTGTATACGTAAACTTCAATAAAATATTAAATATTATTGTAAACAACTGTTTCATTCGGTTTTAGGCTCAAAAGTACATTTAAAATTAAAATCAGAGAATTTACTGAAATTTATTTCGTTGTGTTGATGTTGTGTGGTTTTTACAGCGGATAATAATGACGTATGTGTGTGCCGCAAAAAGTGGAAAACGACACAAGGGACGAAAACCCGTATTTTACACGACACAGACTGATAAATGGTACACGCACGATGGGGTGGCGTTTTGAGATTAACATTTTTGTCTAAATGTTGATGGGATCTTGTTTTTTCACCTTTATTTACGCGTAAATTTAATCGGTGCCAAAACATTTCCGGTTCCTTTTACCGATTTACGTACGTAACGCCACAAGTTAAGTTAATTTGCAACTAAAGTGTGTATGCAAAATTTCAAGAAAATTGTTTTATTACATAAAGCAAGAAGAGATAACTAACAAACAAATTTAAAATCACTTTCAAATTTATAATATAAGGTGGTATTAAGATTCATTTGAATGATCAACATGATCCATAAGAAATGTTATCTTATAAATTAAGTAAGAAAAAATTAAAAATAATCTTCTATAACAAGTCCACTTAACTCATGTTTATTAAGTATTAAATTCCAAAAAGCTTTTAAAAACCGTGAAGGTACTCTAGGTAATGTATTTTTATATTTTCTGGCCTGAAATTGTAAATTATCGCTGTAAACAAAGTGTGCTTTCACCGTAGATCTGAAAGCTCTCAGCATCTTGCAGATTTTCATTATCTTGTCTAAGATGGCTTTCTTTACAGAGCAGATAATTAGACTATCTTATGGAGCAATCTATATTGTGACGAGAGACACATTTAAGCATAATAGTTTTCTTAGTAAACTCTTCAAAATAGGTATAGACTTATAAAATTTTATGTCAATATTACCTTAGTTTTGTAGGTATATAGCGTGAAGATCCGATCGCCGATGGACCGGAAAAGTTCCCAGATGGGACTTTTGAAAACGTTTTTGATTATTTATTTCTTAGATTATGTAATAATAAGTGGCGCGCGCGGATACCAATTATTAATCTAAGATTTATTTTTTGTAGTTTTTTTTTTTAATATGCTTTTAATAAATCTGAGTTATTTGGGTACTTAGCAGGATACTTTAAACTAATACTTAATATTAATTTAATAATTTTTTTTAGCTGTTTATGTTTAACTGCTGGGCAAAAGCCTCCCCACTAACTTTCCATGTATCCCTAGCCATAGCGTTTTCTCGTCAGCTTTTATTAATAATATTATCAAGAGAAAACTATTAATTGAATATCAATATGCATAGCCATGACCCTGGTTTGCTTAGGAATTCCGCAGGCGATCCTAGCTCGCCAATAAACTGACATTAATACCAGCACCTGCTCTAATTGAACTGCACTGACAATTTACTGGATTTATTTACTCATTCATTTAACCATTATCACAGAATATTTAATAGTATTAATGTGCTGAATACAACTCCTTCCTGTATTTCGGTTTCGCTTCAGTATGTGCATGTAGGTTTTATATATATAGCCTTTGTGACTCACAGATAATGTTCCATTATAATGGTGAAAGAATTAAAGGAATCGCTTTACCAGTGTTTGAGTTTATTATTTACAAACAAAAATACAAACAATCAAATCTTTTTTCTTTATAATATTAGTGTGACATGATTAATAATATGGCCACCCTGACGCCAGACAACGCCGACTGGCAGGGTCGCCAAGTAAGAGCTACCAATGAATCATCTGCTTGGTTCGACGACTGGTTTAGTTAGTCTAGTTGGAAATTGTTTAGTTGCTTTTAGTTTTAGTAGGAGTATGGACATTGTAAGCTTGTGATTCTCTTAAAATAAAGATGATTCTGTGCTTCAGAAGGCACGCTAAGTCATTGGTCCCGGTTGCCATCTGGTAAGTACTTGATCGTTAGTAAGGATACACGCCACGGCCCGGGCGTGTAAAACCGTGGAAAACAGCTAGTTTATTAATAAAAAAGGGTCAAAGGAGAAGTCATATTCGCATTAATAATATTAATGTCGGTCGATACTTAAAGTATGGATACTTAGTGTTGCTTTTATTTGTTACAGTAATTTTCTTAATAACAGTAATCGATGTTATTCGATGAATTCCGAGTTATTATTACTAAGTGCTTAGATCGAGTGATATCAATTTACAGCCGACAGGCTCGTAGATGGAGTGATGGATGGTTTCACTAAATATCACTTACCCAAGATTTCAAGCAAGTAGGTTGGATGAATAGAGACTGACGAAAGGTATACAAAGCAGAACTGGGAGAGTCAGTCAGAGTCTGCCTCCTCAAACGTACTGCGACCAAACCGCACAGCTATTAAAAAAGGGAGATATTAGGAGTACTTTAAATCGGCGAGCATGACAAGAGTGATGAGTATGGTGGAAATCTATTCATTTATTTTGTACTAGCGACCCGCCCCGGCTTCGCATGGTTATAAAAACCTTCCTCTTGAATCACTCTATCTATTAAAAAACATCCGCGTCAAAATTCGTTGCGTAGTTTTAAATATTTAAGCATACATAGGGATATAGGGACAGAGTAAGCGACTTTGTTTTATACTATGTAGTGATTCAGGAAATTTGTTATAAGAATTCATGTTAGGAAGCGAGGAACCCTCCCTCCTCTTTAGTCCCTGCTTTTCATTATCATCACTTTTATGAAGTTTGTTAATTAAGGAATTTAAAAAGCGAGATTCGTATATCATTTCAGATATAAAAATTTCCGGACCGCGTCATTATAATAGGTTTACATTGGGAAAAAAGTCAAGTGATTTTATAATTTTGAATATTATTAATATTGTTTTGTAGCGCTGTGAAATAAAGCAGTGTACATATACACGTTTTTATTATGCGATTGGTTTGGCATGGTTACCATATTAAAATATGATCCAGGTAGGGATTCATATATTTAATATTATATTATTAATTATTAACTATTGTAGATACTCATTTGCTGAGAATTGACTTCAACGGTTGCATTAATCACTTTCCATTAGGTAAGCCGTTTGCCCCTACCTACATATAATTTTCTCAGGAATATAGTTATCAAACTATTTTTAATATTGAGTTTATTACATAATACCCCTTTATAAGTGTAAAAACGTTTAAAAGGAATAGATAATGAAATCAGGCTTTCAGCGACTGCAGATATAAAGACACTAAAATAAAATAAAAACAGTTCTATCCAAGTATCCACTTATTCTTTAAGGTAAAAATTATTTAAAAGACCTTTTCTTTATGGAGGGATAAGAACAAACCATAAAAGAGTACTTAATAGACAAAATAGAGATTAGATATAGATAGGTATGTCGGATTTCATTAGCCCAATGTGAACTAGGCTGACCCCGAAAAGTTTCGGATCCGAGCGGGTCGCGTAGAGTACCCTCGCTGCACCAATTTAATGAAAAATGAACCCAAACCACGAGTGCCTATTGAATTAAAACAGGCTGGGTCCAACAAAAACATTCTAAGTATGGAATATGCGCAGAATTTCATACAATAAATTCCATTTTGAACTGTGTAATTGGGTTGAGTATTTTTCATGACACAAGATTTTGCCTGGGGCTTCACTTCTGTGGGAATTTCGTAAACAAATAAACCAAATTTATTTCATTAAATTTTAGATTTACGAGTAAAATTTCTTTGTGCGATCTTATTATACTAATATAACTAGGCCAAAGTATTATTGAAATTTCCCTAACATTATTTAATATTCAAACGCCATAAAATATCATCATAGCACATAAAAATTTTATCGCCTTGTCCCATGTGTTTTCTAGAAAATTATTATATTACTCTCATATAAAGTTTCAGCCCTCCATTCATCGCTGACAATATGACGTTGCCGGTAACCCTTGTATGCAATGTCGTTAATTTTACGCTAGATACGTCGCCGTTATTAAGGTTGCTTCGGTGATAGGTTCATGGATATCGACAAATCTGGAAATACTATTAATAGAGGTATCATCATCATCATTTTGTATAGGTGACACGGTCAACTGACCATGCACACACCGGTGTCAGATTTCTTCGGCCTCTGACGTGATTTCTTTGACGAATACCAGAAGGCAGCCAAAACCAAAACTTAGCGTGTCTTCCGAAGCACCGAACTATCTTTATTATCAGACTGCAATGTGCTAACTAAACTGGAAAAAACCAAAACAAAGTATACTCCTTGTAGGAATCGAACCCCCAAGTCTACATTCAAACCACTGGACCACGGAGGCAGTAATACCTAATCTTCATCATAATAACGACAAGACAATAAGTCCAAAATTGATTTGTGCAGATTTAATAACCGTGGCGTGAATACCATGAAATCATTGTTTACTTGGTGAAGTTGTTAAGTGACAATAGAAAAACAAAAAGATAGAAGTACGTTCAGTTCTTGAGATTTGTCTCATACTCACTCGTACTTTGATTTGTCTTGGTCATTTAACTCCACTAGACACATTTCATTTGCAACTTCTAGTTTCTATATTTCATGGCTATATTCCGGCGTTAGAACATTGTTTGCTTACACGTGGAGGCCAAGTATTTGCCAATATCTCAACCGGCAGCCCTGCCTCAGGGCCAACTATTGTCATGTTAAGTAACGGTAACAAAGTAATAGTTATGTATATCATAAGTCTTTAGATTTATCACAATAGGTTTAATAGGTCACAAAAGCCGTGGTAGACCAACAGCGCGTTGTAGATAAAACATTGCCACGGTGCAAAAGATACGCCCAAAACAGAAGCAATTGGAGTGCATTATTATATAGAGGAGGCCTATTTTATTTATTTATTTATTTATTTAACAGCAAACAAAACACCTATTTATGGTTAAGCCTATGTCCTGCAGTGAACGAATTAAGCTGGAACAGATGATCTGGATTTATCGTATTTCTTTCTGGATAAACATGTTCTCCAAAGATATGACATACTCGTCGCGCTCACAGTTGCATAACTTTTACTGCATTGCTGGACTGCTGGACATAGGCCTTCTCCAAGAAATTACAAAATGACCGGTTGGAAGCGGCCTGCGTCCAGCGCCTGCCTGCGAACTTCTTCAGGTCATCTGGTCGGTGGGTGCTGCGCTTGCGGTGCGTGGTTACCATTCGCGAACATTTACAGCATTGTTAATATCCTTTGCTACTGGTCAGCATATTGATAAATTTTTTGATGATTATTCTCATTTTCGTTGCTTCGGAGTCCAATGTCCCATTTTTCTTTTCCACTTCGCGTTGACTTCAAAGGGCTTTATTATTCATTGATATATAAGTTACCCTTTTACATACCTAATTAAACTGCCTAGACTCCTGCACGGTTTGGGATTGGGAGGAAGCCATCAACGAAATCAAAAACATTTGACAAAACAGCTATTTCGACAACAGAAGAAGATCAATTCATATAAAATACCTTTATATTTATTTGTCAGAATGAATGCAACCGTGATAACAGATAATAGTGGAAGAGAGTATGTTAATTACTTATGTGTAGATTGCATCAAGTGGGTAAAGATTTAATTTCCTCTGACAACCACAAAATCAATTATCCACTGCAAACATCTAGTTAAATTCATTTGAACCATTGTTTTAATTAAACAACTTCCTGGATTCCTGCAAGTAATTTTAACTGTGCTGACCATTGTAACTCGAAATTGGTCTGGCATCTAAGTGGCCTCAGCTAAAAGTTAATTATGACCATTGGACAATTTTTTCATTCATTAGATGAAGGGTTCATCTTCTTTCAAAAGGGTTAATTTTGCTCTTTTGAATAGACATATGGCGCACTTGAAGAAAAGTCCTTATATCAAGAACTATCTCTTCGCAAATTAGATGTAATGAACGAATCATCCAGAAAAAAGAAGCCAGCTATGTTAAAAGAAATTGTTTATTGGAGTGTTTTTGAAATTTGTTTGAAACAGAGAGAGGAGATGCTTAATAAAAGAGTGAAGAAAGATATGATATAGATCTTCTTCTATCGTGTCAATATTTGGTCCAACACTATTCCTTATTGTTATATCCATTACTAGCAACCCGCGGCTTCGCACGGGTGCATATCTATATATATAAAAGAAAGTCGTGTTAGTTACTCCACTTATAACTCAAGAACGGCTGAACCGATTTAGCTAAAAATTGTCAGGGAGGTAGTTTAGAGCCAGGAGAAGGACATAGGGTACCTTTCATCCCGGGAAAAAGCACTGTTCCCGAGGGAAGTACACGCGGGCGAAGCCGCGGGCAAAAGCTAGTTATACATAAAAACCTTCCTCTTCAATCACTCTATCTATTAAAAAAACCGCATCAAAATCCGTTGCGTAGTTTTAAAGATTTGCATACATAGGGATGAGAAAGCGACTTTGTTTTATACAATGTAGTGATAGTGGTGGTGTAGAGATCTCTACTAGAGATCACTAATCCCTGCGTACCGAGTAACCGAGAAAGAAGGTGACGGCTGTACTGACGCCAAGTAAAGTGTTATGATCGCTCAGAAATTTCACTGAAATGTGCACCCTGTGTAATCAAGCCTTATAAGCTATGCATGCAACTCAACTCTGAGGACCCTTGTCACTCGACCTACGCACTCAAGAGTCATTCCAACCTTGAAACCACTACAAAGTTACACTATTCCCCTATCTATTTTGAACTTTATGAATAATTAAATTGGAGCCAGTAAAGTTAATTTTAAAGCTCACTTGGACGTACCTGAGTTACGAGAGTATTGGTAAATACACGTTGTTTACTTAGAGATTAATACTACAACTACATATCTAACTATTAATTTTTTCATAAAGAGTTTTTGTTAAGTAAATGCGGCCTAAAGTGTGAAGCTCGCTGGCTTGTTTATACAAGGTATAAAATTTATACTTTTGCGCTCAACAAGGTAGACTTCATTTACCAATCTAGTGTGATAGCTATATAAAGTACTAGCTGTTGCCCGCGGATCCGCCCGCGTGCGCCTAGGTTATATCGCGCCCGAAAGTAGGCTATGTTTGACTCCTAGTGTATAACTATATCCATACCAAATTTCATCACAATCGGTCCAGCAGTTTAGCCGTGAAGAGGTGACAGACAGACAGATAGACAGACAGACTTTCGCATTTATAATATTAGTATGGATATGGATGATACAATTTCACCAAACTACCTATTTCTACAGTATATTTACTTAATTAGTGAAACTCGTAAACGAAACTCTATTCTCCAACTAATGCATCGAAACAAACAAACTTTTGATTGACTATTCAACACAGTTATACAAACTATCGGGCTCCATTAAAATTGGTGCTCCTACATTGACCTGCAAAGCTGATTTCCGCTTCTCAACTTTGGCTAACTGGTCTCAACTGAGACCTAAAACCAACTACCATTTACACGTAAATGGACACCTGAAACAGAAAAAAAGTAAAGACGGAATGCTTCAAAACTCAATCGTTGTTGTAAAAAAATTAACTAAACGAATATTAAGCATTAGCAATATTTAATTTTTACAAGTAGGCAAGATTTTTATTGGTACAAAGTCTATAGGGTATAAAAGTAGGTTACTATAATTTATGTGTTTGTTGGTAATAGCGTAAATAAAATAAATTTACCGCACTTACATGAAAATGCGCAGGATTAATTGATAGTAGCCCACCGCATGAAGCAAAAGAAGACTAATAAATCGACAAGTGCGAGTCGGACTCGCGCCCTGAGTAAACAGTACTAAAAGACTTTACAGCTTATTTTAAGACTTTTTCAATTTGTCTTTTTTTTTGTTCATGCGTTCCGTAAAAATTTTGATGAACAGACACACAGACAGAATACAAAGTAATCTAAAAAGGGTTCCGTTTTTTACCTTTTGAGGTGCGGAACCCTAAAAATATCATGCATATGAGAGCCATGAGGGAGAATTTCAACTCATGTTTGTGGTGGAAATAATGAAACGATAACGACTTCAAATTAATTCCGCAATTTTAGTTGTCCTATGATGACGACTTTATTTTTTTTCTCGGTACGATGGCGTCACAAATACATTCGCGAGTCCCCGAGGGAGACAAAAGCGGCGCGTTCAGACCGTGAGACGGTATGCGGAAGTCGAGGTGGGAGGAACTTTTAACTGGGAGAGAACAACCGGGGTGCAGTCACACCGCGGAGAATGAACTCAAAATAGCAAATTAATACTTCACTACATAGTATAAAACAAAGTCACTTTCTCTGTCCCAATATCCCTTTGTATACTTAAATCCTTAAACCTACGCAACGGATTTAGATGCGGTTTTTTTTTAATAGATAAAGTAATTGAAGAGGAAGGTTTTTATGCCCATGCGAAGCCGGGGCGGATCGCTAGTGACTAATTAGTGTGGGATTTATGATGCTTCATAAGATAGGACCTAGGCGACCGAGCTTCGCTCGTTTTATGCAGAAGTTTTTTTGCGTGAAAATATGGGCAAAATTAATTTTCCCAGACGTGAAACCTGATTCCGCAACCGTTCTCCTACGACCCATTGGCCACTGGACTGTTCGTCGACAGGACAATTTACTTATTTCCGTTTCCCCAACAGACTCTTTCACCTTTGGACATTTCGCCGACCTAGCTCTAGGATTATCTTTTTGAGAATGTTAGAACTCTTCTATTCTAAAGAAAAGTAGCACTCCAGGGGGCTTAGCCAACGTTACAATTTTAAAACGCTAAATCACGTGGTCAGTAGTATTCCAATCCTATACATTTTGTTCTTGTCGACATGTCAAAACGTTAGCGAATGCATTCGCTAACGTTTTGAGTTTGACACTTTGGCTAAGCCCCCAGGTCATAAAAATATAAGTATCTTCTGAATAAACCTAGGTTTGTTACGTATAGTTGTGACAACAGTTTCATAGTGTTGCGTTTAATTCAGCGGAACACAGTCTCTAGATAGCGGCTCGCCGGTTCCGATAAACTGGGCTTAACCGTAAGTACAAATACAGGAGGTTATGTACACAACTTTATATAAACACCAGCTACTAGCGTTTATATAAAACGTCAATGACAGCTTAAGGAGCTCGATAATCTAACAGGGCATGTGAGTTCGTAAAGATAGAGCGTGTCAAGCAATGGTGAGCGCCTTTGGTCGCCACATGTGACATTTCTGTCGTGAGCTCTTCCATACTTCGAAAGGCACGTTGGTCTCGGCTGTTATCGCTAGATTTGACGTTAGCTTGTGTAGACCGTCTTTAGACAGCTTGAAAAATCTGACATTGTTGGCCACCAATACGTCAAATCTAAAACCAAGATAAAACCAACAAAACGACAGCATCTAGTGGAATAAAATTAGTAAGTACTCAATATCATTGCCAAACAAAATTAATGGAAATTCTGGAAATTTTTCGTCTTACATATTTGGTTTTTAATAAAGTACTTAAATACAATGTAAATATAATAAATTAGGTTGTCGGATAAGTTTGTTTGCTATTCAAACGAGGCGGAGGGTGCTACGCCGCGCCGCTCAAGTAAAACTTGTATTGAATGTTACACATTGTCACTAAGAAATACAACTTTTGTGTTTGTTTTGCTGTGTATAAAAAGAACTAGCGACCCGCCCCTGCTTTGCATGGGCATAAAAACCTTCCTCTTTAATCACTATCTATTAAAAACCGCATCAAAATCCGTTGCGTAGTTTTTCAGATTTTAAGCATATATAGGGACAGAGAAAGCGACTTTGTTTTATACTATGTAGTGATATAAAGAATGAAAGGTCTTGCAACATCTTATAACCAGAGAACTAATACACGTCCACATTGCTTCTCGGATCCAAAGAGAAGAGTGCCATTACCATTATTCACCCACACGCTAAAAGAAGTTTAACTGAACCTGTTTAGGTGGGGATATATACCTGCCGCATGATGTTACTTAACACTAACTACATACTTATTTCACTACTCACAAACTACCTTCTAAAAGTTCTGGAAGAACATAAGTAAATTTACCCGACGTTTAAACTCGAACAGAACCAAGTTGCTCTCTAAACTCTAATGAACTCTAGAAGACTCTTGTTTAGTGAACCCTGTTCCAAACTGCACCGACCGACCGCTTCTTCAAGCTACCCACCGTTACTAAAATATGCACAATCTATTCTAACTGCAACTATTTTCTTTTAAAGGCAATTGATTATGAAATTTTTATAGTGTGGAGCCGCTTCTTCTCCACTTTCGCTTGGTAAGTGGTGGTAAATTTTATATAGGTAATGATTGATGACAATAAGTGATAAAAATATCCTGTATTGAGAATAAACAATTTCATTTAATTTCAGTGTATATTATGTTAGTAACTAATGCCGGTGTCAGATTGTTCACGCAGCGTCTGACAAATGACATACATTACTTTGGATGGTTAAAAAAATATATTTCTTTGTTAAAAGAACCTCGAAGCACTTACAGTTTTATGGATCTATAACCCTATTGACAGTTTAGTCGCTAAACAACTTTTACGGAAAAGTCGCTATATGTAGCCAATAATTTATTATTATTTATACAACAACATAAATTCAATTCAATTCATTTAAGCATAATAGGTAACAAATAAAAAGTGCAGTTATACATGCACCCAGTTTGGGCATAGCGACATTAAGCAATATCTAGCAGTCATTAGAAATATAAGTATACATAATATAATATGAAATTTAATTAAAATATGTCAGGATTAAAATTACATTCAGATTTCAAAATATCAATAAATTCTAAATTATTATAACTAGTATTTAATATGATAAAAATAGCTAAAATAGTAAAAAAACACCTACATGAAGCTTTCATAAGCAAATATATTATGAAACGTTTTAAATTTACCGATGTGGGTTTATCATTAAATCAATTAATATCTGTTAAACTTGTTATCATGCGGTTAGTTATCAAAATAATTTTGATATTATTGCATTTTGGAATATAAATTTATGTATTAAATTATAAATTTTGAGTATCACGAATTTCGCAAATGATGAAATTCAAACAAAACTATAATTACTTCCAGTGGTTGAAACTTTCAAGTTTCCTAAGTCTAATGAACCTATCATAGACAACTTGAGACAAAGGGCGTATATACCGACCCTTCACAAAATGTATATGCGTAGTCTAGAAATTAAAACGGAATTCATTAATGAATTCCATGAAGGCTGGGTTCCACTGAACAAGTACCAAAAATATTTCCGATTCATTTAACCATATAATTATTTTTTAAGGTTCTGTACAAAAATGTAAAAACGGAACCCTTATAGGATCACTTGTGCGTCTGTCTGTCCGTCCGTCCGTCTGTCACAGCCAATTTTCTCGGAACCTACTGGACCAAAACAGATGAAATTTGGTAGGACAGCGTGATCCTGTGACCCAAACACAGATGTGCAAAGTAAATAAATATTTTTATAAAATAAGTACCATTTTTGGGGGACAAATTAGGAATTTAAAAAAAAGTTTAGCAAACCTTACCGTGTTATATATAAAAAGAAAGGGCTCGTTATGATGATTTCAAATATATTTTTGTTATTATTGTAACAAAAATAGTTTTGATTTTATTCTCATGAAAGAAGACGAAAATTGACCTTTCCCCCCCTGATCTACGAAACTACTGAGCCTAAAATTTTGAAAAAAATACAAAATATAGTTCATTGCCTGTTATAAAAAATTGTTATTTGTCATAAAATTACGAAGCTGGCTACTCTTGTTGTAAAACTATGCTATTTTTCAAAAAAAAGCTTCAATTTGTACCCATCTCCGTGCAAAGTCGGTGTTAAAAAATTATCAACGCCAGGGACTGACATCTCGTTAACATGTCGCGATCGCGATATGGCACTGAAGCCTGTCCGGTCGTCGAATGTTGTAGCCAATTACTTGTTTTTGCTGAAAATAAACGGAACAGAAGAATAACTTGTGTTGTATGCAGAGATAAGCACGTTTAATCCTTCAGCTACCGGAGGGAACGTAGAACCCACATAAGCTGGCTACCGTTTGGGTAATGTTGCGTGTAGCTTGCGTAAATACTTAGAAATTATCTTTTATATAAATATTGATAGAAATCTTATTAAAGTGTGAATTCGACTTGAGAACACTCACAAATATAAATTAAGCTGAATATTACGTTATGAAAAAGTGAAAAGTAAATTCTCGTGTTTTAGCGAAGGATCTAAGACTTATATATGCAAAACGATAGTAATGTTTCGATTTTGAACGTACATATTATGGTGTGTAAAATCTGTGTCCTCATTATTTCGTAGCCGGCGGCTCAACAAGGCTGCCACCAATCAGATGTGCTCTTACCAAATATCCGACGAATATTCTACTAATCCGTGAATATTTGAGTGCTTTTTGATGTATTTTAAATTTTTGTCCAGTCATGTTATCCGATTCACATTGAAAAATACGTGCCGAGTTTTTATCAAAATGGAATCATAAAAACACGAGTTTATTTACCTTAATCTTTGTTACGATCTATTGTTTTTTTTTCATTTCAGCTAAAAGTTATTGGAAATATAACTAAATATATATAAATATATGGAAATATATATAAAATTAAATAAAATAAATATAAGACAATATCACTATGGTTATACTCATTTATTTAAGTTAACGAGTTAACCTCTTATAAATAGTCTAAGAATTTGAAAATCCCACGCCTACGATTTTTTTTTATCTATGGTTTATTCTGAAAAATATTTAAAAAAAAATTTGCGTTACTGGCCTTATTATTTCGGGCGCCACAAATCCAACTGTATTGGATCATTAAATACAATATATGTAATTATTCATCCAAAATGGGTATCAATTTATATTTGCGAACGTTGCAAGTGAATTCTAAATTGAATACGACCTAATTCTCCCCGCAATGACGAACCACATGGGACTCGAGGATTGTCAGTTTTCTAAATTACATACCCTTGGGAGTTGCTTTATTTTTACCCGATTTTTATATAAAGAGGCTCATGTTTATAAGTGAACTTTCTGTTGGAGATGTGATATTTAAGTTCTGGTATTTGCAAGAAATGGTGGAAATAGGAGTTTTAATCCCAAGATGCTTGAAATTTCTATATTGACACTTCTTGCTATAGAAGGATTTTATAACTAATAAAAATTCCTAGTCTTCGGTTTCTAGTTGTAACTTTAGCTAATTTGAACACAGAATATATTAAAATTGCTTTGCTTGATTACTATAAAATTGTTTGTCTCATGTGGCTGGAAATGTGTGGGGTTTAACTCCCTGAATATGTAAATATACAAGAGGCTGAAGCTGTGCCGACCATACATAGTGGAACAAGGAAATGGACGAAGAAGAATATTATACGTAAGTAAATATACGATTTGGTGAACGCGAAGATAAGAATGGCGAATGATGATATGTGAAATAAAAATTTAAATATATTTGTTTATATAACAGTATGTACATTACTTATTATTTGGATTTATTACAGCTATAATTATGAATACTTTTGCTCATCATCATTTCGTGTAGATGACACGGTCAATCGACCATGCACACGCTGGTATCAGAGTTCTTCGGAACCGCCTCTCGGCCTCTTGGCTTGGTTCCTAAATATTTTTGCTAATTATGTAAGACCTTGTATGACGCGTTGGGTCTAGGCGATTTTTTATTGATAAATAATTCAATTTCAATCGGACCAGACACAGACAACCTGGAGCAAAAGCTACAAAGAGAAATTGCAGCTAGAATAATGGACACCTCAAGAGCAATATAACTTTGTTACATGACTACAGGCCAGAGGGGATGAAGTCAAAGCCTTCATCCAATATAAGAAAGGAATTATTTTCGAAATACTAGGTATCTATATCTATCAATCATGTTCATATATATTAGGAGACAAGATAAATTGTTCACAACGCTGCAATCTATTTCAATCTATCATAGTTACAAAGGATTAGATTATTGAAACAATTTGAGCCGTTATTCTCAGGCTAAGGGCCTATTTAAATTATTGTGTTCATGTAGGATTTCTAAAAATATATATAGAAACAGAAAATTTAAATTGCAAATCGAATTCGCGCACAAACCATTATCTATACAAAATGGCATTTGTTGTATGGGAGCCACATTAATTGATATTTATTTTTATTCTGTTTTTATTTGTGGTTATAATAGTAACATAAATCATCTGTGAAAATTTCAACTGTCTAATTATCACGGTTCATAAGATACAGGTTGTATCTTATTTGATAAACCAACAGACGGACGGACGGACAGCGAAGTCTTAGTAACAGGATCCCGTTTTTACTCTTTGGGTACGGAATCCTACTAAACAAAAACACAGCATAATCATTCTTCGGTAAACTAGTAACTATACCTATTGTGGTATCAGCTGATTTTCTTGATATCCGAGTTCTACTATTGGACACTTGCCAATCGCCGACACCACTGCACTGTCACTATTGAATTTATTTGAAAACGAGTCTTTCTTATCAAAAAATATAGTGTTTGGCCTTGATTCTGTAAGCTTTCATTTTAAACTTCAAATCTGAATCCGCTGTGAGTTACTCGTACTTGATTGGCATTCTAAAAACTTGGTTGACAATTCTTATCTATACTAGCGCTACCCTTGCGAGCGTGTCAGCCAGATGAACTAGATTGGACGTGAGATGACGTTAGATGTGGCATTCTGTAAGGTAATTTCCCCGTCACTTCGATGCTCACTTCTCACTTGTCATTTTGAACCTTATGCGAAGTGTGAGTGATAGCGACGTGAGGCAGCTCTATCCCAACAAATATAACTATATGATTAAATGCATAGATTAAAATAAAATTGCCTGGAAAGCCCGCGATTCCAAATTCTATGACTATTTCCTTAGCATTTTTCCACCAACCAACATGATTATTTTTTTGAAATAAATAATAAACTTTCACAAACGAAATAGTATTCCGCAGAATTCACTTGTATCTGAAATTTTTATCTCTCAATAAATATCCGTATTTGCCACTCGTATTATCCGGATATCGGAATCCGGGTAACCGGTTCTCGTAAACAGTGAGATAAGCGGTGGCGGTCATTGATCTTCGCCATTTTAATTTAACAGTATTGCAGAAATAAGAACACATATTTGGCCTTTTGGCCATGTGGTATCCGAGGTCGTAAGAGGAGACTTAGGTAACAGAGGTGTTAATTTATTTTATTCAATAATAGGTACTCTGACAATCCAAGGAAGGGTTCTTTGCGCTATGTGCCCCGCCCACTGCCGCTTCAAAGAGCTAATCCGCCGGGCTATGTCGACAACCTTTGTGTTTCTGCGTATCCTCTCCTCTCAGGAAGAAAGGTTTATCATGACATAGATATAATGCCGAGTCTTTTCTTATGAGCACCAATGAAAGAGAAGAGGGAAAAAGTAAGATGAACATATAGAAGGCCAATAAATTTTGTATTTTAAAACTTTTGTCACAAAATAGTTGATTGTACTAATCCATACTTCCATACTAATATTATAAATGCGAAAGTCTGTCTGTCTGTCACCTCTTCTCTCTCCTCGGCTAAACTGCTGGAAAGATTAGAACAGCTAGTTAATAAATAAAAGTAAACGTGTGATTGTAAACTTTTGATTTTAACCTAATTTTAATACTGAAATTAGATTTCAGTTGTTATCAAACCTACATATAATTCGGTCTATACATGTGTTTATAAAACCCAATTTGTTTCGGCCTTAAACATTTACTTTAACACCTTCTAGATTGACCTTTAGGTTCAACGTGCTTCCTATTTATAATTTAGTAGCCCATACATAAGATATTCTGCTAATTAAGTTTAATGGTACTTAGAAAGGCTCTTATTTAATTTCCTCTCACTACTACTCACATAATCTAGCATATCACACTATAACATATAATAATTTAATATAAAAATCTAACTATACGTTTATAGGATATTTTGCCGAGGACAGGCGTCAGACCTCCGTCAAAAAGAGTTGCGGATAAAATGGCCAATACAAATTTATATGCTTAGGTGAATCACAAATTCAAATTTTCCCGTTCGCGTCTATTTTGGTACTAACCTAGGAGGAGGATAGGAGCTCCAACCCCGTTGCTCTTACTGGGACTCAGCCTGACGCGTACCAGTTCCTCATCCGTGCCTGTCTATGTCATCTTCAGTTACTTTTTATACATATGATTATTATCAACCGCAATATCATATGCTAATATAAGATGGGCTTACATTGCCTAATAATATAAATAATTTGTTCTAATTCGTGACTCGCCGACCCGGTGAACTCCGTACCGCCTAAACGCACTTATCTCACCGTTTAAACCTTCCCTAAACAAATACCTATTTCAAGACCAAAATTAACTAAATATGCCGTAATGCGTATGCCGCGTAATTCTAGAGTTTCAGCGAGACTAACGAACAGCAATTGATTTTTTTATAAATAGATGGATATATATTAACTGATTTTTATATAATAGATAATAAATGGTGCTACAAGTCACAGTACAAATAAATTTAGTAATGATTCTGCCAATTTGTGCTTTTGTATTTACTTTTGTATAAGTAAAATAAAAATAAAACAAACAAACAAACAAAGTGCACAAATTATTTGAACACGATTTTTTTAAATTTCGGCAGTGTGGCGAGTACAATGGTTTTTTCCATTAAAAAAATGCTCAACGCGCCTTGTGAAGACTTACTTCTTCAAAAAACGAAATCGTGAGGCTTTTTACCGTCTTCTTCAAACGTGCCGAGTGACATGATGCTTTGTGATGAAAGAACTCGTCTGCGAGGCGGCAGGCAGGTCTTGTCGAATAACTCTTTTGTCTGCCAAGTCGGATAAAGAAGAGTAATCAAAGCGAACGCGATCTCTTAGTGCAGCCTGAGGGGCTAGGAAATGCTGAAATTTGATTTTTAATTATTTTTTTCATAATAAGTAAATTGATCTTATTTTTTTATATAGTTAATTAAATATCCAGGGATTGATTAGTATTCCATCTGATGATAAGCCCAAATGTGACCATAAAATTAACTTGCTAGTTAATTGATAGTTCGCTATTAAAAAGTTATATTAAGTTTGAACCCAATACTGATACCACCAAAAAATAGAATATCCGAATTTATATCTATAGGATAGGATAAGATACTAGCTGTCCCGCGGTTTCACATCAAATTAAAAAAAAATACTGAGTGGAATATGAACTAGTCGTAGCTAAGGTCGTAGCCTGGCTACGGAGCTACGAGATTTTAGTATCTTCGTAGCTCCGTACCGTTCGTAGCCATCTTCATTGTGCTACAAACGTAGTGGTCGTAGCAAAGCTACCGGCGAAATTAAATTTTCTTGTTTTCATATTATAGCGTATAGATATATATGTATAGCGAGCTCATGTAGTATTTCTTTCTATCCAGTACTTTATTTACACCTTTATTTAAATTAAGAGTGGGTGGTCCTCAGAGTAAAATGTCCACGTCGATAAAATGATTGTAACGCGTCTACCTTGACACTAAAAATCGGTGTTGTAAATAATTCTTCGATATTTAATTTAACATTTGTCGTTGTCATTATTTCTTTTTGTTTTAAGGAAAACAACAGATAATAAACAATAATCTATATTCACTATTATATTACTATATAATCTATATACAAAATTAACATAACTGAACAGATTTGCTATACTTAACGTGTTTTCACAGCATGTTATACTATAATATAAACTCAACTCTGATAAATTAGGACAACAGTTAAACAAAATGAAAAAGGAAAAAGGAATATTCCTTTAAGTGTTCCATGTACGCCCTATGTGAATAGGAAACTCTCGCTTATCTCGAGGCCCACGCTCCTCATTCTCAAGCCCTTTGATTGAGCTCAATGAATATGCTCGTGTCTGCTGTCAAAGCAAGCTGCGATGTTGTGCAAGCTTACAGCAATCGTAGGCTGTCTAATTTTAAGAAGCTGTCTTTTATGCCGTTTGGTTCATAATTAGTGCTACAGTCAAGTCAGTAAGTCATGTCAGGCGGTGGTTCTACTAGGGTTTAGGTATAAGTTCAACGGATGGTGATGGTAACACTTTTAAAAAAAAAATTGCTGGCACTCTCAAAAAAAAAAAAAAGTTTCGGTAATAAGGCTACAGATAATAATTATAATAAAAAATTCTTTATGTCGAGTAAGATTACACTTATAATAACTTAACCTTTACTGAAGAAACTTATGCTTCAGATAATTCCATTCTGCGATATAAAAAAATATTTCATTAACAAACATGTTGTGAGGTCTGCCTAGTAAGCAAATAAATGCTTGTGTCAGACAGACCTGCATTCATTATATACAGCCCAATAAATAGGACGATAGGTACTCTAAAAACACTCTCATATACACGTGTGACTTAAATTGTATTCCACCACTGTTACAGTCCTGGCATGTATTTTATAAAAATGGTTCCAGTCCATTTAATTTCAATACTTACTTTATAATATTATTGCAAATGTATTTCTTCGACGACTTAATATCCGGTCTTATTGAAACAGTATCCGGGGGAACAATCCCGGGTTCCCGGAATTAATACAAAGATGAAAGAATTGAAAGTGCATTGATCTCGGGGAATACATTTTATAAAATGTTTCTGAGGTATAAATTATATTTACTAAAAATAAGTGGCGCTCTCTCATCTTGGGGCCAAGATCTAATTCGGGTCGCAGAGCCAGCGGAGTAAGTAAATAATAAATAAATAAATATATAAGGACAAATCACACAGATTGAGCTAGCCCCAAAGTAAGTTCGAGACTTGTGTTATGGGATACTAACTCAATGATACTATATTTTATAACAAAAACATATATAGATAAACATCCAAGACCCAGGTCAATCAGAAAAAGATCATTTTTCATCTTGACCTGATTGGGGATCGAACTCTGGACCTCCTGAGTATCGGTCAGGCATGTTAGCCATTACGCCACGGTGGTCGTAAGTAAGTAAGTAAACATAAATTTAGATTAAATCAAATAAATTAAATCGTTTGATTGTATTAAAATATAAATAACTTTAAAGTGCACCAGCACACACATTTCCAAAGATTGGGCGTCAAACAGGCGGCCGGTAAAAATGCCAAATATTATTTCTCAGATTACTGAGCAAAGACTCAGGTTATTGAAGCAATATGAGAACAATCGTAAAAACGCTAAACTAAGATTACGATAAATAATAGTCGTAGTCAATAAAAAGCGTTACGTATCACTTAATTAAATATTAAAATATTTAGTTTCATAATAATTGATAATAATTATTCAAACAATAGAGGGCGCCAATCAGTTTCAATCGACTTGGACTCCTAATGATAATCGATCGTTTTCGAGATGCAAGATAAGACCTGACTTCTACCAAATTATTTCTAAATTGTTATAAAATTTACCATCCGTCTGTACAAACAATCCAATGACGCGTTTGCATTAAATCTGAATAATTGTGCTAGTGTAAACAGGCAATGGATAACATCGAATGTGAATAAATTGTCGCGCGTCAATGATCCAGGAATTGAGTGGCTTTTGTACCTGTAGTACTCGACGTCATAAGCGTTAATATCTATCGGCAAATCTCTGAAATGCCAGCTGTACGTTTTTCATAGTATCGATAATAGTGTACCATTATATATTTGATAGAATCGATGTGATAAGTAAATTGTTCTTCATGCATTATTGAAATAACCTAACCAACTAAAACCGAGACAAATAATTCGAATTCAACGACAACTCAATATGCCGTTTATTGAAGTCAATTTTTGAGACCGTCACCGATACCACAAAAAATACTCATGTTCAAGTTTCTACTTCTATTGGCACTTAAGAGTCCACAGTACGCTACATAAAAACTTTTAGTTGGAAGACTAAAGCCTATCTGCTGTAATATTGTTGAAATAGGCATCGGTTTTACATAAAATATTATGTGAAAATATTTACGTTATAAACTTAGGTTATATATAAGTACTTAGTGAACCCGTTAGGAATAAATAAGGGTTGCTATGAATGAATCAGAAAAAGAAAGAAAACAATTTCCTACAAATAATGCAAGTTTGTGCTAATATGCTGAAGACCAAGGGCTTGCAACTACAGTAAGTAAGTGCTCTTTGCAGATAACTTAAAATTTGCGTACAAAATCCTCATTACAAACGCTAGCTACGATAGATGTTTGCAAAAACTTATTGAAAAGGCATTAAAGGCTTCTAATACATAACAAGCAAGTAAAATACAGCTTGTACTAAAACACAATTTGAAATGTGGTTGATTGACGAAGCACGACGACATGTTTAGCTTGCCACAACCCCATTACGTGTTAAAAGCTTCTAAATTGAATTTCTAAGTCTGACGCATTTCTGGCTGATCGAGAGCGGGAAAGGGAATCGATAACCATATACTTATTTGGAAAGTTGGGTTCCTTCCTGTTATTTATATATTAATTTAGGGCTATGAATATCAAATCAAGAGCTATGTATGAGTACACATATCTTACTTATTGCGATGGCTCAGCAATCCATGAGACTAGCGTGAGATAATGTAAAAGCAATCGCTACCGACTACTATATACGAGTAAAAACAGACCTTTACATTAGGCTGATAATATAAGGTAATTAAGCAAAAACCATACAAATTTTAGGTTGTTAGTTTATATTAAAACACTTGGGTGCAATCCACAGACTAAAAATATTTATTTAGCACGAAAGAGTATTAACAATATTTCTTACTAGATTTCGCTAGTATATTATATGGCAAACAAGAATATTTCGTTACTACTTAATATTATCAACACACTCCCTTAACGAAATAATACATATTTTAAAAAATAAAAATATACTATTAATATGGCACTGCACTACTACTACATTACCATATTAAAAAAAATTACAAAGTAGAGACACCAAACTGCTCAACAAATTTATAATGTTTCTGAAAACTTAGACTTTTCGTAAGAATATCGGCAGGCATATCATTGGTGTTTAAATAATCTATTTTTACAGCATTATCTGCTACAGCCGTTCTAACAAAGTGAAATCTCACATCAATGTGTTTACTTCTCTTATGTAAAATACAATTTTTAGTTAGTTTCTGAGCATTTTGGTTGTCATTGTACAGATATACAGGTAACTCACTTCTACATTTAAGTTCTGACAATATATTTTTCAAATATATGGCTTCTTTGCTTGCCTCACAGATAGCCATATATTCCGCCTCTGTGCTGGACAAGGCAATTGTTGATTGTTTCTTACATTCAAATGAAATTACACTGCCAGACATTTTAAACATAAATCCAGTATAAGATTTTCTATCTATACTATCTGATGCCCAATCAGCATCTGCATAACCTATCAAATCTAGGTTATCTTTTACATATTTCAAACCAAAATTTTTTGTTTTCTTTAGGTATTTCAAAATGCGTTTTACATGTTTCCAATGGGTATCATTAAAATTATTATTAAATTGACTGAGATAACAAACAGCATAGGAAATATCTGGGCGAGTCAGTATTGACAAGTAAAGCAAACTTCCTATCAACTGCTGATAAGGATACTGAAATTTACAGTTATCTTCCTTTTCAAGTTTTAAATTTACTTCCATTGGTGTACTGACAGGGTTACAATCCTTCATATTAAATTTGGCTAACAACTGATCCACAAATTGTTCTTGGTCTACAAAAAGCTCATTATTTTGTTTTCTAACTCTCATACCTAAACATTGTCTGATCTCTCCTAAGTCTTTCAATTTAAATTTTGATTTTAATTCAGTCTTAAGGTTCTCAGTTTCCTCTTTACAACTAGAAAAAACGAAAAAATCGTCAACAAATAAGGCTATGTATGTTCTAACCTTATCAGTTTGTTTAGAAAACAAACAGGGTTCATATACAGATTTTTTGTAACCTAAACCTTGTAAACAATCATCCACGCGCTCATACCATGCCCTAGCGGATTGTTTTAGGCCATAGATTGCCCTTTTTAACTTTAAGACTTTATTTTCTCTATCAGGGCACACATAGTTTTCAGGCAATGTCATAAATACAGTTTCGTCCAAATATCCATTTAAGAACGCTGTGGTAACGTCAAGGTGAGTAATATCTAAGTTATATTTAACACTTAATGCGAATAAAAGTCTCAGGGTTGAGTAACGGAGTACTGGGGAAAAAGTTTCTTTATAGTCTATTCCAGCTATCTGTGTAAAACCTTTCGCAACTAAACGAGCACGATATCTCACTTTATCACCACTATCTAGTTTCTTTTTAAAGACCCACTTGCACTTTACCACTGTAGCTTGATCTGGCTTGTCACACACTTCCCAAGCATCATTGTCCTCAAACGATTTTAGCTCTTCTTTCATCGCTTTAACCCATTCTTGTGATTCTGGTCCTTTCAAAGCTTCCTCTAGTGTTATCTGGTCTCCATACAAGTTCAGATCTGCCTCAACACATATATTACTGAAGCCGTATCGTTCAGGCTTCCTCCTGATTCTTCTTCCTTTCTGCATTTCAGTATTCTGGGCAATTTCCTTCACCTCATCTGCAGGTATACTGTCATAAAATTCGTCTGAAGAACTAGCATTTGTATCTCCTTCCACATAGGTATTGTCATCTTGACTTATTACTGTACATGTTGACTCATCAGATTCAGAGCTAGCCGAGTCTCTAAGCTGCTCTCCGGAGTTGGTAGACAATTCTTGATGTTCATTAATTACTGCTTGCATCATTTCTGAATCATCGCTTGGCTCCATGATGGTAACATCTCTGCTCGTGACAACTTTGTTTGTTACAGGGTTGTATAGACGATAGCCCTTTACGTTATCAGCATACCCTACCAGGTAATGCTTGACAGCCTTTTTGTCCCACTTCAAACGCTTTTCTTTGGGGATGTGGGTCATCACTACACTACCAAAGACCCGAATGTGACTAACATCTGGTATTCTTCCATACCAAAGTTCATAAGGAGTTTTCTGGTTCAATCCTGAAGCCAAACATCTGTTCTTCAAATACACAGCCGTGTGAACTGCTTCTGCCCAGAATTTCTTATCTAACTTTGCATCATAGAGAAGACATCTCGCTCTTTCTACTATGGTACGGTTAAACCTTTCACACATTCCGTTTTGTTCCGGGGTATATGGAGTAGTTCTTTGGTGAATTATACCACATTGCTTCAGATAATTCTCCATTTCATTTGAACAAAACTCAGTGCCATTATCTGTTCTTAGGATCTTAACTTTGGTAGTCATCTGTTTTTCAACCATACTCTTAAATTCCTTGAAGTAGGAAAAAACTTCACTTTTATTTTTTAAAAAATAAACAAATGACATTCTAGTGTACTCATCCACAAAAAGCAAGAAGTATCTCGATGAACCAATTGATTTGGTCTCCATCGGGCCACACACATCGGCATGTACAATCTCAAGGACCCTCTCACTTCTATGACTGCTACGTGGAAAGGATAACCTCGTTTGCTTGCCTTCACAGCACACTGTACAGTTGTACTTACTGCTTTCAGCTTTGTTGTTGTATGTTAATCCTTCTACAGCACCGTTTTTCATGGCATCCATATCTCTGCTATTGATATGGCCAAATCTTCTATGCCAAATTCTATCTGAGGTCGTTGTAGCTGAAGCAGCTAACAAACATGCTGACCTAGTGTTGAGTCTGTACACCCCATTCATCAATGTCGCTACGCCAATCAGTTCATTTTGCTGATTTCTGATGTAACAATTTTCTTTTTGAAAACTTACTTTGTTACCCTGTCTTATCAGCTGGCTGACTGACAACAAGTTAGTTGTGAGATCAGGAACACATAATACTTCTTTAACAACGATATCATATTGTAACTTGCCAACAACAGTTGTAATCTCGGTATTTCCTGTGCACAACACTGGCATAGTTGTTCTATTTGCAACTATAATCTCCTTTGTTTTTAGGTTACGCGACATATTTTTCATGTTTTCTTGACTGACTGTCATGTGAGTGCTGGCTCCTGAATCAATGTACCACTCGTTTTTATCAAAACTACCATTAAGGAAAACTGCACTGAATGCATTCACAGTTTTTTCTTTTAACTGAGGACATTGATTTTTATAATGGCCGAGCTGTTTACATTTGTAGCATTTTATGACTTTCACAGTACGATTTGACGTTTCTACGTTTTTGCCAACCTTAGCATTCTTGTTTCGTTGCCAACCTTTCGACGATAAAAAAGCGCTCTCGGATTCCGAGCTGCCAACATTTTCACTCATGTCCAATAATTTGGTTTTTATCACGTCAGCAGATATGGAGATTCCCGAGTGCTCGATCGCCATTATCATTGGCGAAAACTTTTCAGGGAGTCCCGCCAACAATAACGATCCGATCCATTCATCATTGATGTCGAAGCCGGTTCCTTTCAATTTATGAGCCGTATCAATTAACTGAGTTATGTATGCCGTCATTGACTCACTGCTCTCCAAACGAATTGAAATGAGGCTTCGCAACAAACTAATTCTGCGTGTGAATCCGGTATCATCGAATAGCGATTTTAGCTTCTTCCAAACACCCTGAACTGTAGTTTCACACTTAATGTGCACGTACAAGGATGAATCGATGGTCATCACTAATTTTGCCTTCGCTTTTTGACCTTCAACGCTAGTTGTTGCAATTTCACCGCCGCCGCCATCATTTTTATTGATATCCACGCCTTCTAAAATTAAGAAATTTTCGGCCGCAAACGCCCACTCGTCATAATTTTCACGTCCCTTTAGCTTAGGAACATTTACAATGTAACTTCCAGCCATTTAACTTGTTATTTCTTATTAATTACTTTTAAAACGCGGAGCTGGGCGAATAACCTATTAAAACACTTGGGTGCAATCCACAGACTAAAAATATTTATTTAGCACGAAAGAGTATTAACAATATTTCTTACTAGATGTCGCTAGTATATTATATGGCAAACAAGAATATTTCGTTACTACTTAATATTATCAACAGTTTAAGTGTTTACAAAATCTAAGTAACGGTAGGGGCACAGAGCTCTTGTGTCCTGCTCAGCGCCATCTTGGCAGATTTCGGCTTTTGGAGGGCTTCAGGTCCTACACGACTTGACCTGACTCTATGATCCAGAAACTTGCAGGTTTAGATAGACGTTTGCTTAAAGACCCAGAGATCGTGGGTTCGATTTCCACGCTTCGGAACGCACGTTTAGCTGTGGTAAGCTGCTAAAACAAAGTCGCTTTCACTGTCCCTATATCCTTATGTATGCTCAAATCTTTGAAACTACGCAACGGTTTTTGATGAGTTTTTTTAATTGATAGAGTGATTCAAGAGGAAGGTTTTTATGCTCAAGCGAAGCCGGGGCGGGTCGCTATTTTTTATAAAATTATGCCAGTGGAGGCTTTGATAAAAAAGGCTTTTTGTTTTAAGTTCCTAACGCGGGTCTGCTGAAAGAAATTTCTATAGAAATAAGTAGCACCCTTGTTCTAAATTTCCTAATTCCTATGTTTGTGAGTGTACATGAAATGTGTTTACTTATAATTATAATCGTATGATCGCACAGTATGATCGTGTATAATGTTCCTGTAGCGAGACACTCGCCACTCATAACAAACCTCAACCTATCGTTTGGCAACGGCTGCGCGCGCAATGAAAAACATCGACGGATCGCGGCGTTCTTCATTCGTCGGTTCTCTACCACATGACACGCGTCTCTGGTGTCGATATTCTTATATTGTAAACTGTGTTGTAAAATTGTAATATATCTATCTGTATATACTATCCTCTTTTGCTATCAAGTTCCTCTCTATACCTTCTCCGCTTTCTACCTACTACCGCTTCGCCTGCTTCCTACTGCTATACTTAACTACACATCGTGTGCGACTGAATGCCGATCTTGTTAGAAGTTGGTTTAGTGGAAACCCACACGCCACCTTCTACACTGGTGACCACCGACTACGAACAAGAAGCACCTTTTGCGCCGATTTGTGACCTGGAAATCGTGAGCATAAAATAAAAATAATTTTGAATAAAAAATTTTTCCTGTCAAACAAACTTCGTTGCCAATAGCAACAAAGAGGTTGGCCGTGGCCTTACTTACACGAGTGGTGAGCGACTTTTGTTTTTAAAATGTGCGAGTCCGAAAAAGTGATTAAAATTGATGAAGTATTGAGAGTTGGTGTAAAAGTACCACCATTTTGGCCAGAAGAACCGGCTTTATGGTTTGCCCAATTAGAGTGTCAATTTGATCTTTCCCGAATTACTACTGATGATACAAAATTCAATTATCTCGTAGCACAGCTTGATCACCAATACGCCATCGAAGTGAAAGATATCATTACTAGGCCTCCTGAAAAGGACAAATATTTGAAATTGAAGACCGAGCTTATAAGGCGTCTGTCCGCTTCACAGGAAAAGCGCGTGAAACAATTACTTATGCACGAGGAGCTTGGCGACCGAAAGCCCTCGCAATTCCTGCGTCACTTGGAGCGTTTAGCGGGTCCTTCAATACCCAGTGATTTTTTGGCCACTTTATGGACTAGTCGACTGCCACAGAATATACAGACTGTTATTGCTTCACAGATGGATCTTTCTTTGGATAAACTGGGAGAATTGGCTGATAAAGTGTACGAAATTGCTCCTGCTATACCTCAGGTCTCCATGGCTAGCACTTCTACTGTCATCACACCATCTTCGCCTATGGAAGAGCTAACAAGGCAGGTCAATGAGCTAACCAGGCAAGTAGCAGCCCTTACTAATGACAGGAATAACAGAAGTCACTCACGTTCCAAGCCTAGTTTTCAGAGAAACCGCTCAAGCAGTCGCTCGAATTACACACAGCCACCGCCAGACCACCCGCACTGTTTCTACCACTATACTTTTGGAGCTCAGGCGAAGAAGTGTAGGCAGCCCTGCACATTCGAGTCGGGAAACGCCCAGGGCGGTCGGAAGTAGCGGCCAACGACTGCCCTCCATCTACAGGCCGTCTTTTTGTCACCGACCGCGCCACGAAAATGCAATTCCTTGTGGATACTGGCTCAGACTTGTGCGTTTTCCCACGATCAGCAGTCAAGACGTCCTGCGCTCGTTCCAAGTATGATCTAATAGCGGCAAACGGCAGTATCATCCATACTTACGGGCCTATACAGCTTCATCTCAATTTAGGACTCAGACGCATATTTTCTTGGAGCTTCACAATAGCCGACGTGTCAAAACCCATCATTGGTGTTGATCTGCTTAGCCACTACAATTTACTAGTTGATTGCAGGAATCAACGTCTGGTTGACGGTACTACAACTTTACATGTCGCCGCCATTTCAGAAAGAACAGGAACCACTGACGATATCGCCTCTGTGAAATCTGTTAATGGTGAGTCAGAATTCCATCAAATACTTCGAGAGTTTCCGGAGATTACAAGGCCTGCTGGTGTGCATTCACCGCCACAGCACAGCACACTACACTATATTAAGACTACGCCAGGACCTCCAGTATCTTGTAAACCACGACGTCTAGATCCAGCTCGACTTCAGACTGCCAAGAAGGAGTTTGAGTTCATGCTTGCCAGTGGCATTGCTCGCCGTTCGGAGAGTCCATGGTCTTCGGCTTTGCACATGGTGAGAAAGAAGGACAATTCATGGCGACCTTGTGGGGACTACCGAGCTCTGAATTCCCGCACTATACCTGATCGCTACCCTATACGACACATTCATGACTTCTCACATCAACTTTCTGGATGTTCCATCTTCTCCACCATCGATTTAGTTAAGGCCTACCATCAAATAGCTGTAAATCCTGCTGATATTCCCAAAACAGCGATTACTACACCGTTCGGACTCTTTGAATTTCCGTTCATGACTTTTGGCTTAAGAAACGCTGCCCAAACTTTTCAAAGGTTCCTTGATGAAGTGCTCCTGGGCCTTGATTTCTGCTATGGGTACATCGACGATATCTTGATTTTCTCAAATTCCGTGGAACAACACAAAGCTCATCTTCGCATACTCTTCGGACGCCTCAAACAATATGGCATATGGGTCAACACATCAAAATGTTTCCTTGGAAAAGAAGAGGTAACCTTTCTAGGATACTCAGTTTCAGCTGCCGGTACTAAACCCCTCGCTACTAAAGTCCAAGCGCTTCAGGAGTACACTGTTCCCAAAACTATTAAAGAGCTTCGAAGATTCTTGGGCATGCTGAATTTTTACCGTCGCTTCGTACGAAACGCTGCTCAACTTCAAGCACCGCTGCACGCAGTACTATCTGGCCCTAAAGTTAAAGGTTCACATCCAGTGAATATGACACCTGATATGCTTAAAGCGTTTGAAGATTGTAAGACCTCATTGTCAAATGCCACACTACTTGCCCATCCAAACCCAACTGCAGATTTAGCCATCGTGACTGATGCATCAGATTTGGGTATTGGTGCAGTCTTGCAACAGCGAAAAGGAAAGGAGTGGCAACCTTTGGCCTTTTATTCGCATAAACTGAGCCCATCTCAAAAAAAGTATAGCCCATACGACCGGGAGCTGTTAGCTGTTTACGAGGCCATTAAGTACTTCCGCCACATGGTCGAGGCGAGGACATTTGCCATACTAACTGATCATAAACCACTCACCTTTGCCTTCACAAAGAATAGAGACCAATGTTCACCTCGCCAGTTCAGATATCTAGACTACATAGCTCAATTTACAACAGACGTTCGATACATACCTGGACCCGAGAATGTGGTTGCTGATGCTCTCTCGCGCCTAGATGAGATCTCCGTGGCCATCGACTACCAAGAACTTGCACGATCCCAGGAAGCTGATCCTGAGCTGCAAGGTCTTCTTAAACATGGTACCGCTCTGAAGCTAAGGAAGATACGAACAGCACACATTAACTTACCAATATTCTGCGACACTTCTGTTCAGCCACCTCGACCATACATCACTCCGAACTTAAGAAGGCAAGTCTTCAATATGGTGCATAACTGGAATCACCCAGGGAATACAGCTACAGTACGACTGGTTACACAAAGATTCGTATGGCCAGGGATTCGTAAGGACTGTAGAGAGTGGTCTAGGCAATGTTTAAATTGCCAGAAAAACAAAGTCACCCGTCATACTCATTCTCATCTCTCATCTTTCATTACTCCATCTGCGAGGTTTTCTCATATTCACATTGACCTCGTAGGACCTTTACCATTGTCTTGTGGTTACAGATACTGCCTCACTGTTATCGACAGATTTACTCGATGGCCTGAGGCTATCCCCCTACAGGACATCACAGCAGAGACCTGCGCAGCTGCCCTCGTGTCTGGCTGGATAGCTAGATTCGGCTGTCCCGCTCGCGTGACTACGGACCGTGGTCGTCAATTCGAGAGCCACCTTTTCAATGCACTCACGTCTATGATCGGCGCGCGACATCTTCGCACTACAGCGTACCATCCAGCTGCTAATGGCATGGTAGAACGTCTCCATCGCCAGCTCAAGGCTGCCATAATGTGCCATGACTCTTCACAGTGGACCGAATCGCTTCCACTGGTGTTACTGGGGATCCGGAATACCTGGAAAGAAGATCTACAAGCCAGTCCAGCTGAGCTCGTCTATGGTGAGCCACTCCAGCTACCTGGTCAATTTTTATCTCCCAAAGATGACTACACGACAGCAGATATCACCCAGTATGTAACCCGACTTCGAACGAATATGGCTAAGCTTTCTCCAAAACCTGCTTCATGGCATGGTACTTCTCCATTTTACATTCCACGCGATCTTCATACCGCATCCCATGTCTTTCTTCGGCAAGATCACGTAAGGGCATCACTCGAACCACCCTATGCCGGACCTTTCAAAGTCCTCGAGAGGCAGGAGAAATTTTTCAAGATAGATGTCCGAGGTAAACCATCCAACGTCACTATTGACAGACTGAAGCCAGCTTATTTGACAAAAGATGTCCATAGTCCTACAACAATGCCACCAACGACGACGACAACATCTCAAACAGAGGGACAAGAGGTTAAAACAACCCGGAGCGGCAGACGAGTAAGGTTTCCGAATTACTATCGACCGTAGTTACGGTCTGGTTGGGGGAGTGGTGTAGCGAGACACTCGCCACTCATAACAAACCTCAACCTATCGTTTGGCAACGGCTGCGCGCGCAATGAAAAACATCGACGGATCGCGGCGTTCTTCATTCGTCGGTTCTCTACCACATGACACGCGTCTCTGGTGTCGATATTCTTATATTGTAAACTGTGTTGTAAAATTGTAATATATCTATCTGTATATACTATCCTCTTTTGCTATCAAGTTCCTCTCTATACCTTCTCCGCTTTCTACCTACTACCGCTTCGCCTGCTTCCTACTGCTATACTTAACTACACATCGTGTGCGACTGAATGCCGATCTTGTTAGAAGTTGGTTTAGTGGAAACCCACACGCCACCTTCTACATTCCCATCTGGAGCGGTTAAGTTTCCCATTTCAAGCGGTTTTAACGATCCGCCTTGAGAGACTCGTTAACTAGAGGGTGGAAAAATCTACGAGAATAGGTACACCATGAAATTTTAATTTACTTAGAAACTAAAACCGCTAGTGAAATTAAATTTATTTAAGAGACCCATAGATATAAATAGTGAAACATAACAAAAATCATTCAATTGTTTCATTCAACCGTTCAATTGCTTGGACTAAGACTAGGCTAGTGGTTTATATCCAGTAGTTAAGAAATCACGGTGCTATTATCATATCGTGTGGATTACAGCATGCACCCGCTGGTGTCAGATATCATCAAAAGTGCTGCAGTCTGTCCACAGCTGGATATAGGATTACCAAAATGACCGGTTGGAAGCATTCTGCATCCAGCGCTCCTGATGGGGAAGAAAGTGTCTCTAATATAATTCTTGGTACGAAACTGGTTTTGAACAAAGATATTTTTTTCCTCCTTCTCAACTGGTTGCGAACAAGCAGTTTCGATGGCGGCCTAACGGGCACGCACCGACAAAGAGTGAGGTGCTTACTTGCCGAATACTGTAAATAAATTTTGTATTTGAAAACGATGTGATGATGGAGAATGAAGTCCGGCTGTGGCAGACAATTCAAACTACTACTAAATGCATGCCAACCCGCGCCATTTGCAGGCTGAATGGAACTCTTAATAACACAGCATGAATACCCGATGTCCGGCCATTTGTGACTTTCGTGACACACTTCTGATGACAACATGCATGTTTTACCAGACCAACAGAAAGAGGGTTATGGTTTTTAATCGTATGACTTTTTTTCCTAAGTAGTTGCATATTCAGCTTACGTTTCAGAGCACAGGGTAGTCATGGTTAGAAATATTATTTCGTATTTCGATATAAGTTTATTAGGAAAAGTTTTTCACTTAGTGGTCTGGATCTGCCCTTAATATTTGCAGTTAATTTGTGTCCATATCTACAAAAATAAGAACAAAATGTATGGGATTGACATTAAGATTGACCACGTGATTTACCCCAGCTTATGTCAATCCCATACATTTTGTTCTTGTCGACATTCGTAAGCGTTTTGTAATTTTCACTTGGCTACGGGTGCCATCGTTACACGCTGTAAATACATATGCAGTAAGTATGTATTTATTATTTTATTTTTCCTTTATTTTCTCGCATGGAGGATAATTCCGACTCGAGTCATTAGCTGGTCTGAATGCGGACTGATATAGCATCGCTATGAATACGCTACGAGATAGTTACCACTACAGAATAAAGAACTACCAGAATAAACATTTCTATGTTTTTACATTGACAATTGGGTCACGAAATAGTACTGATTTATTTAAATAAATTCATGTACACAGAAAAACATAGTAAAGAGAAAATTAGTACAACGGTGCTGCTTATTTCTAAAGAAATCTCTTCCAGCCAAGACCAAGAGAATAAATAAAAAGAAAAGGTTATCAGGCGTGTACTTGAATATCAAGAAATACATAAATCATCGCCATCTTCGAGTATGTTTCCCAATTAGAACTTCAACTCCCGCTTTAAAGACCAGAGTACTTCGTGGCGTAATGGTTAACATGCCTGACCGCTGCTCAGGAGGTCCCGGGTTCGATCCCCGGTCAGGTCAAGTTGAAAAATGATCTTTTTCTGATTGGCCTGGGTTTCGGATGTTTATCTATATTATGTATTTGTTATAAAATATAATTCGTTGAGTTAGTATCCCATAACACAAGTCTCGAACTTACTTTAGGGCTAACTCAATCTGTGTGATTTGTCCCTACCTATATATTTATTTACCTATATATATATATATATATCAAAATCCTTAATTAGACGGTACGGTTTAAAAATGAAGCGACTGCCGTCTGGCCTCCGTAGCCCTTAGTACAAGGGAACTCACAGAGAAAGAAAAATTACATTTCGATTTAAACAAGATCTGGGTGTTAGTGGTCTACGAGTACTAACAGCCTTAAATCATTTGACGACATCCGTGGTACCTGCCCGTTACTCGATCACAAGTTCGGTCCCCGGTCAGGTCAAGACGAAAAATTTTCTTTTTGTGATTGACCTGGGTCTTGGATGTTCCTCTATATACCTACCTATATATTTTTTATAAAAATATCGTTAATTATCCCATGACACAAGTGCCGTACTACTTTTGGGCTACCTCAATCTGTGTGTTTCATCACTATATATTTATTAAAAATTTATTTACTCTTATGTTTTCCGGGCTCCCTAAAGGCATCTGATACACTGGTTGACTGTCATCTAACGATAATTGCCAATACAATCTTTCGCATCAAAAAATCTCATGTACCTATCATATTATCTTCTATGTTTTCCATAATGTGTAGAACAAGCGAGTATGTCGGTGGTCATTTCGTGACATAGTTTTGATGACAACATACATGTTTTAAACACTGGAATGCCTCTATGGAAATTACTTTTAATTGCCACAGACTGCACTTGCGGGAATTGCCCGTACATTTTGCATTTCCCTACATTGTGTTTTTTATTAAGTACTCTTTACTGTGGCGTGTTAAAAGTTCTATAACCCGCAATTATTATAATCAACGACAAACACATAAATAAGTATGTTATTTTTTTGCATCAAAGGAAACAGATTATTAAAATATTGTATAGGACAAGCAATTCAAATCTTCGAGCAACTCGGCTTCCGTATAGCAGGATAGCCTTAGCGCTTTTTACTTTGCCGATAAATCTGGCGTTATTTGCGAGGGGGAAAAACACACTAGATTTTACCCGATTGCGCTTATACCTTGACAGAGGAGAAAGCAGCGTATGGCTACTCCCTTCTGGTACGGAGGACGTGTTGCTCGGAGGTTCAAATAGGCCACCTTATCGAAAATTCAATCTTTTTTAGGCTACCTTTAGCTAATGAGAAATACGATAAAAGACGGTGACGCAAAGGAAAAGACCAAATATAAGAGTATAAGTATATAATACGAAGTAAGTATAAGAGATTTTTTATAAAAAATGAACCCTGTAATACCTATATGTCTGTGTAAATAAAAACAAACAAGGTGTGTAATATATTCAGAGAGAATCTTGTAAGTGGCCATTTTATGTTATTAGGCGGTTGTGTGTTTAGGCCGAAAGTCAGGTAGGTCCTTCATAGTCTCGTATACGCGGTATATACATTTTATGAAAAGAACACATGTTTAAACACGAAACTAAAAAGGTATACCTGAGGCACAAGTTCAAATTGTTCCGACGTTCAATGAAAAGGTATTTTAGTTGAGACTTCGAAAATCACATTAATGTATTGGTTCTGGCTACTGAAGTTAAATAGCAGTAGTCTCTAGTGTTGATCACTAACACAATCATACCTAAATCTTCATTTGTTATTATTTTAACTTTACTCAAATTTCATTAAATATTTCGTACCGAAATAGCAATGAATTCTGTAATAAATGTAATATCTTCGCATTAAATACCAAGGTACTAAATGCTAGCCAAGTGCAAAATCGTATATTGCATGTCAATGTTTGAACCAACCGCACTGTATATTGCACCACAGCCCGCCACAATTGTCAGTGGGTCATTACCCACCTATTCGAGAAGGATTAACGAGCCATGGGTTAACTGCGAGCAGAAAATATGGCTCTTGTATACCGAACCTAAAGAGGTTTGCTTAAATTTGCAAATTTTAAAATTCAAATAACAACAATGTTATAAACGAGTATTTATCAGCGGTACCCGCGGCTTTGCCCGCGTAGTCTAGGGGAAGTCACAATTCGGTGGTGAGAATAACTGTTATGTAAAGGGAAACAAAAGACCTACAGACTCAAATTTCAAGAAGAGATTCAAATTCAAATTGTTTATTCTTAATATAGGACATTATCACTTATTATATATAGAGGTATAACACAAACAAGTCCTTTTTCATGATGCCATGTACTTATTTATTCAATGTACTAAGGTACTAAAGTATGTTGTTAAACTTAATGCACTTTCAAACGAATTATGTCTTTATGGCATAAGTCGTGACGTAGTGTTTACGAGGATTCCTGCACAAAGGACCGAAATTAGCTCGGACCGCAGTCCCAGTTGTCGGATATTTTAAAACCAGAAGTCGAAATATGTAGTTTTAGACATTCGACACACTCTGAAGTTGACGTGTTATACAAAGAGCTAAATAAGAATGTGGTAAAACATGGCGGTCTCCGGAAAAAAGACGAGTAAGGGAATACGAATAAGCTACGTCTGGCTATTTAGGTATTTGTACGATTTGTTTTACATGAAAAGTACATCATCATCATCATTAGGTATTTCAGGATTTTTCAGAACAACAAACTTTACTCTTTTCTTGTACTACTTATTTATATGAGCTGTATAAAAAAAGTTTCGTCGTAGTTTCATTTTTAATTAAAAACAATTCTTATGTGAATAAATCAAAAGTTCGCCGAGTGTCCAATATTTTTCTCATTGTTCCAGTATATGGCAGAATATGGCAACGGAAAATGGGAATGTTCAGCCGCATTTTATGAAATGTTCGAAAATATTTTATTTCAATTGTATGCTTTTATTTTTTTCCCTTTTCAAATATTTTTTTAAATTTATGAAGTTAAATACTTTAATTATTTTTTTAATTTTATTTAGAATTCTATTAAATGTACACTTGAAATCTATAAACAACAAACTGTGCCCCATAGATTTAAAAAAAAAATTGCCTGGAGAGAGACCGCGCGCGATTCGAATTTCTTTGCTGTGCCCCGTGGCGACAACTTCACTCCCTCTCTTATCTATCGCGGCACTTTAGGTTGATTCCTCAGCTGATTGCTTCGGAGACCAGGGTATTGCCGTGTTGATACAAATTAAAAAATGGTTTCGGAACGTCCACTGCTGAGCAAAATACGTCGGTAGAAACGTAACAAAGCATTGATTTTAGGACAATCTAGTTTTTCCTAGGCAAAACTAGATTGTCCTAAAATCGAAAAACCAAAAAAATGTAATCGTTGCCTATCCCCGATTATGGGTACAATCTAGTTTGAGCTAGTAAAAAGGTACTAAATTGGTTTTAGCCTGTAACATGTACAATATCGCTTTCATACATACCATCATACAAGCTCTTCTAATTACAAGATAGGGATAAAAACTAGTAGATTTTCTTTATCAGAGCGTGCTTATTAGTTGCATCTTCAGCTGCAGCGTGGGGCACGCTTTTAATCATGGTCCTAGCTTTATATAGGGGTACTGACAAACACAACTAAGTAGCATAGTATTCTGTAATCTTTGTATTACAATAGATAGAGCGACTGCCGTTATTAGGTATACTTAGACAGCGACCTATTGTTATTCTGATTACTGAGAAATGACGGGAGTAGGTATCAAATAAAAGCCAGTACGTCTGTACATCGAGATACAAATGCCGTGTTATTTGATACAATATGTAGGCTCACGTATTGTCTATGCAAAGATACAAAAGGCGAGGGAGTGCCTTTCTACTCTCAATCGCATTTATATTGAGGAGTGCCTACTTACCTATTTCAAATGCTGTTATCTTGGCTATAGGTACCACAAAATACACAAGTATAGAATAATATTAATACAATATTTGTTATTAGGTCTAGTAATAATATCTCGCCAAGATCTCTACAAATGGCGGCTTTCGACGCGTCCAACACAACACAGCTTGTCAAGGCATTCAGCTGTAACTGTAACAAAGGATTCCTCATACAATAAACTATTCTATTTCAAGGTTTTTACAAGATGCAGCTTTTGAACGCTTCTATAAATAAATGACAGATATATCCATACTCCATACTGATATTATATTATATTTTATCCATACTAATATTATAAATGCGAAAGTCTGTCTGTCTGTCTGTCTGTCTGTCAACTCTTCACGGCTAAACTGCTGGACCGATTGTGATGAAATTTGGTAGGGATATAGTTAACAACCTGAGGTCAAACATAGGCTACTTTTGGGCGCGATATAACCGAGTCCCACGCGGGGCGAAGCCGCGGGGAACAGCTAGTAACTAATATTTATAATTATAATTATAACTAATATTATAAATAACTTAAATAACTAATATTATAAATGCCTGTCTGTCTCTCTGTCTGTCTGTCACCTCTTCACGGCTAAACTGCTGGAACGATTATGATGAAATTTAGTAGGGATGTAGTTAACGACCTGAGGTCAAACATAGGCTACTTTTGGGTGCGATATAACAGAGTCCCACGCCGGGCGAAGCCGCGGGGAACAGCTAGTCTAGATATAAATGAACATAAAATGTTCGTATTGACCTTGCACACCCCGGTTTCGGAACCGCTTCTCCGCTTCAGATGTGGTTTATAAACGATCATCATATGCCAGCCGAGACCAACGACTTAATGCGCCTTCTGATCACGGATCATCTTTATTATCAGACAATTAGGCGATTCCTAACTAAAAAAAAGTATTGAGTAAATAAAACAAAAATTTATGCTAGCCGTGGAAATTTATCCCACTACCGACAAGTCTTCAGGCAAATGGTATTAACCGCTGGACCACGGAGGCAGTTTATAAAATCCTGTTGCACGATAATTTTCTAAAAATAAATGAAATTCAATTTGGGTTTGAGTTTTAAACGATAAATCCGGTAAGACAAATACCTAGACTGGTGAACACACATCCCCTTTTTAACCCCCGACGCAAAAAGAGGGGTGTTATAAGTTTGACGTGTCTGTCTGTCTGTCGGTCTGTCTGTCTCTGGCATCATAGCTCCCGAACGGATGAAGCGATAGTTTTTTTCGTATTAAAGGTGACTTACGGGCGAGTGTTCTTAGACATGTTTGATGAAAACCGGTTGAGCCGTTTAGAAGTTGTGGGGGTGAAAGTGGGGAAGAACAAATGTGTCGTGAGTTTTGTTAAATTTTAAATTTATTGTTATTGTCTCAGGTATTAAAAGGAACGAATCACTAAATAATGGTTTATTTTCAGCCGCGCACTACGCTCGTTTGAAATCTTTACACCTTAGTCTATGGTCCCATGGGAGTCTCAAATAAGTCGCGCCATAGCACTCTGGTTTTACTGCAGCCCCCAAATATTCCGCTGAGATACGACCCACCCGCAATTCACACTTTGCTTCTGTCGGGGAAAACGTGATATTTTTAAATTCCAGCCCCTCAAATATAAATAATGATAAATTTCTTCCAAGAGTCACCATTATTTATTTTATGTGTTAAATTTGTGCCAATTAGTAAATGTTGTATACCTTATTACTTATTATGTAAAATGTTTAGCACAATTTAGGTCTGTCACACCCATATTCTCAAACGTTTCCTCAAACTTGACACATCCTCACTCGACCTCAATGGTATTAATAGTCGACACTAGCTTCATCACCTTATGGAAATTACTGACAGGTGAGAAACGAACTGTCAAATATAAGGTAGGTCGCGAGGTACCTTAAGGAAGCCTCGAACGTTTCGTTTAACGAAAAGTAGGTGCTTTTATTTAAAAAAAATCTTGTACCTACTGTCATAAGTTCCTTGTGTATTAAGTATTTTGTTTTTTATAATAAATCTATGCCAGTAAGCTAAAATTGAAAAATAAACTTCGTTAAAAACTCTCTCGAAACGGGGCGTTATTCCCTGACTCATCCTCAGTTTCCTCAAGGAAACAATCAAGAATACAATTTTTAAGGAAAGTTGGAGGACTTCCTTGAGGCGTCCTCGAATGAGGTTGAGTGGAGGCGACCTCTGAGGAGACGTTTGAGAATATGGGTGTCAGTGAGTTTTCAACATACTTAATTATGCTGTAATGTAAAATGTAAAATTTACTTTTAGAATTGTTTGTTGCCACGAATACCTATATAAAATCTGAACATTTTATTTTAATTGCAATTCCCATTTGTGTCTGACATAATACATACCCGCTTACCTATAGCACTTTAAAAAAACATTTTATTTCCAACAGAACAGCTCCAAAAAGTTGTCAATACACTGCTGGATATTATTTTTCTTCTTCTTCTATTATTTTTCTCACCAGGCCCGTGTAATTGTTGATGTTATCCCTTAAGTCATATCTTTACCGACTTAACAATAGGAAGTGTTCTATTCCCATATCTGATATCACATGGCCGGTAGGAGCTAAGTATATAGTAACTATAAGTGCTCGTGAAAGTTATTAAGTATTATGGTTTATGAAGCACCGAAATGCCAGTTTATTTTTAGCTTACTTTATAGCAACTTAAGGTTTATAGGCAGTAAACTTAGACAACTTTCGCCTTATCGCGGGCGATAGCGCTTGACGCCATTCCGGGACCGTATTGTCTCCAGTCTCCAGGTATCTAGGCTAGGTCAGACTATTTGCTGAATTTGAAAAAAATCTAGGCTTTGTCCGCAACTATTCTAAGGGGAATTTCAGGATGTAGAAAGAAGGATGTCTTGTATTAGTTAATTGTTGGTCCCTGCTGTTAACACTAGATGTCAGTAATTGGGCTGTATTACCTAGGTCTCAACTCAGTTCTGTGGCTGTGTTAGATGCCTCTAGGCAGCTTAAAAATCTGACGCTGACACACCCGGATAATAACTGGTATTGGTCTCATTTATTGTAAAAAAGGTAACGGATGTCAACCGGCAGTCGCTCCATCGTAATATTCAGTGTCGCCTAAATCTAGGACCATGATTAAAGCCTACTTTAGAAGTACGCCTAAGAGGACATAGTTGAAAAAAAAAACGCTAAGAAGAAGTAAGTAGAGTTTAAAACTACCATCATAAATATCTATCATCACGCCTGTCTCCCGCAGGGGTAGGCAAAGACTAGAGATTTCCATTGACAACGATTCTTACAACCTCCCTCGCTTCCTCCACGCACTCATCACTCTCTTCATACAAGCTCGCCGATTTCAAGTCCTTATAATGTCTCCCTTTTTGAAAAGGTCTGCGATTTGGTCTATTTTTTGAGACAGACTCCGACCGACTCTCCCGCCACCTGCTTTGTATATACTCGTACCTTTCGTCACTCCTTTGAACGATCTTCCTAGGAACAAATGGTAGGAAAATTATTTTAATACCTACCTACCTACTAACAACCAATGATTGCCTCAGTGCTATTTTATTTTTAGTTTTTAATATACTTAGCAACATTCTGTAATCTTTTGTATTACATTCCTGTAGAGTTTGATTTCCTTTACTGCAAAGTTATCCCTAGAGGCAACCTGTTCCCAACTCCTGCAAGTTACAGCTAATCTCATTTCGATTTCTTGTTAACAAATTGTTTGACAAGTGAATTTGGACCCAAGGGACTATCTAACCTTTCGAGTATTTCTCCTTTTTATTAACCACGACGAAATAGATAGTTTTTTTTAAAGATTATGCTTAACATAATACAGATATCTATCTGTATTATGTTAAGCATAATCTAGATATATAAGATATATAGATAGAATTATACTTTACTAGCTGTTCCCCTGTGGGACTCGGTTATATCGCGTCCAAAAGTAGCCTATGTTTGACCTCAGGTCGTTAACTACATCCCTACCAAATTTCATCACAATCGGTTTAGCAGTTTAGCCGTGAAGAGGTAACAGACAGACAGACAGACAGACTTTCGCATATATAATATAAGTATGGATTAACAAATTTAAAAACAATAAGAAAGAACACCTAAATAAATAATTGTGTAGGTAGGTACCCGCTATGTAGAGATTATAGGTAAGTACCTAGGTAGTACCCGACTGCGGCGTGCCTTCAGAAGAACGGAAGAGCTCAAGATAGTTATTCCACGAATGGCAACTAATCAAATCTAGACGGCGCTTGTCGTCGCTTGACATGCTCTATAGTTACGAACACGCATCCACGCTAGGCTATCGAGCTACTCATAAATAGTGAGACATCGATTGGAGGTTACATTACATGCATTGCGGTTGCCGATAACAGCGAATAGCCCACGATATCGCCCGACAAATGATGCTGAAAATTGCAGCCATGATTCATGGAGAACGAAGGGATAATACTTGTCAGAAAGATTTATTTTTTACTAGGTTTCGCCCACATATATTTCCCTCGGGAACAGTGCTTTTTCCCGGGATGGAAAGCACCCTATGTCCTTCTTAATACTCGTAGCTATTTTTATGCGAACTTTCAGGAAGATTTGTTCAGTAGATAGGGCGTGAAGAGGTAACAAACAACCAAACAAATATACAAATAGTTCATCACATACCTACTACTTCATCCATCCATTCATACCTACCATCCAGCTTATATTATAAACGCGAAAGTTTGTTACTCTTTCACAGGAAAACGGGTGAACCGAATTGGCTGAAATTTGGAATGGAGATTGCTTAGACCCTGGAACAACACATAGGCTATATATTTTATCCAGGGCAACAGGTAATATTCCATATAATAGATACAGTCTTTGATCGATGAAACTTGAAATCCATACTAATATTATAAATGCGAGTCTGTTACGCTTTTATGGTTTAACCGTTAGACCGATTTTGATGAAATTTGAAGTTAAGGACCAGCTTTCAGACATATGCCATGTACCTTTGAGCGCAATATAACCGAGTCCCACGCTGGCAGAACCGCAGGTAACAGTAGTATATATATAAACTAGCTGGTCCCCGCGGCTACGCCCCGCGTGGGACTCGGTTATATCGCGCCCAAAAGTAGCCTATGTTTGACCTCAGGTCTTTAACTACATCCCTACCAAATTTCATCACAATCGGTCCAGCAGTTTAGCCGTGAAGAGGTGACAGACAGACAGACAGACTTTCGCATTTATAATATTAGTATGGATATATATATATATCTTTTAACTCGTGGTTGATTCAAGTGCATGAGAAATATGGGAAAGAATAAATCCCTCTTCGATCGTGTTTCATATATTTGATTCACTTTGGTTACACCCGGGCGTTTTTTAAATGGTAGATACTTACTACTAACAAACAAAAGAACCCATATATTTATTCCCAGACTTTATTTAATAAATTCTATACAAATACAAATTTAATATTAATCGTTTTACATATATGTACGTATACTTATCAATATATAACATTTTTCCTTATTGCTTAAGGCATTTTTGGCTGCACAATCTTAAAACTTTCAGTCTAGCATACTACTTTCCAACCTCATTAAAATATGTAAATGAAACAAAATATTTGTAAAAGTCATATATATGTACCTAACTAATAAAATGGCCAACAAACATATATTTTTTTATAATAATGTTATTTCAAATTCGGAATAAACTTAACCATGAAAGTTATAAATATGGCATATCAAGTTTGGCTTATAAAAGTGAATTCATGTTTAAAAATTAAAGAAAATTATGGCTTTCTGTATAGCTTTAGGTACGGCATCAGTTGACCTTGGTGAGCAGGTCAAACTATACTTTTACCTTACATTATTATGGTTTTGTCTCGCTTACACAGTCAACATGTGCAACAATGTGTTTAGTGTAGCAAAATACAAATATATATCATACTAAGATTACTGACAAAAAAAAAATTCAATACTAGGCACGCATTTGTCACAGAATATAAGTATTAAAATCCAGAAAACAGAAGGTATTATAAAAAATAAATATTTTTGTGTGTCATTTTCAATGAATTTGAAATCAAGTATTGCCTTATTCTTTATGTGAATTTTGATTCAATCAAAAAAATATATAATTTTTTTACTGGTCAACATCGAAAGACAGTACTTATGAATCAAACTAACAATAATATAGGTATTGTATTTGCAACTAGAGATGGGACAAGCCCCGCCATTATAACTTTGGCTCTTTAGTTATCAGGTCCGATAGATTTAGCTCTCTCGTCTTAGCGCATTCCCAGATTTCTCAGCCGGCTGCTTTAGAGTCTAGGGTCCGCTTTCCAGCTTTTTAAGCTCGATAAATTTTAGTATTTCTGACAAATTCCAAATAAACTGATGATTTTTCTTTTCGTTTCAATATTTGTCCCAACTCTAAAGCGCTGTACAAAATACGTTTCAGAATCTACAAACACTAATCTTCATAAGATTAGTTTGTATTTCTATATACGAAGATTTTAAAACAATTGTATGTATCATAAAATTTATGCATCATACGTGCACCGACCGACGTTCGACACGAAAATAATGACGCCTAAGTGAATCATCGCATTGATTGATAGAAAAACAATATTTTTATCGAAGGCACATCTAAGATATTGCCTATCTATAAAATTATAACAATGGCACTTCAAATAAAGCATCTTGAATCTTAAACATCTTTTATATTGAAATACTCTGCACCATTTCAATTCATAGACCTGTGGGTTTGTCAAGTTTAGTTTATTATATACCCGCCTGCACAATCGCCAACGGAATAGTCATTCAGGCGAAAGGAAAACTAGTTAATCAAGTTTTGAACAAAAGGAGACGCCTTCAAGACTTAGGGGCCTTGCCTAAGGGGAAAAGGAGTAGAGAAGAGAGCCCTGCTTCGGTTGGATCTTGTCACTCGCCAAGGCCTATACCTCAACGTTGCCTAAGCAACCTGGACATAGCTAACGATTCTGTGGGCGAGGATCTGTACTGGCTTCAGAATTCGTCAGAACCTTGGTCATTAGTCGAAGAAAAATGGAAAATAACACTTGACAGTCGAACCCTCAGATATATTGAAGTAGTTTTAAATGTTTTCTGGTAGTAAGATGCCTTGGTCATTAGTAGACTCTTGACGACACTACTTATTCAATTTAACATATTTAGAACAGACAGAATCCAATTTTTATGCGACTCTGCAGACTATATAGTTTTAAGCGATTGTCAATGGAGACACTGATTATATATAGCATTGTTGGCTAGCTATTTGGGCTTCTTTGCAAGGGTCTGATATGTGGATTCGAATGACGTTGGTGCGAAGTACGCTGCGCCGAAAAATGAGGGTAATATGGTACTGCTGTGCTAAGGGCTGCGATATATTTTTGAATAAGTAATACAATTTATCACTGACGAGAAAAAGATAGAAAAGACCACTAGTTTCAAATGCTAGTTGTATACCGAATTCGATAACATAACTTTCGAACTAACATACCTAGGTCCCATTCAAATATATTCCGCAAAAGCTCCTTCGTTGCAACGGTTTTCGATTACATAAATGTTCGAGCTGGTGGACCACCGGCATTTTTTTCGTCCTAGCGTGCTTCGTACCAACGACATTATATTTCACATATTAGTCCTCTTTGCACATACTTATTCTTTCTGTGTCTGAGCTGTAAGAGACTTTTCAAGACTTATTTTATTTTAAACCTGACCAGTCAGGACCTTTCTGAAATAATGCCTTATTTACGTACTAAGGTATCAATCAGTTCTTACTTTAATTAAGTTAGGTACCATGAATTCAAACGAAATAGATAAAATTCAATATCAGACATCTATATGTCAAATACATATCCAGTTATTTATAATAATGAGTTTGATAAAATGGTAAATGAGAAGATAGCCTACTTATGAATATAGTAATGTAACACATATGCAATTGTGCATTTATCAAACAAAACTGTGATAATTATATATGTGTAAAACATATTAATTATAATATTTGTTAAGCAAAGCCAAACTAATTTGAACATTTTGGAAATAGTTTAGTTTACTACATTCACTCATTGTGGAATGTTGACAATGTCACTACAGTGAACTAAAATAACAAAATGATATGTTGAATTTATTGACACTAAAGATTGTTATAACAAGACAAAATACAATTATCATTGTATTAATTGTGTACTGTAGAAACAAAAGTCATTGTATCGAAATTTAATTATAAATCAATCAATGAATCGTTTATATTTTAAATGCGTTAGTAACTCGGTCTGTTACCTTTTAATGGTTAAAATAATATCAATTTTGATGTTTAATAAAGCAAGAGGTATTAACGCTCTTCGATAACTTGAGGGTTTCATTAGCTGTTTTATTCTGTGATCCTTTTTTTTGTACAAGAATTTTTAATACATTCACCGTGTTTACCATTCATTAAACGTGACAAATGTAATTCGTGTGAACGAGAGGTGCCTGTTAGGGTTTTCAGAATACTATTGTGCTTGTGAATGTAAATATAGCTCTTCTCTACATGAGCGTCAGTAAAATGAGGATTTAAACACTTTACAATAGGAACAATCATAAAGCCTATAATCTGGATTTAATGACTTTTCTTTTACATAAATGAATTCGATATGTTATACAGAGAACACTTCAATTAGAATATTCTTAACTCATTTAAAAAATCAACACACTTAATATTTCGTGTTAAGGATAAACAAAACAGCTTAAAAATTTGATGTTTTTCATAAATCAGTAACAGCTGCTTCTTCTTTGAGCAAGTAAGAATAAAAATTTAGGTAACAAGTTCATTTGTCATAAATACAAAGATCAAACTCAAACTTACTAACTCAAAGAAAAAGAGTAGAATATATGATAATTAATTCTGCCTTATATAACCTTCATTCCATATTCCATGTCTAGCAGAAAACCTCATCCTCAACCGAACATTGCTCCACAGTTAGAGCACCTCCGGTTTTTAAGAGCGAGACAGCAGAGAATTCCTATAGGGAAAAAGAAGATGGCGCATAATATACCCAAGCAAGTGAAGTCATCTTCGAGAATGCCAACCCGGCAAGCAGGACAGGCTCCGACGGCTAGGATCGGTGGATGTATGATGATGCTGGTGGCTCCGTAGTTGGGCATGTAACCGGGGGGCGGGGGCGGCGGGCCGTACGTCGGGTAGCCGGGCGGGGGCGGCGGGGGAGGACCCGCCACGTGGGGAGGGGGGGCCGTGCCTGACATGTTCGGAGGTGGTGGACCTGGAATGATCAAAACATAACATTACAATTATTTATTTAACCAGTAATATTATACAATCAAGGACAAATTACTCGTACAAACATGAATTATAAAGTATATAAGACCGCCTTATCATTTATGCGATCACATTAAAATGTTGACAACATTAAATGTGATTTTTTTTATATGACATTGTTTAAAACGGCCACTTTTAACAGTTTTGCAATTTGTAACTATAGGGAACTATAATTTAATGTTTAAAATTAACTTCAGATCCAGAACCATCATCATCATACTATTATAAATGCAAAAGTTAGTTTGTTTGTTTCTTTTTGTTTGTTTATTACGCCTTCACGGCCTATCCACTGAACCAATTTTTCTGAAATTTCGCATACACATAGCTAGAAGTATTGAGAAGGACAAAGGGTACCTTTCATCCCGGAAAGGAGCACTTTTTCTGAAGAAAACACGGGCGAAGCCGGGGGCAAAAGCTAGTAATTACATAACACGGGTTTTTGATCTTGTGTTTTCAGTGAATAATGATTTTTAACTGATGGTGGCGCTAGTGTTCACCAAGGTATTGTCTTAAGCAACTGATATTTATTTATTTACAACTGAAAAAAATTATGTCATTTATACACATAATAAATTAATGAGATTCAGCTAGGTATATTGTTAAACAAATGTAAAAACACAGTAAGCATACATGATTACTGTATACTATACATGTACTAACTATACATATATACTAATACTCAAGGTCTTGCTATTCACAAATACCTACATCAGAGCTTACCATGATAACAGGAATTTACTAAATTACCTACTCTTAATGACAAAAAGAATGATGGTGGAATTTGTACGAATAAAAAATTTAAATATGGAGAACTTAAAATAAATCGCATTAGTAAGAATACTTCACTAGTAACATGATTACCACCACAAAAAAAAAATTAAACCCCGGGGTTATTTAAATATTCAATTTTATAAAAGTCGACCTTTAGCTTCGTTTTCATTCGCCATTTTTAACGCAACTGAAACATTATGTCACCCTGACAGTTGTTAGCATTGTCAAAGCGATATTGACAGTTCATTATGGTAGGTTAGATTCATCGATTTAGTACCCGGGGGGCTATACCATCTCTTAAAACCATGCAAGATCCAGTGAGTGAATGAGATGTCGCCTTACATGATGTATTGCGCTGTCCCGCTTTCTCACTGGATCTTGCAAGGTTTTAAGAGATGGTAGTAAGCCACCTGGGGGGTTACCATCAACTTTTTAAGTAGCAGGCTCACTATCAAATGGTTTACTACCATCTCTTAAAACCATACAAGAACGAGTGAGTAGGCGAGACAGAGTAACACAGTAAGACGTCATCTCCTTTCATCATGTATTACGCTTTAAGAGATGGTGCCTACCACCATCTCTAATAACCATGCAAGAACGACTGAGTAAGGGAGATGTCACCTTATATCATGTATTGCGCTGTCTCGCTTACTCACTGGATCTTGCATGGTTTTAAGAGACTGTATATAGTAACCCCCCTGGGGGCTTACTACCATCTCTTAAAACCATGCAAGAACGATGGAGTAAGGGAGATGTCGCCTTACATCATGTATTACGCTGTCCAGATCCAATGAGTAAGTGAGACAGCGCAATACATGATGTAAGGCGACATCTCGCTTACTCACTGGATCTTGCATGGTTTTAAGAGATGGTGGTAGGCACCCTGGAATGTGTTCCTGAGCCACACTGTATATGTAACAAATGCCCTTATGTTTTGTATCTTTCGTACAAATTCTACTACTTAAAATGCTAAAACTTTCTTAATACAAAAAATAAATAATTTCACTGTTTGTAAGATTTTGCTTGGCGTCAAATTGGCCAAACAAAGAAAAAATTGCCACGTTGACAGAGACAAAAATATAAAAAATATCGTTGGTCTTTTTCTTACTCATGGACTTCCCTATTTCGCCATCTCACTTTTTCACCAAGTAAAAATTAATTGCTTAATCACAGGTACAACTACTTAATCTAAGAACCTAACCTCCCATAATGAACTGTCAATACCGTTTTGACAATGCTAACAACTGTCAGGATGACATAATGTTTCAGTTGCGACAATAATGGCGAATGAAATCGAAGCTAAAGGTCGGTCGACGTTAAAAAAATTAAATATTTTAAAATCCCCGGGGTTTAAAATTTTTTTGTGGTGGTAAACATGTTACTAGTTATGTATTCTTACTAATTCGATTTATTTTATGTTCTCTGTATTTCAATTTTTATTCGTACAAACGATGTATGGAGTTTCACCTTGACTCTTACTAGTATGCCATCTTGTGACAAAATGTTGCAGAATCATAATAAAGCAACTGATGTATGGAAAAAATATGACATTATGTTTAGCAGACCTGAGGCATAGTAGATAAAAAACACCGACAATGATACCTACTTATATTGCTTTAAAAAGTTATGATAAAAACAGTACATGACAGTATTAGAGCTAAAATTTATTGAAAAGCCTTGCCTAGTGTATTCAAAATACAAGAAAGTATGTATGGGTAAATATATCAAGGATACAAGAGTGTAAGAACATTCAAAACTAAAACAAATCTGGCTAGAGCAATGCAGATTTATACAAACGAGAGGGGAAAATAACATTATATATTTTTGGGTATATCATGTTGAGCGAATTGGGTCGCCTGGCCACAGAATTAGTAATAGTTGGCCTGGTGTAAACGCAAAAATTATTTACGTTATCATGTTACAGTGAAATTGCCTGCGTTGCGTAGTTCAATAGCACTTAGCTGAGTAATGATTCATGCACGAAAGATTAAAAAGGATTTTGTACATGCATTTTGTCTTATCACCTGGATTTATAGCTGAATATGGAGGTGGCTGATCTGTAACAGGTTTCTCCATTTTGCCGCAATAACTTTTATGTACTTGGTAAAAGATTCAGTCTTGCGCACAATATAACACTACAACTTTAGATTCAGTTGAACAAACTTATCTTTGATTGAAAGACAACAAAAAATAGACCTTCAACAGACAGAGCGAGCTTAGCATGCAAACCAAAATTCACTTTATTTTATAAACAATGAAGTGACAGTTGACAGTGACATTTGCGAGTGACACTTTTTTTATATTTTACGGCTTTGGAAACGAGTCCTTTAAGGCCTTTCTATATGAACTTTCTCAAGAAAGCAAATATATTGCGATACCTATTTGCTTTTAATGTATAGACCTATTTATTTATATAAATACAAGTAACACTATAAATCAAATAAAACCTTACGCACTTATTAATAATCGAAAAAGTAACTAAAAATAAAAAAATATATAACTCGGTTGTATCGCGCCCAAAAGTATTTGACCTCAGGTCGTTAACTACATCCCTACCAAATTTTCATCACAATCGGTCCAGCAGTTTAGCCGTGAAGAGATGACAGACAGAGACTTTCGCATTTATAATATTAGTATGGACTAGTATGGATATGGATACCTAGTCTCTGCAAGTCGTTACATCGTGGTAATGTGCCCAAAAGGCTGGCAGCGTTGCCACGTTGAATAGCAATGCTGATCCTCTGTCCGAGAACATTTCCAGCCCTTTGGTCACGGGATACCTCGACTATAAAATTTAAACCTACCTATATTTATATAGACCCGACAAAATAACATTATTGTCAAAATAAATAATAACCACTATTTATTTTAATATTTCTTAGTTACTTATTTTAACTACATGCAGACATTTTAATTCGTAACCATTATGTGAAAACGGATACATACCCAAAGAAATACTTCTGTGACGGAACCGCCTGTTCTGTTGTCTTTGCTTGTCATATACGTCCTCTGTAGTCATCTCTCTGTCTCTCATCTTAACGATTGACTGGTTTCATCCCTCTTCTGATGGTTGCTTAGGAGCTCAGTGCCATGAGATTTTACAAAGATAATTTTGCATGGAAAAGCAAATATGGATTTAGAAGGGATTCACGTAATGGATGGTGGGCGTAGTTGGCACGCTGCTTTTAAATAGTGTTTAAGACCTTTTTTAAGGGTCCCTACACACTGTCGGCGGCTTGACTCGCGCGTCGGCATCAAGTTTTGTACTAAGTAATTGCCCGCTTTGAGGAGCTAGTAGGTACTAGTCTAGATAGTGATGAGACACGGCATTTTTATTTAGTTGTTTAATTGATCTTTAAATGAAACACACACGGAACTTTGAATATATTCATTATATTTCACAAAACATAACTAGTAACGTCAATAACTAAGTATTTCTAATTTCATCGCTAAAATATTTACAAGAATGTCGCTACATGTCTTTATTTAACCACAAACTGTAAAATTGCTACAACTGTAAGGACGTATATTAATTAAACAGCTAATTTGGAACCTTGAAAACACATAAAAAACATCATTAAGTAGGAAAGAAATCTATGGATGTCAAAATATACATTTACCTTAAAATTTAACTTAAATAATAACAAAAAAACTCATATTTACAATAGAAAAATCTTATTTAGTCAACTGGTATGATCACACATGTTTCTTGTAATTTAAAAAGTAGGTAGTAATCATAAAACTTAAATTGCTATTAAAAATTGTTAAAAATTCAAACTAAAATTATCACATTAAAAATCCAAAAATAATATGTCTTTAAAAACGAACGTCAATGCAACTTTTTGTTTAAAAAAATATATTGCATAATAAATATTAAGAAGTCTACTCAACTGGGTGAACGATATAAAACAAAAATTCCTGGATTCTGGATTACATAAAATAAAATAAATAAGGCACTATTAGAGCATGATATGTTTTTCATGAATGATTTTAGAACACTATTGCGTAAAATGAAAAAAAAAAAACTCAAATTAAAACGCATATTAATGGCGTGTCATAAAAAATAATTAAAATTTGAGTTATCAGGAAACAAATATGATTAGTCATTACTTCTATTTATTTGGGCATGTATTGTCATAGTAAAGTGTCAAGTCGAGTGGACTGGAAACTTAAACATTAACAAATCGCAATAGTTTGATGAAACACACGGGTTTGTTATTTTCCTGTTACATCTACTACAAGTTATTGCAAACGCAGTAACTAGCTACTTAAAAAAAATTCTTAGTAGTTTTACTATCCGCCAGGAGCGCTTTTACAGATTTTGCATAGCATCTGTGTTAGAAATTAAGTAAGTATAGAAGTTCATGGTACTAGTAAATTGTAGTTTATTTAGAATGAGTGTATACGCAATAGGATTATAGAACTATTTTGTGCCATCATTTGTTCGAAAATTATTCGCTTACTTCGTGAATCATAATAGACCTGGTTAGTTTTTTCGCAGAAGTCAGTAAATGCCATGTTTAGCATAAAATACATATAATACGTTTAAAATGATGTTTGCAACCAATATGATAGTCTTTAATAAATCAACTTTCTATAATCAAAATCAAATTAGCACTCTCCAGCCTATCGCGGCGCTACGGATGTACAATGCAGACAGTCTTAATTAAAAACATTTTTTTGCGGCCAGTACGTTCTTTAATCAAATTGAACAAAAGGAGCTACGAACCACGCGGGATTTTTTTTATTTTTTAATCTTCTAGCCAGTACGTATGTAAAGTGAAGAGGACAAGGAGTTTAGAACCGTATGGGCACCCAGCAGCCGGTCTGGTCGTCGCGGCGGTAGTAGTGCGGCCGGTTGTCCGGGAACACCGTGACCGCCGGGAACGGGTGCTGCTGGATGAACTTCAGCGTCACTCGGATCTGGAATTTACATTATTTTATGCATTTTTCTATTCTGTTCTTTAATTCTTAGATGAAATATCTTCATTCAATAATCGATAGGCGTTTATAGGCTACTCGAGCCGGAGATTTCTAGCACCTGGGGCCTTGACAGATAAATCGACAGATAGCGGTACCATGCATACCATATTGCAACGCACACATGCTCTATTCGCCATACATTTTCTGTTGTGTTGTGATTGTGACTACTTATCTTTTTTTGCGTTTTCATAATGTTTGTGATCGCTTGTGTGTGTTTGCAATGTTTTTAAATAAACTTTTATTCTATTCTATTTAAAATCGACCCCATCAGGCTTAACGACTTTTTAGCTGAGATACGGCAGAGTACTGACGTTGTGCACGAAGTGCGGCGGCTCGACGCTGGGCGTGGTGCTGAGGTGCTGCAGGATGAAGTCGTCGGACTGCTCCAGCCACAGGTCCACGCCCCGCAGCGGGTCGTACGTGAACGGCCCGATGCGCAGCATGCCCACGCCGTTGTCGTAGATGTCCAGCACCTGGTGGCAATCCCGACTAATATTATAAATGCGAAATTGAGTTTGTATATTCGTTTGTTACCTTTTCAAGCCCTATAAACTGAACCAATTTTCCTGAAATTTCGCATACACATAGATAAAAGTATTGAGAAGAACATAGGGTACCTTTCATCCCGGGAAAAAGCAATGTTCCCGAGGAAAATTTACACAGACGAAGCCAAGGGCAAAAGCTAGTATGTTAATAGAGTTCACAATCACCTGCGACGAATGTGGCCCGCCGGTGATCATCTTAGCCTCCCGCAACGGCAGCTCCGGTCCCTTGTCCGGGAAAGTGGCCGGGAACAACTCTCCCGCCCGGATATAAACCTCTACTTATGCAAGCTTCTATACTACTTATATTATAAATGCGAAAGTGAGTTTATTTTGTTACGCTTTCATGCCCTATCTACTGCCCTAATTTTTCTGAAATTTCGACCATGACGACCTCCGTGGCGTAATGTTTAACATGCCTGACCGCTACTCTGGAGGTCTCGGGTTCGATCCCCGGTCAGGTCAAGATAAAAAATTATCTTTTTCTGATTGGCCTGGGTCTTGGATGTTTATCTATATAAGTATTTGTTATAAAATATAGTACATACACACACATAACACAAGTCTTGAACTTACTTTGAGGCTAACTTGACCTGTGTGACTTGTCCATATATATTTATATATTTATTATTGTTCTCGAGGGAAATTTGCGCGGGCGAAACCGCAAGCGACACTTGTCAATATTATCATGAACCCAGTATCGCGATACCGTAGGTATTATGGGCCATTACCGCGATACGGCCTTTTACACATAAAACCATGGTATCGTAATAATATTGACAATGTAATGTGCCCCAATCACCTGCGAAGAATGCGGCCCGCCGGTGATCATCCTGGCCTCCCGCAGCGGCAGCTCCGGGCCCTTGTCCGGGAAAGTGGCCGGGAACAGGTCGCCGGCCCGGATGTCCACGCCCACGCCGGTCACGAGCGGCGCGGGCGAGCCGCCGCCGAGCGCGGTGTTCAGCTCGCAGCAACACGCCAGCGTCAGGTCTATCTCCACTGTCAGCCGGTGGAATGCCACTGGAATATGAGAAAATTAAATTAAAATTTTATTTTTATTTATTTATATACTACCTGTTCCCCGCGGCTTCGCCCCGCGTGGGACTCGGTTATATCGCGCCCAAAAGTAGCCTATGTTTGACCTCAGGTCGTTAACTACATCCCTACCAAATTTCATCACATCGGTCCAGCAGTTTAGCCGTGAAGAGGTGACAGACAGACAGACAGACTTTCGCTTTTATAATATTAGTATGGATGGATTTATAGACAGGCAGCTGTTACAGCTGATGCGTCTACATCAAGCAGTGTTCATAGTCAATCACTGAACAGTCAGTTGTTAAATTTTGAACCAGTGACACTTCGTTTATTTGTATCCATTTTTCTAGTCGGTTTTTAAAGATCACTGATGGATGATTTTATTTCTACTTACTAAAAGAGGTTAGATAGATAGATAGATTTTCCCATCCCGACCAATATTATAAATGTGAAAGTGAGTTTGTATATTTGTTTGTTTATTAGTTTGTTTGTTACCTCTACATGCCCTATCTACTGAACCAATCTTCCTGATATTTCGCATACACATAGCTAGGAGTACTGAAAAGGACATAGGGTACCTTTCATCCCGGGAAAAAGTACATTCCCGAGGGAAATTCATGCGGGCAAAGCCGCGGGCAAAAGCTATCCATACTAATATTATAAATGTGAAAGTGTGTTTATTTGTTTGTTTTTTTTTTTTTGTCCATCCTTCACGCCGTAGCTAAGCAACCAATCGACCTGATTTTTGGCATAGAGTTAGTTGAAAGGATGGAGAGTAACATAGGCTACTTTTGGTCCTGAAAAGCATCAAGTTCCCAAGGGAGATTACTGGAATATTTGTATGTGTACACCAAATTTTCTAATTCCACGCGAGCGAAGCCGCGGGTAAAAGCTAGTTATACTATAAGATTATCAATTATTCCTTGGAATATGGTGATACAAGTTAGAATTTAGGATTGGTTTTGATTAACAGGGAGTACGAGTAGTCGGGAGAAAGCTTGTGTTTGTATGATTTGTATATTTCAATATCGATACTAATCCATACCAGGGATGTTGCGGATCCCGATTTTTTCACATCCGCGGATGCGAATGCGGATGCGTATTTAAATCGGAAATATGACCATATTTCCGAATACCGTTCTGAGCTGAAATGGCTGCCTATCCGTCAACGCAGGAATTTACATATATTATGTCAACTCTATAATATTCTTAGTAATCCACTCACTCCCAATTACCTTAAATGTGATTTCAAACTTTTAAGTTCCAATCATGATAGAAACCTGCGTTCTTCTAATAATATGTCTCTTGCAACGCCTTCTCATCGTACTGAATTTTTCTCCAAATCTTTCGCCGTGACCGCAGTAAGACTTTGGAATCGGCTTCCAGAATCGATTAGGCAGGCCTCCAGTCGTGCTACTTTCAAAAAGCTTGTCTACAAGTTCCTACTCTCAAAATTATAGGAAGCGGAAAGGGAGGGGAAATTGAGAATTGCTGCTATTGTTTATTTTGCATTTAATATATTTTTTTTACTATGGCTAATATAATTTATGATAGGTATATATGTATTAATATGTATGTATGTATGTATATATATATGTATATATTAACTATTTATTATGTATGTTATGTAAGTTTATTATATTTGTTATTTAAGTAAATGTTATTTTTGCACCCACAAACTGTTCTCTGCTTGACCCAAAGGTTGACTGTTAGATAATGCTTTTAGCATTAAGTCCGCCTATTGTATTTTTACAATAAAGTTAAATAAATAAATAAACATAGGCTACTTTTGGGCGCGATATAACCGAGTCCCACGCGGGGCGGAGCCGCGGGGGACTCGGTTAGTCGCTAGTTTTCAATAAATAAATATTCCACTGATTGAAAAGTTCTTTCGTATTTGAGTGTGTCATGACAGGCGATGATAAACTGGCTTTGAAATATACCGACATAATAAATGAGAACTTCGCTTGGGGGTTACGCTTAAATCACTAGTAGTAAAATAATTGATATACAATTAAAAAAATTAAAGAGAAAAAAATCTCGTCAATAAATGATAAAAGACAGTTAACTCTCCCACTAGCTGCAGCTGTCTAAATGAGATTAGCAAGACAACAAAACTCCACTCACACATGATACTGGCGAACAGCTCGTCGGAGTACCGGTGGGGGTCAGTGAACCCGCCCACCAGCTGCAGCTCCAGCCTTCCCTCGGGGTAACCGACCGCCAGCTGCTGCACGCGCGACACCATCGCGCTGGCTGCCTCCGCCGTTCCAGAACCGTCTAGATGCGCCAGGGCTACCGCACCTGACCCTGAAAGTTTACAACATTTTGATTTTACAAAAACTAGAGTACACAAGGCAGACTTAATGCTAAGAGCATGCATTATTCATTCATACAATCACAATTGTCCCATAAAGTAAGTACATTAAGTACACTTTTCAGATACTTGCAAATGGAAAACAATAAGATTGAAAATTGAAAAACAAAACATAACAAGCCTTTTGTTTTAAAAATTTCGACAAAAACCTCATCATCTCAACGTGATCACGGTTGCAACTCATCGTGTTTTCACAGAATATCGTAAAGGGTGAATGAAGAGTAAGAATATATAATCAACCAACAATATAAATATGTGCTAAATGAAATTCTTACCTGAATGCCTGACGAGGACTATAATACATGATGTGGCGTCGTCTGATCCTATGATGTTCACATTTTCTAGAAGAAAGAGAAAGTCAATGTCAGTAAATGAAATACTTACTTATTACAAAACTAATAAATTCTACTAAGTACCTACATAATGTGTTTAAGATTAAATGACATAAGTAGGTATATCTGGAAATCACAACTTAATCTCTTTGATCTAAGGGTCAGCTCTTTTGTTTTGTCTACTTTAGTTCACGCGGTCTTTTACAGGTAAAACACAAACGGGAGGAACAATTAAACTAAACTTTCCGCATAAACGTTGACGATAGGACATCTTTCAAAAATCGAATAATATAAACCCCGGGACATTACGATAAGTACGGTAGGGGGGGGGGGGGGATCAGGTTTATGTGCCCCTGATTGTACGCCACTTACTGTCATGAGGCACCACGGCGGCCAGTTCCCTCTGAGCGACGTACAGCAAGCCAGGCGGGCCGACCACTCTGGCCGCGGCCCCCAGGAGCTGAGCGGCCGCGTCCCTGTACCCGGGGTGGGCGGCTAACAGCGCGCGGACCGTGGTCGGACACTCGTCCGCGAGGACGCCGTTTAGCACCACCACCATGGTAACACTGAAACCAAACGAAACAAATATTTTTTAATGTTTTTGTTTGGGATGCTGACCAGCGTGGCTAACTCCTCCAAATATAAACTAAACAATTTGGCATAAATGAAGAGAGACCCAATTATAGGCAAAAATAGGGATGTTGTGATGATAATGAATATGTTTATTTCCAACACCTACTATCTATGAAGAAGATTTCATTAAAAACGATTTGGTAGACCCTGCACAGACTTCTTACTCATATACTAAACTAGCGACCCGTCCCGGCTTCGCATGGGCATAAAAATCTTCCTCTTGAATCACTCCTATCTATTAAAAAAACCGCATCATAATCCGTTGCGTAGTTTTAAAGATTTAAGCATACAAAGGGACATAGAGACAGAGAAAGCGACTTTGTTTTATAGGTACTATGTAGTGAAAAATTATTTTTTTGCTTGAACACAGCAAAGTAAAATTAATTTTATGTCATTATAATTATATTCACTCGACAAAAGAACAAATCAGCGAAATGCCAAAATTATAATAATTAACAATCACTCAACATTGAACAAACAACTAATGATAATTTTAAACATTACACAAACTTAGTTTTTTCACGACTTGAGTCACACGCTCCGAACATACATATTTTGTACTTACATAAAATTGCAACTGAATAGATACTAAATATAACTAAATAAATCTAAAATACTCGTATTAATAACTGCAATATCCTAAAATAGCTTGCGTATATTAATAATATTAGCAAAACGATGTGACGATAGCAAATGCAAACTCGACAATGGTCAGGTAGAAAGAAAGGTGTGTGGAGTGGAGAATTGAGATAACAAGTTACAACTTGCACCGACAGATAATGGACAAAGCATTGATTGGTCAGTCTACCTGTTTACTTCGTTAGAATAAATATTGTCAATAGAGAGTGGTTTAGTTTGTTTATTGAAATTGCTCATTGTAGCATGAATTAGACGTAGGTACATGTGTGCGTGAGTGCACAGAATAGTATTAGTATAAATCACAGAATGGGGTGTGAATTAACGAAAAAAAAATTGGGTAAGAAATCAAAGAGATGTTTTTCCCACGAGAGTTGTGCTTGTGCAGTAATCCTAAGATAGCATTAGTTTGTTTGCATTTTACTTATTTCTTCCTAGTGCATATTTTGAGAGACATTTCAGCTACAAAAATACCTTCACTAGCTAAATAAAAAAATCTAACAGTCCAGCCCGGCACACACGTAGCCTATGACCGGGATAGTGTGGCTTTTCAAAGGTTAAAGAATTTTACAAAATAACGATCCTTAACTTGGTAAATAAATATAGACCCTAAATACCTGGTTATACCGTTATTTTCGGGGGGATATCAAAATATATGGGGTAAGTATACAAAAAACCAAAATAGTGCAAAACAAACATTTATTATCAAAGAGCGGACCTCCCTGACACAGGTTTCGAAAAGGAAAACCCAACCTATGTATGATTTCGTTATAAACTAAGGAGAATAAAGCATTTTTCATTTAGCGGAATCTTAATACTGGTAACTGTAAAAAAGCCAGATTTCCGATCCCTTCTCTAGATATCCAAGATTTTACAAGTAGAGTCGTTTAAAGGCAAGAAAAAGAGATTTATCTTATTCAAAATTGGAACAGAGTATTAAGGCGCTGTGCATCAGGGGAATACCGTAAAACGTCTATTTTTTCGTCGCGCAGTTAGCTTTATTCTTCATGAAATACAAGCATGAAAAAAATATGAAGTAGTTCATGGATCAAAATAAATGATTACATCAAAATATTTAAAAAAAAATAATTAAAACCTAGCTAAATAAAATAGCAAAAAAGCTATATCCAGAAAAGGTTTCATCGCGAATTACTTGATATCTTCAGCGACAACTACCAATTTTTTTACGTCTATAAAAAGAATAACATAATGACCCAGAGGGATACCTAAAAAAATTACAATATTTAGTCATAATTATTGAAATATTAAATTAAAACTGAAAAATTTCACCCGAAATGGCATTGAACGGAGACTAGTGACAGGCCAACCCAGTATCGCCACTTTCAACCTTATTTCATTACGAGTACGTACTATAATCGCACTTCACTCCTCTTAAATACCTAAGGGTTGGGGATACAGCGCCTTAAGCATGGATCATGCTTTACGTCTAGAAGAAGGCACCACCCACAAACAATTTCAACTTCTGTTTACAAGCTCAACAATACCCGGACAAACAGAAGGGACAGTCGCGCTGACTGACGTTGTACATTGTTCCGTCTAATGTATTCAGCGGGTAGGGGTCAGCGCTGCGACACCGGGCTAGGTTAACCAGAATAAAACCAGGGCTATGGAAAAGCATTCTGGTCATGTGTTCAGGACTAAAATCACAAAAAATTTAGTACAATTTTGAAAAGTGCACATTGCGTTCTGACATTGAAAAAAAATGAAAAAAAAAAATGCCAATTTTACGAATTCCTTGAGCAGCTGCGGGCTCGTTGATTAGCATATTTTATTTAAATTATCGGCATCGACTTCAGATTTATTAAAATGTTTGTTATGAAGCATATTTAAACAATAAGGTAGGTAGTCGGTTTCGTTTTTTTTGGGCAAAACAATTATTTTTTAATGCAAGATTTATGTATTAGTGCAACACTAAAAACCACGATTTTACTGTAAATTTTTTAGTAAGTTGTAGTAAAAGTTAAATCCATTTAAGTATATGGAATAAAATGCTCTATGTGAAAGGAGTACTTTTACTCTTTTTAATTTGAAATATTAAAATTAAAGCCCGCATTTTGGGCAGGCTGGTGTACGTCATGCTTTATTAAGCTAAGGTGAACTTAGCTACTGGGACTAATTATTTTTAAAATGCTTTTATCTGCGTTTGGCATATTGCATTCTCATATAAATTACTTCAGTCCATAATCAGACTATAATTAAATTTTAAATGAATAATTTTGTATAATTTCAACCTATTATTTAATTTATTTATATAAAAAGATGAATAATGTAATTCTTAATAACCGATTCCTGCTGGGATACCTGAAAACCCAGATAGGCTAGGACTTGCCCAACGTGTGGTAACCATAGACTGTGCCGTGCCGTGATCGTGCGCTGGCGCCTATGGAAATCAACTTAAAAATACGATAAGTACGCGACCATGTTTAAGCTTCCGAATTCCTGACATCAAAATAAAGATTTATTTTACCTACTGAATGTATTTGAATGGTTTTCTATTTTTTAAATAAAGCCAATAAATAATGCGCATTTAAACCGGTCGGTGGTTTTAAAGTGAACCCGTTGTCTTTCATTAGGTTACGAGTAAAAACAATAGACTGTCAATTATTGAACATAAATATCCAAAGAGAGTTTTCCAAATAAAAATTTTACGAAAACATAAAACAATTGATTGTGTGTCCGCCACGCCACAGGAGAATTTTCAACATGGCATGCTTAAATATTATATCCCCATATACCTATATATCTTCGTTCAAACAAAGGTACAAAATGCACGACATGATATCCTACTGTTCCTATAGTAACTGTTTAATTACCGGGTTTTGTTTATTTTTAAAATTGAGCATTCAAGATAAAGGTTATAATAAAATATTGTTATCGTCATCTCACACAAGACACGGCCGAAACAACGGGACGCGGCGCAAGAATGACTTTGTTCCTTCTCTGTTCTAATTAAAACTGATAAGAGAAATTAGTATCGGTATTATTATTGTGCTATCAGCCTTTTACAATGCAGCCCTAACCGGTTTCATCACGTTCTTAATTAGATTATGGAGGAAAATACGTATCAGCCGTTTAGATAAAATAATTATTGTCTCATTCATAAAAATAAACATTCATTAACAAGTTCTTAATAAAGTTTTGGAGTTTAGTTTAAATCATGATGTATAAATTACATATAATATACTATTCACTTGTCTTGGTAGTTAAATTCAAAATTAAATCCCTTATTCGACTGTTTTAGAGAACTCACGTTATTGTGTCGGCGCGAACTGACTAAATAAAACTTGATTAGGACTTTTGTACTTACAGACAATTCTTCAATGACAAGCACTAAAACAAAATGGCGTTACATACTTGACTATCCGTCTTAATTGCAATTACGCCAAGGCTCATCTATAAAATGGACAGGTAAATAAGCAATTAAAATATAATGACGAAACATAAACATACTAAGTAAGCGACGGTGTAATTAAAATGCTTTATTGAAATACCTGAGTACCAAAACACAATATGCAAATAGGGTTGTCACCATCACAAGACATATACAGCAATATACCTATCTATCTTTACTAAGTTTTTATTTCTGTTTACATATAATCAATTTACCGTTTTCTCCGATTTCCGCATTGGTGAAATTATTTATGTCCAATGTTATGGATGAATGCTAAAATTTTGCCAAAAATCATGTTGAACTGACTTTGATTGGTTAATATAAAATAGTGGTAATTTTATATTTATTGAAGAAAAAATTAATAACAAGTAATTGATGAGCATATACCACAAGTATTTACAAAAAAATTATAATTTACCTAGTTACCGATAGATATGCTCGTTGAGTGTAACATTTACGTAAACACATACTTATATAAACCGATAAAAAAATCACAAAGCCACGCATATTAATATGGCATAGTGTCTTGTTATAAATAGATAAATTGGAATGCTAATACTGTACATTGATTACGGTACTCATTTATTTTACGCTTCTTTATAAATTATTTCGACAGCCCTGAATACTATCTAATATATGAATCCTACAAAGTGGTATTGCACGCTTTTTAACGAATAATATATCAATGAAAGGCCGTGACAGCATCGTTAGATATTTGTTGATAACTCTTTTATGCAAAACTTTTAAAAACATTCATCTTCTACGAAATTACTTAGGCCACACACCACACTGATATTTTGGGCTATTTTGATTGAATGCAATTTGATTATGACACAATTTGAAAGAGCGATGTAATTTATTTTGCAATAAATATGTTCGTTATAACTATATACTATGTGTTTTGCGTTGGAAAGGCTTTGCTTAGGACTTCGGCCATACACTGTGTAATATATCATATTTTATTATCATTAAACTATCGGCCTTCACTGCTTTTCAAATATAAAATCTTCAGCAGCTTCAGCCTGTATTAGAGATTATCTGAATTTATAAGTTACTAGCGACCCGCCCCGGCTTCGCATAGGCATAAAAACCTTCCTCTTGAATCACTCTATCTATTAAAAAACCGCATCAAAATCCGTTGCGTAGTTTCAAAGATTTAAGCATACAAAGGGACATAGGGACAGGGAAAGCGACTTGTTTTATAATATGTAGTGATAGTGAAGTGATGTAGTGATTCTTACTATTAATTAAGTTATTTTGACTTACTATTTAAGATTTTATTCTTTAGTCGCCTTTCAAACCCGTGGGTAGAGTTGAAAATGATATTATGGTGATGATAGTCTATTCTAGAGTCACCTGGCTCTATCACATTATATTTCATAATTGGTATAATAGTTCAAATATAAACTTTTTTTATAAACTTAGTTGATTACTCTTATATTTTGCCACTTTTAACAAACTACTTCATACTTAAGTTACATAGAATTAAAATTTATGTACCTATGTTTGACAAAAATAAATGTATTAAATAACAAAGTAAGGAGTAAAACATGACAAAAGATAAGTCCCCACACATGGTTTCACTTCACATAACGTTAATATTTTTTTATAGATATACAATTTTATCTTATCTAAAAAAATAAACACCAAAAAAAATGCAGTTTAATTTATATCCACTTGACATACAGAATATCTAACAGGGATGACTTTTTGTTGAACTCTACACAGCGATAAGGACGTTGCCTCAAGTCAGTCAGTGAGACAGTCAAACAAAAACTCAGTAGGTACAAGACGAAAGAGTAGATAGTAGGTAAATCATCATCACTTCAGATAGAGTACGACAATGACCATTCCTCCTTATTGTCACACGGTACTGATTATATTTTTCAATTTATCCTAACTCCCGTGAACCCTTTTCATTAAATCTTTTTAATTACAATTTTTTTTGTAATATTAGAAGCAAGATCTATTCTCTTTTTAAAAGGAGGAGGTTCTCAATTCGTCGTTTTTTTTTTATGTATATTACCGGATTACAGGAAGACGGATGGACCGATTTGAAAAAATTTTTTTTTATTCGTGACGGTATACTTTCCGATTGGTCCCATATTCAGCAGATTAGAATCTGATGATGGAATCATGGAGTTATCGAGGGAACTCTTCAAATTTTATTGCGATTTGGGTATTTTTTGATATATTCCATGTCAGTAAGGTGACACGACGCTGATGACGTTTACCCGACTTTCCAAAATGATCGTGTTTACAACTTTTTAGTTGTAAGGTATTGCGTATTCAAAACTAAAAAGTGAAAAATAATTGTTTTTGCCAAAAAAACGAAACCGACTTCAATTCCTCAACTAAAAAGGATGAAATAATTAATACATTGTGGTTTAAATATGCCTCATATCAAACATTTAAATAAATTTGAAGTTGGTGCCAATTTCACGAATTCGTTGACTAGCTGCTGGCTCGTTAATTAGCATATTTTATTTAAAAAAATCGGCACCGACTTCAGATTTATTTAAATGTTTGATATAAGGCATATTTAAACAACAATGTATTAATTATTTCATCCTTTTTAGTTGAGGAATTGAAGTCGGTTTCATTTTTTTGGCAAAAACAATTATTAAAATTTTAATCCGAGTGACTTTTCTTTTTAAATAACTTCAAAACTACCAATTTTATATTTTGTGCAACAAGAACACAAGGTCATGTATTCGACGGCTGAAATGTTTTTAGAACTCAATGTCTCGTATTTAAAACTATCGCAAAAAAATCACAAAACACATGTTACAAAACTCAAAAGCAATCGCGCGTTTTATCACTTGGTATAACATTTAATACCATCACCACTTTTAGACGTTTACAAAACTCCGTTCCACACATTCATCAAACACAAGAGACTGATGTAACTATAAGGTAAAGATCGTGTCCAAAAAAAATTTTTTTTTAACCAACATATCCTTGGACAAACGAGTCATGATTAATGACTATATACAATACAATATCGAAAGATATTGAGACGCAACGTCGGCCATTCAGTGGGGAAAAAAATCCATTCACCCGTATCACGGTGTTAAGAAGACTACACATCTTTAAGGCTCATACACAGAGAATATTTATAGCGCTTCTTGGAGGATTTTTATTTATTTATTTAAAGCATAGCACGCGTTGGGAAACTGTAAGCGCTTCGAAAATCTTTAAGGCGCTGTATCCCCAACCCTTAGGTATTTAAGAGGAGTGAAGTGCGATTATAGTACGTACGCGTAATGAAATAAGGTTGAAAGTGGCGATACTGGGTTGGCCTGTCACTAGTCTCCGTTCAATGCCATTTCGGGTGAAATTTTCCAGTTTTAATTTAATATTTCAATAATTATGACTAAATCTTGTAATTTTTTTAGGTATCCATCTGAGTCATTATGTTATTCTTTTTATAGACGTAAAAAATTGGTAGTTGTCGCTGAAGATATCAAGTAATTCGCGACGAAACCTTTTCTGGATATAGCTTTTTTGCTATTTTATTTAGCTAGGTTTTAATTTTTTTTTTTTAATATTTTGATGTAATCATTTATTTTGATCCTTGAACTATACTTCATATTTTTTTCATGCTTGTATTCAATGAAGAATAAAGCTAACTGCGCGACGAAAAAATAGACGTTTTACGGTATTCACCTGATCCACAGCGCCTTAACACGTTGGCGGACACACGACTGCAATATCAGTTATAACAATTAAACTTCTATTGTGTTTTCAAAAACGTCCGCCAACGTGTTAATAAAGAAATTATTAGCATTCTCTACCACTCAACCTTTGAGATTTACAAGTATTTTTATATAGTGTGTAGGTGTCTAAATATGAACTGAAATACAAAAAAAAAAATATTTTATCGAAAGGCTAATTGTGACTTGCTAATCAAACATAAATATCTAGATCAAATTTTATCGTTTAGCAATTTTTTATTGTATATCTTTTTAGCTATCTACAGAAACATCAGTGTACCATTGAATTTCCGTTTCACCATTGGTGTCTCAACGTCCACACAAAAAAAACATTATGTTACACATTGTATAGCTTAGATACATTGGCCGTATGTAACCGGCCTTACTTTAATACGAACCGTATGCGCCGGAGATGGTAATTCGAAATGTTATAAATCCGCATTGAACGATCAATAGTAACAATAGCCTAATTATATTTCGAATGTAAATTACGTGCACCGTCAATCAGTAAATATATTGATACTGTATCGAAAAAACTGACAGCTATGTAGGTGCGCTCTCAAATATTGATCATTGAGATTGGTGGGCTCTTTTGTGGCCAGGTTGGTTCTCACGGCGAGATGTAGCTGTTCTTGTAACTAGCTTGTATTCATTTATTTCAATAGAGAATGGGTCTTATACGTGTCTGCAATCTGTGACGGCTCGATAAGTAGGCGGAACAAAAGTCTCCCCTCTCTTTCATTGTTTTCCCTGAATCAACAGCTATTCTGCTTCAGCGCCCACATGTTTTCCCTGTCATCATGAAAGAGGCAGAGTCACGAGCATTGATACACTTATAGTTCCGAAGAACTCTGAATGTGCATAGTCGATTGACCGTGTTACCTACACGAAATGATGATGATATACTTATTATACATACAACTATATAAATTTTTAGACCTTATTACAGTCATACGTATTAATGCATGTGACTGTACTACGATATCGAGGCCTCTGTTTGTCCCTGAATCAACTTTTACGACATCCACGAAAAGGAATCGCATCCATAAACAGAGGGAATAAGTTTGTTGACTAAACTGTAACTAATGTGTAACTCCTATGTCACTTATTAATGGCAAGCATACTGAGAGTAACACCAGTATAGGCGCCGGCCGGCAGTAGTTTGCATGGCCGCGTGCCGAAAGCACGCAAAGGAATTTGATAAGTATATACTAAAGCTTCCCAAAACACCTTTATCATTCAATAATCTTATGTCACTATTACCCAAGTTTCACAGCAGTCTGGTATTAATGTTAGATTATAATCCAACAAACAGACAAATAGGATTTAAAATTGATTATTAGATTAAATACAAAAGTCTTATTACCTTTAATTCAATATCCCTTAATGAAACACATACACAGTTTTTGCTTTCAGAACACAATCACTATCAACAAAAAATTAATTACACTCGCGGCAGTGGAACCTCATTAATTTATATTAATACAGCTAAGGAGACTAGCAGGCGAAAATGTGTGATGTAGTTCTTGCATACAATATACAACTGAGAACGTAGTTAGGTTATCGTATCTCCGGCATAGGACCGAAGACATGCGAGTTCATAATGCGTCAGTGGCCGCAAAATATGGCCAACCCTTATAGCAGGGGAGCCCAAGCGGGGATTTCGGGATTTACTCGAGCGCGGCAGAATAATATACAGGGGGATACCTTGTACCCGGTTAAGTACTTCTACCAAATATTAGCTCCATATATATGGCCGCCCGTTAAGAATAAAGAATCAGATTAGTAAAAAAAAAATAATCATCTGAAATTCTCGAGCGCGTCAGATTAAGGTAAAGTTAGTTAATTACATGCTAAAACGTGTGTATTCTACTAATCTGACAATTTGCGAGTGACATAAAAAAGGGGGAGGGCTAAAAACTTGTAAAAAAAAACGTCATCTCGACATTCTCCAGCGCGGCTACATTTTTTTTCATTTCGAAGGAAATCATTCAAGGATTACGTAAAATATATAATCTGACGTTTTCCACGAGCCGAAGTAATGAAAATTCATCGATAAAGTTTAATGCTGGCTGCGTGATGCCTATAGCGCCCTCTCCGCGTTTCTATTCCTCTCTCACTCTTTCTATGTCTGTCTATTACTCTCTCACTTTGTCCCCACTCTGGTTTCTGCCGCCATGATGCCCATGACAGCTGATCACACAGACTCGTTCGTGGCATGATATTGTTTACAACGTATTTCCAATCTGAGGATAAAATCGAACCAGAGGAGGAAGATGATTCTACTGACGAAGATGAAGATAATTAAAAAAAAATACTCAAAAGTTTAATTTTTTGTAATTATTTCCTTATAAATACAAGTATGCTACTTAAAAAGCCATACCCTTTTTATTTGCATGCTATTTCCTAAGCTTTTTTAATTAATTAAGTTCAATGATTAAAAAAAAAAAAAAATTATTGTCAGATTAAACAAATCCCTCCAGGTAATCATCAGATTATGAGACAGCACGTCTAGGGCATAGAGATGAACCATATATATCTTAATCTGATGCACTAGTGTTTCAAAATGGCAATTTTTTTACATATTCTAAAGATGGCCGCATGTTTGCGTCACATCCAAATCGTCAGATTATTGAATGAGAGCTTTTTTTAGGTTCACTTAACATCCTCTTAAAAAATCTGACGCGCTCGACAAAAATTTTTTTTTTTCATTTTCAACCCTTCCGTACGACTACCCCCATCATGCAAACAATCAGATTAACATAGATTCATTATTGAAAATACGTAGGACATGGATGTTACCAATATCTGATGCGCTCGAGTATGTCCATGCAACTTTATTTTTACATTTTTGAAAATCTGTAGCCGCTCCCCCCACCGAGGAAAAGGTATACATTATATAACATTTTTTTCTTTTTATCATCAAAATTTCGCAATCCAATAGGTCTCTATGACGCTCGAGTACATCCCGAGTTAGCATCGTGGGCTCCCCTACCATTACGTTTTTATTGCAGCTAATACTCGTGATTGAGCAAAACGGTATATTTTTGCCGTTTATCCGCGGCGTTATCACGCAAGTTAAAAAATTGGTGTCTTGCTTTATTTCACACAGCTATACCACATTCCATATTTTTCAAATACTTTTTCTTTCCATTTATGTACCTATAAATCAATAATAATACGGGAAAGCCTTAATTATTTATTTTTTCTCCTATTAAGAAAAGAAAAATCAATCCTATATTTGTCTTTGCACTTTGGAATGAAAGGACCTAAAATCTACCCCTAATAACTGCGTTTTCCTACGACATTGTGACCCGTATGTCCCCATTTTTAAACACTTCGATTGCCGCGAGTTACTAGCTTGTTATTGTTATGATAATGCTTATTATGTTGGAAATAGTGGGCCGATAGTGTCTGTATCGTGCAATAAGCAATTAAGAAATATACCATCGGGCATTATCTTGACGTTTAATAACAAACAAGCGAGTGCTGCGCCACAGACAATTAACTGTTGTAATCGTGTTACTTCCGAGAAATATAATAATAATTATATCGCTATCTAATTGAATGAAAATAGTGCTGTTTTATCGCAAACTAATACAGCTTCTATACATTTGATTTTAACGCATAAATCACGTGATTATTTATTTTGAAATTTGCACAATCTGCTGTTTCTTCGAATGTGAATGGAAATTGTTTTGTAGACGCGTCTTATGTGTAAAATATATTGTCATCTGTTGTAATTTTCACTACTTGCTACTCTTACCTATACCTATCGGACCACATTGACTCAAGTCTATTACTACTAAGTGATTCCAAAGGCCAGCCAGTGACGTGGAATAGATTAGCAGGGTAAATAAAAATACAAAGAGATTGGGGGGAAAATAAAAGTACATAATCAGGTGTATTATTGGCCAACACTGACAGCACTTGCATTATTGGCAACACTTGCAGGCTGCCTAAGGGCATCAGACTTAGCCTAAGGACTGTCATCTAGCAATAACAGCTAGAAGTAAGAAGTATTGTACACTACTCACGCAGCGGTAGTACAAACAGACGAAACGAAACACTAGCTTGTTCTAATTACATTCAATTGACCAAAAGACTCGTGCCCTGATGATAATAGAATTTACTGACCGAATGAATTGAAGCGATTTAGCAATTGAATGAGGCGACAAAAGGAATCCGTGTCAGATGGATTAAATCATTAACCAAATCAAGTAGGTTACATACCTACTTGATTTGGTATACACATAAGACAAATAAAATTGTACATAAATAAATAAATTCTAGGACGGGCAGTATAAACACGAGCATATAGGCTCATGGGTACACATTGTAGAGTCATCTACCAGTGCCAGAAAATCTACCATTTCTTCTTATCAAGTCAAAATGGATAGGATAGACTGTACTATACTAAATTTGCCCAATACTTAGCCACTTTTACTGTCCGTTAATTCTTCATATTTATATCCTCTAAAGTAAAAAGGAAATGTAGTTACAAGTAACAATAGATCTTCTCTACAATTGCTTACCCGCTGAGGCCCAAATAGCACTTATTTTCTGCGGATTGAAGAAATATTACAGAACCTCCTACAAGTTCGTCGAAAGCAGTTTCACAGGCATCTGACACGGCTTAGCAAAGAGATATCTCGCTTCCATTACTGTCAAACAATTGCCAATAACTTATATGCGAAGATCTCAATCTGGCAAAGACAGCCCTAAATTCTATAAATAAATTAAAGTTCAGGTCCAACCAAGATTGTTGTTGTAAGTAATTGTTGATGAGCAGATGTAGAAGCATTGATCAAAGTACAAGTCAGCGTTTTGCCTATCTATATATATAAAAATCAATTGTTGTTCGTTAGTCTCGCTAAAACTCGAGAATGGCTGGACCGATTTGGCTAATTTTGGTCTTGAAATATTTGTGGAAGTTTAGGGAAGGTTTAAACAGTGAGTAAAGTGCAGGTTCAGGCGGTACGGTGTTCGCCGGGACAGCTAGTATCGTAATATATATGACAACAAAATTGTTAAGTTAGTTGTGCGACACACTAAATACAACTTTTTTTATCCTTGAAAACGTAATTCACGTTCACCAAAGCAACAAGTAAACCACCGATTCATATCCAATTGCAAATTGACAACGACCGATAATAAATAACGTAAATGTATTCTTCATTTAGCATAAATAATGTGAGTAATTTCCATAATGTATTGAAATTTAAAATCTACAATTGAAAGCGACGTATCTTCAATATTCCAATGCTATTGTGTCGTCCGCTGAAAGCTAAAATCAGAATGGTTATAACTTCCTGGGGGCATAGGGTACGGATTCGTAGCAGGAGCGAGTGCGACCCATTATGGTGTGGTCGCCAATAGACCTGTCGTCCGACTTATTAATGGCCGAGAGACAATGGAATTAATGCTATTAAGTGGTCTCTGGATCATGTGCCTGCGTTTGAATGTATTTTATATGTCGACAGAACGACATTTTATAGTCATTCAAGCTTTTAAGACGTGACAAGGTCTCTTTAGACTTTTAAACTAACAGATTTGGTGCATGTTCATCGCTGTTCCCAGAAGAATTTTTTTTGTTTGGAGAAGGAATCAAAAAGAAATACAACAGCCAATTTATATATAATTTACTAGCTGTTCCCCGCGGCTCCGCCCGCGTGGGACTCGGTTATATCGCGCCCAAAAGTAGCCTATGTTTGACCTCAGGTCGTTAACTACATCCCTACCAAATTTCATCACAATCGGTCCATCCGTTTAGCCGTGAAGAGGTGACAGACAGACAGACAGACAGACAGACAGACAGACAGACTTTCGCATTTATAATATTAGTATGGATAACCGGCAACGTGCGCAGTCTCTCGTCAGATACACCACAATCGCACTTTGATGACTCCCTTAATCCATTCATATTTTGACATTGTGCCCAGACTATTTAAAAGAAAGCAATTTATTTTCCTATGGTTGAAACCAAATACAAACTATGCATATAAAACATTCAAATAATGGTAGAACACGAACAACCAAAGAAATATCAAGTCGCGGCCGCTCTTGGCTGCTATTTCTAATCTAAGCGGACAACAAACAACGCGCCATAAATTTACTAGACTTTACTAATTCGCTACTAATGTTATTAATATTTACACTGCTAATACTCAGTTTTAGAAATGAATATTCATTTTCACTAGACTTTTGCATGTAAGTAAGTACTTAATAATATCTCTGCAAATATTTGTAACATGACGGCAGCGACGGTATGACGAATACTGACTTGACTTATATCCAGTTATATTTGTGATATGAGATAACCATGAATCATATAAATATCCAAAAGTAAATTAATGAATAGTTATATTTTAATTAAGTTTGCAGAATACGAAATCCTTAGGTTTCTGGGTGCTATTTGCAAAACCCACCATTAGCAAAATTATGCTTTAAAGTGTTATTAAATCCGGCCGGTATATGCATATATTTCATCATATTTTAATAATAGTCATTATTGTTTCAATATTAGTATATATTTTTGAGAATTTACAAACCATCGACTTAAATCAATGCAAGTCTTTATAGACACTAATAAAAGTGTATTTTCATTACTATTTACATACCACAAAACAAGCCTCATTCCCACGAGATATAAATGACTTGACAAAAGTTTAGCAGAAACGGTCCTTTTATGTGGCCAGCCATTACGCTGCTCATTTGCGGCTTGCGTACAGACAGACAAACGTTGTATCGAGAGAGCACAAATTTCGCCGATATAATCGTCGGTAAGACAATGGTTATCGGCGGGGCGATACCGGCACAGATATCTTTCTGATGGATGCAGCACGCTTGGGAGATAGCATCTCTATCGTGACGGTCAGGGTTGGCTGAAACTGAAAAGTCCACAGACAATTGCTGCATATTCGTGTTAATGTTAATCGGAAGGTTTTTTATCCTAACTAATATTATAAATGCGAGTTTGGTTGTTTGTTTGTTACCTCTTCACGCTTTTTTTTTCTTAACTAATCTTTCTGAAATTTTGATATAGGGTACCTTTAATCCCTGGAAAAACCGGAATAAATATACGAGTGCGAAGTAGCGGGCAAAAGCTTGTGATTTATAATTGTCGTAATCCAACATCGCTTTTCCATCTTCTTGTATAAAATGTCAAATATTAAAATGATTTAACTGCGACAAAAAGAAGATATCTTTTAAACCATTTCAAACTTTTGAGGATTTCCTTACAGAAAATAATGCCTAATAAATATTCTTCGGAATAAAGAGTTATTTGGCTTAGATAAATATTTGTGTAAAACTTATATGAGGCCAGATCTGTCGAACACTTAATAGAATCAATAATAAAAACATTAATTTGCAGAAAAGACAGACATTTAAAATTTGGCACTGGCAACCCTAAGGCCAGTCCTTTGGCCGGCCCATGCACCAATTATTATTCAATATCTACAATATCCGACCGCGGCAACCGATCCTCGATACCATTATTGAGGTTAACGTCTGATTTGATTTGTCGGGTGCCGGTCAAGTGACAATCGTGTCCGATCTAATTGAATAATATCTCGACACGCATCGATGAATTTATCATTGAATCGATATTGAGCACTGACAATATAAGCTAAACAGGCATTGATGGTTATTTTATCAGATTCTATTTAATAAAAAATGAAAGAATTTAACAAAATATATCAACCGTATAATCATTACAATATTATAAGTGCGAAAGTGGGTTAGTTTGTTTGTTATGATTTCACAACAGAAATATTTGAAACTAGATATCACTTTTGTTATAGTAACAAAGTAGGAAAAATTCAAGACAATCATATTTAATTAAGATAAATTGTAAACCGAAAATGTTTAATTTCATAAAAATATTAGTTCAAAGACGCAAATTGGTTGCCTTTATAAGACAAAGATATATCGATAATTAACGTTAATATAATGAAGTTATGAATTTCATCAGTTACTGCTGGAGATAACAACAATAGGTAGTAAGAACGAAGTTCGATCAGCTAATTATACTTTTATAAAGAAATCAATGACCTCACACAAGGAAACAAACAAAGCTACGGATAAACAGTGGAATGTTTTTTTTCCTGCGATGCGATTTAATCTACATAGAGTTTAGAACTAAATACTCTATCTTTCAGGCTAGGTCTTATAAATCTTAAAGAGAGTAAGCTAAGATTGGAAAATAAGTCTTTATTATCCTCTGAATAACCATCATATACATAAATATATTTCATTTTCGAGTATTTGCTATAGACCAAGAAAATTCCTAGTGTGTATATTGTCGACAGTAAGTATAATGTATGTCACTTACATTTAATAGGCGGAGCTGCCGAGGAAAAGACTCAAATTGCTGAGCCACCTGAAATTAAAAGAAGATTTGTTAATCTATAGTCAGAATATTATTGTAAGTAAATAATTTGGATAGAATATTAACAGATAAATGAAATTGAAAGTCTTTTCAAAATCCAACATTGTGGCCGAAAGGGTCTAGAAATCATTGAAATAGGCGTATAACAAAATGTAGCCCATGCCTTTTCTTATGGACAGATTCCAGAACTGATTCCTTAATCTACTAGGGCTATTTCATAACAGGTTGTAAATTAAACTCCACTATGAAGGTGCTAAAGGCAAAATAAACTTCTGCTAGAAAATGTTAATATAGCACGATGACAACAACACAAGTCAATTTATGATCAATGGAACATCCTAGCCCACGAATGCACAACATGCATGACACGTTCTTCAGAAGCCACACGAGCCAGAAGCGTACAGAGATGTGAAGATTATGCATCTAATGCTATCTCCGTGATCTCGCACGATCCAGCGACATACCGTCGCCCACAACACAAAAATTAAAAGCCGGCAAAGAAATATGAGGCATGCGAGACACCGAACAATATCAGGAACAGAGGTAATGCTAATTCAATAGCGTAATATTCCGTATCTCGATTTAGTCCCCTGCGGTCGAGATTGTCTACGATTGCGCGGATATGGTTTTGTTCGTGATTTATTTTGCTCGCTTCCATATAAGTACAGTGCAACAATGGCCCGTTCGATTTACGCCAGTCGATTTGGTAGCGATAAAAGATTTAACTGCATCCAGGTCATGAATGCATTAACGCATATGTGGACTAGCCCATGATAAACTAAAAGCTCTCTCTTTTGGTGTTTGTTAGTGGCCATCGCTGGTGTCAGTATTTCCAAGCAAACACATCTGATTTAGCAATGAACATCTACGAATAATCGATCAAGTATTGAAAAAACTTGAATCTATAAGACATTTAATTAAGAAGAATCATTTAGTCCTTTAATAATAAATGACAAATAACCCCATGTTTGTTAACTTAAAAAGATATTAACATCAGAGTAATTTTTTTTGTAGTTTTACAGTAGTTTAAAAACAGTCTGGCTTAACCCTTTTTCTTCCCGTGGTTGTTATTATAGTGCAGATAGTCAGTGATGAATTTCCTTGTACGTGTTTCCCTACCTTTTTAGAAGGCAGACAAAGACACAACAGAACACACAACAGAGAGAGGATTACCAATATTCTCAATACCTCGCCCTTGAAAGATGTTCCTAGTGTATGTCAAGGAAAATAGATGCAAGCGGCCAACTCGTAAAAAATCTGTGAAATTTTTGAAGGGCAAATGAAATAACACATGAACGACTTAAACTCAATTACACTTTTGCGAAGATTAAACAATCATCATGCCAGCTGATCGTGCACTTCATAAATATTGAATACCTCATTCGAAAGATAATTTATCTTCAATGCGCTAATAAAATGATACATCGTCACAATACATAATGTCAGTTAGGGCATATCGAAGCAATCCTAAGATCTATCATCAACAGTGTTAATAATATGTATTATGGGTAAAGTGTCATTAATATTCAAACAAACACGCCGGGAAATAGACAATCTTTTAATTTTTGTACAAGTTGTAAAATAAGATAATGGTTTATTTATATAAAGGAAGCTAAAGTATAAGAGGATAAAATGATGGTAGATTCCACCAACAGCAATATACAAGTAAATACGTAAATAAATATTGAAAAATAAATGTTGTCTCCCATATTTAAGCAATTACTTTATACCATCATTATAGGCATGTTTCGTAAAATGTATTGAGTTCATGAGTAGTCGCGAATTTACACTTATTTATTAAAACGTATTGTTCCCCAAGTAAATAAATACTTATGCAATTGACAGACTCTTCACCAAGCCATTACTAGTATACAATTTTAAAAGCCAGGTGACATAAATATTTAATTTATTGGTTTAATTCATCATCAGGAGTGTACCAACACTAGTAATCAATAAATATCCACGATCATTGCGCTGTAAAACAATTTACCACCATTCGACTGGTCGGCAGTTTCAAAACCGGTGGCATAATTTATGTAACAACTAGTGGTTGACCTGGCTAGTGTTCCTGCGGGAATTTCGATAAGTTTCCTGAACTCTCATTACTAGTTTTTTTTTTTTGTGAAAATTCACAATACGTGTGCAGACAATAGATAGATCGGGCACATCACGGCACTCAGTAGTGAAGCAAACGACTAGAGGAGACAATATGTCAATCAAACTCAGTTTATTTTTGCCAGTATCGAGTTTTAAAAGGTTTTAGCCGTGCAGAATTTCACACAGCATCATCTTGAGAGAATTTGGTGACAAGGATTAAAGTCACTTATTCGACACTGTACCACTTCCCAACACTATGTGTGTATTTGTTTAAATACTTTAAAAACCATAAATTTAATACAACTGTTGTGACTTTTACCTTCCCGCCAAAACCACTTGTTGAATTAAGAAGTCTGATATTGTTCATCCTAATAAGTCCTAATTCCAAAATAAAGAAAATATTGTACCGAAGAAGAATCTAGGACAGTCATAATTAGTCATAAATCATTCGCAAGCGTGCAAGACTATCATGGTACCAATGATTCACCATGATGCCATCACGGATGTGGCCAAACATTCTATCACATTTGCTATCATCTCGTGCATAAGTAGGTACATTATGCACCCGATCTTTTAAACAATTTGTAATCTTATTAGCAGAACAGAAATGTTGACAATCCAATGACTCGTTTGTGTTTATCGCTCATTGGCGCCACGCTAAAGTTCCGTGAAAAAAGGCGGCATTTATTATTATGATACAATTAACGTTCCAAACAATATAGGTAAGTGTGTTTTATTAATAAATTTTATAATAATACCAGTTTTAAATTCCAATAAATTTGCGAATATTTCTCATAACTTGATTCCTTCCTTCTGGCTATGATGTAGGATCTAAGTATAGAGACTTCACATGTTTTCAGCATTAGTATTAATTTTGAGTTCTATGCGACTTATTATAGGTACACCAAATCGCATAGAGCTGACAATTGGTGTTAATGAGGTGAGGTAACCTTGAGTGCCTTGAACGTCTATTTTGATCGGTCTATTACAAAGTCAGCATACTTAAAAATCGAGAATCAGCACTACATTTCTAGCAAGTCCACTGCCACATATAGCCTGCCTTCATAGCACAGATTCAACCGGTTGAACGCTTTATGCATCCAGTCTTCCAGAGATCCGACTAGATCCTAATGGTGCAAAAGAAGAGCTAAAACATTACTAACAAACATTCTAATGTATCATAAGGTATGTTCAGCACTTATTTTCGGAGAATATATAGCGGAAAAGTGTAAATTATAGGGAAATGTGTATATTTAAAAATATACATTATCCACCGAAATTTTAAAACAAATAAGTTTACATTCATAAGTTATTAAAAGGTTTTGGCTGAAGTAGAATTTGGAATCGCGCGCAGGCAAATTCTTTAATCTATGACTAACATCAACTTCTTTAAAAGTCAAGAGGAGTGGGGTTTTGTGGTTTAACGCGACTCTACAACCTAGAGAAGTATTTTGCCAAAACCCCGCGAAAACCACTCCCTCCTCTCAGTCCGGCGGGGGTCACGATATATACTTGTGATTAACAATGGAGACCATTATGATAATAGGTATATATTAGGTATATTTATTTTCATAAATATAGCTAAACTAGCTGAGCCCTTGAATTCGCGTGGAATTTAATGAAAAAGTTTAAGTTCTCAGTTAAGGTGATACCTCGGTGAACACTAGCGCCACCGTCATTTAAAAATCATTACTCACTGAAAACACAAGTTATAAAAAATTCCTCTGCTGTAATTATGGTTCTGGATCTGAAGTTAATTTTAATCATATTAAATTATTAAATTATAATTCCCTATAGTTACAAATTGCATTATTGCTTAAAACGGCCACTTTTAGCAGTTTTGTAATTTGTAACTATATGGAACTATAATTTAATAATTGAATATGATTAAAATTAACTTCAGATCCAGAACCATAATTACAGCAGAGGGATTTTTGATAACTTGTGTTTTCAGTGAGTAATGATTTCTAAATGACGGTGGCGCTAGTGTTCACCGAGGTATCACCTTAACGAAAAAAAATTCTAAAATCAAAATAGCCTAAGTTACTCCTTATCACATCAGCTATTGAAAGTGAAAGTCCCGTTAAAATCGGTCCAACCAGTTCCAAAGATTAGACGAAACAAACAGACAGACTGAGAAATTTAAAAAAAAGTATACCTATATTTTGGTATATGTACCGTGTATACATCCATCCATATAATTTTATTATTTTAATATTACAGACACCCTAATTTTATTAATTTTAATAGATATAAATGTCCGCAATAATAATTAAATAAATATATACTTATAGGGACAAACAACACAGATTGAGTTAGCCCCAAAGTAAGTTCGAGACTTGTGTTATGGGATACTAACTCAACGATACTATATTTTATAAGAATAACATACAAAGATAAACATCCAAGACCCAGGCCAATCAGAAAAAAGAAACTAATTTTTAATGAAAATGTATTAAGTATATATTACGACGAAACGATTAAATCGTTGTCACCTTAAACGGATAAGTAAATTATAGACTGGGCGATAGATGCTAATTAGATTGGAAAACGTTTATCAGCATTAAATAAGCATTTCTCGTAGCAAATTACAAACAGCATCTCGCCAAGTTGTTCGTATACTGGTCGGCGCACTCTCTTGCAATTCTAAATCGCATAAGTGATGAACATTTATTTACAAGAAACTTGTTTAACTCATCGACACTTTATAAGAATTGAGAAAATATGATATTTCAGTACTTTTTTATATATTTTGAGACTTTTGCACAAGCTTGAATAAAATGATGTGAATTTAATTAAAGTCTATGTATAGGTACGATACACACTTTCATCGTTAGATATTTTTTAGCAAAATTGTATACATAATATTTAAACTCAATTCCCCATCTACATTTCAACTTTAGTTTAGTACGTACGTGGTTCCTAATGTAGGTAATTGATTGTGTAAATTCAACTTATTAAACTGACGCTAATTTATCTGCGCTTTAGACAAACCTCTGTGGTTTTAACCGTGACTTTTATATTTAACTTTTTTGTACTAATGTCTATGTATTGTGAAATAAATAAATAAAATAAAAAAAATTGGTTGCCTGTAAAGTCGGTATACGGGCGAAAGTTTTACGTGACAACGACTTTGAGTCTGTCTCTCTCGCTCTTAGGGGACGCGTGCCTCTCACTCGCTCTCATTGTGAGCGCATCGTAACGTTACCGAGCGTTACACTTTTTCATAAGTGACTCCCAGCCGCAACCTAATTTAAGACGTTGTCACGTCAATAAAATTGAATATAGTTTATTTTTCGTGGCCTCGAGCTCTGACTTAATGTTTGAAGCATTTAATGCAGCAAGTAAAACACTAAAATGATAATGAAATGACTCTAGATTTAAAATCAGTTTACAATTAAATAGCTCCTGGAGGAATCGAATTTTTTTCATGTTCATATATATTTTTTTTATTTAAATCATGTAACCTATAACTCCAACTAACAATAAGTAGAATAGATATAATTATAAGGTTTATCTACTTACCACTATATAAAGTTCAAAACACCACTTGGTTGTGTTGCTGAAGATTGGCCGAGTTGCATACACTCATGTATTTCCATTCTAGGTCTAAATTTATATACTAAACGATAACCGAAATTGTTTAGTGTTTGTCGAAAATGTTCATTAGGTTTTTTGACGTGACAACGTCTTAAATTAGGTTGCGGCTGGGAGTCACTTATGAAAAAGTGTAACGCTCGGTAACGTTACGATGAGTCACCGAACGAGAGAGAGGCCCGCCGAATGCCTTGCGTCTCTCTCCATCTTATTTTACGTTGTCACGTAAAATCTTCGCCCGTAAAACCGACTTTACAGGCAACCATTTTTTTTATCTTTTTATCTTTAGATTTGTACCAATTTTATTTTATCAATATAAATTGATTCACCCAATTGACTCATTATAATGAGGAAAATAGATAAGTAAGTACCTTTTTAACTGTTTAATAAAATCTTACTCAAGTGCACTTTAATTTGGATAAAGTGGATCATTATCGAAATGACGAACTTTGTAAACAAACACTGTTTTCATTGAAAATATTGCCCACCTCTTGATATTATTATTCAATTTTAAAAGATCTAAGTATCAGGTATAAATATTAAAACGCAATTAGGTTTGTCGTATAGCTACTTTAGGTATTCTGTGGTATAGCTCGTACCGCTCCAAGCGTTCCATGCTACGTTCCTTTTAAACAATTTTATGTAAATTTGAAATAAATTGAGGTAGATGCCTAAGTAGGCCGTGATATAAATGTAAATATATTTTTTTAAATACTTGACTACTGTTAAGTTTCTGCCACCTACCTATTAAAATCAATTAAATATCCCCAAAACTTGCATATAAAATATGATGATTACAATATTTACATAAATTCCCTCACGCACGCCATAGCACCGTATCGAAATGTGTAAATAAAAAATCTATTCGATTCGAGAAAACGGTCAAGTGAGAGTTGGTTTACTCCACTTTGGTTGCCGTAACATAAAACTAAAGCCTATAATAACAAGCTTATCCTCCAATTTTAATTTTATGAAATGTCTTATTGGCCTCGTAAAGGGAAAAGTTAATTACAACATCGCGAGGTGTAGATTGGGTCACGATGGTGTTGGAAAATATTGTGTAAGACTCGCAAACCTGCATTTAAAAACGGTCTAGGATGTGAAGCCAGACGCAGCGCCACGAACGAACGAACTCGTTGTTATATGGTCTGGGGAGAGACACCACACCTACATTTAAAATTTACGAAATCATATGTTAATATCTCTATAACAGATATTTTACCATTAACTAAGGAACTCTAAAATTTGACATCTCAATTTGATCAGTGGCTGCCGAAGTACATCGATTTATGTCGATTCGACACGAATTACAAATCGTAGGAATCCGTTAATCGCTTTTTATGCGTGTTAAGTAAAATTTATGGAAAACAGAGTCATTGTCCAATCTGGAAGCCTATGGGCTTCATGACAAATGTTTGTGGCATATTTTATAAGGAAATATTACATTCAAATTTCTGTGATAGATAAGTTATTGCTCTAAAAATATTATGAAATTATATCCTGTTTTATTTATACATTTGAATTGGCTACTATGGCCACAGAATATACAATATTTGAGTATGAACGATTGCTTGCCTGTTAGCCCCTTCTTGCGGAAAAAAATTCCGTCCATCACCAGTCGGACATAGGTACAATTTTGTTAAAACCGCTACGTTATTCTTTAGTAGTGTCTTACAATACATGGGAAAGGAGAGAGAGAGTAGTTAAGCATTTAGAAAAGAATATTTAAGCTAACTTGTACTATTTTGAGATTCTACCACACGGGTCCATGACAATGCGATAGTTATAAGTGCGCTTATGCGCTGATTTCGTAACAGGTTTAAGATATTTATGGAAATTTTAACACTATAAGAATATTAAATTAAACTATTTTATACGGTTTTCTATCGCGTTTATTGCTTACTTATAAAATAAATATAAAATAGTTTAATTTAATGTGTAACAATCACGAAAACATAAGAAATCATTACTATAAGTATATGTTCTTTATGAAATCATTACTATAAGAATATGTAATTTATTATTATTAGGGTTAATATTACCGAATTTATTATGTCAAATGGTGAAAATTATCATTTTATTTACGTGATTTCGGTATTAGGTTCCTTATCGCATGTTTTATGATAAGGTACTAGAGCTACACAGAAATAAATTTCAGGCCTTTCTGTAAGGTACCATCATTTAGGTATTCTTAATTATTAAACATAATTAATTAGCAAAAGAAACTTCGTCTAGACCACCTTTCGTAATTTTTTATTACAGTTATTTTGTAATAATTATTATAAACATTTGTAGAATAAAAACTGTCAACTACTAATACTTGTAAAACTTAGTTTTTGTGTTAGAATCGGAACTCTTGTTCTGGTAAATACATTACGGTTATCATTTATCATGGTAGAAAAATTTCGTGTTATCTGCACCTCTAGTTGGTTGACTGGTAGAAAAGTCTTACGACATAAAGTCCACTCCACACACACACAATTTATATTTTATGTAATGAAATGAAATAAATATTCTCATCAGCCACAGCTAGTTTACAAGTAATTTCAATAGTTCTCTGAATATTTGACTTCATACCGAGTTTCTATTTATGCTAATGAACTAGCTTCGTTTGTTGTCTGGCTAATGCTCGACACTCGTGTCTGAGAAGGGTTGACGTATGGTATATATACACGGCACAAAAGTTGACCTAGTGTAAGAAGAAACCGTAATTATGTAAGTAAAGTATAGATTGTACCGCTCACATTTGGGTCAACTATACGTAAACAGTTGTAAAAGAAAATGTCCAACTTGATATCCTTTTGAGCATAGAATATAAATGAAAACCACGCCGAGGCAATTTACATTTTTTTAATCATGGTTTAGAGCATCTTGGATCCTATTCCTAATTAGTGTGTTGTAATGTGAAAAGTATTGTTAGTATTAATAATTAATGCATTTTTTTCTCTTTGGCATTATCAGGAAAATGCGATCAGGCGCCAGGGGTCTACTTCTCAAACGTCGTGTCGTTTTTTTTATCACTTATCAAACGAACATAAGTAAGTTCGAAAAAACTAGTGACACTCCAGAAGTGCCAACAAGGAGTGAAAACTATTTTTTGATGTTTCGGTAACGGCATTGCGATTTCAATGGTATATTCCCACATCAATGTCACAAATGATATTTTCAACGCTACTAAAGTAGTTTTCACTTCACATCAAAAAAACAATATACTAAAAATATTATGTATAATATATTTAGTATAATACACCTCAGTTTTTCCGCTTTAAACGGGAGAGCACAAAAGGCCTTTGCATAGATTAATATCCGAGACGTATGTATGGTAATGCAATGAAACGGACAGACGTATCGCGTCAACTTCTAAACCATAACGTGAACACGACACGACCCTTTGACACGGTAAGCATTTAACGCTATTTATTAAGGTATTTGTTACTGAATATAAATAGCGATAAGTAATGAGGAATTTATTGTATGTTTTGATTAATGTATTTTTTGTATCATTATGATTTTTATGGTACTACTGCCTACATGATACTGATCAGAAGATCAACTAGCCCTTCATATCAGTGGGTCATCGGACAAAAGACAGTATGAATAGAGATAGCATAAGGCTTGAATTTTTATCATTTATTTTCATTTAAAATAAATTTTGTTTATAAAGGTGACTTTGCTTGAAATTTAATCGAAATAACGATTTGACTAAGATCATCGATTTGATAATATTTTCAGTGTAATTTATCACAGAAAATTGATATGTGATATTTTCTTATATAACTAAATACCTATTATGTCACAAACATTTGGCATTGTGTAGCCCTATCTCTTTTAGATTGGACAACGACTCTGCTTTACATAAATTTTACTTAACACGCACTTTAAATGGTGTGTCAAAACTTAGTAAAGCCTCTATTACCAATTATCATAAGAACAACATACATATTATGTATAACAAAAGTCACATATATTTAAGAACCAGCAATCGTATTCGAAGTAGAGAGTATAATGCGATCCGCATAAATAGCATCTCATATTGGATAGGATATGTACCGGACGCTACATTATCTCAAATAGATTACGGTTTCAAGTCTCGTCCTCGGCACACGAGGTAATCGCTGAGTGAATGTATAGCATTTGCATTTCTTATTACTACGACCCAGCTCGATATAAAGCAAGGTCCAGTTATGATTGTAGTTAGTATAGGATCGTTTTATATCAGCCAAATTGGTATGTTTGTTTTGTATCGATGTCATTTGGTTGGTAATCGAGCATTTTGGACTCGTCATTAATGTTTTAGCAACCCATATGATTCCGGGAAAATTAGCGTTAAAAAGTGTATATGTATAAATATGTAAGTATTTATAGAATAAGGTAATACTATATGGGCCTATTGATAAAACTTAACATGTTGTTGCCTGAGACAAATAAATAAAAAATAAAAACTGAAAAAAAAATTAATAAATAATCAAAGAAAACAAAATATAAGCTAAGTATATCAAAGTGGGTATTATACTAATTCCTTGTAATGTAGTTGAATTTGTGACTTTTCCGACTAAAAACGAACTTACAATGCAATACGGAAATATAAACGAGGAAAAATGTTCTACTAAACAAACAGTAATGATGATGCGGAGAAAAGTACTATTACCTAACATAAACATATCAATCAACGTGTGGTAATATCGTCAATAACTTTTCGTAGTAATATTTCAATTTAAACGATAATTTATTAATGAAACTGTCATGTTCAATTATATTTTTGAGGGTATTTGTCAAATTAATAAACAATATAAATTGTATGAAAATCCTTGTCTTAAAATTTATTTAGGCGATTAACCAAAGTGATATCACTGATATCCCTTAACAACGTCACTGTCCAATGAGTCACATGTGAACTCATGCCAATTATTTTAAATAAAATATTATATTTTAATGACGAATTAATGGCGTCGCTACAGCTTTTGCGGTCTATTCCTTTGCGTCTTTCGGTAAAAAAAAAAAAAAACAAATGTCACTTTCATGTTGGTTTTGGTTGTCATGAATGTCATTCATGTTTCATTCGACTGACAGAAAAAAATTCAAGCGTTATAAAAATTTTCACTCCTTCCCTATATATTCTTATAACTATTGTCATAATTTTACGGATAGAAAATTTTTAATATTTTATATTTGTGACAATTTTTTTCTCATAAGTCGTCATTCTAAAGAATTAATTAGTAGGTTGTAGTTTGGGCTCTTAATGCAAAAGTTCATGTAAAGCTTCGGTCACTCATATGTGAAGGCAAAGATATTTCCGAAAATATTTTTTTTTGTTTAATTCAAATGGTTCTGCATCACGTTACCATTAAATATAAATTAAAAGTTCATTTATGATGAGACCACAGCATGCATAAAAAAATAAATACTAAAACAGACATCAATGACTCGAACGAAAACTAAAATATATACGTGAACAATGTATAAACTGAGATTGGGTAGGATTTCTGAACGCACCGCACGCGTAGATAATTGCATACCAGCAATGGCTATAACATAAGCTACGTCACGGCACGCCCCGTGGAGAATCGGCGCTGAAATAGAATCTAGATTCTAGATCGTTTTGATACGGAACCAGCGGAACATCTGGGTGTGAGCTTTCTATGTTATTATATGCTGTATATTTCTATAAGTAATAAAGAGGTATCCCGTGGTAATGAGACCGAAATCCTTCTAAATTACGAAGACAACTAACAGCTTACAATAAAATTACATATACTTTATCGCTGCATTCTTTAGATTTACTAAACTATAGAGTCGTTTTCAGTTTAATAAACCGTAAATTATTACCTATATATTAATAACATTTAATTTCTTTCATTAAATTTTTGTCAGATTGTGCGATCCCGCAATGTCTTGGCGAGTATAGATATGGATTCAACGGGATCCATATCCATACTCCCATACTAAAAAAATGCGAAAGTCTGTCTGTCTATCTTTCTGTCTATTACGCTTTGACTGCTAAACCACTGGACCGATTATGATAAAATTTGGTATTGATATAGTTAAGAACCGGGGTCAAACATACCCTACTTTTGGATGCAATATAAACGAGTCTATTAAAAACAGTTTTGCATGCCAGTGTCAGGGGAAAAGTGAGAAATATGGGTATCAAATTTGTGATCTACCTGCGTACCACATTTATAACAAAATAGAAGCATTTGTATTTATTTGTAACGTAAACAAAATCCTTGATGTAAGTTGATTCAATACACTCTATTTAGTGTATTTCATCATAAATGGCCCTAAAAGAAGTCATTGTAATAATTACAAAGAAACCAAAGAACCTTAAAGAAACCATCCGTCCTGCTCTAACACAAGAACTTCCTTATAAGGAAAGCGTGACAAATGGATCAGATAAATGTGAATCAGATGAGATCGAGATCACTGCGGTTAAGATATTAGTATTAACAAACGTACTATTATTTATTGCGTCGTGGTTGGTAAACGGTGATTATAAGTCTGTGTAGTATAAATAGTAATGTCTTGCACAATAAATGTAGTGCATAAAAACAGTTTTATAAGATCAGTTATAAGTAGATGATGATCATCTACTTATAACCATGATCAATAGTAAATAGTTTATGAATTTATTGACTTGATTATAAACCATCATTTAAAAAGTTAATTATTAGAAGTTCTTTTGTTAATAATTTTATTTTAACAAGTAAACAAATTTATATGACTGTCCAATTGTAGAGGTGGTCCGGCGGGGATTAGATACACAATATATAAAAAAGATATGATCACGAGATACGTGTAGAGTAAGTAAAATCAGAAAATGTGATTGTCAATTAAATTAAAAATGAAGCGAGGGAATGCTGCCAGCATTTTAGGCACGTTGCCTCAAACTGTAGAAAGTTTTTAGGTTACTCTTTAGACTAAGTTTTCTTATTATTTTGTTTAAATTTATACGTGCAGATTACTTAATAAATAATTTAATATATTTAAAATTAAAAACGTCTTAGTTCAATTAAAAATTAAGATTAAAATTTAAATTAAAACTAAAACAAAATACAAACATCAAAAAATCAGCATAAAAACGTCGACTTATTTTCCAAACCAAGAGTTACCGCGATAGTTATACTGCTCGTGGATTTAAAAAAAAATCAACACATTTTTCAACGCTATAGGAAAACTAGCACAAAACAAATTTACTAAGAACTAATTAGCACTGTTCACAATTCCAGCAGTGTTTTAATTACGTGAATAATAATAAAATTGCTTACATTTATATCAAGTTGGTTTCACACGATGGCGTCCATTCAAGTAAGCGATATTTTTCCTGCAACAATACAAAAACAATTACATACAAATACAGTAAATATTATATTGAATACATTGTAATGTATATATCAACAATAATCAACATGGATAATTTATAAAGAGTATATCTATTCAATCTGTCTTCTTCTATAAACTACTTTTCGCCATTTTTTGCCGAGTCCTTTTCCTCTTTTACTCTTCTGTATGGCCATCGCTTTATGGGTCATAATAATATGGTCTCCAATGCGACGCATCACATCTAAATACAACTATTGAATAAAAATCAAGAATATTTATTAAAGCTAACATAACAATAGGAGTTAGGTTGACTTGTCAATGCACAAACCCTGACTACTGAAGGTAAAAAATAAGAATCAAAACCGTTATGTGTCTGATGTAGAGACCCGCTAAATTCAACCTAAAAAAATTACGGCGATAATACGAGTACTCTGAATTGTGATACCCCTGGTATAAGTACTTCAGGTGTCCATAAGCTGCGGTATAAGCTTTCGATCAGGTGGGCCGCATGCGTGTTTGACCACATAGTATATAATTAATTAATGATCATTTTTTTTCTTTATATAAATATCTTTTAATCTTTTAAATTTTGCATCAAATTCAATATATGTAATCTTGTTTTAATTTGTTGTTCGTGTATCTTGAGGACATTCACCGACCACATCTACAGGCTGAGTCGGACGTGCATAAATAATTGGTCAAAGATATAAACGTGATACACTATTGTAAGCGAATTTCAATCTTACCATCACTTGAAGTTGTATGACTATTCAAAGTTATCTTTCGTGAAGAAACAGTTACAATGTAAGGATTAAACGAACTTACCTTAAGTGAAGTTCTATCCTAATTATATGAAGTATTTTAGTCCAAGATAGGGGTATATATCGCGCGATAGATCGAGCTGTGAGAGAGCGTATTACAGTAATCTTGGACTAAAATACGAACATAATTACAACAGATACTGTAATGCAAAAGCCTCGAATGGTTTTGATTCTTATTTACTTAAAATCATATCATCATTTCAGCCTCAGGTTGTCCGCTGCTGCAAAACATATCATCACTAACTAAAGCTAATGTTTATTTTTCTGCGGCATATGTCTTTTACAAGCTTATTTAGTTTTCACCTATCCCTGTGTCTGTAGTAGTCTGTAATCAAATCTTGCCAGTTAAATTTGACCTAATACTGCTTGCCCTACAAATTTTACGCATGGCATCACTTTCAATGTCAATGTTTATTATGATAAACATAACCTGATGGTACACCCAGAATCCTCTCCCAACGAACTTCTTAGCGTTTAACACTACAATGTCTACCCAGCGTAGGGTAAATAATACATTCCACACAAAATCTTCACAGTCGACAACGTTACGAAATAAATGTCAGTACATATCATTGTTATAAACTCATACAAAGTTCCTATGAGCAAATTAAACACAAACCTGCTACAATCCAGCGAGCAATTAAAAAAACCATTTATCACCTAAGCGTTAAATAACAAAAAAAACTAATTACAGTTGGGTCGTATCTTAATACACATAAATCCAGGCAATAAGTCACGGCCGCTGCAACAGTTTCCATATTTCATTATTGCAATAAAGATGGCGATATCTTCATTACAACAAAGTCGATACCAAGATAATTACTGCGCAAGCCTGGTTCGGTAACTGGATGAAATTAATTCTACATAGTTGCATTCTGCATCTCCCGATAGAATAGAGCCGAAGTTTAAAATACAATAGAACATCCTACATGTATTTATTATTTTATACACATAGTAAATATTACTACTAATCAAATGATAAAACTTATAAAGTTTCTGGAAGATAAAAATGCAGATGTGCAAACTATTAAATAGTCTCACAAGAATAGTCATAAACAAAGAGGACTTCAAAAAACGTTTTCAAACAAAAAGTTTTCAACGACATTTGTCAATATCTGTTAACGAATTTTTATCGCGCTGCAATGGCTGTGTTTGAAAAAATACGTCATCAATATATAGCGGTATCTTATTTCTTAGAAGTGATGAAAAAACATTTGGTGGCGAGACGAAAGCTTAATTTTAACGACTTTTTGACAAATCATCGGACCGATAAGAAATTAATGTCATAATATTTCTCAGATAGTTGTAGTTTTTGTGGAGAAGAATTTTAAGTTTAGGAAATTGCTCAGGTCAAAATAGATGATCGTGTTTTGATTGACCTGGGTCTTGATACCGATTTATACATTTGTTGCCAGTAAATTATATTATTAAGATTAATTTATTCCAATGCTATCAATTGTTAATTCGGATATTTAAATCCATCAATTCTTCTTCCGTTTCTTAATCTGTTTAAGAGTTTCTTCTTCAGTTATTTAAATTAGCAGTAAAACATAAATAAACAAATCAGGAATCTTATTGTCTTTCTCATCACTATTTATTCAATGTGTGTATCAAATGCTCAAATAAAGTCATGATCTTATGATATTTCCAACGGAATACATTTTAGGTCATCGCTAGGATCACTTGATTGTGTAATTGTATCGGCGAGCTTAGAAACAAATCACAGCAATTTCGAGGGGCATTATAAGAATGTTTTTGAGAAATTACATGTTGCGATCGGTGTCTTGTATGCGATGTGCGTTTATAAGGTCATTGGGTTGTGTGTGCTTGATTTTTTGTACGATCTAGGCCAGACGTTAGCTAATTATTGGACTAAAGCAATCGTGTTTACGTTCTAAATCGGTGGCATGTTTTGAAACATGCTATTTAAAAACTATAAAAAACAGCTTAATCCTCTACTGTATACTGTACTGTCTCTATTAAGGAAGTTCATCTAGTTAATGCGCAGTCTGTTCCTAATTCAATTTTATACTATTAAGCTATAATAGACAAGACATTGCTTATATGAATTACTGACGTACTTTCATTGTAATTATGAATTTTGCTGGCAAAAACGTTTGGTTGTATTTATTAATAAAGTCATTAATAAAAAAGCAGGTTATTATTAAAATAAATGTTAATAAATGTACTTTTACAATAATGGGTATCGTTTCTATTCTTAAATCTCTTTCTTACACTACGAATAAAAAAAAAATGTAATCCTAGCATTAAAGGCTGATTAGTCAAATCGCTGGCCCAAGCTAAAGCATTAGAAAGTAAAAATTACACAACATTTAAATAGTACCGTCAGATTCAATAGATCATTAGCAATAAATGAGACAATATTGTCGGGCTCTTCTCGCTATCGTCGGAGCGTCGTTAATCATTCGTCATCTGGCCGGACATAAAACATAGAGATTACACCTCGAGAAAGGGCTAACACATTTAGAAACACATCAGCAGAGCCACCTATCTGGCAGCAAGTTTCAAACTTTTTTAAACACTATTGACTAGGCAAATTGCGTATAGACGATAACGATAAAAAGATTGTTATTTTAAGCATAGGAAATAATGACAAGAATGGGCGTGCCTTCCATTATAACATTTGTATAACAAAACTGATTTACGGCATGATGGTAAATAGTTAATTGATACAGCTAATTCCTCATGCAATGCAACACCGAGATAAGTCTCTCAGCTCTCATTTATATAACACACGTAAATGTATTAGATTTTATACATGAGACGTCAGACATTAATGTGACGAAAATAATTATCAAAGTACAGATATTCGTAAAAATTAGTAATGAAGTACAGTTTCAGGTCAATGTTTCTTCTCTCATCATATTTATTTACAATTTGTTGTACGTACAGGATATTAATAGTTTTAATTATACTTGCATCAAATGTATGCATTTATATACAGAATTACTGAAACTAAATTTAGAATGATTATTGCATACCTACTTTTTACCGAATACTGTTAAGCTAATCAAATAGAACACCAAAGATTTTAATTTTCATTTAACACCCATCCTAACAGACAATAGTTTCCAAAAATTTGTATTTGTGTCACATGTGCCTTACAAACACCAATTTCGACCCTCCCAACTTTCTCTGAACATGAACAATGAAACTGTTTTTGGATAAACTAACGCTAGCGTCAATTTCAGTTGCATCATTAAACAATACACGAGAGAATGTACAGACAACACCATTAATATTTAAACATCTGAATACACCACATTGGAAAATGGTACTTCAAATGTGAACAGAAAAAACACTCAACCTAGAATCACTTTAAATACTTTGACGAAAATTTTTAATGCTAATGAGACTAATGTAAATTCTATGCTTTTAAAGGAAAACTGTAAGTGCAAAAATAATTTTGCTGTCTGTACTGATGTTGGAAACAACGAACAATAGGTAACTTTCATATCACTTCGAGATGACGACAGCATTTAAAACATACCTTTGTAGACGCCACGTCTGTTAAAAGAGTAAAAAGGAAAAAAGACGTTATTAACGAAGGCATTCATTGTGAAACTCTGGCGCATGTTGTGATGTCATTTGGTGCTTAATTTGATAGCGTATCATAAGGAAAACGGAACTTCGACAGTACCCTCTTGACTAAGCATATTCGTTTAAGATGTCAAAATTTTAATCCTATCATTTGTAATTATCATTATTTATGCAGATGAAATAAAGAGGATTTAAAAAAAATTTTTAAGTTTGTACGGATTGATGTTTTAATTCAACGATAAGATGTTGCTAAAATCTATGTATGTATAATAATAATTTTACTTACGAGTTTTTGAGACTTTAACAAGTTCAAATAAATCTACTTTCTACAGACGGGGGCGGGCAGCGTCTTTTTAAAAACTATTTATTTTTTTCAAACTTTGTTGCACATATTTAAAACACATCATTCGAGTTATGACGGATTTAATTTAAAAATAATAAAAAATATTACTTCCTAGCAGCTCTAAGTAGTAGTTTTGTTTGTGCATTGAACAACAGTCATAATTCTTTTCTATATGAATAAACAAAGTTTTAAAATACGCAATAAAATATATATGCTTGACCTTAATTTAATTAATGAAATTATTAGGCATGGCAATGGGAAATTCTGAAAGCGACGGATTCAGCAGTCTCGTTGCTGTCGTGAAAGTGAGATAGTATCTCAAAACCGCCACTCACGACTGCAAACCTAGCATTTGGGTCCAATGAGATCCGTGCATAATAGGAATTCCAATTGCAATATTTAGAATATGTATGTTATCAAATGACATAAAACAATGTTATAGTGAATCTGGGTACATATTGAGCGGTGGAGCTGGCCATATACCTACTAGTTAAAGTTAATGTAGAGTTCATATAGCCATTTTTATTAGAAGAGTATGAATCAAGGTTTTGAAAAGAAATATAAGCTGAGACATATTCAATTAAACACGATTATGCCCGGAAACACACGCCCATTTACAGTATTTTAGCATGGTAAGACCCGAATTCACCAATAATTAAACAATACTTAGTTTACACTTTAACGGCAGTTAAATAATATGGTTAAACAGCCGTTTTAAGTATAAGGGCTTGTTTTAAATTTAAATGTTGGTGAAATAGGGGTTTAAATCTCGACAAAACACCCTAAACCTTGTTTTACCATAGGCAACTTTAATTGACAGTTGAAGCAACATAGGGCTATGTATTTGGCTGCTGTGTACGACATATCCACGTATTGATTCGAGGCCACGGATGCCACCACTAACTGATCCATGTAGTATTGAAACGTCACTGGGCAGATAGCATCTGATCGTTAAGGCAACGGAAAACCTCCTACATACGTCACTCAGCGCAGGCAGCTAGCGCATTGGGTATTCAATTATGCCAACTTCTATTCGAATATCTGATCGGAAGCCTACGTTGCAGACAATAAATACAGCAAAATCGTAGTGAATCAATAAAAAAAGTCAATAGAGAAATTAACATAATAATATAGTTGTATGAAGGAATAACATTAGATAGTAAGTTTGATAAGAACCCGAGATGTGTAACAGGATTAGCCTTGTGTCATCTATCAATAAGTACACTTGAAAAAGAAAAAGGGTGTAAAAACCGTCGCAGGCGCATCCTCGAATAGGTTCGTTACGCACTTGTGCTTTTGAATGATGGATGACCGTAGAAGATCAAGCAGCACGTAGTCTAGCAAACACTATTTTTCCAATCCATTTTAGTCTTTATTTAAAAGAAATAGAGTTCAACTGCGAATGTTAAAATACTTGGTGGCTTTGAGTTTAGACGACTGGTTCCGAGTGATTGACAAGTCCGTGTCGATGGTATCGGACGTCATAAATAACACCGCCACCACTAGTTAGTACATATTCATTGCTTTATCGCATCCACGAGACATGAAGAACAGGTACATTTATTTTATGTTCATATTCATTCATATCTCTATAAATAAAATCCCAGTATGTCTTCAAACATAGAGGTGGATTTTAAGATTTTTGAGTATGGAGTTACATTATCCTTCTAGGTGTGATCATTATCATTTATGATTCAGTTTGTGACTGTTTTCATCCTTGGATTAATAAGAATTACGGTTCTGATAAAAAAATAAGTCCGGTTAAAACATTTAATTGTATGAGAAATAGTTTATTAAGCGTATAAAGGGTTATAAAATTTGGCCTTATGGTGATGAGTTAAATTAAAAAGAAAGTTTGCCTTCAGTAACGTTTAACAGAATTTGAAACGTTTCATGAAATAAAATAAACACAAAATATCCTCAAGTAAATTCTCTTAAATCTATCACATGCTGGATGAGTTATACATAAACCTCAGTAGACTCCACAGTGAAGCAGAAATATGTACCTTTTCAATTACAAGCGATGTACCTTGTACATTTGGGCAATAAATTATGACGTTTAAGAAAGTCAACAGGTTCGCGGATACTTCCCACCACAATATATTACGTGGGTACGGCCGAGCAACCGTTACTTCGTGTCCAATAAATTCAAGAACAAGCGACGCCAATAAGGAATAAGCTAGTACCAGACATCCATCTCTTGTCAAGAACGTTATAGAAGCTACGTCATAGATGAGCGATAAATCAAATTCGGTGGATCGAACGAATGAAATTAAACTGACCGTTTTGTAAATACCATTTACATAACTCATGCGATAGATCGATAGGCAATGCATCTGATGAATAGCGCTGTTGATGTAAATCTTATACTGTATCGATATGCTCGCTTGATAATGGAACAAAAAGGTTGAATATTTCCATACGGCCGTCCTGGAAATAGAATTACAACGAAGTTTCGTATTCAGAAATGTCAGAGGCATAAATTAAATTTAAATGCACCGTGTAATTCCTTATACGAAATACTAAGATAACTATGATTATTTATTAATGCATTGGTTTATTTGTCTTTTGTAAACACAGTATTAACCGTACATAGAGTTTGTCTATTATAAGGACTGATCAGGTTTAATTTCTTGGGTATTAAATTAATTTGATCTTTCACTGTTATAACCGGACAATATCCAGTACATGCATGCGTTTATATTATTATTTATAGTCAGGAATATTAAAGCGTAAGTAATATTTCAAAAATCAACAAATTTAAATGAAATAAGTCTCAAATATTATTCGAAAAGAATTGGAAAGAAGCGGCCCTGTTCTGTGACAGGGACGCTAGAAAAAAAGAGGGGAGGCTTTGGCCCAGCAGTGGGATACATACAGCTAAGAATAAAAAATAAATAAATTATTCGCTCATAATTTTACAAAAGATTTTTATATTTGGTAATATCACAACTGAACAGGATTTAAATGAACAATAATAGGCCAATGCAAGAAGGCCCAAGATACCGCAGATCTGAAGCGTGCGCCGTATAATGTGATAATTAACGATGACATCAACTGTAAGATTGGCGAAGGAGCGACAGATGCGTCCCAGGATGTTACTCATATAGCGCACGAGTATGTTTTGAACAATAAATATAATTGAGAACTTCCTGTCACTGCGTTTGAGCTTTAAATCGATTAATTTGAATTATCGGATGCAAGCATATCTCGATTTTGTAGTATTTTTTGTGACGCGTCTTTTCGAGTTCCGGATTCGATCTCCACCGCGGGTGTTTGCTTCGACTCATTTTTTTTAAATGTTGTAATCTAGAGGTTAGTGCCCTCGTCAAATTATGACGAATGCTTGTCTCATTTGAACAGCAACTTGCCTTGTCGCAACCAAATTATAATGGATGGTGTTTCTCTGGCATCTTGGCATCCATGGCATAGACCGATCTCTTTATAATCTAGACGTCAAACAATGCGGACATCCCAGAAGACAGCATCTTGTTCTTATTTTACGGGCCGTTTTACGTCTTATATAACGGGATTATGAATAAAAATTATTTGATGTACTAGTTGAAATATCTTATATTGACTTTTCAATTCCATATTTGAGCTTATACCCAATGCTATTATTCTTTTTACAAATTTTAAATTTTGTTAATTTTTGTCTTTATTGTCATCCACCCTCCGAATGGTTTCGATTAATAGACAATCAGTAGTTTAAATAAAATTATTGAGAAAATATAACATTGACACCACTAAGGAACAAGGAACAATCTCCACAATAGTATAAGAATAATAAAATAACTTTCAATAAATTGGTAGAAATAAAGCTAGATGCATACCTAATAATAACAACAAAACCACAGATCAAACAGGCTCTATCATACCATAAACAAATAAAACAGTAAAAAAAGCCACGAAAGACCTTTCCCAAATGTATGTAATCCACCATAAAATCAAATTACTCTTACGTTCTACATTTATGATGACACATAATGTGAATTCAAAACTGGCGAAGTGAGCATTAGGTGAATGTGTTTGGAACCTCGAATCTACGAGCTTAAACGGCAATAAAAGGTAGAAATTGTATGCAATCACCAACACATTAAGACCAGCGGTAAAGTTATCAGAGATTAACGTTCGCGATCCGAACATATATAGTCACGTCTCAGCTATTAGTTAAAGGGTTAAGGACTGAAAGACATGCGAGCACATGCGCCTGATTGGGCAAGAATTTTAGAACCGTTTAAAGTTTAAATGGCAAAACAAAAATATTGTCAAAATGTATCACAAGCTATATCAAATCAATCAATACAAAATGTCATGAATTCTCGCTTTAGATATCCATACTATACTAATATTATAAATGCGAATGTCTGTCTGTCTGTCTATCTGTCTGTCTGTCTGTCTGTCTGTCTGTCTGTCACCTCTTCACGGCTAAATTGCTGGACCGATTGTGATGAAATTTGGTAGGGATGTAGTTAACGACCTGAGGTCAAACATAGGCTACTTTTGGGCGCGATATAACTGAGTCCCACGCGGGCGGAGCCGCGGGAAACAGCTAGTTAATTACATAAATTTTTGATCAGAATTTGATCATATAATCAACCGACTTCTCAACTTCGTAATAGTAGCACCATGTACCCGTAGTAATGACAATATTTTGATAGGTAATAACTATGTAGATTACAATGGAACATTAAATAGTACTGTTTATTTTAAGCATTTCATTATTTTACATATTTAGAAAGCACTATTGGTCGGCCAGTGATTCAAATTTTTGCCATTTCAAGAATCAATCTCATTTCAAGTATTCCCGTCTAATTGGAAGAAGTTTAGAAACAAGACGCGGTGTCACTGGATACCGTGAGTCGTTAGAGGGGCCAATTAACTTGTGTTAATAAGTAAGATACGGCGAAAGGTCGGTTCTTAATTGTAGATATCGTTGATTTTATTAGCCTTAGGCTGTGGACGTGGCAATCACGATTTTGCGTTTAAGACTCAATGCTTATGTATCAGAGAATTAAATGTTATATTACTCGGTGGTAAAAAACATTCAATTTTGATTGTAAAAATATTGCCTTTAAATTTATTTGCACAGTTATATCTTTCTGTTTATTGATAATTAAACAGAAATGTTAAATTTAGAAATATTGCTAATTCAGATTTTAGTTTGATTAGAAACCATTAAAAAGAATCGTATAATAATATAATCGAATAGAAAATCGTTTGAATAGTCTGCAGTAAAAGTAAGTCATAAAGACAGCAACGGCTTTACAAGATATATTTTACATGTGAATTTAAATTGCAATATACTTAAATGTATAAGTAATACCAACTAAACATTTATATTCCATACACGTTTTTCAGCTTCTAAAACCATCGTGTTTATATCCGGACATCGTATTTTGCATATTATGTAAGCATCCAACAACAACCGATTTCATAATTTAACTTCGCTTACTTTTGATTTAACTTTCTATAATTGAACATATTTTAAGAAAGTAACTTTTCTTTCCATTTGTTGAAAACTTTATCTACATGCATTATTGATTTGTGACCATGTGTTTCCTTGAAAATCAAAAATACATGTATCAGCACGACAGAAATGACAATACTTTAAAACGGTAATAACAAATGCTATAAAAAGAACACAAACAAAAACAAGGTTGTGAAATCAATCAGCTTTTTAGAATTAAGTTAACCCTGTTGATGTTCCGAGTCAAGAGGAGCCTTATTGACCATAGGTCACGGCAGAAATGACAATAATTTCATTTGGTAATAACAAGCTCTATGAATCGGACACAAGCCAAACTTTTGAAATAAACGCAGTGATTGAAACAATAACAAATAAAGTCGTGAAATTTATCAGCTTCTCTAGCATCAAGTTAACCCTGTTGATGTTCGGAGTCAAGAGGAGCATTATTGGCCATTAGCAGTCATAAAATTTATAAACAGTGAGCGCGCGGCGCCCACGCATCGATGGAGATGTCCAGTGACGGAACCATTGTAGGTGCTGGGTCGGTGTGAAGTAATTATGTTTTGATGGGCTGATAAAATGATTAGATTTTTTTGGGTGTAAGTATGTTGATTTGATTAGTAGTATGGTGAAATACTGTAGCGGGATTGATATAGATTGCATTTACAAATAAGGACAGTAACATTGTAACTTCAAACAGAAAGACCTAAAGGAAATGGAAAACGAATTTGTATAACTACAACCCATCATATTTTTTTTTTGTTTGTAATAACTTTATTGTACTAACAAAAGTAAATACAAAAGCATAGAAATAAAACAAAGGTATATAGCGGGCTTATCCCAGAAAGGGATCTATAACAATGAACCAGCAAGTGACAGAGCGGATGCTTATTGGGTAGTAGTAAAATATTTGTTAATATTACGTTATACATTAATGTTTTATAAAACGACTTCAAAACCAAAATGATATAAATGAACAATTACGAGTTCGTATATAACTTAAAAAATATCTTCCCTGATAAAAAAAATACAGATAAGGCAATATAATCATTAATAAATGCATATTTAAAAGGAATAGCAAAAGGTATTGTTGTGTAAGATATTGTTGATTATTATTAATATCCCATGCAAACCATGTAAAAATAACACCACACTAGTTATGTACTTATTTACATTTTCAATTTCCTGTCCTTGCAACAGGATATTGATAATAAATTAGTCTAAATAAGAATGTTGTCGGTAAATTCAGCTTTTAGGATGATCCTCACGAGTAAAGTGTAAAATTTCCACTAACTTATTACTATACGATACCTTAAGCCAAAAAATGTAAACAACTTTCATAGACGTCATTCTCTTATTTCCCATTACAGAAACAATGCACGCTAAGACAAGTAAATTGTGATTTTTCTCATTGTTTTAAACGGACAGAGTCGTAGGTATTCTTTAGGCGTAGTGTTTCTTCATAGTTTCATATCTTTTTTGACATCGCACATATAACAGAATATTAAGTTACCTAAATTCATTGCAATTTAGAAACGCAACTATGATAACCACAATATAGATATCAAAGTAGAACTTCATACGCTCTTTGAATTTAATGAGAAGCTTTGAGCGAAACCCTATGGGTTTCCTGATATTTATCGATAAAGTAGGTAAAAGAAAGTGTAATCTAAGCAAAAAGGCGTTATTTTGCGCCTGCGTACAAATCGCTCGGAGATATTAGCTCCGCCCGAAGCAACAAGTCGACATGAGAGAAACTTTCATAGTTCCACAACAATGTTGGCTGTTTGTTATCTGCTTGATAAAGCCGGAGTTATGTAATTATCTCGGCACAATTAGTTGCCATGATTAATGTCGGCGTTATCGTCACCAAGGAAGTTATTCACCGTTACTAAGATATTTTCGATAAGCTCGTAATAATGTTATTTTTGTCACAACTTAGATAAAGCTTTATGTTTACTCTTCAATTGATAAAACATCGTCCAAAGAAATACTTGATATTTTTAACATATTTAACACATACTTTAAAATATTTAAAGATAATTTTAATTAAAGCATAACAGATTAAAAACACTTACTGTTTTTAATTTCGTAAACACCGGTAAAAGAAACATACAGAAAAGTAAGCACTTTAATCTTGAACACACACTCGCTTACACACGGACCGTTAGGACGGGGACGCGGTGGACCGTACTCTACGGGGTCTCAACGTGGAATGGTATCTTGATGATGGCTCAGCGAAAGACAAGGGCAAAGGCTGCGGGGGAGGGGGGAACCAGGGTGGGCGTGGTCTCGCAGGTGTATCAAGTCGAAGCGTGATATATGCGCATGTTAACACTTAAATACGAACACGCCTCGCCGTCATGCGAGCGCCGAAATTCAACAATGTTAATTATTTGTTCGACGGTGAAAGTCTATTAGTCCACAAGTGGATTCATTAATAAGTACGGTTTTTGTCAGCTGCCTGCTGATGGGATAGGAGATAACGTTTAAGATAAGCAGAAGATGGCGGAATGACAGACTAATTATATTTTAGGATACTTATCTTGGGTTTTTTATCTGAAATATTGATTTGGTGATGTAAACACTTGTAGCTGTTTGGCAGTTCAAAATAAATGTGTACCTCTAGATAGTAAAATAAAGAGGCAGTGACACAAAAATACAAAAAAAAATATATGAAGTAGATAGATACAATAGAATGGGTTCGAATTAATCACCCATAATTAAACTAAGTGTACTGTTTTTAACCATATAAAATAATGATAAATGACTGGCATGCATAGGGAGATTTTAAGTACTTATACCTGCAGTGGACGAAATAGACAGGAAAAAAAGATTACCGACAGTGTACGTAAACCAAAATCTTATTTTCAGGAAAGAGGTGTCAAAAAGGAAGGGATAAGAGTTCTCTACACTTACCAAACGAAACTCAGCGGACACTTTAACTGAAGGTCTATTGTCTATGACCCCATCTTACTCCGGCCGCTCATTTATAATTTGCCATTAAACTAAAAAGCAAGGCTAGACTCTACCACGTCACAAACATATTTTAGTATACCTATAAAATGTAAAAAAATGTCAGAAAATATTAGATATTTTTTGTATTTCTAACAATAATTATAATAAAGGTTTCTATCTTTTACCTAAATAATATAAAATTAAAATTAATCAATATTACTAATTTAAAAGTAAAAAAAAAAAAATTGCTTATTTAAAATTTCAGAAAAAAGATCTCCGCAGGGATGGGAACCGATTTTTAAGAGGCCATCAAAAGAGGTAGAGTTAGATATTCATACAATTGTGTACCTGCTGAATTCATCCTAGTGGTCAAACGTGTAGTAATTCCGGACATACTACCTATTGTATATTTTTAGAGTGCAATAAAGTCTTAAAAAATAAATGTACGAATTCAAATGCCAATGTAAATTACCGTTTCAAAAAACACAAAGTTTCTAGCAAAATCACTTTGTAAATCATCCTACTATTCAACACGGGAGCGCGTTGAATAGATGTCCTTTTGTTTTAGAATATAAACGTGTCTGATGAAAGTGATGAGTGTGGAGGCAGCGAAGGAGGTATGTAAGGATCGTAGGCAATGAAAATCTCAAATCTCTGCCTACCCCTACGAGAGACAGACGCGATGAATATGTTCAAGACGCGTTCCGGACGTCAACTAAGGTTGCTTAGGGTGTCATTCCCTCTAGAAGTTATGAAGGTGGCCTAAGTCCAGCGTTAGGCGTTTTTGTGGCTGTTTTGAAGATGCATAACTATTTGCATAATTACAGTAAAAAGAAATACTAATAAGATTTCCACTCAATTATTACCGATGTTCTTCACTAACTCTACATTTACCACTCAATATGGTATGTGATGTCTTTTTAAATAAGAGATTTTTTATCTTTCTACTCCACAAATTATATATATATATATATATATATATATATTAAAGTATCTTTAATCTGTTCGCAGTAAGTTCATAGGGCTAATATTAAAAAATACATAAATATTTCGCAACAGGCTAGACACATAGCGGTAAAGCCAGCGCCAACCAAGATCTTCGTTTATAATAGATACCGTATCGTGCCTGATACAGGAAGTCCTAAGCACTATCCTTTTATCAATGAATCCAATGAAATATATGTGAAAGATACCACTATGTCCTTGCTGAATCGTCCATATAACAAACTGCCGTTGAACACGCAATGTATATGACACTAGGATTTCCTATAAACTGGTTATGTTGGTTATTCGTAGATCATTATTATTACTTTATGTTATGAGTATAGATGAAAATTGACATAGACCATAGAATTCATGTCGTCCACCAGGATCCCCCAGACCGATCCCACAGGGGATCCCCGTGAACTCTGAATATAGAATCGCGCGCGGCTCTGGCAATTTTTTTTAAATCTATGACATAGACCAAGTTTAATTTGGTTACATCCTATTATAGATACCTAATATCAAAGGTCCGATGATAAAGACTCCTCAACAGAATAAGTATATATACATAGATAAATAAATTCACCTACTCTCAATGTATTTTTGTGTAAAAATGTGGTTAACGGTGTTGGTTTTACATATACCTACTTTAATATGTTATATTATATTGTATATTTATTGTGTTGTAAAATTGTTTGTTGACTCCAATAAACTAAAAAAATAAAAAAAAGTATGAACTCCTGTTCGGGTTCGTTGGGTTAATCTTGACTTACTTTAAACTTAAAACTATCGAATTCCAGTTTCTATTCTACATGTAAATCAATCTTGCAAGCTGCCCGCAACATATTGTTTAAAGTGTGGGTCTACGAAGTTGTGTATTCAAGTCAGTAGAATTATTTTCATACAAAATCACGTTGTAGTTATGACGTACGTGCACTTTAGAGTAAAGGTCTCATTTATGACGCAAACAGTCACAAACATAATAAAGTGTTGGTTAAATTAAAGCATATCAACATATTAATTAACGAATAGTATTTCACTACAAATCTACTTTTAAACGCATGATATTAGGTCATTATTAAAAAGAAATATAAACTTGAATTAGATGCCAAATTTCAAAGCTGCTGGGAATTTTTGGTAAGTTGCCAGTTTACGTCGGCTTTCTAAGAAATGCTGGCATTTGTAAGTATAATAATGTAAAAAAATTGATATATTTGGGTACCGGAAGGCCACCAAGATAGAGCAGACCAAGGAGATGGCTTGACGACCTTACCAAAATCCCAAAAGAATGGGCAGAAACAGCCTGAGATAGATACATAGAAGACGAGGGGTTTTTACCCAGTAATGGGACACAAACATCTACAGTCTAAAGAAAAAAATATATATTGTGGGTAAACAAAAAATTTGCTTTCAATATCTTTAAATATTGACATTATCTTGATTAGCAAAATGAATTATCAAATAAATTTACATTTACATAACGAAGAATACATAACAGTATGAATGAAATGGTAGATATTATAGTAAGTTATAATTAAGTAGCTGTATACGATAAATCTATAAAGATTTTAGCAGCCCTGCTTGTTTGTGTAATGAGCGTAAAGAATTCCACATCTAGTAATAAACAATTAACATAACAAATACACAGTAATCCGTATGTAAGACATCGTGAAAGGTTGCACGTAAATAATCAGCTGATCGGACGACTTAAATACCAAACAATGGCTTAGGTTCTAAATCAATTGAAGTTAGGAAATACTGGCGAACAAGTACACAATGTAAATTGACATTTGTATTGAAATTTAGGAGTCGTTTGAACCAATAGTTTGATTTATTGTCAAGCTATCCATCTATACCTAATGTTGTAAAAGTGAATGTAACTCTGTCGGTCTGTTATTACTTACTGTGGAACCAATGTGATGAAATTTTGAACAATTAGACTTATAAATGTCTTTATTATTATTTGACTTATGGGTTCTTTATTAATTTACACTATATTGCACTTTTAAAAATACAATCGGTAAGGCGTACTCTGACATTCAAATTTTAGAGCTTATTGGCCTATACACGGATAAAGAAAGTGTTTTTTTTTTAATCCGAGGGCCTCTAATTTAACTGTATATTAAGGCATATTACTCTTGACTTTTTTTAAAGTTGTTTTATCTTTTAAATAAAATCTCAGAAATTTATTTATCTCGTATGTTATGTAGAGAAAACGGAGCTTTTAGTCCCAGAGTCAAGTTACTTATTAGCTTTGTTGACTGTACACAGCATTATCGTATTAATAAATTCAGTTTTAATACGCCATTTAACAATTTCACAAATAATGTCTGCAGCGATTACCATCGACTGAAGATAAACAGAGAGGGGAGATTTCTCAAAGATTATATCCATTAATAATTATTACATTTTCACTTCGGTAATAGCCGTAAATAATTATTTATGAGTAGACTTGTAGGATAAATGTTAATTTTAGGGCGCGGCGGTGATGCAGGTGCAATAATATTGTTGCGCGAGGAGACGGGACGAGCCGCATGAGTAAATACTATCATTATTATATGTTAGACCTAGAGATACATAGTACTCTTTAGCAAAGTGATCATAAACTTTACCATTCTATGGACTCTACAGTACAAAGATATCGACAATCGTTGATAATATTCTATCGTATATTTACGTGATTTCACAACAATCCCAAAAAGGACACTAAAGGATACTGAAAGACTTAGAAGCATAGATATGGGCGAATATAAAAAAAAATATGGATAAAAGTCCCTTTCTGTATGTTATGTCTTACAAAATTAAGTATTTGAAATATTTTTATAAAAATAAGACATAAAAAAATTAATAACCTAGAGCAGGGATCTTAGTTATATTACACACAATATTGTGATGAATTCTGTACTGGTGCTGTCGGTAGTCAAGTAACCGTCCGCTCAGTCTGAGACTCTAACCAAGAATGTCCCTCGATCCCTTCTTGTTAGTACCATCTCCACTGCCTCCCCACCGCTATGCTTGTGGTGTCAAAGCGGGGAGTTGATCAACCAATGACAGACTCTCGTAAGATGGCGCCACGGTTGTTACTATTTAAGCCTATTATCACCATCATTGCGTAGTAGATCATAAAATATATAATATAAATAAGCATAACCCTAAAAATCATGACATTCGGCCATCGGACAACGTGCAGACTCCGGCGCACGTTACAAAAATTGTACAATTGGATGATCAATACAAAATATACCTTATTCACCTTTTAAAACATATCTGAGTCTATTTACATAGTGTGACAAAGATATATAAGTATTATTAACATAGAACACAATAATATCAAAATTTAAATATTTACAATTATTTCCTCTAAACATTTTAAATAATAAGCCAAATCAAATGAACAAATCTTTTTTCAAGTATAAACTAAATCAAACACAATAAAATCATATCATGACATTCGGTTGTTTTTTGTTTGTTATTATTTAAATGTATATTCTATCTGAATCACCATGTCCAGATTCAATCAACACGCAGAACAGCTTTAGTGGATTACCCATACACCCTACAGATGAAGAATCTGAAGATCAGCCAATAGTAAAATGACCAAGTAAACCACCATTACTCTTATAAGGTGTACAGGAAGTCAATAAGCTGGCAGAACTACTTCGTTCATCTGGCAGTGCGGATAGTTTCACCTTAAGGATAATAAATAAAAATCAACTTCAAGTAATCAGTGCCGGTATAGAAACTTATAAAAAAAATATCTACTCGACATGGTTGGATTGGGTATAAATTCATCCAAGAAGATCAACGATGCTACAGAATCGTTATTTAAAAAAAATCTACACAGCACCTTCCAAAGCAATTGAAGCAGAGATAAAAAAACCGGAAACATCATTCAAGGATAAATTATCAATGTGAAATTTGGACTAGAAAGAAAACCAACGTCAACTTTTTTTTTGTAAATATTGCTCCAGGTCCTAGCAACAGTGCAGTTAAAAATAACGAAAATTCACCACCAAGCAGTAAAAATAAAAGGTCCTCAAACGAGGCATACAATTCCTTAGTGTCAAAGATGCCAACAACTTTGTCATTCAAAAAAAATACTCATAATACTCATTTATTTTTACCCGTCAATACAATAGATTAATAAAAATAATGATAATAATTAACATCAAGTCAAATAGCAGCAGTCAAATTCAAAATAAAAATTAAAAATGAGAAATAAATCAAAAATTGATACACTGACATCATTAATACTGAAATATTACTACATTAATGTACATCGTACCTTTTGTACAATAAAACTAATATCAGTCCATTAATTCCTCGTTACTATAGTAAACTGTCATTGTCAATTAATTAGTAATAAGTTTTAATTTTACTATATCAGTGTGTGAAATGTGCTCAAGGTCATCAAGCTCCAGAATGCAAAAAAAAAGACAGTAGTACACCAGCACTATGCGCCCTTTTCCAAGGTGAGCATCCTGCAACTACTAGGAATGTAGTGTTTACAAGGAGATTCTAGCAAGTCGAAAGCCAAACCAATAAGGCTTGAATGCCCAACGAAAACTTCAAATGCATATATTATACAAAAATTTAACACTGATTTCATCAGATGCTACTCAAATGAAACTAAACTTTTTACACATGATATTAAAAAAAAGAACTTTCTATGCCAAAATCCTAAAAGGCAATACTGAAGTGTCATCTAAGTTAACCAATAAAATTGAAGAATAAATAAAAAAAAAACTGCTTAAAGCATCAACCTCAATAATTAGACATGCTCCTACAACATATGAGTGCACTTTATAAGCCTCTTCGCTCTACTTAATTGTCAGAAGAATAAAATGACTACTGATTAAGAATTAGAAGACATTAAGAATTACTACCTGGAACATAAATGGCTAGCTCCAAATAAATCTGAACTTGAAGTACTTATTGCAACTCACAAACTAGATGTGACCTTAATCTCAAAAGCACACTGCATCAAGCAAAGTAACGTTCCATCAAGGACTACAACACTTATATCACACACCACCCTGATGGAATGAGTCATGTAAGTCCATAAGCATTACCTGCTGCCAGAGTATAAACACTCCGAATCCTAGCAACCACCATAGCTATTAAAGGTAAGCTTGGAAGTCTTAATCTGTCTGCAGTTTAATGCCATCCAAGGCACAAGAGTAACTGTTCTACTTACAGTAAGTACGTTTTGACACTAGGAGGCAGACTTATTTCAAGTGGAGATTGGGGTGCCAAACATTCTGGGGATTAAGGTTGACCTCAACCAAAGGTACACTGCTCAAACTGTGTCTTGGCAATAACAATCTTAATGTAATCACGACTTGTGAACCAACATACTGGCGATATGTTAAAATTCTCTGAATATTTTTTTTTTGCAAAAGGGCCAGAAGTACACTAACTGAAAGCAGAAACTTGCTATGATAGCGGCTCTGATCATAGCCCTATACTGTTGACAATTAGTTCCACTATTATCTGCTATAATGAAATATAGTACAGAGACGGTGATTGTTTAAATGATCAAAATTTGATTGATTGCTGTGAAAGACGTCCAGAACAAAACAATTGGACACCAGCTAGAATACCTTACTGCGATACCATCCACCAACTATTCACTGTGGAAAACTACTAAAGGTCCATTTAAACCACAGGCATGAAGTTTCCATTTAAAACTAATACTGGGTGGACACATACTGGAAAAGAGAAAGCTGATATATTTGCAAGACATTTAGCTGACGTGTTTGCACCAAATGAAGGCTATGAAGACGTGGAAACTGAAATAGATAGAAGAGCTGAACCAAGTCTTCCAACTATCTGTTCCACTTAACCCAGTGATAGTACAAAAAGTTAAACAGGTCATCTCTAATTTCCAAAGACATAAGTCACTTGGTTTTGACTTGATCATCAAAGAAGTTCTAGAAGAGTTAATCAAATCAAATCTCTTTATTTGCATGAATGTATGTACAAAATGATGGTGTAAAAATATGAATGTGCGAATACATTTTACCTTAGTAAGGCGTGCAAATATACCATGTCTAAAAATACTCAATTATAAAGATACACCATTTAAAACAATGTCAAATTTAAAAAGATATAGTCAACATGGTATTTTATCATAATTTCCAACTTGCAATGATTCCAATAAAAGTATAATAATCTGAGTAGTCATAATGTGTTAGTAAAATAAATGTTTATCTATTAGCAGTGTTCGTAACTTTTCTTTAAATGCTCTATATCTTAACTCTTACATACTGTCAGGTAATTTGTTAAATAATTTCGGTTCCGAAACATATATTGTCCTACTTTACGACGCAAGATTAGATTCATATACAATCCAATGATGTATTCATTAATTGATGCAACAAAGTGTTTATTCATTCATTCATTCATGTTGAGGAAGTATTTGTACCATAATTCTTGTTGGTTTTGGTCGTCTATTAACAATTTGCTTAAAACTATTTATATTTTGCCTCACATACAATCATGCCTCAAAAATGAACAGTGAGGGTAAAGTCTAAGTTCAATTTTCTAAAATCTGATACACAAATCTCTTTGTTGTCTCTAAACATGGCTCTGATACATTTTTTTGTACCCTAAATGTGCAGCAGAATGTGTATCGTTGCAGCATTTCCCCAAAAAAGTATACCATATCTCAATTTAGAGGCAACACAATAATAGTCAGCAAGAAAGGCCATAGTCTATCTCACTACTCTATTCAACAGAATATTGAGAGTCCAATTCGTTCTATGCCTGTGAAAAGTATCAGTTATAACAATGCTCTACGAGGCAGGCAAACCACCTCATTCTGCAAGCTCTTACAGTTAATTCGTTTCTTACCAATCTTGTCTAAAATCTTCCGAAAGATTTCTAATTAGAATTTTGCGTATCCTCTCGGAACCTGATGCAATAACAAAACACCAATTGGGCTTTAGTAAATATCACTCTACAATATAACAGGTTCACAGAGTATGCGATACTATTAGAAAATCTACTAAGCAGCTTTCTTGGACAATTAGCGGGCATTTTACAAAGTGTGGCACAAGAACTACTTTACAAAATCAGGAAAGTGTATCCTCACAGTAACTTTTTGCTAGTGGATGCATAGCCGAAATACATTATTCCAGGTTCAAATAGATGAAGAGACATCAGACTTCTATGAAATTAAAGCGATGTTTCTAAGGGATTAGCCTTAGGTCCCAAATTGTTCACGATCTATATATCTGATCTCCCTGAAGCCGATAATATCACCAACCACCGTTACTAAATTTGCCGATGTTTCGGCTATATTAGCAGGTAACAAAAATCCAGGTTTGGCGTCAACTATTGGCATCACAAGATTGCCTTGATAAAATTGATGAAAAGCTCCACAAATGGCGATCATAGCAAGTGACTCAAAATTGTACCCATATTATCTTTGCTTAAAAAAGAGAAACTGCCCACCATCAAACTAAGGGACATGAGCTTACCACAGAATGACTCCGTCAAGTATCTCGGAATGCATTTGGATCGCAAACTAACATGGAAGAAGCACATCAAAACAAAAAAGATGACATCTATCTCCAGTATCGAGGACTGGCTGATGGCACGCAACTCTGTTCTATTTATAGATAACAAGCTCCTCATATACAAAACAATCTTGAAACTCATTTGAACATACTGCCTCCAATTGTAGGGCAGTGCTTGTAATACAAACATAACCATCATGGTTCCTCACCAATGCTAAAATCCACGACACACTGCAGATCAACACTTAGGAAACTACAGAAATCGATTCTTGAACCACCCAAATGAGCTGGCACTTAATCTTATAAATTATGATATGATATTCAAGGACTCGCTTCAAGATTCTAAGAGAAGGCTACTTCTACTGAGCCTTTACAAGGGACACATATTTTTATCTTATTGCTCATCGTCAAGGCTCATAGTCCAGAGAACTGATTGTAGATAAAACCAGAAAAAAAATGTATGCATAAGAAAATACATTAGCTCTTTTCACTAATTTCATAAATATAATTAATTAGATGGACTTCATCTGTACATAACAAGACATTTTTACCCATAACTTTTAACATGCAGCTCGTCAGAACTTTAAGGATGTACGATTCCATCTATATATAAAATAAAGCACGCTCTTGCTAATAGCAAACTCAAAAGATGCACATTAACATCTAACATGATCTAGCGCACGCTCGCGCTAATAACGAACTTAAAGGATGCTAACTTTCATCTAATATAATCTAACGCACGCTCACGTTAGTACATGACTCAAAAAATGTACTCTCACATCCAACATAATCAAACGCACGCTCACGTTATTACAGAACTCAAAAGATGTACTCTCACATCCAACATAATCAAACGCACGCTCACGTTATTACAGAACTCAAAAAGATGCACTCTCACATCTAACATAATCAAACGCACGCTCACGTTATTACAGAACTCAAAAAGATGCACTCTCACATCTAACAATCTTAAATCAACCATATTAACCGCTCACTACTTTATTCGGTCGGACATGAAAAATCCTTTTGTTCATGATAGCATGATTACTGGGGAAAGCCATCGTCATCATTATCATCGATACGATCTATAAGCATCATATCTGGCCTTACAAAACTTTAAATTTTCATAAAAGTAACGCCCCTTGTACAACAAATAATAAAAACAATAAAAAAATAAAGGCTAAGCAAATTAATATTTTAACCACAATGTATTAGCAAGAATGAAATGAAAGCAGAAAAACAAGCATAATAAAATGAGTGTGTGTTCTGTGGGCCCGGCCAGAAGCAGGCCTGGCTGGCTGGCTGGCCACGCAACCTTAGTCACAATTCATGTGATGTATGTATGATGTAAGTAAGTATTTCATTATTTCACACAAAAGCGACACTTTAACAATGTCTACTTAAAAAGTACGATAAGTTTAAATTCGACAATTATAAAAACCTTTACTTTTTTAAAATTATTTTTACTGTATTAATAATTAAATTAAATTTATTAAATTAAACTTTACACTACATAAATGTAAAATTAGAATAATTATTCCATCAAAATAACGAAATCACTCTTTAATAAAAAGGGCTTACCGCAACCACACGACTGGGCAATTCGAACAAGATTTTTTTTTTTCTTGTGATAAACATACGTTAACTAACACATGATTAAAACACTATCATCAATAAATTTGCACTTTACTAATCTTTAAGCTAACCAATCTCACTATTATCAGTCCAGAAGAATAGAAACAAGGTTCCACCATTAAGGCTTCAAAACAAGTAAATGTAGGTAGGACGTACTAACAAAACTGAGGGTAGCAATCATTAACAACAAATCTAATCATGAAGCAAAGCAAAAATATAACTTGTCAGCCTGTACTGATGGCTTGAAATAAAAACATTAACGCGACACACATATTATTATAACTTAGTAAAAATAAAAAAAAGTCTGAATTTTAACTTCTATCTGTAAAGCTTGTAAGCAAAAACTCATTATATTTATTTAAAACATTAAAGTACTTACAATTTCTATCTTTTTTCCACTTCTGCGGGCGAGATAAGAGCACTTCTGAAATGTGATGAATTCTGTACTGGTGCTGTCGGTAGTCAAGTAACCGTCCGCTCAGTCTGAGACTCTAACCAAGAATGTCCCTCGATCCCTTCTTGTTAGTACCATCTCCACTGCCTCCCCACCGCTATGCTTGTGGTGTCAAAGCGGGGAGTTGATCAACCAATGACAGACTCTCGTAAGATGGCGCCACGGTTGTTACTATTTAAGCCTATTATCACCATCATTGCGTAGTAAATCATAAAATATATAATATAAATAAGCATAACCATAAAAATCATGACAATATTATCAGGTTCATTAGACATCTAGAGACCACTGAGAAAATGAACCACATATAAGGGCCCTTTTAGATCACACTGCACGGAATATTAGATCATGTTGCCGTGCAGTTTGTGCAGACAGTGTAACCATGTAACCTTGCAGTGTATCAAATGCTTCACTCACTAAAACGCAGCTGCGCACTATTAAACATCGGATTTGTGGATACACCAAACTACGAATTGAGAAATATTCTGATGGTTATGCAATGAGCCATCATTATCATCATTTCGAGTAGGCGTCTAGGTAAATCGACCATGCACACTCTAGTGTCAGAGTTCTTCGGAACCGCCTCTCGCCCTCTGACGTGGTTCCAATAAATGATAATAATGAACCTATAATATGAAGAGATAACGACTTTGTCAGATCTTACCGCCACATAAAAAAAGCTTTTTCCCTTTTATCGATATCTAACGTGAAAAAACGTGACAAAACATATTTTGTATATAAAATGTGCTGTAAGTTTTGGATAAATATAATAAAAAGCTGTTGAAACGTGAAGAGTAACAAACATTTACATCAGCCTTTATCATATTTGTAGGATAAAGAAAAAGGCGATAAGATTTATTCTCTTTAAAGAGATTTAGAATTTTACCTTCAGTCATGGATGTGAGCCGCTTATAATAAGATTAAATTAAGCTCTACAGCCTATGTTCAGCATTGGACATATGTGCATTGTCATTATTACGTGACAAAATATTTATTTACTAATTATACAAAATTACTTAATTACAAAACTATGCTTATAACAAGACTACAATATCACAATAATTAAAAATAAACACATTTGTCATAGTAAATTATTATTCGCAGCTGCCAAAAATATATGTTACCTATATAATTAAGTTAATCAGTGTCACGGCTTGTTTTAAATGTTCATTGACCACCTTTTTAGTATATGCGTCGGAAATAAAAATAGACTGATTCTTTTTAATTATTAATTAGTCTTATATTGAAGTTGTTTTTAAAATAAATGGAGATTGTAAATCAAAAAAGTAAGTAAAAAATGATAAGTAAGGTATTCATTTATTAATATCTGAAACATTTAAATCAAACAGAATTTGATTTAAATCAACAACCTTTTTTGAAGCCTTATTATAACGCATCATTAGACATTACTATTCATAAAAAAAAAATTTATGAAAATGTGCACTATTATTTGAATTTATGAAGTTTTCATTCGCAATTATTTGATTTAAAATGAAATTAATCAAAGTCAAGAGTAACCTAACTTAAAATTTTATAGTGTGTCTCTTAAAGTTCATTCTTATGAAAACAATTGTGGTATGGAGGGATTGAATCAAGGGCAGGATAGCCAACCCTGCCCTTAATTCAAAAGTCAATATGTCGGTTTCCTGATATTACCGACAACAAAGCTGCAATTTAAATTCAAAATGCCGCATAATGCCGATAGTGGCTCGATAAATTCAATAACATGCATATGGATATTCAATACCTGAGTATGTTGGTTTTCCAGACTTCAAAATGTTATTCGTAAAGTGCATTGAAGACGATATAATTAAAAATAAATATCTGTAAACAATATTTTGGCGCAAAATATACAATGTGATATTTAAGTATTTACTGAAACAGATAAAGGAGAAATCAAATGTCGCGTCGCGTCATATCAAGAAATAAAGGATATCGCAAATAAAAGGAACTCTACTGACAAGAGCCTAGCTATGATTTATGATGACTGTACATGTAAATGAGTACGATTTTTATTTATTAAAACTGCACTTTGTATCACAGTTTTGACATATGTTGATTTTGTTTGAGACCATTAAGTCACCACCTCGATTTTTTACTATTTCTTATAGATGGCGGTTTGCACTAACAGGATAGATGTGAGACAAGTGACTAGTCGATAAAATTTAAATTTTAGATTTAATTATAAATACGTAATGCCTATGAGAAATGTGAGAGAGACAGGAAAATAAGGCCACGCGTACGCGGTGACGCCGATTTTTCGAGTGCCGTATGCTTGACTGCTAACATAATCGTATAAACAAAATATAGTATCTGCGACTCAAAATGTCAAGGACGTAGGTAATTTCGTTCCTAACAGTAAGAGTTTTTAAGTCCTTAATCCTAAACTAATACTAAAGTTGGCCACGAATAAAATTGGTACCGAATAAAGTAAAAAATTACAGTCCGTCCCTGAACAAACAGCAAATACGGCAACACGAGGCTTGATTTTTCTCACAATTTTCTATTACACTGCATCATACAGATACCCATTACACACAATTTACCTCGACGATACTAAAGTTCATATGATACGAAAGTTCAATTAAAATCTATGCCATTGCATTGCAATCCCACTTTCCGTACAGCTAAACATAAGCATGCCTCAAACGAAAGTGGCCGTGCCGCAGCCGCCGTACCAAACCCAGAAGTGATATCACGGTACGCCGTTTATAATTCAACAACAATAAACAGATAGTTAATTGCGAGCCTGTCACGGCGAGGTATATGGTAATGAGGCGTAGGGATCGGGGTTGCATGGACAATATCTCTCGACGGTGAAAGGTAAGATGGGTTTGGTGCAAGTGATGAGAACACAGAGGTAACCTTTATTTCTCCTCGTAAAAATATATCGAATCATCAAAATCAGGTCCGTTTTTATATCATCCAATTCCAATTTCGTCGCTGCGGAGCCCAGGGTTCCTTTCTTAGTTTTCTTCTCCATCACTCTTATAATATATCTTCTATAATTTTACATGATTAAAATATCGGCATCTCCGTATCTTTCTATAAAACGTTTTCTCCGTTTTTATTTTATTTTTCTTAAAACAGTGGTTGGTCAATCTAGAATACTACAATAACACTAGTATCAAAAAGTAAGTCTCGTATGTAAGTCATTGACTCTACAGATTTTATGATTACTGTTCTTAATCAAAATATTTAAATAGCATTTAGCAACGCTTTGTCATATATTAATGGTTGCGCATGACGACTTCAAATTCGTAGCGGTTCGAATTAGTTTTAGTAGCATAATCGATTATGATAATAAATGCATGTCAATTCATAATTAATTCACAACATCATCATTTATCCACCCCAACCAATGGTTTATTCTAACTGTTTTCTAAATTGTTATCAGTTTTATCGAAACCGCCTCTCGGCCTCTGACGTGGTTCCTTTAATGGCAGCCGGGATCAACAACGGCTTCATGTGACTTCCGAAGCACGGAAAATCAGGTGATCAAAGCCGGCAATATCCTAACCGAAATGGAAACAACTAAACAAAGAATGCTTCCTGTGGAATCTAGGAAGTCTTTGTTGCTCTATGGTTAAGTGATTTGTTTACCTACATGACAACATCGCGAATAAATCTAACTCGGAATCCTTGAAAATATTCGTTTGGGAACAGCAACGCACTTAAGCGCATTAAAAATTCAAGAGATAATCCAATGTTCTATGACTTGGGCGGTATCATCACTATGTTTGCATAGCCCATGGCCCGTGTCTTAGATAGGTGCGGTACATGCGCTTTCAGGTACGCCGGCAATCTGAGAAGCTGACACCAAAAGCTTTTTATCAGGATCAATCTAGCTTTTGAGAAAGCTAACAATGAAACGTGAATTTAATAGGGGCGAAGTGGTCCGTTATGGCTTGCTATTATCACAGATTACGGAATGCTATACTACTAAGAGTAGTGGAAATTTGATATTTGTGCATGGCGTATGTGGTTTAACTTGAAACAATAATTAATTTTACAGTACTTGCTTTGAATATAACAGCAAATAAGCGGTAATCTAAAAGACTACCCTCTCTATTATGATTTCTTATGTTTTCGCGATTGTTACACATTAAATTAAACTATTTTATACGGTTTTCTATCGCGTTTATTGCTTACTTATTTATACCTAACGTTTCAAGCACTTTACAGAGCTCATGGTCGCAGGCAGACAAACGTTAGGTATAAATAAGTAAGCAATAAACGCGATAGAAAACCGTATAAAATAGTTTAATTTAATGTCTACCCTCTCTATCTTTATTTGCAAATAGGGGTTTCATTTTACTGTCACCATCTCTCCAGCATTGAAATGTAATGTAAATTTCAAATTTATAATATTGGGAAATATATTTGAACTCAATTGCATTAACTTGACTGATGAGACGGTGGAAGCTTAGGCTCTTGCAATGTAAAGGCAGACAAGGAAATCCATTCCAAGAAAATGGAAAAAGATCTACTACTACAATATACAATATATATAAAATACGTTCATGATATTATTCAAATTGAAAAATTATCAATGATTTCCAAAATGACCGGTTGGAAGCGGCCTGGACCCAGCGCCTGCCTGCCTTCTTCAAGTCATCTGACGTTCTGGTCAGTGGGTGTTCGATACTGCGCTTGCCGTGGTCGCCATTCGAGAACCTTTCTGCCCCATAGGCCATCAGTTCGTCGCGCTATGTGCCCCGCCCACTGCCGTTTCAAAGAGCTACAACCTTTGTTCTCCTACGGATCTCATTATTGATTCGGTTCTCTAAAATTATGCAAATGCAAATACCATCACACATCAAAGTTATATTTCAGTTACTACGTTTATAAGGTTACTGTGCCTCGAATATGTAAATATGACTTCGCCGCCTGCAGAAATACACAAGATATCACATATATAGCACAGCTACCGTAACATAGTGTATTGATCTCTTGAATTTCTAAAATTTATAAAGCGCTACCTTTAGCTGCCGGCACCAAATACATAGTGACATAAATCTCACACTTATAACAGTTGCACATTCTGCAAATATACTGAATTCACTGTAGCAAACTTGCATGTTGGACGCGATGGCAATCACTACATATCACTACATAGTATAAAACAAAGTTGCTTTCTCTATCCCTATGTACCTACCTATGTATGCTTTAATCTTTAAAACTACGCAACGGATTTTAATGCGGTTTTTTTTAATAGACAAATTCAGAGGAAGGTTTTTAAGCCTATGCGAAGCTGGGGCGGGTTGCTAGTAATCAATATTCCTTGTCCGTTTTACAAGATTTTATTTATTGATCTGCACAGCTATCTCAGTTAAGTCTGTGTATTGGTACGAGAGTACTTCTGTTCTGTGTAGATGTTCTTTGGATTGGTGTTGTGCTGTGTGTATACCACTGGAGCAGTGGCAAAACTCAATTAAATCAAAATATTTAATGTTAATATACTAGGAACGGGAATTATAGGTAGGTACAGGCAAAAGGAGTACATAAACGTCAGTGTCACCCCATGATTGCTACGGTAGGACGTACGGAAGTTGAAATTCTGCAAACATATGTATGTTAACATATATAAATACTAGCTTTCGCCCGCATGAATTTCATTCGGGAACTGTTATTTTTCCCGGGACGAAAGGTACCCTAAGTCCTTCTCAATACTTCGAACTATGTGCAGCGAAATTTCAGGAAAATTGGTTCAGTAGATAGGGCGTGAAGAGGTAACAAACAAACAAATATACAAACTCACTATCGCATTTATAATATTGGTTGGGATATGTTTGTATTACATTACTTATAATTGATAACAATAAAACAAACCAATAACGATATATTTTTGTATAATGTTATCAGTACAAAAGAAATCGTACGACCAGCTTGACGTTCACACGCCCACATGTATAAATTTTCATTTGATTTGTAGTAAATAGTCATTGTAACTATAAGTTCAAAATGTTTTTCCTTCACATTCTTATTTAGACATTAGACATATCGCAGGCAGCGGTAGTGGTAGCGGCCTAGAAAAACCGATCTTCCGTCTTTCGTTTTGTTACGTTAGAACTATATATTCTGTGGTTTCGTAGTAAGTAGTAATGCGTCATCAATGAACAACAAAAAAGTTTATAGGTACTCGCATTGTTCATTCATTCATTTCGTACAAGATCAATTTGAGCTTTAGTTAATTAACAAATGAGTTTAAGTAATATTAACAAAGAAGTAAACAAATTTTAATGAGTCTTGATGGCAAAAGATAACAAGATTTAGGATTATTTACAGAATATTTATATAGTGTGGCTCAGCGACCCAAAGTGGATATATGTAATCCAACACGAGAGTTCTCCAACTAGCAACACTTCTTGCCAGTTTTTGAAGGCTGCTGATAAGTAAAAAAATAATTTTATTTAAGACTAGCTATCCCGGCGAACTCCATACCGCCTGAACCTGCACTTTACTCACCGTTTATATAGACCTTCCCTGAACTTCCACAAATATTTCAAGACCAAAATTAGCCAAATCGGTCCAGCCATTCTCAAGTTTTAGCGAGACTAACGAACAGCAATTGATTTTTATATATATATATATATATATATATAGATAGATATAGATGATACCTCGGTGAACACTAGCGCCACCATCATTTAAAAAGCATTATTCACTGAAAACACAAGTTATCAAAAATCCGTGTTATGTAATTAAGGTTCTGGATCTGAAGTTAATATTATTTTTTATTATATTTTATTTTTTTATTTTTTTAATAAATAAACAATAACACCTTTACAGTCACATGCCAATATATTAAATTATAGTTCCCTATAGATACAAATTGCAATATTGCTTAAAACGGCCACTTTTTAGAAAGAGGCTAACACCAAATCCGTATCAGAACAACCACTAAATCATGGTATACTCCTCATTAAGACCCGTTTACATGAGACAAACTCGTAAAATTAGCAACACCGCGCCCGCAATTTAATCTAATCGTGAAAGGCACCAACACCGTGAGAACCGTACTGACCCAACATTTGCACAAGTGTAAAATGACATTTACAACGATACGAACCGGTACACCTATAATTAGATCGTTACTCTGTTCCGTGCACTCATTATTACATTCTTGACGTTTCTGTGCCAAATTCTACTCTTTGGATTTATTGGGGAATTGTGTTTCGTTAAATTGCTTTTGCGTGACTCAGTTTTCAGTGTCTGGGTTATTAATGTGTTGCACTATTTGTTCAGAATTTACTTTTATTTTGGACAATTACTTATGAGCTACTAGTACAACTTTTTGTTCCAAAACAGAAGAAATTTACAGGAGGCCTATGTCCTGTAGTAGACGAATTAGGCTGGAAAAGAAGAGGGAAAAAATAACAATACTTAAGGTTACTGAACATGCAATGGTCAGCGAGCTGAGAATATAAATATCGACCTCTCAGTTCGCATCAGAAATAAGCGAATTAGTTAAAGTACTCGAGTCACCGACATGATGTAAACCAAGAATGGTAATGAAGCAAATTATTTCATTTACTTCTAGACACATCTAATTTTAGTTGTCTACAAATTGTTATGGCGCTCGCGAGTCAAGGACTCAAACTACAATTAGTCTTGGCTTGGATATTTATATTTAATTATGCATTATGAATGCTTGCCTGATCTAAAGCAAAATAATTCACAGATTATCCTTGTGGTTATTTATAATTTACTGCGTTTTATATTGGGCCTTATTAATCGATTACATTAAATGTAATCTTCTTAAATTTGTATATTAAAGAATATTTAGGAAATTTAGCACAAAAAATATAATATCAAAATGTAAATAAATTGTTGCATACAAAAACGTCTAGGGCCGCCTAGGGCTTAGTAATTCTAATCTCTCAGTGCAGAGATGAAAGGAAATAATTAATCATTCAAGCACTGTCCAAGTTTTATGACGGACTGGGAACGCTCTGACTATGCTATTGAATAGCATTGTTTGATTTATTTCTTCCTTTTGAAAGCACGTAAAATAGGTTTATTATTTGTAAGTTGTATATTGAAATTTGATATTTACCGTGGCTATTTTACTATATGTATTTAATTGATTATTATAACTTGCTTAACTTTCTTTACGACATGCCAGTAACAGTCAAATAAATAATGAAGACATCAATTATAAAGAATTTTAACCACTTACTTTTTCAAATGTTATCTCTTCTAGGAATGCTAGCAGTGATTTTTGAAATATTTCAGTATTCAGATCGGCTCGATAAAAACAGTGTTGCTTTGTTTATACAAAGGTCTGAAAATTCCCAAGCGCGATAGCGCACAAGCCAATTCTGTCATCGAGGTTGCCTTTTGCACGTCCTAATAGGGCAGGCATGCGATCTCGATCGCGCCGACGAACGACCGATGCTACACGTGTTCCCCGCGAAATTACCATTATTATCGATCATCTTGCGCCAACGTCTCGTAACGACCCTGAATAGGCGCGAGAGACTCGGCGAATCTTATCGTGCAGGCAACGCGCCACGAATGCCCAACCTCCCGTTACGGTTGTCCTGCAATTTGAGGCTTGTTTATTCTGCATCAATTTGATCAAGAACACAGGTGAATGACACCTCACCACGCAATGTACGATTTACGTCATCGCAACCTATCTCAATGTCTGGCAACATGCAAGACGGACTAAAACAAATCTCGGTTTAATCAAGCGCTCGAGCGTTTATCTTTAGCAATACAGTCTTCTTATACGTTTAAAGCTTCACTGTAAATTGAATTGTAATTGCAGTTTACGAGAAGAGCTTATCGATCCATTCTTTCTTGAATGCGCGTTTATCTGCGTCGTTTCAACTGTGACTGCGTTGCTCACGGCTGTTATGGCGTAATTAACAAATTCGCATTGCAATTTACGTTTATTATTAGCCATTGCTGGTACGTATGTATCGTATACAGCTTATGTTGTGTGATTTATTGGATGAGTGCATACGTTCTCCTAGCTCGTTCTGTAGAAGTTATTGAGACCGCTTTGTTACTGCGTCCGATGCTAATTTTATTCACTGACCGTGAAATTGGATGCCACATGAGTTTTGTTCGCACTGCTATACCTTTAATTTGTATTGAAATGTTTAATACGCAGTATCTGATCTAGAATATGGTTATTACGATACACAACGTAATATCGTTTTATCGAAGCAATAAAATTGGAGAAGAGTCTATTAAGTTTTGTAACTACGTTTTGCTTTTATCCTTATCTGTCTATGTTTGTTCAACGAAAGTGTCCTAATATAATATCTATGTTAACACGTATATAAAGCAATTTTTGAGAACTAAGTAAACAATTATACATTTTGTATACAAGTACATCTTGCTAAGCGTTCATTTTTATTACTTATGAATTTTATGTTATTGCAATTTTTTGACAAGATTGAACTAGGTCAAAACTATAGTAATCACCATAGCTTCATGACAAATTCGTCATGAAGTTCTGAAAAGGAAGAAAGCTTCACTACAAATACATGTAACGTTATCCATATCCATACTAATCCATACTTCCATACTAATCCATATCCATACTAATATTATAAATGCGAAAGTCTGTCTGTCTGTCTGTCACCTCTTCACGGCTAAACTGCTGGACCGATTGTGATGAAATTTGGTAGGGATGTAGTTAACGACCTGAGGTCAAACATAGGCTACTTTTGGGCGCGATATAACCGAGTCCCACGCGGGGCAAAGCCGCGGGGAACAGCTAGTTCTGAATATTGCAGTGGGAAAAAGTGCAAACCTATACGTACAATGGTTTCCCCAACAAGATGATATCAATAACATAGTTTACGTCGAACTTTTGGCGTCGTTAAAGGCCCCATGGTGGAGTACTAAATTGTACCTTGCAGTAACGTCTAGAACCACACCTCGTCTACATTAATAACATAAACAAAACGTTTAAGGGCATTGAGAACTTTCCAACTTGCGACATCGTTAGTAATGCCCAACTCTAAGATAGGACCTGTAGATGTTTCAACTTCGCCGTTTTAAGTATTGATGTATTTACAGCTATTATCTTATAAGGTAATTATAAATTGTTGCAATCTCCACTGCAATATACAATGTTTTGAGATTCGTAGTGTTGAATAATAAGAGTTATATAAGTTAGATCCTTTACTATTACAGCCTAGGTTCCCAATAATTTTGTATAATTAATAATTAGAGCGATAATTGACACATTAATTTATTATTTTATTACCTTTTAAATGCAAATCAGAAATACTCTGTGATAATTAAAGGAAACTTCGAATAGTCGATTGGTCATTATTATTCTCCAATTAGTTCATTTCAGTTTTCAACGTAAAGCTTGCGATTGCTATTCTTGATGATATTACAAATTTATTTATAAGTAACTTGTGTTCTCAGGAAAGAATAATATATTTTACAACAGTTACTAAGACGACAGAGACATAAATCCACGTGGCAGCAGCGTTAGCAGTTAACTTATAGAGTCTGCATCAGAAACGGACACCCATTGAAAAGACGGAGGCTTAACCGCAGAGTACTCGGTATTTATGTGACGTCCAGCCTTCCAGGAGACCATAATGGCAACACAATATCACAATATGGGCATAGATTTATGCTCAGGCGCATCGCGGCCTCGCACGCGGAAATCCCATAGTTATTTTACCAGTAGAGTTAAGTGCGGCAGATTTATCGGTCGAAGGGCCAGACGATGGTCTGGTTTCTACGTATCTCGCTAGTGTTCTTTGATAAATACTAGTTGGTGTTTTATAAAGATAGCGATAGATAGAGAGTAAAAAAATATTACAAACTAGCTGTTGGACGGGGCTACGCTCGCGTGGGATTTCCGGTCTAAGCAATCTCCATTCCAAATTTCAGCCAAATCGATTCAGCCGTTTCCTAGTGAAAATGTAACAAATAACTTTCACGTTTATAAGGAAAAAAATATTTAAAAAAAAAATGGGACAATTTCGTAAGTCATTGTCGTTGTTTTCATTGTTATGGTACAAAAATAAATATTATTCCATGTTAAGAAACTAATACCCAATTTGATGGTGGAACCATTTATTTCCACTATTTTCCACACATTTCAGAGTTATCAGTTTCAAAGTAACATTTATGGAACTCATTTATAGGAGTTAAACAGTACTCAAAATCACATGTACCTTTGTTTACCCATGAAAGATTGTATAGACTTCGACGTGGTATTATTACGGTACCGTGTGAAATTACAGATGATCATTTGTCAAGACCGAAGGAGGTGCTAGGTTTGTACCATGGTTATTAATTTCATTACCCTGCCTTTAATCAACTGCCAGGCGAGGTGGGAGTGGACGAACATCACTAGAATTATAAAATAAAGTGAGAATAGAACGATAACATATTTAGTATTTGTATTAACATTAACCTGACCACAATGTTAAAGTAAAATTATCTATTCTTAAACCTTATCTATCTTGAGAACATTTTTATACTATTCTGTAGGTAAATAACTCAACAAGAAATCTTTGCCCAGTCTCTTAGTAAAACCAAGGCATTTTATTTACATTCAAACGTACGCGAATGTTTAATTGCGAGGCCCTTAGAGTATGAAACTAAACAGAAGACAACACGCGCACCTTTTTCTACGTGAAAAAGTCTGCCACAATCTGCACATAGTGTGTAGTAGGTAACACATATAAAATAAGTATTAACACATGCATTTTTTGATTACGTCACTACGCACACTCTTGAGAAAGTAAAACACAAACAAAAAAGCACACAAGTACAAGTAGTATCACCGGCGGTCTTATACTTTTATCAGAGGCGGTCGCCTGACAATAGCCACTCCAGTTGGTCTAATGCTCTAAGGCGAGGTTCAATGGAACTTAATTTTTGGTAAGTATGGATGAAATTGTATTTCAACTTCAATTCGCTTCAGCTGTTTGGGCGCAGCTACTTTTCTGTGTCCTTTTTGATCTGTGACGGTATATTCAACCTTTGTAAATATCGGGCTTGCTACGATTTGTTACTATAATTGGTAGTGTAGGAGTTATCATCATACCATTCAATGTACAACTGATATCGATCTTTATTTATTTTTGATGTCCAAATTTGCTATTGAAAATAAGCTCAGGATAAACTTAACTATAAATGCGAAACCAAAATTTCGCATTAGAATATCTTATTATTCCTATAAAACTTTTTCATACCCCAGAACAAATGATATTAATTCATATTAAAGATAAACAAATAACTCAAAAGAACATAATGATTGTGTAATATCTTAAGGATTAAAAGTTATAGACTCAGTATAGCATAAAAACCTGTCATCTTGTGGACAAAATTACGCACCCTACATAAGTAGCTTTAGGGAGATTCCTCCTCAGCAATTAGTGACAATAACATCGGGAATGTTGCGTGTAATTTGCTGCTCCTCATAATCCCACCTCATAGATCATCTGCACGGTCGACACCGCGCCGCGAGCCTCAATTGTCGAGATTGGCATAATGACACGGGCCTCAGGCCACCGGCTAACTTATGACCACATTAGCGTGACACGCTTGACGCATGTCCAATTACTACACACAATCTGTTTGCTCGTGTAAAATATGAATAAGGCGCCAGCACCATTAATATACACTCTAGTCTTTTGAACAAGATAATGTTGCGTGTAAATAAATCCTAGAGAGAGATACAAATGAACAGACAAGGAGATATATTGCAAAAACTTACTGAGATATTGCACATATTGTTAGTAACACGAGTTAGCTGAAGTGTCGTTAAATATATGATCTTATCTGAGCAATAAAAAGCAGGAAGCGAAGTGCAAATACAGATAATGAAAGAAGTTCCCAAGATAGTAGCGGTTAAATTAGTAATTTTCAATTTCCAAGAGTGTGTGCGGATCTTCGTGCCGGCGGAATATCAAAGGTGTTCAATACATCAAGCCGAAGATTGGCTATCTGAAGCCACCATCGGCAGTTTTCATTTATTCGCAGCTCGGAAGGGTTCGCGGAAAATAATCAACCAAGATACATCCCTTGAACGGCCCAATCAGTTGAAACAAATGGTAACCATTTGTCTACGATCCGTTGACGAGGATGCGGCGGAAATTCTTTTCAAGGATATTTTTATATTCGCAGGCATTACAAATAGCAGTAAATTATTACGAACTCGAACTATATGCCCAAGTATAATAACCGTCGCTTTATATAAAAATATATAAATATAATTAATGCACAAGATAAATACTTAAGGAAATAAGATATACCAAGAAACTAGTTCTATTTGAATAACCATGACTAACAACGAAATTAAACCATTGGACCAATTGACATCAAGCTTACCGTATTTACCGATACAATTGATTGTATAGTGAATGAGATAAATCGCTCTATCATAATAATTAGGATTAATACCGGGCCAATAATAAACGAGTTTAGGGCCCGTTCATAACTGGAGAATTCTGTTAAACATTCATAGCTCATTACAAATTCAAGATTTGTAAATACTCATTGCGGGAAAGTGATTTTAAGTTCTATAATCACTAAAGATTATGAAGTTACTGTTATGTTGCGAGGAGGAAAATTAACTTGTAATTTACATAATTTTGGGATAAGTCTCAAAAACTTCTGGTTCTGAAGTTATAAGTAGTATGTTTAAGACCAGAAAAATAAATTAAAAAGCAGCGAAAATATAGACACGAAGATGTGTGTTTAAAAATGAAAATTTATGCATTCATATGGTAGTTTCTTAGGAAGTATCACGTTGACTATAAAGCATAGCTGCGTCTATTTTCTGTTGACATCACTATTTACTGCAGCTGCGTTATATACGAGTACAAGATGCGAATCCGATAAGCGACATGAATTTGTACAGTAATTCATAGATTTTCAACCATAAATATCTCATACTTTTGAATACACGGGACGAACGACCAAGAGATCGATCTTCACATTGGCTTGATTGGTTATGAATGGTGTGCTTCTGCATATTGTGGATAAAGCGTGTCTGACTATATTATACTGACTGACTGAGACTGACTATAGTAGCAGATACTGTAATGAGCCAGAAAAGATACTGGATGCAAGCTGCTTACGACCGGTCAGTGTAAAAGACTCATGTTTAGCATTGCATTAGTTTAGCTCAGGTGCTAATATTGTCTTAAGAAAAAGCTATATAAAGTACTGCTTCTCCTTCAGCTCATCATCACACAATGCTGATGGTAGGCATATAGTAATGCACGCCATTCCTCGTATAGAGTACTATAGAGGATTTAAATATTATTATGGCGAATCACCGGGCAATAGAGATGGCTAAGAATTGGGCAAATTCAATATAGTAAAGTCTATAGCCATTTCGACTTGACAAGAATTAAATGAAGCTATATAAAAATTCTGACGTAGACACGATGAAGAACAAAGCTGTTTGTGTTTATCATACAAGTGAATACAAGCCCTAAGTTTATGCAGGCGAGTTGACAAAATATTGTTATTCGCGATTGGTCGACACTGGACGGTAATCCAGAGTCCAAGACGTTAATTAATGAACATTACTTAAACCGATTAGTCCTGGCCAGACCGCCCGGCACGTGGGTTGGACATGGACGCAAGGAATAGGAGGCAGCGATTAGCGATGGGATGAACGATTTTTTCAATGATAAATATTGGACTTACGAGCCGATTTTATAAAAGAACAATTAATGTATGGCACGTCTAGTATATTTAATTACTGGTTTAAATTTAGTTACCGAGAACGATATGACAGTTACCCAACTGTCATATCGGTCTCAGTTACTAAATTTTATTTTCGATGAAAAGACTCAATCTGACTTACAACTTAATTCAGGTACGTAGATAACAAAGAAAAAGTAATAGAGAAAACTCGCTATACTGTGGACTATTATGTAGCGTTTAATATTTGAAGGAGGTCAGCAATTCATTATGATGTATACTCAGCAGGGGAGCAATAAGCTATGACTCACTGTATAAATGATGTGGTACAAATGAAATGACGAAAGTGATTCTAGCGATAGGTTGTAGACGTGGACTGGAGGAAAATATGTAAATACGATAATTTATAAATAGTGAGGGAAGCTTATGTGATTAAAGACTTCGCAGTTCGGTCAGTCAAAGAGAATCATACGATGATGAAAACCATAAAATGGGATAAAGAAGTTTATGACCTAAAAGAAAATTAAGAGAAACTTGATGTAACGATGTTTGTCAGATTAAAGAAATATTATTATGTAAAGCCACGAGCCACGGGTGATACTCAACTTGAAAACGTGTCAACAGTACCCAAAACTATCCTATTAAACAATAACGGACAAACCATTTGTAACACTTATTATCATCCCAGAGTTTATCCCATAAGATACGGTGGGCTTGTCCAGTCCAACTCCTTAAGCAGATTAACTGGATTCAAGTCATTAATAACAATACGACCCTACAAGTTTAAGCTTAAACTTACCTTTAACAGTAAATTCTTTAAGCCTAATTCAAATTGGACGAGCGGGATAAGTATGTCCAATTGAGATAAATTTTATTAAAGTAAATGCATTAAAACCCAAGTAAATTTTGAACATAATTTATTATGTATTTGAAAAAATGTGGAGTTGCTGTAGACGACTACTCCCTCATATTTGAGCATATTTAGAACCTTTAACCAAAAACAAAAGGAAACAAAATGGTGATAGCCTCATATGTTACTTAAACAGAATATAATTTGATTTATTAAAAATTAATTCAAAATTAGTTTTAATGTAAAATTATGCATGATTGTTGCTAAATATTAGTTTAAAATTAAGAACATGGCGTTAAAGTTGAAGTTTCCATTAACATGGCTTTTAAACATTTAAATGTAAGATAAATGAATGAACCACGCGAAGCATAAAATATTACTTGTACATTCGACTCGCTTGCTTTAGACTTGACTCGACCAGATGAAACTTCTTTTAAGAACATTTGAATTCGTAATGCTTAATCAGAAGTTTTAGATGTAAATTGTTTATAATGATGCTTTTATGATTAGACGTAATTAATTTTTGAATATTGTATGCAAATATTGATTTTATGTTTGTTGCCGCTACTCAAATAATATGAGAAATTTATTAATTTGATTAAGTACAGTTCAATTTATTATTTTTTGTCAAATTGTTTGAAATTTATTTTGATTTTATGAAAATCCGCTGTTTATTTTTTTATTTGACACAAGGACACATTTTAATATTTTTTAACAGATCTTGGCAGATAGGTATTTTTGGAGGGAAAGTAAACTGTTGCTATGTCCGCGCTGTATTTAATTGCCAAAACTTAGGTTTTTTCGAGTGTTTGTGCATAATATTGGTGGATTATTATTCGCAAAGTGTTCGTGAACAAGCGTGAGTGTTGGGAAGTGATACAGTGTCGATTACGTGACTTTTTATCTTTGTCACCAAAATCTCTAAAAATAAAAAAATAGTGATATAGCTAAGTGAAATTTTTCCACCGCTTCACTTAGCCATCTGACTCAGACTAGACTTACTTACTTGACTGGACTTGACTATTGACTTGAATATTGACTCGACTGACTTAAGTAGGACTGAAGAAGATTAATAAATTCAAGAAAGGCCTTAAAGGACTAGATTCCATGGCCGTAAAAACTATTCAAAAAAAAAAAAAAGGTATGCATATTTTCTACATGTAGAAAGCAAATGAAGCTTGTTGACAAAGATAAATTATGTTTTCGAATAATTACACACTGCGTTGCATGGCAATCCTACTACAGGAAGAGATTTAATCAAAACTAGATAATAAAATAAAGGATTAGATCATTGGTTTGCTCGTGATAGCTTTATTGCGCCCATGAACTATTTTTTTTTATTGAATTTGCTTTTTATCAAGATTATTTGATAAAAATAATTTTAGTTTTTTTAAAGACCTCTTTCTAAAGTCAGTAAAAAAAAAAAATTGGTTGCCTGTAAAGTCGGTATACGGGCGAAAGTTTTACGTGACAACGACTTTGAGTCTGTCTCTCTCGCTCTTAGGCGGGCTAACCATGCCCGAGTGGAAGGGACGCGTGCCTCTCACTCGCTCTCATTGTGAGCGCATAACGTGAGCGGAGCGTAACGCAGTTTCTTGAAGTGTCACCCGGCAAACCAATTTATAAGACGTTGTCACGTCAAAATCAGGCGTTTGGTAGCTCTCTTTACTATCATCATCCTGGTGTTGATAACCAGTTGCATCTATATCGTATGGCTATGTAATTATGAATGAATAAATGAATGAAAACTTAATTTCACCATTCACAGACAAAGAACTATCTATTACACATATATATTGTGGCTTTAAACCCTTAGGTCAACTTAATCGTGATTTTAAATGTGTATGTTAATTTCTCTCCATAAGTATCCCCTTATAAAACAAGACTTAGTTAACCTCTTCAAATGCCTGTTTTTATAATGTCAAAAAATTGTACAAGTTGACTTGCCGTACAGACAGAGATCAAACGAGGCATAGAGCATACCGTACGCCTCTGGCAAGGGACCGACTGACCAGTATAAATGGCAGACATTCGTCTAGCTCCGTCTCATATTTCAATATGGGGACGTATTCTATAGATGCGGGCGTCGCCGTCAGTGCTAAGCAACCAATATCATAAATGCACGTTCGATTTTATAGCTAGGCTGATGATATATTGATGAAGTTGAATTGGACCTGAAAGCCCTCCAAAATGCCTACTGGCAAGAGGAGGCGCTGAGCAGGGAACGGTGGAGAGCTCTGGTGTCGAAAGCCAAGATCCTCTTTGGGTCGCTGAGCCATCTCAGTAAGAAAGTAGGACTGATATATAATAGGTTTTAATAAATTAAGAAAACAAACACGATATTCCATAGACACTTCAAACATTGGTACAGAGGTGAAAAAAAAATCATATACACTTACATATAGAACATACAAAAATACATGCATTATCTGCTATAATTAATTTCAATGTGATCGTATTTATTCGATATCTACTTTCAACAAATATATTTTTGAGAACACAACACGCAGATCCAAACTTTAGATCTCCAAGAATCGCAAAAAAACTCGATAGTCTTTAAGAACATATTGAACATAAATTCAAAATCGACTCGGATTAAACTCGCCTAATAACTAGAAGCATGCCTCATTCACAATCTTAATAACAAATCTTAGGTACAAATTCTCGTTGCACATTACAAATATTATCGGGATTCAATTAGTTGCGTTTCCGGTAACTGTAATTGGAGTGTACGTAGGATCTATCGTATCTATAAATAACCCTGGAGGTCTCGTATAGTCTTCATAAATATTCCGTCCATCAAAATTTACACGCGGAATTTTCTTCATCTTAATGCTCGTCATTTATGTGATGAACTAATTCTATCATTAGACATATTCAACAAATTCTTTTTCTTCTTTCCCAGTCTATTAGTAAAATGCAAGAGAAAATAAATTTCACGTTCAGATGTAAAAGCTATTTCATATACCAGTACTGATCCTTATTCGAATTTATAAAAACTTATATATGTAGTTGCGTATGTAAAATAGAATGTCAGATAAAAAAGCTAGTATAAAAGATAGATAAATAGCAAAAAATAAATAAGTTTTATGTTGACTGTACAATATTACATTCAGTTTAATTTTGCAATTTATGTAGATAAGCAGCCACGTTAGTACATTTATATTTTGAAGTGTAAAAAAGGAAGACTAGAAAAATCATAAATAAATGATGGATTGGAATTATACCCATTGAACGAAAAATTTACAAACAATTTTTGCAGTTAGCAGAAGAAGTCATAATACAATAAGCACAGTTGTGATAAGTTTAAAAAATATCACAAAAGAATACTACATACATTACAAACCAAAACTTAAAACAAATTCTGCATTAGAAAATCAAACAGGCGTAGACGCTCTCATATCAAGTATTCTAGAAAGTGTAATGCCTCTTAGGAGATTTAAATTGTTCATAATATCGCACAGAAAGATAACCGTGCAGATATCGGGGGTGTGGCGCGGGCGGAGCCGGGGCTAACGCATAGTTTAGACGAGAAACCAATAATTCTTGTGATATTGAAATTACAAATAAATTTAATGTTGTAACCGGTGTGTATCCGAGTGGAATTCTAATTGCTTCTGAGACATTGCTGTTATAAAGAGAACTCGTGCGCATCGCATGCATATAGATTTATATCACTTAGCAATTCGCAAATTATTATCTATGTAAATAAAGACCTATTTGCATTTTTTTTTTAATTAATACAATTATAAAAACGATTGAATTAAATTTGCAATAATAATTAAGGAAATATCATAAGAAGGCATTAAAAAATAAGTACTTTGACCATTTGCACTTAAATCTTCGTTCTATTTTTCGATTAAATGTGGTACTCTATAAACATATGATAGTTATGTATAATTGTTTATATTTTGGATCATATAACTCCATCTGGACCTAAAATATGTTCTATTCTATGTCGCAAGTGTATGTACGATTCTCAAAATGGAATCTATGAAATTAGATGAAACTTGTTGGTATGCATGCAAGGTCGTTAACGGTTAATGATAATCCACTCTACCAGTATATGTAAGTACGATTACTTTTTATAATGAAAACGTAGCATTGGAGGAAAGCAATTATTTAATATCAAAATCCAATAAAAAGTTTGACTACATACAAAAGCCCATGTTTAGCAAAAAACTTCTAGTTGCTTTAATAATGACCTATTCCATAAAACATTTTGTACTTGGATGATTTACTGTTGAGGCACGAGAGTAGTCAAAATAACTTCAAAAGGCACACATACATTAAGTCCGCCAATTGCAAAAGTATTTTTACTTGTGATACAATAAAGTAATATAAATAAATAAATACATTTATTGTATTAATTTAAGTCGTCCTAAGAAGTAAAATGTCTCGAAACCAACTCAAGAAAAACTGTTATTATAATTTTTTGAAATAGTTAGAGGGAAATAAATGTCTTTTATTTCATTAACCATATCATTTTATGTATGAAACCACAATTATCGTTTACATTTGATATCATCATTAATTGGATCATGACAATAATTATGTCAATGATTAAATAACAGACTACACAAAGACGATGGGACAATATTTTCACTATCACTAATCAACAGGTATGATCTAACCACATTTACTTTTACTAAATCACTTCTAAAACTTCAGAACAATTGAAATGTCGCAATAACAACAGCACAAGTAGGTACAAGGTTGGTGCAAGCACACGACGAAAGCCTCATAACGGCAGCATGTCCTGTTTCCATTACATAGTAATCGATTCCAAACAAAACACCTCGAGTGAAACCACAAAATAGACAATTTACCATCGCAACAAAGGTCCCAGGCAAATAGAAGAAGCGCAGTCACGTCACGACTCAACCTCTCAATTTCTAAAACAAAGCCACATCGCCGATTCTGCCAGCTACCGTCTACCGTTACACGCCGAGCCCTTACCCTTATTGTGGGATTCGAACAAGAATCGTGTGATATGAACAGTCTACATACGAATAAAATAGAAAAAGGCTGCTGAATGATTTTAAAAATGATGACGTTCTATCGGGTCAATGTTGATAATTTTTGGTGTCGTGTTGTTGACGTAATAGCTGTAATGTAATAGAATTTAACAGGAAATTCAATACGATCAGTGCAGACTTACTTAGTGCAAATCTTAAGGATATATCCTCCCTTTCCACTTCCTGTTTCTTGTCTTCGACTTCTACCTACGATTTGCACTAAGTACCTATACAAACTTGTTAGATAAATTCGTGTAATGAACCTTGTAAAATATGTAGTTCTTATAATGATTTTGTATGTGAACGCTCCTAATTAAACAATATCTTGTAGATAATTAATACGCTAAATTACTGTAAAACAAATTGATTATCCTTAAAAAGTAGATTTCAGACAGAACCACATTTTAAATTTCTATTACTGAAATTCTAGCCCTGATAGAGACGATATGTAGACTGTAACTCTTGGAGTATTTATATCGAGTGTAGATTTATTTTTCACCTGTCATGTGAGTCATGCATTCACTTTGAGCGACTAGACGCATCGTGATATTTCGAAACAAAACAATGGTAGCGGTCAGACAGACGTGAAGGCGCAAGAAATGGGGACTTATAAAGACATGTCGGATTTAAAATTCAACAGCAAAAAATAGGTCCGGGCATCGATGTGGGCGCATTATGCGGGCGTGCTGCACGATCTTGTTGCTCTGCTGCGAGATAGCAGCGACATTGCCGTTTCTTCCTACAAGCTAACATTGAACGGCTTAGTAAAACATCGCTGGATAACGATCTAAGCACATTGGCACCTTTTTTTTATTCTTCCTTAAATCCGGTCGTTGAAAAAATGTATACAAAATTCTTACGTTTGTAATCACCAAACGCGTTATTCGTTCTGGTAAGCTGTTTTCTGAATTTAAAACAATGTTATAATGAATTATCGGTAGTGCAATATGGTACTTTGTTTTATCTTACCTTAGCAATATCATGACTATAGATGGAAATTGTTCATTGACACCTGTAACAAATCAAATCATTGTTTTCATTAGATACACATAACTGATATGATTTTTAAGAATATACTGTATGTCAAAAACTCCCTGTCTCATCCTATATATCCAGATTAGTTTCTATTATTGGAGCACAAAATATTGGCCTAAAAATTACAAACTTACTTACACGTCAAATCGGGCTTGGCGAAAATAGACTTACCATGAAATCATTTAGCAGAGTAATCCAAGGTACAGGTGGTCATCGTTTTAAAATTTTCCCTAATAGCCAAACCCTTAGGTTAATTTCATACAAAACCATTAAAAATGGAAATTAAATTAATATCGTTATGCTAATCTTATAATTACCTACAAGTTATGGAGGATCTATATATTCGTGTTGAATTGGACAGGTTGATACACATTGCTCGTATAATTGAACGCTAAATATTTTAAATTAAGAATCAACATGTTGGCATATACTATGTATAAGACAGACATACAGAAGTAAATGCAATTCCAAATTCTAATGAGGAAAAAAAATAACCATCTTGGCTAATACAAGGACAGCTCTGTGATACTACACTATACATCGTCTACTGTTACGTTACCTCGAAATTCCCTGTCAAAGGAATGAGGAAACTTGAAAGCAATTTTCAAGAGGTAATCTGCATGCAAATACTTGGCGAACAATAGAACAAGTTTATCATCGATCATGTTAGTGGTAGGTTGTTAGGAACGCTTAAAAACGCCACAAAATCGCGGTTAACGCTCAACATGAGTAATATAAGCTTGTTGTATACGTTTACCTACACCATTAAGTATATCTTTATTGTTATTTATTAAATGGCTCTTAAATTTTTAGGCCAAAATCCATTAAAATTAAAATAAATATTTATTTTTTAAGATAAATTGTTCTGTCATTTTCATAATGATTGTTAGGATTAGTGTTTATATCCGTCAAAAGGGTGATTTGTGGCCACTTTCGGGGCTAATAGGAAGAAAACGCGTAGTTACATATCTCTTCACTTTCAATTTAAGACATGAATGGGAGTATAAAGTATGAAACATATTAAAATTATCTAAAGGACAGCTATTAAATTAGAAATAGAAAGGCTTGAGAGGTTACATCCATGACATAAAATGATAAAACTGGCAATATTTGTTGCCGTCGTAAAGTATTTTATAATACAGGAGCGTACTAAGGTTTTGCAGTTAAGGGGGAGTATATCGCGCGATCAGCCTGTGTATTTATTACCATAAACATCATTTACTTTTCCAGTTTGTGTCAAATATGAGGATTTAAGGCGTACATAACTTTTCTGGCGACGTTTGCATACAAAGTTGGCGTAAAAATTTACAAAACATATTATTGCAGGTCAGATGTGTATGGGAAAGGTCAAAAGATCGGTACTTCTATTAAAAAAAAAAATATTTTATATATAAAATTAATATTCTATCTAATAGTTTATTATTTTTCAAGAATTCAAGAATATTGCAACACTTAAAAAATTGAGTACAACTAAACCGTTCTTAACGAGCTTCTTTATGTACAGTGGGCTACATAAAAAAGTATACTTTATCTGTTAGTATCGGTACTGTGGCGGAAAATCCTAGAGCACGCGATGGCTGTGCGGTATTGAGACAAAAAAAATTAGTTTCTACTCGAACGACAAACGACAACGAAATCGCGAGAAATAACTTATATGTATAAATTTTCTGATCATAGATTAATTTTAAATTTAAAGTTCGTTTTATATGGTAAGTACTTAATGCTTGCGTCAACTCCTTAATAGTAATTAAAATCCTACATTTTACAAGTCACGTAGTAGGTATTGGCAACAGCAACAACAAACGTATACAATACAAGACAACGCAGTGATTTTATGAGTTCAATTGTATGGAAAAAACAACATTCCTGTGTTATATACGAGTACAGTAACGCAATCAAGTTATAAATCATTGTGTAATAGAGCAATAAACGACAAGTGTGTATGTAGGTTGATTGCAATGAATAATCTATTCGAAGTCGTTAGTTATAGTAATCAGTAATTAATTATAGATATGCAAGAAGAACTTTATTATACGTCCTTTAATTTTTTGATAGTTTGATCGCAGTTCTGTGAAAATTTACACGTGTTTAATACTGACACACTCTAAACATACCCTAACTACTTCTGCAGCAGCCATCGCAATAAATTATTAAATATTATTAGAACAATTAAGAATAAAATTTGAAAAAGTAAGTTATACTTTTATTCCTTAATTTGATACTCATCGCGAACACTTTAAAATAAACTTCTAATTTGAGCGCTAAATTGAGTTAGTGATTTGTTTTAAAGGCAGTGCCATTTTGATTGAAACATTAATCAACTTTCAGGTAGTTTCCATATGATAAGACATATTTATTTGATATTATGAGATATAAACTCGTAATATCAAATAAAAGGCCAATCAAGTAGACATCAAAAGATAATTTGGGACTAACTAAGAAATTTATTAGTGAAACAAAACTCAGTGGGACAACGAAGAATGAATCAAATGAAATGCACATTAAACACCTTGAAGAAAGGAGGATTTTCTATGAAAAAATTGGTATTTGTGAAAGGCAATTTAAAGCTAAGGTTTTCTTGACACATATCATCGCAATCCAACTAAACCTCATTCCTAAAATTAGTATACTTAGCAGAAACGACCGCGGCAATCAATATACCTGTAGCAACTATCATATAAATCTGTACTCGGGAATAATCATTTTGCGTATTTATTTTATTCAAACAGCTACCGCGCGCTCTCACGACTCAATGAAATAAATATAAGGTATTACTTGAGATAATAGTAAGATATAAGAAAGTACGTAGTGGGAAACGATAAAAGAGAGTTGTGTACGTGTACAATATAGTTAGCCCTAAATAATGGTATGCATTATCATAAAATTGTTTGTCCTGCTCTTATTTGATTTGTCAAGTTAAACCAGAGCCAGGAAAACGACTGGCAGGACTTTTTTAGGATTTATTAAACGGTTTTATTTAGCTCACCCCGTTTGTTTTATTATTTATTCTTGGGTCAAATTTAGTAATTTAAATTTCACCCTCTTCCTGTCAACCGATTAATCTGAAATTTTGTATACACTTTGAATTTTGGTGACAATACAATTATGTTTATTCATAATCATTATAAATTCAAGATGGCCGCCGCTACAAAATGGCGGATAATTTATGTTTTATTAATCCCATCAATATGGGTATCAAATGAAAGGGCTCAACAAGCAGAATACAATATACTATAAAAAATTGAAATCCAAGATGGCGGCCGCTACAAAATGGCGGATAATGTAGGTTTTATCAATCCCATCAATATGGGTATCAAAAGAAAGTGCTCAACCAGTAGAATACAATGTACTATATAAAATTAAAATCCAAGATGGCGGCCTCTAAAAAATGGCGGATAACTTAGGTTTTATCAATCCCATGAACATGGGTATCAAATGAAAGGTCTCAACAAGTAGAATACAATTTAGTATGCAAAATTGAAATCTAAGATGGCCGTGCTACCAAATGGCTGATAACAATTTTTTATCAATCCCACCAATATGGGTATCAAATAAAAGGGCTTGACAAAAAGAATACAGTGCACTATACAACCTCAATATTTAAGATGGGCGCAGCCACTAAATGGCGTATAATAATAAGATTTAAAGAGTCATGGCGAAACTCCATACATCGTTTGTACGAATAAAAAATTGAAATACAGAGAACATAAAATAAATCGAATTAGAAAGAATACATAACTAGTAACATGTTTACCACCACAAAAAAAATTTAAACCCCGGGGTTTTTTAAATATTTAATTTTTTTAAAGTCGACCTTTAGCTTCGTTTTCATTCGCCATTATTGTCGCAACTGAAACATTATGTCATCCTGACAGTTGTTAGCATTGTCAAAACGGTATTGACAGTTCATTATGGTAGAGGTTGGGTTCATAGATTAAGTAGTTGTACCTGTGATTAAGCAATTAATTTTTACTTGGTGAAAAAGTGAGATGGCGAAATAGGGAAGTCCATGAGTAGGAAAAGGACCAACGATATTTTTTATATTTTTGCCTCTGTCAACGTGGCAATTTTTTCTTTGTTTGGCCAATTCGACGCCAAACAAAATCTTACACCAAACTAACAGTGAAATTATTTATTTTTTGTATTAAGAAAAATATTCATTTAAAGTAGTAGAATTTGTACGAAAGATATACAAAAAATAAGGGCATTTGTTACATAAATTGTGTGGCTCAGGAACACATTCCAGGGTGCCTACCACCATCTCTTAAATCCATGCAAGATCCAGTGAGTAAGCGAGATGTCGCCTTACATCATGTATTGCGCTGTTTCACTTACTCATTGGATTTGGACAGCGTAATACATGATGAAAGGAGATGACGTCTTACTGTGTTACTCTGTCTCGCCTACTCACTCTTTCTTGTATGGTTTTAAGAGATGGTAGTAAACCTTTTGATAGTGAGCCTGTTACTTAAAAAGTTGATGGTAACACTCCCAGGTGGCTTACTACCATCTCTTAAAACCATGCAAGATTCAGTGAGAAAGCGGGACAGCGCAATACATCATGTAAGGGGACATCTCATTCACTCACTGGATCTTGCATGGTTTTAAGAGATGGTAATAGCCCCCAAGTACTAAATCGATGAATCTAACCTACCATAATGAACTGTCAATATCGCTTTGACAATGCTAACAACTGTCAGGGTGACATAATGTTTCAGTTGCCTTAAAAATGGCGAATGAAAACGAAACTAAAGGTCGACTTTTATAAAATGCAATATTTAAATAACCCCGGGGTTTAAATTTTTTTTGTGGTGGTAAACATGTTACTAGTGAAGTATTCTTGCTAATGCTATTTATTTTAAGTTCTCTATATTTAAATTTTTTATTCGTACAAATTCCGCCATCATTCTTTAGAAATTGAATCTGTAATTTAGGTATCTGATTAATCCAGCCTGAATCCACCACCCAAGTCAAGATTTTGTATCGTGTTGAGGACTGTGTGGCGTTAGGGTGGCTAAAAATGATACGTCGTTAGCGGTACACCACCCAAGTTAAGGTGAAAGGTTAAAACGCGCCGAGAACTGTATGGCATTAGGGTGGATATAAATAAATTAAACAGAATGCGAAATAAAAACTAAAAACTAGAAAATAAAAATAGGTAAAAAGAACTTTTTAAGTTAAACGGTTTTATGTTAAACATACATTGCAATTAAGATAAATGTACTAAAAACCAAAAAATAATAAAATAGATACAGTCGTGGGAATTATAAACATACTAGCTGTTCCCCGCGGCTTCGCCCCGCGTGGGACTCGGTTATATCGCGCCCAAAAGTAGCCTATGTTTGACCTCAGGTCGTTAACTACATCCCTACCAAATTTCATCACAATCGGTCCAGCAGTTTAGCCGTGAAGAGGTGACAGACAGACAGACAGACAGACAGACAGACTTTCGCATTTATAATATTAGTATGGAAGTATGGATGCAGACTAGACTAAAATAAAACCGTGGGGCACGTCAATTGTCTACAAATTATCGACTTAATGTGCGATAGAAGAATCGTTTAATTCGTCGTTGGCCCGCAGACGGTGAGGAAATTACTTACTATTTTCTTGCTCATGGAAATTCCAATAGTTATACACTCCATGTAAATAAAAGAGATGTTTCAACTAGTTTATCGTTGGACATTCACACTGCGGTGAAGCACTAGCCACAACATATTTTACTTTAGCAAGCCTAATAAACAGAATGCACATAACTCACCATCCATTTTTGTCCAGACTACTCAGTGAATATTTGAATTATCATAAATATTGTTAGAAAGCAAATTCGCAATTACATTCATTACCTACATGTACTTAAAGGGCGCATAATTAGTGGCTACTGTTTGAGTTATGGATGTATTAACACTGCTTTGAAGAAGCCGGTTCAATTATTGGATGCCAGGGAAAGCCTGCAGATTCTTGTAAGTTGAGAAAATAGGAACTATTTAAATCCCTACATAGATGTATTAAATAAAAGAGATGTTACAACATCCATCGATATTTCTTTCAACCGGTTAATATAATTTGTAGAACTTTATTGAAAGTTAGTTGTTTCCCGCAGCTACGCTCGCATGCTACTCTTTTATGTCGCTATAGCCTATGGCCTAATTCTAGCGATAATCTATTTCTGTGCAAAATTTTATTCAGATACTTTCAGCCGCTAAGTATCGTTATAAGAGTATAATTTTATTTCCATAAAACACAGTTCTTTTCGGGTAGATAAAATGTTAAAGTATACAAGTTCGCCTATTAATAGCACGCAAAGCCGAGTCTATCAAAAGCATTAGTAAGAAGGTAGATGATAACAACTTTTATGTTTAGGGGACAACTCGCCCGAATTCAATTGTCTTCGAATTCAAGCAAGTTGTCCCGTAACCCTTAGCTAGAAATATTACCATCGGTAATTCAGGTCCCCTTACAAGCATTTTATGACTGACTCTCAATCTTAACCATCTTTAGATGTGGATAATAAGAAATACATTGCAGGATAAATGACAGGAGTTAAAAAAAGTTACAATTCAACCGCTAACCTCCAAAATGGGTTACAACCAGCATCAAACACACGTCATAACGATGACCCAATTGCACGAATTCCATTTAAATCACTCCAGATCATGACTAGAAAGTGTTCCGATATAACGACAAGCTGTCAGGCACCTCACGAGACATTGCAGCACAAATCACTATAGTACAGAAATGTAACTTATTAATGCTTTGACACTAGGAACTCTAAGATAGACCATGCAAATAAGAACCACTATCCGTGTGCCGGTATGTATATTTAAAAGCATAAAAATCAAAACTAAGTCAGACCAGACCAGATAAGAAGGCAAGGAAACCAAGAGTCAACTATGAATATATCATCTTGGAATGAATTGTTATAACTTATAGATGTGTGTGACTCCAAATAACATTTCATAGACCTGTTGAAAAGATCCATCTGTTTCATATTCAATTTGTACTCGTGGCCAGTACAATCGTGTATTAATTTAGAGGAAGCCGGAGGCACGGTCACGGAGTGCAGTACCGTTGATGCCTATGGGTGTAAGACAATTTCAGAAACAAGCAATGTATATATTTGGGACAGTAGTTGCTGTCAAGTGTAATGAGATAATCATAATAGATATTGCTTTAAATTTAGGTTCTAAAGAAAATAAGAACTATATTTGTACATGTAAGTTTATTAACATCGGTATGCCAATTATACTAGTAGTTCGCTGCGAACTTAGACCTCGCAATTATTATTCGCGTTGTATTAGCTTTTTATTTATATTTATAAATAAATAAATATATAGAGACAAATTCTGTAAGTGTAGTATAGATATTCAACCGCCATACAAAAAAATGCAACTTAACAGCAACAGGTGAAAGTGGTGTATGAGGACATTAGAGACATACACGCTTATAAAACCTATTTTACGGTGCTTACGGCGGCTCTTTTAATACCGAGCATATGAAGGAGACGATAGAACATAACAAAGGTTCCAAAGTGTTCGCAAGAGTGGCGTCTATTGGGCAATATCGATTGACTAAGCTGAAGAAGGAGTACGACAACATAGTATCGACACAGGCCGAGGTGCTGAAGGAGATCGAGAGATTTTACGGATAACTCTACATCTCAACTAAGCAAAACCCGCTAAAAGATTGGCTAAATTATTGCAATACCACTTGTACCTGATCATGTTTCGAATTCCTGACATAAATAGTCAAAAATGTATTTGTAGGGATAATGCACTTATGTAATTAAAGTACTTAAGCGTAATACTTAATCCCTCTTTATTTCATTATGTTAATGACATAAATAGCCCTGGATATAGTCTCAAGTGCCTCTAATGTGGAACTAGTTGAACTTGAGCGCAAAATTCAAATTATAAAACCATCAACATCTAATACAGTGGACATTACGTTAATAAAAAGCAACTTTCTTGGAATTATACGAGCACGCTCACGGTACTCGTTGAAAAACGAAACAAATTGCAAGCTTCGTAAATTGGTAACATTATTCTTGTACTAATGAGTTACATCAACGCCTACTTCTGGGAAGTTCGTTAGACGTTGAGCAGCGATGGAGAAATGGGAACTAAACACGCTATTATGAAATCTGCCAATGTATTATTAACTCTGTTTTACATAAACCTATAAGTAGGACTTTTGGTTGGCGTCTTTAAGATTGACACATCTCAACTTTTGCCCTTCCTGTGGATCTCTCAAAACATCACTAGGGAACAAAACCTATGAATTCCATCATTTCAAGACAACATAACATAGCGTTACCCCATCGAAATATAGACGGATAAAAATATATAAATACACAACGGGCAGCGGCATCAATAAAGAGGAAAAGCTATGTAACACGTTAACAGGTTTGCGAGGCGTAGTAAATATGGCAAAAAACCTTCAAAAGATTATTGGAGGATACCCAAACAGCAGAGGAGTTTTCGTGACTGTGGTAATGACGACTATAATGCAGTATATAACTGTATTAAAAAAAAATTCGGTTCCAAACCTTGGCATTCCCGCCGCGGTTCAATAGCCCAGTTACTGCAAATCGTTTGCGCGACACATCGCCGTTTTTACAGCGACTAGCCACTTATCGCCTCCAACCTCACAAATAGGTGCTTTCTCCAGTAAACGTCCTATGAAATTGCCATCGTGAGTCCCGATGGACATAAAGCACGGTGGGACGCAACTTTTATGAGCTTGTAACCATGTGGTAGGACGATGCTGCTTTGACGACCTCCGTGGCGTAATGGTTAACATGCCTGACCGCTACTCAGGAGGTCCCGGGTTCGATCCCCGGTCAGGTCAAGATGAAAAATGATCTTTTTCTGATTGACCTGGGTCTTGGATGTTTATCTATGTATATATGTATTTGTTATAAAATATAGTATCGTTGAGTTAGTATCCCATAACACAAGTCTCGAACTTACTTTGGGGCTAACTCAATCTGTGTGATTTGTCCCTATATATTTATTTATTTATTTATTGATGCTGTATTGCTGCTACGAGTTATAACATTAGCTTTTAATTCTTCGATAATATCTATTCTGCAGAAGCGACTAGTGAAAAGAAAAGTAACTGTGAAGAAGTTTGATAGAGACGTAATAATATTGACAAAACATTTTAAACTCAAACTTCTCCTGAGTCAGCAAATTGACCCAAATGACTGACATCTTAATAAATGTGTGATAAAAATGAAAATATCGTATTTAACACAAAAATAACCATCAAAATAAACACAGGATGCTTGTAGATGATGATGATGCTTTTAGCATAAATACTTTCAATAAATAAAAATTGAAATGAAAGAAAAGCAATACTTAACATAACACTACTTATAACTCATACAAGTTATACACTAGTACTTAATCAATAATCATGATATACTATATTCAATCAACTATTTACATGATGCATAACAATCAACTAGTTAAAAATATAACATCTATCAAAGCTGCGTAATGTGTTTGATGCTAATGGCCTAATCAAGAATGTCTTTAAAATGCCGCTTACTGGAATTACCTATAATTATTTTGTACTTACAATTGCTTACAATCAATCAATTGCTTAAAGGTCCTCTATAATTCATTTATCATCAAATTCCATCAGCGTTTAGCCACCGGGTTTGATATCAAAAAATCAAAATGGTTACCTATTTCCCCTCAAAATAATACCATTTTAAAGTCAAAAGAAGGATACAGAATCAATTTACATGTATAATTAACATTTACATTCGAATTCCTAAACAACTTTGTATGTAAATCAGCGTCATTGAAATGGTGTTATTGTTTTCTTTTTCTATATAAAAAATACAACCAGTGTTAAAATATGTAGGGGATACTAAAAAACACTTGGATTCAACATTTCCCCTTCTTTCATTTACTTATAAGAATTTTTTTTATACTTAAATAAGTTGGTTTCATTATAGAGTTATGTCGTTTTAAATTAGTAAGAGCACATAAAATGAGATATTATTTGCAAGTCATCCTAATAATAAAAATTCAATAGTATGTTTGTCGTTAGGTATGGTATCACGGATAAACTACTGACCTAATTTCGCAGAAATTGTAATAGACTTTACCAAAGGCTAGGTACCTAAACTTATTTGTTAGATATACTAATACATATGATGTATGTTAGACGGGTACAAATATCCCGTAAAATTAATGAATAGTTTGCTTTTAATACAGTATTGCCATAAAACTTATTTCAATATCTCATAGTCCCAATACTTCCGCATATTTGTAGACGATATAAATTACTACGAAAAGGGCGCTATATGAAAGTAATTAAATAAACTAATATTGGTGGGTACAGCGAAGATTCTAGTAATAAAATGTTTAGTACTACAATTAATTGGTATGCCTGAGTCCCTTACGATTCGAACAATAATAAAATCTGATCATTAGCAGTGAAATGTATCCGCTTACGAGTTTACAACTATTGCGAAATTTACATAAACTATTACGATAACTTGACTTATATAAATACTAACGTCCCTAGACACAATTTATTTCGGTCATAAAAATAATTCCTCGCTTTTGCAAAATCGCTTCGCCTGACCGGTCAGAACCGAGCATGAAACATCAGTATGTTTCATTTTTTAAGACAAATTATGAGTAGAGACGAGAGCTAGATAACTAAACTGTAAATAATCAAACAAGCCAAGAAAGTGACAATAAAATGATATAGGCATAGATTAAAAAAATAGCCTGTAGAGACCGCGCGCGATTTCCTGATTCTATATGGTTATAGGTATTTGAATACTAAAAAGGCCGGATGATTTTGGTTTATTTTTAACAATTACCATACAAGGGCCCATGATTGCGTACCAAAACAGGAGTACGTATTTTCCGACTAGATCAGAAGATGTATGTCTATCTCTCACAAATTACTATTTTAATAAGTGACGAGATAATAAAACTGATGTCTAATATAATAAAACTGAAGTTGGTTTGGAAGCCTTTAACTTTGTAACTAAGGTTTAACGGATATAAAAAAAAAAAATTTGTATGCGTTTGCCTGACCTTTAGGCAAGGTATAGTAGTCTCATCACGAGCGTCTGAAATACCGCCAGTCCATCTATAAAATATACAACCTCTAGAGTTCTTACACAGTTAATAAGACTTGAATGACTACCGTAAAAACTAAAGATATCGTTATCTAAACCATCATTTTAATAAGCCACAAGAAATTCAGTGCTGCACAACAGTTTCTAGATCCTACACTGACCGATCAGCTGCCTAAATTCATCGCCTCCCTGAGACCTTACTGGGTCTCTCAAAGAGAATGTCCCGCGACGCGCTTGCAAGTTCATAACTTGAATACATTCATCAAATTCTTTCCCATAACAATCGCAAGTGCACACATTAGGGTTCAGTTCACGATCAAGACGTTTTAGGCGTCCATCATTACCCATGGTTAGGCCCGCGGGTGTGTTCCTTAATCCATCAAATTACAAGCCAGCCATCATCTTAATATCCCCCGCCCCAACCAGGACTTTCAATAAACCAGTACCGCATTGATAGAGCATAATTATAGTATCGTGCTTGCACATAAACTTGCTTGCAAGGTTTGCTGCTGTTGATGTTCAGACGAGTCGAGTTGACATCATCCTCCTTTGCTACCATTTGTTAAAGTTTGGTGAACTTTGGTGCTCACAGTTTGCTTTTTTGTCAATTGTGTCAGTAGCCTAGTGGCCTTAAAACCATGTAAGAACGATTGAGTAAGAAAAATGTCACCTTACATCATGATGCCCGCCGTCTCACTTACTCACTCGTGAGATGGTAGGATAGTAAGCCACCTGACCCTGACTAGTGTTATTGTCAGGTTTAATAAGGCGCCAAATCAGGCTGAGCATTGAGAATCAGCAAGAGCAGGGCTGAGATTCTAACGATAATAGCGTTCCCTGCACTGTGTCAAGCTTTGATTACTGGACACTTACTAATACACTTCTAACAAATACATTGTTTCCTTACAGGATAGATAACATCAGTTGGCAGGGAAGTGGCGGTGACTGAAGATGGCCAAAGTTGGCTTACTAAAAAGTTACTTGTAATCGTAACTCGCACGTAAACTCAACCGCCTTCTTGTCTAGTGTGAACCACGGATTATGGCTCAGCTCAGCTGTTTGTATTGTGGGATTGTTCAGATTCCACTGATATATCGAGTGTGTTTCATTTTATTGCGAAAGTTATTTGTTTTATGTTAAAAGATCTGGTTTCAATTCTCTGAAATTGTGATGTGACAATTCGCATGCTTTTTAACAGTAATAACTTTCACGTCTAACTTTTCCGGAATAAACGAAGCCTCATACTAAAACAATGAATATCATTATTAGTAAAAGGTTGTAATCAGTATAATATCTGTACATTGAATAAAATTCCTTAATAAGTAAGAAGAAAATATATACCATTGATAGTCGGTATGTTATGCATTTACATTTTTTTTATTTTTCGAGATGAGATTAATCGAAAACTTATTTTTAATTCAAATGTATTGAAGCTATATGTTTCAGAATGATAGGTATATGAATAGCGTCATACTTGGTGTGTCGTTACATACAAAATATTAAACTTTCAATTTCTTTTACTCTATGACATATATCAAAATTAAAGGCGTGTCGGTGTTGGCTAGAATTTGTATGGTGATGTGATGATTGACGTGTGGCCAAATGCAATACAACAGCCGTGGGAACTTAGAATTGTTCAGTGACTTTTTAAAAGTATTTATTGTTACATGTATGCAATGCAACACTAATGCCTTAGTGTTGCGTACTTGTAGCAATAAATACTTACACCAAAATAAATCGGTCAAGCACGAGACAGATTTTCAGACCAAGGAGCGTACTAAAAGCTAGATTTTGAATGAAGTACGTTTTAGGAGCGGGAGAGATGGTATAACGCTCTACCGCCATAAAAATATGAAGATTTAAAAAAGAAAATAGGCGAAACTGTCAACCCTTATCATAAGACCATGTAACAAATATCAATTTATCTCATTTATTGTTTAACATAAACATTGATACAAACGGAATAGTAAAATAGGCAACGTGTTCATCTGCCGATAAATCAGCGCGTCCATACTCCGTGTACCGATTAAAATCCGTGTCGTCTGCATACGGCCCCGGCCGTGAGAACACTGAATAAAACAGTAAGCTATCTTGACTTGGCTTGCAACTTCTAACGATCTAAAACTACAACATTTATTTAATCCTTTGCGGGAGACAGTTATATTTGAATAGGTGGGCTAGCGGTTTCACTCGCCCGTGATGGGTGTGCAGTTTAGTCGATAAGGTAGGGCGAAAATAACTTTTCAAATCCGGCAGGTAGTTTCTGAGGTTTGCTGTTTACATGTTTACAAATAAAGAAATAAAGTAAAAGTGAAATTTTAATACCATTTGTTTACTCAGCATAGGTTCTTCTTACCTTCTCAAAACTCTAGGCTGGGCGTTACCAGGAGTCTTTAACGTCTTTAACGACGGGTAATTTCGCAAAATAACAATACTGATAGTTATGTAATAATACTAAATTGTAACTAACTCTTATAACTCTTGGATCTGTCTACTCCGTATGGGATATGTTTGTACTAACTTGTTTTTTCCAAAGCTTAGCGGCAAAATATCCCAAAGCTTTTGAATGAATGCTAGAGAGAAAAAAAACATTCCGACGAATTGAGAACCTCCTCCTTTTTTTGACGTCGGTTAAAAATAAAATAAAACGATTTTACTACCGAAAAGTTATCTCTTATTCTTATGTGACACTCCTTTCTATACCAACAAAACCTATTAAGATCTCAGCCTTCAAGTCCGCCTTTCATCCACCTAAAGCCATTTAAGTAACGTTTACTGGCAAGCTCATTATTTGTGGCCATTGTACCATTTAGGTGGACTTCTAGACCCAAGTTGAATGGAAGATGGGCTACGATACCTTAATTGACGAGAGCTCAGTTTCCGAAACCTTAGAACGCTGAATAATAATGGCGCATAATCCCTTATTGAGAGAAACTACTTAAGGCGCAGACTGTAGTCTGTAACGGAAAATTATATTTTCTATTTTTTTTTTGCTCATACTTATTGGATACGAATGTATCTTTTAACTGATGCCTGGTGCATCTGATTTACTCTCGCTCATTTTAGCGTTTTCCCCGTTGAGTCCTCAGCCGGTTCCTTCGAACCCCTTGATATGAGATGCATAAGACAATAACATTGTTGTTAGCAGGTAATCTATCAATTACAGTCTACTGGTAGAGCCGAAAATGGATCAACAATCATGACCATGCATTGGTAGCCTTGGTAGGGAATTATCGCAGGTGGTTTTGATGAATTTAATTTTTTTTCTGTCATCCCATCAAACTTTCCAACAACAATGTTATAAATGCGAAAGTGAGTTTGTTTGTTACGCTTTCACGCCTTACCTATCTACTGAAATTTCGCACCCATTGAAGTATTGAGAAGGACATAGCTAGGGTACGTACCTTGCTTCCCAGGAAAAAACGCTGTTCCCGTGGGAAAAGCACGCGGACAAAACCGCGAGCAAAAGCTAGACTTTACCATAAAGTGAGCAAGTTTGGAAGTTTGTTTGTTTGTTTTGAATCTAAATATAAGTTGGTGTGGAGTTTATATTAACCAACCTTCCCCAATCTTTACCTCTACACTGTAGTTGTAATATCATGATTATTTTGAAATATTGTAGTATTTTATTTATACCTACTAAATGCAGATATTTCGGTCCTCGATGGGCCTTAATAGAAGCTGTACGTTAATAGCGCTCACAATACGTTAATTAAATCGTCGGGCATCGCAGCGTGCATCTGACTAACGGGCGCACACGACCCTCACTAGGATTACTGCATCACTGAATTTGCCCGTTAATACTCATCTTAATATCCTTTATCTAGCGCCAAATGTGTCATCGACAATGCTGAGAATTATAATCCAATTAAAGACAAAAGAAAAAGGTTGTCAATGAATACCCAAAAGAAAGAGTCTGTGACGCCTACTGAACGAAACTTTTACCACTTGTAACTTAAAAATCCAGTTAAGTGGTCCAATTTATAAATGGAATCAGAATCAGTGGTGGTGGAGACATCACTATCACTACATAGTATAAAACAAAGTCGCTTTCTCTATCCCTATGTCCTTTTGTATGCTTAAATATTTGAAACTACGCAACGGATTTTGATGCGGTTTTTTTTAATAGATAGAGTGATTCAAGAGGAAGGTTTTTATGCCCATGCTAAGCCGGGGCGGGTCGCTAGTCATAAATAAACGAATCCAGATGAAAACATATGCTTAAAAGAAAATCGATCAATGCCCCAATTTGATATCGGCATACAGCGGCACAGTTCTTGCGGACTCTTGCTTATACCATACATAACATTACACAAAAGTATTTATGTTGATTGTCGCAAAATATTTCAATTATAATGCATATAGTTTGAACTAAGTATTTATTAAAAACTAGGAATTATAAATCAAGATCCTCTTTAAGATACTGCCAAAGTGAAATCAAGGTTTTTGAGATACCAGAGAACAAATACAAAAAAATAGACAAGAATAGAATACTAGGGAATCAAACAGAAATCGTACACGATAACAACCGGTAGCCACGCTATCGCAACTCAGTAGCCGGGGTCGCAGCTAATTGGTGAGTTTTAACGTCAAACTGTACTTGCTCGTGTTACCGCGGTACTTGTGTGGTAACGGTGTAGTTAACATGCCCAGGCGGTTACTGGGAAATGTTACGGGAATAGTAAGTAAATCTATATATATAAAAGAAAGTCGTGTTAGTTACACTTTTTATAAATCAAGAACGGCTGAACTGATTTAGCTGAAAATTGGTGGGGAGGTAGCTTAGAACCAGGAGAAGAACATAGGGTACCTTTATCCCGAGAAAAGGCACTGTTCCCGGGGCGAAGCCGCGGGAACAGTGACAGTTTTGACAGTCACTGGTTCAAAAGTGAACAACTGACTGTAAAGTGATTGACTATAAACACTGCTTGATATATCAGTTGCCTGACTATAAATTAATAAATAGTTGAATAAATAAATAGTATTTTGTAATGAAATAGGACTGGGCACCTGCGCAAGACATGCTTGCCGCATGCGCCCAGAATGGTGGGTAAAACTGACCACCTTTTGAGTACCGAACAGTTAGCGAGATAGAGACAGACCAATAGATAACTTGACGATGTACTTAAATTGTATGCAGGTTTCTCTAAATAGAAACGAGATGATCTTTGACCAAATAGTCAAAGATATTAAGATAAGTTGAATCATTAAGGTTTATCTTGAACTCTACATAACCATAGACTGAACCAAATTCAAAGTAACTATTACATGTAAGACTTGATTGTGATAATGGGCCACACAATGGGCTGTCACCTTTTCAATAACACGTCGACATATCACAATTAGACTTTGATTACACAAAATTAATGAATAAGATTATGGTATAAAGTGTAATGTTACATCGAAAGTAAAAAAAGAGTTATATACCAAATTTCGGATCTCAGAATCAGAATACAAAGTTTTTCTTCACCACCTATCCTTATGCGACATTTGTTTTGTTATTAATATTACATTAACGTATTACCGAAATTTATCTTGAAGTAAAAAGTAAGTTTAACTTACTACTTACTTTCGGTAATACGATACGAAACACCTAATAAAGAAGTTAAGTAAGAGTAATTTATTTACACGATTATGTTTAGGATCTGGAGAAGTATACCAAAATCAAAATCAAATCAAAATATATTTATTTGTAAATACAGGTAAAACCAAGTAGATAAAATGGTGATAGGAAAATTTATAATTGTGTGCTCTGTATTTTGCCAATGTGGCGTACAAATATAAAAGAGAAGAGAAAAAAGAAAAACAAATAGAAGTGGGTACTAATGTTACAATGTGTCCTTCAAAAAATCATCAAGTTTGTAATAACATTTTTCTACAAGTAGCTCGTGAAGGTTCCGTTTAAAGGATTTTAAACCTGCCAACCAGGTACCAACACGTAAGTGATCCATCAGAAGAAAAAATAAAACAAAGTTACTTATTAACTTTGTTGACTGTACATACATACAATCTACATTGACGTATTAGTTATCTAATAAATATCTAATGTGGTCATAATGGCATTCTAACAATGCAAGTCAAGCTCACAGGCATAATTATTATTGAAATGACTTAACGGCTTTCATTCATTATCCTTGATCGTTGATGCCTGATCTTGCTGATCTTGCGTTCTCATTGAGTGGGCTTGCAAGGTCAATTGACTCGTACACCCCTAGTGTCTAAGATTTTAAACTGCCTCTTAGCCTCTGACATACGCAGGGATCGAAAACCTACTTCAAATCTTTTCTAAGTTCCTTCTAGATTTTGCTACGGGATAGAATAGACGAAACTGAGGAAATAGTTAAATTTCAGTCTATGTCTGAAGGTACTCAGAAATACTATCGAACTAAGACCACAGAATCATCACTATTACTACATAGCATAATACAAAGTCGCTTTCTCTGTCCCTATGTCCTTTTGTATGCTTAAATCTTTAAAACTACGCAACTAAGTTTTTAATAGATAAAGTGATTCAAGAGGAAGGTTTTTATGCCCATGCGAAGCCGTGGCGGGTCGCTAGTAAATAATAACTAAGAATGTCTCCCAAATGCTCGTACACACGAGTAAGTAACAGTATACTATACTTATCCTTTTATACGTAGTGGACACATACACAATACTGTTACAGTTTACAGCCATATCAAGGATATAATTTAGCCAACCAGAGATAAATTCTACCATTGTCTTCTTTCAAATTTAATTTCAACAGGATATCAAAGCCTTTCATTTTATATAATCTGCGGAGCCGATAAACCTAGTGGCAGGATTAGTTTTACAGTCATTCAGTTGCTTTTTTATTGCTAATAGCAAATTGCTTTGGCTATAGCCCGACTTTACGGCTACTCTGTGGTAAGTACCAATGCTATTACAGTGGACACGCAATGGCTGCAATACTATTTCAATAGGACGTAATACTTTTAGGATTCCGTAGCCAAATGGCAAATACGGTACCCTTCTAAATTCGTCACATGTCCGTCTGTCCGTATGGCATAGTCATTTTAATCGGAAACTATGCGATAGGGTTAAAAATTTAAAAGGTAGGTGTATCCAATGAACTGCTACAAAATTGTTCAGTATGATTTTGATAAAATTATTAAATACAAATATTCTTTATTGTTGAACATAGGTTAAAGAGTTCTTCATATTTTTTACATTGATTAGAAACGCTATGTCCTGTGCCAAAGGGACGTACAATAGTATAATAAAATTTAAGTACATTGTTATGCAAAAAACGTAAGGGTGGCACTTCATACATGTAACTTAGGGATGAAATTATATATTTTTTAAACACAGCCTTGTGTGATATCGTTGGATATGTTTTTGTAAATGATATGGAAGTTAATAAAACAGTTTTCTGATTATTTCAATATTTTGTCGTTTTCATTCGTTTCTAAAGTCGTAAAAGTCTGTCTCGTTTTTATTAAACATAGCCACTAATCTTCCTAGGCCCTGGCACAAGACTGGTAATAAAACAGTGGGTTGCATGCGGTAGCATCGCATGGAGTAGTCTGGTAGTAATTAATATTTATGGTAGTGAAAGGTTAACATTCTGCTAATTAAACCCGTAATTACCTACAGTTTATGGATAATTGGCTAGTCAACTTTTTACAAAAAATTCGAATACGAAAGTCTTATCAAAAAAAAAGGATTTCATATTATTTTAAGTACTTATTCAGGTTTTAAAAATAATTTTTGCATTAAGATAAATGAACTAAAATTGTATTATTATATTCATCATATAAGACCACTTTCTACCCACTATTGACCATCGGGCCTCTCTTTGTATACCTAGAGTAATAAGCCCATAACGCTACGCGGGCTATGGCATGCTGACGAGTTCTTTCTTAGAATGTATGATCATTATTGTAAAATTAAATTGAATCCAAAATAAATAAAGGTAAATTTGCTTGACACTGAAGCCCAGTTAAACCAACAAAGCTTTGTGAGTTTCACGACAAGATTATTGAAATTAGCAAGGACAGCAATATACTTGGCAAGCAGCATATCATTTAATACGTTGGCGGACACATGACTGCTATAGCAGTTATAACAATAAAACTTGTATTGTGTTTTCAAAAAAGTCCGAGAGCAATTTAAAAATTAAAACAAAAGTTTCTCATTGAGTAATTAGTCACAAAATACCTGCATAACAATTCACATGAAGAGAAACTATATTTAAAATGATGTTTTAATACATATACAATCTTAATATGAGCTTCTGTATTGAAACATACCCACAAAATGACCTACAGTACAGCTGCTGGCTTATATCTTGGACAAAAGATAAGTATTGCAATCCAGTGAGGGAATGCAGTCAGCCTTTTGGGCATGTTGCCTCAAATTGTAGATAGTTTTTAGTTAATTCTTTAGACTAGGTTTCCTTTTGTAAATTAATAAATAATCCAATAACAATTTGAGTTTGATATTGTCACCCAACAATTCATCATCCTTTTATCATAAGATATCCCAGCCAATATCAAAAACCAACACTGCCTTTGAAAACAAACTAACTTAATACAAATGATCAGTATTGAGAATATGTGAAGACTGCCTGATATAGACACATCAGCTGTAATAGCTGCCTCATAACAATTATCTAAGCATTATACTGATCACATTCTTAGCCATTTGGCTTTGAAGTCTGTTACATTTATATTTGTTTTTCCCTCACTTAATTTTACTTATTAGATTCGAATTTTCTGACAAAGAATGGTATGAATACATTTTAATACTATAGCATATTTTAGTTCCTAAACCAAAGTTCACAGTGAAATGCTTTTAGTCTTAGGTTATTGCTTTAGCACATCTTTTTATAATAGGAATAAGACTAACAGTCCCCAGTCCTTGGTGTGCAGTGCAAATTTTACTCGCGCTTGATCTTTGATGGCTTTATTTGTTACTCCGCTGACTCGATTACAAAAAACGACAAAATACATGATTACAAAAGCCAATAAGATATTTGTGCCAAAATCAAATAAAAGATTACTTACCAAAACAGCTACATTCAGAATATGGGATATGGTAGTTCTGGCTTATTCGTCACAAGTAGAATTAATAATAGGTAACCGATAAAATAAATAAACATAAACTAATAAAAACACTGACTGCAAAACAATACCGGGCTGTGTTGTTGATATTTTGTTTGATATTTTGATTAATACGTTGACAGTTCATGTATGCACAGCACAGCTTTACATAAATGAATGAACCGTCAACGTCAACGTGCTGTCAAGCATTCACCAGACCACAGACGGATCCACCTGTCATTAGCGTTAGACAAGCGTTAGAAAAAAGCTATCTTACTCTTTAGTTTTTAATGTACGTGAGTTCAGAACAATAACCTAAACCAATTTGACATTTGTAAATTGTATACTTGCATGTATTGATAAAAATATATTTGTTTCTTTCCGACATACTTAAAAAAGAAACAAATGAATATATTACTTGAAATATAGACTCTTTCTATGCTTTAGTTATTATTCTGAGTACGTGAGTGAGAATGAAAAAGAAGATACGTAAAAGCATTGACAATTTATTTTTTGTAGTAAAGTGAAGGCTCGATTGACTGAAAATCGATCGATTGTTTTATATTGATCAAATTATTTTCTCGTATTACTAGAACTCGGTATTAAGCAAGGTGTTCCTTTGGGGAACAGTGGTCCCAATCCCAACAAGATCTTGGTTACGGAGTTTGTATATAGATACTTATTTTGAGGCAAACAGGCTTACGGCCACCTAATGGTAAGTGGTCATCATAGCCCATGGATTTCTGCAACATCAAGAGTAATACGTGCGCATTGCCGAACCTCGCATACCTAAATCTTATCACGCTCTAAACCCTATGTTGTAGTAATGATTCATGTAAGCGCTTTTAACGCTATCTGTTATAAGCGTTTTATTATAGGATTATCAAAATTAGAGCGTTCAGGTTTTATTTTCAGTTTCAGAGCCCAAGGCATACGTTAGTTAGTACCATGTTAGTATTTATATAAAATCTGTGCCCAAGGTACGCTTTAAATAATGGGTTGTAAAGTAAAGCGCCCCTAGTAGATAGCTCAGTAACAAATAAACCTCGAATCCTCCTTCTGAGCCAGTTATATGGCTCAGAAGGAGGATTCGAGGTTAGCATGAAGTCTGATGGACGTCAGCTGCCGTACCATTGCGTTCATGAGTTTCATAGTAGTAGGTAGGTAAATAAAAAATATACCTATTTAGGAAGCTAAAGTGCGTTTCATAGAATAGTTCCTTTGCCGTCATATTGGCAGTATGACTTAACAGTGTTCCATCTACAGTTTCCATATTACCCTATTATGCTACCTTACATTGTGGGAAATATATTATTTAATACAATATTTATAACCTTTTACTAGTTCGTTGAATCATTCATTAGGTATTCATCCATCATATTTTATAACTATTAACTACTAGCGAAATCCATGCCATTCAGTGTATAGTTTATATAATGTGATTTACACAAAGGCTACATTTCAACCAAAGCAAAATACATTAAACGCGTTTTAGCAGAAAGAATCGCTCGGTAAAACGTTGCGCGTTACGCTGAACGCAGCATAATTTACGCTGTGTCATAGGGGACCTAATCCAATTCAAAACCAGATGTGGTGCTACTCTACTATAGATGTGAATATGGGATATTATTTAGGGCGCTAGGAAGGACAGATCATCATCAATAAAAAAACAAAACAACGTTAAGCAATAAAATTGCATTTTATTATTATTTTTTTATGCCTTATAGTACATCGTTCGAAATCATCCAGTTCATGAGTTTTTCGTCGAGGACCAATTTTGCGAGGTGTTGTAATTTTTTTTGACGTTGAAGCTGCCTCCTTACCTTCTTTTGTGATTTTCGACACTGTTTTTTCAGATATACCTAAAACAATATTATTATAATCATGACGTTTGAGATATAATCACGTGCTTAATTTTAGTAACGTAATTATACATCATCAGAAAACGATAAATCTTTTTCACAACATAATTTGCACTTCTACATATCAATCTATATATATAAAAGCGAAAAACACTCACTCACTCATCACGAAATCTCCAAAACTGCTGAGCCGATGAAGATGAAATTTAGCAGGAAGGTAGATTGTGACTAAGAGACGTCCGCTAAGAAAGGACTTTTGGGAATTTTATCCCTAAAGGGGTGAAAAAGGGGTTGCCAGTTTGTATGAAACTTCGTCATTTTTGAAGTGAGATACATGAAATTATTAATTTACATTTGAAGTTGGTAAAAAATAATAATGCACCAATCAGATTTTGAAAATTACATCCCTAAAGGGGTGAAATAGGGGTTGCCATTTTGTATGAAACTTTGTCATTATTGAAGTGAGACACATGAAATTTTGATTTTGAATTTGTAATTGGTAAAAAATAATAATGCATCAATCTGATTTTGAAAATTACATCCCGATAGGGGTGAAATAGGGGTTGCCAGTTTGTATGAAACTTTGTCATTTTTGAAGTGAGACACATGAAATTTTTAATTTGAATTTGTAATTGGTAAAAAATAATAATGCATCAATCTGATTTTGAAAATTATATCCCGATAGGGGTGAAATAGGGGTTGCCAGTTTGTATGAAACTTTGTCATTTTTGAAGTGAGATACATGGAATTAAAATTGAAAATGTCTTTTGGTATAATATTTTGTATTGAATTGTATTGTATGTACACAAAATATTGTAAAAGGATACAATACCTAATTGAAGATAGAGTGCAAAGGTTTTATTTATTTGTTAATATTATGAGTTCAGTAATGTGTCAATAGATGGCGCCACCATACATTTTAAAAGTCGATATGGTTTGTCGTTCGCATTTAATCATCATGTGTAGTAATTGAAATTTCAAAATTCTTAATAAATAAATCAATTTTTTTTTTTTTGCTTTTCTAACGATTTGATTGTGTGTTTAGACGATTTGGTACCTGCTAAATATAAAATAATAAAATTAAATTGGAATTGTTTGGAGTATGGAGTGGTAATTGCGGCATTGTAATGTATGTATGTAGTTTAATGTCTGCGTTTTGGACTACTCATTGATTCGTTTAATTTAAGTTTGAAAAGTATTTTTCCGGATTTCGAATAGTAGTTTGAAAATAGGTAAACCTGTGTGTTATTTTCCATAAGTTAGTTGCATATTTTAAATATATTGTAAGGTTTCTCAAATAAATTGTAGGTCTTTAAGTATATTTGTATTCATTTCTAATTAGTTAGTAGATTAATATAATTTCTATTTCTATGAAAGAACAAGGGCAATTGATAAATCAACGCCCAGCCTAAACCATAAAAGCTATAAACTTGAAATTTGGGCCGAAGTTTTATATTAATACGTAGTGCTCAGATAAGAAAGGATTTTTCAAAATTAGACCCCTAAAAGGGTTAAAATTGAGGGCAAAGTTTGTTTGAAAAAAATTAAAATCTTCACTGATGTACTTGAAACTTGGCAAGAATGCTTCTCAACAAAAGTAAATAACTGCGTGTTTCAGCGTTTTTTGAAATTCAACCTCTAAAGGGGTAAAAAGGGGGAGGTTAACTTATTTATCATCACAAAACCGAAACTATAAAAGCCATAAACGTGAAATTTGGTTAGTGTCTTCATTATATATACTATATACTGCTTACATAAGAAAGGGTTGTTCACAATTCCAACTCTTACATCCAAAAAATTTGCGTACCTATAGACAAATTACATTTGAAATTTCGCCAATTACTAACAACGCATGTTGGCCTATCGGTAGAGGTCGCTGATTATTTTTTTGAGTAGAGGGTTCTAATCCTGCTAAACATGACTTTTTTTACTTACTTTTTTTCGTTTTGTATTAGTTTTTTAGAATTCTATATTTTTGCTTTTAATATTTTAGTAAAGAAATGTTTTAAGAAATAGCTGGATCGAATCCTGCCACAAACAATAATTTTCTGTTTTCGTTTTTTATTTGTTTTCTAGAATATAAGAGAAAAAAAATCATTTTTTGGAATTTTTGTCTCTCTGGTACGTTATAACTTCAAAACTACTCAACAGATTTGAACGCGGTTTTCACAGGTGGATTACATATAATTAGGAGCGTTGTCAGAACTTTGTTTCGTCAAAATCGGTTTAGGGAAAAAGAAGTTATGGTCAGTTGAAGTTTACTTCTAACACTGCTTCAAAACTTTTAAACAGAGTTGAATGCGGTTTACATAAACGTATTTAATTTAGATAAAGCTAGAATTTCTACTTCGTTTTATCGATATCAATAAAGAGAAAAACACACTGCAGTCTCTATTAAATTTTAATAAAATAACACATTGAATGTGTGTGGGCGTATAATTTAGTTACATAAATATGAGTAGATGGCGCTGACTTTATTTTAATAATTTTTTCGCATATGTTATAGCAGATTGAAAATTTTCCTTACGGCAATTAATTTGAATTATTTAAAAAAAAATTGTTTGTTGATTTAGTTCTATTGGTTGGTTTGTTTATCGGTCGTGTTGTATTGTAAGCTATTTGAATTGGTTGGTTGGTTTGGTTTGGCTTTGGTTTAAAAAATAATCAAATCGGCAAGGCAGTTCAGTTATTATTTGACGGAACATACGGTCGTGTCGTAAGGTTTAATTTAACTAACTTATCACTTTTTATTACAGACATTATACTAGAAGGTAATAAATTTGAGTACGTGCAAGAATATGTTTATTTGGGACAAATTATTGCACCGAAAGAGGCTATGTCTAAGGAGATAAATAAACGAATTGCCTGTGGTTGGAAAAAATATTGGTCACTGGCTGAAATTATGAAGAGCAAAGATTTAAGCATGTATATAAAAAGAAAGACTTTTAACATCAGTATTCTTCCCTGTCTAACATACGGTTGCGAAACCTGGTGCCTCACATCGAACCAACGGGAAAAGCTGGCAAGGTGCCAGCGCTCAATGGAGAGAAGTATGCTAGGAATAAAACTTAAAGACAAAATCAGAAATTCCGACATCAGAAAAAGAACTAAGATTATAGACATACTTACACGTATTGATCATCTAAAATGGGGATGGACTGGCCACATGTTACGCTGCAATATCAACAAATGGAGCAAACAAATTACTTTGTGGTACCCTAGGGACGGCCTAAGAAAACAGGGTCACCCATTATCCAGATGGGAAGACGAAATTCGCTTAACACTTGGCCCATATTGGACAAGAGTTGCTGCTGACAGAGGACAGTGGAGAGAGTTGGAAGAGGCCTATGCCAAGAGGCACACCGAGTTGAGACATTTTGTGAAGTGTAGATAAATTGTTCTAACCATGTAATTTCGGAAATAAAGGCTTTATTATTATTATTATTTGTATCTCCTTTGACGATCACGGGTCTATTCACCCCGGACTTTTGAGAGGCTTGCGCGGGGATATTGATCCAACGCGTAGAGGCCCTTTGGAGAAGTTGATGTTATGTGGTGCTCCTACCAAAACCCGTTCCCGGCTATATCAATAGATGATATATCCATGAACAGGTCTCGGCAGGAGGAGGAACTATTTCTAATGATTGAAAAGGAAATATGGGTTATGGAAATGAAGTTTGGATGGATAGAAACTGGGCTATTGTCATACATAATCGGACACCTGCCATAATCATGATTACTGACTTTCTGTGGCAGGCGGTGACTTGCCACTCAGTGGATGGGCCCCCCAAATCAGTCACCGAATTTGGCAACAGAGGGGCAACATTGGAATGAGCGGCTAAGGGTGTCGAGAGGTGCGGCACCGGTTTCACCATCACGAGGATCGCCTCGTGAGCGGGTTTCCCCGTTATTACGCCATTACGTGCAATACACTTCCACCCTTCGAGCATATAGCTCTTGCGACTCCACTCTGGCCGGCCGGCTAAGGCAAACCAGAGGTAGGGGCCTGTCACCTCATCGGTGTCCACTCCGACTCTGACGAAGGAAGGTCGGAGGCGAGGAGCAGGGGATTCCCCTGGGAGCACTCAGGTCCGCGGTGTCGCCACTCACCAACAGCTCGCCACAAGCTGCCCTGCGTTGACTGACTGCACTGGGAAGGGAACCCAGTGGGCGATGGGGTCGTCACATCCCTACGCCGGGTTATTATTATTATTATTATCACTTTTTATTGAGATTTTCTCCACTTTTCACGCCCACTATAACTTTAGGAGTGGCTTTTAGGTCCGAATGACCTAAATCTAATGAGGTAATAGGCTGCGTCTACTCTTTTAGAGACAAAGATGTGATAGTATGAATGTTAATATTTTCAGTTTGATATCGTAGCAATGTAATAGTTTTATTAAATTGGCACGGGAATAGGATACTATAGATTTAACTATAGGTATGGATAGTTGTAGTTTCCACAGGTTACGCGAAAAGCTACCTACACGCGGGCGGAGCCGCGGGCAACAGCTAGTCTACATATATAATCATTCCGAAAATGTTGAAAGTGGTGAAATAATGATAAAATATTGGTTCTGAAAATTAGCAACTTTTTCCCAGGTGGCATAACTACCAAAATTCTGCAGTGCGTCGGAAATGTTCAAGTAGGCGAAAACATTATTATTAAAATTAAATTAAACGGCAAGGGTAATTAACTGATGCTGGTAACCCTATTTCACTAACCTGTAATGGCGGCGACCCGAGCTTGTACACATCTTAATGGAATAATTGGGGTGTCGTTGCGTTTTTCACGTTCACAAAAGTCCTTCACTTTTAGCACCATCATTCTTTCACCACTTTTTAATGTTTTCGGCATGGTTTCCTTACGAAAATGCAGTCAAAGTTGTATAAACTCGCAGTATACGTTTACCGTGTTGACGTATTTGACAAACAGTGGTGCCAACATGTCGACAAAGGAACTATTAGATGAAACGCACTTTAGGCATTTCATTGAATTTTTAGTATATTCCTCGAAAATGTAAATTTTTCAGGTTATAATTATATAATGAGTCAGTTATCTAAAAATAATTCAGCTGGCGTATAGCGGTGGAATGGAAAGGGTTGTCAACTGAAGTTTAGAATACTTTAGTTAGACTACAGATTACATAATACTGGTAGTATTCTCAAAGAAGCATCATTAATTTATTGAGCAATATCATTCCCAAGAAATAATACTATAAAATTCCAGTCATAAAATATTATATCGAAAATTATAGTATAAGTACTTATAAGTACCTATCGAATGAAGAAGTCTGTATACGTATTTTATATAATTAATAATTATTAATAATTTATTTTACAACTCATACACCAGGTGGTATCAAAAAATTCTAGTGGGTACAAACAGGTGGAATCAAAACAGATCTAGATTACCGGGTCACCCATTTTATTATCGGAATTGAGCTATAGCGACCAAAGCAATCAAACAAATTTAAACAGATTTAATATCTTGAAAATATCTTCTGAAAATATACTTATCACTTTTTTGAAGACACTACACTAGGCTCCACTGCACATGGGCGAATGACCTTGCATACTCAATAGATACCTCTAGATATTAAAAACAATTTTTTTATATTATTACTAATCATAGGTAACAACAAATCAAGCATGCAAAAAAAATTAGGCATATACTTATATTTTTGTTAGATTAGGTAGGTTTAGTAAGTAAGAAAGTACTTAAAGTAAGCAATTACCTACATTGTAGCATGCAGGTGTAAATGTTGGCAATTAATTTTTCACGTAGCAGGTCGTTGATCGTTACATTTCCGTCACGAATTGATTTTTGTATGTGCAGTAGCACAAAAATAGCATCCCGGGAGTCGCTGCGTACGCGCTGCCAGTTCAGATATTAGCGCCGGACGCCCAACTCGTTCCGCCCAACTGTTACTACAGTATACGAAAGTAGCTTCTCAACCTGGAATCACTTTAAACTTGCATAACTTTACATATTTGCAGTGATAGTGTAGGACATAACAAGTACTATGTGACTTTTAAGTGTTATTATTAGTACGAGTTGCTGGAATTGTTCCAAGTGTATTGTGAATCTTATATATGGTAAGGCATCTGCCCTTTTAAGCCTGGCAATTTACATTTCGGTATCTAATGTGCATTAATTTCTCTCAGTTTTGATTTGAATTGATCTTACGGATGATCAAAAATTCCAGACATTTTAATGGCTTGTAGCCAAACAATTATAACAAAACTAGAAGTGAAGTAGGAAAATGTCGAGAACAATGAACTGAAATACGGAATTGTTATGTCCCAATCATTTACCCACTTGTTGGTTACTCACGTTTTGAAGACATTTCTTAAATGTTTTATGGCCCCATTGTTTAGTCAAATTATGATATTCTAAAATTGATCTGGAATTAATCTACTCCTCAACATTTATCAGTTTGTCAGTGCCAGTATTTGTCTTACCAAATCCACTAGCATGGCATGAGGCTTATTTTAATGCAACGGCGGCTATTTGAATGGTGGGGTTACGCATGACATAAGAGGGATCATCGTTTACCTAAAGCCCTATCTTTATGTACTCTGCTCTCTATACCTAAATCTACTCTGATATGGTTGGAGGCAAACTGATGTATGGTGATCAACATCCTCAGAATGTGTTTAAAAAAAAATAAAAATAAAACATTTCTACGAATTGAGAACCTCAGCTTCTTTTTTAAGTCTGTTCAAAAACACCTGCGTTTTAAACATATTTAGGAGCAGCTTGCTACCAAAAAGACATCTTGTCAAAGATCTTGTCGATACACGTTTCCTCTATACTTCTTCTTATTGTATTGATGGTACCTATTCGATTCTTCCAGTATCTTAACAAACCAATATAACATATCTGTCAGATAATAGACATTGCGTATATGCGGAACTTAAGATCCGAAGCAATACTTGTTGGGTTGGCAGCAGAAAAACGCTGACTGGAATGAAGATTTACCAAGGCCAACATTTTCGAAAGCGATGAGGAGAACTAAAATATGAATGAAGTACTTAGCTTATTCACGAGAATGCAAACATTTTGTGGGGTAGGTAATGATGTTTGCATTCTCGGATTATTTTAAAAGGGAATTCATTCAACCTTAAGTTCACTCCTAGAGCAAGAGGTTTTCGTAAAGATTCCCTTGACGAATTTAGGTATCTAGAATTTATATATTTTGGTGATCTTGTTCACTTTTGTTGTGGCGTCTCTAATTCTCTATCGATCGTCGTAAATTCTTTTATAAAATCAGCTTGTTCAAAGTTTGTTAGGGAGAAAAGCTCCATGTATACAGTATTTGTCTGCCCAACCTTTCACATTAACATAATCACTTTTCTTTACACCTTTTTCAAACAGTGAAGCCTAAAATTTTATTTAATCACAAATACCTAAAATTTACTAAACTTAGCGGTAGCAAAGTTGCAGCACATTTGTTTGCATAACAAAGTTATTCTTGAATTCAACAACTTTGTCACAGATTCTTTCATAAAGTATAACAATAAACTATTGCAAACATTTGGGATGAGACTAATAGTGACGTCATGAAATGACGTCAGGTCCTCTGTCTGGATCTGGAGTAGACATCAGTTTCTGGCTATCGTCCAAGATCAGTCACTCAACTGTTTTGCGAGAAATGGGGACGATCATCATCCATATCCGTCCGATTTGCTCTGCCTCTACGGAATACTTAATAGTGGTTTCAGTAACATCAGTCATTGAATCCTGATTTAAAATAATCACCGCTATTTTGTTTCGGATTAAAATTATTCATGGTCAGTGAAAATGATGGGATGTCCAGTTACATATCTTGTGTTGTGACTATCACAGTAACTTGTAGGGGACGTCACCATTTTTAACCGACTTCAAAAAAAGGAGGAGGTTATTAATTCGTCGGAATGTTATATACTCCACAAAGCTTATATTTACCTCGCTTTACTGTTTTTTTAATTATCTAAATTTATATCAAATTGTTATTTTTCAGTATTTATTATAGAAGATCATAGAAGTAACTATTTATGGCAGATCTAAACTAAATATGGATTTAAAATAAAGATAACAATTATGAACAATGGTACTAGAAGAGCCTTAACGGGCTCAATTCATAAAATTAGAGAATTTGAGCTTGAAAAGGTATTTATTTTCAATTAATTAACAATATTTTTTTTTAAATTTAATGCAGCTTTTAAAACCTTTACTCTGTTTTAATGTAATTACTCTGGTTTTATTTTAGGTAAGCTTAGTAGAAGAATTTGACATACTCCAAATTGTTGGGGAAGGATGGTTTGGAAAAATTCTACTAGTTGAACATAGAGCCTCTGATACTGAAATTGTATTGAAAGCTCTCCCAAAGCCATATGTCTCTATACGGGATTTTTACAGAGAATTTCATTACAGTTTACATTTAAGTGCACATAAAAATATCGTCACTACATTTGATGTCGCTTTTGAAACTGCAGGATTTTATGTATTCTGTCAAGAATATGCTCCATTAGGTAATTTGTTTTTTTAATTATTAATTAACATTTCAGTTTTCTACACACATTTTATCTAAAAATAGATTAACCCCCTTATTTATAAAAAATAACAAACGTTTATTAAGCTCATTTGCACTAAAATGTGTTTTTTCGCGTATAAAATTGATGAGAAATAAAGGGCCAATATATTTTTGTTAGAATGGGGTAAACCAAAGGTTTGTTTATTTTAATCAATAGGGGTAACTTTGTAAGGTCAAATTACAAATTGAATAGTTACAATACGTAAGTATTCGACAATGATTACTGCGGTTATTGCAAATTATACTGATATTTTCGTAATGTCTCCTATAAGAGCGGACAAATTTAACAAACAAAAAAGCAATTAAAAATCGGTCTGCCAGCATTGAGCTATAAAAAGCTCTAACTACGTGAAAATAAAAAGAAAGTTTTTCTTAGGTACACCTAAGTAGTAATTTCTCTTTATCTACAGTTAGGTTGGCAGTCAAGCATACGGTCTATATAAGATGGGCGCGACCTCACCGTAGCCAGCGCTGCCTACACATGGTCACAGATTATAGAATGCTACGTGGTTCAGGGTCTTTCACTACCGAAAAGTTGAGAATGAATTACCCAAGCAGATGACCTTTCAAAAGGTCTGATCTAGGTCTAAAACTTACCTGTTAGTCGAAAACTTTAATTATTTTTCTGCTCAAATTACTGTTCATTAATGTGACGTTGGAAATCAGCCAAAATAGTGATTTCAATGAATGTATCAAGTAGCGCTTTTCTAAAACTAACACTCAACAATACATAAATATCAATTTATGTTTTCGCAGACAAAACATATTCTTTTAAATTAAATTTGTATAATACCATATTTCAGGTGATCTCACATCGAATATGCTGGATACAGGAATTGGTGAAATACATACGAAACGAGTCGCAAAGCAATTATCGGCAGCTCTTGAACATTTACACCAGCGAGAGTTGGTGCACAGAGATGTTAAACTTGACAATATTCTAATATTCAAGTCAGATTTCTCACGTATCAAACTCTGTGATTTTGGCGAGACTAGAAAAGTTCAATCAGTAGTAAGAAGAAGAAATGAATGGCTGCCGTATTCACCGCCTGAAGTTTTATCTTTATCAATGGATAGTAGTTACAAGTAAGTTATCGACCATGCATGGTTGATTGACCGTGTCACCTACACGAAATGAGATGAGAGGACCTATTTTTTTATTAACTTTTATACAAGAAAATTATAAAGGTTGTCCTAGCCCTAGCTATTAAGTTAACTACGTTAAGAACTTAGTAACTTTATTAAAAAATTAAAAACTAAACGGAAATAAGTAAATCATGGAATATATTTAGGTAAGTATTTTAGGAGTAGGTATTTACAACTAAATAAAATAATTAGAAGGTTATAAGACCAGTCTTGGTAACTTAGGTACAGATAACCCAAGCAACTAGCTTAGGTAACCGAAACAATACAAGTTTATCTTTGATCTATGAAGTTAATATAAGAAAGAGTGTGAGAGAAGAATATAAAAATTATGTTAAGGTACCATTTAAGTTTCGAATATCATTAAATAAAAGGTTGTTGCAAACCTAAATCTCTGAAGTTTCTCTAATCACATATATCACTATTATGCAAACACTTGTCTAATGTTTATTGCCGCGGTAACGTAAAGATCTACATAACTTATACTTTTCGTAGTATTGTGAGCGCAATGGATATAAATTATTAAGGAATGTAAACAACACCAGCTATTATTCATTCAAATGTTTATTTCTTTGCTTCCAGAGCTCTAATAATCCACGATGTTTGGCAGTTTGGAATAGTTATTTTCATTTGCTTGACTGGATGTTTGCCCTGGCAAAAAGCTGCGTTTGACGACCCGAGGTACACAAGGTACAAATCTAATTTTACTATTATATTTTTTAAATATAATGTAAATACATTCAATATATATATGTTTAAAAATGTTTTATTTCTCTTAGCTATTTCAATTGGTACAACAGCTCAAACCCACTGAAGAAGCAGCCAAAACTTTGGAAAATGGTTTCGTCAAGAGCGCAAAAGATGTTTAAAAAGTTTATTGAGCCTCGAGATTTTAGAAGAGCCACGAATTTTCAAGAATTATCTCGTTATTTAGATGATCGGTGGATGGCTAAAGGATACACAGATAGAGTTGGTAGGTTGAACATACTTTAATCAGTAGATACATTTTATTTCATTATCTCCCATTGCCACTTTTCTATTTTGGTCGGTACTTCCAAAGAAAAGTAGTAAATTAAACCAGTGCAAGTAGTAAAGTAACTCTTTTACTACTTGCACTGCTAGTGTAGAATTATTTAATCTATACTTACTTGCACCCATAATCTTTATATTTTTGTGATTTTGTCTTAGTGATATTATATCATATACCTACACCAAGTACCTAAGTAATTTAGTTTCACAAGAAACCCCAATTAAAAAGCATTAATAAAAAAGGTGTCGATTTTCAGTTTGTAGTGTTCTACGAATCTATTAATACCAAAGCCAGCCTGAAAAATATTTATTACTTTGTTTTCATTTCAGCTGGAGGAGATATAGATGAATTATGTCCGTCAATGTATAGTTTTCATAGTGATCCTAATGAGAAAAATATTCTTCTAAAACATTTCCGTGATAATGGTATAGAAACCACAGTCGATCGACAAGTAAAGAAACAAAGAATAAGAGAATGGATACAAAATAGCGTCATTGAAGAAGCCGACGAAGAGGTGAGTTCTAGTTAACTTACCTGTCGTAGTTCGTAATTCTAGCTAAAACAAAAAAACGGTATTTTATTATTTTTAAATAACTACTCTAATATTTCGAAATAATTACTTACAGGAGGAGAGCAATTATGAACCCAGTGTATACGACGATAGCGATGTTGAACTAGAAGACCGGTCAAGACCTCATCCAATTGATGAAAGTCACCGGGTAACATTACGTTACGATACAGAAAAACATATAAACCCAAGAACAGGTGAAATCATCGAAGGCGTCAAACATACACCTGAAAAAAATCCATTGTCTTACGATGTGCAAAATATTGAACCTGTTGCACCTGTTAATGTCGTAAGAAGATATGGAGTTAAGGAAGAAGGTTTTTCACATAGCTCCACTAAAGATAGCGCTTATGGATCAATGGAAGTAAAAGTCAATACAACAAAGACAACCTCAAACAGAACTGAAAATAAACAAATGTCAACATTATCTACCCCTACACAAAATTCTCCCAGTAGATCTTTGGCAGGATCTTCAGTTCAGCTTAATCCATCGCCATTAACAGCGCATGCTCAAAGAATTCAAAGAAGTGAAGAAGTGTTTTCGAAGGAGATGGAAAACATAAAAGGTAGTTCCTCGACAGTTCATTCCTTAGGAAATTCTTCAAAGTCGAACAGCCTTCATGTTGCACGCAACAATTCATTAGATAATCCATCTATTGTGAAAATTGACGTAGTAGCACAACAAACAGAAAATGTTAATATAGCCACAAAAAACAATGATCCTGTGGTAACACAAAATGGATTTAGTCCTGGTAATGTACAACAAACGAAATCATCTAATTCATACATATCCATGAAAAGTTCTATATATAATGAGGTAAACAATAGAAACGAACAGAAAAATAGTGTCGATAATAATATGGGAAATCACCAAACTGACAGTCCTTATACGTCCATGATGAATATTGTTCAAGGTCAAATGAAAATTAGTCCTCATACTAATGAACTTAATAGAAATGTCGTCAAAATGACTGTTAAACCATTTAGTAACACTAAAAAGTCGTAGTTGCTCAAAATTTTTAAGTTAGGTAGATAGTTCCAAAAGAAATTGTTTTTCAACGTTTATTTTGAAAATTTTAAATTTTCTGGTAATCTGTTCATTTCTAACTTCTCGTATAAGGTAGTATAAATAGACTACCTAACTTACCTGCCAAATTTCATTTTCATAATATAAGTGACGTTTCCCTTTTATATAATATACTACCAAAGAATTTCGAATCGCGCGCGGTCACACGAGGTCGCGGTTTGACGGGAGGCAATTTTTTTTTAAGCACTTGGAATACTACTTATTTATTATTATTATATTCATTGACAATGAAAAACGGTCATCTGGGGGACATCATGATTTATAATATTTGGTTCTCATTTGATTTTTTTATCACAGAGTACTCCTATGAGGAGAGCTCGCCATCACTACCAAGAAGAAATTGATATGACGACGATATGCTTCCATTAAATTAACATATTGGCATTCAATAAGTTGGAGTTGGAGGATTGGGTCATATTATTTATCTACCTATTTGCAGGCATGTCGCGCTTTCTAATTACCTAGTAATGATTCAATAATTGATAGGTATTTATTAGGTGTCTATATTTTTTTAGTTAATTGATAATCAACCAAATAATTTTTTCAGCGATATTTTTATAATTGATTTTAATAAATTATATAAGTATTATTGTAATTTAGACCTTCTTTTATACTTTTATGTTTATGAATATCCTCATGTTTATACACGTAAAAAAAAACAAATGTATGTTCATCAAAATCTTTTAACCTATGAGATTTATTTTAGTACAAAATAATTACCTATTTTGAAAAACAAAGCAAGTATATAAAAAACAAAATTTAATATTTTATACTATTTTATATTATATTATTTATTTAATTAAGTACTTAAATTAATTCAATAAATCAAAGATTTTGTTAGTAATTATATTAATGTACTTACTTAGGTAAATTACTAGTTAAAATATTTATAACGTAATATGTATTTATCTTTGCAATGCTTTATAAGTTCTTTTTTAGTTTATTTTATATGAAAATATAGTAAATGCATTTTTTGCAAATGAAATTGTTTTTTATTTAATGGCTTCTCCATGCGATTAAGAAGAATAGTAAAAAATCTAATTGTTTCAAATCCGTTTACCAGGGGTACTGGGGGGTTACTACCGTCTCTTAAAACCATGCAAGAACAAGTGAGTAAGCGGGACAGCGCGCTACGTGATGTAAGGCGACATCTCCCTTACTCAATCGTTCTTGCATGGTTTTAAGAGATGGTGGTATGGTAAGCCACCTGCAGTATGCAGTTTTAATAGCATAATATTTTAAGCCATGCCGAAGCGTGATTGCCTTCCAAAGAATTTATATACAACACTAGAATGCTTACGAATAACAATAATCGCAAAAAACAACATTCAAAATTAATCCTTATTACTCTACTGCAAAGTTGATTTACCTTTAAAGCCTACATACAAATACCTAACGTTCCAGAAAAAGGTCCAAAATTTGTAGGTGTCCCTTTTTCTCTTGAATATTATACAACTTACTAGAAAGAGATACCTACAATCTTTAGTTCGGGAACGGCTTTTGTCCTCCGTAAGCATTCTAGTGTTATATATAAATTCTTTGTTGCCTTCACATGCTGAAGTTGCCAAGATGCAGAGCAAAGAGCGAGTGTTCTGCGCCCCAAAATAGAACCCCTGACTAGGTAGGATACCTGAAAAAAACCGAGTATGTCTGCAGATTTGGGGGAGGTAGTCTGCTAGTGAGCAGACTAGGACACAGCCCGCACAGCGGCCCAATCACCTACCTTAGCACATTAAATTTTTTCAGTAGTTTCATTCAATACAGTGTCTCACAACTGCTTATGTTTTTGAATCGTTTTAAGCCTTCGCAGTAGGCCCTGGGGCTTACTACAGTCTCTTAAAACCATGCAAGAACGAGTGATGTCATCTAACATCATACAATACATCGCAAACATTACATTGCGTTGCGCATGCTGTCTCGCACGAGTTACCATACGACGTATATGTATAGTTCGCGGCATATACGTTGGTAATAAACTGAAATGACCTTGAATGCGCAGTAGCCGATTTTCATACAATTTTTTACTTGCGCAGCCCCCCACGTTCCGTTTGTGGCCAATTTATGTGCCGGGTATTATACGAAATGGTTAAATTGTATCTAAATCGAGTAGATCGCATCACTATTATCACAGCTGTCTGTCATTATAATATATAGTCTGTGGTCATGTCATGATCAAAAACAATATGTCAGTATTGTCAGTCAATCAATTGTCAAACAAAATTGAAATGGAAATTTTATAACGCCGTCGCGCGCCTTAACTTCCCATTACAATGGAATTGTGTTTCTTCTACTAACGTTTAAACGCCGGTGTCATTTCAGATATTAGTGAAAGATTATTGTGTAACATTTAAAATACTATAGCATTCTTATAATACATGTAAAATCTATAATAATATGATTTAAAACATAACCTATAAGCTTTATTTTTCGTTTCAATATTATTTATATAGTCCGTTCTATATCTTTAAAATGCAAAAACTACAAGATAGTGTGTTTTCTATTGTCAAAAGAACAAGTTTATCTTCTTCAGTGTTTAGCTTTCTTCAACCATCAGAAGAAAATCCAGGTACCTACAGCAATTTTTTTTTATTTAGTATGACAACATACATTAGAATAGTTAATGAATGTGGGTGTAAAGTTTACACTTTTTCACGGCCGCAGATCATAAAGTGATCACGTCAACATCTCCAACGCACACAAAATAACAAAATAACTGATTTTAAAATTCTGAAAACAGGTAACCTAAAAACTCATTTACATACCGATTGAGTGCTTCCTCTTTTTATCGAGTCGAAATGACTAACATTTCGTGGTGAAAGGATCAGCCAATCTGCTTTACCGACTAGACTGTCCGCACCGATTGTTGCCCAGGGTGTGCTGGATGTATTCGAATTTTAATACATTACATGGGGAGGCTCCTTTCTAGTGTTGTGGTTGAGTGATTATTTTAAAAATTTTGATGATGATTTTGATTGTGGTGATAAGAGTATATATTCTTCCTCCCTGTCTCACTTACCAGTTGCTTCCTTAGCTGACTGCTTCAGAGTCCAGGGTAAGGTTATGTCCTTTCCTTTCTTTTACAGATTGTAACCCCTTGGGGCAGATCCTTAGTGACACCAAACATGCCTGGCTGGCCCTTGGTCCGAAGTTTTGTGTCATTAACCTTAAGACTGGTTTGAAAGTCGCTGCAAGAAATTTTGGGCAACTTAATGGGTAACTAATTATATTTACTTAAGTAGTTATGATTTTGGGGTCTTAAGTGATCTTTATAATTTTGTGCAACAATAAATTCTGTTTAAAATAAAGAACAATAGTTTTTATTTACAATCTACAGGTGTCATAAAAATTAACTGCATATTATTATGTTGAAGCTATTATATTAGCCAAAAAAAAAAAATGAAAATGCTGTAGTGTTTGTGAGACCTATAGTCAAAGGGTTTATTGACTATCATTTTCAATGATGTAATATATCTGAATTTCTTTTCAGCCATACCCAAGTATCCATATCAAGTGTAGTTGAACTCCCTACTTCGCTCTCCAACAATTCACAACAGCTCATCATCAGTCTGCAATGTGACGATGGAACAGGCATGATCTGTGTGTTGCACATCAATGGATCACAAATATTACGCTGTATTCAAACTGAAGTGGTTGTCACACAGTTATCTGTCTGTGATGATGTTCCGGACGGACCTTTTGGTTGTTTTGATGGTGTTGTGATGGCTGGTACTAAGAATGGGGAGATTTTTGTATTTGATCTCTATCGCGCTAGTCTTATTCAAGGTAAGGTTAATTAAAAAGCTTTTTAAATGTGTAAGTATGGTTTAGTTTATAGAAATCTCATCTACTAATTCTTACGTATTGAATTAAAGAAACTATTAACTTTTTAACATTGACTGCATAAATACCGCATTGTTCCGTCTGTATGACACATTTGTTTAATAACAAACTTATGCTTGTGTGAATACTGGAGATTTACCTAATAGTGAAGTTTTACCATATCCTATTTTTCTTATTATTTAAGCTGTTACTAGCCTCAGTACTAAGCCTAAGAATCTTGTATATGTTTATTAAATAAAATAAAAAATAGCAAAAAATAACAATAATAAAATCTCCAAACTTAAGATGCACACGCATCAGCTTTATATGCTGCTAGTGTGTTTAAGAATATAAATAAATAAATAAATAAATAAGTATTTGACATAGATAAATAAACTTTATTAATCTTTGTCAAAAACTTGCTTGCAACTCGTAAATTAGTTTTTACGTTCTTTTTACGACTTTCAAACACTAACATTTGTTACAGCATTGAAAGATATATCTCAAGGTTACGAACATCTAGTACAAGGTGAACAGAATCCTGCTAATCTAACATTTCTACCGTTGAATGCTATACGCAGGCTAGAAGAACAGAGAGACCTGGCCATTGAGAATGAACATCACATAGCTGTACTATTGAATGAAAGCTCCTTAGTAGAAGATCAATACCTGTTCTGTAACCCTGATGGGTCAATATGTATGAAGGCCAAAAGAGATCAGATTAGAGTAACAGCATTGCAGTATATTCCGCAGCTGGCTAGTTTGGCTGTCGGTTACAATTTTGGAGCATTTCAAATATGGAATATGATCACTTTGGAATTGGAATACACATCTCAGGTCAATGTTGAATGTTTGCCGGTCACACATTTTGGATTTCAGGTGGGTAGTCTAAAAAGATGATTTAAGAAATAGTGACTCTGTTAACATTTTTTCCATTTCTCAGCAAAATATGGATTTGCTTATGTTTATTTATTTGGTTGAGCAGGCAGATTAATAAAGTACTTCTTCTTCGTGTCAATGACCTATATTTTGGATGCCATAAAGAAAATATATAGGGATACTAGCTGTTCCCCGCGGCTTCGCCCCGCGTGGGACTCGGTTATATCGCGCCCAAAAGTAGCCTATGTTTGACCTCGGGTCGTTAACTACATCCCTACCAAATTTCATCACAATCGGTCCAGCAGTTTAGCCGTGAAGAGGTGACAGTCAGACAGACAGACAGACAGACAGACCGACAGACAGACTTTCGCATTTATAATATTAGTATGGAAGTATGGATTAGTATGGATATGGATATTTGTATTAGACACTATCTGTTAGCTGCGGCTCCGCACGCGTGGGATTCTGTTATAACTATCGCGTCTATGTTTGATCATCATCATCATCATTTCAGCCGCAGGTCGTCCACTGCTGGACGTAGGCCTCCCCCAAGGATTTCCAGAACGACCGGTTGAAAGCGGCCTGCATCCAGCGTCTGCCTGCGACCTTCTTTAGGTCATCTGACCATGTGGTCGGTGGATGTCCGACGCTGCGCTTGCCGGTGCGTGGTCGCCATTCTAGAACCTTTCTGCCCCATCGGCCATCGTTTCGTCGCGCTATGTGCCCTGCCCACTGCCACTTCAAAGAGCTAATCCGCTGGGCTATGTCGGCAACCTTTGTTCTCCTACGGATCTCCTCATTTCTGATGCGGTCTCGAAGGGAAACACCGAGCATAGCCCTCTCCATAGCTCTTTGGGCGACCTTGAGCTTTCTTATGAGGCCCATAGTAAGGGACCATAGTAAGTTTGATCCCTGGGCCCTAACTATATCGGTCCAGCCATATAGCTGTGAGTAACAGACTTTGGCATTTATAATATTATTATGGATATTACCAACGTTATATGGGTCTGATTGAAATATAAGAACTAATGTGAACCTGGTTGTGTAGAAAAAAAAATTGTTAAAAACCATTGTATCTTTGCAGGAGCCGTGTGACGATCCCAGAGCATTTTGTTATCTCTGGGTAGTATTTTCGGTTTTGGACCGGCTTGAAGAGGAGGAGTTTCCCCTGGCAGTAATGTACTCCTTGACATACCATGGAAAGAGGATGCTATCTGACACTAAGTGCCTCTATCAGGTTAGTGGCCTTGAAAAATATGTGTAGGAAATCAACCATATGCTGGGTGCATGGCTCTTCTATGACATTAAGGTGCCACCTGCATGTTGATGTCGTACTCCGCTATATAAATGAAGATCTAAATTCTAAAATTGTATTTATTTTACACCACATGTTACGATATATACAAGAAGTTATGATATATACAATCCTATCTTAGCTGATGTTTCCTTGCTACATATTTTCTAAATTTCAGCTTTTATAAATCAAAGTTGTTGATCTAATAATGGTTTGATTTATTATTACAAGTCAAATAATAAATTACTTTTTATCAGCTAGGACCGATATACAACTTCTCGTCTAAGCTTTGGTACTAATCACGGTAAAGATAGGAGCACCAACCCCGCTCCTATCACTGGGATCCAGCCTGAAGGGTACTACGTCCGTGCCTACCTATGTCAATCAAAAGTTACACTTTGAACATATTAAAATTATCAACAGCAATATCATATCAATATCAAATACTAATAAAAGCTATGTTAAAACACCAGAGCACAACACACGTCTGCACCGCTCGGCACCCAAAGAGAAGAGAGCGTAACAATGATACTCACCCTGACATTTTTGCTTGAAACAGATGTCATTATGTTTCATTCAAATGTGCCGAGTTAAATTTTATAATATAATTGGCCGAGAGGCGGATTCGTAGAACGACACCGGGATGCACAGGGTCGGTTGGCCTTCTAATTCACACGTTACGAACGATCGAATTTCATATTTGTATATTTATCTTTCTAGGAATTCAACATGGCCACATTAAGGTTTCAAGTGGATTTAGGACCAATAGAAGAGTCTGTGCCGGCGGTGGGCGGGAAATGCCTGTCGTGTCACACATACGCTGTCAATTCTACACTAGGAGAGGAGGGGGAAGACAGTATGTTCACTAACTTTTACAATAACTTTTGTAACGATTTTCAAATTTAATTTTACCCGCGTCTTGATGATATGTACAAAAACAAACCTTCGATCTTGTAAAATGAATTCTGTGGTACTATAGGTTTATGAGATCATATATAAAAAATATATATAAAACCTTAATAACATATTGATATGTTTTCAGATATGTTGAACCTCTGCCAGTTGGTATGGGAGGTTTGGGGAGAAAATGTCAATGCAACTCCACAATACGGGATGATCATTTTCGATTTGGACCAGTGGTATAAGGACCAAATGCCTTGTGAGTATTTTATTTAATTGAATTAGATATTTATTTATTTATATCAATTGCCATAATAAAATCTAATATTTGTTTTCAGCTACATGCCGTCTAGAAAGTAGTCCATTTATGAGCGCACATTGTATGGGCGATTTGGCGTGTGGGAGCGCTTTGGACGCGCGACTTTCCCCCCAATCTGTCACCCCATACTCGCATTGTATGAGACTGGAGCAGCATTTCTATCCGAACTCTCTGCAGTACGGTGAGTATTTTTATTGTTTGGAAATCCAATAGTTTTATAACTGCTCTATTTCTCCAAGTTGAGGTCAGAGGCCATATGATCATCATCGATTCATATGACATTCGTCCTGCATGGATCAGATGTGCTATTGTCATTATTATTCTGATAGCCCTGATTCTGGGTGAGAAGCCCTGAGAAGGGCTGTTTGCTGTTGAAAAGTCCTAAGTTGAGATCCATGATGTTACCGCAGAGAAAGCACCGAAAGATTTGTTAAGAATAGTTTGGTGAGCCGATAGTAGTCGATAACATTTGCCGGCATAAGCCGTTGCCCGGGGTGAACCACGAGGAGGTAGTTCTTGACCAATTTCCACCCCAGGCCATGCAATAAAGATATAGGATTACTTCGCAGTTTGGATATATTCGCTGGGCGCGCCCTGGTAAATAAAAATGGAATCAAATTAAATTATTTATTTACATGAAGAATGGCGGTAGGTTGCCACATGTGGTAACTCTTTTTTTTCGTCGCCCGAATGTTTTCCTGGTGGCATCTTCAGCTTACGCTTCAGAGCCCAGGATACGCTTTTAATCATGGTCCTGATTTAGCGGTACTGGGTAATACGGGCACGGTTACTAGTTAGGTATTTAATTATATATTATCATCACTACATAGTATAAAACAAAGTCGCTTCCCGCTGTCTGTCCCTATGTATGTATATATGCTTAGAATCTTTGAAACTACGCAACGGATTTTGATGCGGTTTTTAGGGTTCCGTACAAAAATTTACAACGGAACCCTTATAGGATCAATCGTGCGTCTGTCTGTCCGTCCGTCTGTCTGTCATAGCCAGTTTTCTCCGAACCTACTGGACCAAAACATATGAAACTTGGTAGGATGACGTAATCTTGTGACTTAAACACAGATGTGCAAAGAAAATAAATATTTATTTAAAAAAATAAGGGTCATTTTCGGGGGACAAATTAGGAATTAAAAAGAAAAGTTTTGCAACCCTTACCGTGTTATATATCAAATGAAAGAGCTCGTCATGAGGATCTCAAATATATTTTTGTTATTATTGTAACATAAATAGTTTTCATTTTATTCATGAAAGAAGACGAAAATTGACCATTCCCCCCCCCCCTGATCTCCGAAACTACTGAGCCTAAAATTTAAAAAAAAAATACAGAATATATGTCATTGCCTGTAGATTACAGGAAAACCTTCAAGAATTCTATCAATTGACAATTAACTCGCATCTCATAATCCTTTCACATTAACATACCATAATTGAATATAAAAACTGACATTGGCATTGTACGGAACCCTTTCCACGCGAGTTCAACTCGCACTTGACCAGTTTTGGTTGTATTTTTAAATAGGTAGATAGAGTGATTTAAGAGGAAGTTTCATATGTATAATACATGTATTATTTAGCATTACACCCGTGCGTAGCCGGGGCGGTCGCTAGTAAAATATAAGTGAGTGGAAACCATATGCTCTTATAGTCAAACCTGTTTGCATTCGAATCGGCAGTGCCTAATGAATGACTCGCGTGAAGCGTAAATTTTCAATTTCGCGACGCGATTATAGGTAAATTTTTGTACCTAAATTTGACTTTTATTAGAGAGTGATTCTTCGTTACGTAAGTACTATTAACTATTTAGCGGTAGGGGTATGTAAAAGAAGAGCTTGATAGCCTAGCGCGGCGAAAGTGATCGTAACGATAGGGCGCGTCAAGCGACGACGGCGACGGCGAATGCACGGCCATGTTTGGATTGGTCGCCATTAGTGGCATTTCTATCTTGAAAATCAAGTATTCTATCTTGAGAATCCTCCAAGCTTCGGAAGGCACGTTAAGCCGCTGGTCCCGGCTGTTATCAGTAGATGGCAGTCGTTAGGCTTTGTCAAATGCTTTTAGGCAGCTTGAAGAATCTGACAGTGTTTGCCACTAACACACGCGGGTCATGTTCCCGTGGTTCTGGTTTTCCTGTAAAAAGAGTTACGGAGGTCAGACGGCAGGAAGTCGCTTCATTGTAAAAACCAGTTCCGTCACATTAGGACCATGATTAATAGCGTATCTTGGGCTCTGAGGTGCAAGCTGAAGATGTAACCGGGAAAGATGATCGGACGAAGAAAAAGAAGAAGAAGGGTATGTAAAACATGAAAATGTCTAAAAATTGTATATGTCCAGAATGTACCTGGCTGTCCACATCGGAGTGGAGCGTGTCGCGCACGCTGGGCATCCAGCGGCAGGTGCTGTCAGCGCTGGCGGCGGGCGGGCCGGCCGCGCTGCTGCAGCCCGCCGCGCTGTACGCGGCCGCGCGCGCCGCCGGCCTGCAGCCGCTGCGGGCCGAGCGCGCCGCCCGCGACCAGGTCAGTGTGTGTGTGTACGCGGCCGCGCGCGCCGCCCGCGACCAGGTCAGTGTGTGTGTGTACGCGGCCGCGCGCGCCGCCGGCCTGCAGCCGCTGCGGGCCGAGCGCGCCGCCCGCGACCAGGTCAGTGTGTGTGTGTACGCGGCCGCGCGCGCCGCCCGCGACCAGGTCAGTGTGTGTGTGTACGCGGCCGCGCGCGCCGCCCGCGACCAGGTCAGTGTGTGTGTGTACGCGGCCGCGCGCGCCGCCCGCGACCAGGTCAGTGTGTGTGTGTACGCGGCCGCGCGCGCCGCCCGCGACCAGGTCAGTGTGTGTGTGTACGCGGCCGCGCGCGCCGCCCGCGACCAGGTCAGTGTGTGTGTGTACGCGGCCGCGCGCGCCGCCAGCGACCAGGTCAGTGTGTGTGTGTACGCGGCCGCGCGCGCCGCCCGCGACCAGGTCAGTGTGTGTGTGTACGCGGCCGCGCGCGCCGCCAGCGACCAGGTCAGTGTGTGTGTGTACGCGGCCGCGCGCGCCGCCCGCGACCAGGTCAGTGTGTGTGTGTACGCGGCCGCGCGCGCCGCCCGCGACCAGGTCAGTGTGTGTGTGTACGCGGCCGAGCGCGCCGCCCGCGACCAGGTCAGTGTGTGTGTGTACGCGGCCGCGCGCGCCGCCCGCGACCAGGTCAGTGTGTGTGTGTACGCGGCCGCGCGCGCCGCCAGCGACCAGGTCAGTGTGTGTGTGTACGCGGCCGCGCGCGCCGCCCGCGACCAGGTCAGTGTGTGTGTGTACGCGGCCGCGCGCGCCGCCAGCGACCAGGTCAGTGTGTGTGTGTACGCGGCCGCGCGCGCCGCCCGCGACCAGGTCAGTGTGTGTGTGTACGCGGCCGCGCGCGCCGCCCGCGACCAGGTCAGTGTGTGTGTGTACGCGGCCGAGCGCGCCGCCCGCGACCAGGTCAGTGTGTGTGTGTACGCGGCCGCGCGCGCCGCCCGCGACCAGGTCAGTGTGTGTGTGTACGCGGCCGCGCGCGCCGCCCGCGACCAGGTCAGTGTGTGTGTGTACGCGGCCGCGCGCGCCGCCCGCGACCAGGTCAGTGTGTGTGTGTACGCGGCCGCGCGCGCCGCCCGCGACCAGGTCAGTGTGTGTGTGTACGCGGCCGCGCGCGCCGCCAGCGACCAGGTCAGTGTGTGTGTGTACGCGGCCGCGCGCGCCGCCCGCGACCAGGTCAGTGTGTGTGTGTACGCGGCCGCGCGCGCCGCCAGCGACCAGGTCAGTGTGTGTGTGTACGCGGCCGCGCGCGCCGCCCGCGACCAGGTCAGTGTGTGTGTGTACGCGGCCGCGCGCGCCGCCCGCGACCAGGTCAGTGTGTGTGTGTACGCGGCCGAGCGCGCCGCCCGCGACCAGGTCAGTGTGTGTGTGTACGCGGCCGCGCGCGCCGCCCGCGACCAGGTCAGTGTGTGTGTGTACGCGGCCGCGCGCGCCGCCAGCGACCAGGTCAGTGTGTGTGTGTACGCGGCCGCGCGCGCCGCCCGCGACCAGGTCAGTGTGTGTGTGTACGCGGCCGCGCGCGCCGCCAGCGACCAGGTCAGTGTGTGTGTGTACGCGGCCGCGCGCGCCGCCCGCGACCAGGTCAGTGTGTGTGTGTACGCGGCCGCGCGCGCCGCCCGCGACCAGGTCAGTGTGTGTGTGTACGCGGCCGCGCGCGCCGCCAGCGACCAGGTCAGTGTGTGTGTGTACGCGGCCGCGCGCGCCGCCCGCGACCAGGTCAGTGTGTGTGTGTACGCGGCCGCGCGCGCCGCCCGCGACCAGGTCAGTGTGTGTGTGTACGCGGCCGAGCGCGCCGCCCGCGACCAGGTCAGTGTGTGTGTGTACGCGGCCGCGCGCGCCGCCCGCGACCAGGTCAGTGTGTGTGTGTACGCGGCCGCGCGCGCCGCCCGCGACCAGGTCAGTGTGTGTGTGTACGCGGCCGCGCGCGCCGCCGGCCTGCAGCCGCTGCGGGCCGAGCGCGCCGCCCGCGACCAGGTCAGTGTGTGTGTGTACGCGGCCGAGCGCGCCGCCCGCGACCAGGTCAGTGTGTGTGTGTACGCGGCCGAGCGCGCCGCCCGCGACCAGGTCAGTGTGTGTGTGTACGCGGCCGAGCGCGCCGCCCGCGACCAGGTCAGTGTGTGTGTGTACGCGGCCGAGCGCGCCGCCCGCGACCAGGTCAGTGTGTGTGTGTACGCGGCCGAGCGCGCCGCCCGCGACCAGGTCAGTGTGTGTGTGTACGCGGCCGAGCGCGCCGCCCGCGACCAGGTCAGTGTGTGTGTGTACGCGGCCGAGCGCGCCGCCCGCGACCAGGTCAGTGTGTGTGTGTACGCGGCCGCGCGCGCCGCCCGCGACCAGGTCAGTGTGTGTGTGTACGCGGCCGAGCGCGCCGCCCGCGACCAGGTCAGTGTGTGTGTGTACGCGGCCGCGCGCGCCGCCCGCGACCAGGTCAGTGTGTGTGTGTACGCGGCCGAGCGCGCCGCCCGCGACCAGGTCAGTGTGTGTGTGTACGCGGCCGAGCGCGCCGCCCGCGACCAGGTCAGTGTGTGTGTGTACGCGGCCGCGCGCGCCGCCGGCCTGCAGCCGCTGCGGGCCGAGCGCGCCGCCCGCGACCAGGTCAGTGTGTGTGTGTACGCGGCCGCGCGCGCCGCCCGCGACCAGGTCAGTGTGTGTGTGTACGCGGCCGCGCGCGCCGCCGGCCTGCAGCCGCTGCGGGCCGAGCGCGCCGCCCGCGACCAGGTCAGTGTGTGTGTGTACGCGGCCGAGCGCGCCGCCCGCGACCAGGTCAGTGTGTGTGTGTACGCGGCCGAGCGCGCCGCCCGCGACCAGGTCAGTGTGTGTGTGTACGCGGCCGAGCGCGCCGCCCGCGACCAGGTCAGTGTGTGTGTGTACGCGGCCGAGCGCGCCGCCCGCGACCAGGTCAGTGTGTGTGTGTACGCGGCCGAGCGCGCCGCCCGCGACCAGGTCAGTGTGTGTGTGTACGCGGCCGAGCGCGCCGCCCGCGACCAGGTCAGTGTGTGTGTGTACGCGGCCGCGCGCGCCGCCGGCCTGCAGCCGCTGCGGGCCGAGCGCGCCGCCCGCGACCAGGTCAGTGTGTGTGTGTACGCGGCCGAGCGCGCCGCCCGCGACCAGGTCAGTGTGTGTGTGTACGCGGCCGAGCGCGCCGCCCGCGACCAGGTCAGTGTGTGTGTGTACGCGGCCGCGCGCGCCGCCGGCCTGCAGCCGCTGCGGGCCGAGCGCGCCGCCCGCGACCAGGTCAGTGTGTGTGTGTACGCGGCCGAGCGCGCCGCCCGCGACCAGGTCAGTGTGTGTGTGTACGCGGCCGAGCGCGCCGCCCGCGACCAGGTCAGTGTGTGTGTGTACGCGGCCGCGCGCGCCGCCCGCGACCAGGTCAGTGTGTGTGTGTACGCGGCCGAGCGCGCCGCCCGCGACCAGGTCAGTGTGTGTGTGTACGCGGCCGCGCGCGCCGCCCGCGACCAGGTCAGTGTGTGTGTTTGTATAAACATAATTCCTTGCTTTGGAAGGCACGTTAAGTTGTTGGTCCGGGCTGCTATCTGGTAGTCTATAAATAATTCACGACAGAGACTTCATCGGTATCCCACTCGATATGACGATGACCTAGACGTATAAAATATATATCTACAGTAATGATGAAATGTGTTGTAACAGGACGAACAGCGTCGCTTCCTGCTGTCGGTGTGCGCAGAAGGCCGGCTGTCGCGCGTGTTGCGGCGCGCCGCTCACGACTGGGCCACGCACACGCATGCTGCCGCTGGCTGCACGCTGCAACTGTTGGTGTGTATACTATTATAATAATAATAAATAATAATATCCTTTTAAATTTGATACGATGTTGTTTCGTCTCAAGAGGATTTCAGAGGAAGAAAAGTACCGTACAAGCCTCGGCCAAAATTGCAAATTAAGTCCTCGTATTTTTAAAAGGCCTCGGATTCGCCTCGTAATTTTAATAGCTTCAGTTCTGGCCTCCATAGTAATGTACTATTATTGTTCAGTTAACGTTGATCCATAGTATGTTAGTTTTACTAAAAGAGAACTTAAATCTAGGTTGTTAGTAAATTTATAGACTTTGCTGGTAGTGGATAAAATCATAATACTTCTTACTATATATATATGCAAAATTTCAGACAGTTTGGTTCTGTAGATCTTAAATTATTGTAACTAACACGACTTTCTTTTATATATACATTCATACATATAATCACGTCTTTATCCCATGCGGGGTAGACAGAGCCTAGGGCCTTAAGACCTTAGGCCACGTTTAGCATAAAGGTAGTTGAAACAGGAAATCAATAGTGATGGGTTGCTAGCCGCATCGCCTATGTCATGATTTCTTCTTTTATATATACAGATAGATATCATATTTATCTGCGATTATCTCAAGCGTAATGGACAAACCGACAAAATTATATTTGTCAAAATAGAAAATACTATTTTTAGTTTTGTCCCTAAGGTGTTCAAGATAATATTATCAAACTTTTTGTTCCGATTGTCATCATTCGAAAACAGTCATTACCAATGTATATATTCCTAATCAAATATAAATAAATATATTATTAAGGTCATGCAGAGTCAGCACTGGTTTGAGATCGAAAAAGGTGTCAGGCAAGGATGTGTAGCGTCACCTTGGCTGTTTAACCTGTTTATGGACAACTGTCTGAAAGATTTGAAAGATGCTGAATGTGGTATAAGAATGAATGAGTTATGCATCAAATGCCTTCTTTATGCCGATGACCAAGTGCTACTTGCTCAATCGGAGGAAGACATACAGAAGATGATAACAATAATGAATGTAGCACTAGTAAGTAAGGGTATGAAAATAAATGTAAGTAAGACGAAAATAATGGTGTTTGAAAAGGATGAAAGTAGAACAGTATGTAATGTAAATATAAATGGAGAGAGTGTTGAACAAGTGAATGAATTTGTATATCTGGGTTGTAAGTTTACTAGAAATGGCAAGCATGAGAGTGATATTGAAAAAAGAGTGGCTGCTGGTAATCAGGTAAATGGGGCATTACATTCCTTTATGAGCAGTAGAGTAGTGTCCAAAAAAGCACGTCTCGCTGTTCATAGGGCAGTGTTAATACCGACCCTTATGTATGGTAGTGAAAGTTGGGTATGGCAAAAAAATAATGAAAGTAGAGTGAATGCGGTTGAAATGAGAGCTTTAAGGAGTATGTGTGGTTTATGCTTGAGCGATAAAATAAGAAATAGTGAGATTAGAAAAAGATGCGGTGTAAATGAGGATGTAGTGACAAAGATAGAAAAAGGGATGTTGAGATGGTTTGGACATGTAGAGAGGATGGATGAAAGGAGACTGACGAAAAGTATATACAAAGCAGAGTTGGCTGGGAGCGGCGGTCAGGGTCGGCCTCGTAAAACATACTGCGACCAAATCGCAGGTCTTTTGAAAAAGGGAGACATTAGGAGTACCCGAAATCGGCGAGCGTGTATGAAGAGAGTGATGAGTGTAGAGGAGGCGAGAGAGGTATGTAAGGATCGTAGCCAATGGAAATCTCTAGTCTCTGCCTACCCCTACGGGAGACAGGCGTGATGATATGTATGTATGCAGAGTCAGCACCACCATAGAGTCAATCGTAGAGTTGGTGGAGTCTATGGTGCGCCATGCGCGGGAATCTCGAAGAGTGACAGTAGCGGGTTGTCAAATTTGATAGATCGATTCGAATTTGTTTTTGGAAATAATTGTGATATATATATAATATATATATAATCACGTCTTTATCCCATACGGGGTAGACAGAACCTAGAGCCATTAGACCTTAGGCTACGTTTAGCATAATGTTAGTTGAAACAGGAAATCAATAGTGATGGGTTGCTAGCCGCATCGCCTATGTCATGATTTCCCCATTCGGCGATTCCCTCAGGCGACTTTTACGGCTTGCGCGGCAAGAGAAGCAGCTGGTACATTCTATGTTTTTCTTTTTCTCCCAGACCAGCATGGAAGATTGTGAAGAATAAATTATTGTTTTTAAAATTAATATTTGGTCTCATTTCTGGACTCTATTCCAAATCAATAATAATTACAATATCACTTTTTATTTCCAGGTGGATTGGTGCTGGACGAGGGCTATAGATCTCAAAGAATATGCCAAAGAACTCACAGCCCCTCTTTTCGTCTCGTCAGCATTAGCAGATAGGTAAGTAAATCATTATAATTATAAACAAAGTAGTAGTTCACCCCGGCTTCGCCCGTGGTACACAAATAGCCTATGTTATTTGGGGATAATGGCTTTCCAACGGTGAAATAATTTTTCAAATTGGTCCCGTAGTTTCGAAACCTATTCGATGTAAACAAACAATTAAATCTTTTCTCTTTATAATATTAGTATAGATACCTATATCGAAATAACTTTGTTTAGCAGTAGAATAAATAGATCTTCCTTTATATTAACACGTTTTTGAAAACACAATAGAAGTTTAATTGTTATAATGTCTATAGACCTCGTGCGTCCGCTAACGTGTTATATCGTGCGTACACAACACACATATATATTATCACACCTATTTCACATACAAAATAGGCTAGTTGACTTGTATTTTGTTTTAGTTTAAAATAATTATTCTCTATTTGTTTAGTTAGCATTTTTAACATATTTTTCCGAGCCCTCTAAGGCAGCAAAATTTTATTTTAAAAGTTAACTATTAGAATACTATCAAAAACACTATTTTTGAAACCTGATTATCGCCAAAAACCACAGAGTCGCATGAAAATCATGCGATTCCACAGTTTTGTCGAATGAAAATCATTCGAATTAATGACTGACCGAATGACAGAAGTCAAAAATAGGTCTGAACGTCAGTTACCAGAATAGTTGCGTCACGTCATGGCGGTTGATGGCCGGCCCGCGTTTTGACAGTTCCGAATTTTAAGTAAATTTGAAATTGAAATAATAATGCCATCTTGCATTTTTCTTAGTGGAAATCGATATGTTTCGGTTTCATGGGTCAAATACTGTAAGACATAAATAAATATTTGTTGAATCAAAATTGATATGATTATGTTAACAATATAATATTAAATAGATAGATAAATAAATAAATTAATATTTGTTTTTAAGAAACTACGGTCTATTGCTGACTCTAACACAATCAGACAAGTGTACTTTGCCTTATGCCAGTCAATTTTAACTTACTGCATTACTACATGGGGAGGCATAGCAAAAACATCATTACTAACTATTGAGAGAGCGCAGCGAGCCATCCTTAAGGTTTCCACTTTTCGCCCTTTTCTATTTCCTACTGAACTTCTTTATAAATATTGTAAGGTACTAACAGTTAGACAATTATTCATATTAAGCACAATCCTTCAACAGCACGCCGCACTGCCATTCAGCATTAAGTTTAATGACAAAAGACGTAAAGATATTGTTTGCCCTACACCAGAAACAAAACACGCATTCACCCATCGCTTCTTCATGTTCCTTGGTCCACTCCTTTATAATAGACTTAATAATAAACTAAGTTTCTATCCCTTTACTTATAGCATGACTAAGAAAACCCTTATAGAAACCCTCCTAAATATGTCCTATGACGAAACAGAAGAACTACTAATAGTTTTAAAATAATTTACTTATGGCTTTTATTTTTAACTATACTATAACTGATATTTTATGTATTAATTAGTTTTGTACAAGTAGGTATAATTTAATAACTTAATTTTTTTCTTTAATTGTTTACTGAATTTATTTTTTCCTTTTACTGTCTGAAACACAGGATAATTTTTTATCCTAGCTCAGACACCCTTATTTTTATTGACATTTATTTAATAGCTCTTTTGTGAAAACTTTTTTGTTTAAGTAATTTGAATAAAGATTTTATTTATTATTTTATTATTTTGTAGAAACGTGGTGAGATGCTTAGAGCATTGTGTACAACAACTGATCCAGCTGACGGGGCTACTCGACGCGATTCTGACTAAGTGCTGCAATCTGGTGGTTCCTGATGGTAAGCAAGTTTCAATTTAAATTTAACTTAATATGGTCTTCAACGATAATATATAGAGTTGATAAATGTGGGTCATCTAACGCTGGCCGTAAATTTACTGCCAACCTAATTCTAATATTGAAAAAAAAAATCTTCACATATACTAATACTAATTATCAAGACGGAGTTTTGGAGGGAAAGTCATAATATCATGTTGTCCGCGCTGTATTTATTTCTCAAAATGAATTGTTTTTCGGGCATCTGTGCATATTAATGGTGGATTATTGCTAAGTATTCATGAATTTGAACAAGCATGATTCTTTTTTACAAACAAATTAAAAGAAAGAAAATTTAAATAGCCTGTTAGTTAAGTCTTTTAGTACTGAGTACGGAACCCTCAGGGCGGTAGTCCGACTTTTTTTTCTAAGACCCACCGTTCCAGGTATATAATTTTTAAAAAATTGTAGTGTCATATTATGAACTAGCTGTTCCCCGCGGTTTCATTCGCCATAAGTGTAAGTATGTACTATAGCCTATAACCTTCCCCAAGAATCAGGCTTTCATATACAAAAAGAATTTTGCAAATCCGACCAGTACTTTTAAAGTTATAAGGGTTCAAACAAACAAAGAAACTCTTCAGCTTTATCATATCAGTATAGATAAGTACGAGCAAACGTCAGAAGTGGCGTGGAAACGTTGCTCTTGTAAAGTTTCAATAAAAAAATTCTTCCAGCTCTGAGTGAAATGGAAGAGAAACACAAAGGCATTAGCACAGTGTCGCTATATTTCCAAGTAGTGCAGTGGTTCCTGCGAGTGGGGTTGTTGCCGGAAAGGGGTGACCGCAGCCCCACGCTGCCGTATCCGGCCGATCAGATCCGCAGCTTGTATGATAAAAGGTAAACTTGTCTTTACAATTGGAATTTCTTATTAGAACATATGCAGGAGTTTTGGCGGGAAGGTAAAAGTCACAACATGTCGGTGTTGTATTTATTCTCTTCCATTCCAAATTCCAAGCCAAATCGGTTCAGCCGTTTTCCTTTGAAATAGTAACAAACATCCATACAAACTTTCCAGTTAATATATGTAGGATTTGTCAATAAATAATTTATGTAGGGATGTTTTAAATAATACCAACTACACCTTGTCTAATTTAAGATGATAATTTTGACAGCGGGACAGAAATATGGATAATATAGAATTGCGACAGAGACTAACAAGAAAATGTATACTAATTGACAGCTGTCATTTTAATCAAGCCATAATTGACAAAGTATTATACAAGGTGGACTCAAATCAACTGCAAATATTTTAAGGGCTGATTCAGACCATTAAACTGAACAACTTTTCCAAATAAACTTATATCAAAATACAAAAAAAATGTTTTTGACTTCACATACAAATTGAGAATCGATGATCGCCGATCTGGTTAAGTATGGAGACTGAAAAAAAAATTTTCATATTTTGACATAAGTTTATTTGGAAAAGTTGTTCAGTATAGTGGTCTGAATCTACCCTTAAAATATTTTCAGTTGATTTGAGTCCAACTTATATACATACTAGCTGTTATTGCATGTATATCGCGTCCAAAAGTAGCCTATGTTTGACCCCAGGTCGTTAACTACATCCCTACCAAATTTCATCACAATCGGTCCAGCCGTTTAGCCGTGAAGAGGTGACAGACAGACAGACAGACAGACTTTCGCATTTATAATATTAGTATGGATATGGATTACGTTTTGACAGGCGTCTGAAACTTCAACGGCTTCAAGAAAACGCGCCCGTGGACGACAAAATCAACAAGCCATGCTCTCTTCTGTACATCGATCAGTTGATCGAAAATGAGTTCGATGGGGAGCAGGTGCGAGAGTGAGTATGGCTATTTATTTTATTCTATTGACTTTGCTATGTTAATGAGCCTTTAATCCACGTTGTTTTGCTCTCTCGTTTCGGAGACTAAGATCCACTTCGGGTCGGAGTAAGTAAGTAATCCACCTTGTGGTAAGGGGTTATTACGGCTAATGGCTGCCTACAACACCAGTAGGAGAAATATTTTAAACTAGCTGTTACCCGCGGCTCCGCCCGCGTGTGTCTCGGTTATATCGCGCCCAAAAGTAGCCTTTGTTTGACACCTGGTCCTTAACTATATCTATACCAAATTTATTCGAAATCGATCCAGCGGTTTAACCGAAAAGTCATTGAGAGAAATCTGATTGAATCTTGATAATTGGGCGATATTAAATAGCCTGAAAAAATGTTGGGTTTCAAAACCTGGTCAAGGGTAAGGTGGTATTTTTTTCTCCACGACCTACTGTCATCAATATCATTTCAGCCGCAGGCTGTCCACTGCTGGACATAACTTGAACGCTCGGTTGTCGCGGCCTGCATCCGGCAGCTGCCTGCGACCTTCTTCAGGTCCGACCATCTGGTCGGTGGGTGTCCGAGCCGGTGCGCGGTCGCCATTCGAGAACCTTGTTGCCATAACGGCCATCGGTTCGTCTCGCTATGTGCCCTGTCTACTGCCACTTTATAAAGCTTACCCTCTGGGCTATATTGTGGCAACATTTGTTCTACGGATCTCCTCATTTTTGATTCGATCTCGGACTGTCAATATAAATAATTTAATCCATTTTCTTCACAGAATTTGGATGAGGGGTGGCAGCGAGTCCTACGGTTTATATCCTCCACCGTCGCTATATTCACTCCTGCGACTTTACTTGCTCCCAGAAATATCCGAGGAACATAAGCACTCTTTGGTGCTGTATTTATTGCTTGATTATTCAATGATTTACGACGAAGTTCGGTAAGTTATTTGTTTTACTGGAAATAAATGTAATAAAAAGCGTGTTAAACTCATCTTGTTCATAAATAGTAGCTAAATATGTAAAGTGAATAGTTTGTCCCGATTTAAATTCTTTTTATAGTGCGCGAAATTACAGACAGACTTATAAAAAAATCTTAAAGAAATGGTTCTATTAACTGTTGCTGTAATTTAAACACATTTCATACATCTTAATTTCGTTATCAGTAGAAAATCTGTAGAGATAGATAGCTCTTCTCTCACTTTAGCAAAACTCACTTCTTTTTTCTGTATCTTCGCGCCCTCAACTATATTAACACTTACAGGGACATTAAGTACTTCTATCATAAATTTTACAACACCTCGTATAATTTATTTATAATCTGTTTCCCTTGTAGGCACGAAGCGGTAATTCGCCGATTGATGCAATTCCCGACTATGTTCGGATTGAGCAACACGGCCATCAAAGCGACGCAGGCGTTCTGGCATCTAGACCATAGGGATTTTGATGTATGTAAATTAATCTCTTTAGCATTTTTTTATTCTTCTTTTTCTTATCAACTAGAACTGCTTTTTGGAAATATTTGACTTAATCAAACAAAATAATTTTGTAAGTAAGAAAAAGGAAACGAACTAGCACTCCAACTTTGTTCTCAGATTTCTGTCTGAATACCTACATTTTACAGGATGACTTTTTAAGCACCAGTCAGATTTTTACACTGTTTTCAGGATATGAAACTTGACTATTTTCTATATGCCTAAGCATGCTAAAAAAATCATAAAAATTAAAAATGCTCATTAAATAAACATGATAACAGTGTTTTATGCTGATATGTATGGTAGAAAATGAGAGACGATGTGAAGTGTACACCTTTTATTCTCTCGACGACTGAATAATATTTACAAAATAAAATAACTTTATATACCTACTAAATTAAGACTTAGTTCTTGACACGTATCCAGACGTGACGCGATAAATTTGCAATTGATGTTAACAATTTAATAAAATTTTCCTAAGCACATCACGTCTAATAATTAGGGATGCAAGAATATGTTTCTAAAACTCCTTTTTTTTCAGTTCGCCCTCGACCAACTCCAATGCCTAACTGGCAACACCCTGACCGACTGGCAACACAGCGTCGTCTTATCATCGCTTCTAGCCCAAAAGAAAATGCAGGCGGCCTTACAATACTTGCACGTTCGGAAACCAGTGCCCATACAAAACATGAGAGATAATATTACCGCGGGCAAGTTGTCGGATTGGCAAGCAAGTTGCAACTTGTACCTGGCGAGGCAATTGTTGGGGGAAGCGGTGGATGTGGTCAGGGTGTGTGCTGAGTACTCAGCTAGCAAGGAAGAGAGGGAGAAGGTGCTTATATTTTTCTTCAAAGGTAAGTTTGGTGCTTGTTACTGTGGTATAAGGTACATTTTAAAGTAATCATAATTAATTTCAATTCTTCTTCACATTTAATTTTGGTGCTTATTTCTTTGCTATAGGGTTCATTTTAGCGTCATCATTCTTAATTTATGATACTCAATTTCTTTTTAAAAGGTAATTTAGGTGCTTGTTACTATCGGAAACTGTATGTCAACGTAATAAGGGCTTCGCTAATGACGTTCATCTGGGCTCGGTATGGAGATGCGACGCGAAACCGGGCAACGGAGAAAAGACCTTATTAGGTTGACATAAAGGTTTTTCTAACCCCCAGAAGCCAATTCAATAAGTGGTCATCTTTACCCTCAGATATTTTCAACATGACAATGTCTACTGCCTCCATGGTCCAGTGGTTAAGGCGTTTGTCTGTAGACCCAGGGGTCGTGGGTTCTATTCCCACGGGAAGCATACTTTGTTTAGTTGTTTCCAGTCTAGTTAGACCATTGCAGGATTGATACACCTGCCTGATAATAAAGATGATTCCGGGCTTCGGAAGGCACGTTAAGCCGTTGGTCCCGGCCGCCATCTGGTAGCCGTTAAAGGAACCACGTCAGAGACCGAGAGGTGGTTCCAAAGAATTGACACCAGGGTGTGCATGACACCTACACGAAATTAATCAATGACATTTCTATTTCATTACCAGGCTGTCGGAACACCGGACAACTGTGTAAAGTACTACAACTGCCACTGCTCCCATTCGAGGAAGAAGTATTCATAAAATACTTGAAGGATTGCGACGAGCGGCAGACCTCGGATATACTCATCATGTATTATTTGCAACAGGCCAGGTATAACATTCTAAATGAATACATAAATACTAATAGCTAATAGCTGTAAATTTATCATCTGTAGTTAGAAATTTACTTGAACTTATTCATCAAAGGTTGACTGTTAGACGATTCTCTTAGCGTTAAGTTTGCCTATCGTTCGATACGTGATTTAAAAATTCACACTCTTTTTTCACCAAAAATAAGTGGGATCTTAACTATTTTTTTTTTTTCAATCCCTGTTGCGCCACTTATTGGCAAGAAAAATAACTAAATATTTTTCTTAGGGAATGGGAACACATGGTAATACATAATGAATGAATGAATAAACACTTTATTGCACCAATTATATAAATACATCATTGAATTGTACAGGATCGAAGATAAAAATTAGTATAAAGGCGGACTTATCGCTAATGCAATTTCTAAACATAAAAAGTACAAATGTATTTTATTATTACAGATATTTAGAAGCAGAACAGTACAACAATAAGCTCAAACAGCGCAAATCAAAGCAGAAAGATCTAGCGAAATCAGCGGAATCCGTCGCAGAGATGATAGACCGCGACACTGCCAGAGACACTCTCGTAGATGTCATGTGTGGTTCATTGCCTAATATAGCCACAAGTGTGGCTAAATGTGCGTTCACTGAAAAGGAGTTGTTTCCACACGGTTAGTTTTGAAATTAGAATTGTATACTACCATAGATAAATATATTGTAATACGGCTGTTTTTAGGTATAGTAGTACTGTTAACATTAAATTATTGAGTTGTTATCTCAAAGGGAATGTATGAGCTTTTATTAGACAATAATCATTATACTTACTTAGACCTAAGTTACGACGAATGTATTTCCGCAATGCCTTGAATAAGTATTAGTTGAATTTGTAAATTTGACAAATTATTGGAATAAATGAATATGAATTTAAAGCAAATAGGCCACTACACTGCCAGATACTCTTTTGTAGATGTGATGTGTCTCTCTGCCAGATTAGATATAAAACAGAGCAAATCAATGTTGGAGACACCATAGAGTAGTTTCCCCATGGTGAGTTTTGAAATTAGAATCTACTACTGCATAGTTTAGAATATTTATTTTCATTTTAATAAGGTGTTCTTATCAGCCAGTATTTTAACCCGACTTCACAACACTTTCTGATTCGACCTTTCTTTTCAGTTGATGCCCCAAAGCCGATGTCTGTATTCGTCAAAGCAAATTCGCCGAATAATACCTTCACTTACAAATCTTCATTCATTCAGGTAATTAAATGTATAACAACGCCGTGGATTTGCGTTTGTTTAATTACATTTGTCATTTTATTGCAAAAAAACAAAAACAAATCATTATGTAACAATAACAAGTAGATATTATTCTTCTCCACTGAATTAATGTAATGTAATCACGCAGACAAGCCCCAAAGTAAGTTCCAGGCTTGTGTGATGGCATACTATCTCAACGATACTATATTTTATAACAAATCATATATAGATAAACATCTAAGACACGGCTAATCAGATAAGTATCATTTTTTATCTTAAACTGATCGGGGATTAAACCCGGGACCTCCTTAGTAGCGGGAAGGCATGTTAACCATTACGCCACGGAGGTTGTCAAAATGGCTTCAAATGTCTCATTGTTGTTATACAGGATACGATTGAGAATGCAAGTGAGACGTGGGTGAACAAGCCACGAATGCGGCGCGGAATCAAACGCGCGCTACAAGTGGAAGAGACTCCCTTCATCTGTACTCCGAAACTGTCTAGATGTAGAAGGTAATGATTTGAATAAGGCTACTTGATCAGATGTATCATATTATTATTACTGAGGAAGAGTACTTTATTTAGTTGTTTCCAGTTCAGTTAGGGCAATGCAGGCTTGAATCACCATACTATCTGATAATAAAGATGATTCCGTGCTTGGGAAGGCACGTTAAGCCGTTGGTCCCGGCTGCCATCTGGTAGTCGTTAAAGGAACCACGTCAGAGGCCGAGAGGCGGTTCCGATGAACTCTGACACCAAGGTGTGTCCTGCCCGAAATGATGACCAAAACGGTCTTTATATAACCGAAGTAAGATTTAAAACTTTGCCGGTGTGCGTGCCGAAAACCGGGCGAAGTAAAGTATAAAGCGGACCCTGGTTTCCAAAGCACTTAGCTAATGGTGCAACGAAGAGGAATTAAAACAGCGTCATTATTATTACGTGTAGGTAACACGGCCAATCTTGCCGTTGGTCTTGGCTGCCATCTGGTAGTCGTAAAGGAACCAGTCAGAGACCGAGTGGCGGTTCCGAAGAATTCTGATGTTTTGGGTCGATTGATCCTGTCACCTACACGAAATGTTGATGATAAAGGGTGGGAAAACCGCAGAGAACCTGCTTGATTTACGCCCGAATTCTCAAACGCTGTCCGAACTTGTCCGAGCTGTTTAAGGTATTATGCTGTCGCGCTGAACGTCAACGATATGACAGTGACAGCATGATACTTTAACAGCTCTCAAAATTGAGTAGCGTTTGAGTATTCGGGCATTAACACGTTGGCGAACACACGACTGCTATAGCAGTTATAACAATAAAACATCTATTGTGTTTTCAAAAACGTCCGTGAACGTGTTAATATCATAAATTTATTAATTTAAGAAAATTTTATAACATCTATACATATTTCAGCATACTCAGCGAGCAGCAATCTGAGACGGCGACGCCTCCCAAGCGCTCCAAAGTAGAAGCCGCGCCGCGCACGCCGCGCACTACGAACGCCAAACTCAGCCAACAGATGGCGACACTGCTCGACATGGCCGAGTCTCACACACCGGAGAACGTGTACAATAGATCCGGTGCTGGCACGCCGCATAGTATTCTAAAGGTATTGTCTTTTAATAAAATCCTTATCGTCCATTAACAGTGGGTGCGACCACGGCTTTACCATTTTGTACTTATGCATTTCTGGATTTCTATCTCAATTATAGCTAATCTAGCTAGTAAGTAAGGGTATGAAAATCAATGTAAGTAAGACGAAAATAATGGTGTTTGAAAAGGATGAAAGTAGAACAGTATGTAATGTAAGTATAAATGGAGAGAGTGTTGAACAAGTGAATGAATTTGTATATCTGGGTTGTAAGTTTACTAGAAATGGCAAGCATGAAAGTGATATTGAAAAAAGAGTGGCTGCTGGTAATCAGGTAAATGGGGCATTACATTCCTTTATGAGCAGTAGAGTTGTGTCCAAAAAAGCACGTCTCGCTGTTCATGGGGCAGTGTTAATACCGACCCTTATGTATGGTAGTGAAAGTTGGGTATGGCAAAAAAATAATGAAAGTAGAGTGAATGCGGTTGAAATGAGAGCTTTAAGGAGTATGTGTGGTTTATGCTTGAGCGATAAAATAAGAAATAGTGAGATTAGAAAAAGATGCGGTGTAAATGAGGATGTAGTGACAAAGATAGAAAAAGGGATGTTGAGATGGTTTGGACATGTAGAGAGGATGGATGAAAGGAGAATGACGAAAAGTATATACAAAGCAGAGTTGGCTGGGAGCGGCGGTCAGGGTCGGCCTCGTAAAACATACTGCGACCAAATCGCAGGTCTTTTGAAAAAGGGAGACATTAGGAGTACCCGAAATCGGCGAGCGTGTATGAAGAGAGTGATGAGTGTGGAGGAGGCGAGAGAGGTATGTAAGGATCGTAGCCAATGGAAATCTTTAGTCTCTGCCTACCCCTACGGGAGACAGGCGTGATGATATGTATGTATGTATGTATGTATCTCAATTATTTCCTTGTTTCATTCCTTTCAGACACTACGTAGTCGGGTTATAGATTTTTTAACTTAATTTTTAGTTCTCCCAGATTAACAAGGAAGTGCTTTTTATTTGTTTACTAGCTGACCCGGCGACTCCGTACCACGTGAACGCACTTTTCTCACCTTTTAAACCTTCCTTGAACTTCCACAAATATTTCAATCAAGACCAAAATTTGCCAAATGGGCCCAAACATTTTCAAGTTGTATTCAGACTAACGAACAGCAATTAATTTTTATATAGGCACTATCTGTTCCCCGCGGTTTTACTCGCCATTAGTGTGTATATACTATAGCCTATAACCTTCCCCAATAATCAGGCTTTCATATACAAAAAGAATTTTGCAAATCCGACCAGTAGTTTTCGAGTTATAAGCGTTCAACAACAAACTCTTCAGCTTTATTATATTAGTATAGATATTTATCAACAAAACTTGGTTGGGAGAGTTGCTAAAACAGGTTTTAGCAACTCTCCCAACCTATAGCCTATAGATTGATATTATCCAACAGCACTTCCCTCCACCTCCCATGGCTCTACCACCCTCTCGGTTATACGAGCCGAATCTCGTAAGAGTGCGCTGTACTAGCATTTCGCATCTCTTTCCAGTCGCACCTGCTTGATCTCCCTACAGGTTCTCTATAGTGTCGCATATCTATGCAATCATATATCATCATCATGTGACGTCGCGCATTCTCCTACGGCGGTCCTTCCTCGCTGCCCCGCACCGCATCACCCCGAGGGCCATATATAAGGCTGCGCGCGTCCACTGGAAGACCTCTTTCGGCTGATCTCACCATCTCAAGTTAAGTGGCTGGCTATTTCATAGCGGCTGCCTGACTGGATCTCGTGCCTACTTTGATCTCACGACCCCTATAATCTCTCATTAACGGTTATCCTTAAGAGTCTAACCTGTTGTAAAGTACAAATAATAAATATTGTGCGATTCGCTGAAACCTGGATTTATCTTCTCTCCTCACACATACCTTAAGTAATTAGTAAATTCTACCTACGTTATAATCATAATTAAATATGATATTATCGAACAGATAAAACGTGAAGGCGGTGACCGCGACATGTCCCCGACCGACTCCCGCCGGCTGTGCGACAGCGACGACGAGCTGGCCGACGCCGCGAGCAACCACACGCACTACAGCGACGCTAACAAGTAAGATCATCGTCATTCCGTGTAGATTATATATATTTTTTACTAGCTGTTCCCCGCGGCTTCGCCCCGCGTGGGACTCGGTTATATCGCGCCCAAAAGTAGCCTATGTTTGACCTCAGGTCCTTAACTACATCCCTACCAAATTTCATCACAATCGGTCCAGCAGTTTAGCCGTGAAGAGGTGACAGACAGACAGACAGACTTTCGCATTTATAATATTAGTATGGATTTACATTTAATTACAAGATAATGGCATTTACGCCCGAATACTCAAACACTACAGAATTTTGAGAGCTACTCAAGTATCATGCTGTCGCGCTAAACGTCAACGAACATGTATGATTAAAGAATCGTTTACTAAAACGCAAATTACAAAAACAATAAAAAAATACAAGTACAAGTTATATACAAAAGAGAACTTAATCTATAAAAAAGAGGAAAAATAGGTGACGACTGTATTCAAATGGAAATCTGGGAGATTGCACAGCACAGAATTTCAGCCAAAACTAGTTATAAACTCACAGTCAAAGTCAACAGGCGAGCCATGTTGCAGCGCCTTTTAAATTTTATGACATATCAATAAGTTTTTTATTTATTCGATGGTTATATTCAGTTTGATTTAGCTGTAGACGCTATTCTGGGCCATTGATATTTTTTTTGTTACCTAAAATTAAACTATATTACAGACACCTACGATTCACAATACCCACCGCGTCCGAATCGGGCTCGACTCCATCGCCGCCGCTCGAGACAGAGAGGGAAATAGCTTCTATGAGCAGAGCGAGAGAGACAGACATGTTGCTCGACGACTATGCTCAAACAACTACCACGCCCACCCATCCTATGGTGAGTTACAATCACTTTCATGACGTGTCAAAATGGCTATAGACAGCACCATATTAGCTATTTCATTTGTACTAGTTTATTAACTAATAAATACTTACATAACATAAACACACTGTTTAGTTGTGTACACACTATTATATTTTAGAACTGATGTTAGTACAGTTGGGGGCAGATAAATCTAATTCCCCTACCGTACCTACTATAACGAATGGATGAGTTGGGGAGAGGGGGGGGGGGGTTTAAAATTTTAACTGCCCCCCACTGTACCTTGTAAAGAAACCTATCATTTCATTATCTGTAATCGGTTTGTGTACCTTGTGAATAAAATAAGAATTGGCGCCAGACTTCTATCGAACCGTGCTTCGCCATATTTAAATCCTCTATAGGCCAAGAAGCGGGACTACATTCATAAATAAAAGATTAAAAATGAAAAGTATGTTCCAGGTTTTAATATCTCGGATAGTTAAAAAAAATATTCTGGTAAATTAACTCTTTGTATTACTTGTAGCAATATTTTGTTTTTTAGACTGAAAGTCACGTTCTTGAATCTCCGCCAAAGAAGCAAGCCACTGAAGAGAAGATGAGTACTAAGAAGTTATATAAGGACACAGTTCGTGCCAGGTTTGTTAACGGGATATATATATTTTCCCGTTTTAAATATCCTTAAAATAACCTTTTTTGAATAATTAATTAAATATGGCGGTTTCTTACGGACTATTTGTTTTTATTTGTACTTTACTCTAGGAAAAGTCTTACAGTAAGTGAAACTTGCCTAAAGAAAAATTATCATCATAACCATGATATAAAAGTTGCTGAGATTCGCGTACTCAGTATACAAAAAGAAATTGGCCGTTGTTCAAAATGTATATAAAAAGTTATCCTTCAAGATGAAGGATTACTTTTTATATACATTTTGAATACAATATCCCTCAAGTTAATATTTTCTTAAGATAAATGAATTAATATTCAAATTTACAGGCGCTCCCTATCAATATCCGCAAACAGCAGTCTTTCCGACGACCCCAACACCTCTATAGAAAGCATCGCAGATATCCCTATAACATTGATAAACCCGAGGTATTCCGGAGAAAGGCGAAGACCGGAGCCAATGGAGACAGAGCAGGGTGAGAAAGAGACGAAAGATACGCAAGAGGAAAGAGAGAAAGAGATACCGAAGACGCCCAAAGCTAGACGCGGAATAAATACGAGCCGAACGTCACTGCTTACTAGGTAAGTTTTTGCTGAAGATTAAAGACGAATTTCAACTTATTTATTTATTAAATCTTACTTGTCACTGATTACAATATGCGATACTAGAGATAGTACACAGATGTTCAATCACATACAAATACAACGTGCCGACTTGTGCAATAATCCATACTAATATTATAAATGCGAAAGTCTGTCTGTCTGTCTGTCACCTCTTCACGGCTAAACTGCTGGACCGATTGTGATGAAATTTGGTAGGGAACTTTTGGGCGCGATATAACCGAGTCCCACGCGGGGCGAAGCCGCGGGGAACAGCTAGTATTGTATATAACTAAATCATATCAACTCCATCGATAGATCCCTTGAGACACTAAAGCTTTCTATATTCGATAACTTACTTAGTTACTCGTGGTATTTTGAGGGTGCGCTATACCAACTCGTGACCTAAGATGTTTCGCCGCATTATCTATTTCTTTAAACTTCATTGCATTTAGTTAAGATCAATGGCTAGACTTAATGGTTCAAGGCCCGAGTTCATCAACATAATACGACCGCTTTTACTTAAGGTGATACCTCGGTGAACACTAGCGCCACCGTCATTTAAAAATCACTACTCACTGAAAACACAAGTTATCAAAAATCCCTCTGCTGTAATTAAGGTTCTGGATCTGAAGTTAATTTTAAACATATGAAATTATTAAATTATAATTCCCTATAGTTACAAATTGCATTATTGCTTAAAACGGCCACTTTTAGCAGTTTTGCAATCTGTAACTATATGAAACTATAATTTAATAATTGAATATGATTAAAATTAACTTCAGATCCGGAACCATAATTACAGCAGAGGGATTTTTGATTACTTGTGTTTTCAGTGAGTAATGATTTTTAAATGACGGTGGCGCTAGTGTTCACCGAGGTATCACCTTAAACCGGCAGTTCAATGCTATGATTAAAGTGTATTTTTTTTTCTTATTCTTATTCTCAAATAACAATTTATCACTAGTTTGGGATATAAGTGTTTCTTTCAATTATAAGGTACATACACCTCGAGGATGTGGTCCTCGGAAATTGAGTTGGGTAAATAATAAAAAAATACAGGCTAGTCCTAGTTTGAGTTCGGTGTTCGTGAGTTCGTTGGGTACGTTTTGCTCCGCTCCCATGTTTCCTCGCTTGATATGGCATATATTACAGTGTATTAGTTATATTTATGTATACTAGCTTTCACCCGCGGCTTCGCCCGCATGAATTTCCCTCAGGAACTTTTTCCCGGGATAAAAGGTATCCTATGCCCTTTTCCTGGTTCTAAGCTACCTCCCCATCAATTTTCAGCCAAATCAGTTCAGCCGTTCTTGAGTTATAAATAGTGTAACTAACACGACTTTCTTTTATTATATATAGGTTTTTATTTTTTAAGAGTAAACGTTTTGTTTTTAATTTAAACAATATGTTTGTAAACTCGAGTCTAAGGCGCATAACAATTTATAAATTATACAAATTCTATTTTTGTTTTTCAGAAGTCGCTCGGTCACTCCTGAAAGAATGGATTCTCCAGTCACTCCAGCGAGAACTGGAAGAAGCGCTAGGTATATTTTTTCATTATCAAATTATCGTCGTTTTTTGGTTGGTGTTTGAGAACTGCTTGATTTTTTTTGTATATATATGATGATGATGATATGTAAAAAAAATCTTCTTTGTTGATTAGCTATTGTTTCTCTAGAAACTTATTGTGCAGTACAGAGCAAGAGGGGGGGCACAATAAAATATTCGGCATGGGTTAATAAGTACTGCCAAGTGTTAAATCATATTAATAAAACAAGAAAGATTTGTATGTTGGTATTAAAATTCAAAAACTACTGAAATTCCTTCACCATGATACTGTTATATGAATTTACACATCCGCGCAAGTGAAACCGCGAAATACAGCTAGTTTATTATTTATTTATATAATTTTGAAAGCTCCACAGATAGGTATCCATACTGATATTATAAATGCGAAAGTCTGTCTGTCTGTCACTTTTTCACGGCTAAACTGCTGGACCGATTGTGATGAAATTTTGTATGGATATAGTTATGCACTAGGAGTCAAACATAGCCTACTTTCGGGCGTGATATAACCGAGGCGCCTCAAGTGAAATTGCGAAATACATACATACTATAATCACGTCTTTATCCCATACGGGGTAGACAGACCCTAGAGTCATAAGACTTTAGGCCACGTTTAGCATAATGTTAGTTGAAACAGGAAATCAATAGTGATGGGTTGCTAGCCGCATCGCCTATGTCATGATTTCCCCATTCGGCGATTCCCTCAGTCGACTTTTACGGCTTGCGCGGGAAGAGAAGCAGCTATTACATTTTATGTTTTTCTTTTTCTCCCAGACCAGCATGGAAGATTTATTTAAGATTTGGAAATTGCGAAATACGGCTAGTTTATTATTTATTTATATAATTTTGGGAAGACATATTACAGCTATCACAAAATCGGTACAACAAAGAGCCAATTAAAATTCCACAAATAGGTATTCTTTATAGTATTGTTTTTTTTGTTGTTGTTGTTGTTTAGGAGTAAATCCCGCAGCCCGCAGTCCCCGCTGGCGCCGCTCGCGCCGGAGACAGCGCTGCGCAGCGCGCACAGGCGGCTCAGGTGACTTACAAATTCAAATCTGAACTAAATCGAAATTATTCACCTAGCGTGAAAAATAATAAAATTCTTTTTTATGAAATCAAATCACATTGTTTATTCTCAATACTAGCGACCCGCCCCGGCTTCGCATGGGCATAAAAATGTTCCTCTTGAATCACTCTATCTATCTATTTAAAAAAAAAAAACGGCATCAAAATCACAGAGACATGGGGACAGAGAAAGCGACTTTGTTTTATACTATATAGTGATAGAATACTAAATTTCGCCCGCATGAATTTTCCTCGGGAACAGTGCTTTTTTTTTCAGGATAAAAGGTACCCTATGTCCTTCTCAATACTTCTACTATGTGTATGCGAAATTTCAGGAAGATTGGTCCAGTAAATAGGGCGTGAAGAGGTAAGAAACGAACAAATATACAAAGACACTTTCGCATTTATAATATTAGTTAGGATTCTTATCACTTATTGGCGTCATTCATTACTTAGTTTACCGCTACTTCCAAAGCGCAAGTGGAGAAGAAGCGGCGCCAAAACTCCATTGCAGTATTTTCCCAAAAACGTCAATTTACAAAATTTGTGTCTAAATAGACGAATTTACATTTGTGTGATATTTGATACATGATCTTATCTTATCTTAAATATGGGTCCTAAATTAAAGGAAGCACGTCGAACCTTTAGGTCCTTTTGTACTTACCCCATCACTTACTCACCCACACTGGGATTTCTGAAGAAGGACTGCATGAGCTTCAGAACATCACCTGGTGCGAAGTGCCTATAGTCGGCAGGGTACGCTGCTCCCAAGAAGTCTATTCGCTTGTTGGCCAGTGAGTCACAGAAACACAAAATGTGGCTCATGGACTCCTCTGCTTTTGCACATGCCCTACCTACATTCGGGGCTTTCGACAAGTTTCAGTTTAAAGAGGCACCAATCGTCGCCTTCGAGTGTGCGAGTCCACTCAGTGTATCCATTCCGCCTTTTGTCTCCTCTCGACATTGATACATGATAATTCTAACGACTTTGGTCAAGTAATTTACCGTTACTTATACTCGTATCCTCTTTAATACATTTGCAGAAGTAGATCGCGAACGCCAGAAAGGGCTGACTCAGTGAAAGCGTCTCCTCGATTGGAAGCCATTACTGAATCTCCTACTAAATCGTCCAGCGAATCTGCTCCTTCTACGCCAGTTCGCCGAAGTCTAAGGTTAGTGATTACTTTGTTTATTCACTCCATTTCTTTATTTACGTATCGTCTGCTTAGAAAAAAAAAATGTCTGAATAAATTGACTACGTTGAAATAGAACCGTATTACCATGATCTTAAGTAATAATTGTGTAAGGCTAAATTAATCGCAAGCATAAGCGAGTCGAACATTTATTCAGTTATCTACATCAGGCTTTGATGTCACGATATATTTTCTAGCTAGTAAATTGATCGGGCAGTTTTTCGTACTTTTTCAATGTATATTAAACTGATTGTGGCAGTTTTTAAGAAATATGTGGTAATTAAAAAATTTGCATGTCAAAACTTGTTGCTGATTTAAATCTTGTTGCTAATTAAATATTGTATCTTTATATTGACGAAGCTTCATTTTTGTACTTAGGACGAAGCGTGATGCGGATTAATTCTTATATAAATAATTTTTTCAATGTACCTAATTGATTTTGTAATTTAATATTATATTTTATTTATAAAAACGTTTCAGAAGTCGTTCCCGCACGCCAGAAGTGGAAGTTCCTGTTGAACCTCCGACACCATCTAGTCCACGAAGTCTTAGGTAAGCATAGATTTTCTTACTATTTTTTTAATGTTGGGAAAATTGTGACGTAACCTGGATAAATCCAGGTTACGTCACAATTTTCTTACTGGGCTAATATTATGTAATTTTATGCCGTTGGCACCGTAGTAGATGAAAACATAATAAAGTTTTTATTTCCTTTGGTTTTATATAAAAGTTATTAACGTTTGTTAGTCCGAGAAAAACTTGAGATTTAAGTAATTTTGAAATATTTGACGTAGTCCAAGATTGCAAAGTAAAATCAACATTTTTTACCCTATACAAACTGATCATAGCTGTTTATTGGCGGTAGACGTTCCCCTGTCAGGTAGTAAAAAATATATATATATATATATATATTATTCTCCATTCTGTATAATATATCCTATTTCAGGAGCCGAGCCAAAACACCCGAAAAAATAATGTCACCCAAAAAGGATATGTCGGTTAAAAGCAAGAAATCACTATCGAGAATTGTTCTAGAAGCTAATGCTTTTGCCAAGACCAAAACTAACTTAGAGAAAGATGAAGGAAGTGACAAAAATGATGCCGCTATAGAATGCACTCCGATGAAGACTCTAAAACAAATACCAAGTCTTTTAGACGTTACTCTATCTCCTATAGTTAACAAATCCGTCCTTCAAAGCTCCAACGATAGCGTATTATCTGAATCTGCCGAAAAAGAAGCTAAAAGCGATAAAAATATGACCGATATAGGACTTAAAACCCTTCCAGCGTTTACAACTATTCACGAAACCTACATAGAAAAGTCAGTATTGCACAGTTACCAAAGCAGTATAGCTGATAATTCTGAGATTGAAGAAGTCAAAGAGATGGAAGTTAGTCGTGAAAATAATGTAGCTATGAAATCATTGCCAGCTTTTACGACAATACAAGATATTGAATTCGATAAATCTGTGTTACATAGTTATCAAAGTAGTATTGGTGAATCGTCAAATGTACAAGATGAATCTAAAAATGAAAATAAAGTTTTGAAACCATTATCAGCCTTTACTTCAATCATGGATGCTGACTTCAAACCTGTCTTAGGTAGTGTAGAATCAAGTTTGGCTGAAACGTCACAAGAAACTTCTAAAGGCAATAATTGGAAGAATATGTCTAGTTTAATGACTAGTGATAGCGATATAGAAATGAAAGATAAAAAAGAAGATAATTCAGCTGTTATTCAAAAAGAGAAGGAACAGATTGTTGAAATAGAAAGAGAGATAAACGAGATAGAAGGAGATATGTCTGATAGTGAAAATGGTGAGTCGGACTCGGAAGATGAAGAAATATTGGAGCCTGAAGAAAGCGGGACAGAAGAAGAAGAAAGTGAAGATTCTAATGAGGTAAGTTATTGTCATGTGAAATTATTTTATGGGTGCATCGATGATATTAGGAAGGTTGCTGGTGGATCAATTGGATTGCGGTGGGTCAGGTCAGAATAGTAAAGATTGACCCAGATAGAGGGAGGTTTATGACCAGCAGTGTATCGTAGACAACTGATGATGATGTGAAAAACTCCTTTTCATGTTATAGAAAACCTTTAATTATTTATTATCTTTTTATCCCTTAGTGGTTGAAAAAAATGGAAGTATAAATGAAAAAAATATATACGTATAACTACGAATTCAAATGCGTAAACAAATGACACTATCATATATTACACAGTTCTTTAAATCATTTTTAAGAACTATTATATTTCAAGGTTTTTATCTTTTTTTAGGAATCATCAAACGGCAGTGACGACGAAATAATATCTATACAAGATACGGAATCCGAAGAATCTTCTTCATCAGATGATAGACTACAAATAGACGAAGAAACATCAACAGATGCTAATTTAGAAAACGAGCCCAGGGAAACAATCGTTCAAGTAATTGTTGAAAAGGACGAGGAAGAAGAGGAAGCTACTGATCCAATGAACCAAGGTCAATTCTCATTACTAACTGATGACAATTCGGACCATTCTAATATAAATTTAGATTATTCTGATGAGAAAAAAGACACTGAAAATGTTATGGAAAATTCTAAAGATGTTATAGAAACTATAGAAATAGTCGAAGTTGCTAAAGATGATGTCGTAGACGCTGTAGAAGATTTAAAAGTAGTTGTTGAGGAGCCAGAGGAAACTACTGATAAACAAGTGCCTATGGAGACGGGTAAGTTTTTCTTCTAAGACTTTATATTTTGTTTATTATAATTATAGAACTTTTACAATAATCATAGATTTTCTAATTCATGTATTCAAAACAAGAGTAGTTAATTTGAAAAGCTATCTTTGTATATCGTCATCTTCAAACAAACGCGTAAAATTGTTTAGTTAACATACGCTTAGAATAGATTTTTTTTTATGATACCCTTCTGAATCATCGCAGAGATTATAAATCCTGACATGTTATTAAAGGATGATTCTTAACTGGTTTACTTTAATAATATTTCAGAAGACATACCAGCAGTACAAGTCGTTGTAGAAGAAATCACAACCTCTTATGAAACTAAAGAATCTGAGCCCTTAACTAAAGTGGTAACAGTAGTCACTGAAATCGTAAATGCACCGGAAATAGAAACTACAGAAGCTACCTCTACTGAAAAAACTGAAGCAAAAAATAAAGAAGACAAAAAAGCTGAAATTACTTCTAAAGTGCAAATTGAAGCTCAAGAAGAAGATAATAAAAGTGAAGTTAAATCTGATTTAGAAATAAAAAATAAAAAAGCTGAAGTCACTTATGTTCCTGTAAATAAGGCAGATATAGCACAATCAGAACCTACAGAAAATGAAAACTTAGAAGTGAAACCCGCACGTATAAGCAAGCGTACAAAATCAACGTCATCCACAAAGTCAGAGACAGAAACTAAAGTGAATAAACAAGCAGAATCAGAAGAACCAAAGACACCTTCAAGAAGAAAACGCGCGCAATCGACAGCATCTAATAAGTCTGAAGAAAGGACACCAGAAAATGAGGCGCGAACCACGCGATCCAAAACACCTAGTAGCGAAGTTAGGAAGATAATAACTCGACGGGCTTCGAGAGAGATGTCTGAGAAAATGGATGATTCTAGAGAGTTGGACGACAGCGTTGTGGGTACACCTAAGAGACGATCTACTAGGGCGAGGAGTAAGAACATTGATGACAATGACAGTATTGTTTCGGAAGGTAAGAAAAGTTTGCTGATATTCCATATTTTTATCAATCAAATTAGCTTATTCCAGTTTGCATCTTCTGTTTTAAGTTCGGGATCCGCCATTTTTTTAAATTTTGATTGCTATAATCGGCAACTTTTAGTAGTTTTGCAATTTGTAACTATATGAAACTATAATTTAAAATTAACTTCAGATCCAGAACCTTAATTACATAACAGGGATTTTTGATAACTTGTGTTTTCAGTGAATAATGATTTTTATATGATGGTGGCGCTAGTGTTCACCGTGGTATCACCTTAAGTATTTCGTTTTGTATTTAAGTTAAGAAACTATTATAACCTGATCTGTCAAATAAATAATTTGAATTTGAATTAAAAGGAAATTTTGATATAGGTTCTGTAAGATCAACCAGGAGTCGAGCAAGCGACGCCAGCGAATCTTCGGAAATGCGAGCGGCGCCGATCCGCAAGGGAAGGAAATCCATACTCGCCACCAAACCTGACTTGTCGGTCATACCGGAGACCACGGTCGAAGACTCCACCAGCGAGAAACTCATCAGCGATTACTCTACTTCCAGAAGGTAATTACATTTATGTTCATATCCATATTTCGCGGGCCGTATGTTCGATTATCAACGTAATTGTATAAAAAAATAATACGGGACCATTAGAATGGAAAGTCTTCCGGAATTAGAGTTGCGTCGCAGCAGTCTGTTTTGCAATAAAGATTATTGTTTTGTACTGCACCATGATGTCAAGGCAGCAAGGTTTGCCTCTACCGGAGTAGCTCCAGGCGAGGCATGGCGAGACATCTTGTACTCGACGTAACTTTTCGATCGAATTGATGTGACTTTACCAACCGATTATATTCGATACACGTGTATGAAAATATATTCGTACGAGTACTCACCTACTCAGTAACTACCGTATTTTGACCAGGTTGACGCGAAACCAGAAAGCGATGCTAGAGTCGTTGCTGGAGCCCCCCTCCTCCCCCTCCCCCGCGTCGCCCGCGCGCCCCCGCGCTCGCCGCTCGTCCGCCGCGTCCGCAGTGTCCGCGCGCTCGCGGGACGATGACGACGACTCCGACGCTACAGCGGCTGAGAGGATCGCGTTGATGAACAAGACTGATTTTGAAGGTATTTATTTAATTAACTTTATTGCACGTAATCATTTTTTTTTTAAGTCATTAAGCATTTGCATTGTAGACCACACCCAGTGTCTGGCATCGAGATGTACACCACACCCAGTGTCTGACTCCCAGATGTTGACCACACCCAGTAACCGACATCGAGATGTAGACCACACCCAATGTATGACTCCGAGAAGTTGACCACACCCAATGTCTGACATCGAGATGTTGACCACACCCAGTGTCTGACATCGAGATGTAGATCACACCCAGTTTCTGACTCCGAGATGTTGACCACACCCAGTGTCTGACATCGAGATGTAGACCACACCCAGTTTATGACTCCGAGATGTTGACCACACCCAGTGTCTGACATTGAGATGTAGACCTCGCCCAGTGTCTGACTCCGAGATGTTGACCACGCCCAGTGTATGACTCCGAGATGTGGACCACGCCCAGTGACTGACATCGAGATGTAGACCACACCCAGTGTCTGACTTCGAGATGTTGACCACACCCAGTGTCTGACATCGAGATGTAGACCACACCCTTTTTACGACTCCGAGATGTAGACCACACCCAGTGACTAACATCGAGATGTAGACCACACCCAATGTCTGACTCCGAGATGTTGACCACACCCAGTGTCTGACATCGAGATGTTGACCACACCCAATGTCTGACTCCGAGATGTTGACCACACCCAGTAACCGACATCGAGATGTAGACCACACCCAATGTATGACTCCGAGAAGTTGACCACACCCAATGTCTGACATCGAGATGTTGACCACACCCAGTGTCTGACATCGAGATGTAGATCACACCCAGTTTCTGACTCCGAGATGTTGACCACACCCAGTGTCTGACATCGAGATGTAGACCACACCCAGTTTATGACTCCGAGATGTTGACCACACCCAGTGTCTGACATTGAGATGTAGACCACGCCCAGTGTCTGACTCCGAGATGTTGACCACGCCCAGTGTATGACTCCGAGATGTTGACCACGCCCAGTGACTGACATCGAGATGTAGACCACACCCAGTGTCTGACTTCGAGATGTTGACCACACCCAGTGTCTGACATCGAGATGTAGACCACACCCTTTTTACGACTCCGAGATGTAGACCACACCCAGTGACTAACATCGAGATGTAGACCACACCCAATGTCTGACTCCGAGATGTTGACCACACCCAGTGTCTGACATCGAGATGTTGACCACACCCAATGTCTGACTCCGAGATGTTGACCACACCCAGTAACCGACATCGAGATGTAGACCACACCCAATGTATGACTCCGAGAGTTTGACCACACCCAATGTCTGACATCGAGATGTTGACCACACCCAGTGTCTGACATCGAGATGTAGACCACACCCAATGTATGACTCCGAGAGTTTGACCACACCCAGTGTCTGACATTGAGATGTAGACCACGCCCAGTGTCTGACTCCGAGATGTTGACCACGCCCAGTGTATGACTCCGAGATGTTGACCACGCCCAGTGACTGACATCGAGATGTAGACCACACCCAGTGTCTGACTTCGAGATGTTGACCACTCCCAGTGTCTGACATCGAGATGTAGACCACACCCAGTTTACGACTCCGAGATGTAGACCACACCCAGTGACTAATATCGAGATGTAGACAACACCCAATGTCTGACTCCGAGATGTTGACCACACCCAGTGTCTGACATCGAGATGTTGACCACACCCAATGTCTGACTCCGAGATGTTGACCACACCCAGTAACCGACATCGAGATGTAGACCACACCCAATGTATGACTCTGAGAGTTTGACCACACCCAATGTCTGACATCGAGATGTTGACCACACCCAGTGTCTGACATCGAGATGTAGACCACACCCAATGTATGACTCTGAGAGTTTGACCACACCCAATGTCTGACATCGAGATGTTGACCACACCCAGTGTCTGACATCGAGATGTAGACCACACCCAGTGTCTGACTCCGAGAGTTTGACCACACCCAGTGTCTGACATTGAGATGTAGACCACGCCCAGTGTCTGACTCCGAGATGTTGACCACACCCAGTGTATGACTCCGAGAGGTTGACCACACCCAGTGTCTGACAGTGACGTGCACAGACATTTTCCTTAGGGTAGGCAAAAACCTACCTAGACCAGAACTATTTCTATTTTAATCTATACTTATAATTTAGGAATAGGTATTTGAGTTACAACTAAAACAGTATTATTATATTATATGAATCATGTACCTACTTAGGCCCTGAAAATGTTTAAAAGACGACCGCCTTATCCTACGGTCCCGTAGGAGTTTTGGAAAAGCATAGCAAACATGTAAATTTGAAAATAATATTAAATAATGTTGTTGTTAGCTTACCCTTCACTTCAACTAAATCCGATCAATCCCGGTTGATAACGTCCATTTATTATTATTGCCATTTTTTCGTCAAATGAGAGATTACTTAGCGCGTCATTTTATAGTTTTTGTAAACAAACACTCGGTTTACAACAATCACATGAAAATTTTACAATTTTAAACTACAACTGTGTAAATTTGTTAAAAATAAAAGTGCTATTTTTTCACCTCATTGTAAACAATGCACATTGCAATTATCAATTAATTAAACATTCAAAACAAACAAATGCCTGCAAGCAAAGCAAACATATTGTTGATTTGATTTCGATACGGAAATAAAAATATAACCCTACGGAATTGGGAATGTCATCTTGTTTATATAAAATCTTCAAGTCTATGCGTTTTTAAATTTGCAGCATTACTCGTTTAATATCCAATAGACACAGTTATCATGTTGCTGCAATCGATCGTAATATTCGTAATCACTAATCAGATTTAAGTATGTGTAACGCGTAACTCTAATTGGCCGTAACAAAAGTGAGAGCGAGATGAAATGTCATCTCATAGCATTTTGTTTCATCTATAGTGGAGGTCTGAAATTCACTCACACAGGCGTGATTTAGCGCATATGTGTCTGTTCATGTAAGTTTTTTACTTGCACTACTACACGAGCAAAAGCACATCTATACATAGTGATTTCTTAGTGAGAGTAGTAAACTTCAGACGATTTACTAAAAAGCTGGCCTGGCCTAGCTAGCTAGCAGCGCGTATGGGGCGGCGCGGCGGCGGCGCGCCGCGTGTTCGCGCGCATTCATAGATGGCGTTGTTAAGATAATTCGATATCTTGTGTGAAAAAATATTTATTATTTATATGTATTGATTAAATATTTTTTTTAGTATTTATTACAAAAGTACAGGGTAGGCAACGTCTAAACGTCTTTATGATATGCACGCCACTGGTGTCTGACATTGAGATGTGGACCACGCCCAGTGTCTGACTCCCAGATGTTGACCACACCCAGTATCTGACTCCGAGATGTTGACCACACCCAGTCTCTGACATCGAGATGTAGACGACACCCAGTGACTCACATCGAGATGTTGACCACACCCAATGTCTTACATCGAGATGTTGACCACACCAGTGTCTGACTCCGAGATGTTGACCACACCCAGTCTTTGACATCGAGATGTGGACCACACCCAATGTCTTACATCGAGATGTTGACCACACCAGTGTCTGACTCCGAGATGTTGACCACACCCAGTCTTTAACATCGAGATGTGGACCACACCCAGTGTCTGACATCGAGATGTAGACCACACCCAGTTTCTGACTCCGAGATGTTGACCACACCAGTGTCTGACTCCGAGATGTTGACCACACCCAGTCTTTGACATCGAGATGTGGACCACACCCAGTGTCTGACATCGAGATGTAGACCACCCAGTTTCTGACTCCGAGATGTTGACCACACCCAGTGTCTGACTCCGAGATGTTGACCACACCCAGTATCCCAGTTTCGACTCCGAGATGTAGATGTTTGTTGTAAGATGATAATTATCTTAGAACCAAAAATAACCGGGCGGCGGCCAATCTAACGTTAACTCTTACTGGTTTGGTTTTACGATATTCACGGAAAGGAGGAGTGGTCTATTCTTAGGTTGCATAATAAGAAGTGGACGGGACGGCGCAAGATAGAAAGAGATGCAAATATTAATCCTATGTCTGTTGTGTGAACTGAATTAGACCGTATTTCGTGGCTTGAAGAGTCGTTCTTTATTTGAATGACTTAGCGGAGTGAGACTTTCTGTACGTTAGTACTCTTACTATTCTGTGGTTCTAGTTACTCTTAATTATTCTGTGGTATTGGAAAAATCATTAAATTTGACCCACTTCCCGGTTTCCGATAAAGCTGAAATTTTGCATGCATGTATAAATCGGATGACTTTGGAATATTATTTATTGTTTTACTTTATGACCTAAATTATGCGCGTTACATGGCCACGCTAACTAGACATAGGGTTGATTGGCAAGATCGCCATGTAGAGATGTGGTGACTGAATATTCCTTGCGGCGTACGTTTAGTCCTTTTTTCTTATTCGAGTTGTCATTCATTATACATACTTATAACCTACTGCCACACTAAATTGTTGTATGCATGTTTATAGTGCATCTTATACTGAATCCATGTATAATTTACTTACTAATACCAAACAAAACAACTTGTTCTGACGTATGTTACGTCCGATTCCTACTATATAGACGCCCAACTCACAAATAAATTGTTAATAGCTTTCTTATAAGCATAACAAACGTTTATAAAGTAATACCATATTTAATGCTAAGCAACGTGTTACTTGAATGGCGCAAATATTTCAGCCGCTTATTGCGTTGCGAACTGGCCCGTCCGCGATTGGTTTTATGTCTGGAGTCATTGCATATATGTTAGTATGAGTGTTATAAGCTAGATAGAACGAATATCTATTTCTCATATTCTTACTGTAAAGCGATAGTTTTTTTTTCTTTGGCAAACATAACATCATCAGTATAACTAAGTAGTTTTGCAAACGCTGTATTACTGTATCGACTTCTATACCTATCTTTTTTTTTGTTTCTATCTATTTCTAAGCTTTTTATTTATTAATTTTATGAATATAAATTCCTGCATTGCACACTTAATGCCTTAAAATATATACCTTAATTAGGCTGTTCTATATAATAATCACATATTCCGATCTCGCACTTTAACCGCATGTGCACTGTACTAGGCTCGCCCGACCGCGACGAGTTCCCGCCGGCCGACTCGCCGGATTCCCTCGTGACCAACGCCGCGCGCAAACGTGAGTATGCTTTAAGCTTGGCTTGCTAACACATCGTATTGAAATATTTAAATAAGGGACATATGACTTGCTCAAAATAGGTCAGAATGGTTTATTTCGGATGATCATTCGACAAAGCCATGTATGTGTCTAAAAAACTGGTTTGAGTCTCAGATTTAAAAAAAATCACTTTTGGTCCTCTACCATCAGTTAGGATCTTGTATCGAAATCTTTAGACGGTTTACTGGTTTTGCATACAATATGAAGCAGTCGATAAATGGCCTCATTACCAAGGATGCCTCATTACAAAGTGGAAGAGAAAAAACAGGAATTTGACACTAAATTATGTGGATTGTATTATCTAAACGTATTAATCTTCATTAAATAATAGTTTTACGATTGGGTTGCACGTTATATCAACTCTGTAAGCAACCCTAGTGTTCTTTCGTTCTTTTAATAAAATAAAATGTAATTATTTCAGCGCGTGTATCCAGGGCCGCTTCCGAATCCCGATCAACGCCCAAAGCAGCAAAGATTTCTAGAAGAGTCTCCGTAGATATTGGTAATTATTTTATAGATCCATACTTCCATACTAATATTATAAATGCGAAAGTCTGTCTGTCTGTCTGTCTGTCTGTCACCTCTTCACGGCTAAACGGATGGACCGATTGGGATGAAATTTGGTAGGGATGTAGTTAACGACCTGAGGTCAAACATAGGCTACTTTTTGGCGCGATATAACCGAGTCCCACGCGGGCGGAGCCGCGGGAAACAGCTAGTAGATGGATAAATCATTTAGATTTTATAGCAATACGGAGATGGCTCAGCGATCTGGTGGTTCTTTGGCACCTAAATTCCTCTGCCTCCTTTAAGATAATGAACGTTGATATACACAGTGATTACAGATTAGCTAGTCTATCTATATTTTATCTAAACTGGTATTTAAAGCTGAAGAATTCGTTTTGAATTTGAACTCTAAAATCATCATCATAGCTACAAGACTGAAAAAAAATCTAAAATAAGATTTCGATGAGAGATTTCTTGGGCTAGGTATATTCTTTCATGTATGCATATCACTTGCCTAGCATTCAGTGACTAATTAGCGATGTTAATTTATTATTTTATACAGCGGCGACACCAGAGCGCGGTTCGCCCGCGCCGTCGCTACTGGATTCGCCCGCGCGCGGTCGCCGCGCGTCTTTTAACCGCGCGTGCGAAGCGCTTCACACGCCCAAAGGGCGACGCACTTCTACCGACTCTAGGGTAAGTTCTATCTTGACGGTTATTATATTTAAAACAATAAATAGGTTGAATAGGCATTATTTGCCAATCAAACTTTAGATGAACTAAAAATTAAGAAGTTGGAGATGCCATAAAAAGCACCAAACTACGGGATTATAATATAAGATTTTTTGGCATTTTGGCCATTGTGACTCAGTCGCAACATGTATTTTAAACTGTCATCTAGTATTAAAATGTCTCTTCGCAGAATATCTCTTTCGCAAAATGTCGCTACAGGGACTTTTACGACTGGGTGATAGTTTGCGAAGAAACATTTCGCCACTTAGCTGCCATTGTATTATTTTTCACAAAAATATGGATTGTGGCAGTGGACATGATAATGCAATATTTGTTATTTATTAAAATGTTCAATATACACATTCCAATAAACAGAAAGGCGAGGATAACAGCCCGGCGTCTCCCGCCGCCAGCGACGCGGATGTCGCGGGCGCGGGCCGGCGAGCGCGGCGCCCCTCCACGCCGTCCAACTCCGGCCAACTTAAAGCCGAAACCGGGAAAAGGTCGCCACTTTTAAATGTCACCTCTATTCTTTTTTTATATATATATATATATAATACTTTTACGGCCATGGAAACTAGTCCTTTAAGGCCTTTCTTGAATTTATTAATCTTCTTCAGTCCTACTTAAGTCAGTCAAGTCAAAAAGTCAAGTCAGTAGTCTAGTCCAGTCAAGTAAGTAAGTCTAGTCAGAGTCAGATGGCTAAGTGAAGCGATGTAAAAATTTCACTTAGCTATAACATGGAGATTTTGGTGACAAAGATAAAAAGTCACGTAATCGACACTGTACCACTTCCCAACACTCACGCTTGTTCCCGAACACTTTGCGAATAATAATCCACCAATATTAAGCACAAATATTCGTAAAAACCTAAGTTTTGGAAATTAAATACAGCGCGGACATAGCGACAGTTTACTTTCCCTCCAAAAACTCCCCTCTATTCTATTGTAATTAACTTTCCGTCAAACTATTCTTTTTTTATTGGTTACATATGCAGACGAAGGTAACTTGGAATGTGTTGCCTTTTTATTTTGTAGTTTTAATAAAGTAGCAAGTCAAGTTAATTCCCAATGAAAGAGCACCGTTACGCACCTAAAAGGTCAGTAATTTAAAGCGAATGCGTTTATTACGAAATTATTCCAACAATGCGGTTTCTACGCGACTATTAATTTTTAAAGGCAAAAGAGATACCAATTAAAAAAAAGCTAGGCTGCGACAGTAATGTACTCCATATCCGTCTATATATCCGTTCCCATTAACGGAAGTAAAGCGTCGTTCGCTCTTGACGAACACGTCTATAAGGACATAATTTCATTTACAGCGAATATGTGAATGATATCCATTCAATTTTTTACACATTTAACGTTTCTGTAGTAAAGCTATGTTGTAACCTTTTTTCATTTTTGTTTTCAGATTACGAAAAACGCCCGCAGTAGATGAATCAAAAGATACTAAAAAGAAATAGTTTGTTTAATTTATTTTCCATATTTTTGTTGTTAAGGTTTTATACTATAAGTTTTGTTTTGCATTTAACCAAGTAAAATGTGATACATTATTTTGTTTTATTATTTTACGTGCTTATTAGGCTAGATGGAAGTTAACTATTTTGGATGCCTTTGGAAAATGAGACTGTTTTCATTTAATATAAAATTTTAGCACCATGTTATCCTACTAATCAAATTACACGCAATTATAAGTCAAAATATTTTTATTTTACAAGTAATCAGTCGTTAATTACACACAATTTACTGTTAAAAGCCATTTCACAGTGTTTTGAACATACCAACACGAGATCACAAACTTATTATAACACTACGCGAAGACTGACATTACACTAGATATCATAAATATTAAATACTTAATTTACGTAGTTTAATTGTGCAATCCAGGACCACAATTGGTATACATACAAATAAACAATGTACTAATTTCAATAAAGAAAATTAGTTACAGATAGAGACTATGACCTAATACGTTGATACGTAGAAACAAAATCTGCTAATGGAGGTACTAAACTAGCACAAACCATTTAAATCATAGCTATAATCGGGTAATTACACAAAATTTACAATCAAATTTATCATATTATGCTAAAAATATCAGACCCAGCCTGATTTCCAACATAAGTTAAAACTTAATCTCACTAATCGCATAAATAACAATAAATAAATGCATATAATACAAATTATCTGAACGAAAAGTTATACTAAATAAATAAGAGCTAAAGTTATCTTTTTTCGCTATCGTCGTAACTTTTTAGAGATCTCCCAATGTGTATCACGTTAGCATCTAAAGGTAGACTTCTAGGTAATCCTACATCATTCAGGTCTACTTTGGGAAAATCTATTTTATCGCTCCCTTGATACTGGGGCACATTTATAAGGCGATCGCATATTTCTTTATCCTCTGGCTTTAAAGCAGATTTTTGCGTGCAGTCTACTACCTCTCTTTTCTGCCTAGGAGCCGGTTTTACAATATCTTTATCACCATTTTCTATTTTATCATTATTTAATTTGGATGAGTCTGCTTTGATCACATCGTTTTGATTATTTTGAGCAGGCTGAATGTTATTTATATTAGAAGCATCAGGATTCTGAGCGTCTTCGCCTACTTGGTACGATTTGGGTTCGTCTTGTGTATGATAATGTTTTTTCTGCGGGTTCTGGTCATTTTGTGCTTGCGAGTTTACAATCTGGGCTGGTTGGTTTGGTTGGTTGTTAGAAACGAATTGTGCTACATTTGGCTCTTGAACTGGCACGGGATTGTTTTGTTGGACATTAGGAACTAGTTGAGCATTTTGGACTGGATTTTGCTCTTTCTTAGCAGATATCTGTGGTTTTTGGTCAGGTTGATGATATTGTGATTGCTGTTGAATATTTTGGATAGATTGTGGAATATTTTCGGCTGGTAATTGAATATTTGGTTGTGGCTCAGGCACATTTTGCGGATTAGGTTGTTGTAAATCAGTATCTTTTTCAACTTTCTGAGCCGATTGTATATTGTTTTGGGCAAATTGTTGCACGTTTTGAGGAGGCTTAACATTTTGGACAGGCTCTTGTACGTTTTTTGGTTGAAGCGGTAGATTTTTTTGTTGGTGGACATTTTGATCAGGCTGTTGTGCATTTAATGGTTGGGGTAGGTTTTGATCGGGTTTTGGTACGTTAAGATTCGGTAGTTGCAAATTTTGAACACTTTGTAAGAGTTGTTGAATTTTTTGTTCACGTTGATAAACATTTTGTTCGGGTTGGTGATTATCCTGAACGGGAACTTGTGGAGGTATATTTTGGACTTGTTGCACATTTGGTGCAGGCTGAAGTATATTTTGGGAAGGTATCGGTGCAGGGTTAGGAACTAGTGCTGGCTTTACTTCAGGCTTTGGAGTCTTATCATTTATTTCTTTTATAGCCTCTATTGTTTCGACTGCCTTTTTGGCTATTTCCTGAACGGCTTCATCAGCCAACTTTCCAATATCATCTTTCTTTTCTTCCGTTGGCTTTTCCGAAACGCCCGCTAAACTTTGTATAGCCATATCCGCAATCTTTTTGATACTTTCAACGGCGATCTTTTTAGCTTCGATACTTTTTTCAGCTTCTGTTTTCAATGCCATTTCCTTCTTTGTTTTTAGAATCTCATCTAAAATCACTTTTTGTTCTTTTAATAGTTCTTTTTGTTCTTCTCCGTGTTGTTTTATTGTTTCAATTAGTTGTTGTTGTTTCTTCTCAATGTTTTTGTTGTCTTCATTCACTTGCTTTTCGTCCATTTGTTTATTAGCAATAATTTTGTCACTATCTAAATTATTAATTTTATCTCTGTCCCCATTACTAATTTTATCATTTTCTTCGTTACTTATTTTATTACTGTCCCCATTATTCATCTTTAAATCATTAATTTTCTTTAAATTCTTAGGATGTGTTTCGGAAACTTTATCTTTTATAGGTTCATCTAGCACATTATACTTTACATTTTTGGGTTCGTCATTTTTTACAGGTTTTTCGTTTGACTCTGGTGGTACTGGGTTAGGAGGTAGTGCCATGGAATCTTTCAGCACATTTTCATCTACTTTTACGTCGTTTTTATCAATAGGTTTGACTAATATTCCATCTGTAACAAGAAATAATAATAAATCTTGTCACTTCCAAATAAATTATAGTCTTAAATATATTTCCTAATACCTGTATCATCTACATTATTGACTTATTATTGACTCAGATGCTGGGCGATCAACAATCTGATGTGGAAGAAAACTTTACACATTTAAAAAAATCATTCACCAATTTGATAACTTCGGTTTACATTCTGAAATATTCAACGAAAAATCAAATTTCATCCTTACCATCAGATTTATCCATTTTTTCAAAGAACTCTTCCACCATTTTGTCGATTTTTTCCGGCGTGATGTACCTCTCATCGTATTTGTCAATTTGACTTTCAGCCGCTTGCAAATTGGCGTATGTGCCGAGCACCATTATTATCAGACCAAGTACTAAAACGCCCTGAAACAAGATGATGTCGATATTTTTCAATAAACTGTACTATTCAACTGATTAGACAGATGAATTCATAATATTTTAGGTTTGATGGTGAATATGACTTAAAGCTGATAAAAATAGCGGTTTTTCAATATTATTCAACAATATTTCTTTACTTTAGCTGACGAAAAATTCTGCTACTCCATTTAAATTTACATAAATCCATAGATAAACATAAATAATAATTGAAATCTTCAGGTAGACAGAGACTTTTAACTTATAGCTTATTTTACTAATTTTCGCCCGCGGCTTCGTCCGCATGAATGTCGGTAGTGATTTTTTCTAGATGCCTGATCATATCATCGTGTGTGCAAAATTTCATGTCGATCGCTTCAGCAAATAGGGCGTGAAAGCATAACAAATTCACTTTCACACTTATTAGTTGTGAAGTTGGGATTTCTATCGCTTGACGTTAACTGTAATTAATAAAATCAATACAAAATAACACTAACCTTAGCCAGAACTCTCTCATTAGTATTCTTAAAAGTGACATTGACGAAGCAAGCCGCTGGAAATACGATGCAGATGATAACTCCGATAGTGGAGCCGACCAGGCCGAGTACCAGCTCGATGTTGGGGATCAGCAGACTGATGAAGAGGGTGACGGCGATGATGGCCACCGTGAGGCAGCGGAATGAAGTCTCGGGGATCGAGTGGTTGATTATGTGGTCGTGGTGGGAGTGATGCACCTGGTAATGATAAAGATGGTAAGTTAATTGTAAAAAACACTTACATATTATACCTTAATATTATGATAGTACTTCTACTTCTACTTAACTTCCTAATTTTAAGTTTCCTATGTTTGTATTTGAGTGTACAATGTAATGTACTGTACATTGTACATGAATTAAATGAATAAGTACTTTGGCTTCCTTGCCTCGATACAGGCTTGCCATAATCAGTTAAAAACCTCACTTGTGGATGGTAATATTTGTTTGTTTTTTTATTTTTATTAGTTAGGCTATTTCCAGCTTACACTAGTTTTAGCCATAAACACGTAACACACTTATAATATTATAACTAACATAGGCTATAAATTTATTATAGAAATCCTTTGAGAAGGCCTATATCCAATTAATTTAGTGTTGTTAAAAGGCTCGAGCTTCGTAGGCTCTTTCGAGCACCAACTCGAAGCTCATTTCTACCAATAGTTCACTGCTTGCGGCTGACATGATAATGACTGGACTGTAGGTGTGGTAGGTGCTGTTGGTAAAAATCTTAAGGCATCCAGGCCATATCCTTGACTGGCAACATAATCGCATAAAATAGCGTGGACACCTACCTTTTTATAAAGCAGCGAGTACAAGCTAGCGCGACATGGGAAGATGATGAGTGGGAAACTGAACGCGACGGACATGACGAAGCCCAGCTTGATGACGTCGCTCGCCATCGTCGGACTCAGGCTCATTAGGATATTGCCTGGAATCAATCGAGATTAATAATCCTTCGGCTACTTTACGGAACAAAAAAAAACTATAACGCTATCGATCTTAGATAATATACTGCTAGATTTCTAAAATGCGTGGGCGCACATGAGAGAGTCAATATTTTTTTATGTTGCTACTATACATTTTTTTCCCTGATTAGGACGTTTGGTTAATTTAAAAAAAAAAGTGTCGGTCGTAAAATATGATATGTGGTATAAATTCCCTTATACCTCTATCTAGTTTATATAAGTTTCTCGTTTAAAACTACAAAGAAACGCATTTAAACATATTAATATATAACCAACCACAAGCTGAAATGAATATGTCAAGTAATAATTGATTATAATTACACTATAGGCATACACTGTCATATTTATAATATTAGTATAGATGGATTATGGATATTTGCTCAAGCAAAAAATCAAACTATACATTATGATTATGCATTGTACATTTACCCTATTTTGTGCAAATAAATGATTTGATTTGACGTAAAGTTAATCAAATAATCACCTGAAATGTGTTGCGAACAAAACGCGATGTATCCGAACACGCCCAACGTGAAATACACGCCTGTGCAGATATTGATGGCGTTTTTAGTCACCAAGTTCATCTTCTCCAGGGAAAGTGTGGGTAAGGACTCGAAAATTTCAAACAGCTGCCTGGAAAAGCACGATTTGTGTTACTAGGTAGTGATCTAGTTAACGTATAATGGCGTCGACTACTGCAGAAGCGGGTAAAACAATTCGAATCGCATTTATTCTTACTGAATCCACTTGAGCAGAGTCGAATTTTTATTTTACTGCAATCTATTATATGAAAAAAGTCGTGTTAGTTGTACAATTTATAACTAAGGATTGGCTGACTGATTTGGCTGAAAATTGGTGGGCGGCTAAGTAGTACCTTTCATCCCGGGAAAAAGCACTGTTCCAAAAGGACTACACGCGGGCGAAGCCGCGGGCAATAGCTAGTTTGTCATAAAAGTATGTCGTTAGCGTCAGCGTCATGCACAGATTTGATGAAATAATATTCTAATTTCATATACTTTTTGGGAAAATATAAGAAAAGAGGTTTTCGACACTCGTTGTAAATGTATAGGAGGTGACTTTTTGCGATTCTGCTAGGTGAGCCTAGTGGACGCGGGCCTTTACAATTCAATTAATTTATTGCAATTCATAATTTATTGTACCTACAATTACAATAACATACATACATACATATAATCACGTCTTTATCCCATGCGGGGTAGACAGAGCCTAGGGCCATAAGACCTTAGGCCACGCTTAGCATAATGGGTTGAAACAGGAAATCAATAGTGATGGGTTGCTAGCCGCATCGCCTATGACATGATTTCCCCATTCGGCGATTCCCTCAGACGACTTTTACGGCTTGCGCGGGAAGAGAAGCAGCTGGTACATTCTATGTTTTTCTTTTTCTCCCAGACCAGCATAGAAGAAATTACAATAACAGTTCTAACTAAATAGTATACACTAAAGTCCCTGTCCTTTTTAGCAGGTACAATATGAACACTAGTGGGTGTAGCAAGTTGGCAAGTGGAACGGCAGCCTTTAGACTTCTTCTTCTTATCGAGTCATAATGGACATACGGACTCTATATTGACTTTGCCCAGTATTTGGCCACTTCCACCGCCCGGTCGTTTGTCTCGATCAAGTCCCCCATTGTGCAGGAGACAGGGCAGCTAGGGCACGGCAGAACGTGAACCATCGACTGCTCCTCGCACACTGACTTCGGCCTAGTAGAGTTGGAACGACGGGAAATATATGGCGGACCTCTTCGTTTTGCGAGACCAACAGTGCGGATTTCGCACGCCCCTCTTATTACAAAGAATGATATACTCTTTAACGTACCATTAACTCTTTAACTGCTTACATCGCGCTAACGCCTACGACAACAGTGCGGACGCCAACTTAACTGATTTTTGTGGGGCTTTGACCACAACCATTTTTTAAAGGCTGGATCCGCGCCTAATTAACAATTATTTAAGTGCATTCTTTGTATTTTTTTCTTAATTGTTACAATAAAGTGTATCTATATTTCTAATTAGTGGGCAAATGGAGGACAGACAAATGAGACTCACGTTTGACAGAACAGCGCCATAGAGAATATGGGCACGCACTGCAGCACGCCAGACGGCTTCCACAGCTCCATGTGAACTTGCCATTCCCCAGTCAGCAGCTGAGTAGCGGCTTCGGCTATTACCTGAAATAAATTGTTGTGAAATTTTGGCGACACTAGCACCACAACAACTATCTACTAAGGCGCTCAACAGATGGCGCTGAAATCAAGAATCTCGGAATTGAATACAAAACGACAAATTACTATGAAAGTCTAAATCGCGCTTGCAAAGTTTCTACGGATTACAGCTATATATTGTATACAACAGCCGACAAGACATCGTTGGAGCCGCGGTTCCCCAGGCATGACACCCGGCCTGGCGGGAAGATCTTCCCATTGTGGCGGTCGAGCATATCCCTATTGCTAACGTCACTACCTTCACAAAATTATCGAATACTGTGGCGAAACATCCTCATATCATAGCTGGCAGCGTGCTAGTGATATAAGCGTTAATAGGTGACCGCGGGCCCTATGCTTGACTGCCAACGTTATCGTAATAAATTATAATTCGTCATCATCCTTGCGTTTCCTTGGTTGCGTCCTAAACCGAAGGACATGGAATAGGCACAACCTCGTGTCTACTAAATTACAGTTGATAAGAAGTAATATATTTCCACATTTTGAAACTGCTGTTTTGTTACAAAGTAGAGCCTATATGTAAAACAAAAGAAACTAGTATGTCACCTGAGCAAATAATTGTACATACCTACAAATTTATACAATAGGGTAATAAAATTGAGGTCATTTTTGTTCATGTCAAAATATATTCTGTATTTAATTATTCTCAATGCACAGAAATCTACTGTGATTGAATTGTAGTATAAATACGACTATGTCATAGTGGGAGGCCATTGGTTCTAAATCATAAGGTCTCGGGTTCGAATCCTGGTCAGGCGGGTTTCTATAGTTTTCTGATATGGATATATTGTCTACATGTGTTTGTAATAATAAAATATGAGGCAGCATATAAGGCTTGCTAAATTAGAGAGAAATCGACACGACAAAAAAGTTAATCTTAGGGTACATGATAAGTCCGTCTTTGTGCCTGGTTGTTTTAAGTAAAGCTGTTTTATGTCATTTTTATTGTTTTGTAATGCAATAAAGAGTATTGTATTGTATTGTATTGTATTGTGCATGCAACATACCTTCATCACCAAACAGAAGTAGAACCCGATGGTCGCCGCGCTGACGTTGCTCAGACTGTCCACATTTCTTAGTAGACCCAGAGGAAGCACACATAATAATGATACCAACACCATTATCGAAGTTCTGAAAATGTGATAAGTAAAATTGGATTGAAAAAATAACACTTGCTAGCTGTATCTATAATTGGTAAGGTTGGTAGATCAATCGTGAAACACAGATCTGTATACTATATGATATTGAAGAAATATACTCGTACAGGATGAAAAATATCATATTTTTAACAATGAATTCTAACAAAAAAGTGGAAGATGTACTTTATTAAAATCTCCATTTATTAGTTGCTTCTAACCACACTAGCTGAAAGAAATATCTATCCTCAAGCTTATATAAATTTCCATGTCCTACTTAATCTGTGTGATTTATCCCTTTATATTTATTTATTTATTTATTTATATAAAAACCTGCAGCAGTTAAGTTATATAAAAAACTAACGACCGGCCCTGGCTTCGCATGGATATAAAAACTTTCCTCTGGAATCACATCTATCTATTTAAAAAAAACCGCATCAAAATCCGTTGCGTAGTTTTAAAGATTTAAGCATACAAAGGGATATAGGGACAGAGAAAGCGACTATTTTATACTATGTAGTGATATAAAATTTTACAAATTCATGACAATGTAAAAAAATCATACCTGAGAATATCGCTTTGGTTGATATTGAAGAGTTTAGCTATTATTTGAGGGCCAAGATCTCCAACCACTACAAAGTAAGCAATGCAGGTACCCATCAGGAACCCTATGATGCCAATCTCTACTGCCAATTTCCCAGCGGGACCAAAGACATGAAACGCTGCAATATAGAAATGGTGTGAAAAACAAAACATGTATAACAGGAGTAATTTAAAAAAATATATTAATCTCCACATCTTGATTAAACACAAAAAATAATGAATTTATCAAGAAAAATCTCAAAAATCCTCATACTACTCCTAGCCTATTAGCATACACCCTGAGCTGTTTGCCTTTAAATTGCTTTAGCCCTATCAGAGCACACCTCATTGTTTGCTTAAGCCCTGTACAGGGCACAAGTAACATGTGACAAATTTAACAGGATTTTGATACAAAATACAATAATTCGGAAGGTCCAAATTGTTATTTAAATATTCCTTAAAAAATATATCATAAGTATTTAAAATGTTATTTACCTAAAAATTCAAAATTTCTTCTTCTAGCAAGTAATGCAGATTTCAGTAGAAAATAACAGCACAGCCTCGAGACTAGCCCCATTGAAAGGAGGATGAGAGTGGCCAGTAATACACCACACTGCAAAAAAAAATGGCATTATCAGTTTCAATGCTGAAAAACCTAACAATAGGCGTTCATGTGAAATGTCAGTAAGAGATAGAGACAAAACATAATTTAGTTAAAATGGGCTTAACAAATATATGTAGATATTTAATTGTTTAAAACGCACTATTGTGTTCCCTTCAATCAATGTGTTTATGGGCTTCACATGACATATTTTATGGATAAAATTTTCCCATATCAAGTTTATCAGCAGCATATTGTACAATGGGCCACATGGGGTGCCCGAGTTATATGCAAATAGGTATTGTCTCATATTTATTCTTGAGCTATGCATAACAATCATCTTTATTTTAGTTTAGTAGTTTGGATTTCATCCCATAGACCTTTTTATGCTCTGTAGGCAATAAAAAACTAAACCTCGTGTACAGCACCATTAAAATAAAATGGAAGTGGGTAAATGATGTCCAATAAGAAATCGTCAAAACTATTCATTTGAGATCTTTCATTTCTCTGAATCAAAACAAAAGCCATTAAATCGTGGACTACATGAAAATTATCAGCAAAAAAACCAGTGAATCATTATTTCAATAAATGCACTTACTTGTTGAAAACAGAATGGCATGGCTAGAATACCAACACCAATAATACTATTGGCCAGCGTAATAGACTGGCCCGCTGTCCCCATGGTTTAGTTATTTAAATATGGTTTAAATTTAATAAAATTAAGGTTTTATACGGCCCAAAATACAAATAAAACACCCAAAACACCTCTCCACTCCACATCACATTGTTTTGACATTTTGATTTGACAATTTGACAGTTGACATGACAAACACAAGCAAGACACGATATGACACTTATTTGACATTTCCTTTATTTTTAATATTTTGAGCATAGATTTAAAAAAATTGCCAGGGTAGAGACCGCGCGCTATTCGTAGTGATACGAAAACAGGCAAATACCCGACTACGGCGAAGCCAAAAGGAAGGGTAATGATTTTGGCAGTCTATGTAAGTATGTAAGGATGTTTTGTATGTGTTGATGCGCTATTGTAGCGCCTACACTACTGGACTGATTTTAATGAATGAGGTGTCAAGAGATTTGTAAAAATCTATTAAATAAAAATGAAGTTAAAAAAACTATAACCCTACTACGAGGTGTCACCTACACATATCCGCTAGGGAGACTGTACGGATTTCCAAATAAAACCTATTCTAGCTGCCAGCCCCGGATCTAGGGGGGGGCAAGCCGGGGCCTATGCCCCGGGCGGCAAACTCAGGGGGCGGCCAAATTCACACCACGGACGTGCCACGGATCAATGGAGAACTCATCATTTAGTTAACTTTAACCACGGAATAAATAATGCACAAGTACAGTAATTTCATGGCCATATCAACTTGAACGATACCCTGAGCGCGGAGTGAGACGTGCTGCACGAACATTTATTATTCGCGAGGCGCGTAGGCATAGTTCAAAATACGCGCCCGGCTCCCGCTCGCCTGCAGGAATCGCAGATCGGTCGGGGCAGCACGCGTCTGGTTACCGTGAGTGCGAAAGAGATAAAGCTATATTCGAAAACTTCCTCGTCGATCTCTCTCCACGACAGTGTTTTGTTTTAAAAATGTGAGTTGTTTGTTTATGTTTACTATTACTTTGTTTGTTATTATACTTGTCGATCTGCCGAAAGTAAAATACTGATTGTAATTAGTGAAGACGCGACGCATCAATAAATCTATTACAGCTCATCGATCGCTTTTTTAGGTAAGTAGGTATTTTATCATAACTATTTTTATGTTTTTTAAGTTACTATATTTATTTTTTAAATTAAATTTAATACCTACGTGAAATCACTTAAGATCGTTAAAAACCGAAGCCGCGCGACGAAAATTGACCGCGACGCGGGCGGACGAATCTTTTTTAAAAGGTTTTTAATGGCCACAGTTACAAAACTTAATTTAAGGAAATAAATCATAATAATCATTTTTATTACTTTTTGCGCGTTTACTTCTTTTGCGTTATTCCTACGCTGTCGACGACGACGGCGCGTTGGTATCTATAACTCGGGCGGTTGCCACACACTTGCAAGCACTCATCGATATCATTTACCTACTCTACTTGTAACTGCTCGTAAATTATAGCGTTAGTGAAATTGTAGTCAGATCTTAGTACCTACATTGGGTTGACTTGATTCAATTAATTGTTTCATGCAATGATCTTGTCTGGTCGATTTATCTAAACCAACTGCCTCTATGGTCAATCAGTTAAGGCGTTTGCGTTGTGACCGGGAGGTCGCGGGTTCGATCCCCGTGGGGAGCATACTTTGTAAAGTTGTTCCCAGTTTGGCTAGGACATTGCAGGCTTGAATCACCTGATTGTCCGAAAAGTAAGATGATTCCGTTCTTCGGAAGGCACGTACATATAAGCCGGTGGTCCCAGTCGCCATATAGTCGGTGGTCCCAGTCGCGGTCGTCAAATAAACCACGCCAGAGGCCCTTGTGGCGGTTTAGAAACTCTGACACTAGGGTATGTGGGGTCATAAGACCTAACTGCCTACTCGAAAAAGAAGAAAGATCTATACCTAATATAAAAATGAGTCGCTGAATGTATTGCTAAGTGCAAAACTCGAGAACGTTTGAACCGATTTCGCTAATTCTTTATTTAGAATATTTTTCTAAGTACGGGGATTGTTATATACGGAGAGAAAACTATAAAAATAAAAAAACCGGTCAAGTGCGTGTCAAGCCACGCGCAAGGTAGGGTTCCGTAGTTGGTTGCTTATAACTTTGAAATTTATTCTTATAACTTAACTGATAGTTTTTCTTCAAAGTTCATTATATATGCTACTGCTGTAAATTTTTTCACCTTTCAACAAGGAAATAAAATTAATTATGTACTTAATTTGTTTACAGGTTGTAATTTTGAGTGCACCAAGAAAAAAACTATCGGGAGCGGAATGTAGGAAAAAGACTAAATATAAAGAGTTGCAGGGAAAACTAAACTAAACTATTTGCGATCTTTTATGAGCCAGGAACGCTTGGTCTTGCAATCTTAGCAATAGAAAATCGTATTGCACACAAGTTAAAATATGAAAAGGCTATAGATTTATTTGCTGAACAAAAAGCTCGAAGAGTGAAATTGTAATTTCAATTCACAAATTTGTTAATATACTAATTTGATTTTTATTATGCATATTTATTTTAATTTTAAACCCTACCCTGTTAAATAAACCTACATATTGATAGCTGAAATTATATGGATGATAAAGGTGAAAATAAACATAAGTAGGTAGGCGGGGCGGCATTTTTCAGTTTTTGCCCCGCCTAAAAAAAGTTGAAGATCCGGGGCTGCTAGCTGCAGACGTTGTAGACTGCCGGTAGCAAAACTTATTGCCACACTAGCTGTTCCCCGCGGCTTCGCCCCGCGTGAGACTCTGTTATATCGCGCCCAAAAGCCTATGTTTGACCTCAGGTCGTAAACTACACCCCTACCAAATTTCATCACAATCGGTCCAGCAGTTTGGCCGTGAAGAGGTGACAGACAGACAGACAGACTTTCGCATTTATAATATTAGTATGGAAGTATGGATTTACACTCAGCCTTGTAGGGCAGGGAAGTGGGCAGCGCGCTAATGTAAATAGGTTACTCGCGTTGTCACTGCTCATGCCACTGCCGCTGCCCGGCGATCCCTCGATTGTCGGTTTTTCGCGCGGAAGTCAAAAGACGGGCAGCGCGAGCGCGAGTGAGTGTTTACATTCAGCTTAAGATCCAGTAAGTAAGGGAGATGTCGCCTTACATCATGTCTCAGAATAGTTATTATTCTGAGCATCATGTATTGCGCTGTCTCTGTCTGTCCAACTTGCATGTGATAGTAGGCCACCAGATGAGCAGTAAAGAAGTATGAAGGCTGAGTGTGAACGCTCACTCGCGTCGTTATTGCCGCAGAAGTATTTAGGGAAATATTTCCGGCAGCGACAGGAGCAGTGGCAGGGGCTGAGTGTAAATGTGGGGTATGAAATATCACTACACTACATAGTATTAAACAGTCGCTTCCCGCTGTTTGTCCCTATGTATGCTTAGATCTTTGAAAATACGCAACGGATTTTGACGCGTTTTTTTAAATAGATAGTGATTCAACAGGAAGGTTTTTATGAATAACCTAATGTTGCACCCTTGCGAAGCCGGAGCGGGTCGCTAGTATGTAAAGAGTTATTCATGTTGCTTTTATCTCACAAAAATACATTAAGGTGATACCTCGGTGAACACTAGCGCCACCGTCATTTAAAATTCATTATTCACTGAAAACACAAGTTATTCAAAAATCCGTGTTATGTAATTAAGGTTCTGGATCTAAAGTTAATTTTAAACATATTTAATTATTGAATTATAGTTCCCTATAGTTACAAATTGTAATATTGCTAAAAACGGCCACATTTAGCAGTTTTTCAATATGGAACTATAATTTAATATGATTAAAATTAACTTTAGACAATATGATTTATTGCGGTTCCGGCTGCCATCTGGTAGTCGTTAAAGGAACCACGTCTGAGGCCGAGAGGCGGTTCCGAAGAACTCTGACACTAGGGTGTGCATTTTCGATTGACCATGACGCCTACTCTAAATGATGATGATGATTTGCAATGTAATATATATAAACAAAAGTATAATATAACAGTATACTCGAACGAAGCCGCATGTACGCCGCATAGTTAAATTTATAATCAAACACAAAATTAAGTTAAATATCATATATTGAACTGTTATTTCTTTGGTACACTAGGAAATGATTGATACCTATTAAACTAATTAGACATTCCAAGAAATAATTAAAATAACCTTTGACGAATTTGGGGTGGGTTTTCAAACATTCTTTGGCAAAATAATAAAATAATTTACGTAAAACTAAAAACGAATAACGAATAATTTTAGCTCGAAGCTATTGCTATCTGTAAAAAAATTATAAGGGTTCATGTTTTTGATTAAATGAATTCACTGATTTTAATCATATATTGCGTAAATTTTTGTTTCTTTTTTAACAAAGGAAAATAGGTCCAAGCGCAAAAATAAATTAAAATAATTAAGATCAAATAAAATGACATAACAATTATGATTAAAAAAAAATACATGTTTGACCCGATAAAAACACAATTTTTCAATTTCAGAACACTTTTCTTTTAAGATTTTGTTTTTTTTTTATAATATAAACGAAGCACCCTTCATAAACAAACAATAATAATATTCCGTGTAGTGAAATTAACGCGTGACATTTACATCCATTACAACACTTACAACACACCACAACTGGTTACTAATATTGCTATGCTAAGATTATATTTTTGCTAAACATACTAACAACCCAAAATTACCTTTTTATCAAGGACATGAGGGCTGAGAATGCATTGATGAGCTATTATTTTTTACCTACTCTTAAAATTAACTTAAGACTACATAATAAATAAATATTTTACATAATTTAATAATTCCCGAACCAGCAAATCATGCAATAATAAAAAATACAACTTTGACGACAATTAGAAAATTACAAATGGCACTGGAACAAACACAGAGAATATTTATCTGTGGGAAACATAACTACTAATGAGAAAATAATATTTATCAAATCATTTTAACTTGGTGCAGATGAATCGCTGTCCATTTTCTAATAAAAATATATATATTGGCACCGACTGGCAACACTGTTAAAGAAAAAACTATAAGGGAGATGGCGGGACGACATTGACTTCTAAACAGATTTCAGATTGAATGGCGACAAACGGCTCGTGACCGAATGGAAGAAGGGAAACCTTTGCCGATGTGGGATACACCTATACTTTAATTGGGTCATAAGAAAGGAAAACGCGCCAGAGTGCACAGCGTGAGGACAGCTGCTGGAGGCAGCATATAATAAGGTGGGCACAATTCAACTGCAGATATTTTAAGGGCAAATTCAGACCACTATACTGAACAACTTTTCCAAATACTTATATCGAAATATGAAAAAGTTTTTTTGACCTCTCCTTTACATATTGAGAATCATCAGATCTGGTTTAGTATGGAGGGAAAAAAATAAAAACCGCCTCCCAAAAAAGTTGAAATGAAACGAAACACATCGGAGTTTGGGTCAGGTGTCAGTGCCAATGTCAACCAATGTTGATTCTTATTAAAAAAATAATAATTGCATTATACCATAATATGTCTTCAAACTATGTTAAAAGACTGAAAATTTGGGTATTTTTTTATATTAGTAACTGAACAAAGTTGTATTTAAAATGCTTAAAACATATTAGAACACATGAAAAACAGTCACTGTTATTAAAAATAATATTATTCTCAACAAGACAAAAAATTGTCAAACAATCAAAATATAAATTTAAATAATTTATAATAACCGTTTCCATGCATAACAATCAAATGGCACAATCATTCTGAAATAAAATATTCGGAATGCTAGCTTATTCTATGCTTAATCACTTTATAAATATGGGTTAAAATGCAACAATACGAATTTCAATCTTTGGGCTAATCACATTTTAATAATGGCAAGCTTCCATGTTAGCTTGTTTCACCACTTTTATCATTTTTTTGTGTTAAATTAATGAACTTAGCTATGTTTATAAAAAGTGTTGCAATCATTTTCGCAAGAAAAAGCTGCCGTCTCACTCACTCCGATTATCGGAATTAATTTAAATAGCGTATCTATACTTTTCAATCAAATTTTAAGAGTATTTACGTGGTGAAGCATGCTGGTAATAAGTATACAATGTATTAGACACTACGACTAATTCAAAATGTAAATTGTCGCATATTGGCATGTACTTGACTATTGACTAAATCGAGGTTTAATAATTTTACTCACATTCATCTACAAGTACATATCTACATCATCGAACAATGAGGTTGTTCAATATTTCAATGGTTTATAACAGATGTCCCTAGTGAGACTTAATGTCAGACGGTACAAAGCTGGTGTGCTATTTTTAAATTATATCTCACTCTAAATAAACGAGTCAAATGATTATCCTTCGAATAGATTAATTTCGAATGACTTTATTTTGAACGAGTCACAGATTACGAAAATAGCAATCCTGACGGTTGAATTTGACAACTAACGTCTAACTGAAGCTGTCAAAATGTTAACCAATCAGAAAAGTATATACGTAACAGCTAAGTTGACCTGAGTGAGCGAGACAAGCTATTATACTTTTCCTTTCATAATTATGGGTTTGTCTCGCTCTTACTGGGGTCAACTTATTTGCCAGATATGTGACATCTGGTGTGCGTAACTTTTTAACAAACTCATTTAATTAATTTGGTAAAAGTATGTGATGATTTCGTAGCGTTTATCATTTACATTAATATAAGTAGACAAGAACAGTAATCTAGTAAAATTACTAACCACTATTTATAATATTATGACTATGAGACCCCATTATTTATCTACTTACTAAAGCAGTTACCATATTGTCAGATAGCTTTTCGGTCATGTTTTATTTTTCCAAATACGCACTTAGCCAAATAACAAGATGTTATTTTTCTAAGAATTGCTTTGACGATCTCAAATTAAAAAATACGGTATAAGCTTCGGTTTACCGACGCCGTGAGCGTATTGAATTCTCAACTTTAATTACATCCACTTAAAGCAGATTTTTGTTCACATTTTACATTGAACTCGAGAGGTGAAAGTGCTTAAGAACATTTAGTTCATGACCGAAATCTATCTTCTCATGGAGTGTGCTATAGAAATATCTTGCCTGATTTATTATTATATAGTAATACTATACTAAGATATGTCCAATAATGAGTTATATGTTAACCTGCGATTAGGTATACAGACGCATTAATTAATGGTTATTTAAGGTAGACATCAATTATTATCTAAAATAAATAATTGTCAGGCGTACCGCAAGTAGCGCTGCCGTGGGACCCAATGAAGAAGAAGAAGGTTTCTTCGTTTTTCTCGCTTGGCATCTCATTTTTCGGCTTGAGGATCTGAAAAAGGTAAAAAAAACACAAGATGTAACAATTGAAGTAAATAGTAGTTTGGCAGGTTAGTGATGAAAAATACTTTTAGTTCGGAACTACATAATACTTTTAGTTCGGAATCTGGTTTTTTACTCATTTCGTACAAAGATTTTATTTTGTCTTTCTTATTTTTAACTGATTACGAACTATTAGTTTCGATAGCAGCCGAAAGGGTTAGAACTATATAAATAAAAAACTAGATAGAACTAAGCAGTTGAAAAATGTATTTAACAACAATTATATTGAAGAGCTATAGCTGTGCCCGCGACTTCATCCGCGTGGAATTTAAGTTCGGAGTTAACGAAAAAATTAGTAAAATTGAAGTAGCCTCAGTTACTCCTTGTTACATCAGACATCTACCAGTGAAAATCCCGTCAAAATCGGTCTAGCTGTTCCAAGATTACCCCGGAAACAAACAGACAGACAGACAAAAATTGAAAAAAAATGTTATCTCGGTAAATGTACCGTGAATACATCTATAAACATTTAGTGAACAGCGGTTATTTAAATACTAGCTGTTTCCCGCGGTTTAACTCGCCATTAGTGTGTATGTGCCTATAACCTCGCCCAAGAATCAGGCTTTCATATACGTACAAGAAGAATTTTGAAAATCCGACCAGTAGTTTTCAAGTTATAAGCGTTCAAACAAACAAACAAACTCTTCAGCTTTATATAATAGTATAGATTACAAACAGTTACTCCAATTTTTTTTATTTGTATAGATAATACAGATATACGTAGGTATATCAAGTATGTATTGATAGTATTGATGGAACCGCAATCGACCTCGAAATAAGGTTCGCACGACCGCCAGCGATTATAAGGAAATGAGCATCTATTAACATACAAGGTACTGAGTAATGAAGCGCAAATGTAATGCTTTAAACGTTAATTAATGAGTAGCTGAAAAAGTGGGGATTGTAAATACTTTGTCATCAGAATAAATATTTGATTTTTTTGTTAATAAAGTAAAACAGATTTAGATTTAAAAACAGGTGTCCTATTTTCTCCACTTTCATCTGATCAGGATTGCTAGTTTTAGGGTGTATGTATGACTCAAACAAAATCGGTGATGCGACGATTTTCATTCAACTCAACGGTTATATCGAATGAGAATCGCTAGACTCACCGATTTTGAATGAGTCATACATTTCAAAAATAGCACATCCGGCGGCTTATCTTTTGAAAATTGTGACCCACTCAAAATTGGCGCGTCGAATAAAATTCACTTGACTTAACGGTTTTGAGTAAGTCAAAGATGAAGCAAATACAGTTTTAATAAACAAATGAATGTGTCTCACCTTACTACTTAGAAAATTTAACAATATTTCTTTAATAACTTCTTATCATCTGTCAGCAACTCCAACAGTTCTTCTGTACTCTTGTTCTCATTGCGGAACTTCTCCATCTGTGCTTTAGGCACAGTACCGTTCAGTAACACATCGATGTTCACTTTCAGACGCTTCAGAGGTGTGAGAGATTCATCTTTACAAGGCTTTTGACCCATGGCCTCGAGAGATTCAATCAGGAGATCGTCTATGAGACGCTTGTTGAAACCTGCCAGTAATAAAAAATATTAAAAAAGAATAATAAACAGATTTTTATAAGTGCACCCTGCTCCCTTATATATACAAGGTTTTTTTTTCTTCATTATACATGGATAAAGACTTAAAGAGAAATGGGAACTACTACCAAATGGCAATCTATTTAGTAGCGCACATTGATTTAAAGCGCTTACAGACGAAATAAAAAGTCTAATATTGGAGCTAGTATTTTTCCATTTTTTTTAAGAATATCATATTGAATAAATTTAAATATTGCTGTAGTTTCTGCCGCAGAATCAGAAGAAACGACAAATGAAAATGAATTTGGTCTGTACCTATATTGAGTGCCATGCCCTGTTTATCAAACATTAAAAGCTTTGTATTAAAGTGTGTTGTTGATAAAAATGACACTGGTCTTGCCGTTTTATCACATTTATCTCAATTGCGACGCTACAAAGTAGGATCCATAAATCCCAAATCAATGTGAGCCACTGACATCTGGCATTCGGTTCGTGTAGTTCTCTAAATATTTACACAATGCAAAAGCAAAATGCTTATTTTACAATTGTATTTTCGTAAAGCCCCTGTCAAACGCACGTTTCCTCTTGCGATACTTAAAACTAAAATTAGCCACCACCTTGAAACCCCTTTCATAGAAATATAAACCTTATCGCCCGCAACCTAAGACCCTTATCCCGTTCTCCCTCACCGACCGACACCGTAGATTAACAACAAAATGGGACATGAACTCACTCAAACAATACCCTTGATGCCGCCGTTATTCGCCTGTGACCTGACAAATGCTAGAATAAAATCAAAGATGGTAAAGCAAAGTACTTCTTAACCAGAAGTAGGTACCTATTGTAAGAAGTTTTGCCATGGCACACACACACAAAAGCAGTCCGACGTACGACATGATATTGAAAAATGCTCATTTATTAAGTAGTACATTTTCGTAAATATTCTAGTTAAAGTATTATGAGCCGATTTTCATAGTTTGGTTGAATTGAGGATAAAGACTTATGCCGGAACTCCGATACAATCTCGCTTGGATGCAAATTGCAAACAGCAAAACGCTAAAATGAATAAGAAATAGATCATCAACTCTCGTTCCGTTTGTGTCATCTTGTCATCAAAAAATATGCCTCTTTCCCACTCGCGGGTTTCATTTACAACGATGTTCCCAAGAAATACTGACATCTGTAATCTTATTTAATCTCGACTTAGTGCCTTATTGAAGAAACCGGACTCCGAAGCGAGACCAAGAGGTACAATATGTCCGTAGTTATTTAAATAGGACAAAATAGTATAGGACCAAGAGCAAAAATCGAATTTACCTACATTTTATGTAAATTTCAGCTAAGTGGTTACTTTACAATTCAGAAAATTTTAATAACCGATTTAAAACAGATTCATAGATCAAGTAGTTTTCAAAATAGTATTCAGTCTATGAGTAAGTCGCTTTAAATAGATTGACCACCAGCCGATCGCCCGTCGGCTTGCGCACGAATGCGATATTATTATTTGAGAAAACCAGGAGAAAACAATTTTATATACTAAAAAAATATATAAATACATAAAAATATATAATAATAATAGCTTGTGTGACTGCGGCGCGGTAAAGTTGATGGCTCACTTTCTGGTCGTGCCCTAACTGCCCTGTCCCTGCATAATGAGGGACTTGAACGAGGCAAACGACCGGACGGTGGAGGTGGCCAAATACTGGGCTAAGTCAATATAGAGTCTATATAGCCATTATGACTCGAAAAGAAGAAGAAAAGTGTAAAGGAACACGACATAACGTCGCCGAATTGTGATACTTTGATACGCGTATATTTATTTTTAAACAAAAATGCTGTAAAGCACATAAATTTGTTGTAGTGATAAAAAATAGCCATTGGTACTTAAATTTCGCAAAAAACGATTGCAAAATCAACACGCGATCCATTGCGTATTTATGTTTGCATAAATAGTACATATGTCGATCATATTGCTCTCTGTTCACACTCATTAATGACGATACGGTGCATAATTGGTTAAATACCTATCACTCAACCTTGTGAAATGAAATGACACTCAAGTACTTATGAGCGTTGCATGAAACCCGTTGATGTCTTATGTAGGTGAGAAATGCTATTAATAAAAAAATAAAAAAATGAGTTCTTTTGTTTTTACTCAATGTCAATAATCATGACGTGTTTTTTGTTTATGGCCTCCTGTTACTTGCGCACACACACATAAGCAATGTTGGTACTTCACACAATCGAAAACAGTGCAAAAATGTTTCTGTGTACTTTTTGAAATGAAAAGTTACGCACCTAAATATTTCAGTTGGTCTTCGGAAGCTATCATGGTCAGAAGCAGGGCTAGTAGAAACCTCATGCGAGACAGGGTCATGCTCGAGTCAACCTCTTCATATTCCACTGAAGCCTGTATCTTCTCTTCGAATGTGAGGTCCCTCGCGCCCACGGTGCAAATCTTTTCATGACTCTCCAACTCAACCTTTAACTTAAAAAACTGTCCACATTTTGAACATTTGTAAGCATTTACTTTACCATGTATATTACGCATGTGTGCTTTCATGTGTGGCAGTTGTGAGAAGTATAACGGACACATTGCACAAGGAAATGGCTTTTCACCAGTGTGCCGTCTGATATGTAACATTAGAGCATTCGAATGGGAGAAACGACGACTACAAATCCTACAGGGGTATGGTCTATCTCCTGTATGAGACCTACGGTGAACGTTTAGCTGAGTGGACTGGGTAAAGCGTTGACCACACTCAGGGCATTCATGCGGACGTCTATTCTCATGAACACGCATATGTTCGGACAAATGTCCTTTTAACTTTTTATTGCATATAGGACATTCAACTCTACGCCCTCCATGACTAACTTGTACATGCCTCCGCATAGAACTGAGCTCCTTATATTCTTTACCACAATACTGGCATATAAAGCCGTTAAGGTTCAAATGTTCTTTGATATGTTGGGCAAGCTGATTTTGAGTGTTAAAGTTTTCTTGACAGATATGACAATCTAATGGTATTGAACTTAAATGCTTATTCCTCTTATGTTTTACTAACTGGTCTTGATCACTGAAGTTCTCATTGCAATATAGGCATTTGTATGAGCCAAACTTTTCAATGTGAGTATCAAGATGTGTGCTCAACGTTTCTTGGTAACGGAATGTCTTATCACAAATCTGGCATAAAAAGTTCTTAGGAGTGTACAACTCGGGGTGAAATTTTTTAATATGCAATTCTCTGTTGACTTTGTGACTAAAGCGCTTCAAACATTTTACACATTCATATTGTTTGGCATTCAGGTGCACATAAATGTGACGTTTTATTGAAGTTTTGTTGCTGAATGTTTTACCGCAGTAATGGCATTCAAACCCTTTCAATGGTAAAAGCAAACCTGTGCTTAATTTTACTTGTTTAATATTCTTTGGCTTGGGTTTGCCGGGCTTAGCTTTTGGGGACCTATTTTGTTTTTGTCTTTTATTTAGAGAAGTTTTCTTATTGGAATTGATTTGTTTGTTTACAAGTATTGTTTCGGTCTCATTTTGGTTTGATAAACCAATATCATTATTGTTAACTGTAGAAGCAGTTCCATTTTTCTTCTTATCTTCAATCATCAGTTCACTTTTCAGTATATTATTGAAAAGTTTTATATGGTCTTTATTTTTTCTTTTGATCCTGCCACTCTTAGTCAGCAAACTCTCTTTACTAATGCTGAAATGGGCAACCTTAGAGTTTGTTTTAACTTTACTGGTAGTCTCAAAAAGTATTTCATTTAGTAATAATGGTGTTTTAGCTGCACTGTGTCTACGTTTAGGCTGTTTATTAATGGTCTTGTCATCTGTAGGTTTATCTACATGTTCACCACACCCTTTCTTAGTAGATGCACTTTTTGGTGCCTTTGGTCTACTCTTTACATTAGCCATTGTTAAAGTGAATATCTATAAGCTTAGTTACCTCACCGCATATCCAAGCGAAAGACCCACCACCATCGAGGAGAAAAGTTAGTTGCTACAGTTGAATTTAGACTGCGTACTTACATGCAGTGTGTCGTTAGCATTTCTATAATCACCTCACTATCGTAGATAACAACTTATTCAAACAATGATGCTCCGCCACTAATGTGTGAAGGACTAGTACCTTTTGTCTTAGAACGTCTTCGTTTACCTTGAACGATATTTCACACAATACGTCACTAATGTATTCGTAACACGGTTTCACACCTAATGATTATTGATATTACAAACTAACAAAGCCTTTATTATGAAAAATTGAAAAAATATTGTAGAAATTAAGAAGACGTCCTATCGTAAAAATAGTCAATGAAATGAAGTTAGAATGAAATGCATTGAGCGAGCGAGCTGATATGAGCGAGCGAGAAGGTGAAAACTGTCAAAATATTTGTAAGTGTATCCCCTAGCGACATCTAGCTGCATAAAGCATAATACTATTTAATTTATTACAATAATAAACTGTTTTTGTTAACATTTATGTAAAATAAATAATACGAAAACACATAATACAAGGTATAATTACATCATCTTTCATTTAACATCACTATTTTTGACGTAAAGATGTCAAAAAATTATTTTACCAGCGCCATCTATTATGGTATTGAAAAACACTATATAAAGCCTAGTGCACACAACATCTGTAAAGTCGAGCCTGCGTAAAAGCGACCCTCCATGTCTCCGCTGGTGGTCCGGGAGGCACCAAAATGATCAATACAATCATTGCATGTTGAGCTGAGTCATGTGTTTAATTATTTACAACGCGGCGAGTATTTACAAGGCTAGGTCGAGGAAGATCAATACATAGTAGTAAATGAGGTGCTTGACCCGTAGTTTAAGCTTTATAAAATTCAAATGCACATAATTAGAGGTTTTCCTGATACATATCATAAATTATGAAACAGCGTAACGTTAACCTTTGGCTCATTTTCTGAAAATTAAATATTGTACCTGTAGGTAGCTAACTCGGCTTAGGAGATCTGATTCATCACCATCCGAGCGTGTTTACCTGTTTCCATCCTTAGCTTTCTGCCAAGAGTAAGATTTTAGTCCTAATATCTGCATCTATACTATGGTCTTCAGTTCTTTCGATTGAGGGTATACCTACTTACTTACCTTAAGACGTCCTCTGTGGCGTGGTTAACGTGACTATCCGTCAGGAGGTCCGGGTTCGATGCCCGGTCAGGTCAAGGTGGAAAATTATCTTTTTCTGATTGACTAGGTCTTAGATGTTTTTCTATCGTTGAGTTAGTATCCTATAACACAAGTCACGAACTTACTTTGGGGCTAACTAACTCAATGTGTGATTTGTCCCTATAAATTAAGCAACTAATTAATTTATCTAATAATAAAAAAAAGTTGTCCTTAATTCTCTATTAGGAATTTCGGGATAGAAAGAAGGCTCGTTGGAATTTTGAATCAAAATGCTTTCTAAGTAAGTAGGTACTAAGGTGTACCACAAAAATAACGACCCCTGGAGTGCTATTTTTGAGATGTACCTATGACTCCCCAAAACCGGTGAGTCGAACGATTATCGACCGAGTCACCGGTTATATCGCATGAAAATCATTCGAAAACGAACGATAGTCATTCGACTCACCGATTTTGGGTGAGTCATACATTTCAAAAATAGCACTCCTGGTAAATATATGACAATGGGCAATGTCTACCTTACCACAGATTAAAGAATGCTATACCGTACGAAACATTACGTCCATATTACAAGCTAAGTATTAAATAAGTCATGCGTTGATGTCTTTACATCAAAAGTAAGAAGACTGTTAGAAAGACATCAACGGCTTTGTTTTCATAAAGATTAAGTACATTTTGCTTGGTATATTTTCGATCGATCATACATAGGTATGACGTCTCGTCACAACAATATGCTTTTACTTAGTTTGATTTTATTCATTTTAATAGGATTTATAAACAACACATTATCTCATATATACCTGTAGCTACTTTTATCGCTATATAACGGAGTACCACGCGAGAAGAGCCATGGACAACTAGCTAGTTTGTTATAGTCATGCGTGCGTGACAATATATTAAAATACATGAACTCTCTGTTGTTGTTGTTGTTAGGCTGTTTGTTGGGCCAGCAAATACGAGATTGTCGTGGATCATAATTTCTGTGTGTGACCCTGTAAAGTGCATGGCCATAAGACTTATACGGAGTTTATAATTTATCTACTTACCTAGATACTTCTTTGTAGATACTGTAACATTGCCGTACAGGTTATTTTGATAGCTCAGCTAGCTATGTAGGAGCTTGGATTTGATAAGGATCCCAATATTTTATGAAGGAACAATCAGATAAAAAGCCGCGTTATACAAAATCGTTAACGCAGTCGCTGCGTCTGCGTTTATAAAATCTCATACTTACCTACTATATAGTATGAGATTAGTAGTACCTACCCCTATATAGGAGTAGGTACCTACCTATACCTACTTACTAAAAGCGGCGTCTCATCGCTTCATTTATACCTAAATCCGTAGCTGAAATGGTGATCTTATACCTAGCAACATTTACTTACATAAAACATTTGTGTTAGAATTGTATCTATTAAGTCTTCAGCAAAGGATCTGTAGTCGCGCGTCGGTCGCCGCCATATTTTATAGAAAACAGTATAAATTGCATTTTTTGTGGCCCCACGCGCACCCTAAGCCGCCGCTCTAGCCTGGACGGTACCTACTTTCCCCATTGTTCGCTCACAATGGTGGGCAACTTGCACCACAGCGGACCACCACAATTGCACAATGTACAATGATGACATTGTTGTTATGACCGCCATCTTGAGATTGAGGATGCTATTATCGGGATGGCCAGATGGAGATTTCCTTGCGGATGTCGTTTTAAGATATGTGAGCCTTTTGTATATAGGCATTTTGAGGGCAATAGGATCAAAGGTAGAGTAAGAAGACAACCGCTTGTTCACTTTCTTCAACCAGTTTGTAAAATCAAGACCTTGAAACTCCTTGCGGTCTTATGAGATCGCGTAACGTTATAGGTGTAGGTATTATTTTCTCCAGAGCTTCGGACCGGTCTATCTGCTTATAAAATCCTACACAACGACGTGATGGGCTCTTGAAAATGCAGAAATGTTCAATTCAATTATCCATTTAAAGGTCCACTTTGGGTGCAGAGATAAGATAAATATATTTAAATAGTGATACTATGCAATACAAAGAAATACATAACAGATACAAGTTTATACATTTGTATGGTAGATTGTTCAAACCAACACAAACATGAGAGGAGTTAATAGTTGAACAGACGACTCATCATTATCCGAGCACATTGCTGGTAGCATGTAGCATCCCAAGCCTTTGGAGCCCTGGGTTTACTTAAACGCGATTTCTCATTGTTCAGCCTGACGTCAATCCTATAGCAACAATTTTTTCTATAACAAAGCAACATTTATTTCTCACAAAATTTCGCGACACTACTGTACTGATGTTATCAAATTGTTTTACATGTGAGCATTCATTTACATAAACGAATTAATGGAAACGCTTGCGTCAAATTTTATATTTCACGGAAATTTCATAAGAAAAATGCAATTTTAAACAATAGCACGGCCCTGATTACACACATTTTTTTAGGACAATCAGGGGACAATAGACGGAACGAATGTGTTCTGCTTTTTGTGCCGAATGCTGGCTGAAATAAGGTAGAAACAAGAATTTCCTTTTTTGGGATAAATCTTTTTTTCACTTGGTTCTTTGACAAAAATTTCAATTATTTTTGTTTCGATTCACTTTTGCTGGTTAACCGGAATACAGATTGCGACAGATTCGCTCGAAGGACCATACAGGCCAAAGTCCTATTTGTCGTAAGAACAACGGACGGCGATGCCTGTAACTGGTAAGTCCACGTTACCACCGACACATTTATAGCCATACTTACTATCTACTTCAAGCGTAATATAATGTCCACATTTTATAAAATCCTACAAATAAGGATGTATATGCTCAGGGTCGTTCAACTCGTCGCTTTGTACCGGAAAGTTATTTGAGTGTCAACCTAATTTCTTTTTTTATAATTGCGTCACAGTCTACTTGGATCGGCGGAGTACCCTGATGTCGTCTCAGATAAAAAACGTAGATGACATTGCAACCATTTCTAGTAGTAATGCTGGTTTTATGATTAAGTAGGATATATATCGGTAACTACTTACATAAATAAGTACTAAAAAGTGCTGCAAAAGCTATACTAAACATATTCCAGAAAAAGTCACTTCTATTGGCCAACATATCTAAAGGCATGCTCTAGCAAAAGGACTTGTAACTTAATGACGCTACCCTGTAGGTCGACCGCCTATCTCGATTTTCTCCTCTCGTAATGGCTACTTGTATCGCTTTCGCCACATTTCGCTCCGTTTTACGCTAAAACGCTTAAAAAATTTTTTATTTGTTAAAGTTGGCAAAAAAAAAAATGTTTTTAAAGCCTTTGTGCGTAAAACGGTGCGAAATGATACAAGTAGCCATTACGAGAGGAGAGAATCGAGATAGGCGGTCGACCTACTGGTAGAAAATGTAGCATATTTGTCAAGTCAATACGTAAGTGTAATAATTATTTTAAAAATAAGGAACTGGAAGGACCAACCTTTATTGTTCGCCGTGGTTTGGTCATGGGTACCCCAGTATAGCAACATATAGGTACTCTCATCTCACCGTTCAATCTTGTTTCACTGAGGACAACGTCATTTGCGCTCTAATAAATCGTCCTCTCGCCAACACGAAATTACCTCGCTCCACCTGCACCTGTCGCAAAATCCAAACGTCTAGAAGCATACGACACAGATCGTCTTGTTGGGACAAGCGGGGGATTATTTTCCAAAGACTGCACTTGTTACAATCTTAGACCATTCATTTTATTTCGTGTTTTGTTCCCGCGGTGATAGGAAGTCGTCGTGTTTCGCGCCAATTTTTGACAGTTGCTTTTTTCTTTTGCGACGTGAACGTTCTTCTTTCTAGCCAACACTGTCGTTTTCATGTTCATGTTTTTTGGTGAAAATGGTGAAATTTTGGTGGATGTTCATATTATTCGCTAAAACAGCATCATCCAGCGACAACGCGCTACCCGGAACAGAGGAAGGAAAAGGTTGGTGCAGTGCTATATATGTAATACTTATGGGTGTTTTAACGATTTTACTGTATAGGAAAATAAGTCTAAAATCTTTGAATTTAGCGTAGCCTACTGCATTCTGTGTAATACAGGTGGTCCAGCGGGTATCTAGCCGAGGAAACAACCAGGAAGACGTTCGAGAAAAGAGGAACAAGTTTACAACTGCATCTGAGAATATTTATTCTTTACATACCTATTTAGTCTATAAAACATAAATAAAAGATAGATCATTAATCTACCTATACGTAACTTATAATATCTGGTGGATGAAGCAATGGAAGAAAGCATAAGTATAACATTCAGCAAGAATTATCTCAAAAATTACACGGTTTACTTTGAAAATACTCGGTCAGATTTTACTCAGTTGCTTCCCACGCTTTCCCTTGTGTTATGATGAGAATGCCTTTAAGAATAAGTAATGCACGTCGAAGTTATAGGTTTGTAAACTGTACTAAACTAAAACTGTACAATACTAAGGTACAAATTATCATTATTTTACCCTTACAAAATAAATAGTTAATCCCTTATTAGATAATAAGGCTTTAACAATTTATTTTCAATCATTATCAAATTAAAAGTTAATCCCTTATTATCTAATGAGAGATATTAACTTTAAATCATTGTAATATAGCACAAGTCATGATCATGAGTCCGTCTGTACCTATCCTTGCAGTACTTATTCTATTTATTATTATCAGTAAAGTAAACCTTGTAATATGTGCTTAATGTTCTACAGATTCAATTTAAGATTTCGTCTATTTGTAGTACTTATAATTAAAGTCATAAAACGTAAAATCTTGAATTGTACTGCAACTATTTCACGGTATTGAGCATGAGACAATAGAGTGAAAACAAACGCAGGATAGACGTACGTTTTATTACTTTCAATTGTATCTGGATATATCCATCAACACAAAAGAACGTATTTAGCACTTTAGACTTAAATAACTGCAGCTTTAAAATCATTCGAAGGACCATATTCGAACGACCTTATTTTTGAAATCATACTAGGTATTTTATTTTTTGTGTTCTATTTCATATTTACTAACGGACACGTATACCATGTTAATCAATCTACATAAGTGTAAGGTACCTGAGACAAGAATAGCGCTAAATCAGCTCCACATACAATAACTATATAATGATGTAACTCAAAAGACCCAAAGAGGAAACCATCCACTTATAGCTAGATTTGCTTTGAGAAGTCCTACATCTTTAACGGGATCATTGTACTTTTTCCGTTAATTTATGGTAAAAAGAAATTGTAACCATAAAAAAAGATCGTACTCGGGTGCGCAACGTTTCTGTACAAACGAGGTAAGAACCGAAAAAGTTATATTAATGTAATTTCCTTCCAGAGTCGCGTTTCCTGCCCCTCTTTGAAGTTAAAAGGTACGATGGCAGGCCGAGTGGCCCCGGCATTGGCCCCGTTGGTCTTCCGCCCCTAACCAGCATACCAATTGCCGGGGAAAGGTGTTCCGCCCGCCTTGAGTCTGCATTAGATCAGTTGAAGAGAAGGAAGCGCAACCAGCCAAAGAATCTTGATTCCCCCCTGGTAAGACACCTTAGCATGTTTGTTAAACCATAAATTAAGAATTACCAAGTAAATTAAATTTTGATCGCCAGTCCGTAGGGGACACCTAAATACATTTTGTACACCAACCTCCGCTCAGCATCGCGAAAACTTCAAGAAATTTTTACCCTATGTTTTCTGTTACAGAGTCAAAGCATAGACCTCAATGGGTATAGTTTACACCAGCAAATGAGGTCAGCACCTGTAGATATGTACGTCACCAGAATGCGAGTACGACTGCCACAAAATAGTAACTGGGTGCGCGTAGAGAAGTGTTACTTCGACCCCAGGAACGTCTCTTTGGACACAATGTTATTATTCCACGATATAACAATAAGCGGAAACGTTGATCTATACGATGCTAATGAACTAGACCGAGGGATACCACCAAGCCGAAGATTGCGACGGAACTACGCCGATACACATTCTTACGACGCGCCTTATCCTGACGACTTGTACACTCGAAACAGGGGTGGTTGCAATATGATCCTTAGACTCCGAAAAGCCGGCATCGGCTTCCATACGAGACCCCTAAACCAACAGCCTGGAAAATTCAACGTGAAAACTGACTCTGAATTCGTCGAACCCGGATTTATCAGCGTTTACGCGTACGGATGCGAGAAATACATAAATAGAAATTCTGTTAGGAATAAAGACAATTTGCCTTTACGGCGGCGAAGAAGGTCTGACGAGTTTTCCTTTGAGCCTCATCTTGAGGTTCCATACAAAGAGAATTTCGACAGTAGATCAGCAGATAACAATTGGGATATCGTTTATGAGCCACGGAGTAGAGTCAACTACGAGAGGAGTAAGTTGTTCCGACCCGAGGATGAATTGGACGAAGTTGAAGATATATCTCGGGAGATGGAAGACATATTTACGAAAGGCATAAGGACACTCCTCACTACTTATATGAAGAAAGAACTTCAGCCAGCTATTAAAGACACACTGATGAGGAATATGGGTTATGTGATATCATATGGATAGATGTAGTCAGATAATATTACGTAGTAAAATCTAGTACAATTAACAGTGTATATTTATATTTATTAATGGTATAGGTTGGGTTGTATTGTATAGTCAAAATTATACAAAAATATTTTTTGTAATTTTCTATGTTTAATTAAATGTATCTTGATAAGAATTTCAACTTTATTATGATGAATAAAAAATAAACATAAATAGATCCTAAAGCTAACATCACAGGTACATGCATAAATTGTACTTTAAAAAAATTAAAACAATAAAACAACAAGAAATAACGAAAACCATGGACTGGGTCACAACAATCACTGGCAGGCAACTTATAGGTTATCTCAACCACATTAACCATGGCACAAAAACTTAAAAAATTTGGAACTTCGATATTAATTTGTATTTGAATAATCATTTAAATTAAAAATATATGTAGGTATATTTTAAATTTAAATGATTTTAATGACTAATCTTGTTTGTACTTATACAATGTTGGCAAGTCGGTACAGACACGAAGCCAAAAATTTACATCTTCATTTATATTCATATACTTCTAGGTAATTACAGATATTCTAAAGATATATAAAGAATGTAGCTACATGTAGATACTCCATTTACATTCTGACAATTCTGTTGTTATTATTATTCAATAAAAAAATAACAGAAATTTTGCATTGTTAACTGTTATTTATTAGAAAAACTTTAGGGATGCAACCCTAAAGTAACCTAACAGTTCAGACTTTATCAACCCTGCAATTAAAGAATTTAAGTTTTGTCTGACAGGTTACAAAATCTGTACAACTATAATCTAAGTTGGAAACTTTTAGCGAAGATGTTTAGTATTAAATGGAAATGCATACTCTGTCTGACTTGGCTACTTAAGCCAAAGGATCAATTGATATATGAACAGCCATAAGCTAGTTTAGGAGGGTGTCAAATAGATTATTTTCTGAAGAAAATAAGAAACCAAATTGGATTGAGGTGGCTTAAAATAGGGAAGGATGGAGTAGACGAGAGGGAGGCTTATGCCCAGCAATGGATTGTAGATAGATGATGATAATGACAACTGAACAAAGGGACCCTTTTACTAAAATGCAATAAGAAATTTTCAAAATATGCTTTGTCATTAAGTACATGAATCAATTGGAAGAAATGGTGACAATCATTAAAATATATGTATATGTAGGAACAGATCAAAGAACTAGTGGAGAGAAAATTAATATTAAGTTAATTAAATAATTAATTAAGTTTAACCAATTAATAAATAAACATAGTTAGAACTATTGTATCCTTAATAAAAAGCTCTTTATTTCATCATAAGCAGCAAAATGTAATGCGGAAGTTAGCACAGCCTTCAACATACTTGGCCCGTAACCTTTGTACAATGCTAATAAGCCTTCTTCTGTTATAGTCAGTTTAAAACAATGCATAACTCCACTGCAATACATTTGCCGTCCAAAACTACCCCTATATTGCTGAAAACCTTGAATTTGCAATCTCTTCTTCACCAAATCAAATGGGTATATAACAGTTTTAGCCACAAAACCAGCTATGGAACCAGCTATTAAATTCCCCAACAGGCTTGTTTCAACAGTCGTCAAAACATCTACATCCCTTCTTTTGAAGAATTGTATCTTATTTAATATACTATCAGAAAACAATTTATACACAGCAAATTGGATACCAGCATTTGGTGCTATTTGTCCTAAAGTTGGAATAAGACCTTTAAATAGAGCCATAAAACCTTCTTGTCTAATCATAGTTGAAGATGCATCTAAAAATCCTTTATAGGCTTTTTTTCTTTTCTGCTCTGCTATTAGCCTGGTCCGAACAGTGTCGAATGGATAGGATACTATCGTAGCGACGGCTGCAGCCACCCCACCATTCACAAAATTGATCCAATGTTTATGTACATTGTAATACTGTGGATCAGATCTCTGGTAAATGTGGGTCAGTTTTTCAAAAGTTGAAAACTGTACAACCCCGTAGGTGACTGAGAGAAACTGTGCGGGAACATGTCCACTCCATAATGCGCTAATCCCTTCTTCTCTGACAATGGAATTAGTAGCTTGAAATATCGAACTGTACTTGGATCCATCATTTATAGGTTCAAGTTGTAACTGAAACCTTATCTTCAGGACATCTAGAGGTTGCGCTACAGCTCTAGTAAATGCACCAGCTGCCCCGCCGGCAATTGCCGTTTGATATATCGATAAATTTGATTTTATATTTTGTATTAAAAGTACCATTTTAGGAAATTCAAAAAGTTGTACGATAATGATGAAATATAGGTACGATTAGTAACATACTTTCAAGATTCGTATAGATATTTTATCTGTGTTTCAACAAAAATAAATAAAACCATGATTATAACCACAAAGAGTACTTTTGTATTATAGGAAATTATAACTAAATATATTTAACCTATTTAACTATACAAAATAAAATAACCTCAAAAAACCAAATCCAAAGAACACTACTTCTGTCAATGTCAACTTCATAACCGGCCCTGTAGGTACAATCACTGTAGTGTAGATAGTTTGACAATTTATTTTCTTTGGGGCAATAAAATCAACAAAGAACAAATTACTAAAAATATTTTTACAAGCCAGACAGCCATTTTTTGCTAGTTTTCTTAAGATTATCAATTATTTATTTGGGTTAGGGAGTATAATATTATTTCATCAATTCGGTAAAAGAGTCTTGGAAACAAAAATGTCATCACCACTAGAAAATCTCGAGACACAACTTGAAATGTTTATAGAAAACGTGAGGCAAATCCGCATCATTGTCAGTGACTTCCAACCACAAGGACAAAGCGTTTTGAACCAGAAAATGTAAGTGAAACTCGTTTTTTTTATAAAACGAACTATAGGTAGTTATTTGTGTCCCCCACCCAATATCTTTTCAAATAGAGGGATTTAACATTCCTCTCCCATTCTGTCACGCCAGCAAATAATAAACAAAAGATGCGATTTAAATTATGCTCAATTTATGTGGCCAATTGACCAGACCTTAATTCAGAGTTTACCAGGTTTTCTAGATTCGGCTGCTTTAACTTAACCCGCCGGCTCGCAGAATCCAGGCACAATAGAAAAACTATTATGTGACAATTTTGTGTGCGAACTGATCTGAGAAAATAAGACTGCAATTGTAAGGTGCCGTATATGGCAGGAAATGAGAGATAAAGTGAAGTGTAGGTACTATACCATTTATTCTCTCGACATCTGAACAATGTTATCAAAATAAATTACTAAATTAAGACTTATTTATAAACACATATTATCCGGAAGTACATACATACATACATATAATCACGTCTTTATCCCATACGGGGTAGACAGAGCCTAGAACCATAAGACCTTAGGCCACATTTAGGTAGTTGAAACAAGAAATCAATAGTGATGGGTTGCTAGCCGCATCGCCTATGTCATGATTTCCCCATTCGGCGATTCCCTCAGACGACTTTTACGGCTTGCGCTGGAAGAGAAGCAGCTGGTACATTCTATGTTTTTATTTTTCTCCCAGACCAGCATGGGAGATCTTTCCGGAAGAGATTCAATGAATTTGCAATTAAGATTTGCTTACAGTTTATTAATACTTCCTTGACCACATCACGACTGCTAATTAGGCTCACAATACTATACAACAGGCCCAAAACAGTTAGTCTGAAAGAAACTCATTGCCAATTTTGATTATGTTATGATCCTTGACCATGAGTACAATGACAGAAGTAGATGACTAAAGACATGGTTTGATGTTTTTACAGACAATCTCTAGTAACTGGTCTCCAAGAGGTGGATAAGCTGAAATCTCAAGTGCACGACATTCATGTGCCCACAGAAGTGTTTGAGTAAGTTTATTTATTTTATTATTGTTCTTATTATTTCCATGTTTATCTAATATACCTTTGGGTTACCAGATTGTTAAGATTCTTCAAGTTTGTTCTGATGTTTGACTGATATCAAGTTTTTTGTAATAGCGAAATGGAACATGAACCAACCATATTTTTTTATTTTAAATCTTTTTATAAAAGGGTGTTTTTCATTATGAACTCATTGTCCAGCCTTTTAAGACCTTAGTTAATATTGAAGTTTGTTTTACCCCAACTACTAATGTTTATTGTGAACTGTTCTATTGTCCCATATAACATGTCCAATTCCTTTTCACTTGTATTGGACAACAACAGTGGATGCATTATCTCCTATCATTGGCGTTTTTGTAGAAAATCTTGTCTGATAGATAATAATATATTCCATTTGAAGCAATGTCACTTATAAAGAGTAAATATTTTCACCGTATGAAACCATGGCATGCATGCAAAAATGATGGATGTTACTGAAATTAGTATGGAGAAACACTATGTGCTTTCAATTAGTATTTTCTGAATGTGTTAATGTTTTGATGCATCCCCTGTATGTACTTCAAATTTCAAACCACAATCATTCGTAAATTTATTTATTTTTGAATTAATAAATATTCTAAGTAATGGCCTAAATTTTAAGACATTGTCTGATGTTAAAATGAAGCAGCCTTCGTTCTGCATTTCTATGCTACCTTGCCTATAGTTTTCCCCAACAATAATGTCAATTTTAACCTTTGATTTGCATTTGCACTAATTATGACTCATGCATTTAATAATTTAATATATGTTTTCAGTTACATCGACCAAGGGCGTAATCCTCAACTCTACACTAAAGACTGCATCGACAAGGCATTAGCCAAGAATGAGGAAGTCAAAGGAAAGATTGATTCATACAAGAGATTCAAGAGCCATCTTCTTTCTGAGCTATCGAAGACCTTCCCCAATGAGATAAATAAATATAAAGCAATTAGGGGTGGAGAATAATTTATAACTTGGGGGATAACCATAATGGCTTCAAGCCATCCAAAGCGAGTGAGTAAGCGAGATGGTGCAATATGTTGTGTAAGTTGACACCTGGCTTACTCGTTTTTGGATCTCAATTAATGGACATGGTAGAATACCAATTTTATTTCTCAAAGGATTGTGGGTTAAGATAGTTTCCACAGTTGACCTTAACATGCGGTGCTGTTCTCTATTTTTCTTTCTTCTCAATTATATTTACTTCCCATTTTAAATAAACTTTTTCATATTTTTTTAAATTTTTGGTTACAGAAAAAGCGTTAGTATGACAGCACAGTTCTTGTTGTGATATCATGGTAAATATCAAATAACCTTGATTGTGTAGAATTTGAAAGAAAGTGAAATTATGATTATTAGTTTGATGTATCACTTTCTGTTCTTAAAATAAGAGTAGAAATTTATTTATGTACCTACCTTTTAATTATATACTTCAAAGCTTGTATGTAATGTAACCCTTTTTTTTTTTTGTATAGGTTAAGAATAAGGATTAATAAATAAGATCAAAATTTGTATATGCAATTTTAATTAATTTTATCAAGTATGTAACAAATCAATTTATACATTTATACTTACACTGTTGCATTGCATTCAATAAATAATATATTAGAAAAAGAAGCTGACCGTAAATATAAATAAGAATAAAAAAGAAAGTTCTTAATTTGAAAATAGATTTCTTTAAAGGGAATACAGTATAGAGAAACACTTTATTTCTAAAAAGTGATAATTCAATTTGTAAACAAGGTCCATTATTGGATGGAAATGAAAGATGGCAGTAAATTAGAAAAACATACATAATTATTAAAATAGTAATTTCAGGCAAAGGCCAGCTTCGCCTCGCAACGTTGCATTTTGTTAAAATGATGGTTTAATTAAAATGACGAAAATTTCCATCAATACATAATTCATTGTAAAAAGTCTGTGAATAAAATTTATTATTAAAAATTATATTTTGGCGCAATGATTGGCTTGCACGTTTGAATTATAAAACATTTGTGAAACAGAACACTTCGTCTATGGGACAATAAAGTTTGCAAGAGATTAAATAAATACTTAGCCTTTTTTATTTGAAACTTAAGACAGTAGAAATGTCAGAGCATGCATTACGTGGATATGCAGCATTATTATTGCCCAGCGTTAGTGACGTCATGCCAAACGAAGTTCAGGTGTACCCTGTGTTTCTCTTAGGGTTACGGTTTCAATTCTCTCTTCATCATCGTTCAATTCGTCCGGAATATCACCGGTACCGGAGTCGCTGGTGTTAGAACTTATGTCGATAGTCGCCAAATCGCTAGAGAAGTCGTTCCACATTTGGTAGAAGTTCTGTTTGACCGGCTCTACCAGTTGTGTCTTGCTGGTGATGTATACGTAGTTCCAGTGGTCTGAAGAACGGTCGTCGCCCCAATTCAGCGTGCCAGTCATGAGAATCTTGTCATCTACTAAGCAGAACTTGTGTTGCATCCTGTGTGCGCGATCGTTTGATTTACATCTGATTTCGGCTCCTGAAAGAATATGTGAGATGGTAAAACTTGTTATGTGGTACAGGGGTTAAGGCGTGTACCTAATGTCCAGGAAGTCGTGGTGGAATTCCACGAGTTTCCAATTTGGTTGCAGACTTGAATGACATTATATTTGTTAGCCTCTAAGTACCATCAGTTTTTGCAAACACAAACGCTAATGATGACTAGGATTTTGCAAGCATTTACTTAGTTGCCTTACTATCCTACAGGGGGCGCTTTACGGGTTTTGCATATAAAATTGCATAAGAAGTCAACAGTTATGGTCATTTCTCATAAAGCCATAAATGGTCGAAAGAAATGTAGGTACGTACCAGCATCCAAGAGCTCTTTTAAGAAGACATCTGTTGACTCATTATAACCAGCCCGATCAATGATCATACGAACAGCAATCTTCTTGGTCTCCATTACTTCTAGTAATCTACCCTGAATGGCTTGATTGTGAATGCCAGGCATGCATACATGGATACTTCTATTTGCTCCTTCTATGTAACTTACTAATTTATCGAAACAGTTGTATGCATTAAACTGTAATTTGCAAAATACCATCACTTCATTGATTTCCTTGTTTCGACTCCTATAGTAGTAGGCAGCTGCAGATACAACACAAGTTATTGCAATAGCCGCTGCCGAGGACAATATGCGTGGATTTAATCGCATTTTATGTGATTTCGAACATAGGTAAGATAAATGTTTGGTTCGCACTAAGACCGGTCTTGTAATTTTATGGTTTAAATAAAATTAAGAGGTCAATTTGTGAGACCACATTGCTTTTAAAGATGGAACTAAAATGAAACTACCCACATTATTAAATCGTGTATTTTTTATATGAGGTCTGTTGATTCTGAATTGCCATATAGACATGATTTGTAGCGTTTATCTATTCTTTAGGCTTTTTCAAAGCAGTTTAATGTTATATACAGATCATCCACGGCAACGGAGATATTTTGGAACAATGGAAAATATATATTATGTCCTAAATATAATAGCAAGTAGTATGTGCAGACTGTAGTGCAGCCCGCAGCACTTCTTTGCCTTTGCTCTTTGAGTCTTCGCCAGAGTAATTAAAAATAAAAAAATTAGTTTGACAATGACTTTGACAGTCAATAGCAACAATGGCTGGCGCGAAAATTGACGTTTGTATTTACTAAAATAATGATAAATGTATTGCTCTGTTTTTTGTTTATTTTATGAATTAAAACAATTTCAATTTTAATCATTGTTAATAATTATTCAAGTAATAGAAATATGTCTTTATCCTTTACTGATTTATGAAAATTCTAACTTGCGTTTGATGTGTAAATAACATAAATAAACACAAATTAGCCATGGGTATCACTGGGTTGATCCCATTTTTAGAAAAAGCCTCGATGAAGGCTAATATTGGTGAATTTAGTGGCTGTACTGTTGCTATTGATTCCTACTGTTGGCTGCACAAAGGCGCTTTTGCTTGTGCAGACAGGTTGGTCAGAGGTGAAGACACCGATATGTAAGTAAAACAAATGTTTCTATTTTTTATATATTTTCAGACAAATTTTTCTTGTTCATCATTTTAATTACTCTATCTCATTAGCCCAAAGCCTCTTCTCTCATACTTACACTTTCAAGTCCTCCGCCATACGATTCCTCCACCTATCCATGTCTTTCGTCCATATATACTTACTTTTATTTAAATAATTTTATTGATTTCAGACACATAAGATACTGCCTGAAGTATGTGACAATGCTCTTGTCAAAGAATGTAAAGCCAATCCTTGTGTTTGACGGACGGCACCTACCTGCTAAAGCTATGACTGAATCCAAAAGAAGAGAGTGAGTATTGTTGTTTAACATTTTATTTATTTTACTAGCATCAAGTGTCCTGCCTGCAGGGCAAAGGCGTCCCCTCTTGTCTTCGCCTCTTTGTCATTTGCTGTTTGTTGCATCCACTCGAAGGTTTCATAAAGAAATTTTTGAAGCGCCTATCTTTGTTTGTCTGTTTATTGCTATTATCTTATTTACCACATAACAGATTATGATGTGTAATATACCTATCTATATATGTGTAAACTAGCTGTTCCCCGCGGCTTCGCCCCGCGTGGGACTCGGTTATATCGCGCCCAAAAGTAGCCTATGTTTGACCTCGGGTGGTTAACTACATTCTTACCAAATTTCATCACAATCGGTCCAGCAGTTTAACCGTGAAGAGGTGACAGACAGACAGACAGACTTACTCGCATTTATAATATTAGTATGGATTAGTATGGATACAAAAGCACGCATTTAAAAACAGAAGTACAATGGCAGACTTATCACTATGTTATTCAAATTAAATTATTATTTATTAAAATTCCATCAATTTTTTCAGATCTAGAACAATATCAAAGAAAAGAGCAGCTGAATTATTAAGTTTAGGAAAGGTAAGAATTTTGTACTTCTTTTTGTGTGCATTGGTTGCTAACACTGAAGGCGCCTGATGTAGCTTCATTAAACTTTAATATCCCTTGCTATTGTTATGTTCCCTCATTTAGCTGAGGAATTGATTAATTTAGTCAACTTTAATCATGTATATTGGTGGGCATACTAAACAAATGGGCTTTTTCTAAATAGTTTTCTATTAAGTAATAACATTTAAAGAATCAGATTTTGAAACTAGGAGTCCATGGTGACATGTTCTTAGTAAGTACCATGTAAGTACAGTACATAGCTAACAATCCAAGTCATGGTAAAACACCTTAGATTGCTTAATACCTATCTCTACAAAAGGATTCCCAGATAGATTTATTTATTTCTATACTTCTTTACTAATATAATAAAGGGGAAAGATATGACATGTATTTTGTCCTTTAGGCGCGATTGGTCCAATTCGCGATTGGTCCAATTCACCTTTTCGCGATTGGTCCAATTTCGCGGTTGGTCCAATTCGCGATTGGTCCAATATTTGGCGAATGTGGAAATCATGACATAGACGATGCGGCTAGCAACCCACCACTTTTGATTTCCTGTTTCAACTATCATCATGCTAAACCTGGTCTAAGGTCTTCTGGTCCTAGGCTCTGTTTATCCTGTATGGGATAAAGACGGGATATATAAATGTTTGCCCGCGATTTCGTCCGCGTAATTATCAAGAATAAAAAGTATCCCATAGTTAATCCAGGTCATAGACTATACCTGTGCAAAATTTTATTCAAATCCGTTCATCCGTTTTTGTGTGATTGAGTAACAAACATTCAAACATACAAACTTTCGCATTTATAACATTAGTAGGATAGTAGGAAGTATAGTAGAATAGGATTTGAAGAACCTTGCTGGTTTAAAAGCGGATAAAAATAAAAAATTAATAAAAAACATAGAATCTATATATATGTCTGTCTACCCCGTAAAGGATAAAGACGTGATTGGTATGTATATGTATATAAATTATACAATTTCGGAAACATCGTATATTTGGACCAACTGCGAATTGGATCAATCGCGAATTGGACCAACCGCGAATTGGACCAACCGCGAATTGGACCAACTGCGAATTGGACCAACCGCGAATTGAACATCTTTTTGAACTTTGGACCAATCGCGAATTGGACCAATCGCGCCTAAAGGATTTTTGCGTGTATGTTTGTAATGAATAAACTTAAAAACAACTGTGCCGATTTAAAAAATTCTTTCACCATTGAATAGCTACATTCACCTTGAGTGTCATAGGCTATGTATATGCCACGGGCGAAGCCGGGGTGGAATGCTAGTTCCTTCCAAATAAATTATTTTATTTGCCAATAAAAGTTGTAATAACATTTTTTACTGTTTGATTAAGAACTTATCCACACTCTACTGCAGTAGAATGCCAATTCAGATTAATTCTTTTTCTTAAAATTGTTAAAAAAATATATTTTTTTTAATTTTTGACAGATAGAAGAAGCCCGATCATACATGCGCCGCAGTGTCGACATCACGCACGCAATGGCACTAGATCTCATAAAGGAGTGTAGGAAACGAAATGTGGACTGCATAGTGGCACCCTACGAAGCAGATGCCCAATTGGCTTATTTAAACATCAAGAACATAGCACATTTGGTCATCACTGAGGACTCTGATTTGATACTGTTTGGTTGCACTAAGGTACAATTTATATTGTATATTCTACTTTTCATATGTTAAAAAATAAATGATCACTTATAAGGTGTGGCGCTAAAATTTGTAATGAATAAAACTTATTCTTTTTCTAAAATATTCAAAAACTAGCTGTTCCCCGCAGCTCCGCTCGCGTGGGACTCGGTTATATCGCGCCCAAAAGTAGCCTATGTTTGACCTCATGTCGTTAACTACATCCCTACCAAATTTCATCACAATCGGTCCATCAGTTTAGCCGTGAAGAGGTGACAGACAGACAGACAGACTTTCGCATTTATAATATTAGTATGGATTTCAGGTTTTATTCAAAATGGATCTCGACGGTACTGGCACATTAGTGGAGACCGCTAAACTCCCTCTAGTCATGAACTGCCCGATAGAGCGCTATACATTTGATAAGTTCAGACAAATGTGCATAATGTCCGGCTGTGACTACTTGTCGTCTCTGCCGGGGATAGGCCTCGCGAAGGCCAGGCAATTCGTTACGGCTACACAGGACCCTAACTTTGCTAATGTGAGTATTGTTTTTATAGATTTCAATTTATGAGTGTTTTAAAATTCATAAAACACATAGGTAAATATTACAGTTAAATATATTTATGACATGCTCTTAGCATTTATACTTGTGAGTTAGACTATTATTAATTCTGTGCACCAATTCAGGGAACCAAATTTTTTTTATAAATGAAATTGAAAAATTTTGCTGTTCTTATAAAACCAGCTTTTGCCCGCGGCTTCGCTAGCGTGATATTTCCTCGGGAACAGTGCTTTTTGATGGGATAAAATGTGCCCTATGTCCTTCACAATACTTTTATGTGTAATGCAAAATTTTAGAGAGATTGGTTTAATAGATCTCGAGTTATAGGTGTAACTAACACGACTTTTTTTATATATATATAGATTAGTTATCAAAAAATAAGTTTTATATTTTATTCTCTTATCAGGCTCTGAAAAAACTCCCGAGTTTCTTTAACAAGTTATCTCTAACGGTGACAGACGAGTACAGAGAGAACTTCTTAAAAGCAGAGGCGACATTCAAACATCAGTATGTGTACGACCCTCTCAAGAGACAGATGGTGCGACTTACTGAGCCTGACGACGAAGGTAACTCACAAATACTGTTAAAATCCCCCACATCCTCTTTCCTCAAATTTATTTATTATATTTTGAAAGGTTCTCGAATGGCGACCACGCAGCATGGTCAGATGACCTAAAGAAGGTCGCAGGCAGACGCTGGATGCAGGCCGCGACAACCGGGCGTTCTGGAAATCCTTGGGGGAGACCTATGTCCAGCAGTGGACAGCCTGCGGCTGAAATGATGATGATGATGATAATTTTTTACCAATTTAAACATATTTTAAAATTTTTCAGACATAGAACAAGCATTATGCTGCAACGCTGGCGAACTGCTGGACCCCAAGATCGCCTTCCAACTGGCTCTTGGGAATCTGGACCCGTTCACATTGAAGAAAATGGACGATTGGAATCCCGATGACCATGTTCCTGTATGTATTTGTAATTATATTACCAAGGTGTGCATGGTCGATTGACCGTGTCACATACACGAAATGATGATGATCTGTAATTATAAACCTAGCAGATTACTTAGATTTTGCTATCTGTCCGTCTGTCTCAGGCAACACATGAACCAAGAAAGCTAGACAGTTGTAAATTTCACAGATGATGTATTTCTATTGCCGCTATAACAACAAATAGTAAAAACAGATTTAAATAAATATTTATATGGTGCTCCCATACAAAAAATTGCCGATACCGTTTTGTATAAAAAATGGAACAGAACCCTTTGGTTAGTTCGACTCGCACTTTGCCGGTTTTTGTCATCTATTCGTGGGACAAAAATATTTTAGTCATCACGCCCGTTTCCTTGTATCTCTGTTTGACTGGTGTTTTACCAACAAAAGCATTTCAAATGATCCCAATAGAGTTAACTATAAATTAAGATGGTGACTCAATTTTCAGAATGGACATGTCAAAACAAACAATTGGAAAGAAAAGGGCGTATCAAACCACCCGAGCATATGGGGTGGGAATTTTGTGCAATATCTGGACGAGCCGTGCCCCTGGGCTAGGAAAGTGAAGAAAGTGGAGCCAATTATAGCCGTACCTCAGACCAGGAAGAAGAAAGTCGTTAATTTAGTTAGTAAATATGTACCGGAGACACAGGATGAAAGGTATGTATACTTTTATCATCAACATCATTTCAGTCACAGGTTATATTTTTTTCATCATCATTACCATCATTTCAGCCGCAGGCTGTCCACTACTGGGCATATGTCTCTCTTAAGGATTTCCAGAGCGCCCGGTTGCCGCGGCCTGCGTCCAGCGCCTGCCTGCGACCTTCTTCAGGTCATCTGACCGTCTGGTCGGTGGCGTCAGACGCTTGCCGGTGCGTGGTCGCCATTTGAGAATTTTTCTGCCCCATCGGCCATCGGTTCGTCGCGCTATGTGCCCCGCTCACTACCACTTTAAAGAGCTAATTTTCTGGGCTATGACAGCAACCTTTGTTCTCTTACGGATATTCTCATTTCTGAATCAGTCTCGTAAGGAAACACCGAGCATAGCCCTATACTTTTTAATAAGCAATATTTCTCAAGAAATAAATTATACATTTAGTCGGTTAGGCGTCCTTATTGAGATATTTAAAAGATTTAGCAGTAGTTTGCATAAACTAACTGGTGGCGGAAGTACGCAAAGTAATTTGGTAAGTGCTGGCCTAATTAAGGTCGTAGAAAGTATTTCTTAGGTAATAAACAGCTAATGTGGTCCTATAAGGTCCCATTAGGGGACAAAGGCCTTACTAAGGTCGCAGAAAGACACTAAAGGCAGCTTTAGAATGGTCAGATTGAAAATCTATGGGAGTGGTCTATGTCCAGTGACTGAAATGATGATTATGGTTTTTATGATTGTGTCAAAATATTTACTTTTAAAATTTTACGATTATGCACACATAATAATATATTTTTGTTACAGTTTAACAATAGAATCTCTAAGCAACATGTACTGCTCAGAGCCAGTGACCAAGAAACAAAAAACAGACGGTTACAATGACATTAAAACATTAACACAATTCGACACTCAAGGCAGCCACAATATGGCATTATGTGACGACGATATAGCCCCTCATTTGGACACACAGAAAGAAAAATCCCCAATACTGAAAAACAAAGAAAGATCTTTCAAAAAGTGCCTTCAAAATGGCGGTAGTAATATTTTGAAAAGACTGAGCAAATTTCCTAGAACAATCATAGGTGATAATGTCGTTGAAAGTAAATTTTTTAACTCAAATAACTCAGAACACAATGTGTCAAAAGAAAGTATTGTCATAGAAGAATCTCCCGAACGAATTAGTAAAAATCCATTTAAAGTGAAATCTGAAGCTTCTATGGATGAGGGAATAGAGTTGAAAATTGATACAGATTTAGATAGTTCACAAAAGGAAAATTCGCCTCAAATCAGTCCTCGAAAAAGTCCAATATTGGCGCCAAGTCCGTTGAATAGAGCGATAAAACATGATCCGGTGTTTGAAGTATGTACGGAAGATTCTGTGATAGAAAACACTTATCCGTATGAGACTTTGGTCACTCCTGTTGATTCGCAGGTATGTATTTTGTTAACTGTTTTTCACATGGCCATTCAATACATGTCGCATTTTAGAGAATAATCTATAAAGAAAATATGTATGTTTTTTCTTTTCCTTTGGAACGGAAGCATGTTTTCGCTTAATAGCAGTCGTTAAGCTACATCATATGCTAAGACAGCGTTATAAATCGAACAATATGTACTGCTATTAACACACCTAGATAAATTTTGGCGGGAAAGTCAAATGTCATGTATTCCGTGTATATTTTCCAAAATTAATTTATTTTCGAGCATTTCTGCATATTAATGGTGGATCATTATTCGCTTAGTGTTTATGAACAAACGTGAGTGTTGGGAAGTGGTATAATGCCGATTAAGTGACTTTAAGCTTTGTCACAAAAATCTCCAAGAATGCTAAGTGAAACTTTTGCACCGCTTCACTTAGCCATATGACTAGAGTAACTTGACTGACTAGACTTGACTTATTTGATTTGACTAAATGAAGAAGATCAATAAATTGAATTACAAGAAAACTCGACGAAATAAGCTTTATGAAGAAGTTTGATTGCCACAAAGAAGAAAAAAAAAACACCCGGATCGTGTTCCTATTGGTCTGGTTTCCCTGTAAAAAGGGTTACGGAGGTCAGACGCAGTCGCTCCATTGCAATAAACAGTACCGCCATATCTAGGACCATGGTTAATAGCGTACCTTAAGCACTGAAGCGTAAGCTGACGATGCAACTGGGAAACACGCTCGGATGAAGAATTAACCCGTGCAAAGCCGGGGCGGATCGCTAGATCGCTCCTTAATAAACAAAGCTGAAGTATATTGATTTTTGAAAACACATAAATAAAATGTTTTTATACCTTTTCTTCGTTTTCCAGTCATCATTTGGATCCCCGCCACCTAAACCGAAGCTATCATGGAGCGGCAGTCAGTCGCAGTCGGTACTAAGTCAGTCGTACAAGGGCGGACTTAACAGGAAGCCTACGCTGAAACGAACTACCTCGCTACCCACCAACCAGCCCACATTGCTGAGCAAATTTGGATTTCAGAAAAAGTATGTACTCCTCTCTCCTTTGTCCACCCCTTATCCCAGTTCATCTGGGGTCGGGTCTCCTCGTGCATTTGCGCCAGAGATTTCTACTCCGGGTTGTCTTTACGTAGAAAAAGTATGTACTAATTTATTTATTTATTATTTTATTCCGAACCGGGATAAATCTGGTTTTTAACCTAATAAATAGAAATAGAAGTTCACTAAAAATCAAAATACCTAGTAAAGACCTTTATTTTCGGGTAAATACCGGTCGAGCGGAGCCGTGAGGAAAAAGGAAAAGGCAGAACCGCCATTGGTCCTCCGTAACCCTTTTTTACAGGTAAACCAGACCAATAGGAACATGATCCGTGTGTGTTAGTGGCCAACACTGTCAGATTTTATTTTTATTTATTTATTTGAAACACATAACAAATTGCCTCCAATAAATATACATTTATAAGATACCAAACTTATATTAGGTAATAATTCTAAGCATGTGTTTACATAAATTACCAAATTATGAGAATATACCCGTACAGAACAAATTAGTAAGCTATTAACAAAGTATCAGATGTTACTAGGCAATTATAGCAACTATTAATTTATTAATCTCTGGTTAGAGGGAGAAAAACATTATGTATAACGACTGCAATCTAGCTATAACAGCCGGGACCAACGGCGTAACGTGCTTACAAAGCACTGAGCAGTTCAAGATAAAATGCTTCTATTGGCGACCAATTCAACTCAGGCCACGCTCGATGTCGCTTGACATGCGCTATCGGTACGAACACGAATGCCCCGCTGACCCATCGAGCTATTCAAACTACTATGTATTATTACTAGTAAGTAAATAAGTCATAATACCTTTTTTTTTTCCTTTTCAGGCCCATGCTAAGGAAGTGAGAAGTGACACTGCCAGTATTTTTGTTATGCATTTAAAATAACGTATTATCTGTTACGTCGCCGAAATATCAAGTTTATCGTGTTAATTATAGTTGCGGAATGTGATATGTTTTGTTAAGCACAATTATGTTAAGTATGCTATTGATAATCCCACACAAATGTGGGCTATATAATAAATCATTTAATAAAATAATTTCGTTTCTTTTGTTTTGACCTGGCTGGGATTTGCATATGTATAGCCTTATCTTTAGGGAGTGACAAGAGGCGCATCTTCTGGTATATATAAGGTGAATTTAAATCAACTGCAAATATTTTAAGGGCAGATACAGACCACTAAACTCAACAACTTTCCTATATAAACTTATGTCGAAATACGAAAAAAAATTTTTGACCTCCCATACAAATTGAGAATCAGCTGATCTAGTTTAGTATGGAGAGTGAAAAATAAAATTTCATATTTCGATATAAGTTTATTTGAAAAAGTTGTTCAGTATAGTGGTCTGTATCTGCCCTTAAAATATTTGCAGTTGATTTGTGTCCACCTTGTATATTGTTGTTATTCAAAAAGTGTTGGATAAGTCCACAGATCAATTCCAGGTGCGCCCCTCTTGCTTATGACGGCAGCATTGAAAACAAGAAAAAACATTTTTCATTTCTCATACTCGGAAGGAAAGTAGTATTTGTCTGATCTGACTATAGGGCGGAAAACGCTTCATCCCCTCCCACGGGGGGAATAACTCATAGTAATTGTGGTAATTGCTTGCTTCCCTGGGGCAGGAATGAAATTGAATGAAATTGAATTGAAACAATAGAAAAAAAAATTTGCAAAATTTTATTTTAAAAATTAAGAAAGTAGTTATAAACAGCCTGTGTGAAATTAAAAATACTTATTAGGTTTGCACTCACCAAGAACAGCATTTTTTGATGACACTATAATATTAACTTTATGAATATGAGCATACAGTGCAAAATTAAACACATGTACAAACACGATGGTGTTGAGCATCACGTTTAGTTTTATTTAATTTTGCATTTTATTATTACTGTAAATAGTTATAAAGTCAATTTGCTAAAACAGTTGATGGTAACCCCTCTACAATGCTCTTTGTGTGGCTACATTGTCGCGCGCGATGTGTTCCATATTTAAAATTTTTAATCTGAATTTATCTTAAATGTGTTTTGTCTCGTTCTTTAAATATTGTAAGAGAGAAAGGGACTAAACATATTTTATTAGTTATAGTTAAAATGGGTGTAACAAACGTTTGTAATTTTTTATGATTAAGGGTAAAACAACAATTTGTGCAAGGATGTACCAAAATAGGTCACAAACCTAACATTATGTAATTTTCTTCCTCACAAAGCAACCGGCCGTCCACAATCTACCATCTACAAACTAATTCATGCAAATAATCCGATGCGTGATCGCACACAGTAAAGGAGGTGTTCTGGCTAATCAGATAAAAATGTTATAACCCCCTAAACGAGGGTCGTTCGTTATTATGTTAACAGTCGTTGAGTCTGGTTGTGTGTTTACTATGAGCTTGATGCAATAAAAAAACGGGTTGTATTAAGTACATGCCTTTTTACTGCAGTTGGAGTAAGTTTAGTAAGTACTTATATAATAATTTAGTATTAAGATAACTGTATTGATATTTGTGAAAAAGTGATATACTATGGGTAGTAAGTAAAGCTATCTACTTACTTCGTTACTCTTTACACCTTATCTGATAAGAATACTTTTCTATATGGCCGACTGTACCTATAGTTTATCAACTCATCTTAATTATAAACAATATCAACACTATCAAAAATATACTTAGGTACTTACTGTAATTAAAATGTAATGTAAAAAATTAACTGTACTCTTATTTGTCTCAAAATTAATTTACAAGCAATGTCAGAAGATAGTACTAGTAAAATTACTTAAAAATGGCGGCGCATGTCCCTCTTTATAGAACAAGATCGCGCGATAATGGCACCTAATTATGATTCCTTTGTAATTAGGCTTCCTCGGAGACCGTGTGAGTTATGACTAATGTGGGACTTTTGTTTGAAAGCCCTTTTATGAGCCAATTGGGATCTTGCGACCATTCCTGCATATGTGTGTAGTAGGTATATCGTATTTAAATAACCCTATAGGCTGGTTTATAAGCTGAACGGTAGGTGGAAATAATCAAAATGGGTGTGATCAGCAGATAGTCTTCGAGTGAGGAGAGATTTTAAGTTTTTATGAACAAAATGACCCGTCCCAAATGTTCGATGTGCTTCCTTTTATTTAGGACAGAATTAAGGAGAGAATAGAATATAGTTAAGTATATTGATAGTGAGCGGACTCCCGAGCTTGCAATGTTACCGTCAAAAACGATGTGATAATAAAAATGAGTTCTACTTATCCTCACCTCAAGATCTCCAGTCTCCGTGGACAGTTCCTCCATAACGCCTAAAAGCGTAGATATTGTTATCTAAGCGTAGATAATGTTTAATTTGTATTAATACCTTTTTGTGGCAAATGGAATTTAAATCATTGTCATCTCCGGATAATTCCTCGTATTTGTTTCATAAAATTTATGTTTCTTTAGAAAAAATATACCTGATATTATACCCTATAGTTAGAAATTGCAAAATTGCTTAAAACGGCTACTTTTAGCAGTTTTGCCATTTGTAACTACCTTTAGGGAACTATAATTTAATATATTTAAAATTAAATTCAGATCCAGAACCTTAATTACAAAAGACGGATTTTTGATAACTTGTGTTTTCAGGGAATAATGTTTTGACGGTGGCGCTAGTATTCACCAAGGTATCGTCTTAACCCCTAAGAGCTTCTTCCCGCGCTAGGGTATCAATTAGGAAATAACCAAATTCGATGAAATCTATAAGTGGTATGTATGTCTATATTTAATCTTTGTGGATTAAAGCCGTCGACCCACAATGCCCGAAATTAAATTGGTTTCGAATTGATGTTGCTATTGTTTAGTCCCGGAGCCCTGAGTTCATTTGAATATTTTCCACTTAGCGTATAATTAAAATTTCTCGCGCCATAACGAATTTCGATGGAACTCGATATTGGCTGAGGAATTAACACAGTGCTCCATTTCGTATGAGATTGATTTATTATTTTTTGAACATAGGTACTTGCCAAGCTTATATTTTGGTAGCAAAGAAATCAGTTAACATAAGTTCTTTTCAATACAAAGCCTTACATACGGATGGATGTCCGACGTTAAAATTAAATGTCGGTGTACGTTCAATAAGGTTTTTGTCACACAAGTTTTAATATTATGAATTTAAAGTATGTAAATAAATAAATAAAAATAATGAAATTATTTGACGACCAAAGTCAGTCAAAGTGCTTTGGAAACATTTTGTTTGTAAATCTGTTTGTTTGTCAGGCCTATCTGACAAACAAACAGATTTACAAACAAAATGTTATGTGTAGCCTACTACATGTTAGATTTTATGAAGATAGGTTAAAAGTATGACGTATACCTAAATGTATGACGATGATTTAATATACCTACTTATATAATTATTAAAATACTCTGAACATTTTATGACCAAACATAGAATTCCTAATGGTTTTTTTTCTTCTATAGGTACCTATGCACAAAATCCTCTGTTGTTTTAAGGGATTTTTTTTATTGTTTCATGGTAATGGAGAATTGTGCCATAAACAATATTGCGCTTGAAAAAACATGTGCCGTGTTTTCAAAGGGTGCTTTGGGTTAAAAAATAAGCCTCAGCATTAATATGAGGGGTGTTGTGTCGAGATAACGCCAGCTAGGAACTTCCCCTATCTGTTTTGCTAAATTTTATATAAGTAACTAGGTACTTATATGTTTCCATGATGCAATATGTTAATTTTAAAATGTTGAATTCAACTTTCCGTTTGATCAAAAATATTGAACAACGAAAAAAGCATCTGGAGAAAAGTAAACTATCTAACTAAAGTATAAGTGTAAGGTTGGTATACAGTTAATCTTTAATTAACTAAGAAATAAAAAGATGATATTAAACTACTTTCCCCAGGGAAATATTGGTACAAAACTGTTAGAACAAAATTGGGTTTAATCTTTGATTATTTATTCTCAATCAAAGGGTTTAATTAAGATATCTACATCAGCCGGTTTTGGTAGGCGACTGTTATATTTACCTACTAAAAAGTCTTTGCATTTGAATCACTTTCTTTTTGAGTTTTAGCAGACGAGAAATCTTAATTGAAAATGTTTGTACGAGCAAGTTTAGCATTCGTTAGTTCTTTTTAGGAGACACTTTTATGTTAAGAAAAATATCCCTTATCATTTTCACCTTAATTATTAATTTACTCTACGTAAATAAAGTATAGATAGTACCTAGGACTTTTCTATGTTTCCCACTGTACTTATAAGTAGTTACCTTCTACTACTAGCATAGAATTCTGTAATCTGTGCTACTACAAAATCATAATGAGCTCCTTATTCTCGAAGTTAAGTTCCAACTTAAGTCCTGCTTAATTCACTAAGCATGTTTGAAGTGAAGTCCTTTCAAAAACTTCCCAGAAATGCGGCAACATGTCAAAAAAGCGGCAATATTTCAACAACAGGCGCCAATCAAAAGAAAAAGTTGCCGAGAAATAATAAATCACAATCAGTTGAAAGTTGGCGAGTGACTTATTTCTTAATTTCGCCGATACAGCCTTAGGCCGTAATAATTGATAAATGGTTGTTAAAATAAAGTTGGGACTCCCAGGGGCGTTAGGGATTCTTCATTCACTCGTTCCAACGGGATGATACATGGCCGATTACGTTGGTTAGGGCCTTGACAGGATTGGTTTGGACCGTATTCAACGTTTGAGGAGGGACGAAGAAGGTACAGGTTACTCATATGTTTCTATCTAAGTAGACAACTCGTTTCTTCGTTTAAGAAATTAAGTTTCTCAAGTCGTTTTTCTTAACTAACATTCAAAATTAGAACTAAATAAATCCGTCATTTTGTGTTAATAAATAATGTACCTACAATGATTTAAATAGAAGTAAAGAGATCCCTCTGTGTCTACCACGAGATTTCGTAAACGCAGACGCATTTCATAAACTTAACCGGTAGAATAGCTAAGACAGAGAGAAAGAATTAATGAAAAAACTACTAGTTTCCTCTTTCTCCGTATTGAATCTCCTCTATTGAGTGCTTTTTCTACACGCTTAAACTGAACCGATTAAGATGAACTTAGACCAGCAGTATTTTCATGTATTATTATTATTACACATTTATTTAGTTTATTTAGTTTTACATTATAGTATGGTTCTTATTCTATATGTATAAGATAAAATTTGAGTCCTGGGGATGTACAAAGCCGCAATATAACGGTACCACGCCAAGCTGCTGGCAACTAGTGAGAGAATGTAGGTACTTATTACGAAAAGAGTAATAAGCGCTGGGGGCGGGCCACTTAATTTTTGTCTTACTGTCTTATTTTTTTACAAACTGGAAGCAGACGGTAATATCCATTACTTTAACAAAATTAAGTCTTGTTTCGCGTGACATCGTTTGCCTTTCTCATTTCAGAATTAAAAGATGCCTTAAAATTTTCTATGTATAATTTGGTCTAAAAAATTTGCATTTTGTTCTAGTGTGGAAGCAAGTTTAATTACTTTAGGCAGCTACTTTTTAAGTTCGAAAATATACCTTGGTTACAACATAAGGTGTAAGAGTAGCTTTACTAACTTAAGATGGTACTTTTTTATGCGGTCCACTGAACCTAAACCGGTGTTGATCGTTACAATCAAGATAACAGCTTGGCAGAATTCCAAATTAGGCATAACATGTGTCAAGACCACGCTCATGAATTACACCACTTTAGCCCTTAATCTAATCTCATTAATTTTAAAGACGAAAAAGTTATTCAAGCACTGGTAACGCGAATAGTTCTTATTATCTGATTGTTCGATAAAAAAGTGAGGGCTTGACGTCCACAGGATATAGCGTGCTAATTTCCTTACCACCACGGATGCCGAAGACCTTAATTCTCTAAGAGAAGATGTGGAGTAGGAAAAAGAACCCTAGGCTCCAAAGAAACCAGATGAAGATGCCAACGGGAAAGTGCTAAAAGACGAAGAAAGATTTCGTGCTGCTGCGGAAGACAAGTTAAACCGTTGGTCTTGGCAGCAAAGGCCGAAAAACTATGACCATGTAAGTACTCCTAGGGGTACATGATCATAGTTTTTCGGCCTTTGCTGCTCTCATACTAGTATGAGATTTTATATAATCATTTCATCATATATAATCATTCTATAAATCACGCCCTTTCTATACAAAATCTTGTAAGTATAGGTATGATTAAAATGTCCTCAAAAATTTCATTCTCATCACTATCACTATCACTACATAGAAAACAAACAAAGTCGCTTTCTCTGTCCCTATATCGCTATGTATGCTTAAATCTTTAAAACTAAGATTTTGATGCGTTTTTTTAAATATATAGAGTGATTAAGAAGAAAGGTTTTTATGCCCATGCGAAGCAGGTGCAAAATTAAGGTATGGAAGCCCTACCCATAAGTGAAAAGGAATATTTCATCTCGTTTAAGATACTGACGTTATAGTTTATAGTGCAGAATCATAAAGTGGGATAGATTCAGACTTTCGTCATTCCGGTCATTCCTAATATATTAATATTTAGATTATATATTGAGTTATAGAGCCTATGATGTTGAGAAAATTTGGACCAAGATTATTTTCATTATTTAAGTGTTTGTTGTAGGTGCATTATTTCTACATTCCCACCAAAAGGTTTGTCTTGGTGTTATACATCTGACTTTGAACTTCTAAAGCTGTGATTTAGAGTAGCTTTGTGTTTGTTTTTAAAGTTAGCATATGATATCTGATTTAACAACAAATCAACTGATTGTAATAAATTAAAATAAGCGAAATAACAAGAATGAATTAACAAAATAAAGATGAAAAGTATTTATAATTTAAAAAAGAATTTTTCAACTTAGTTACCCGGGCAGGGCTATACGGAACTCCTTTCAGGTTCTTTCAAACCACAGACAGGCAGTCTGTTATTTATGGCGGGATTAAATCGAGTGCGGCCGGCGGTGGCCAATATGGCGCCCCTTTCGCGACTAAGCCGTTGATTTAAACATAAAGCCATCGATTTAGTACGCGGTAATTAATCATATTTTAGCAGCTTTTTAGAGAATTCTGTTTACAGGCGCGTAATGAATGTCGTTACGATTATTGCCGTTTAAAAAATAAGTAGAGCGTAGGTAATTGTAATATTGTTAAAAATATTATTAGTAAGTAGGTAGATGTGTTTCTCTCGAACTGTCAGTCGCATAATAAATGTATGAAGTGTAGACGTATTTTCAATTATCTCCCGGATTCTTTAATGGCGACGAGGACGTAACCAGAACGCGTGATAAAGATGTCGATTGGTAAAATTGCCGAGTTCAGGGTGCAGCAGGATGACTGGAGGCTGTACGTGGAGCGGCTTGAGCAGTATTTTTTGGTGAATAAGATCGCGGCGGACGTGCAAGTGCCTACACTGATTACGGTCATGGGAGCGGAGGCGTACGAACTACTGGTTAACCTGTGTACGCCTGAGAAACCGAAGAATAAAACATTTGATCAACTAACAACTATAATGGAAAAACATTTACAACCGAAACCAAGTGAGCTCGCGGAGCGATACAAATTCCGGCACCGCAAACAAAGAAGCACCGAAACAATATCCGAGTACGTGGCGGTATTAAAAAAAATGTCGATTTCATGTGAGTTTGGTAGCGGCCTAGAAGAGAGTTTGCGAGATCAGTTAGTGTGCGGCATAACAAGTGAAACTATAAGGCAAAGGCTATTTGTTGAGAGTAAATTGGACTTCGGAAAGGCATATAAATTGGCGGTAAACATGGAAACAGCAGAGAGAGATGCGGCGGTTGTTGAAGGAAAAGACATTGCGAAAGAGGTGACCAACTCGGAATCGGCAGATTGTCAAGCTGTGAAAGTGAAGTGGCATCAGCGCGGGGCGGAGCGAGGCAGAGGGAGGTCGGTGCAGGCGCCACGGTGGCCGTCGCGAGCGGCGCGGCCGGGCGCAACACGGCGGCTATCTTGCCAAGCTTGCGGTGCGGCTCATGCTACTGAGGGATGCAAATTTGCACGATATGTGTGTAGAGTGTGTAATCAACAAGGTCATCTACAACGGATGTGTCCTAAAACGTTGACTCATCATCAAGTGCATATCGGTGAGGATCAGGAAAGTGACAGCACGGACAGTACGGAGGTAATTTTTACTGATGTAAGACGAGTGTCCATTAAAGACTGTGACCCAATATTTATTTCATTAAATGTAGACGGTAAAGAGATGCAAATGGAATGTGACACAGGCAGCGCGGTTTCTTGCATCAGCTATGACTGTTATAAAAAACTGTTTTCTAACCTTTGTTTACAACCGTGTGATTTAACACTTAGATATTATACCGGCGAAGCAATAAAACCGATAGGTATCATACAGCCTCGTGTAAGTTATAAAAATAAAAGTGATTATTTAGATCTTTTAGTGATTAATAAGGGTAAAACTAGTCTATTAGGCAGGCAGTGGATTGCAGCATTACAAATACAGTTGCCCACTTTAAGCTACGATGTTATGAAATTATCAGACATTCATTTTGATTTAACCACTTTCAGGTCGAAATACTGTAAGGTATTTGAGGAGGGTCTGGGTCGTTTCACCGGTGGTGCCGTAAGCGTTGTCCTGCGCGAGGGGGCTCAGCCGGTTTTCATGCGCGCGCGGCCGCTCGCGTACGCGCTGCGCGAGCCGGTGGAGCGCGCGCTGGACCAGCTGGTGCGTGACGGCATCCTGTCGCCCGTGGAGCGCTCGGACTGGGCTACACCTATTGTCCCCGTCATCAAAAAGGATGGTAACATCAGAATTTGCGCCGATTACAAACTGACGTTAAATAAACTTATTGAGATCGACCGTTATCCCTTGCCACGAGTAGAGGACTTATTGTTACGCTTAAGAGGAGGTGAGAATTTTAGTAAAATTGACTTATCCCAAGCTTACGCACAGTTTGAGTTAGATCAAACCAAGAAATATACAGTAATTTCCACACATAAAGGCTTATTTATGTACAATAGGCTTGTATACGGACTGGCATCGAGCCCAGGTATTTTTCAGAGACGTTTAGAGCAACTTTTCTCTGATATACCTCAAGTAAGAGTGTTCCTGGACGATGTAGTAATAACTGGACGCTCTCAGGAAGAGCACATAAGTAATTTACATAAAGTTTTTGATCGCTTACAAAAATTTGGTTTAAAAGTAAGAAATGACAAATGTGTATTTTTTGCCAAATCTATAAAGTATTTGGGCCATACTATTAGTAAGGATGGAATTCACACTAGTACAGATAAGGTTAAGGCCATTATAAACACGCCTGCACCGGAAAACGTCTCTCAGCTGAGGGCCTTCATAGGTATGATAATGTACTATGGAAAATTTATAAAGAACGTTAGTACAATACTAGCACCTATGTATAACTTGCTAAAATCAAATACAAAATATGTGTGGACAAGTGACTGTGAGCAGGCTTTCACTAGTATTAAAAATCTTTTATCAAGCACAAAAGTGTTGGCTCATTATTCTCCCGATTTGCCATTAGTACTCACTACAGACGCTAGTAGTGTTGGGGTAGGCGCCGTTATTTCACACTTAACGGAGGCGGGAGAGCGACCCATCGCTTATGCGTCTCGCGCACTGACCGCTGCAGAAAAAGGGTACTCACAAATAGATAAGGAAGCATTAGCGATCATATTTGGAGTTCGAAAATTTCATCAATATTTGTATGGCAGGAAATTCACGTTAAGAACTGATCATAAACCCTTAACACATATTTTTGGGCCGAAGATTGGCATACCGGTAATGGCCACTTCACGTTTACAACGTTGGGCAGTCACACTGTCCGGATACAATTATAATATAGAATACGTAACGTCGAGTAAGAACTGTGCCGACGCGCTGTCGCGTTTACCTCACAAGGAGCGTAAAACAGAAGGTAAACAAGATAGCACCTATATCAATTTCGTAAAAAAATTTTTACCTATTTCATGTAGTGAGGTGAGAAAACATACAGCTAAGGACAGGATACTAAGTAGACTTATAATGTACATTCAATCTGGTTGGCCAACAGTATGCCCATGTGTGGAAATTAAATCGTATTTTGATAGACGTAATGAGCTATACGTAGAAAGTGGTTGTGTGATGTGGGGCTATCGTATGATTATACCAACCACGTTACAAAAAAATATATTAGAGGAATTACATGTTAGTCATTTCGGTATTATTAAGATGAAAAGTTTAGCTCGAAGCTACGTGTGGTGGCCAAATATCGATGCGGATATTGAAGGCACCTGTCGTCATTGTGACACGTGCGCCGCGGAGAGGGACGCGCCCCCGCGGGCACAAATACAACCCTGGCCTTATCATAGTCGACCATGGGTTAGGTTACACATAGATTTCCTTGGACCTTTCAAAGGATTCACTTTCTTAATTTTGATTGATTCATCTTCAAAATGGCTAGAAGCGTTTGAGATGAAGTCTACTAATGCTTATAATGTTATTAAAGTTTTACGGCAGACGTTCGCAAGATTTGGGCTGCCTGAGCAGATTGTATCTGATCAAGGCCCACCCTTTACTAGTTCGGAGTTCACCCAATTTTTGCGTACTAATGGTGTGAAACAAATGTTTTCCCCGGTGTATCATCCAGCCTCTAACGGCGCGGCTGAAAACGCGGTAAAACTGTGTAAAAAGGCTATAAAGAAAGCTATACGAGATCGCGTAGATGTAGATGCTGCATTACAAACGTTTTTGTTATCATATAGAAATATGATACATACTACCACCGGGGAAACTCCGGCTAAGCTGTTGCAAAAACGCAACCTACGAAATCGGCTCGACCTTCTACGACCGGAGCGCGAGGTATGCGATAAGGTGGCTAGGGCTCAGCAACGCCAGGTCGAGTACGCGGGCGGCGCAGACCGGACTTTTGAGGAAGGAGATACGGTTTGGGCTAGAGGCTACGGCGCGAGGGATAAGTGGGTGAAAGGTCAGGTTCAACAAAAAGATGGTTCTCGTAGGTACTCAGTGGTCGGGAATGATGGTCAATTATTAAAAAGACATGTAGATCAGATACGGCGTAGATCACGATTTTCTGATGTTACCTATCCAGATGACGGAGATGGTTGTAGTAATTCAGAGACAACACTACCCTTAAAATTAAATGAAAGCAGTAACATAGTGCCTTCTGATCCTATTATTGACGATAACCATCCATCAGTGATACCGGAAACACCAACAGAAACGACAACGCATACGGCACCAACGGCGACAGCGGAGCGCCCCAAACGGATACGTAAACCCGTAGAAAGGTTCATTGTTCAATAAATCAACTAAGACAGTTTCAATAGATACCTACTGTAATATATAAAAGTATATAACATGATGTAATTAATTATTTTTTTATGCTGAAAACAGACCCTTTTTGTTATTTTTGTTAAGGTTACCTATTTAAAATGAATACAGTCATGTTCACCAGGAAAATATTATTGTATAAAATTATATTATATTATTACTTGATAGTTGTGTGTAGTACTACGATTAACTAATTTAACCTCATAGTAAATACTCTTTGGCATTGTTTACTTTTTATAAAATTCCTGGTGTTAACAACTTGTGTTGAAACTAGTGTTAATTTAAGGATTTCATTTCTTAGAAATAATTTAATTAAGGACTTATAGATATAGTCATGCATAACGGTGGAGGTGTAATATTGTTAAAAATATTATTAGTAAGTAGGTAGATGTGTTTCTCTCGAACTGTCAGTCGCATAATAAATGTATGAAGTGTAGACGTATTTTCAATTATCTCCCGGATTCTTTAGTAATTAAGCGAAAAACATTTCGCACGAAATTAACGTACCGTTATTTAGGTAGGTACCTACACATTTTTTTTAGGTAATGACACAGGGTAATGATTATATAACATTATTCATAATGAATGCAACTATGCAGCCTGATCCGTTATGATCATGTGGGAAAAACAAAGCATGACGCACATTATCGATTTCTGACGTCTTTTTTCTATGGACAATGGAATCTGTAAGATCCACAAGACCGAAAAAGATATCTAATTTAGCTGCAGATAATAATAATTCATAAATTAACACATTTTATGATAGATATAATTTAGTAGAGAAAAAAAGGTTCCAAGTTGTCCCAAAAAAAAAATCTACCTAAGTGCCAATTTTTTCTTAGTAAAGGTAGGTATGATTGATTTTGTCGCTAATATAATATTGCTTATTGCTTATATAAGGATCGGTTGTACCTTGTGATTGAGGTAAGTAAGTAAGTATTAATTTAAGCTTTAGTATAGAATGTATAGTTATGTTTGCTAGTAACAGATCGCCATTATGTGTTGTCGGTCTGGAAAAATGTTGTAAACATTCATTTTAATGTTTAATTGGCCATAAATATGTAAGTAGTTCAGAACCCGAGGAGAAAAATAACTAGGTATTATTTTTCATCGCTAATGGAAGGAGTAATTATAAGAATGGAAAAAAGAGGTTAAAACATTCAAACGGAAATTAGGCATCTCTAATAGTGAGTATCAACTTGACAGAATATTCAGACAGAGCGATGTATATATTTTTTACCAGCGGGGCTTTCTTTGGCAGATGTTTTATTTTTTATAAAACCCACGGATTTTATATCTTTTATCTTAATTATTATTTTTTTCATTTTTTAAAGTTTAACTGCTTATTTAATACAAATTGGACATAATACACAACAAGCTTGATTAATATTAAGTAGTACCTGGGCGACCGAGCTTCGCTCGTTTTATGCAGAAAATCGTTTTGCATGAAAATATGGGTAAAATGAATTTTCCCAGAAATGGAACCTAGCTAGATTATCTTTTTGACTATGTAAGAACTTACCTTTAAAATTTCAAAGTCGTTAAAGCAGTTTTCGAAAACGCGAGTATGTACAGTAAATTTATTGCTCCTTTAATAGTATAGGATTTTTGTTGAAGTAGCAATAGAAATACATAATATCAAGTCAAGCTATTAAGAATCATGAGATAGTATTAATAGGGTCCTATTTACACTTTTTATGTGGTCCACTGTACCTACGGAACCCATGCTTTATTCAAATCGACTTGCAGGACGACTTGCAAGAAGCGATCAAGCTCACACTTGCCAAGTAACATCTAACAAGAGGGAGGTCTCACAAAAGAAACTTGTAATGTCTTAACTTGTTAGTGTAAAAGTTTGCCGTCAGGACGGGGGTCAACTTCTGTCATTGGTACTAACTGTACTACTGTAATAGGTACTTACCGTCGAGTTAGGCGACCGTCTTAATGGATTTTGAGGGGTTAAAATACCGTGGTTGTCGAGCGATGTTTTGATGACGACTATGTCACACAGAAATATATAATGTCCATTATATGGAAAACGAGAAATTCTGTGTAACGACAAATTCACACAACAATTACAATGTCGGGTAGGTATAAAACTACTTTGTAGGAATTTGTGATAGGTTTTGTTGTTCTATAGTGTTATGTAATGTAAAAGTTTATAATGAAAAAACCGCTCATCATAATATTTTGTATAAACATATTATGTATGTTTTTGTGAAATGTATTTCTCTTGAAGTGAATTATTGTAAGTACTTGCATGATTTTTTTGAGAAATAAAGTTCTTGAACCTAAAAATAAGTGGTAGAGTGGGTAGATTACTATGATTTATGTGAATAGTATAGACATTTATAAGATCTGTGTGTCGCAAATGTCCTAATACAGTTTCTCATAAATGTAAGGAATAGTGGGTCAAAATAGGGTTTTTAGGAGGATCATGTTATGATTTACTAACATATTCTGTCTTGTTTACCTACTTCCTATAGGAGTTTTCTGAGTCATAAATCTTGTCTTCTCTTTAAAAGTTAGATATATTATTTATTTGCGGAATATGGGTATTTAAGGTGTTACTAATTATAACTATTTGCAAAAAGTCACAATTTATATACTTAAAAGACATAAAATAAAAATAAAATAAGAAAGAAGAATGCATTACCGTCAAAAAGAACTCATCTTTAAATGTTCAGAATAAAATTATATTTTTTTTATTTTACTTCACTACATAGTATGAAACCAAGTCGCTTTATCTGTCCCTATATCCCTTTTTATGCTAAAATCTTTAAAACTATGCAACGGATTTTGATGCGGATTTTTAAATAGATAGTGATTCAAGAGGAAGGTTTTGTGCCCATGCGAAGCCGGGGCGGGTCGCTAGTTATTCACATAATAATAACTATTTATTTATTGATAAATTTTAAAAGCGAACTTTAAACCGTAAGCTTTTCTACCAGTCGAACAGTGAAGTCAACTTTAGAAGCAAAGCGGAACAACATATTTTTGTAGGCACTGTATCGCGACTCAAAACATTCCTCACTCCTCACCTCACAGTATTAAAATTCTAGAATCCAGAGCGATGTTTCATTAAATTACAATGTTCCATTGATATGCAAGCTCGATCTGAATGCCAATTCATATTCGAAATCGGACGACTTATGCGATCTCACGGCTATGCATATCACACTTCAAAGGCCTGGATTCTAAGACGCCTCAGGAATACGCCCACAATGGACTGACTAAGATATAGTCCGCCTGGATACACAATTGTATTTTGAGAATTAGCTGTGACAGCTGTGATATGCAAACGACTTAACCTTTTGATCTTACAGCTTTCTCTATTACCTACGTGGATCTTACTAATTCGTAGAGTTCTTGAGGATTAAACTGATTTAGTAATTGAGGAAAATAACGTTTTTATTATTTATTTATTTATGTAACAAAATAAAAAAGTTGTTCACGTCAAATAAGGAAAATACCCAAAATGCTGGCGACATTCCTAAGGTTCCTAAGAGATACTTATTTATAATAGAGATGAAGCTGTTCTAAATAAAGATAAATAAAATAAGATTAATAAATAAAAAGAGATATTTTGTAATATGTTAGGAACGATTGAACTGTTTTTTTTTTACTTGGATAAGGGTATTGACCGTCAGTTGTCCTGTTGGAAAAAGGCACGTCGATTTAAACCTTATGCTTAAGGGGCTATCATAAGCCAACAAGCGCCACCAATCATTTTATTTCTTTTACTCTAAAATAAAAATAAGAAAGTTTAAATAAAATCAGGTCATCAAATTGAAAAAATCTAAGAAGGCAGTTCGCTAGTATATAACTTCTAGTACTTTTGGTATTATTTTCATTTAGAGTAAAAGAAATAAAACGATTAGTGGCCCTAGTTGGCTTTATTGGCTTATTGATAATAGCCCCTTCACCCTTAAAATTTTGTCTTCTTGTATTGCACAATCAAAAATTTCTTTCTCGCTTAGTTGTTTACCTACTGTCATAGTTATAGGATTGTTTGTATGTAACTAACACAATATGGATAAAATTCTTAAATGATCCGATCCGGGTGTGTGTTAATGGCCAACAACACTGTCAGACTTTTCAAGCTGCTTAAGGGCATCTGACATAGGCTCATGACTGACATTTCTCGATAACAGCCGGGACCGGCTAACAACGGCTTAACGTAGGTACCTTCCGAAGCACGTAGAACTCAAAAATGTAAATTTCTTTAGTATAGTAAGTATGGTACAGTTTCGATTAGTTTAAAAAGTCACACTGTGTCGCAAGTAGAGTTGGACTTTTAGATAGAAAAATTGAATTAGTTTACTGAAAATACAAATTCCTTTATGAAACGTCCTACTATGTGTCGTTTCCATAAAACTAGCTCACGAGATATCCCACAATGGACTGCCCAGGGGACACGCTCACCGATATTATAATTAACGACGCTATACGTATTCATTGAGCCAATTTGCGGATGACATTGTTCTATTGCTATTAAAACAATGTCTCTGCCATAAACTTGTTATAAAATAATACGAAACCATAAATTACTGAATACTAAGTTATAAAAAGTGTTATTAATCAAGGCGTAGTTATATCATAGTTTTTGACATGAATAAATTTACAGTTCTAAAGAGGTACGAATATTATTTAACTGGTTACAAAAAACTTTTTTTTCGCCTTGCGTAAACGCACACCGTGTAGCGGTTATCGGTACAAGCTTACGTCTACGGCGTAGGCTGGGTTGCATCCGCTACGACATAGCTACGACTTCCTTATAGTTTGTCATTTTTATTAACTGTGTGGTTTTCATTATAAATATGTAACATTCTTATTGTTTCATGAAATAAGTATGGTCCATAGAAGTAAGAAGTCTGTACTTCCTAACTTCGTAAGATCAGTGTCTTAATTAGGTAAAAATCTTCAATAACTGCCCTTAAATACACACAAAATGTTTACTACGGGAGCTCAGCACCCGTAGCCAAGTGACAATTTCAAAACGCTAACGAATGTTGACAAGAACAAAATGTATGGGATTGACATAAGCTGCTGTAAATCACGTGGCCAATATTATGTCAATTCCATACATTTTGTTCTTGTCGTACCTCGTTAACGTTTTGCGATCGTGACTATGGCTAAGCCCCCTGGTGACCTATAGGACTTTTAGAATTAAAAACAACACTTTGGTCTCACATAAATTTATTTCTTCATATACATATGTATAATTTTGCGAATCCACTGTGTCCCGAGACGCAGCGCGGGATATTTTTACAAAATAATCGTCTACAAATTCCTACGAAACATTCACTCTGTCCCGCCGGCTTTACGTCCGCCATTTTAATTGCACTAAAATAATTGTTTACAATTTTAAAGCTAGGACGTTTTGCGCATACAGCCACGTGGCTCTTGCAAATCATACGATGCGCGTTATAGTAAGCGGAATATCAGAATCGCACTCAATTATAGCATAGAAGAAATTTGGTCAGCTTGTTGTTTAGGCGAGATAATTTCTATTTATTTTTTATATGTATATTTAGATACGCAAAGGTAATTCAAAATTAAATGCAAAACCATATTTTTGCAACCATAAAGGAGAAAAAAAAAATAGTATAATTAGTTCATTTAGTAAGTATGAAGAAACTTTTCCTAATTTTTCAATCTTCCTTTTTCTCGTTTCTTCAAGAAAGGCCTTGTAGAACATGTATTCAGTACCTTTAATATAAAAAAAATACTTTGCTTAATAATCATGATAAAAATAAATTTACTACGTACGGCGTACGTACTAATACGTGAAAGAAAAAAAAAATTAAAAACTATCTCGCTACTAAACAAACAGCTTTACAAATAGTGAGCAGATATAATTAATACGTACTTGAATTTATCGACACTTAAGATTCTTAGAATAACACAAAATTTATAAATCACAAAACATTATTTTTTACGAACGAAACAAAATTACAAAAAATCAGTCTTTTACAAACGAAAAAGGATTGTGGAAATATAACAACAAATGGCAATTATTATGGTTATACACAAAAATATCATAAAATGCGATTAAAACACTGGCAAAAATAAAATTTTGTACTAAACTGGAACAGCACCGCAATATGGCATATTTAGCTTCTAATGAAATTATTATCTATGGCCATTTAAAAATATTAAACTGACTAACAGATAAAAAATGCTATGTTACAAAAAAAAAAATATGTGCGTAGTCATAAAAACATGTGATGCAACTATTGGAAGATATTATACAACCTAACAATAAACGGAATGAATGAATAAAGCTGTTTACTGGTAAATAATAATCGTACACACCATTCACAGTCAATATCTGATAATAGTTACAAATAAATAGAAATTTATATTATATGTAAGCCTCAAAAATAATCTAAACAGTTTAGAATTGCTATCTCCTGAATTTACATGATAATGCTGTATTTTGTTAACTGTAAAATATCTGTAGTAAAGTAGGGTTTTGTTTGCTATTATTATAGGTTTATAACTGTAAACGGTATGTGAATTCATACATCAGCTGCCATCCAAAAAGTAACCCAATCCATGTCCCCGATCTAGCGCGTATGTCCCGAATCCCGCTAACACGATCCATCAACGAGTATTAAATTTTACTATAACTTCAGTTTAACAATTATCTCATTATTCTACATACTCGTATTTTATTGTTTTTAATTAACTTTAATTATAACTAAGTGAAACGATTGGCAGTTCGAACGACCGGCCGCATCAACCGACCAAATCGAGACATACTTAGTTAACGGTTATCATAATTATAAAGGAGTTCTTTTTAAATTGTTCGCGTGTCTACGTATTACGTTTGAAGACGCTCAGTTGATATTATTTCCTAAATTACATACAAGCTCAAATTTAACTTATATGTAGATAAATCGATACAAGTAGTAGGTATATTGTATAAAACGAGTGAAAAACCTAAAAACCTTATACGATACTAGGCAAGGGGATTACTGTAAAAGATTAAACAACGTACTATACTTAAAGATAGCTTAAAATAGTGAAACGGTAATAGTCACACGTACATACGAATGTCCATTCGCGTGTAAAAATTAGGAATACGTATATTGCGAATTAAAAAGCATCAAATTGTTCGTATCTAATTCTTAAATCGTGCTTTACATATCCATTTAAGTTCTGCTATCCACAATTTTATCTTAAGATAGTTGACCATTATCTCACCAGGTCCAAACAATACCACACAGACAATAACATTCTCTACCTACATTTAGATATGTCATTAAATCACGATAATTACTAAAAGCAAGCGGCGATTTTATTAAAAGCATATTACAACCAAATTGAAAAAATAATATGTCATTTAACGCTGATAAGCAGGATAAAAAAATTGTAAAATAAACATTTACAGTTAAAAATATAGCTATTTACATAAGTATCTAAGCACAGGACTGACACATATTTCCACATGACACAGCCGATTCGTCTAAAGAGTTATAATAATGTATTGCAATCATGAAACGAGTTACCACAATATACACTACTTAACATATTTTAACACCCGATATGAAAAATAAACTTCTAATTACAGCTGCAATAACTATTTATACATTTTACAATATGTCTGCATATATGTGACAATCAGAATTGAATATATGTAAGTATGTAAAAGTTATTTAATTTTCTAAGCGCACTGTTTCAATCACTAATTTACTCATTAGCAAATCATACATTTCGCGATACATCAATCATTAAATACTTTTGGAAACTCTGTCGTATATTAAATGCATCTAAGTATTAAACTGTTATATGGACTTCAACATTCTGTTCCATAGAGTTAAAAATAGCAAGAACAGGCGTAAGGTCTATCATAAGTTAGTAGGATAATTAATATTATATTTATTACCCTTTAGACTCACAATCATGTTTTAAGTGGTCACATTCGTTAATTTTATATCATAAGTTGCGTTCCTAGGCACTCATACATGTTAGCCTCATATGTATAATAAGTGAAAAAGATGGTTTTCTAACGGTCAGTCTGTATAGGAGACAACTACTTAACAGCAAGCGTCGCGAAGTAACAGCCCAGAAGAACAATAAGACTTTTGTATATGTTATGATAAATTTAATGTTTTATTGTTTTTCTAGGATGTTTTTTAAGGAATAGTCCGTCGAGAAGTGTGCTCAAGATACATGGAATTCAATGTGAAAATCTCAATAGTACAATTAATTGAAATGTTAATTGGACGACTGAGAGGGTTCTATCTGTTATTGCTCCCGTATTTTGTTGAACGTCGTATTTAATAAAAACAAAATCTGACCGTAAATACAGAACGAAAATTAAGCTCAGACAGCGTTTAAAAGGAAATAAAAAGTTTGGTATTTAAGTCTCCCAAACACAAACACATGGATAAGTAAAATTAATCCCGATTTAAGATAAATTCTAGCTCAGTTAAGAGAATTTTTTTTTTAGTTTTAGACCGATTATGTTAACAATTTTTTTTTTCATACGAACATTTCATATCCCAATAACCTAGACTTGAGCACATTTCCCGAAGGACCAGCGAACCTACAAGGGCATTAAGTACGTAAACGACAGTTCCGTTAGACGAGCATGTCTCATCGTCAGTTGGCGTAGTGGTCGAAGGAGCCCAGGTATTCCAGTGCTGCCCGGTAACAAAAGTCGTACTGGTCCTGTTTAAAAAAAAATAAGGTATTATCTATTAAAAGGAGCAGTGTTAAAATAATAAATACAATAAAAATGTTTATTTGGTAAACATATATTTTACAGAAATTTAGATGCTGCTGAAGCCTCCTTTTAAGCAACAAATGTGCTTGTGCCAGGAGACTCTGCTCTTTCATATAGCTATAAGTTCAATAAGGTTTACCGAATAAACTAAGAACTAAAAATATACAGTTAATAATTCTGTCTTAAATTTACAATTTTAATGATTTAGTGTGTGTGTGATGATTGTGCGAAAGAGTGTTAAAAGTATTTCATGGTGTTGGAATCCAAAATTAAAGAAATCGATATAAAATTAAACAAGTTGGTATCATGGAAAAATAACTCCTCGAATGCCCCGGATTTGTACTAGTTTAGAGGGCATTAGAGGAGCGTCCGGGCTGAACTTTAACGCGTTTTGTCCTGGTTGCCAAATTTTAGAGATGGAAACTTTACATTTAATGCCTGTCGCATCGCGTCGCAGTAGCGTTGGTGAGTGTGAACTCACCACGACTCTTTGAATGTCGCTGAATCGTAGTCGTGCTCTAGAATGCCTTGAACGTTCCCTAGTAAACATCCCTGGGCAAAAGTCACTCAACAGACTCCGGACTGGTGCCGGAAGATGTCAAGAAAACCGTGTTAAGGTGATACCTCGGTGAACACTAGCGCCACCGTCATTTAAAAATCATTACTCACTAAAAACACAAGTTATCAAAAATCCCTCTGCTGTAATTATGGTTCTGGATCTGAAGTTAATTTTAATCATATTCAATTATTAAATTATAGTTCCATATAGTTACAAATTGCAATACTGCTAAAAGTGGCCGTTTTAAGCAATAATGCAATTTGTAACTATAGGGAATTATAGTTTAGTAATTTAATATGTTACAAATTGCATTATTGCTTAAAACGGCCACTTTAAGCAGTTTTGCAATTTGTAACTATATGGAACTATAATTTAATACTATTAAAATTAACTTCAGATCCAGAACCTTAACACGGATTTTTGATAACTTGTGTTTTCAGTGAATAATGATTTTTAATAGATGATGGCGATGGTGATGGGAACTATAATTTAATAATTTAATTAGTTTAAAATTAACTTCAGATCCAGAAGCTTTATTACAAAAGACGGATTTTTGATAACTTGTGTTTTTGGGGAATAATGTTTTTTAAATGACGGTGGCGCTAGTGTTCACCGAGGTATCGTCTTAATTGGGGGGTCTCAGCAAAAACCTGTGCCCATGTAGCGCTCTCACTCACCTCCTGTCGTGCTCCAATACTCCTGCCTCGTTTAGCAGAGTATTGGGAAAATTCAATAAAGTGCATCCTATAACATTTTCTCTTAAGACGATACCTCGGTGAACACTAGAGTGGCGCTAGTCATTTTTAAAAAATCATTATTCACTGAATATAATAATTATAATTTAATAATTTAATATGTTTAAAATTAACTTCAGATCCAGAAGCTTTATTACAAAAGACGTATTTTTGATAACTTGTGTTTTCAGGGAATAATGATTTTTAAATGACGGTGGCGCTAGTGTTCACCGAGGTATCACTTAAAAAGAAGAGGAATAAGCCAAAATGAGGAGTTACCTCAGTCTGCACCATGGCGGGGCGCTGCGTGCGCAGCGTGCGCACCGTCTGGAACACGTCCACCACGCCCTCGTACTGCATGCGCTCCAGCACCGTCGACAACGTTATGAACACCCCTGTACGACCCACACCCGCACTGGAACAAACAAACATTACTTTCATCCGTCCTTCTATCATAAACCAGTCTAAATATACTGGTTATTAAGTGTTTGTATAGTTACCCGCTTCACTATCAGTGACTTAGGTGGCTACTCACATACTCATAATCTCACACATCGGTGTGTTGCCCCCGAGCTTGTTTTGTCAGGGGAATTTCACTCGACTGTGTGTGAGAAGACTACTCTAACATTTTTGGTGTGGAAAAATCACTCCTACATCGTATAAAACAAAGTCGCTTTCTCTGTCCCTATGTCCCTTTGTATGCTTAAATCTTTAAAACTACGCAACGGATTTTGATGCGGCTTTTTTTAATAGATAGTGATTCAAGAGGAAGGTTTTTATGCCCATGCGAAGCCGGGGCGGATTGCTAGTATTTAATAATGGTTTAATATCTTTACTATACTTTAAAAATTAATTTGTAAACTGTAGACTTATCCCAAGTATGATTTACAGGCAACAGAATGGTAAGAAGAAAGGAGCCTCCCCGTGAGATGTATAGAAATTGAACTACGTCCGGCGCACCCTGCATAGGCACATCTGCGTGGACAGTCGGTAACGCAAATTGCGGCTGATCCTTTCATTACGAAATGGTTTTAAAAGATAAGCCATTTTGACTCGACAAGAAGAAAAAAAACTGGATTATGATGAGAATAACAAAAGACTACGCTACTTATAAGTTGCTTTCAAAATATATGTAAGTACCTGCAATGGACAGTGATGGGCCCGTCTTGACCAAACTGCTCCTTAGTCTTGTGAACTTGTCCAAGGAAGTCGATGAACCCTTCGCCGCTCTTCGGAACTCCTTGTTCTGGCCAGTCCGTAAATTGGAATTGGCGGACCGTTCTGGAAGCCCCGTCGCGGGCGTCTGTCACCTACAGAAAAAAAATCAATAAAGATACAAGTTCCACGATTATCGTAAAATAGGTATTGTATTTGTAAAATCATTGTCAATATTTTTATAGGGCGTATTACTTTACTACATCACTATCACTTCACTATCACTACATAGTATAAAACAAAGTCGCTTTCTCTGTCCCCCCTATGTCCCTATGTATGCTTAAATCTTTTAAACTACGCAACGGATTTTTATGCGGTTTTTTTTAATAGATAGTGATTCAAGAGAAAGGTTTTTATGCCCATACGAAGCCTAGGGTTGCTAGTATAAATATTTAAATTACCTTGAATTCCCTCAAGATATACTGAGGCATGTTGTATTCAGCGATGGGGTCTACAACGAAGCATTGGTAGCGTACAGAACGGTCCGAAGGCCAGTACTGGTGACATTTTTCCTAAAATAAATATTAGTGTTATTTATGTATATGTTGACGAATGAAATGATTACATTTTCTTAAGTAATAATACTTACTCTTCCCATTTCTTTGAGCTTGGTGAGCATAACAATGATTGTAGAATTGTGCTCCCATAGCATACGCCAGAAATCATCCGTGGTATCAGGCAGTGGTCCCTGCGTTGCGATATATGCTGATCGGTATCTGTACCCATCCACGAATGACGCATTGATATAATCAGATCCATCTCGTGGAGTCAAACAAACGCGACTCGACTCATACGGCAAGATGTGAACTAATCTGTTCTTGTGCTTATTGCAAGGCAGACTAGCAGAAACGAAACGACTCGAGTCAGCTTTCATATTAGCCAGCTTCTTAAATTCCAATTCCATACCAGTAATGTTTTCAATAGAGTCAACACGCATAAGCTTTTGGATGTGAGCATGCAAATTACGAGCGGGAACTTCAGTGTCACCGCACACAACAGCCTCAAGTAAAGCATCATGAATGAAGATGTACTGGTCCTCAGTTTGTACCATGTAGTTTCGTTGAGCTCTGAGACAAGTTACATGGCCGTATATATCAACAGTGCGTTCATGTCTAGCCCTTTCTAGCATGGAATCGATCACGATGAAGCATCCCGTTCTGCCAACGCCAGCCGAACAATGAACAACAAGTGGGCCGGCATCAGGAGGATTCAATGCTCGCACACGGCGTAAAAATTGCAGGAAAGGTGCAGGATGATCGGGTACGCCGTGATCGGGCCAGGCAGTAAATTGAAGTTGCTTGATCTCTCTACGCTCAGCTCCACCATTTCTTGTTACTTGGAACGTTCGGATACAATAAGTGGCAAGTTCTTGAACTTCAGCAATGGTCACTGTCATCATGCCATACGTCTCACTTCCTCTGCTAGGCCAGTACTGATCACACTTAATTCTCGTACGCTCTTCCAGCTTCGTCATCATGACTATAGTTGATGTTCGAAGTTCCCAACACATTCGCCAGAAATCAGTAAAGGTTTCTTGAAGTGGACCCTGAGTGGCGACGTAAGCATTATGTTTACGATAGCCATCACAGTAGTTAGCATTGATGTAGTCACTGCCGAGTATTCCATCTATGGGCTGGAGAATGACGCGACTGTGGTCGTATGCAATGACATTAGCATAACGATTTTTAGGCTTATTTACTTCCATGTTAGAGTGGTCCCATGTGAATTGTTGACCGGGTTCAATGCTTTCGTATTCTTGAGAGAATTTAAGATTATCATTAGATTTTAATCTTTCGATATGTTCAGCTAATTCAGAAATTGGGATTGGTGGATGAGAAATCATGGCAGGTGTTTGGAAATTTAGACGCCTCATTTCTACTGGATCGGATGGAGCTCCAAATCCAACATCAGCTGACATTAAAGGACGTGTCACTGCAGCTTGGTCTGGTGTTTTACAAGGTTGTCTTCGTTTCTTCAATATGAATAGTAAAACAAAACATAATGACAACATCAAAGCAGCAATGATAGGACCAATAACCCAAACCATACCAGCTTCTTTCCTGTTTTCCTCTATCCTGATTTCCGGATCTCCATTAATATCTTTCGGATCTGGCCTGCTTGGTTCCTCGCCAGGCGGGGCTTCACGCATGTCTAGAGACAAATACTCTGAAAACGGACTGGACGTATATAGATGCTTCTGGGGTGTATCTACTACAGCTCGGACAAACACGCGATATTTTTTACTTGGATTCAATTTTCTGTTTAGAAAACCTTCATACATCTCGTCATTTCCAAGATGGAAAGTGTACAAAATATTCCGTTGCAAGAATTTGGCAGCTATATAAGGAGCATTTTCGTCGTCGGTTCTGACGTTACTTTTAATTAAATCTTCCGTTAGGAACTGATCAGGATTCTTATGATTATGAGCTTTATCATCAGGCACTACAACTAGATAATAGTGAGAAATGGGTCCGTACTCTTCGGAAGCTTGAGGTAGAATAACAAGAATTTCATTTTCAATGACACCATAGAAATCCGGTTTTACCATTGGTTTTGGTGCCGCCATTTGAGTCGTGACAGTGATCTTTGTTGGTGGCCGGTAAGAGTCATCGTTAGGTATTGCGCTTACGTTAACGTTATACGTGGTAAATGGAGACAAATCGTTGATAGAATAAGATGTTCTGTCATGTTTGACTATAATTTCTCTTTTCGGTATTTCTTGAGTTTGCGTCATGCCTAATGAATCGACGAACTCCTTGATGGCATTGTATGAAATCTTATAGCTAACGGGGTTTAAGCGTAATGGGGATGTCCATGATAAAGTCATGGAGTGTGTGGACACATCTTGAGCCCTCAAGTTTAAAGGCACTTCTTCTGGTTTAACTTTAACAGTCACTTTTTCTGACAATCTACCGAGACCATCAGATGTTCTGGCAGCTACTGCGACAGCATACTCGGCAAATTTCTCTAAGTTTTCCAGGTCCGCGGAATGCGTTACATGTACGCTTTTCTGTTTCCATTCATCTAGATCTTCTACTGGCGTCATGGTGTAAAATATGACATAGCCAATAATTTTCTTCCTTGATCGGAAAGTTTCCCACCAGACCTCCACACTGGACTCTGAAGTTGCGACAGCTTTTAACGACATAGGTGCTCTACCTATATCTCTTTCAGTGTGAGCAGTTATTTCTTTGCTATATGGTCCAACTCCTTGAATCGTGTAAGCTCTAACCTTAAAAACATAATGAGCATCTTCTTCCAAACCAGTAAAGACTGCTTTAGTTGCTTCAGTTTTCTTTTCGATAACTGATGTCTGATCACCTTTCTTAAAAAATTGGACGTCATATTTTTTAATCTGACCACTGCGGTCTGCTCTGATTGGCGGCTCCCATGTAATGCTAATAATATCTGGAGTTTGGAAGTGATAACTAACATTAGTTGGAGGACCCTTTGGTGCTCCTTCGGGAGTGAGCCAATATTTAATCGTTTCCTGCCCAATTCCAATATGATTTTTGCCTGCTACTCTAAACTCGTATTGTACACCTCTTTCTAAATCATTTATTTTGTGCGACGTAACTTTTGTTCCGAAATTCTCTTCATCGAGTACTTGATCTTTGATACCGTATCTTAACCGGTATCCTAATAATTCTCCGTATGTCTGCGTTGGTCTGGCCCATTCTAATTCTATGGACACAATCGGCTCTCGCTCGAGGACCCTGAAATTACGATACGTTATTAGGAAATGATAGAATTGATTTTAGGATATTACTTTCAGAAGCTATATATATTGTATTGTCTTACTTTAGGTTAACGGTAGGCCTGTTTGGCACACCGCCGGGTGTCTTGATAGACACCGGCGCACTTCGGTCACCGTCGCCCTTCCTCGTCAGAGCAGCTACTTGGACGCTATACTTGGTATCAGGCTGCAGACCCGAGATATTCAGTTCCAGTGTGGTTTCATCCATCACATTAAACCTCATCGGATCATTCAGAAGACTCTTGCCCTAAGAAAACGAAAAAAATATATTAAACTTTAAATAATAAAAAATAATATAAATATTCTATGATTATACTTAAATGTAATTTAATTATAAATGAATTACTTATAATTCCAAATAGCCGTTTAAGCTTAAAGTGTTAATTACCTCTTCCCTGATTTCTTGCACATGAACATGGTAACCTCGAATAATGCCATTCTTCTCTTTTTCATGCGGCGGCTTCCACGTCACATGGATCGATGTGGAGTTGATGGCTGTCACCTTCACATCTTGAGGTTCACCAGGCACTGTGAGTACACAAGCAGAATGTGAGAAAACTTTCCCCGACCTATTTGAAATCTGACCTAAATGCCCTATCAGCATCTACGGGAGCGTGCTAGAGAAAAACTACCTAAAGCAAGTTTCAAGGGCCTAAAATTGGAGTCAAGCATCAGAGGCTTCAATCGCTGCAATTTACAAAATGAATAGTTGAAGTGCGGTCGGTAATCGCCGTCGCAGTGCTGATAGAGTATTTAGGTCCGGCGAGTGTCTAACACACGCCGCTCAGCATCTCGATCGGGCATTTGAATACCAACACACACTGAGATAAACATTACGCCCTTTCACATCACCATAACCAATGAAAAACCATTACCTTCCAATCCACATCGTTTAGTACAACTAAAATTGCCAAGCATTTACATAGAGTGAACATTTAGTAAGTATCATCTATTAGTTGTCCAAAGCAGCATAAAACTAAATCTAGAGGTAAGTTTAATGTTGTATTACACGCTGCAAGGGATCATGCTTCGGGAGAGGCAGACTTGGAGACGATCACTGCAATAAAAGTCACGCCAAGTCTTTCCAAACGCCAGAAGACATGCTCAACGGGTAACCGCTTGCAGTTTGTTATATATCATCAGATTAAATCGCTAGGAAGAGTTGTAACTACATAAAGCTTAGGCACAAGCACAAACGCACATCAAAACAAGCACTATAGTAATTTATACTCACTCCTTATGGCTGTACGGGTTACCAGCGGCCCATACAAAGTCAGTGACGAGAGAAAAAAGAGAAAAACGCATTCAAATACATTTAAGACAAATTGTGCGAACATTGCAGGGCGAACGGAACTACTAAGTGAGAGATTACGAGTAGAACGCTTGTCGGCGAAATGGGGGTACTCTTATTTTACTTCCTCGTGTATTTTGAACTCTTTAGGAGGCGCATTCAAACTAAGCCGCTTGGGACGTCGGCGACGATGAAGGTTTGCGTAGGTACATTGCCTTTTACTGTTCCCAACGTACACGGCACAAATAACATTAAGGAATTTCGTAAAATTACAGGCTAACATATCTGAAGTACTGTGAGTCTTTTACTGGGAATAAGACAGTTGCTAAATTAAATTTAAGTATTTGAAATGCGGAAAAGGAAAAGGCAAGCACATCGCCCTGTTTTGTCCCTCGGAGCGGAGAAGACACTCACACGCACATGTATTGATTACGCGACGGCGCCAGTCTATGTGTGTGTGCTTCATTGTGTAGGTCTTGTCAATGTGCGCCGATCTTCTAGAAGTATGTGTGTGATCTTCGTACCTTGTGTTGTCTTCAGTGATGTTTGTGACAGTGTCGGAGTGTCTTTGTTCTTGACTGTTTTCTCTTCAAAACTGTTCACTAACTAACCGGCGTTGCACAGGAGTGATCACCGGAATGTCTCGTAGCGTTCTTTGAGTCCCGTCCGTTCTTTGTTAACGGCAATAGCGAACGTTAGGCATAAAAGTATTTTGTATATGTCACAATATCTAGTGTGCATGCACGACGAAAGACTGATAGAGAATACAGAAGAGAGAAGAGAGGCAAGAGAGAAATCGCTACTGGCAAGAAGTTGTAGCTTAGAGCAAGTGAGATAGAGAAAGATAGAGTAAAGACAGAGGTAGCGCGTAGTCTAGAACCGAGCAGTATACTCAATACAGGCGAAGAGCGTCGCTCATCTAATCCTTTGGATCCTGAGCCCAATTTGGTGAAATAAAATTTTGATGGATCCTCGGGACTTCGCTTCGACAGCCTTCCCGCTAATAGATAAGTAGTAAGATAGTACAGTAAGTGGAGAAGTAGTTGTGAGTAGTATAGTATAGCATGCGCGCGTGTCGTGTGGGGACGGTATTGGTATTCAAATGCGGCGCTCGGGCCTGGTGCGTGTCGATCGCTAAACCGAGTGAATCTGCCCAACTCATGCGCCAGCGGAGTTGAACTGCCCTGCATCGCTTCTCAAAATAGAAATATCTCTTAATGTTGATAGAAATAAGTTTCTATATTGAGAAGCAAGTTCATGAATGTTGGCAGCTCAAACGGTTATCGACTTGTAGTGTCACGCACTCGCTCTCTCACCTTGTGTCGGCGCTAAGTGGAGTGCCTCCTAAAAGTGCAGCCAGCCTCACGCAACCACATGGCAAATAAGGAAGATTGCGTGCGGCCGACGTGAACCTAGCTGAAGCCTTACTACCAAATTACATTCTCTATCGTAGAGTAACCATGGATTCTCGTTATGATGGCAACCTAAATAGAGCACCATGATCTGGCATTATAATACTCAATTTAGCTTGACAACATAACGGGTTATGTTACACAAATGATATAGTCTGCAATTTAAAAGCAAGGCTCTTGTTGCCTAGTGAAATCAACTGAACGAAAAATGGTGCTGTGTCGTAAAGAAAACATGCAAAATTGTGTCCATCGCTAAATACTTAACAACTGTGCGCCAAAATTAATATACAGGTGCCGTCGACACTATATCAGGTGCAATATAAAATTTGCATTTCAGTGAGTGCCATCTTGAGCCCGTGATACAGCTCATCATCAAAATAAATCATTACATGTGACAGTGAGTGAAAATACTGAATACCGCCGCGCACTACGGCGAGACAGTGAACCAAAATGATCATCAGTGACATGATATACGTAAAAAATACATGTTTATCGGCAAGCATAGTAAAATTTCGTTACAAGAATTAACCTCCTTGATTAGAATCCTGCTATATGCTCATAAAAAGGGAACAAAAGAAAAAATGACATTAGTAATTTTGGTAGTATAAACAGCGCCTTAACAATTCGTGATTGTAATGATATTAAAATATTTGTAGACGAATAAAATGATTTTGAATCAGTTCCCACCACCAACGAGTTAGCAAACATTTGATAGTCATTAGTTTGGAATACAGACAAAATTGAAACTATTTATATAATTCTAGATATATTACAATTGATTACGGAAAATCATTATGGGTACAATGTATTTCAATTTTTACTGGAATCCAATGCAAAGGTAAAATCATTCATGAACGTGTACGATGATGTTGAATGAAAATATTTGATGCAAACATGAATGTTTTTACTTTTTTCCCAAACATACGTATTAATCCAGCAACCTTGGCACCAAGATATAACTATGATTAAAGTTAATATTAGATACTATTTGTAATTGAATTTATATGATCGAAACAAATGTAATATCAGAGAGCACTGTTACCCGGAAACTCTTTCAAGATTCCCTCAGGAGGATTCCTGTAGGAGGGTTACTGAGCTCTTAAAAAGCTTCTGATATTACATCGCCAAAGAACTTCGTTAATTAAAAAGAATTAAAATATTGATCCACGTTAGATTTCAATTCTTTGGCTATATTGTCTCAATTTTATGATGAAATTTCCAAAAATTATGAAGTCTTGTAGTAAGTTAACTAGATAAAATACCGCACTTAGTAATAATAACATAATATCGAATATATCGAAAATAATTATCTAATAGAGTCATAAAATTGAGACTAAAGACTAAACAAAATGTGTTAGAAGTTTCCAATGAGTTGTTAGGACACGTACCGTCTTCATGCGTGCGTACGGTGACTGGGTACGAGGCGGGGCCGTCCCCGACACTAGTACCCGCGAGGACCCAAATGCGGTACTCCGTCCATCGACGTAGCTCATCCAAAGTGAACGTCGTTTGGTTCAATTTCACCACCGTTGCCTCCGAATCCCCACGCTCCGATTCCACACATAGCAGCTTGTAATAAGCGATTCGGCCGTTCGCTCGCTCGGCGGGCGGCGGTTGCCAAGACACCCGAATCGCAGTGGGGGAAATCGCCACAGCAGTAACGTTCATCGGGGGTGCTCCAGGAACTAAACAAGCTCAATAATGAGAAAGGGAACAATCCTGGGACCTGCAACTGAAACGGGCGCACAGCGCTCGCGAGCCGCGCGCCCCATTAGACCCACAACCGACCTAACCGATGCAATCACTGAATGCGATTGGAAAACAAAAAAATAACTGTGCCCAAAACAAAATGAAACGACGGCTCAGCCGCCAAAATAAAGTCGAGCATGCACATTGTGTGTGTGTGAGTGTAGGATCCGCTCGCCCATACATCTCTTATGTCTCATCCGTCACACTTTCCCCTGTTGGAAGAAAATTGTGATGATTATGTTAGAGCTGACGATCAACGAAGCGGGTTGGTTATTGAAGCCCCATAATAGTTGTGTGATTTGTAACCGTGATGTTGATTTAATGAACTAATGAATGGTGAACTTCGTTGGTCGTGACACTCACTGTATAAAAAATAAAATAAAAACAGGTCGCTCGAGGCATTAACCTCAGATTAAAACTGACCTACGAACAACATAAAGCTACTACTAAAGCCCTTGATCCATTAGTTAATAAGACCGCCGAGTTGCGAGCTCGCTTATGGAGCAATAACATAACTTCAGTTTTAAAAATGGCGACTCGGCTCGCGGCGTTTGCGCGGTAAATCGAACTTCTTAAAACTGCAATTTTGTCGCTGATCCGAAGCGAGTCAGACATTAGCCGGTAAGGCCGCGGCTTCACCAGCCGATGGATGGAGGGCTCAAGGTACTGTGTACGCATTTAAATTGAAAAGCGGCATATGTTCGGAAGCGTAACTCCGTGCGTACACTTTACCCGTCGACAATGTACGATTACGAACACATATCGTGATATATAAAACTTGTGCTTGTGCTGAATTACTGGCAGCGTGCCGGGCAGGTGCTTTTATGTGAAATATTATAGTGGAAATTACCTGGACGACTCATACTTTCACACATTTTCACAAAATGCCAGCGGGGAAGGCACTTGATATCTCATTCGAAAATTATTAATTAAACAGCTTTGCTATCGCCAAAAAGTAGTTATTAACTAGAAAACAAGTCATCCAACGGCTCTTTCTTTGTCAATTAAAAGGGATTAATAATAAGAAATGGGAGCAAATAGGTAAAGTTAAACATTTTTTATATCTCAGAGATAACAGTGGGCATGAGCTTACAAAGGAAGTTTATTAGAACGCAAGGAAAATAATGGAAAAACCAAGAATAATAAAGTTTTGCGTTAAAATGGTAATTAGTGGCTTCAAAAGTTTTCAAAGATAACAAGACCTAATTTAGTAGGGTCGCATTAATTTTCTACTAAATTGAATTTGTAAATCTTAGATATAAGTCTACCTAGTCCACTCTTTGCCCAGTTCATCGTGGTTCGAAGAGTTCTAGGTTATTCGTGTTATATGTTTTCTTTTCTTTATCGCTCTGTCTTTCTATGCTTTCAAATATAAAGCTGGTGCTTTGATTAGCTGGTGTTTAGTAAAAAATTTACAATTCTTGATGCTGTGAGATTTAAACCTAGAATTGTATCGAAATAGAATATATAGAGAGTTTACAATAAGCATATTTTATCTTTTGATTTTCCTTGTCTTGTATTTTCAATAATATGTTATCTGTATTTTTTATATACTAAAATGCCGATAAAATATTATGTTCCTAAAGATGCAAATGTAAGAACTTGTAAGAAACAGATCAATAAATATTTTTTTTTGTTGACATCGATTCTTGATGTTAATGCAAAGACAATCTAAGATAGAGCTGGTTCTATCTACATCCATCTAACTATGGTTTTCCTTGTCTTGTATTTTAAATAATATTTTATTGATGTAAATTGCAGATGCGGTCTAAGATAGAGCTCGCTGGTTCTAACTACATCCATCTGACTATTGATAATCAGGTGCCTTCCCGGGGGTCTACCACTCTCACTTCACTCCAAACAGCCCCTGTGTGGACATACCATATTGTTTGGTTCGGACCGCGATGGGGGGCGTTGTGGCCCCCTCCCCCCGTTGTGACCGCGCCGCCAACCAGATGTAGTACAATGTGTTTGGGTATAACCCGTTTAGGGTATACGTCTCTGCTATTGGTATCCGCCTAGATTAGGGAAAATATTAGAAACATAATTAATATGGTCCAAAAATTTTTTTTAATCCTTTATAATATGTAATGTTAGTTTTGGAACTAGTCTATAACTAAATTGTTATGTCTTAACAGAGTCATAGTCTTGATAATTGGATACTATGTCTTGAATAAGACTGTTAATAAGATGAAAATTGTAAAAATATATGACGGTATGAACAGAAAAAAGATAAAATCATCAATTTAATATTTTACCTACTTAAAGTATGGAGATATTACGTTAATGATTTTTTAAGTGAAGTCAAATCTTTCTAATTTTTCAACAATTTTTATTCTAACATAGAAAAAACACTAACTGCAAAATTCAACAAAGGTACATGAAATGTGAAAATAAAGCTGTGCACTCACTTCCGATGGTGCTCTTTCGCGTACGTGTCGTTCCAATATAGTTCATAGGAGACAATGTTGTCGCCAGCGTGCGCGGGCCGACGCCACGATAACGTCACAGACGTCTCGCCCGCTTCCACTGCGACTAGATTCGACGGCTGCGATGGCACACCTGTTTCAATCAATATAAAAATCAAGTTGATTCCTTTATCTAAAGGAATTGGCTGCTTGATATAATTTTCTATGATCCCATGATGACTGATTCTAAATTTAAGATAGGAAGAACGGTTTTGGTGGGAAAGTAGCACGATAACGTCACAGAGGTCTCGCCTGCTTCCACTGCGACTAGATTCGACGGCTGTGATGGCACACCTGTTTCAATCAATATAAAAATCAAGTTGATTCCTTTATCTAAAGGAATTGGCTGCTTGATATAATTTTCTATGATCCCATGATGACTGATTCTAAATTTAAGATAGGAAGAACGGTTTTGGTGGGAAAGTAGCACGATAACGTCACAGAGGTCTCGCCTGCTTCCACTGCGACTAGATTCGACGGCTGTGATGGCACACCTGTTTCAATCAATATAAAAATCAAGTCGATTCCTTTATGCTGTTTGAAATATTTGTTTATGATCTTAAGATAACTAATTCCAAATTTAAGATAGTAAGATTACAGAGATATGTTTTCCTAGTTTGAGAGTGAACAGGTTCCTATACTACCCATAAAGTCCAAAAAATTAAGTAAATATTGTATATGCCATTCTGCAGCAAACTAAATGACAGTGAAACTTCCCATAGGTGAGTAGTAACATTTGCCATCATAGTTATTAAATTCATGTTTTTATATATCAATCAAACAAAAAATAAACGATAACATTTTATTTTTAGTTAATAGCAGACTTATTGGTTTACTTAATTTGATGGCATAATAAGAACTCGAAATTTGTAATTCTTGGACTATTTGTACTAAACATAGATATGTTTTTCTTATAACAACCATATCACTGAATGGCCGATACCAGTTTGTTAGCCATTATAGGGTTGTTTACCTTGCTGTGTCTTGACTTGTACTGGTGCTGAAATGGGCCCAGGCCCCACTGAGGTGAAGGCCTGCACTCGTATCGTATACACCGTGTGTGGTGTCAGCTCACTGATTGTTGTCAAATGGCTGTTGTCCATCTGTCACAAAGAAGAATAAGAATATTATAATTTTTAAAAAAAAACCTTATGAAGCACATTTCTACATTAAAAAAAAAAAACTATCTATAAATTTTATTTGACCCTCGCATGGGCATAAAAACCTTCCTCTTGAATCACTCTATCTATTAAAAAAACCGCATCAAAATCCGTTGCGTAGTTTTAAAGATTTAAGCATACAAAGGGACATAGGGACAGAGAAAGCGACTTTGTTTTATACTATGTAGATGATTTGTAAAATGAGAAAATAAAAGTGGAAACAATTGGCCCACACAATTTTTGGTTGTTGGTTCGATGGATATAATACAGATAATGATAATCAATAATCAACAATCATTAATTTTTGTTAATGCGAAAATAAGTATGTTACATAAGTATTATAGTACATACATGTTTGGCCTATCTGGCATACAAAATGAAGTCAGCGATGAAACGTTATCTCATTTGATTGAAGATTTAGATCTAACATGCAAAAAATTAATTAAATCAACTAATAACAATGCATACAGATGAGGCCTATGTCCAGCAGTGGACTTATTATGGCTGATATGATGATACAGATAGTTAAACCTGTATTGAGTATATTTACCCTTAAATTAAAGCTATGATCACTGGTATTTGACGACCTCCGTGGCGTCATGGTTAAAATGTCTGACCGCTACTCAGGAGGTCCCGGGTTCGATCCCCGATCAGGTCAAGATAAAAAATGATCTTTTTCTGATTGACCTGGGTCTTGGATGTTTATCTATATATGTATTTGTTATAAAATATAGTATCGTTGAGTTAGTATCCCATAACACAAGTCTCGAACTTACTTTGGGGCTAACTCAATCTGTGTGATTTGTCCCTATATATTTATTTATTTATTTATGGTAGTATGGTGGGTAAAAAACTGAAACTGAAACAAACTCAAAGACCTAGATGACAGAAGCTGGCCTCAGGCCGAGAAGAAGGCAAGCGAGGCGTACGTGTGAACGTAAGCCCCCTAAAGATGGGGGAGAGTTATTAAAATGCAATGATTGCATAGACAGGCGACACTATAGAGAACTTGTAGGGAGATCAAGCAGGTGCGACTGGAAAGAGATGCGAAATGCTAGTACAGCGCACTCTCCCGAGATTCGGCTCGTATAACCGAGAGGTTGGTAGAGCCGTGGGAGGTGGTTGTTAACCCTTAGAGTATTTAGCTTACCGGAGACGGCACAAGTGCAAGCATTATGACCGGCGATCATATACATTTTGCTGAGAGGGTCGCCTGTCGGTAGCCGCTCCGGTGGATTAAAACCTCTAAGTGTTCATTACAGATTGGTTAAATAATAATTTAAAATATCTTACCATTTGGGAGTGCCAAGACTGGAGTGATTGCGATGGGTCTGTCGTATAATAGATTTTGTAACCCTGCGAATTAACAAACAAATATATTATTCTATTTAAAAAGTAGAGTATTAAATAAATATAACTTATATCAAATCTATCTTGTACTGTAAATTGTAAACAATGAAGAAATTGCCCTATAACTAAGCAATTCTAAAGCTTGGCTGATCACTTTTTGCTCATTAATTTTAAGATATAAAAAAAATAAGACAAATATTGATAAATAGATATAAATAACTTCCATGCTGGTCTGAGAGAAAAAGAAAAACATAGAATGTATCAGCTGCTTTTCTTTCCGTTCGTGTAATGTACCTATGTTGTAAATGTCGACCAAAGCGAATCGTAGAATGGGCGAATCATGACATAGGCGATGCGGCTAGCAACCCACACTATTGATTTCCTGTTTCAACTACCATCATGCTAAACGTGGTCTAAGGTCTTATTTCTAGGCTCTGTCTACCCAGTATGGAATAAAGACGTGATTATATGTATGTATAAATAAAACAAATTCGATCCCCGGTCAGGTCAAGATAAAAAAAAAATAATCTTTGGCCTGATTGGCCTGGGTCTTGGATGTTTATTGATAAGTATACCACCTTAGGCCTACGTTTAAGAGTAAGGTTACATACTTTTCTATGTGGCCCACTGTACTTACAATTATATTAAAAACTTACTGTAACTTGTCCATTTGGTGTTTCAGGTTCGTCCCACTGTATGACCATAGTGCTTGAGCTGAGCGGGCGCACTTGAACGTTTCTCGGCGCGGAACCCGGCTCTGGAAAAATAGGCCCAGTTAACACTTGCAGAGGAATGATATTGCTTTGACAAAGAGTGGTTTGATAACAGTTTTAATTTTTTTAGTGAGAAATTTTTATATTAATGATTGATGAAATGTTGACGGAGAAGAGACGATTAACATAAAAAAAATTAAAACTATGGTTTAAAAAAAAGTTTTCACTATTTTCAATTTGTATAATATTATGAAATGCGATATCAAAGGATATTTAAATACCAAATTTAAGAGTTAAAAAAATATTAGGCTTAGTTAGTTTCTATTTATAAGAATGGAAAAAAATATACTTGGCTGTTTTTTTTATGTAGAATTTATAAATGAATTACCTGCTACAGTATTTTTAATGTAATTCACCTTCATAGATTACATATTACGTTTCTTAACAACGACTATCTTCTACACACATAATCATGCTCTAGATCGAATATACTACCTTATAAGTACAAAAATAGACTACCAAGTATGCCAACATATATTGCTATAAAATAAATACTACGAAGCTTATAATTAAAACAACATAAGTATAGAATTTCCCGATTATATAGACCTTTATCAACTGTAAATACTTGGCGTAATGTCTGGGTTACAGGCTCAAGTCTTAATTTTAAGAATCTCGCATCTATTTAAAAAACTAGTCCGCTTTGAGTTAATCGCACAAAAGGAAGAAGATTTTTAAAACAAATCCTGGTACTGCAACTTTGTATCTGTTTGTATGAAATTTTTATTAATTAATTTTATCTTTCTAGGTGGGCAAACTAGCTAATTGTCCATTGATGGAAAGTGGCTATTATTTGGTGGCTATCACAGCCTAGCAAGCGTTATAATTTTCTTCTCTTTTAGAAAAGCTGTATGTATCTACTAAGTTATAATTAATAAAAAATAAATATCATAAATACCACTAAGTATTATTATCATTAGCTGTTATTTGAATGCGCCTTATTTTCAGTTTTCAAGCTGCAAGTGATATTAAAATCAAAGTCTACCGTAGATGTTACAAGTTGTGTAGCTGTCGCTAGTTAGTGTACCTTATCGCTCGCTCCGTGTAACCTAAGCATACCTAAGCCATGCTCAACAACCAAACTTCATTATCCAAGAAGTTTAAAAGAAATAAATTCCAAAACAACCGTTGTATCTGAAGGCCTTTTCCATAAAACCGTAATAATTCAAATCCTATTACCATAAAAGTAATAATAAGAGAACAACGCAATATCAAATTAAGGAGCGACTCGGCTCATCTCAATTATGTTTAAAATGGAAATAAAAATGTGACAATAAGCGTCGGGGGCACAATAGAGACTTAATAGGATTTGTAATCGTAGCCTCCGACACAAAAAGGGGCGTGACTCAATGAAAAATCTCTTTTCTGTTTATAATACCCGGAAAGGACGAAACAATAAAAGTTTTTCGGGGTTGAGCAATATTAAAATGCTATAATCTTATTTGGGAGCGCGGCAGGGCGATGGCGCAAACTTTCTGTTATTAGAAATATAAAGAAGATAAAAAAGATCTGTGAATAATTTTGATACAAAAGCGTTTCATTACCAACTCATTGGAGTTGAATTTTTGTCTGTTCCGTGACACGGGACAATTAAAGCGAGTTTTAGGAGTCAAATTTTACTGAGCCATGGTAAATTAGATGAGATAGCTTGGCAAGATGTTACAATAGAAATGTTTTTCATTAAATTATTAAACGCTACCGTAGTAGACTACAAATGTAAGTAAATGCGGACAAACACAGCACCATTTATTACTACTGCAGCGAAAATTAATACAGTTACAATATTAAACGTCATTACACCAAACTGGAAACGTAGTAAAAAATGTCATGCTGTTTAGACACCCTTAGTCCCAAATTACTTATTTTGATACTTACTGGTACCTCCATACAAGGAATCCACTGGAAGCCGTAAGACAAACACGTCATTAGTCAACAGGACAGTAAAATTACAATTGTAACACACAAACGGTGCATAAAGGAAATTAGGTGTGAATCAAATTGTAAATTCATATCAATAAAGCTCTTTTTTCATTGAGTAGAACGTAATGGTGCATGAAAAATAAAAATAAAAATTACGCACTACGGCTAAATCCTACAGGAAATAAAAATAAATGTGCAAATCAAACTGAAGATAAAAAGATTTCGATCATGGTACAAATTGTTACTACAATATTTCAACATAATGACCAACACCAAAAAAAAAAAAACGTTCTGTGAATTTCTACATTTTGGAATAACAACTTTATGGGAGTTCAAATCCCTGATCCTAAAAGGATATTTTGTGTCTTAATGTCATCACAATGTTTTATATTATCACAAATAACATTAGTTTTTATTATAAAACGAATGTATATTTCGTATATATAATAATAACTTTTTTCCCAAAAAACTAAAACCGACATCAATCTGTTTACTCAGACACCTAGGAGTGCAGGCTCATTTGACCTAGCACTCCAATAGACTACAAATAAACGACAACAGTGGTAGTGTCCTTTATTTCCTCATACCTAATCATCTCATTTTTTGGAAGTCGGTTAGAAATTACAGTGCAAATTAGCCATTTTCGAGAGTAACTTTAATATATTATTGAAATTTTATCATCAAAATTTACAAAAAAATCAATAGAAATGCACTCCTTACAGAGTTGGGGACATTCGTTTGTACCATGATAACAATAAAAAAAGTTAAAAGCCAAAACTTACATGAAGCGACGGCGTTGTTTGTCGCGAAAACGCGTTGGCATGGAAAGACGTTAAAACAAATCTTAAAACTTATAAACCAGCGCACGAAATAAAAACTATTATACTTAATGAAATAAATAAACTAAATCATGATGACAAACAGGAAGCGAGATGAAAACTAAATTTTAATAAGCGTATGTAAATGCATCATCAAAATTCTTTGGTAACGCAGACTGCACTTCGTTTTATAATTACTTTAAAGAAACTGAAGTTGGAAGAATTCATCTTCTTTCTCCTTAACTTATGTTACCTTATTCATGTTTTATTTATTAAAACTAAAAAATCTTTAGAAACTGATTATAAAACGACTTAAATTCAATAATTGAGGGTACGTATATCGACGACTGATTTGAATGACAATATTAGCAAGGTGAAGTTATTACGAAGATTTTAGTTTTTCATTCAAGAAAATAAACTTGCTTTATTGGTGCCCGTCGAAAAAAAAACTTGAATTTGCGACATTTTGAATACGGTGGTTTATATATTTCAATGGTTTATGAGAAAGATTTAGAAGTAATGAGAATTATTAATCAAACTTGTAACTTGCAGGAATTATTCAAACATAGACAGCGAGTATCGAACACTATAATATGGTCGCATGTAGATCACAATTCAAACAAACATTGAAATTAATCCTACCTGTCTCTCCAGTGGTGATGACAGCAGGGGCTGAAGGGGGCCCTCTGCCTATGTTATTGACGGCGATGACGTACATCTCATACTCCGTGTACGGAGACAAATTCGTCACAGAATAGTACTGAGTGATGACGCCGGATATCTCGCTGAAGGCCTGTAGGAATGTATGATTATTAAGATTGTGTTCATTATGGTCGTTGCTAGTCACAAATTGAAATATATTTGGGCAAAGACTTTTTTCTAGAAAAACCGAATCTTAAAATTATTTTATTAAAGTTAATGAAGTCTGCACTAATTCATATTATCAAATCTTACCTGGTTAGCATATTTGGGTTTGTACTGTATGACATAGTACTGAGGCTCTTCAGGCCCGTTGTAAGTCCACGCGAGTCGTACAGTTGTGGCTGTGATCTCCGAGGCTCGCACTTCGGCTGGTGGGCCTGGCAGTGCTGTTGACAGAAATATTATTGTCGTTATCTTCAAAAATATATTTGCTGGTCAGTCAGATTGTTCTTTGCTTATTCCGTTCTAGATTTATTAGCCAGATATAATTTGCAAAATTCGCTTTATTGAAAACTGAAGAAGGATAGAAGAGAGAAATTGACAAATATTTCTGTCGCGTATCGAAATAAATATATATAGAAAAAAGTAAAACCTTTGTAGGTACTAAGGTTTCCTTAAGTTTAAGTTTCGAATCTGTGTATTTGCGTGCACATGAAATAAACTAAGATAGTTTAGAATAGCAATTACGAGTAAACAAGATTTAAAGGGTAGATGTTATGGATTTGACTGATTTTGGGATCAAAAGGACGTTTGGATGAATATTTGCATTGGTCGCAAATTCAGCCAAACGACTTCTACCTAAGCAACTGCTTTGCTTCCTATCAAGCAATTTAGCCGCCTAATCTTTATTAATGTTCAAAATTACAAATGGCCCTATCAATATTGAATAGAACTAGACGGAACTTAATCCCGTTTGAATGAGAAAATGGAACGCAAAGTAACAATAATTAATCATTGATGAAGGCGACATTCGTTTGTCTCCGGGGCCAGCAACTTTCCAACCCTTTCAATTATGAATTATAGTACTAATTCATAATGGATGTCTCGACTTGCCACAATTTATCAAATTGATTTTCCGAAATCCTTCCACCCACCTCCAAGGAGCTATTAGCATAAATTTGCAACAGTTATCCGAAGAAATTATGAGTGTAATTTGATTCAGTAACTCGACTTGTCTCACAGCTTCGAGTGAAATCTTTGACAAAAATTTATTATTAAACACCTTTGAAAACATCGATGTTATTGTTTTATTAATAAATTAATAACGTTTTGGAAGTGTTGGTGTTACTAATATTTTTATATCTTTACTTCTGATAAGATCTGTACTTATAATTTCAGTTAGATCTCCACGTGGACCTGAAGTCTGCATCGTGCCTGCTTTCATACTTTTATCATTTTTATTCGCACGGTCTTCGGCATCCTTGATTGTAAGACCATCCGCACGCATATCAACTGATTCAACTTTAACGCAGCACATTTTGGGTTGGTAATTACATGACATCATATAATAAATAGACACTTTAACATTATAAAGTAAATAGTAATAATAAGCGCAACGCAGATTTATTACCTTGGTAAAACAGTGGACATTTCCCAATACAATGACTGTAATCTCTTATTTCATTTGTCCGAAATATCCAAAATGTAGAGAGAAAATAATTAACAGACAGAATAATCCGGATAAAGCCGAGAAAGACTTGCTACAATAAAAGACCTAGCTCGCAAGTGTTCATTAATATTTGCCGACAACGCCACAGGTAAGCCCTTGAATCCTATTTGACCGATTGAAAGGTCCCAAGGACAACAATATATTTTGTACTATAGTAGAATTGTTTTTAAGAAATGTATTGATTTCCTTGAAAGAAATCGAAAATTCCATGGAGTTTTTTGGTGGGAAAGTAAACCTGTCACTTTGTAGGCGCTGTATTTAATTTACAAAACTTAGGTTTTCGAATATATGTGCATAATATTGGTGGATTATTATTCGCAGTGTTCGTGAACAAGCTTGAGTGTTGGAAAGTGGTACAGTGTCGAATATATGACTTTTATCTTTGTCACCAAAATCTCCAAGTTATTGGTAAGTGAAATTTTTCCACCGCTTCAATTAACCATCTGACTTGACCAGACTTACTTACTTGACTGGGCTTGACTACTGACTTGACTAAAGTAGGACTGAAGAAGATTAATAAATTCAAGAAAGGCCTTAAAAGACTAGTTTCCATGACCGTTAAGTAAAAAAGTCGAATATTCTATAATGTGCTATTTATGATGAATACGAGTAGAAGGATTAACTTACTCTGTACTTTAACTTCGGCCGTAGTTTCTATAACACCTAGTACACTGGCTGCTTCACAGGTGTAGTTGGCAGATTCCCTGATGTCTTCCAATTTGAGGGTATTCAGACCTAGAGGCGGGTTGTCTTCAGGTGTCAGCCATTTTGTTAACCCTGTACAAAATTTATGTTTTAACAAATTGTTAGATTGACGCTTTTTAGAAATCTTCATAAAAGGTTATTTCCAAAAAATACTTCCATTGTTGCTCTTTTAATTTATTGTTATAATTTTTGTTCTTTCGAATAAAATATTAAATTCCATTTACCTTTCCTCCACTTGACGGTGGGCATGGGCGATCCGAAGGCCACACACTTCAGCGTCAGGTTTCCGCCCAGCATCACCTCAGTCCTGGGCGGCGGCGGTATCGAAAACTGGGGCGAAACTCGTCTCACTGTAAATAAGACAGTTTGGTTATCAAAGCGTAAAAAAAATCGAATCGTAAGACTAACCCCCTTATTCACAAAATTGTAAATAAGTTTTTAAGCCCATTTTAGCGAAAATGTGTTTTGTCTTATTCTGTCACGTTAAAAGTGGGTATAAGGGAGTGACTATTTTTATGAATAACACAGTAACTAGGTATAGCCTGATATTTATTACTATTTCGTCATAGATTTACGTTCATAGCCTACAGAGAGAACCTAATTACTTTTCGTTTCCTGTTCTGGTCTGCTGAAAGAGATTTCTTTATAACTACTTATTTCTATGCAACCTTATTACGTTTCACCATTATCATAACCCTTTTTATTTTTTATGTTCCCGCTTGGTTCGCGCACGTTATGTTATATACTATATTACTTAGTAGTTTTTCTATTCTGCGAGCCGACTTTTTACTTTTAAAATTTCCTTGAAATTTCACAACAAAGTGGCTAAAGATTGTCAGGGCGATAGTTTAAGTAATAGCAAGAACAAGCAATGGGTGTGACACCCTATCTCGTTATGGTGGCGTGGCAGGTGGCATACACAAAAGGCCACTTTGTTAAGTACAAAGGGTGATAAAGGGGAAAAAAGTAGTGAGGTGATTTCACTGTCCTTCAAATGTAATTGCTATTGGCATCATTAAAAGTAGTGTTTTTATACCAACAATCAGGTATACAGTGTATACATGTGAATACATTTTCATTGAGGATGTATAGAAGAGATTGTTTAGGCGATAAGGCCTCCGTACTTTTTTGTTTGTAAAATCTTGATGCAATAAAGATTTTGTATTGTAAGTTGTATTAAGAGCTATTTCTTTTGAATACATTTTTTGATTAATAATTTGTGGCTTCTTCAATTTGTTAAAAGATTGCTAGCCTAAATTAGAGCGAAACTGCCTTTCGCGTTGCTCTATGCCTTAAAAATAGATAAAAAAAAATGCCATAGAGACCGCGCGTGATTCCCGAATTCTATGCCTCACAGTAAGATACATAAGGTTGACAGATATTTACACTATGCGCAGGTAAAAAGAACCTAAGAAGCTACCTAAAAATAAATGAGCTATATTTTTGTCTCGCTCAGGAATACCCAATAATTAATACAGCAGGATAAAAAAAAACATATTTTTAAAGAGGTATTTGTTTTTAATTACGGTGCGGCAGGATGACGATAGACATCGCTGCAGTCAAACCTCATGACCATGTACCAAGTCCATTACTTAGACACGTTTGAGTATAAGTAGACTGTATTACTTATTGTACTTCAAATCCTATCATACAGCCAATCTTTTCTACACTAAATCTACCATAATCTACCGTTATAAACACTCGATTTTGTTTAATATATACTAGCGACCCGCCCCGGCTTCGCATGGGCATGAAAACCTTCCTCTTGAATCACTCTATCTATTAAAAAAGCCGCATTTAAATCAGTTGCGTAGTTTTAAGGATTTAAGCATACATAGGGATATAGGGACAGAAAGCGACTTTGTCTTATACTATGTAGTGATAGTGATGTTTTAAAATATTATGAATAAAATTTTAATTTATTATATTGCACATAAAACGAAATAATCCACATTCGTTTCTCGTAAAAACACAATCCATTTTCATATTTATCCAGTATTTGAACCAGAAGATCTTTCAAATGCATGTTCCCCTATGAAACATGCATAAGTGCGCTGAAATCGGTTTATCTTTTGTGCTCGGCCAATTTGGTCCGATCGTTTGGTAAGTAGCATGACCGACTGACTCATATATTCCCCTGTAGATTTGCATACACCCGTTGCAAAAGATTATTTCATATTTACATTTCTAATCTGAAAGTAAGCCTTGTGGTAGAATAGACCATCGCATCTGAAGGAAATAACAGAGATTATATATAATTTACTTGAATTTTCTTGCTTTCGTATCTGAGTTACTTTGTTTATTAAAACTTTATTGTTCCACAAGTAAAAAATACTTATAATTGAATAAGTATTTTTTACTTGACTTTGGACTTGAAAGAACATTCTCTACCAGTCAATATCATCATTTCGTGTAGGTTACACGGTCAATCAACCATGCACACTCTGGTGACAGAGTTCTTTAACCAAATCACCAGTAATTCTCTACCTATAAAAATGTTGGACATCGCATTTTGGCGGCTCTTGGGCTCCCAAGGGATAAATGATTTATTTAATTTATTTAGATGATCGAGAAAATGTCGAAGATTAAATAATCAGATTAAAAATAAGAGTAACACGAAAATAAATCGTTTACACAAAAAACTAATGCTCGTATAAAGTGAAATTTATTTTACAATAAATCTATACTAATATAATAAAGCTGAAGAGCTTGTTTGTTAAAATGCTTATAACTTGAAAACAAATGGTCGGATTTGCAAAATTCTTTTTGTATATGAAAGCCTGATTCTTGGGGAAGGTTATAGGCTATAGTGCATACACACACAATAATGGCGAGTAAAACTGCGGGGAACAGAACAGAACTCAAATAATTGTAGTTGCAATAAACAGAAAATAAATTATAACTAAAACGCGAATTTCTTAAATGTTCTGAGAATTCTTCAGCTACCCTCTTACATAGCCATCGTAGTTACTTTGTTTACGGTAATATTATTCAGTCTTCCGGGACGTGTCAAGTCACAATGTTGCGGCGATAATTAAAAGTAAAAAGGGGGGAGAATTACCACCTTTTTAATCTTCCCTGATTAATAGATTGTGAAATGGCTGCCTGCTTAGTTGTAATTAAATAACTTTGTAATTTTATCACATTTTTGTAGGTAACATAAACATGCGCTGTACTTATGGATTTCCCGCCAAAATTAGACAAGATATATTATGAAAAAAATTAAGTAGGAAGTGGATTGTCAATCTAGTTGAATTTTTACTTTAGGTTTGATATAAAAACGTAGCATGCGCACGTCCCACTTGCACGTACAACTTTTTTTTACAATTTTGATAATTGTTTTTATTAGAAAAATAATGAAGTTTTATTTTGATACTGATTTAGGTTTATTATATACTAGCTGTTCCCCGCGGCTTCGCCCCGCGTGGCACTCGGTTATATCGCGCCCAAAAGTAGCCTATGTTAGACCTCAGGCCGTTAACTACATCCCTACCAAATTTCAACACAATCGGTCCAGCAGTTTAGCCGTGAAGAGGTGACAGACAGACAGACAGACAGACAGACTTTCGCATTTATAATATTAGTATGGATACGTACACAACACCAAGTTTTTGATTGACCTAGGTACCTATTTATAATGCCGCATCCCACTTAGAAATTTCCTAAGTATGTAGTTAGTACCGTTGGCATACAACCGAGTTAACGCTAAGTTAATGCTTAGAGTTTAGAGAATATAGCATGAATATAGTTAGTTAAATGAGTTTTAGTTTATGTATGTCAAAAACGTCTGAAACTCAGTAACTCATTAAATAGGTTTCTCGGTTTTACCGCCCATTTTTGCTAATATATGTTCTTCCACGCGCATATATTTCTACGCAAAAAAGTCTGCGCACGAGGTGAGGAAACACATACAATAAGTATTAACACACACTTTATTCTAACACGTCGTTACGCACACACTTCACAAAATTAACTAACACAAGCAAATAACACACGCACACAAATTTAAGCAGTATGATCGGCGGTCTTATACCCCATCCAGACTCACGCCGAGAACATCCGAGAACGGCGGCCCTACCGCCTAACTCGATTGCTATCGCTATGGCTATCGTTTATGACGTCATCCTGTCTTTTCGAACTGCCAAGCAAAGCGATATTGCATTTATACGTATTCTATGGACCAAGACATTGTTTTAGTCTTGGTCTTGGACATGTGAAAGCAATATTGCTTTGCTAGGCGATTCGAAAAGACAAGATGACGTCATAAACCATAGCCATAGCGATAGCAATCGAGTTAGGCGGTAGCGCCGCCGATCGTCTGTCTCGCTTTGAACTATAGCTAGAGAGTGAGAGGTACTTTCTCGGGTGTTCTCGACGTGAGTCTGGATGGGGTATTATACTTTTGGCAGAGGGGGTCGCCTGTCAGTGTCCATTCCGGTTGGTTTAATGCTCTAAGGCTTTTATTTATTACTTGATATTTGACGTGTGGAAAAAAAACGCGATAAATCATGTTTAAGATAAATTAGATTAACAAACGTTTGTTATTTTTTATAGATAAGGTTAACATTTAGCATTATAGAACGTATAATATAATTAACTAGGTGCTCGCGGCTTCGCCGGCGTGGGAGTCAGATATATCGCGCCCAAAAGTAGCCTATGTTTGACTTCTGGTCCTTAACTATATCCATACCAAATTTCATTCAAATCTGTTCAGCGGTTTAGCCGTGAAAGCGCAACAGACAGACAGACTTTCCCATTTATAATATTAATAATTATAGAAATATAGATTAATATTCTATAAATAGCGGATAAACGAAAGAGACGGAGAAGTATTGAAACGGTTACATCAAATGTAACTAATCATCGCCTGCAAATATATCAATCATATCTGGGTTAAAGTCAGGGGCCCAATTCTCACGCATTCGAAGTTCACTTCACCGATTTTCTCAAAATTCTTTTCGAGAGTTTAAGCCAATTCACTATCGAAAATTTTGGTCGACCGATGCGTTTGATTGAACTTTTTCAATTGTGTTTTTGAAAAAGCAGAAACCATGATAAACCTCTGAAATAAATTGGAGATAATCGGTGAAGTGAACTTCGATTGCGCGAGAATCGGGGCCCAGATTTGTCTTTGACATCACTAGTTTTATTTAACTTCTCAACTGTTAACTGGCAAAGTGAAACTTTGTGACAACAACAGTAACGCTTATCGCCTATTGCAGGTGGTAGTCTTGTCGATACAAATGATAAATGTCAATAAGAAATGATTTATGTATTGATAGACAAACTACCTTGCGTTGGAACTATTCTAATTGGAATAGTTAAACCGTTTGATGTTTTGCTAACTTGATTTGCTTAAAACTTTCACCAATTGTTTTGTTTTAACTCGGAAGAACATCTAAAGTTTGTTTCATCAAAATCGGTTAATTAAAAAAAGTTATCGTCATTTGAATGAACTTAAGGCATGTTTGATTTCGAACGAATGCACCAAATCGGATAATTCTTTTTTTGTTCTGTTATTATTATGACAAACTTTGTATAAAAGAAAAGGGGGATTACCGGGCGATTCCCGGGATAACGGGAACGAAGCCCACGCGCACGAAGTCGCGGGCTACAGCTAGTAATAAATATTTGCTATCTAAGTCGCCGATTTGAAGAAAAAATCGGTAGTTCCTTTTTGCCAACTTGGAAACTAATTCAATAAAGATCCACCATCGCAAGTTTTCTTATTTCACCAGTTTCAACTCAACAGATACAAACAAGTGGCACTTTGTTTACCCTTTTCTTTTTTATACGTGCATAAAAAAGACGGATGCTGTTTGTTGATTCGTACTTTTGATTGATTTTCAACTGACTTTCTGTTTATTTATTTTATTTAAACTATATTGCACACAATAAACAACTTAATGTTAAAAAAAATACCAAAAAAAAAAACGATTTCAATTTTTTTACTGAGGCCAACTTGAACTTTAACAGATTAGAAAAACACGTAGGTGGGCAAAAAAATTAAAATTTTCTTTTACTGTAATTCAATAAGGCGGAGAATTGTTGTTTTTAATTATTAATGCAAACTCAGGATAAAAAAAAGTATTTTGCATGAATTGATTTATCGAAAAACATAGTTTGTAAACGTTTGCTCGTTATTATGTAAAGTTTAATTTATAGAAAACTAGGTTTTGCCCGCGTCCTACAAGCTAAGCTGCCTACCCACCAATTTTCAGATGAATCAGTTCAGCCGTTCTTGAGTTATAAATATAGCGTAACTAATACGACTTTCTTTTATATATATAGATGTAATGTAATTCTTTGGTTAACAACATAGATATTCTATAACTTGTCTAGGTTTATTCGTTAAAGTTAAAACCTAACTTCTTTTCATGTTGATCATATTCTATCTGGCCCGAAACAAACCACTTGAAAGTGTCAGTGGCCACAAGTTATTCTTGCTTTATAATACCTAACTATAAATATAAACATGAATATCAATTTCTCGCATTCACCAAGGAAATATCAACAAAATCATTCACACTTTATCTGGACAAAGTTACGGCACCGGCAGACACTATCTAAGGAAATATATTGTGAATATTACACGTAGCCTACTTTCAGCCGCTCCATGTGCCTGAGTTATTTGAGGCTATTCACTGTTATTAATGTTGCACTTTATAATGAGTGGGAAATTTATTTAGTGGTGTTGTTTTACATAAATATGGAAATTTTAAAGATTTTTTAGTCTTGCAAAGCGATTTTTCTTTTGATGTTCTTTTATATGACTTTAAGGTAAAGAAACATGATTGATTAAATCATTTCGAGGAAAAACCATGGTCTCAAATTCGTACCTTTCTTTGGGAAGATTAGCGGATTAGATTACTGTATTTACCTTGCTAAACGCCCACTTGACGTCAACCCTACTTAAAATGCTGTTGGAAATAAAAACTAATTAACTGGTGTGAGGATCCCCAAAAAATTCAAATTCAATAAGGAAGAAATGTTCTGTTCTAAAACCAGAACTACGGTCCGTTACTCAGTTTTACCCAGACACACAAAAATTAAATGAAATAACATGATTTTAGTAGAGTCCTTTGAAACACACATTTTAATAATCCAGCTGTTATCAACATCGGGGTAGCCAGATACAGCAGTGAGATAATCCCATTTCATTAAAAAACGGATAGTTTTCATCTTGAAATGCTCCATTTATACGGGACTCTTTTTAATCAGCTGGACCTAAATGTTCTCGGCAACTAATTAAAAGTAGCCGGGCGTTTTTTACATTTCTCGTGATTTTTTCAGTACTTTTCAAAACTTTTCTAGGAGATTTTTTATTAAATCGCAATAAATGCATATCTTACATCATTTCATATATTGTCCACTGAGTTACAACTTTGAAGTCGTTGGTTCAAATCTCACGGTATCTTTGTTGTTGTTTACAGTTTGGTTATGATATTGCAGGTATTGGGGCTTTGTACTTGGTGCTTTACCTCTTTATTCATTATTAACAAACGTTAAAGCCGTTTTAACTAAAATGTGTTTTGACTTTTTCTTCCACGGTAAATTTGAATAAGAGAGAAAGGGCCAAAACATCTTTTAGTTAAAATCTTGTTATTTTAATGAACAAGGGGGTAAGAATCTGAAAACCCATTGCTTGCAGGTTAAAAACAAGACTATTGTCAAACAACTATTGCACTGTTACTTTCAAAGAACGTACCTTTGACGTATAATGATGTGGGTTTAGAGAAGTCCGTCCCTATTGAGTTTTCGGCGACGCACTCGTACTTGCCCTGGTCGTCTTCTTCACTCTTCACTATTTGCAATGTTCCTGAAAAGAGACAAAACATTAATAAAAAATTCTAATATTTCAAGCTACTGACAGAATATTTATCAGATTCAACTAGCCCAAGGTGAATCCGAGTCTTGTGTTATGGGATACTTAAGGTTTTTTTTTTCTATATCTATGAACATCAAAGATACAGATCAATGTGAAAAAGATCATTTATATATTATGTGCTTGAAATCCTAACAAAATTTAACGAAGTATGCTTCTTGTGAGAATCGAACCCTCAACCTACGGGTGTATAATATTTACCTATGGAGATCTTAGGTTGTAGATTATTGGTTGGTTAACTTGGTTTGGCGAGAACTAAAACTGCACCACTAGGACTCACTGCACTTTATTGGACTGGTTTGTAATGGTATGTGTACATTGAACTTAAAACTCAGAACTATAATATTTGGACTTTGACCTTCATAATTTGGACTATTTACATATACGCCTACTTGCACTCGATCTAATGATCTAAAACTCATGGGAGTTTTGAAATGGCTCACACTCGAACTAGTAGATATATTTTTATATATATAATTTAAGTAGATTCTTAACATATTTGAACTTGAACTTCTATCTAATTTTCAAACTAGTATTAGTGCTAATTAACTAATTAAATGGGAACATGACAAAGATAAAAAACAAAAGACAATCTATTCGGAACATATTTTTAAAAATATGGTGGTAAAACATAACTTTTTATTTCATCTAACTAATCGATTCTCTGCAGCCAGTATTTACAATGAATGCATTTTTTTTAAACCACAAAATGGCAAGCAAACTTATAGCTTATGTTTTCCAGTATCAAGTTTTATTTGAATGTTCTTCAACTTATTGTATGTTCGCAATATTGTGACTTCTATCTTCCCGCCAAAAAAAGAAACTAATGCAATTATTATTGGCGTTGCTAATAGTACTTTTTTAAACACCAGGTCTTCCGGCAAGCACCTTCACCACTGGACCAGACGCGTGACACTAAATAGGTAGTCGTTAGGGATGTTAAATCTCTTAAACCTATTTTAAAACTGTATAATTTTGAACTTTGCTTAATATTGTTTTCCTTATACCCTCTATGCAATTAATTACAATTAATGTAGGTACACATCGTATAGAATGACCTTATTTCTACCCGAGCGATTCCACTCGGTAATTGCATACACATGCCAATGTAAATATTTACAACCATGATTACCATATCGCGTAAGTATAGTCGTATACCTACGTAAATATATTCAGAGGGTAATAAATAATATCTACCTTATTATGATATTACTAGCTTTCATTATTAAATAACTTGTATGGTACCTGTAAGTAGAGGTAAAAGTTTCTCAAGGAATTGGACTAGTAAATATTAATAATTTAACTACGGAAAGATTTCAAAGACCAGTTATGAGGTGTAAAAATGTATGTGTATCCGTATAGTAAGTATATATAAGATACAATTAATAATTCTTAGTTTACATCATAAACAGTGCAGTCTATATTCAAGACACTGCGCTATTCTATTCACCGACTTAATATATAAAGATTTATTGGCTAATAAAGGCGCAGTTAGTGGCCGCCATTAGCCAGTGCCTTGCCTTGCTTCAGTCACAAAATATGGAGAACACAGAATTGAGTTCTGCAACTCTATAACGTTCGCTTCACAATATAAGCATTACTTTCAGCAAATTAATGAAATTAAAAGTAAAAAATAAAATCCCTTTCTTTTACGACTAATAGATGGCAGCAAGCAAAGTATTAATTTTGAAAATGAAGACAGATTCGTTGCAATTTTACATTACTTTCTTTATTCTCAGTAAAGTATATGTGTAACTTGGGCGCTTTGTATGCCAAATTTTTCCAATAAGGTATTTACACTTATAAATGGTGCAAATAAAGAGCTTAATTTTATTCATTCATCTGTACAAGCACGTGTAGATAGAGAGCATCTGAAGTCATCCCATTTTCCTGACTTACATACTTACTTACTTACTAAGCTAAGCCTTCATGTTGGTTTGACAGAAGAGCCACTTTAGTAACTTGGTTTGACAGAAGAGCCACTTTAGTGACTCGATTTGTAAACGAATATTTCGCTAATTAAAGACCATATGACAAATGATAAGTACGTATACATAAGAGGTTCTTCTGCAAATCCATTATTTTGCACCTCGGTAGTGGCTTAGTGTTCATACGTTATAGCCACACGAATCTTAGCCACCTGTGCGGTTGTTAAAACTGAAAGTGGCCTATTTTGTAGGAAAATTGCTGAAGGAAAGCAGTTATGAACACAATTTTAAGCACTTTTGGGTCTCTTAAATTTATATTGGAATAAATTATACATTTAGTGCTAAGCAGACATTCTTTAAACTTTATGTGGGCGCTGATTTTAACATTATTGACCCCATTGTTTGATTTTAATGACAGGCAAGTTACAGTTTCATAGATAAAAAAAATTACAATTAGGTATAAAGAATTGTATTGATATGTTATACCTACATACGTATATTTGTATATTGATTGTTTCTTAAGTTAGTATTAATGTGGAATGAGCACCCCTGCCATGGTTTTTCCTAGAGACTACAACGTGGGGTGCTTCAAAAAGGGTGTGAAAAGATTCCTCAAAGGTCGGCAATACGCAAGTGATACTTCTGGTGTCGCAGATGAGGCGGGTGGGGCGGCAACCATCACGTCGGCCGCTTGCCTATTTGCCTACTAAATTGTATTAAAAAGGTCAATAGGAGAATTGGCTTTAAATACAGTGAAACTTAATGAAATTAAAAAACCTTTTTTGTTGTGAAAAACCATTCCTCTCAATCTGATTGATTAGAAGATATCTTATTTAGGGAGTAGGTACAGTAATAAATGCTAACATATTCGTATTTTTATTTTTGAAATATAACGCAGAGACTCACACGTTCCCAAAATAACCATCTATTCCCGGTTGTTACCACTCTGCATACGCGGTTTTTACTCGACGCAAAATCCAATTTTTATTTCCATATTTGACATGCGGCTATGTACAGGCTGCAGAGAAATCTGATTATCTGACCCCCATGCCTCAAGTATCACTATTGAATGGGGGTCATATTTCTCTACAGCTCACTGTACATCCGAAACTGTTGCAGTAGTCTATGAAATGATTTTGTAGAATATAATAAAATTGTAAAAAATAATAAATAGGTACTTAATTATACACGTATGTTCTGTTGTTAACAAGGCATTATTGTTTTAAAGAAATACTTACTGACTTTAAATAACTATAAAATACTGAAATTTAAAATCATTATTAATTTATTTAACATTGATAAAATTGATTGAGTGACTTTGTATTATGGAGGTCTAAATTTTTTCCCGATTTTTCATATAAAATCTTAAAAATCTGTGTTTATTTAAATTGCTAACGCCTACTAAGAGGCTTTAAATTTTTTTTTACATTGTGTTTTTCACGAGACCATGTCTCTTTCCTACTGACAGAACTTCCTGAAGTCATTTTTAAAATGCTTTTAAATTTTACTGTTTTTATAAGTTGCAGAAGCATTTTACTCCTTTAAAAATAAACAGCGCTGAAAAATTACGCGGGAAACATGGCGACCGTCGGCAGGTCACAAAGAAAATGCAATTACGTCATAATGCGGCCGCCGCGGCAGAATCATAGTTTTTAATAAAAACAACACAATAAAACAACGCCAAATGTAATTCTCCTCACAACAAGTAGCGCAATGCAATAGCATTCATTACTGAACTCATTCAATTTCATTCACTTTTATTGGAGAGTATTTTGACAAAGTAAATTGTTAAAAAAATTATATATATATATTTTTATTTAATTTATGATTTGTGATGAGTTAAACAATGGGTCGTCCTAGGCACTGCTAGAAGGATGAACTATGTAAGAGTAAGAAGACACGTAAGGAGGTAGAGGTAAGAGGTGGCACGGAATAGGGATGATTGAGAATTCTCAGGTTGGGGCGAAGATCCAGTTTGGATTGCTGATCAATCAAGTATGGCAATCGAAGGGTTTTTTAACACATATGTAATGGCTTACTATATCATCTCTAAAAACTATGCAGAAACGATTGAGTAAGAGAGATGTCGCCTTACATCATCTATTGCGCCATCTCGATGACTCACTCGTTTTGCCTCTGCTAAAAAAGTTTTATGGTAAGTGGTAACCCCCCCCAGATAAATTATGGCTGATTGTCTGAAGATGTACTAACAAAGTAAAGCCACGCGAGAATGACAAGATACATTCAGATAAGCTAGTTTCACCAGTCTATTTGGAATGACGAGACAATCTGCAGATTACACATGTTTATCCGCAGCTGTAAATAAACATGCATGCGAGCGAGAGAAAATATTTGAAATTGTACGAGAGTGAGAGAGATGCCATGTATGAGCGTATCGCGTATTTGCTAACAGCGGATTAAAGCAAACTAATCTACAACATTTAACTAAGCAGGATGTATTATAAATTAATACTGGTTCATGTAATAATTAGTTTCTATTCATGAGTGTTTTTCAATGCGGAAAATTATTGTTTCTTTAAAAAGAACAGATATATCCTATTTTGATATGAATACATCTTTTATTCGCTATTGATTCATAAATGCTTGAGTCGTTATTTATTTGATAACCAACAAGTATAAGTATATTCGATCTTTATATACGAGCGAAGAGTTGTATGTCGTATTTAGTATTCCTCGTATTTGTAAAATTTAACTTTTCTCAATCCGTGATCGTCAGCAATACACGTAACTACATAAAAAGCTCATAGAATATGACAAAAACAGAACAACAAGTTTTAATACTCAAAGCGAACAAAGGGCGTTTTTATCGCAAAAAATGGAAATCATAATCGGGGACTTGTCAGTCCCACGTTGGGCGCCAAGTCGCGGTTCTCTCTGGGGCCTCTACTGTAATCAAATAAAACTAGCGGGCCTTACGTGGCCGGGCCTAAGCGGGCCCGTGACGGTTAGGTTGACGACGATAGGTCTCGTCTGACGAAGGTAGCTGACTGAATACATGACCAATGGCTTTTTATAAACAGGTCATACGTGAGTGAAAAATGTCCTTCTTTTGTTTCTTTTTTAAAGCGCCATGTTTGCATTTAGGTATGTTTATTTCTTTGTTAGCTCTATAGTCTAAAGGACTTTATGCATTTTAAAAGTAGAGTTGTTGAATTAGTCATAAATATAAGAGCGAGAGCACTTTTAAACTCGTGTCATATAACAGTTTAATAAATCAAGATATATTTGTGGTTAAACCATACTTCCTGAAATATTGTTAGGAAACTACAACAAAATCGCTCAAGAAGAGCCAAGAAATATTATTTTTTTATATTTCCAATGCAACATCTAGCAATGTAAGAAATTCGTTTCTAACGACAAATATCATTATCGCGATATTTCAACATGTGAATCCACATTATATATATATATATATATATGGACATATTATTTCCGCTTTGTAGGTGGGTATGGGATGTAGCATCAAAGCTATAATAAAAACAAGTATAATATCATTTTTCGAAGAGCGATTCTGTTTATAAGATAGAAATCAAATCCCGTAGAGTGTTGAATCAAACGCAATGAAATAAAAAAAGATCGCTCGCTCGACCGTCCTGATCCCTAGGCTTTCCGCTTTATAACTTGTACTGTGGACTGTTTGATGAGCGGGAGCGGAATATTCATTACATTTATAAATGAGTTTTATTTCGTAATAGTCAAAAAATAATCTGTGTCTTATACCTAAATAGGTTGTTATTATTCTTTATACCTATATTCTTATATACACGTTGGCGGACGTTTTTGAAAACACAATCGAAGTTTAATTGTTATAACTGCTATTAGCAGTCTGAGAGATCTGAGAGATGAGAGAGTATGAGGAGATCACACCATGGACTTGAAAGCCGCATCAAAGAGATGTTAATGTTATTATAATTATTTATTCTCAGATACAATACATAAATTTATTATAGTCATGAGAATATCCATAAATTTATATTTACAACAAAAAGGTTATGTATATTTTTTTTATTAGCACTTTATTTTTCATTTTAGCCTTTTATAGTTTGTCGTGTTTGAATGGTTATTTGGTTGTAGAAATTTCAAGACAGATGAAGGTATAAGAGAAACCTAAAGTCTTCTTACCCCTACGGAAAACAGGTGAGATGATATGTATGTAAGTAGGTATCTTAACTAAATATCAAGAAAAAGCTTAAAGACAACGTTTAAGACTTGCGCCACCAATCAAGCTGTCTTGCGGGCTCAAAGGAATTCGCTGCGAATGCCGAAAATTTGGCAGACTCCCCTCCACTCTTTGATATCCTAGTAACCGGTTTAAACTGAGTTCTCGTGTTTCAATTTGCGTATAGGTGGTATAGGTAAAGCCACGTGATTCCATATTTGAATTGGAAACCATAACAATATTTTTCTTTTGTTTTAAAAATAAAAATAAAAAAATTAGGCCGGTTGTTTACCTTATTTGATTGAATCTTCGTCCTCCGTCGCAATTTCGAATTTCGAGTGAATGTTAAAAATGTGCTAATGTAATGTCTGTGATCCTACCTAATTCTATGCTTGCTAATTTTTAGGCAAATTTATGTCTTAATGAATATGGCTTCAAGAACATAAGACGTAATGTTAGACAAACAATATAACTAAGAATCGGAAGGTGCATAAACTAAAAGTTTGTCTTTGATAGTAGCGCAGCCACAAAATACTTATATACACTGGATATCTAACTTATATTATAAATGAAATAGTCTGTCTGTCTATTACGCTTTCACCGCCAAACCTCTAGTTAAAGACCAGGGGTCAACATAGGCTACTTTAAGGTGCGATATAACAGAGTCCCAGGCAGCGGACGGAGCCGTAGGCAACAGCTAATAAAGCGAAAAGGGAATCATCAACGTGTGGGTGACACGGTCAATCTACCATGCACACCCTGGTGTCAGCGTTCTTCGGAGCCGCCTCTGACGAGATTCCATTAATGACTACCAGATGACAGCCGGGACCAACGGCTTAACGTGCAAAAAAGGAAATTTAACTAATTTAAAATGTAATGCTGCAATATCTATGGTTAAACACACAGGTAATATTAAAACAACAATATCAGACCTTTCTAAATCAGCCAGCATTCGTAATTAAAGCGGACAATAAATTGTCAAATATTTAAGTGGGATTTTGGGCCACTTGAAATTCTATAGAGCGCGGCCTGCTAACGATCCGTTTTACCCTTTTCATAGATTTGATATAGCGTCTAGACTCACGATGCTTTATTGTTGGTACATGACTCGGGTCTCTGATAACTGTACTTTTGTTATTCATGAACGAATAAGACACCGGAGACCAGTAGCCTATTTTTGAATTCTATGACTAATCTAAAAATTTTGTCGAATGATTTTGATTCGAGCGAAAACGTCGGTGAATAACTCGTTGCAAAAATGTTCAACATTTGCTCGAGATGAGCGATTCGAAAATTGAAAATGATAATCAAATGAAACTTCACACGACACACCCATTTTCAGGATTTCAAAAATAGAGCTAAAGCAAATAGCGCTAAAATAGAGCAAAAATGACTCTGGCAGGCTTATTTTTGTAATTTTTTATGGTTTTGGATGATTATTCCCACGGAATAAAATTTACTAATAAATAAAAGTTACTTTAATTATGTTACATTAATACGTAAAATCTTATGTAACTAAGTATTAATTTTAGGTTTGTACCATACCATATTACATGTAAACAGACATGCGACTACATTCATAATAATATGTACCTTGTACATGAATACAAGAACAATATTTGCTGTGCCTATAAAATATGGTACGTTCAAACATTCAAATTGCTTGTAATAATGGATTTACGTGATGTTTCGAACATAAATTCTCCAACAAAGAAATAATTGGGATTTTTTTTTTGTTGACAGCGATTGTTTGATAATGTAAATTTAAAAAAATTCCCCCCTCGAGGCGATGATGACAGTCAAAACTTGCCGATAGATGGCGTAATTACCAATCAAAATTTTAGGCTATGATTATTTGCGCAAACTTACAATACAATCATAGATTAAAGTTTGCCTGGCAATTCCAAATTCTTTGTTTACAACTGAAAATGTGCACCTATTTGGTTGTTGGCTTATTAGAGGACCATGTACAGTAGTGTATCACTGATGATGAGGTAGTATATCTTACCATTCTTACCGTTATTATAAAACAATAATTGAAAGTACAGTGGGTAGGTAAGAATACCACGGTGTAATTGTTATGACTAGCAGAGAATGCCTAATGCCATAAAGTCACGTTTTTTTAAAGCCAAAAAGTTTAAATAAATAAATGTAAGAGTAAGGTTAACTTTATTTTGTGGCCCACTGTACAAGCAAACAGATAAAAAATTAATCTTATTACATCTGTAATTTTATTTCTACATATCAACGCAGACTTAGTTCATGAAATCAAGAACAAGCATTGAAACGTTCCAACGCAAACTGCTCAAAACCTTCAAAGCATTGGATTCTTAAAAAGCTATACTATAGCCAGCTCATAGGCAGTAAACTTTGACATTACGACCCCAACATTACAAATGTCATGTAATCATTATAATTAAAGGATATTGCACACGATAAATCACCGCCCACTGTAATTCTTTGCGGGTAGTCATTACGCACTAGGCGACGCCATATAAGGTGATATAAGCGTCTCCAGCAAGATCACCTTATACCACTTTATCAACCTTAGATGGGCGTAAAGTAAACCAACTTGACCGCAAAATAAAGAGACTACAGATACATAATACCATCAGATGACGTTTTTCTAAGTCTCAAGAAATAAAAGCACTGACTCGTTACATACGACATTTTAAATATATATTTTTACAACTGCGGTCTTAGGAAGGGTACGAGTTCTTACCCTGACGATTTAGATTTTTCATGTCATCATAGTCTATAGATTCTTAACGTTCTTTCATGCACTTTAATGTAAGTATAAAAAATCCTAAAATTGGTATGAAGTTTAAAACAGTCACAAAAAATCAAATCAAATCGAGAATAAGGTTGTTTAGCGTGTCTAGCTACCGAATCGATATGATTAATAAATATTTACAACACAATACAATTGTACGATTTGAAAAAGGAATAACCGGTGCTGATGCCACCAAAAACAGAACCTTTAGTCTGTTTAAAAAAGCATAAACTTCTGTACTCAAATTATTTTGCGCTCCTGTCCTCGCCCTAAGAGCTAGATTAAACGGGCCCCGGTGATAAAGCCTCCGGCACCAATATACCTTGAACCGCTGACTACTCCAGGTCTATACACTGTCAGGTCAACTCTTAATAAAGACAAGAGGAGACAGGGGAGGTCAAACGTGGCTGGCAGCAATATAATGCCACAACGACCCCGCTATTTCTCTGGACGTTTATGAATAGCGCTTATTTTTCTTTTAATTACGCCCCCCTGCCGCCTGTTGACGCATTTTGTTCCCGTGAACTAAGGAATTTGCTGTTTGCATTGCCCGATGATGAAACTAGTTGTTTGAGTGCGGTTTATCAAGGGGAAGCTGTTCGGGATCATTGATTACACACGTAACATTGTCTCTAAAAGGACGATTTTATTTTATATAATCGGTTACATCATACTTTGATAAAATTAAAACTGATTTAATCAAAATAAAAAGAAAACCTTATGTCTAAAGAATAACTTGAAAACTATCTACAATTTGAGGCAACGTCCCAAATTGTCTCTCATTTACATGATGTAGATATTTTTAACGATGCAGTTTTTATTTCCAAAAATAGTTAAAAAATCAGAGTAAAATATTTTTTTTTTTTAATATTAATATATAATATATTGGACTATTGCAGAATTAAGTCACCTAATTGTTCGATAAAAAGGATGATAATGTGCTTCAGAAAGCAAGTTAAGCCGTTGGTCCCGAACGGTATTTAATATGATTGTAACTCACACAATATGAATGAATGTGATTATAAGAGTATTAATGAGTTTGATATTGTGTTGTATCATAAAAGGCATACTAGGAAAAGTCACTGTTTCAAAAGACAAAGTGAATTTCATAAAACTGAATTTCATTAAACTTTATTATATTAAAACGTATACACACTTTTGTAAAATAATTTATGATAGCTGTCCTGGCAAACTTCTCACAATAAACTAGATTTGAACAGTGCATCGGACGCAGGGAAAGTTAGAGGAAAAACTATAGCAAAAGTTCGCAGTACTTTTATATTGTGAATAGATAAACGTATGCACATTACTGTCAAGAGACTGAAATATACGGGCTTGGGAGTTCTCTAGGCATTAACATTGGACGTCTAGAATATGAGTCCACGTATAGTGGGGAACCTCATAAATTTACCTTTAAAATATAAATGGCTTGGGGTCAAAGTTCTGAGCTGCCTAACAATCTCACATAGCTAGAAAACTGCATTCTGGGGGCTTAGCCAACGCCACAATTTCAAAACGCTAACGAATGTCGACAAGAACACAATGCATGGGATTGACACTACATAAGCTGCGCTAAAGCACGTGGTATGTCAATCCCATACATTTTGTTCTTGTCGACATTCGTTAACGTTTTGAAATTGTGACTTTGTTTAAACCCCTGATCTGATTACTGTCCATTTTTTTTCGCAAATAAAGTTATTTATCTTCTTTATCTGTTACAGCTTAAAAATAATTAACTATATGTAGGCTAATTTCTCAAACTTCCGACACCAAGGGTGCAGAGTCAGGTGGCTTTAAAACCCACACGACACGATCGAAATTCCTAGACCTAACCAGCCTAAGAGTAACTACTGGGCATTAGAAATACACACTCGACATAAATTGGTGGGAATGTACTCGTAGGTCTGTTTGTTATCTCGTCACCGCTAACTTCGCGTTAACGTGAACAAGCACTTATTGTTGTTCGAATTAAGCCCGCTTTTTGCTAGAACAACAGTCAACGTCCATTCAAAGTTGGAGGTCCGCATTTGTATGTAAATGAATCGTAATCTCGCGCCTGTGGGTCGCAATCACTGCTTGTATCTCGGTCCCTTTGGAGGGGAATAGGGAAATGATCGCGGAAAGGGAGTGTACCTGGCCACACCGTTTGTTCTATTTTTGAAAGTTAATACGTATTTGAATTTGAATTAAGAACATTGTTAAGTGACTTCGTCTGGTAATGGTATTGTAATGTTTCTATTTGCAGTGACTGGATTACCAGGGGTTAAACCGTCTGTTCTACTTTTAAAATTTTGTCGGAGAGAATCACACAGAGATTGCTCAATACAAGAAGCTCCGTGATCTGGCTATTGGGAGTGAAGAAATGTCAACTAACAGTGTTTTTGTCCGTTTTGTGTTTATTCACTAAGAATAAATTGGACCAATGGAAGAGCCAGAAAAAAATTGCTAATTTTCACTCCATTGCTAAATATATTTTACTAGCTTATTGTAAAAAAACATGTCTCCTTAGTCGTGTCATAAAATTCTGAAGCGCTGACTGTAAAAGTTTATTACCTCAACCTGACGTTACGTTATTGAGAATTGGTTCCTCTGTAAGCCTTTTGTGGCCTGTAAAGTGTACAAAAGACACTTTTACGACATTTCATTGTTTTAAATAATGACTAAAAGAGAAGCAGAATTCGAGGTTTAAATATATCGACATTTGAATTTTAAAATTAAATAACTAGATGTTGCTCGCGGCTCCGCCCGCGTGGGATTTGGTTTTGTCGCGCCGAAAAGTATACTTTGTTTGACCCCCAGTCTTTAACTATATATACAAACATCAAAATCAATCCAGGGGGACCGAATTTCGTTTATAATATTACTAGCGACCCGCCCCGGCTTCGCATGGGTATAAAAACCTTCCTCTTGAATCACACTATCTATTAAAAACCGCATCTAAATCCGTTGCGTAGTTTTAAATATTTAGGATTAAAGATAGGGACATAGGGACAGAGAAAGCAAATTTGTTTTATACTATGTGTGATTAGTATATTAGTATGGAATATTCTAGTTCATAATTGGAAGATGTCAACTAGTGAGGACCCAGGGCTTCGCTAGTGGACATCTCCCAATTTTAAACTCATAGATTTAAAAAAAATCTGTGATGTGATGTGATTTCTGTATTCTATGTGTGAACTAGATATACCTGCCAAATTTCAGCTAGATATTTCCAATAATGTTTGAGATTTATATGAATCTATATCAATTTATAGATGTAGATTATAGCAGTTAGTTTTAATCACAAATGGAAAATGTGAATTAAAAAGTAAATGAGTGTAGAATTACCGCTGAGGGATTTTATGAAAAGAGCAAAAATCAACATTATGTTTTTTTTCTATTTAATGAGTGTGTTAGCGTCACTTAATCAGAATAAAAGTCATGTATCGGAAGTCTGAGTTAAATATTTATACTTATATTTAAATAAAACGAAAAAAATCAAGATTGAAGGGTAAGATAAAACCAAAAACGGACACATGTAAATAGAAAAACAGGACGATTGTTAGTAGGGGCATATTGAACAAAAATATATGACTTTTCAGTCAAAACTATTCGGGATGACATTATTTGAAATCGTAAAGATAGGTCGGGCCATAGATTTAAAAAAATTGCCTGGGTAGAGAGAGACCGCGCGCCATTTCCAAATTCTATGGGTCGGGCATAGCAGGACAACGTTAGTAGTGAGCAAACGAATGGAGGAGGATTTGGTTTATTAATAAAACTAACAAACAAAATATATTTTTTTATGATCTCAGTCAGTGGATGACTAAACAATAATCTAATTTTAATAAAAAATGAATATGTATTCGGTTCAGATAAATGAAACTCTGTTAATTAACAAATGGACTACGTTGGAAAATATTTTCGTATATAACGACGCGGCTACACTCCCCTTGCGAGATAAAAATCCCTATACCTATATAATAAAATTTACAAAAGTTCAATACATTTTCCGAAATTTATAAATTTTAAAGAATTTATCGATTGCATTCGCACCAATTAATGATCAGCTATTCATATTTGAGTGAACGATTCGAGTTTAATTGGCACATTGTTTCATAAGTTGCGTTACATTCTAAAACCAAATGAAATGGCATAATTCAATAAACCATCATTTATTTGTGTTACAGTTTACATGATATTAGTGGCTAAGCGATATTTTTATGTTGTTACTAGCTGTGTTGCCCGAGAAGCCCTGTTTAGCCTCCCGTGGGAATTCCGGGATAATATAGCCTATGGGTTGGTTCAGGGTTTAAATAATCTCTATTCACAATTTCACCCAAATCGGCTCAGCGGTTTTCCTGTGGAATAGTTACAATCATCCACACATTCTTTAGACTTTCGAGTTAATAATATAAGAAGGATTATTTTTTTTCTTCAACAAAAATAATCTTGAGCCTCCTACTCCTCCTACCTCCATACCAAATTTCATAAAAATTGGCCCAGCCAGAACGTGAAGAAGTAGCAAATATACAAACTTTCGCCTTTTTAATACATGTGGGAAGTGGGATAGTAGGATAGTGGAATTACTATTTATTAGTGAAAACTACATAAAAATCCGTTTGTGAGTTTTTAAGTTTTGCGTTCACAGAGAGACAGACACAGTGCGGGCGACTTCATTTTTTAATACTATGTATAGATGCGACAAGCATGGTTGACTTAACTTGTCAATAGGCTTATACTAAGCTCATTTGAAGTGGACTACGTACTGAAATATAGTGCACATTTATATTGTCAAATGCGATTATCGGATAGTGAGCTGTGCATTGACACTTCTAAATGATTAATGATATGGTTGTTCAGCTTCAGCATTAGGTGGCATTAGTTATATTTATTGAAATATATGAACAAGGATTATTTCTCTTTGTGTGTTATTTTCATCGATACTTATAAAAGCGAAATGTTTTGCCATAACTCACCTTGTATTAAATATGTAATCTTAAAACATATTAAGCTAAAATTAAGCAAATATTTGCTAGTTGGGCGATATTGGTTAAGAGCGAGTTTCTCGGAATTTTTAAGAACTAAATCGAATAACTAAATAAGTTTTAATAAAATTACATAGTTACCTTTTTAGCTGATTTTCAACTTTAAATCTACAATGCTTAAAGTAAGAGAAGAATTTCTTTAGTCTATGCCACCCTTACAATATTCATTATATTTATTTAATTTTATTGCACAAATTAAAAGTAAAGTGTACAAATGAAGGACTTAATGACATAGTCGCCAATCAATAATAGGAACAAACAGAATTTTTTTAATCGACAATAAATGAATAACACGTTTGATATATAAAATACTAATTATACTATATACACGCATACCATAGAGTTATGAAAGATCGGACGCGACGAAGAAGAAATAATCTACTCGAATAAATTAAAATTAATGAGATTAAAAGAGCTCACGGCAAGTCGCCTACGGTCTTGCCCTAACTGAATATAAATTACTTTCGCACCTCTTCTGAAGTGCATAATGGCATTAAAATTGAAATTATTAACATTTGGTGAGTCTGTCGGTGGGTTTATTTCAACTCGTTTATTTGTACCGTTTAAATTTGACTGTATTATAATAATTTTACTGCTGCCGAGATTACGTTTTATAAGGGTTTTTATACGACAGTCTGATGCGTAAAGGAATGTTATGAATAAAAGAAGAAAAAGAACATAGAACAATATATTTATTTTTCTCATCATAAATGAGTAAAAACTTTTAACTTTTAACAATCTTAAATTTTAAGTTTAAACCTCGTTAGGCATACACCTTTTGGATTACAATGTAGATCTACACAGTATTTAATTATAGATTAAAAAAAAAATCTCACTCATAATTGCAATCTGTCTTGTTAGCTTTAAAAAAAAAATGACACAAAAAGTCAATAAAATAATATCTAAGTATAAAGTGTCCGTTACAAAATATAGTACCTATCGTTGGTATTCCATAACACAAGACTCGAACTTAATTTGGGGCTAGCTCCATCTGTCTGATTTGTCCCAACATATTTATTCAATTATTAAGTAGTGATTACAAGCAATTTTTATAGCTTCCGAGGAGAAAAATGCTCTGAGATTAATAACGAGGTGATAATATTTCCAATATTTATTTAGTAACGAGTCATAGTTACTAACCATGAAAAAGTCCTAAAAACAAGGAAATTAATTATACACATAGGAAACCCGGGTGATGTGCTAGTCTAAAATAGTTAAAGAAGAAAAGGTGCATCATAATTATGCTGCGACGATGCAGCTTCTACTTAGTTATTTACCTCACAAAATTAAGACTAAACTCCAGAGGTGGCAAGTTCCTTTTTGGTGTTCAGTAAAGTGTTGACAGAATTAACATTTTGTTGCTTCCTTAAAATTTTACCTTAAACTTTGTTCACATTGTGCTTTTTTACAAGTACAGATGAACAGGGAACTAAATAGATAATGACATCACTGGCTAGATTGCTACAGTTGTTTACTCATAATTTAAAAAAAATATATGTTAATCATAATTAAGGTCTTTTGCTGTTTTCCATATTAATCCTAAATTTATTGAAAACTTGGGATCGGTAAAAAACCTCTTCAACAATTTTTTTCCATGAGGTATGCTTCCAATTTATTCCAATTCTGAATTTGATTTTGATGATTGATATTCTGCTTTACTCCTACGTTTTCTGCTATTTATACAACTCGTTGTAAAACTCAGTCTTGTAGTCCAATGTGAACGTTGTCATATTTGTGGGTGGAAAGTTGGCCGCCTCTAACTTTTATTAAGACACGAAAATTAAGTCTTCAAGACGTTTTTAATTTCCTCATCCCCAAAATTAAATTAGGGGCGTGAGGACTCTTATTTTGGAAAAAATCAACTATTCAATTAGTGAGTAAATATTATGATTATACATTAAAATAGAACTTAGCTACGGCTAAAAGAAGGCAGCGTAATAAAAGCTAATAAATAGAATAAAAATATTCTTTCAAGATAAGTACTCATAGTTTTATCAAGTTTGGTTTGATTCAATTCAATTCAATTTATTTGTTGCATTTCATGTTGTACAATAACAGTTCTAGCTATAGCTATACATATACACAAGTCACTGTCTTTTTATTATATTTCATTTAATAGAAAAAAAATCTCATTACTACACGAGTAACAGTAGTACGTCAGTAGTTTATATAAAACTAGCTTTCGCCCGCGGCTTCGCCCGCGTGAATTTCCCTCAGGAACAGTGCTTTTTTCCGGAATGAAAGGTACAGTCGGCTGCAGAGAAATATGACCCCCTATCAATAGTGATACTTGTGGCATGGGGGTCAGATTTCTCTGCAGCCGTCTGTACCCTATGTCCTTCTCAATTCTCCTAGCAATGTGTATGCAAAATTTCAGGAAGATTGGTTCAGTAGACAGCGCGTAAAGAGATAACAAACAAATATACAAACTCACTTTCGCATTTATAATATTAGTTGGGATAAAGGTTCACTACGCCTTTGATCGATACCCATACATAAGTGTTTGTTCTCCGTATTGATTATTAAGTCAAGTTTGTGTTTATTTACCTATTGTGCTGAGGAGATACGGACACACAAACAATAGTGTAATGTTCCTTTCGGCCGCCATCTAAGTTTTGGGGGGATCCGGGTGTTACAAAAACTTGTGAGCAAGGACGTACTGATACTAGAATTGACACGTGGTTGTTTTTACCATTATAAGAATTCACAAGGAGAATGGAATTAGGGGCTTAGTTCGCTTAATCCAAAAACAGGTGTAGAGTGCGTGAGCAGGGACCTAAGCAGTTTCTTCAGGAATATGTTCAGGATGCTTAGAGAATAAATAAATAAATATATATGGACAAATCACACAGATTGAGTTAGCCCCAAAGTAAGTTCGAGAACATACTAAAGAAATTTTTAGATCCCAGCTCACGCACTCTACAACTGCTATTTTCAGTGGACTAGCTGGTCACACATCCTATACTATAACAACAATATGTCTTATTTCTTGACAGTAAAAAATAGCGAATTTGTCAACCTTTTGAAAGTTTCTAATCAGTAAACTGATGAAGTAAAAATGATGAAACTGATCATAGGGCTTAGCCAAAGCCATAATCGCAAAATGTTAACGAAGTACGACAAGAACAAAATACATGAGATTGACATAAGATTGACCATTTTGTTCTTTCCGACATTCGTCAACGTTTTGAAATTGTGACTTTGGCTACGCCCCCAGTTGTAGGCTAACTCCAATTTGAACTGCTATATCTACAAAGAGTTCTAAAAATATTGATTCTATTTTTGAACGAAGCCTAGCACAGACACAATCAACGACAGACACGGATTCAAATAGGTTAGTAGTTTGAGCGGAATCCCAAAAAATAACAGAGGCATTGCGGGGCAAATTGCCGACGGCCGGATTTATCGGCGTTTGCAGTGTCAGACATTCTAGTTTTTTAGTCTATGGCTTGTGGTGCGTTTCAGTATTTTTATTTTCGTATTATTTTTATCTGGGTTTACTTGTTGTTAGCGCAATACAGATATATTTATTTGTGAAATGATGATTAATTTATTTACTTTATTCACTAAAAACAAAAGAATACATTTTAATTAATAAAAAACGAGTTGTAGCTATACTAAACCAAATTACACTTCTTGTTTTCATTTTTTTTTATAATTTGTCGAAAATCATTATACACACCAGCGTTACAATATTAATCACAATAAATTAGGTAATAAAACTATCAACTACTTTTTTTTTAGATTTATAATCTTATCAAATGCGTCCAATACAAATAAAGTCGGTTTTACCCCTTCCATAAACTTTAGATCTTTGTTTGGACTTAACACGAGTTGTAAGTAGGATCAGGAGCACCGATAGTTAAGCCCGGCTGAGATCGTAATTACGTGGTGTAATCGACTGAGAAGATTTTTATCAGTTGTTCAAACACGAAACCAGTACTTCACTTCTCCATTCAAATTATGGGGCTTATGTTATTGTGCTCTAGGTGACCGAACATGTGCACCATGGGGTGCTGGACTTCTTACGTGGCGTCTCACCCAATACCGGTGAGTCGGAATGATTATCGTACGTTTTTGAATGACTTTCGTTCGCATTTACAGGCGAGACGAACGAAAATCATTCGAACCACTGATGTTGCGTATGGCATATTACGAATTCCTTAGCAATTCTTTAGCAATTCTTATTTCTTTCAATTCTTTTTAAGAGGAATTGCAAAGTTTAGTTGGCAATTTTACAAAAAATAGAGGAATTGCTACAAAATTGCTAAGGAATTCGTAATATGAATAGATTCGATGAATTGCTAAAGTGGCGTTTTTAGACCCCTGGTATACGAATTTAAAAAATAGCACTCTAGAACTATGACAGCGCTGTTGAGACTTCTTTCTGAGCTTATTATTATTGTATTGCATTTTTATTGCAATATTCAGTAATTAACCTAAGTTAGGGTAGGGGTTACAAAGTTTGATATCATAAGTGTTAGGTGTTGACATGTCCCAAGGATGTACAAAATATGTTGCGATGGTAAAATCAGCCAAGTGCGACTTAGTTTCACGTATCGGAAATTACGTATTAACAGAATCTAGGAATAATTAGCATTTTTTTATAAAAAATAAACTTGTTTTGGAAAACTTATTCCCCTAAAAAGAGTTTATAAAGTAAATCTATAAAGATAACATAAAACTCCATAATCTAGATCTAGTCTACCTAATATTAAGATTTATGAGATAGGTACCCACAACGACGTACGGATAGTTTGGCTTTTGATTATGATCATTTTATCAATATTTTGTTTCAAAAGACTGCAGTAAGTAATTGTTTTTTATTAAAATTATAAAACATTCTTATAAATAATTTCGCAGTTCTTGGTTCCATGAAATTATGTCAATTGTTAAGAGTCCATCGAAATGAGGCCAGAGTAAAAAGCTAAGTGGCTCGAACATAGGTAATCACTGTTAAATTGAAATATGTTAGTTCTTTTTAGAATTACGTTGTTCCAAGAATTTTGTTTTATTTATCAGGTACTGTCAACTCATTCCTCATCTCGTTACATAAAATAACTAAAAATATTCAAATGTAAACTTTTCTGATTTGACTAAAATTTTGTGCATTGACGTTTTTGAAGAAAATGCTGCAGTGGAGTTTGTGGCGCCGCTTCCTCTCCACTTGCGCTTTGGAAGTGGTGGTAAACTTAAAATAAGTAACAATTGCCGTCAATAAGTGATAAGAATATCATATATTGAAAATAAACAATTTGAATTTTGAATTTGGAATAAAATAGGTGCAATAGGCACCCTTTAGGTACAGAATCCTAAAATTTTAAAACGACACCGTATGATCAGTTGATGGATGTAGAGATTTCATTTCAGATTATATAAATTGAAGATCTCTATTGTTAGATCGGCAAGTCACATTCACCGTGTCCCTGTTTTATTACAAAAACAGTTTTGTACGTATACGTCGTCAAAGACAGACATTATAGTTTATATCGAAATAAAATAATATAAATTTACAATATTAGGAATACGCTTAGATCACCTCTTTGAATGGGGTAGTCCACTTTCAGAACCCAGTTATTCAGCACCTGCACATTCAGCACCTAGCCTAGTCCATATGATCATCATCATCTATATGATCTAAGGGAACACGATTTTGAATTTTAGGAACACGATCTATCGCTTTTAAAACTCCTTTATAATTTAGGTTGTCTGAAAGAGATTGCATTAGCGATAAGGCCGCCTTGTATTATTTATGTTTGTAATTTACTCATTGTATATTTTTACTGGTGCAATAAAGAATTTTTGTCTTGTCTCCTCATCAAGAACAACATACAGAGGTTATCGCTTTATGAAAGCCGTTACTTTTGTCCTAAGTCTTCTTAGAATAAGTCCATTAACGGTCATTACATCACGGCTGTAAGTGCTGTTACACCGAAGAAGGTTCGATCCCCGCTCAAGTCAAAATTATCTTTTTTCAGATTGACTTGGGTCTTGGTCGTTTATCTATACAACACATTGTGTATGATTTAAAATATAGCATCGTTGAGTTGGTATTCCATAACACTCTCAAACTTTGGGGCTTGCTAAATCTGTGTGATTAGTCTCCTATATATTTATTTCTTAAAAGAAAAAACATGGAAGAAATTTTAGGTTACCACTTACCATGCATCTTGTCATTGAGCAGCGCGTATCTCGGGTTGGAGGCGACATCTAGCGGCAGGGAGTTAAACAGCCACTTGACTTTAGGCGTGGGGTTGCCACTCGCCTGGCACGGCAGCGTCGCAGTGTGACCCACTTCCACCACCATGGTTGTGGGTGGAGGCGCTATGCTGGGGAAGCCTGGTGGCACTTTATCCGCTGGAAAGAAAAGGCTGAATTAGAAGACATTACAAAAGATATATATTGTGTTAAAATAGCTGTTTATAAGCTACTAGCAGTCTGTCACGGCTTTGCCCGAGGTACATCCATAGCCTATGTCACTCGGGGATAGTGTAGCTTTCCAACGGGGAAAGAATTTTGCAAATCAGTCCAGTAGTTTCGATGTCTTATTCGATCAATCAAATCTTTAAGTTCTCTTTGTTATATTAGTATGTATAGAAAAGACCTTTCTCGTATTAACTTATTGTACATTCGATTAAAATTTCTAGAATTAATTGCGGTGGTTCTTAAACTGTCTGTTTAATGGCACTGGAACGCTCAATGTACAAGTAATCTATAGTTTTGTCTGTAATCATTCTTACACAAAGAAGTTCGAATCGCGCTGTTTTAAATCTATGTTCTTACAATATACATGTTTTGACCTATTAGGTAGTTAACTAATCGATTTTATCTTTATAAAGTGTACACGAGCACGAGTTCGGTGTAAGTGATGTTAAGGTAACAAGTTTTCCACACATACATAATTGACTTTGTGCTTTTAGAAAAGTCAAATATTTAAAGAGGCCGATTCAATTTAAACTCGTTTCTCTTAAATGAATAAATTAAATACATTGAAATTAAATTAAAAAACTTAAAGAACAAAGATAATGAGGTAAAAATAAAACACATAACCTCAAAATAAAGGTTAATTCCCGCTCAGGTAAGATATCGAAGTGAATGCCCTCTCCCGGCTAATTCCGAGTCAAATCCACACCGAAATATCCCGTTGGAAATCTTAAAATGCCCGTAAAATTTCAAATAGTGAAATGTTAATTTGCAAAATGAAATTCTCTCCCGCTTTCGGCAAAACTGAACGAAATTTGATTAAGTTAACGCTTACATTATTTCTTGGGGATTCGTATTCTTGGTTTCGAGTTTATGTTCATATTGTGGTAGGGTTATGTTTATATTGGTATAAACGAATGATACACGAAAATGTCGGAATTCGACTTAGGTTCGCAGTCAGGTGCTTAAAGTGTACGTGGTCTCGGACAGACTGTTCAAGTGGCTTGTTTATGAGCTTACAAAATATGATACCATCTTATCTTGCCATTCTTTTTGTGGAACTTATAATAACAGCTAAATAAAGTTCAATAAAGTTTAAATAAATAAACATATTTTCAGACACTATAAACTGGGTCTTAAGGCTAGTGTGAATAGGCTATTAATGAACCAGCGAGATCTATTTTGGACGATATCTGCACTTTATATCAGTTTGGATCGTGATTAATCACTGGATATTGAGTAAATGAAAGAAAATGATATGGCATTGATACAATAATGATATTAGATACGCTGTACAGCATGTAAAAGGAGTCTTAAAGCCCAAGACTCAATGTAAAACTCCCCTTTACAAGTAGGTTTAGACGAGAAGATTGCTTTGTGAACTTTTGGATGCTTCGAAATTCATTGCCTTGTAAAACTCCGCGATTAATTGAATAAACGGGTTGGTCTGTTTGGAAATTAGCCAATTTGGAGTGTACGCAATGCATTGCCTGTTTTATTACCTTACAGTAATTGAAATAAAGACGCAATTTGAATGTCAAATAATGGGACGTTTTTAGATAATTAAGAGTAATTAAATTTATATTTATGGAATAATAGAGTAGGTATTTGAATAAATTTTCCAGATTCAAGATTAACTTGCCTAACAGTTACAAATAAATAATATAAAAGGCTCACTTTTCCGTGAATTTAATTAAGAAATCAATATAAAGATATCATATTGATTTCACAATTAAACTGCGTTCGGTTTTTGATTAATCTAGAAAACGGCTCATATAACATGGGTAGTGGTCACCGTAGCAATTCTCCGTTATTATGGCCTAGATATATTTGTTTAATTTTATTTATTACTATTTATGTAAATTATACTTATAAAATTAGCACTTTAATGCTAAAAGTACGTAAAAAGGTCAATAATTCATTGATTATAATAAAGCTGCCGTATCTTTAAGTCTAATGAAGTCATGTTGAAAATGTTAAAAGAAAAACGTGTAAATGATACTTTAAAGCCAAAATATTTATATTATTTAAATAATTGCAAATACCTTTCCCTATCCTTCAGGGATTTTAATCCATTAAGTAACTGAAAATTTCACGAGGCGAGCGGGCCTTAATCATTTTGTTAACAATTTTGTTGCTTTTTAAAAGCTGGTTTTATACCTTTTGTTTCTATTCATGCACCCTAAAGTAGGCTGGAAGAAATTGCATTAGCGATAAGTCCACTTTTGTACACATTGTTTTAATTTGTATCAGCATGTATAATTTGTATGTTAATGGTACAACAAATAGTATAGCCATCTATCTTTTAAGGTTTTATAACTTTAATTGAAGTTATTAAAAAGTTTTTTTTTTTTACTTTTTCATAACTTCAATTAAAGTTTCAACGGGTTGTACTCTGGGAGTAGGAGGCCAGCAAAAGTGTCCTGTAAATGTGTCCTGAAAATGTATACATAATCGCCGCGCGGTAGAAAAAGAGGGGGTTATTACTCTCCTACGATACGCGGCGGTTCACTCTCCCTCCGTCTTACGAATTTTCGATCAGGTCACGTGTCCTGACGAGAGTTTAACCTTTTCTATTCATCCCAAAAAGTGCACAACGCCGCTAAAGAAGTTTTCACTTCAAAAATTCATTTTAAAACTTTATTATATCTACTGTATTCGTGAATATTTATGTAAATAAATATTTACGTGGAAATAATGACTGGTAACCAGTATAACAACATAATTGGGTAATAGTACAAGTTGAAGGCTCGCTACACAAATTTCAAGATTCCCTTTGGGCCCGACATTAATAATAATTACATCGGCCTACATTGAGCCGACCATTACACATACTATGGGTCGGTAAAGGGGTAAGCAATGCGTGGAAATAACATCTGTACACTTTTTTATACTTTTAAAGTCAATAGAAAGTAACAAAATTTTATCTGAGTACTCATTTATTCAAAATGCCTGTGCTAGGCTACTTGTATCTATATTTCACTTATATTTGCCAGAAATTGGCCGTCTGATCTCCGGCTTAAGTTATAATCCCCGGTTAAGTTATTTTATTTATTTATCTAAGATAAGACTACCCCCTCTAACGATTTCTCTCTCGGCGTTTATCAGATGCACAAAATCAGAAAATTACACTTATATTATGAAAAAAATATATATGATTTTGAATATATATAAGAAAAAATTGATCGTTATAGATCACAAATTTTGCAACATTACATCATAATTGGAATCTCCTTTAATGTATTTTTTTTTCTCTTCTTCACCATACAATATTTTTACCTATTTAAAAATAGACAAGTATAATAAAATATCGAATACATGAAGAACCTGCCCGATTGTACGGAGTCGTCATGGCTACCGATCTATCACTGCACGGAACCAATTCTATCGCGTACACAATCCGATTATCGTTGATTGTTTTTGGTAAAGCATGTCGCGCGAGTTCCTCAAGTTATGGGCCTTGAAGCCTTGCACTGAAGTCTAGAACTAAGATAAAAATAAATAAAAGCCTAAAAAAAAAAAGTTAAGTGTAGAAGTTACGCTAAGTAAGTTAAGCTCTTTTCTTAAACTTATGAAAAAAAAATCCTTAATTTGAATATATATTCAAATTATTATATTAGATACCTATATATTTTTTCTTTTTTTTTTTGTGGAAACAATATAATTACTTAGCAAAATTAATATTCAAGCCTCACCAACTCGAAACAAAACGAATCCTCAGAGTAGTTCCACAATAAAATTCTTTCACTTCTGCATTTCGAACTTTTTAAAAGCAACCTCCACTTTTTAGTATTAAATTCTAAACTCTTGAAACTAAGGTGTAAAATTGGTTGAAAGTTCCAAAGCGCAGTGGAGGCGTACCTTCATAAATTTATTGCAAACTTGATATTAATTACGAGCGGGTAGAGTACCGCAAAATTGTAATATATTGTTATATTCTTTGTGTCCGCCGCCATCGCCATTGGATACCGCCGCTCCTTGCCTTTTGGGATTTTCGTCATATTCTTTGAAGACCATATTTATTATACTTTAATTTTGAATCTTCTTCGTCCGATCGTGCTTCCCGGTTACATCTTCAGCTTACACTTAAGAGGCTAGGGTACGCTATTAATCATGGTCCTGATTTGGCGGAACCTGTTATTACAATGGAGCGACTGCCGTCTGACCTCCTCCCTTTTTACAGGGAAACCAGACCCACAGGAACATGACCTGGGTGTGTTAGTGGCCAACACTGTCAGATTTTTCAGACTGCCCCAAAGGCATCTGAACAGCCTCCCGGCTGTTCAGATGCCTTTGGCCCAGCGGCTTAACGTGCCTTTCGAAGCACGGAGGAGCTCAAGATATAAAGGCCACTAATGGCGACCAATCCAAACATGGCCGCGCACTCACCGTTGCCGTCGCTGCGTTACAAACACACGCGCCGCGCTAGGCTATCGAGCTTCTCGATATACTATACTTTAATTTTGAATACTGCTGTCTATTTATCTTTAGATCCTGATAATACAATACATGCATCATTCAATAAATAGTATAAATTGTTGTGTTTTTATATTATCCTGGGCTGTCGGTCTGTGTTACTCTTACCGAGTAAACCACAACGATAACAGCTTTTACGGACGAACGAACTTACACTAACAACTGATTTTGAATAGCATTTCACTAAATTGGGCAAGCATTATTATGGTAACCCAAAAATGTTTACATACTCTGGGATGGATTAGAATACCATCAGGAATACGCTAAGATGAGTGAGGAGACAAAATGCCGTAATAACTAAACCATCATCATAGTCTAAATTACGAATCGCGCGCGAGGTAATATTTTTTTAATCTATCATCTTCACAATAAGTAAATAGGTAAATGACACATGAAAAACAAAAATGCGCCTATGTTCGCCCCCGGTCTTTAACTATATCCATATCAAATTTCATCAAAATCGGTCAAGCGGTTGGGCCGTGAAAGTGTAACCGACAGACAGAAAGACAAGACAGACTTTCGTATTTGTAATATAAATATTAAAAGTATGGAAGTCAACTCATACTACTCGTATTGTGTTAATTAAAACGACTCCGTCTTCAAAGTTCATTCCGACGGCGTCGATAAATCGATGGTGATAAACATAAGTATTCTTTGAGCAGTCGGGTAAAAAAACAGGCTTACCATGCATCCAGCAGTGGACTTGTGGCTGACATGAAGAATACAAACATGAAACAGAAATGAAGTTAGCTGCCCGATACAAATGTCCATTTGAACAAATCGCATTCTAACTTTTTACGTCCCCAGCGTAATTGTGTTACGAATCCAGGACGAATTATATTACCAACCGATATTGATTTATCGGACTTGTGTGTCCCTAACCTGACCTGACCAACGCAATAATTTATAAATATCTTTTTCTTTATTTTATACTAGCTGTTGCCCGCGGCTCCGCCCGCGTGTAGGTCGCTTTTCGCGTAACCTGTGGAAACTACAACTATCCAGACCTATAGTTAATTCTATTGTATCCTTTTCCCGTGCCAATTTTATAAAGCCATTACATTGCTACAATATCATTAAATATTAGGGCCACTTCTTTCTCAAATACCGTTTTTAAAATCAATAGGAATCAGTATTAAACAGTCGTAAAATTCTGAAAAAAATATATGTTTTTAGTTGAGGATATAGCAGAGTGAAATTCGCTTACAGTGACAGTACCAATATCAGACAAAATTCGCTCGATAGAAAAATCTAAGTTGCCTCCTTTGGAAGTTTATTTTCAATACTATGCCTAAAATAATAAACTTATTGTCCTGCTTTTTATACCAACCTTTAGATAAAGTATTTATATAGTGAAAATAGCTGAAGTAGATTTTGTAGTGTTATTTTCCCAAATATGATGTCTTAATGCCTACAAAATGAGTGAGCGCCGCGACTACGCGGCTTACGGACAACGGACCTTCAGAAGAAGGAGCCCTTAACATTCATACTATCAATCTTTGTCTCTAAAAGAGTAGACGCAGCCTATTACAGAGTCATTAGGACCTAAAATTCACTCCCAAAGTTTTAGTGGGCGTGAAAATTGGAGAAAAGCTCAATAAATTAGTGATAAGTCAGATAAATTTGTCCTTACGACACGACCGTATTATTCCGTCAAACACTGATTTGATTATTTTTTAAACCAAAGCCAAACCAAACCAACCAATCAATTCAAATAGCTTACAATACAACACAACAAACGACCGATAAAAAAACCAACCAATAGTACTAAATCAACAGCCAAATTTTTTTTTAATAATTAGAATGAATTGCTGCCGTAAGGAAAAATTTCAATCTGCTATTAAAATAAAGTCAGCGCCATCTATTGATATTTTATGTAACTAAATCATACGCCCACAAAAATTCAATGTGTTATTTTATTAAAATTTAATAGAGACTGCAGTGTGTTTTTGTCTTTATTGATATAAGTAGAAATTCTAGCTTTATCTAAATTAAATACGTTTATGTAAATCGCATTCAACTGTTTAAAAGTTTTGAAGCAGTGCTTGTAGTAAACTTTAAATGGCCATAACTTCTATTTCCCTTAACCGATTTTGATGAAACAAAGATTTTACAACGCTCCTAATTATATGTAATTCACCTGTGAAAACAGCGTTCAAATCTGTTGAGTAGTTTTGAAATTATAACGCACCACACAGACAGAAAGACAGACAGACAAAAAGTGCAAATATTGTTTTTTTTTTTTGTTTTTATTACTCTTCTTTAATTGCCCCGTAGAGGTTTTTTAGAAAAATATTTAATGTACAGACACTCGATTTTTACTGTCTTATTATATGTATAGATAGATAAGTACAAAATGCTTTTATATTAATGGAATTAACGCTAAGAGCTTTCTCTAAGTAACAAAATAATTCTAGAAAACAAATAAAAAACGAAAACAGAAAATTCCAGCTACTTTCTAGAAACATTTCTTTACTAAAATATTTAAAAAAAATAGACTTCTAAAAAATTTATACAAAACAAAAAAAGGGTAAAAACAAAAGAAGTGATGTCTAGCAGGATTCGAACCCTCTACTTAAAAATATGATCCGCTACCTCTACCGATAGGCCAACATGCTTTGCTTATTACTGCCGAAATTTCAAATGGGTTTTGTCTATAAGTTTTAAAGCAGTGTTTGAAGTAAATTTTCAATCGACCATAACTTCTTTTTCCCTTAACCGATTTTGACGAAACAAAGTTTTGACAACGCTCCTAATTATATGTAATCCAACTGTAAAAACCGCGTTTAAATCCGTTGAGTATTTTCGAAGTTATAACGTACCAGACAGACATACATACATACATACAGACAGACAAAAATTCCAAAAACTGTCTTTTTGGTTTCTGTTACTCTTTTTTAATCGCACTCAATCAGTTTTTTTGAAATATATTAAATGTACAGACACTCGCATTTTAGTGTCTTATTATATGTATTGACGAGTTTTAAACACGGAAAAATGAATCTTTGTCGTCATTTCGATACCGAACTGGTACAGAGTATCGAAATGTAAATAAAACCAGTAAACTCTAACAATTAATACGTTATTTTAAAACAAAAAGAAAACTAATAATGAACAAAGAAATTTCAAATCTTAAAATGGAACGGGAACAAAAAACACAATATTGTTAAGCTTTCAAAGTGTAATTACGCGGTGATTAACTTAACACACAGAACGCAGGGGCTGGGGGATTAACATGCACTTACATGCAATATCAAACATATTTTTCTAGTTTATACTTTAGTACTTTCATTAATATCGTATCTACGTTTGTATTTTAAAATTTCTCTTTTTAAATGTACCGTATGTAGTCGTAATTGTTTTGGTTTATGTAGACTTATTCTTGAACGTCCTATAAACCACCGTCTTTATTCGTATTTATCACTTCCCAAAACGCCTGTTCCCTATTTTTGAATTCTTTGACGAATGATTACAATTCAATTTGAATAATTTCCGTTCGAAATAACCAGTCACACATTTCAAAAATAGCTGTCCTAGAAAAACTTGCATTGGTAATAAGGCCACTCTATAAAATATTTTGTTACATACAATAACATGGTGCTCTAAATAGTTTGACTACGTAAATATCATCACGCCTGTCTCCCACGGGAGACAGGCGTGGTCTCCACGGGTAGGCAGAGACTAGAGATTTCCATAGGCTACGATCCTTACAGACCTTCCTCGCTTGCTCCACACATCACTTTTTCAGATTTCGGGTATTTCTAATGTTTCCCTTTTTCTGCCTTTAAAAAAAAAAAGTCTGCTATTTGGTCGCAGTATGTTTTTCGAGGCCGACCTTGACCGACTCTCCGAGCCAACTCTGCTTTGTATTTCTGTCATCTTTCGCCAGTCTCCTATTGTCCATCCTCTCTACATGGCCAAACCATCTCAACATTCCTTTTTCGATCTTCGACATTAGATTCTCATTCACACCACACTTTTTTCTAGGTTTTACTAAAACATATACACTTATATGATACTGATAGTGTAAGAAATGCATGAATAAATAAATAAATATTTCTACTGGTGTTTTGCTAATCTAAAGTTAGTATGTTAGATACATTATAAAACTTTTCATTTTATAATAATTACGTTAGAAATAAATTAAATTATATAAAAAAAAAAAACCAAAAAAATAAAAACCGTCGCGTGATGCATTGCATATGCGTTGTAATGAATGTGTTCAGTTTGTACTATAATTATAAACAAAATTTATTTAATGGTCTTTGATGGACATATAATGGTAGCCCTCGATCGAATTTGTTCCATGTGTTAATTGTCAAATAAAACCATATTATTATCTTTAATAACATTTACAAAAACTTGACTCATCAATATATAAAGAAATTTTAATGAGTTACCTGTTTCGTATCAATTTTGATGCAATATTCGTAAATGTGTATTTATTATACTTTCGAAACCAAAATGTATCGACTTCATTTAATAAATATTCATTTATATTATAGCATTATTTAAACTCTAAATTTGATATCTATTAAATAATTTTTAAGGAGTACTTATAATATTAGTCAATTAGCCTTCTTAATATCTATGTTGGTACTATACCATATTATTTATCACTACATAGTATAAAACAAAGTCGCTTTCTCTGTCTCTATGTCCCTTTGTATGCTTAAATCTTTAAAACTACGCAACGGATTTTGATGCGGTTTTTTTAATATATAGAGTGATTCCAGAGGAATGTTTTTATGCCTATGCGAAGCCGGGGCGGGTCGCTAGTAGGATTATAAAAGCTACAATGTGGTACCTGTGGTTTCACGTGTCCCGTGGTGTGTATGTACTAAAATCAAAAATTAATAATTCTAAACCTTCCCCAAGAATCTATCTATCATCAATAATAATATAATTTTTTTACATAGGCACACTAGTTTAAAGTTATAAGCGTTCAAACAAATAAGCTTTTATCTTTGTTATATTATACGAGTAGATACTTTGTTTTCACACAATACCTCTACTATCAAATTCTTGAAATAACGAACCCTACGGAATTTCACCGCAGGCGCCTCTACATACACGTATCTTTTAATCACGCAAGAAACCAAACAAAAATACAAGACAAGAATCCACCCCATCAGATCAAAGAGGTTCTTAATATGAACCTTAATTGCTTCCACCATAAAGGCGTATCTGCATCGCTAATTAATTCCAAACCACTTTAAGGAAAATTAAATCCACGTTTTTCGGGTTTTGGAATATAAGCGGAATTGTTTTGCTTATTTTGTATTTGTTGTGTGTGAATTTTATAGTATCAAATTCATTATGTGGTTTAGAAGCGGAATTATATTTAGCTAGATATTAATTTTAAGTGAAATATCTCTTTGGTGAACATCAAAAACAAAACAAAAATCTTTTATTAATACAGGGTATCGTTGAGTTAGTATGGCATAACACAAGTCTCGAACTTACTTTAGGGCTAGTTCAATCTGTGTGTGTATATTTAGGTAAGAAGTATCCTACTCAACTCGATAAATATTTGGCAATTCAAAACGCAAGTGACGTGTATAAACCGTTATCAAGGTCCAATTTATTGGCTGAAATTAACAGTTAATAATAAATAAATAATATATAGGGACAAATCACACAGATTGAGTTAGCCCCAAAGTAATGGAAGGGGGGATTGTTTCGCCTCACTGTTTGCAACTTGGTTACAGAATCGTCGAGTTTTTTTTTTACATTAACTGCTGTTGATTAAAATAACTGCCGGCTATGACGTGGTGGTAAAATTTTAGCTTCCACATCTAAAGATCTCGAGTTCCTTTTATATAATGTTAGATTTGAGGTTGCTTTAGTTATAAATATCGGTTCTTATAACAAGGACCTGAGCTAGGCGAACGACCGGGCGCTGGAGGTGGCCGCGTACTATAAAAAATCAATATAGAGACCATGTAGCCAGTAAGACTCGAAAAGAAGTCGAACTTGGATAATTATAACGTATTATATATTTTCAGTATCTAATGTTTATTTAATCAAGAATTGATCTGCATTACGCTACGTCCAAATTACAAACATGAATCCGAAACAAGCTTCGTCAATAATAGCTTACATAAATTAATCAGCGATAAGATTACACAATTAAAACAGCGGATGGGTATAGAAAGAAAGGAAGGCAAAGAAAAATATGATCAGATGACTTAAGGGTCTTCGAAAAGAATTGGAAAGAAGCGGCACAGGACAGGGACGTATGGAAGAAAAGAGGGGAGGCTTTTGCCCAGCAGTGGGACACATACAGCTAGGGAAAAAAGATTGGCCGAGCATATTTTAGTCTAAAATGCCACCCCGCATTATTCCTACCCCATAGGTTCCCATAACTCTTGCTGCATTTCCAAGTTTACAGTATTCGCGTCATCACTGTGTTCTTAATATTCTAGTTTACAATCTATTTATAGGTTATACGTATTAGATAAATATATAACAAATAAGAAAGTCTTATAATTGAAATTGGTTTTATGACTTTTACGAAAGCAGTATTAAAACAACACAACGAACCAATATATAATATAACGAATAAAGTAAAAACTTATTAAAAAAGAAGATGCTCCTTCAACACCCAATTTATCACGAAAGATATTTCGTCAACACGTCTTAACTTGGTCGGGTTACGTCAATAAGCGCACTTCTCAAATGTCCCGGGTAATATGATGCCCAATCCCTTGTGAAGAATTACCCTGGTCCTTGATCAAGTAAACTGATGCCTAGCTTGAAAAGGTGGAATGAGCTTTAGAATAAGACTGAATATTTGAATGCTCTTAAGATTATTCGTAATATATTCAGAATATTGAAGTGTATGTTGGATTTTTCGAATAAGACGATAGTCGTAGTGTAACCCGATAGGGTTACACGAATTCTTATTATAAGAACCTCTTGACAAATAAATGCAAAAATATAAGGGAACATAACGGTTATAGCTACATATAATTAAAATTAAATTTCCTTTTGACGTGACAACGTCTTAAATTAGGTTGCGGCTGGGAGTCACTTATGAAAAAGTGTAACGCTCGGTAACGTTACGATGCGCTCACAATGAGAGCGAGTGAGAGGCACGCGTCCCCTAAGAGCGAGAGAGACAGACTCAAAGTCGTTGTCACGTAAAACTTTCGCCCGTATACCGACTTTACAGGCAACCAATTTTTTTTACGGTATTACTATATTTTCCATCAAATCTTTTTTTCATCCATGATTTTTATGTGGCGTTTCACATATACGTTTATGCTATACTTAACATGTTTTCATGCAACAAATTATTCGTAATTAATTGAAAATGTCATTTATTGTCAACATTAGTGTTTACTTATACCCAAAATAATACGCATATACAATTTAACGTACTTAAATATTACATTTTTAATATAAAATGTGAAAAATTTACACTGAAAACAGGAAACGGGACAATAACAAGCGCACAAAACTACAATACATCTTCTCACGGCGGACAACTTAACATGTGGACAAAAAGACGAAGAAGGCTACAAGAGGGATGTTAAAAAGTGCCCGCACGTGTACCAAAATCCTGCTATTCTGTATTCTCACCTGCCGAGGAGCGTTTGAAATGAGAGAGGACTTGACAGGACTACTTATTAACCTGATGCTTTAGATTTTGAATCTGGATCATGGAATCTTAATCAGTCATGTAAAAAGATAGAAGCTACACAAATCGAATAGATTAGTATACTATTGAATTGTATTCTTACCGAGTTTCAATTTAGTTTACCATTATAAAAATCACTAAACTAAGGGTAGATTTAGGAAAGTGTCAGCTTCTTCATTGATCTCTCTGTATTCTTCATTGCTTCAAAATGTTATTAAAGTGTATGTATAAATTAAAAATATGTGTAGCTTAGATTTTCATCAAAAAGAGGGTGAAGGGTGTTACAAAAAATCGGTTTATTAGTTACTGCTAGCGTAAAACTAAATGGTTTATTCTTCGTTCGTCCTGAAATTTTGTCCCACATTTCAAAAAATGATTCGTTTCTCCCAGTCACTTTTATATTCCCTGTTTGTCCCAGTTCACAAGAATGTACTTTAAAGGTACAGCTAACAAAAAAGTATTTTGAACGAATAATAAACAAAAACCTATATTATTTAGAAAGAAAATTACTTATAAAAAACCGTTTAAAAACAACGGGTCGAACAAGGAATGCAAAGTGGGACCAACTAGGAATAAAATAATAAAAAATTGTACATCGGGACGAAGGAAGCATAATGTTTGGGACTAACTAAGAAATTTATTAGTGGGACAAAACTCAGTGGGACAAACGAAGAATGAATCAACTAAATGCATCTAAACCCACGTCATATCATCTACTTCTTGCTTAAAGATTAAATGCAACTAGGTACTGGTCTATTCAAATTGGATTAATCACCAGGCAAAAGCGGCAGCCAAGTGTTTTAATTCAAAATAGTGCAGTCCACAGCCATTTTCACTCAACAAGAAGTACTTGCCTAAAAGTGAAGCAAGTAACTTACCCAAACCAAACGCTCCTTCTCGGGGTCATCCCGCACAATGGCCAGGAGTTGAAATCTCAACAATAACGGAAGGCGGAGAGCAATTTTTGGGATCTTGTCAACTTAAGATTACATGTGACGAATACGTGTGCTCAGTGAGTGAGTCGACATGTCCCGAATAATGACACAATGTATAACATCATACCACATCTCCCATAATGGTACTGGGATTAGGTTACTTTTGGGCTTTATTTTTGAGAAATTTCCAAACGCGTGAGGTGTTAGAGATTTGGATCACTGTGACGATGAGAAGCTGTAGTTTGTTTATATAATATTAATGATAGAACTTTAATGAAATTTAACGTACATAATTTTTAGATATTAACAAAACAGTTATTTATTTAAAAAACCAAGAGCAATTAAGTCAAAAAAAACCAAACTAAAAGTAAAACGGTCTTTGGAACGTCATATTATTCTATTTTGAATCAGTAATGATAAAAAAATGTATTAAACAATTTAAGTAAATCAAAAAGAGAGATACAATCAGAGACTAGATTTTGTGCACCTTGCTTATACTCAAAATATATGTATTAAATATGATTTCGAGGACTAAGCTCCCAATGGCAACAGTGTGTGTATGTATGTACGTATTGTTTTGGAATCACATAAAAGGTTTACGAGTTGTTAAGACTCGGCACTCCCAACTTAAGGGCCCTCACTGTCGCTATAAAAAGCACAAAACAAATGTGTTTCGTAAATATCCATTATGTTCATAAGTATTGTAACACAAACTAAGTACGATCAGAATGCCCGTTTTATAGAATAACTAGCTGTTCCCCGCGGCTTCGCCCCGCGTGGGACTCGGTTATATCGCACCCAAAAGCAGCCTATGTTTGACCTCAGGTCGTTAACTACATCCCTACCACATTTCATCACAATCGGTCCAACAGTTTAGCCGTGAAGAGGTGACAGACAGACAGACAGACTTTTGCATTTATAATATTAGTATGTTGGATGTTACATAAGCTTCAGACTAAACATAATTCTTGTTTTTTTTTTATACGCAAAACTTTTTTATATTCATTTGAAGTAATTTCCTGGAAATATTCAATGCTAGCTTTCGCCCGCGGCTTCGCCCGCATGAATTTCCCTCGGGAACAGTGCCTTTTCCCGGGATGAAAGGTACCCTATGTCCATCTCAATACTCCTAGCTATGTGTAGGGAAGATTGGTCAGCAGATAGGGCGCGAAGGCACTTTCGCATTTATAATATTTATATATATAGTGTTTTAAAAATTAACTAACATAAATTAAAGACATATAGATTTCGTTTTTGTACAATTTTTAAGCAAAATTTTTCAATATATTTTAATATTTGTAAACTTTTTGTTTATTTAAAATGTTTTCGTTATTTGACTTAGTAAAATGATAATGACATCGATATTGTTATAGCTATAAATAATATTTACGTCATACAAACTAAAGAAAGAAAAACTCAATACTTGAAAAACACATTTAATGGTTTTTAAAACGACTGAATTGGTTTGTCAATAAAAAAAAACAAAAGAAAAATACAATATATATTCTTAGCAATTCGGGAAGATTTGAATGCATTACGTTGTGTCGTGTTCTCATCTCTTATTGTTTGAAGCGGGCTTACTGTTTCACACTGTACTAATCCTATGAATTATTTATAATAATAATAATAATAATAATAATAATTCTTTATTTCAGATATTTTTTACATATCCATAACATAGCGACACATACACAAATATTAATTAGCAAAAAACAAATAGATAAGGTAAATAAGAAAATTGATATACTCAATATCAATGTGATTATGTGGCAGCAACAGTCAGCCAATGCTTGTAGGTTTCAGTGGTGTGTAGTCTCTCTGCCAGACTCCTCACAATACTGTTATTACACATGTCAACCCTGGACATGAAGTTAACTATGCGGTGACGGTATATGGCACAGAAACTATTGACACGCGCCTCTGTGAACATCCCAGAGGCACTACACCAGGGTTTTAACCCCATCAAATGCCTGAAGATATTATTATAGGCTACCCTAATGCCGTTGTAGGCTTTTTGCGTATAGTTAGTCCAGAGCTGACACGTATAAAAGGATTGACAGAAAGACTTAAACAATGTTATCTTCACTTCGTATGAGGCCTTAAAAAACTTTCTGGCGATCATATTGCCAACAACACATAGTGATCTCCGTTGCCGCTCTATATCGTCATCGTCCCTCATAGTGGATGTCACTATGTGACCAAGGTACCTAAACGAGGGCGTAATGTTTACAGGCAGCCCACTGAGCGTCAAACTGGGTATATGTTGGGGCCCCTTTCCGGACCTAAACACTACCATCTCTGTTTTTTTTACATTGTAAGTTAAGTCATGCTTTTTTGCATATTCTTCGCAGATAGACACTAGTTTCTGGAGGCCTTTGATTGAGGGGCTGAGCAGCACCATATCATCAGCATAACTCAGATTATTTATGTATCTGTTATCAAGTTTAAGTCCGACTGGTGTGCTACTCAGCTCCACAATCAAATTATTTACATAAAGGTTGAATAGGTCCGGAGAGGTAAGCCCACCCTGTCTTACTCCACATGACAGGCTGTAGCCATCGGATATTTCGCTACCCCACTTTACGTTATTAACCTGGTTACTATACCAGTTTTCCAGAAGATCCACAACTTCTGGATTAATATCTGTCTTACGCATCTTCTCCCAAAGTAAATCGTGATTTATCGTATCAAAAGCACGACTCAGATCTAGAAAACACCCGTAGACAGTTGTACCTCGAATCGTATAGTACTTAACTACTTGTTTTAATGAAAAAATGGCAGTGTCTGTTGATAAATTCGGCCGAAATCCAAATTGACTATCATCAATCTTAACGGATTGACTAATTTCAATGTTTATAACTCGATCAAGCACCTTGGCCACAATAGTTGCCAATGAGATTGGTCGATAATTAGCCATGCTCGAGATATCACCAGTTCTGTTTTTGATTATGGGAATAACAAGAGTACGAGTGAGTTCACCTGGAAGGTAGCAGTGCTGCATGCACAGATTATAAAAACGTGATAATACTTCACAGACATGTTGGCCCGCATATAACAAATGCTCTATACTTAATCCATCATGGCCGGGAGATTTGCCCCTCTTCATATATTTAAGTATATGAGCCAACTTATCTGAAGTTAGATAGCAAATCTCTCTGCCACGACTGTAATTTTCTCTCCCATCCTTGTTCTTATTATTGGTTATACTTTCATTATTTTTATTCATATCAAAATGTTGACTAAATAGATTAGCAATACGCTTTTTGTTACTGTTTCCTTCAACTGTTAGGGGCAGGCTACTTTTGTAATTCTGCTTTTTTACTTCTTTCCAAAATCGTATAAAATTATTATCTGTAGTATGATGTCGAGCCAACATGTCCATTTTTATTTTTTCTTGGTTATTTTGGATATATCTAAGTGCTTTTTTGAATTCCCTACGAGCAGAAGACATTGATTCATAGTAATATCCCGAGCATGGCCTACCATATGACACCCACTCTATGAAAGTCGCTCTAGCTTTTACATATAAGTCCCTGACGTGAAAATTCCACCCCACCACCTTGTTATTCTGAATTCGAGGCTGACTATAGCATTGCCTAGCAGAGGATTGAAGTACATCAATAATATCACAGTATAGGTCGTCTAATTTACTAAAATCATTTTTACTTAACATATTATACCTTATAAAATTTTGTAAAATATATAAAAATCCATCATCACATAACTTTGAATACATATCAATTTGTTTCAAATTTCTCTTACCCCAAATACATTTGAAATCGTTTTTGCAATCATCTATATTAATAGTAGCTTTTGGTACAATTGAATTAAAATTGCATTTAATAATAAGTGGCATATGATCTGACCAGAAGCAGTCATACTTTATAGAAACATCGGTTACCAGACCATCCGCAGCAGCAGTCACCACACAGTGGTCAAGCCAACTACACGACCCGTACACCTCGCTTACGAAGGTGTATGAGTCATCCGGCAGGCGGCACGCATCAACACAGCGCAAAGATTGTTCATTGCAGTAATCATCCAACTCCCTACCGAAAAGCGTACCCGGGTGCGCGTTGAAGTCGCCGAGCACAAAAACGTTTTCAATATTAGTACTTTCGATCACCGCACTAATTTCGGCTAGGCACTGGGTAAATTCTGGCAGATTGTCCTCAATATTCACAGGCATGTATACACAAAAAACGAGCATATGTCGATCTCCTCGCGACAGTTTCACAGCTATTATACGATCACTTTTACACTCTATAGTTTCACTAGTTGTAAACAAATCCAGGCGCCACAGCAACGCTATGCCGCCATAAGGTCGACCACGGATCACTCCTGCAGCGGTATTCATTGAAGATTTAGCACTACAGCCAAACTCCTCGTCAATTCCGTTTATAAATCCCAAATCATGAGGCATTAACCACGTCTCCTGTAGACACAAAACGCCTACGCTCTTACATAAGTCACGGACATGTTTGACTGATCTTTTAACAGACTTACAGTTAAAAGTAGCCAAAACCAACTTATCATTTGGGCGTACATCCATGATCGATGGTTAACTGGACAGCGGCATCCACAGGGGACGTACGTTGTTGTCGGTATCGCCTAAAGACAAGGCCAGCTGGCCAAAAATCATTACGTAAGTAATTACCAATTTTTGGTGAATGTATCGTTATTTTAAATGAGTTGAAATTGGTTTCTCTATTCTGTTTTAATAATTCAACATTCAGACAGATTTCCCCCATCCCATTTATGTATTCCTTAATGTCATTTTCTGTTGTGGTCTTATGCGTACGCGACAGGTAAATATATGCCAACGATTCAGCTACTTGTAATTTACTATTGTTTTGCAATGTTCCTCGCGTATTTCTATATTTATATTTTGTTTTTTTCCTATATGAAACTGTAGTAAAACCACTTTTGTCATTTTGTGTCTGTAAACCATTATCGTTGCGTATAACGTCAGCGTATGTTGCATCTTCATTAATATTATTCGCATCGTTCAGCTGATGCACCGTAGGTACCGTGTTAACCACGGATAATGGAGCCCCCACCATCCGAGCGCTCCCCGCCAGTATAGGCACAGGTCGCTGCAGAGATCCTCTCCCGCGCAACCCGCCCGCCTTTGTCGTCTGTCGACTACTTGTTTTATGTACAGAACTCGGGCTTATATTGACAGTCATGTTATGCTTATTTGTACCCACATTTGAGATCATTAAATCGTCTGGGTAACCTACATTTCCAGTCTCCTTATCATTATGACAAGGTCTAGGAGATAGGTCATTTTCGGTAAGCGTAACTGTGTGCAACTGTGACAAAATGTTTTTGACTTCGTCAATTTCCTTTTTTAAGTGTCCAATATCAGAGGATAGCAATCCACCAACGTTATCATTTTTTTCAGTCTTTAATTCTGCCACGTCTTTCTGTAGTACAGCCATTTGTTTGAGAAATGTTGTCACGTCAACATAGTCAAATGAGACTGGCGGCAGCTTATTTAAGTTTTTGGCTACAAATACTGGCAAACTAGTTTGTTCGCATTCTTTAATCAGTTTAATAATTTCTGATATACTCTTTTGCTCGTCACCTTCCTTGCGCCTCATTAACTTTTTTGTAGGAGCTAATAGCTTATATGCAATACTCCTTGCAGCTTCAATTTCTACAATGTCATACGCACTTGTACATACTTGTACTATCCCTACCTCAGGTAAGGTGTCAACTTTATTATTTACAAACGCCAACAGCTCATTGATTACAATTTGGCACTTGTTACACTTTATATTATTTTCACATGACATAATATCATCGTCACTAGTCACACGCGAATTCGCGTCAGGAGGTGGGGAGCGTACCATCGGCATGACGTGCTGCGTACACGATGCACTGATGAAGACTGATGAAGACTTTATCCAAACGCTCAGATACCTATCATTATTCCGGACGTGATAAGAAATTTTAAAGTATCTAATCGTTTAATGTTATTTATTATGAATCCATACTATCTATATGCTATATTATTAATATTATAAATGCGAAAGTCTGTCTGTTACGCTTTCACACCTAAACCGCTGGACCGATTTTGATGAAATTTGGTATAGATATATTTAAGGATTAGGGGTCAAACATAGGTTTATTTTGGGAAGAATAATGTAGGTACATGATATATAAGACAAAATAATACTTTTGGTAGCCTAAAAAATAATTGAATACATCTTATAATTTTACAAAATTTAAATTAATTGTATATAGAAAACGTAATTGCTAATTAAGTAGCACGTTTTCTATATTGATAAATGTATTTTTTTTTCAAAATATTTTAAACCACTTTACATCAGGTGGGCCGTAGGCCTGATTGCCTACTCACCAATTGTTTAAAAATCGCCAGTCAAAATTTTCTAACACTATTAATGATTCAATGAAAAACTAACGAGCCTTAGCTCCATTATGTTATCGCAACCTAAACTGATTTTGATAGGAGATTACATTATCTACACTCATACAAGCCATTTGTACGTACTTTTATAAGTCATCTAATGATACTATTTTCTGTAAAAGTAACTACGCAATAAAACATATTTTAATTAAATATTTTAAGCCGCGATCTGCATTTACTTTATACACATTCATAACTTTGGCAATCTCGAGCGCCAGAGACGAATCCAGGCTTATTTCACGCACGCAAAATGCATAATTAACTTTATATTAACATAGAGCGTATGAGCCTTCGCACACAGGACAAAATGCGGCAAGATTAAATGTGTTCTGGCAATGGTTTTGGTGACATTACCTCTTTATGCGGAGCGTAAACATAATGCGTCCCTGCCTTACCTTAGATTTTGTACAAGATTACCGAAGCAAGGCCCTGTTATGACGTGTGCTCATATCTTGGTTTATTTTTCATATGATGAAGCTCATAGGATGTGTGACTTTCTTGTAAGGATTTACTTTTACATCTGTGATTTATTTTCGTAACAAGTGCTTGGGATTTAATAATTATTATAATTAATATGCAAGATAAGAAAAGTACAAAAGGTTCGATGTGCTTCCTTTAATTTAGGACACATATTTAAGAAGATAATATGCAAGATCGGACATTGGGCTCCAAAGTAACCAGCTAAGGATGCAATTGGGAAAGCGCTAAGATTATAGAGATTATATATTAAATATTTTATATGGATATAGTTTTTTTTTTGCTTGATTTTTCTTTTGCGAGAGCTGTTTTTAGGGTTTCGTACCTGAAAAGGCAAAAACGGAACCCTTATATTTTAAAAGAACCTCGAAACGTCGGAAAGGAGTGTAAAATAAAAAAAATATCGCTTGTAACTTATATACTTAATTTTTTTTTTAAATAATTTACAGAACAGAATGTAACAATTCTTTTGATTCACTTTATCGAAATAAGCAAGAATATGCACGCAAATACTGTGACTCTTTCTCAGCTTGGGCTCAAGTGTACTATTATTATATTCTGTCTTGGGGTCACGACAAATGATGATGTCACAGAACAGGATAATATACTCTGTGGATGATGTTCTTACATGTGCCATATTATTGCCAATCACAAAACCAAGTAATACTACCATAGACCATGTCAAAGTACAGAATTGAATTACTACAAATATCATCTGCTACAGAGCCAAAGGACCAGTATCCGCAATCCTAACAACATTTGGAGATAGCCGAAAAAAATATAGCCACTGTGATACCCTCAAGAAAATACATTTACGTCATGTATTCGTAAGGGACAAGTATAACTCAATTCGTCGAGTAAGCATCAATAATAAAGCTCATTGCTTTTGTGCGTAACGGAATAAATTGGATAATGTAAGGCCCTCTCTGTGAGATTCGTATGTCTGTTATAATAAGCAAAATATGCGTTGCCCGGCAACCATGCATTTGAAGGTCTGTCACTTTATAAGCCTATTAATTTATGGAAAATTTGTGACACATAATTCTTTAATTTTATGGTTCCGTATTCTAATTTGTAAGTTATATTAGAAAAAAAAAAAACGATAAAATTATAAGAGGATTTATATAAACAATGTAGTCTAAGTCACTGTCTGACAAAGTACCCAAAAGGTTGACGGCATATGTTCTATGCGTTATAACCGATTCTTAAAGCAAAATTTTTAAGTTTTATTTTCGTTCCACTTCTCTTACATGTAAACACAAACACAAAAAAAAAATGGTGGCGGACCTCCAAGTCCTTCAGTTATCTTTCGCTTTGTTTACCGATTGTCGTAAGAAAAACGCTACAGGCACTGTTTTTATATGATTACGAGATAAGAAAGGATTGGGAGCCATCCGAGAGTGGCACCGGAGCTCCTAAAAGCGGAGGTGTGTATGCAAACAGGCTTAGTATTACGTACATTTGCGCGGAAAAATGGTAGGAAATTACCTTTCGAATCGAATATACTTAGCGTAAGGGACAGAATACGTGACGCAGCAATTTTTATTGCTAAGAAGGAGAATAAGGCCCATCTGGTTATCGTGTTTTGTTGGGTTACCGATTCATACATTTGGCTAGATATTTAAGCGTAATTTCAAGACATTATATTATTTATTACGAAGTATATGAGACATTCACGTTTCTATCTTTTTAGGGCCGTATGCTTGAGAACAAATGTTTAAAAAAAAAAAACTTTTCCTTGTATAAAGAAATAGCCGTTTTTTACGAGTAAGTTTATCAGCTTAACACATTCCCGGACGTTTTGAAAAACACAAAAGAAATTTTATTGTTATAACTGCTATAGCAGTCCTGTCTCCGCTAATGTGTTAATTGTTTAAATATAGACTAAAGATAAGATTTTCAAATAATAAATCAATAAAGACCTAAACCGATTTTTGTCTTGTTTCTTTAGCGATGACAGTTCTGACCCTCACATATTTCTACTGGCATCGACATTAGATACTCGTACACAAAAAAAAAACTCCCTGCACAACGTAAGATTTCCCAGCCGTATATTTTAAAAACTAAAGACGGAAGGTAACACAAGCTTTTCTCTTTCAAGAGGACACTTCTTTTCATTACCCCCGAGACACTTTGGCACTGCACTAGATAGGTACAGACGCGCACACAAGCGTTGAATCAAAAGTTTCTTTGCTTCCTTTTTACTAGAATACTTTCAGTCTTCAGGGAAATAATGCAGTATATTTTTTATAACTTCCTGCTTAAGTTTAACTTTGAAATTTTGCCTCGCAGTGAAATAGTTTAGATAATTATGACGTGTTTCAGCTTCAAAGTTGGATTTGCGCCAACGAGCTGTAACTTTCATATAAATTGTAGTGAATTCCTTGCTATCTAAAAAGAGGTTTATTTTAATTTAAGTACCTTTATGTATATAAAATATACATATCAAAAAATTAAATGGTAAACGGTTTATTCTAAGATCGACCGTTTACTAAAAATATAAACTAGTTTTTATACTTTTGAGATAGAGGTTTTCAATTGAATATTGCACTTATTTGGTGAGTGTTAATCATTTTTATTTAATCTGCAACACAGGTGTCTTAAGGCTTAGCTTGAATACTGCTATCTAGTAAATGCAAGTGGGACCAATGACTTAGCGTGGAGGCGACCAATCTCAAGTAACACCCATCCCCTGGATTGCTTAAGGTGCATTTGCATTTCAGAACTGAAATGTTGAGCTCCTTAGCAGTAAAATTGAATTCGAATAGTTTAAAAAACTTGCAATCTTGAATCATATTGCATTAGATGTAAATTATTTTTGATATAGATAAAACAAAAGTGAAAAGGATAAATTGCGACTGTTCGCAAGTGTATGTCTGCTTCGTGAGATAGTGTTAACTAGCGCGTCGCCTGAAGACAACAAAAACTCTATTGCTCACGGCTGTACTTGCCACAGATAAAAGCAAGTTCATTTTAAATGTTTTCAATTAAATCATTTAATTTACGAGTTGCTTTCTGAATTTACCTACGAATTATTTTATAACGTTTGAAAACTTTTTAGTTTAAATCTTTAAAATTCAATATAAACTTTATCGTTAACATGATTTTACCGAGAAGTAAAATGAACGAGAAATTAGCATTGGAAGAACATAAAAAAAACATCACAAGCTAGTAGTGTCGTAGCATGAAATCAAAAAACTGGCTAATGATATAAATTCCACCGACTCAAGTCTTAAATTTATGATGAGATGGCAAATACAAAGATAAGGTTTTTTTTATTGAAATCAAGTATTATAAATAAAATACATAATGAAAACGAACGCAAAAAAAATAAAATTTATGGAACCTAAAATGTATAAACACAGTCACGATGACAAAAAAAGTGTAAATTATAAAAAAGGCGACAACAACAAGATTGCACTTGACTGTACCGCTGAAGATGGACGCGAATTAATTTAAAATGTTTTTCATTCGTTGCCTTTGTTCTTTAATTTCGAAATGTCGGGTGTATACTATTTAGTTCTTATTATAAAAAGTTTCAACAATACTAAAGCTGTTTAGAACATGGAAAGTAATATATTCATATTCAGGGTTCATTCATTTCGTGTAGGTGTCATGGTCAATCGACCATGCACACCCTGGTGTCAGAGTTCTTCGGAACCGCCTCTCGGCCTCTGACATGATTCCTTTAACGACTACCAGATGGCAGCCGGGACCAACGGCTTAACGTGCCTTCCGAAGCACGGAATCATCTTTTTTGTCAGACAATCAGGTGATTCAAGCCTGCAATGTCCTAACCAAACAGGAAACAACTAAACAAAGTATGCTTCCCGTGGGAATTGAACCCTCGACCCCCGGGTCTACAGGCAAACGCCTTAACCACTGGACCACGGAGGCAGTTAATATTCAGGGTTAATCTGAGTACATGTATTAGTGATTCATTATTATACTTAGCGAGTTATGTCGCGTACGTATCAAGCAGTAATCATTTGTGAATATGTTACATGTTCGTTCTTTATTTTTTGTTTGTTTGTAATATCTTTATTGCTTTAAAATACATAGTAAAAGGAACATTATTAAAATAAGAAGAAGAATTTTGTTTTCTAATAGAAGTTGTATGCAGATAACACTTCTTTAGTGCCGGTGGGCCGTGTCAAATCTGGTCAGCCTAGAAAGAAGCGAACTTAATGGCTTTATCAAATGATATATCATTCAGATTATGGTATTATATAATATGTAAGTATTTTTTTTAATTATAAGTAAATAAAAAAATCCATAAAATATAACAATGAATTAGAAAGTTAATTCGAATGAATACACACAATGAACATATGAAGATTTATACAAACATGTAGATATTAAAATAAATAAATTAGGATTATTATATAGATTACTTTTACAATATAACAACAAACTACTCATGAAAAATGTGCGCCGCACAGTTTTTCTGTTTCTCCCAATGGTTGACTGGTAGAGAATGCTTTTAGCATTAAGTCCGCCAATTGTATAAGTATTGTACTTATGGAACAATAAAGTTTTAATAAATAAATAAATAAATAAAAATACCATCAAAAATTCCATAATGAGGGTGAATATATTCAGACAAGTTCGCCCCTAATTAAGTGTATTGGCATAAGGAAACCGTTTCTTGGGGGCCATTGAATTCAAGTGGGCCCTTGATTTGAAATTATAATATTTTTTTTCGGGGCGATATGTCCTATTTGTTAATGTATATATATTTCTCAAGGTTTTAGGGAATTTTGATTCTCTGATAATAAAGATGATTCCATGCTTCGGAAGGCACGTTAAGCCGTTGGTCCCGGCTGCCATCTGGTAGTCGTTAAAGGAACCACGTCAGAGGCCGAGACGCGGTTCCGAAGAACTCTGACACCAGGGTGTGCATGGTCGATTGACCGTGACGCCTACTCGATATGATGATGATGATGAGGGAATTTTGTTTACCGCCTCATTTATTAGGGTAATTTTAGCTGAAACTTGTTTTATCTTGTTCATACACGTTTAATATCGGTAAGAGTCCATCCATCCGTAGCAGCCTCTATGATATCCTTTTTAGGACGTAGACATCCTCCATATATTTCCATTTCTGTCTCTCCCGAGCCACATTGGATGTATGTGGTTATTGGGGCCTGCAATCCCTGCATGGAGCTTGATATCCTCCACCCAGCGTAATGCAGGCATGGCTTCTACCTCGCATGTTTGCCCATGGTCGCCACTCCATGACCTTTCTGGTTTACCTTTCTCGGTGAGACAGTAAAAGACAAAAAATATTTTTGTGTAAACGGGCTTAATAAACGTTGGTTCATTTTTATTAATAAGGGGTTTAATTTTTCAGAATGAATATGTGGGGATGCACTGTTCTTGTGCAATCGGTTAAGGTGTCAAACCTACGCCGATTGCACAGAATAAATAAAAAAAAGTACAAACTATATATTATTGATTTTGTTGATTTGTGATGGAGACGGAAGAAAAACCTTGGTTATTTTTAGTTAAAACAATTTGTTTTGTAAAATATATTCCAAAATATATTAACTGCGCATTCATTACCAATTTAATTTATTAACAGATTTGTCATATATATTTTTTATTGTATGGTAGAAATAATTACTTATATTAAATAGAACGGGAAAACGTGCCATTTTCAATTGACTATAATACATACAAACTCTAGACGCGAAATAAAAGACATCGAGATCCGAATAAGTCCCTATTTAACTTCGAAGTCAAGAAAAGTAAATGAATCTCGAACTTATTTCAAACAATTTCTTCTTCGTAAAAAAAAAGAAAACATGACTCAAACTAATTAAAAGTCAAAGTTTGTTAAGTCGGTCTCATAATTATAAGTATGGCGTTTGTGTCCTAGTGTTGCTAACTCCTACCAGACGAGGCTGAAGAGCCCTTGAGGGCGACGAGGTGGGCTCGAGACGAGAGCGAGAGCGCTCTAATCCGGATCAAATATACTTGATTTTTTAATGAATCTTTCAGCTCTCTAAAATGAATTTATTCAGTGACGCGTCTCAACTTTTGACTCGATCTTCCACTGCATAATTTTTTTCATCATGTTTTAATGCCAAAAAAATAAAATAAGAAGAATTAATCACAATAAACAAATAATAAATAAAAATAGTCTTCCACCGCGCCACAGGTAGGCAATGTACCCAGAATACTGGCAGCGTTTGACTCTGTATTGCGAAACTTGAGCAAAATAGCTGCCAGCTCTCAAGTCTCCTGTTGCCGCGTTGTAATGTCTCTTAAAAATAACTTCGCTTCAGGGCCCCAGGGACCCATCGTTTCTACCGCGAATTTTTACATAATTAATGTTGTATAGTAAATATTGTGTTATATTTTTGTTTACATGCTGTTTCTTACGTCGATATGAAGGATATCAGAGAAAAGCGAGGTTTGGCTGTATTTCTTTGCTTATCTTAGGAGTACAAATAAATAAGTGGGAGTAGGAACTTCAGTTGCATTTCAGTAAAGAGTATTTCTTATTATATACTGCTACTAGCTGTTCCCCGCGGCTTCGCCCCGCGTGGGACTCGGTTATATCGCGCTCAAAAGTAGCCTATGTTTGACCTTAGGTCGTTAACTACATCCCTACCAAATTTCATCACAATCGGTCCAGAAGTTTAGCCGTGAAGAGACAGACAGACAGACAGACAGACAGACAGACATACAGACTTTCGCATTTATAATATTAGTATGGATTTGTAGCTGTATTGTAAGATGGATTCGTCGAATAATTAAACGAATAATTGCACCATTTACATATTAACAAACTTATATTCGCAGGCTTTATACAGTTAATTTAAAAATGTAAAAAGTTTGCTGTATGTTTTTTGCAAAACCGCATTAAAAAACATAGACTACTTTTTATTACGGAAATTCCAATGCTCAATTTTATCCTTGTATTCACACGGGCGCGAAACCTCTGGTAAAATTTAGTTGAAGATATAAAACAGTTTTCCTAAAATAACAACATGTTAAACTTTTAAGCGTCGGACGATTGCTTTTCGCAGTTAAACAAGAATTTCAGTTTAAAACGGAAATGTCTTGCTTTATTTAGTGCTTTAGTTGTAGAAAACGTCCATAACCCGAGGCTGACGACGGAATTATAAAAATAAGTTACGAACAATCCCGAAGATGCCTTGTTTGTTTTTTGGTAAAGTTTTGTTTGAGGCGTGGTTGGGGCCGCAAACTGAAATACAGTATTGAACGTTATAATTAAAAAAAAAAAAATATGCGGTTGTATTGTCAGAGCTTGCATCTACTAACGGTCACTGCTGAACTGCTCTATGTCAATAAGAACATCACCTGTTTTACAGCAAATGATTCATATTATTAATTTAGGGGTATTTCAGAATGCATTCTCAGCTGTCATTCCTTTCCTACACAGGACAAAAATTTCAGTAAAATATATAACGAGAAAATTACAAACAGATAATACAATAGACGGCCTTATCGCTAATACAATTTCTTCCAGACAACCTAAATATAAAGATATTGTTGACGAACAATAGGTGGTGCAGTAAAATTATTCTAGGTATACATAGGACAGGTCAAATATTGATATTTTAGGCAGAAATTTTGGGAATAACGCTAAAAAATAGGACTACAATAGCGGAAAGAAGTTAGTGTATCGTCGATGGACAGCAGCTTCGAACAATTTCGTCTACAAACTTCCAAACTTCAGTGGAATATGGCATTTAATGATGAAGCCAGTTTCTCGAAAGCCGACCTCACCAAAATTAAAACTTTATGAGGATTTACTTAATTGTATCTTGAGGAGCGCGCCCTTGAAATTTTAAATGAACTTCCAGGGCACAAAGTTTCTATATCAAATAGTAATCTGCGAGTATTATCATATTATGTGAAGTGGAGGTAAAAGAGAGGTCAGCTGAGGAAGCAATCGGGAAAACGCTAAGATGTATATGATACAATTGAGTAGTGTTTTCACCAATAATAAATAGCATTTCTAAAGAAATTCATGATGACTTTTTTAAAAGCTAATTTTTATTTCTAAAATATCTACATATCCAAGATTTATCAGATCAGATTTCAAAATAGAGTTACCTAATATAAGAGAGGAACACAATTTACGTAAAGTGCTGCACCACACAAAATTCCGTTCAGAAAATGCTTGAAAATATCAATCCACATCAACGTGGAACGATGGAATGCAAATAAAATGGCGGCGTATACTTTATTGACACAGACTTAAAAGAACTACAGACGGAAACTTAGAAATATCGTCTATGTGTGTGTATCGCGGTGGTGGGTAATGGCGATTGGTGCCAGCGTCCTTATTAGTTGGTTTATTTGTGTGTGGTACAGCCGAATATGAACGTTTTTTGTTAGAAAGGGTATACTTTCTAGATGGTCCAATAGTCATTAGATCAGGATATAATGATGAAATCATGGAGTAATCGAGGGAACTTTTCAAGTTTTATTGCGATTTATACGAAACGGTCATAGTTGCAGGCTTTATTCGTGTTATATGTGAGACTATGTCTAAAGTTTATATAAGTCTTTATCTACCGATAGATTTTTCAAATATTGCAAATAAGATTGTTGAGTCGAATAGAAGTTGACAATGGTTTGTTTAAGAACTATTTTCTAGAATATCTGAGTCGTACTTCCACTATCGTAAAATATTTCTATACAGAAATAGAGGAGATAGCCTGGGGGCATGCGTGTTCGTAACGATAGCGCGGTTAAGTGACGACGAGCGTGGTCGATCTTGGATTAGTCTTCACTTGTGACATTTCTTATCTTGAGCTCGTCCTTCGGAAGGTAAGTTAAGCGATTAGTCCCGGCTGTTATTGCTAGATAGCAGTTAGGCTGTATCAGATGACTTAAGCATCAGACACAGCCTAATGACATCTGAATCATTTTCCTATTGGTCTGGTTTCCCTGTAAAAGGGTAACGGAGGTCAGACTGCTCTATTGCTATTATCAGTACCGCAAAATCTCAGAGCTGAAACCATTAAAAAAAAATATTTTTGAAAAATGTAATGTTACAAAGATGATGATGATGAACCTTTGTGTCTCACTGTATTAGGTAAATCTGTTTTGTGTTGCCGCTGTTGCCCGGGGCTCCGCTAACGTGGGAATTCTGGGATAAAATACAGCCTATGTGCTGCTCCAGGGTCTAAGCAATCTCCATTCCAAATTTCGTTGGTTCAACCGTTTTCCGGTGAAAGAGTAACAAACTTTCTCGTTGTTAATATTAGTAGGAGTGTTTTTGTGGTGCAATACTAAATACAAATACATGAACTTACACAAAAAAATATACAGGAAAAAAAGAAACATTGTAAAAGTAATATAAGTACTTGCATATTTCTAAAGAAATATCTTCCAGCAAAACCCAACAATAGCTCTTTGAGCATATGGGGATAATATACACTTTGAACCCCGCACTTGCAGACACAATCGTTTTTCAATTGTTTGTCGGTCACCGGTGACCGGTGGGCCGCTGGGCGTTCAGTGTTATACCACGATATGCGCCTATTTATAATGAATTGCCCAACTAAACAACTGGCCCACAATATATACGAGTATCAATAGTATAGGATGCCGGGAACTATTTATACACATTATTTAATCAACCCTCATAATAAAGAGTTACGGGTATTATCTCCCGAAGTGAAAGGACAGAGCAATAAGTTAATTAAGTAGATTGATGGCGGCTCCCCGTTATATATTACGAGTACAGGATAATGTTGGGAAACGCTGTTCAGATTATACAAATACTTTTATATTTATTTGCTGTTTATTGCCTTAAAAACTGAACAGAAATAAGAAGACGAATATAGGTAGCTGACATAGTAAAAAATATATTTTAGTTGCGTACAGTACAGAAATCCCGGTATACCGGGAGAGCAGTCAAAAAAAATTGCATGAAAATCTGGTCAAAATGGTCGTTTAAAGCAATATGGCAATTTGCAACTATAGGGAACTATAATTTAATATGTTTAAAATTAACTTCAGATCCTTAATTACAAAACACGGATTTTTGATAACTTGTGTTTTCAGCGAATAATGATTTTTAAATGATGGTGGCGCTAGTGTTCACCGAGGTATCGTCTCAAATATAGTAGATAGGCCAAAATACTAATAAAACGATTTATGACGTCATTAAACAGAGTCGTATTCAGTGCAAGTGTCAAGTTCGATGTGGAGTGACGCATGAGACTCAAGGGACAAATGCAAGAGACCACCTTCGGGACGGACTGTCTTACGGAATAAACTAATTGCACTTAGACTGATTGCCACTCACTGATGATGTTGACTGAGTCGGACGGTCAACACACGTGTGTTAAATTACATCACTTAGTACTACCCTGGACATGGTTTTGTGAAAATTAAAAACTTAATGATGGTAAATCAATGATTTCAAATTAGCATTAGCCCATCAATTTTAAAGTTACTTTTTAAATTATATTTAAGGAATATTCGTTATTTTGTAAAAAAAAATATATATATTTAAGGATGTTGGATGTGGGCTGCTTCAAATCTAAGCTTAAAAAATCTGATGTCCACTGGACAAGTATTATGAATAAGCAGAAATTTCTAAGAATTTGTAAATCCAGTTTATAAATTACTTTATATGTTGTACCCAGAAGCTGAAAATCAAGAATTTTGAAATCTTAAGCCATGGCAAGATTTTGCTGGCTTGTTATTTCGAGACCAACTCGTTCATTAGACGAAAGAGATTCGCACACAGATTTTAATACGGAACAAACGTAAAACGGACGGTTAAGCTGGCACTGATAGCAGGCAAAATTACACCTCGTACCGACACAAACTGTAATCACAAACAATTTCAAAGCGAAGAAGATTGCTGCGATTCGCAATATTGTAAGGATGGTGGGCTGAGTCATGAGCGGAGCGATTCGCTGTCGCTTGTAGGAATGAATCGATCTGTCTTTTATTGCAAACTAGCGACCCGCCCCGGCCTTGCATGGGCATAAAAACTTACCTCTTGAATCACTCTATCTATTAAAAAAACCGCATCAAAATCCGTTGCGTAGTTTAAAAGATTTAAGCATACAAAGGGACATAGGGACAGAGAAAGCGACTTTGTTTTATATTTTGTTGCCCTGTTTCTTGCACCATAGAAGTTATGGTCAAATTGATTATAAGTCCCTAAAGCCATTGGGACTCGAAAAGGAGACTACTTCCTTAGTTCCTATTCTATAAAATAGCAGACTAAAAGTCTAGCATTTTTTGGATTCCGTATTCTATCTACTTATCAACCCAACAGGTAATGTTGAGAACACTTGTAGGCGAGCGTCTGTTATGGTATTTTTGATGTGTAACATGATATCACCTACTTTTCTGCTATGTAATTAAAAGTAAAAAGTAATTTCATGAAAAGAGCAAAATTGTGTAACTTGGAAGCCAGTGTAGCTTATTGGAATTAATCTATGACCAAAAACCACACGAATGGACGAGTTATATAATGTAAGTAGTAAAATTTTATTATTAGAAAAGCTTGTCGATTTTGCGTTCAATCCCAGCGGATGGGACTGAAAATAAATATCAATTTCGGCTCTGTAGGCACTTGTCCGCCTTCAACCCCTTGTATATGGTCAGATCGCAATTAAAAATATGTTAAACAATTTACTGAAAAATCATGTATTGCCGTTTGCGAAGGTAATTGATATTAAAACAATATTTTCTATCAAAGTAGTACTGGTAATTAAAATGTCTTAAAAACCATTACTGATAATTTGTGTGTTAAAGTTATAGGCACACTGAAAATCCCTAGGCGAGGCCTATGTCCAGCTATGGACTGCTTGAGGCCACAATCTTAAAATAAAAGCGCAAGAGGACCTTATCGCTGGTATGTATATGAGTTCAGGGGGTCTAAAAACGCCACTTTGAGCAATTCATCGAATCGATTCATATTACGAATCCCTTAGCAATTCTGTAGCATTTCCTCTATTTTTTGTAAAATGGCCAACTAAACTTTGCAATACCACTTCAAAAAAAATTTACGAAATAGGAATTGCTAAAGAATTGCTAAGGAAATCGTAATATGAATTCGATTCGATGAATTGCTCAAAATGGCGTTTTTAGACCCACAGTTAGCTTGACCAGCCGTGTCGTGTGTAATTAATAAGTATTAATTACAATACTATTTCGGGAATTATCTGTTTGTTCATCTCCTGTATTATTTTTATTAGTTATACAATAGCAAATAAATTTACATTCTATTCGATTAAAAACTAAATTACCTAAACCTTCGCTTATCACTCTTCTCCGCTTATCTCCGCTCATATCTTAATCCTCAACAGCTTATAAGCAAAAGGCGACCTGTTAAAGTGAAAATACAGATTGCGACTTTCCATAAAACGTATACGTTGGTAATATTCCTTTGCAAAACAAACTTCGCGTGACGGGAGAGTGGCACCCTTTCTAGCCTCGAGCTAAACTCCATGTCAAATATCACAATATCTTTAACTTAGCAATTCTACAGGGGGTCTAAGGTCACAAGTCACAGGCCACAAGGAAAAACACTGCATGATATTAGCCGAAACACTATTATCATCCTAGCATGTTGTTTCGGAAGCTTCTAATCGAATTCACTTAATTTCAAAAATTCGAATTGCGACCATGCACCGGCAAGCGTAGCATCTGACACCCACCGACCGGTGATTAGATGACCTGAAGAAGGTCGCAGGCAGGCGCTTAATGCCGGCCGCTTCCAACCGGTCATTATGGAAATCCTTGGGGGAGGCCTATGTCCAGCAGTGGATAGCCTGCGGCTGAAATAATGATGATGATGCTTTTAATCACTGCTTTTTAACGGCAGAAATAAGTGAGATAGGTATTCAAGCAGACGTACCTACTTTGTGCAAAGGTCTTTTCGGGCTTATGGTCCAAGATTTGGCGGCACTGGTATAGTATATATATATATATACACAATATAGTGACGTCCGTAAGTAACCCTTATGAATGTATATATGTTAAGGTGAATTTAAATCAACTGCAAATATTTTAAGGGCACATTCAGACCACTAAACTGAACAACTTTCCTAAAAATATTATGTCGAAATACGAACAATTTTTTTGACCTCCCTTACAAATTGAGAATCAGCTAGTAATCTAGTTTAGATAATTTAGTTTAGTATGGAGAGTGAAAAATAAAATTTCATATTTCGATATAAGTTTATTTGGAAAAGTTGTTCAGTATAGTGGTCTGTATATGCCCTTAAAATCAGAGCTTGTTACCGTTACCAAACCAACACTATAAGTAGCGGTAATTAACGTTAATTCCATTATGTTAGTTTTGGTATCGGTAATGTGGTTATCGTTAAAAGGCGTAGTAACAAAAAGGTACTAAAGCTTTTGTTCGTTGCAACAAAATTTTTAACGATAATTTTGTTGAAAATTATCGATACCCGAGTTAGCGATACCTTGTCAAGTAACGATACCTGTGTTTTAGGAGGTAACGATACCAGATTTTTAACGTTAAAACAAGCCATGCTTAAATTATGTGCAATGGATTTGTATAAATACCTTGTATAAATCAAAATTTATATATACTCTAAAATATAGTTTACCTAAAGCATAGAAATATTCCGGCTGCCATTTTTTTAAATCTATGTTTAAAGCCTTCATTTGAAACAAGTAGCCCCATTGATACTCATTGTATAGATGGTGTAGAGATTTCTTTGAAATGTCTTAGCTAATTTTGACAAGCAACGTGTTAAGAGTACAAAATGAATAAAGTAAAGAACAAAAACTTGTGTGCCATGCTAAACGCATGAATGTTAGTACTATTCTGTAGCTTGAGACACTGCACACAAAAATATAGCATACTTGCGATTAAAATTATGTCTAAATTATGTTTTTGTTAAAAAAAAATACCTACTTAGAAACATCTACACATAGTATAAAATAAAGTCGCTCGTACTGTGTCTGAAACTAACAAACTGATTTTTATGCAGTTTTAACTAATAGATAGATTGATTTCCAGGGAAGGTTATAGTCATATAATACATATAGGGTTTTATACAAATACTAATAAATTCTATGGTGGTACGAAGTTCGCGTCGCGGTGTCCGCTAGTATTAGATATACAGGATCGTCGTATTGGTGTATTAAAATACTCTCATTATGTTCATTGTGTTCCTAATTTAGAGCTATATTATCAACCAATTTGTTTGTATATATTCAACACTAGCTGTTCCCCGCGGCTTCGCCCCGCGTGGGACTCGGTTATATCGCGCCCAAAAGTAGCCTATGTTTGACCTCAGGTCGTTAACTACATCCCTACCAAATTTCATCACAATTGGTCCAGCAGTTTAGCCGTGAAGAGGTGACAGACAGACAGACAGACAGACTTTCTCATTTATAATATTAGTATGGAAGTATGGATTATGTGAGGAAAAAATATAAGTAACGAAGTGCTGATTTTTTGAGGTGTCAACTGTAAACGTTCGTTATTTTGTGTCCAGACGGGGCGAAATATCAAAAGAAAAAAATATTATATTTTTTGTCTTCCTTTATGTTTGATGTTGAAGTGTTTTTGGTAATGAGGAGGTGGATGGAATATAGGTGCAAGTAATTGGATATGCCTATTAAGCGTTGTTTTTATCAGCTACTTATTCATACTTATCCTGGTTGAAGTATCAGGCAACAAACATATTATTTATGAACAATAGAGGCCCATATAATACTTTGGATATGATTTTATTGATATGGAGTAGGTAGGACTGTATCTAAGGTACACTAAAGGGCTGCATGCACGAAAAAGATGACGTCATTGTCCCGTTATGCTCATTGTCGCGTTTCGCAAGCGAGAGCGCGGCACGAACGAGGGAGAGCATGACCGGCGAGCGATCGGCTCAGTTCGGTTCGTGCTGCATCTATCTTCCACTCCTTCGTCGTGTATTATACTACTGTAATGTGTCCGTAAATCGACTTTTCAGACAAAATGCCACACAAAAAATAGCGTTTTTATAACATTTTCCGTAAAATCCGTTGACAATGGTAGCACAGCGGGTCCTTTGTACATTAATTAGCTCTCAATCGACGGACCTCGGTTTACATTGCAGCAAGCGGTTTGCGCAAATATTGATTCCGTATATACATCGTTTTGTGTTATACGCCATTTTATGCGTAAAACTATACAATGAAAGTTTGCCCTGTTATTATGTAGGTACTAATTATGAGTTTATATGAATCTTGCTATATAGATGATGTGTAGACTATACATAGAACAGCGTTTCATATGAATTAGTAATTTAATAAAGTGTAGATAATAGAATAGAGAAAGTATTTGTTCATCCATGGAAGTAGACCATCGGACTGCAAAGCTATGTTCATATAAAAATTTATACAACAAAAAGTTCATAATATGACGCTTGATATTATGTCCACAAAACCTTCACACTAAAAAAAAACCTGATTCTCATAGTAACTTAGATCAGCTGACTGCTTAATTCGCACGAAGAATAGAATGCTTAATTTTATTATGGAGAAGGTTTACGAATTATCAAACATCGTATGAAAACTGTCATCAAGTTACTGTATATCCCTCACCATATCGCGTTTACCTTCAAAAACCAAACACTAATTACAATATGTAACCCGTCCCGACCATAAATACAATAGTTGCATTAGAGTCACGTGCGTATTATAGACCTTCAGCATCCCACCTGCGGCCAAATCTGAATATAAATTATCCATAATTAAAGAGGACTCGGACACCGGGAGAATAAATGTGACCACTTGAAACAAAACCCGAGAGGTGTCAAGTGTTGAAAACCAAGCGGTTTATGTTTATCAAAATTAAGTAAGAGAGATGTCGCCTTACATCATGTATTCCGCTGTCCCGCTTACTCAATTGTTCTTGCATGGTTTTAAGAGATGGTGGTAAGTGCCCTGATATCGCTGGAGCGATGCTGTGCAGGCTAACCTGCGTGAGATGGGCGCTGTAAACTGGCGAGCCATCGGGCAGAATAGAAAACTGTGGCGCTCTCTCGTTTCAGAGGCACGGCAAAGATCCACTTCGTGTCACTTCACACGGTCACACAAGCATTTCCTTGGGATTTGTTTATTTAAGACCATGGTGTGATAGACCATTTCAATTTTGCCGCCAATGTCATACTACCTCTAAAGGCAAAAATAATGGTTCTAATATCCTGTTACTATTTAGAATAGATAATTCTATTCTGTGGTATTTATTGCTTAGGAGGTTGACAACCGCATTGGTCATAAAAAATACTTCTTAATCGTTGTATGACTTTAATAATTTGTGGATTCATATCCTTCTTCGTAGAAGGCGTATGATGATGTTAGCGCCCGGTAACGTCACGTGACAGATATCTCCCCACTACAGGTAAACCCCTCTAAGCAGTAGTAGTGTCGGGGTGAGTATGAGTGTGACGCTCTCTTCTCCTTGGGTTCGTCGAGCGGTGCAGACGTGTATTGTGCTCTAGTGATTTAACATGGCTTTTATTAGTACTTGATATTGATATGATATTGCTGTTGATAATTTTAATATGTGTTCAAATGTAACTGTAGTTTAACATAGGTAGGCACGGACGAGGGATTGGTACGCTTCAGGCTGGATCCCAGTGATAGGAGCGGGGTTGGTGCTCCTATCTTTACCGTGATTAGTGCCAAAGCTTAGACACGAATGGGTAATTCAGTCGGATAGCTAATATCAGAAGTTGGATGATGAAAGAATATTTCTTAATATTCTACCACGCCTAGTAAATTGTACATATTTTCTAATACTTAATTGTTAACATTCTGACACACACGCGTAAGTAAATTTAACAAAACGGTTAGATTAAATTTGTAATCTAAAGTAGTCGAAAAAGTTTTAGTGAGAGTTAAAGTGTAAATGTAATGTTGTGATATGATATACCACAGCTGTAAGTATTGGTGCAGAAACGGTAAGTCTTTTCATGTTTTATGTGACTCCAATCCTAAAAAGTGTAAAAAAAAAAACTCTGTGAAAATTATTTATTTTGTGGGTATTTTAAAAATGATATGAAAAAAAATCTTTACGTTTGGGTATTTGTGATTGAATTCGATGTCAATATATTGAAAAGGATAATGATAATATTTGGTTTATGTAATGATTATGTGAATTATTTGTGTTTTTCATTGTCTTATCCGTGAGTTCTTAAACGAGTGATAACTTTGAAAAATCTCCTTTGGTATCTATTGTTTATTTAATTGAATGTGGTTAAATTATGCGATTGCTTAAGTTAAATTGTTACAATACGCGAAAGAATCACTAGTAATGAAAATGAAGTGAGCTAACCTACGAAGGAACAGCAAGCTTAAGTAACTTTGTAGGTATTTGAATAAAATGATGTACAAAAAAATGACGGTTTCAGATAAAATACCGTTTATAAATGTTTGAAATAAAGTTGTTTACTTCATTCTCGATTTTAGCATAGGTGAGGGTTCCGATCAGTTAAAAGCCACAAATGACCGAAACGGAAAGTCACAAGGAGCTCGGAACACTGATAAACAACCCAAGATACTATGCATTATCGAGGTGGTTATACATTGAATGTCTGAAATAAAGTTGTTTACTGTCATTTTCGATTTTAGCATAGGTGAGGGTTCCGATCAGTTAAAAACCAGAAGTGACTGAAACGGAAAAGTCATAATGGTCTCGGAACACTGATAAACAACCCAAGATACTATGCATTATCGAGATGGCGAGGTCATTATAGAAAAAGCATAAATGGTGATTTGTGTTCAATTAATGTATTATTGTTTCATGGTTCGACCACAACGGTCGGGGACGACCGGATTTTTCAGGACGGCCGAGTGTTAGCGCCCGTTAACGTCACGTGACAGATATCTCCCCACTACAGGTAAACCCCTCTTGGCAGTAGTAGTGTCGGGGTGAGTATGAGTGTGACGCTCTCTTCTCCTTGGGTTCGCCGAGCGGTGTAGACGTGTATTGTGCTCTAGTGATTTAACATGGCCTTTATTAGTACTTGATATTGATATGATATTGCTGTTGATAATTTTAATATGTGTTCAAATGTAACTGTAGTTTAACATAGGTAGGCACGGACGAGGGATTGATACGCTTCAGGCTGGATCCCAGTGATAGAAGCGGGGTTGGTGCTCCTATCTTTACCGTGATTAGTGCCAAAGCTTAGACACGAATGGGTAATTCGGTCGGATAGCTAATAATGATATGACGGGTGACCTTAAGCAATTTAGCTGAAGGTTGCAATCAATAAATAAGATAAGAACTTTAGAAAAATTTCCAGAAAAACACTACAACAGAGAATGGTTTATCAAATCATGTTGCTGATACCAATTTTTTGACTAGGAGTTCAAATTATTAAACGACAATATCTGCAAAAGACTAATCCTTTCCACGCCGCAACATCTCATAACTTGGACCATTCATATCTCCCGGAGCCCATGTAATGCTAGCTCAAACGGAACCATATTTTTTCGGGAAGCTTTTGTGGGTATGTAGTATAATGGTAGTAAATTCGGCGTTACGTGTCGTATTAGAGCAGCGGGGATAGTTCGCCTAAAAGTTCTACTATCTAAATGCACTGCCGGACACCCAAATACCTATTATTTATCGTTTGATAGCAGCTACGAGGAGGATATACGGATTCACTGACTTTTTAAGCTGAAATCCGGAGGGTTTATTTGATGGATTTATCTATATTTTGTTTTATTTAATACCAACTTTTGGAGATTTACTCCCGTGGGAAATTAGGCGGGCGCTTAGATGATTATCCCTCCCCTCCCTTAACCCGCATATTTTGCGAGCTCATGTGTCTTTAAAAACAACGACTTTTAAATTCGAAGAATCACTTTGATTATTAAAATTTCTTTTTTAAATCATTATTAATCTTTAACTAAAGCAATATATTACACCAGTATATGCAAAATCTTTAAATAAATCTTAAATTAAAAGACTAAAAGTTTGCGGTTGAGAAGAAAAAAATTACATGATTTACTAACCATGCTTAATCTCTCACCAAAATTTCGACTTTTAAATATGTAGTACTTTATCTATAATCAATCAAAGCTTTTCGCTCAAACTAACTAATATACAGCCTAAACATACAAACCGATTAAAAGACAGCCTAACTTAATCGGATCGAACGGCCTAAAAGCTATCTTTAGACAGAAACTGAAAATCGATTATCGTTATCTCAATTTATTGGCAATCAACTTTACATAACCCATAAACTAATGGTGAGCCGCGGCGTCGCCTGGTATCCGCGATTTCGGTTAATCGTGATTTACAATATTCGGCTTGCTTTAATCCCTGCAGGTATCAAACCAACGATGACACAGAAATAAAGCTGAATAAGGAATTTTTTAAATATTTTTATTCATATAAGGTATATATGATTTTATGCACGATGACTCATTTAATAGCTGAAAAACTTTTTTGAAGAAGCTTCATCTCCGTTTTGTGATTAGTTTTCTTTCGAGATACATTGAAATATTAATTGACATAATGTCTTACTCGTCCAATGACATGAATTGTATTACCGATGTATCGAATACGAATTCTATTGAATTTACACATTACAGTTATCGCTGACATACCTATTCCTCTTCTCTCTTTTTTTGTCTTCCATAATATTAACCAATCACCAGCTTTTCAAACACTTCCAAAGGTTTACTTCCATTATTTCTAACTTAGAGTATTCCATTTCATTTTGTTTGCTCCAAACATACACTTTGTGTGTATTAAACATACTAAACATATGCTTTAGAATATATCTGCATATAAAATGTGCCAGGTAAAGTTATTTTTCGTTAATAAACAAGTTACCTGATACTTTTCTTATATATCGAGGCAACTTGTTCCAGAGTTCTGGTACGGCTTCTATACCAGCTAGGAGCTACGCAAGATCTGTATTGAGAACTTTATCTTGTTGCTGATACATTAGAGCTTAACTTGTAATACCTATGTAGGGATTGTTATAAGTTTTAAAGAATATGAGTCTATCTTAATTTTTCTTAAATACTGTTGCAAAAAATCGGAATAACATTAACATATGTGGCGTTCCAAGAAAAGGTACTAGTGGTACTAGTACCACTAGTACCCTTTTGCTTGGAACGCCACATATATTTAATGTTTAAATAATAACTCTTAATAATAATAGTCTCATTACTTTAAATTCATACTCTAGTGTTCAAAATTATTCTGATTTATAGTTTCAAATATAAATCCTCAAATAAATGAAGTGTTATAAATACCATACATTAAATAAGTAATTAGGATAAATCTTGTTACAGTTTTTAATAAGAAAATATAGGTATAATGAACTCTGTTTACCAAATAAATGATCGAAAAATAATATAAGAATAGCCAGTGAGAATAATTCCCATCGCAAGATAGACATGGAACACAAGTTTTTGGGCGTTATTTAAGTTACTACTTCTTATAAGATAAGGAAACAGTTAAAAAATAATACTTGCCGATTAGACAACTCGTTTTAATAATAGGTACATCAGTGTGTTGATATGTAAGTTTCGGATGATATAAGAGAATAATAAGAGACAACAAGAAAGATCTATATTTAACCATCAAAGGATCAAAATAATACCAGCAGATATAGATGGTTTTAATATTCCCATCGCGTTGGATAGATATGCAATACAAGTTTTGATTGGGCGTGATCTCGTCACGACTGCTAATCCGATTATCGGCCAAGTTATAATGACAATCGGCGGGGCTATGCTAATCGAGCGAATCTTACCAAGTGGGCCACAATATAGGGTAAGATGGTAAGGTGATATTTAACTCTCATAATTTTAGACGTTCATTGCTAGATACATACCTCCTTATAAATTTTGAGGGGGTCGTGATGCAGGAAATGGCTGGAAATAGATCTAAATGGAAGGAACTTACATACTGTAATAACCCTACATAGGAAAGTGGGACAAGGTAAAGGAAAAGAAAGAAAGATAGATACCAGTATGACCGATTTAAAGTGACCTGTATCCATTGTCTTCCTGCGAATTTAATATGGTTGTCGGATCATATTAGCATTTGTTAGGTTGGCTTTGTTCTTGGGCGATCGGTTGTGAGACCTCTTCAGAGCCTATTTTAGGATGTGTATATAAAGCTGCTACTATAATGAATTTCGAGAACGTACTAACTTTAGAATAAATCGACAACTCTTTGTGTAATATTAATTCTATTTAATGTCTCCTAGTAGTTAAAAAGAAAAGAAAAACAGTATGATCTCAAAGAAGTGAATGAAACACAGTTATAGTCAACGAAATAAAAAACGATCCAAAATCAACCGCTTTTATTAGGTGAGCCATATAAAAAGAACAAACGATGTCCTATCTTTCTCGTCCACACAAAAGCATACAGAAACATACCTAAATCAACACACAACAAATCACTTCAAATTCAGCGAAAGTAAAAAAAAACTGTATCGGTCCGAGGCACGTGAAAATTAATGAATGGAAAAACCTTCGGAATGATGAATAATGAGACATGTTGAATGAAAACCATTTCGATACATAAAGGGTATCGTTTTTGTAGATCTTTTGTGTTATTGAGGATAATATTTGTTGATTGTAAGCCAGATTGGGAATCCAATCACATACTTGTATATGCCGTGAATCCATTTTATCAATCATCCTTGTTTATATCGATTTCTAGAAACTTTTATTGCTTTCTTAAAATAAACTTGTTTATACTCTCCAAGAGTCACCACGTCCCTCGTCGCTCCCCTCGTAACAACGCTCCCCTAATTAAATATTAAGCTGATAATAAGGCAACGGCAAAAATTAGTCGGTTGATTTTCAATTTCATTTCATATTTTCATAAAAGGGAATAGCGGCCGCCATAAGCCAGAAAAATCAATTCGTTCCCCTTGAAACAGTATTGTCATAATATTTTTCAAAGTACTTATACTTTTAGAATCTTTTATTGGAGTAGACGAAGCATAAAAATCTAAAGATACTTAATGTGCCTCTAGACCCATCTTTGGACCTGAGAATTTTTTTAGAGGTGCCGTATGTGGAATAGCCTCAGATGCCACTTATTCACAACTGGTTGTGAAACTCTGTTGCCATGGCGGCAAAAATATTATTTGATGGCAACTGGTTGTGTATAAATGAAAATAAAAATCTGATGCAACTATTTGTCAAGTAAGAATAAAGATTCCTTTTTCACAACTGGTTGTTAAACTCAGTTGCCATGTCGGCCGAAAGGACTTCAGTGGGTGTCCAATGTGGAATACGTCTGCCTTTAGCCTTGACGGTTTAAGTACGTTACTATGTACTGTTATTAATTATGTAGTCTAATGGGAATTTTACTTAGTAACATCTTACTCTATTTCTAACTCAAAAGAGAATTATTTTATTCAAACTTAGGAAATGGAAAAACAGCTAGAACAATCTTATTCGCCTCCATTCCAGGTCAACATGGAGAGCAAGAATTGAAGACAAATATACAATTGCAACAATAGTTTATGCTTCCACAAATACACTAAAAATAAATCCATACCCCACAGCGTTAACTTGTACCAAAAAATAAAGAGAGTACAGAAAAAAGTCATAACCTGTTTGGTTCCCAAATATTAATAAATGAATAAATACATTTACCAAAGGTGTATATATTTACTTTCCATCCTAAGGTTGACTGGAAGAGATCGCATTTTAATACCTAGCCTTGTTCTTAGACATTTTTGTAGTTAAAGAAGGTATTGTACCTAACTAATATAATATAACATTCAAAACGCTTGCTTTTGAGCTAAAAATTATTTAAATATATATTTGAGAATTGTTTAGCGCCAAACAATCTTACCATAAGTGGCGGCGAATAAACTTTACCACGCTTCTAATTAATTGTATCACTGGGTTATTAAACTCCATTTTGTGGTTGGAATGAGGTTGGATAATTCTCAGCATCTTTATTTTGGTGACTTAAATGTGAATAATTTCTGTTCCAACTATATTTTATGGTAGTCCCTACAGTACACACGAGCGCCGGTTTAATCCAACTCCTTGTTTACTTACCAACTTTCCTGCTTACTTTCTTGTTTATTCGTGCGTTTGTTTCCACACTGTATGTACTTATTAAAAACATTGTTTTCCGCTAGTCTACTAAAACGGGTTAGTTTCTTCAATATACTATTAAAATTACTTAAACCTAAAGCGCCATCTATTTTATTTTTTTATCATAACTACGCATGATAGTAGTGACATGCAGATCTGCTAATTATGTAGATATATTCCGAGATTGTATCAGACAAACAGAACGGCAAATTTACATAATAGAATACATAGTAATTGCTCTCAGGGATCAGATATCAACATTAATATAATTAATATGCGGTAATTTGTTGACGATTTGCTTTGACTGTGGTATCTCTGTACTTGCCAATTAGTTGTGTTGTGATAGTAAACGTTAATCAGCATTTTAATGTTGTTTCGCTTTCTTATAGGAAATTCAAGTCTTACAATTTTTTTGCGATTTTATACTAGGTAATGAGTAGAATAACGTTTTTTCGACTTTGAATTAAAGTTATAGAGATAATAAATGATGAATGGCTAAAACAAAAACTAATCCATACTAATATTATAAATGCGAAAGTCTGTCTGTCTGTCTGTCTGTCTGTCTGTCACCTCTTCACGGCTAAACTGCTGGACCGATTGTGATGAAATTTGGTAGGGATGTAGTTAACGACCTGAGGTCAAACATAGGCTACTTTTGGACGCGATATAACCGAGTCCCACGCGGGCGGAGCCGCGGGCAACAGCTAGTTAGTTAATAAATACTAAAGGAGAAAAAAAGAAAATAGATTTTTATCTTATTAATAATAATGTTATAAGGACAATTTTTTTTAAAACCATGGACACGAAAGGCAATTTTTAACAAGGTATATGGTATTCCTCGTACCTTGAGCACTATTACAAATTCTGTGCCTTAAGTTCAAGTGCACCGCGACAATGTGAAGAATAAGAAGATTTTTCACAGTGATACTTCTAGTGTGGCATATGTATGAAGACTGTGGTAAACACTTACTATCAGGAAGTTTAAGCAGATACATTGTACAGAGGGCCAAATAGAAAAGTACCTTAAAATTTATACCTTCACCTACTATGTACAAAAAATTATTCAACTCCTGGCTTGATGTTTCTTGAATTTTAAAGAATGCAGTATTGGTGATCTATACTAATATATTTTATTATAAAGAGGAAAGATTTGATTGTTTGTTTGCATCAAATAGGCTTCAAAACTACTGGACCGATTTGAAAAACTCTTTCACTGCTGGAAAGCTACACACCGTATGTACCACGGGCGAAGGCGGGATGGACTGCCAGTGCATATACAATTTTGTAATTGTTTATTCTTAGTTTAAAAACAGTTCAAAAGCTACAGAAACCTCTTTTCATAAGCATGTAACCATTAAAAATATATAAGAAATAGCTACTTCACCAAAATATTATATACGTTAATTAGCGTTATCGAAAACATATCTTGTTAAATTCGTTACTCACATATCGGGAACGTTGCAAAGGAATATCGGAAAACTTAACATATTTAATTAAAGTTCAATTTTGCAGCGTAAATTATGAAGTAATAACCTGAAATTAATGTTGAATTTAACGGGTATGTAATAAAAATGTTTTGGCACGCCGCCCGCGGCTCTATAACGGCTCTTTGGAAAATTCTAGAAAGTTTACAATAGCTGTGATAGATAACACAGTTTTTAAGAGTCGTAGCCAAGTAGGAAACATCCATGTAGCCACAACTGGGAAAGTATGTGCTATACGTCGCCACTGGTGACAATCGGGATTATTTTTACCATTTGTTCCCAGTGGTGACAAAGCCAGTGGTAACAACCGGGAATAGACATAGTTCTTATCCTCTGGTGGGTTACTATAATATCCCTAGTAAGGGAGATGTCGCCTTACATCATGTATTGCTTCGTCTCGCTTACTCACTCGTTTTGGATGGTTTTAGAGATGATAGAATGTTTTTAAAAACTTCGTCATCGGTTCCTCAATGTTGAAGATCGTGACATATGTGTTTCCATAGTGCACGATCAGAAGTACCACAGTATAACAATTATTTCCCAATTATTTATACTGTGGCAGTACTATGGAACGCATTATATACGCTGCCAGCTATTCTACCCAATAAAAACACTTGAACCGTACTGAGTTACCTATATAAAGTTAAGAGCTGTGACCCCGGACTCACTCCAGTTAAAATCACTTCCAAAATGAATCCCTAAAATGCCAAGGAGCAACAAAACAGGGTCTAATTTCCCGAAATATATACAAGGAGTTAAATGTGTCGCGGAGAGCTGAAATATGACATAATTATCACGATTTAGTCGTCAATTGCAGCCACAAGTAATTCCTGAACTTAGGGGGCGCCCATTCGTTTCAACTCAGTTAACATCTCGTAGAACTTATATTTATGAAGGTGCTGGTTGCTGCCAGCGGTTTCATCATGTGACTACCTTGTATCTCGATTTTATTTACAAATGTCCAATTTAACTTCGTACTAAATTTCATTAGTACTCGAATATTAATGGTTAACATACTCGTACATGCTTGCCTGAGTTTTGGAAAAGAATCGACTCGCTGAGAAAAAGAAGTACTTATCACAGACAGACAGACTGTCCCATGTATATTCAGCGAGTCTGTCTGTCTTTTAGGCTTTCACGGTTAAACTGCTGGACCGGTTTTGATGAAATTTGGAAAGTAACTATGAACATAGTTAATAACCGGGTAACAGTATAATATTCTAACAAGTTAAATCATCTCTCAATTGGTGTGCACACTTAAGTATTATCAGGCGGTCTGTTTGATTGCGGATTGATGATGTATTGCAAAATACACAGCTGACCAAATTACTACAGCTAGTCGTTCTATTTTCAAATTACATTATCTACTTAGCCAAATAAATAATTGGCCAATAAAAATATAATACGAGCCAGCCAGCTCCTATTACCGAAGGCTGGTGGCGGTGACACAATGATCCTGGCTGAAAATAACTTGCCGAGAGAACGCTCTTTCAATAAATAAGAATTAAACCTCTGAGTCCGGTAACGACCATCTAAATTGCTACTAGCGACACCGCTACTTTGGTATTCCCTGAGTACGTCTCTGTTTTTCTTTGAAAGAAAGCCTATGTGAAAGAGAGACATTTTATATATCGCGTTTAGTAAGGTGAGAAGTGTATAAAATTACATGTCAAAAATTTCAAGAAGTGATTGACGTTATGACAAAGCTGAGACTCTATTCGTACTAGTAGTTCGCCGCGAACTTTGATCATAACTTAATCACTGCTATTTAAACGTGCGTTTAAAAATTACCACCTCTGTGAAGCTGGGCATCTAGTGATATATAATATGATGCCCTGTACGTCTTATGTAATACTCAAAAGATAAGATTGTCTCATAGATGCCTCAGTGATAATTACTTCTTGCGAGTGTCGCCTGAACGTAATTGAGTTTCCTTGCTGCAACTGCAGTCGCGAATTGTGAAATTTTCATTAATAACGACTGAGCAAATTACTCTTGCAAGCGTAGAGTTGTGTTAATAATGTTCTTATTGGAACAGAAAACTTCTTTGAGCGAAGACTTCGGAACGTTTTCATTATCTTCTTTAAGCTTTAGTCAAACGGCTTTAAAATGACATGGAAAAATGATTCGGCGAGTTGTAATTAGTCACATATATGAAGATTATTTTTCAAAGGCTGACTGACAGGGAATGCAACTTAAAAGCTTCTCTTCTCTTTTTTTCTTTCTTTTTTTTCCCTACTTTCCTATCACATCTATACATATAATAAATAGCTCAATAAAGAAATACCTTAAGTAACTAAATAATAAGTATCAACCAACATGTGAGATGTTACATTAATGGCCGAAATATGATACACATAAACCAGTATAATAAGATTTATAAAAACCGCAATAAAGAAGGAGAGAGAGTTTTTATCAATGTATGCCCAGATGGCGAACCACAGTAATTTTCAATAGTTGTTAAGATCACAGAACAGAGAAATTATTCCTAATATATTTACAGTTCTATGTATAACACCACATTCAAGCTCTCTGCTTTATTGAGAGGTTCCAAAAGTTGACTGTTAGATAATGCTATTAGCATTAAGTCCGCCTTTTGTGCTTTACATTTTGTATTTTGTACAATAAAGGTTAAATAAATAAACACCATTATTACCTGTGGTACACAAATATTTTGATTTGATTTGATCTGAGAGTTAAGCTATGAACCAAAATGTTGTTAACAATAGTTACCTACTCAGCATTTACGTTGTGATATACTTCCTTATTCATAATGTCCACAAATTTACCATAATCCTACCTGATGTGGTAAATATGTAGTTTAAGAAACTCGTTAGTCATTCATATCCCATTCACTATCTCTGAAAATACTTCATCTCTATGTCTTAAAATACGTCTGCTGATATAAAAAAACAGTCAATTAATGCACAAATAAGATAATAAAAAGTAACTTACTTTCAAAAACAGTGAGCGTAGCAACAGCAGTCACCGCGTCCCCTACTCCGTTTTCCGCGACGCATTCGTATGTCGCATCGTCGCGGAGAGCCCGCACCGGCTCGATACGAAGCACCGCTCCGTTCGCCGCTGGGCCAGCCGCTGCGTCCATCCCGGACACTTGGTAGCGGGATTGCATGTCTGTGAAATAATATGAATGTGTATAACGCATAGATTTAAAAAAAAAAATTGCGTCACTTAAGATAGATGTAACATATGACATTAATTGTATGGGAACCGTGCGCGCCTTATGCGGGGGGTAAGGGCTGAGGTAAGGGAGGGTAGGAGGGGGGTCCGTCACCAAATACACATTATGGAATGAGTTCACAAACTTTTCTTATTGCAAAATCAAACAAAAATGACTTTATGATACAGGATTAAGGCTTAGTACAAATGCACTGTATTTCCACTCCGACCAACTAAGCAGTCTGAGCCTATTAGACCCAGGGGTCATGAGAGCTTATTTAGTTGTTTCCAGTTTGGTTAGGACATTGCAGGCTTGATTCACCTGACTGTCTGATAATAAAGATGATTCTGTGCTTCGGAATGCACGTTAAGCCGTTGGTCCCGGCTGCCATCTGGTAGTCGTTAAAGGAACCATGTTAAAGGCCGGAAGAGACTTCCAACGAACTCTGACACCAGGGTGTGCATGGTCGATTGACCGTCTCACCTACACAAAAAGATGATGAGCCTGAGCAGGAAATAATTAAGTTTCCATGTATATTCTCTAGCAACAGAAAAAAGTTCACATTCGTAAAAAAGTTCGAAGTGTACGTACGGTATTGCCGTTTGTAATGTTTGAGCGTAGGTTTTGTTCTGGTCTGGCGATAAAGATACCTTCTCGTTCTCAATCCGATTGTTATTTACCAAGTATTATATATATTATACTAGCTGTTGTCCGCGGCTCCGCCCGCGTGGTACTCGGTTATATCGCGTCCAAAAGTAGCCTATGTTTGACCTCAGGTGGTTAGCTACATCCCTACCAAATTTCATCACAATCGGTCCAGCAGTTTAGCCGTGAAGAGGTGACAGACAGACAGACAGACAGACTTTCGCATTTATAATATTAGTATGGATATGGATATTAGTATAATTACTAATATATATAAGTAAATAGGATACATAGGTCAGACGTCAATCGCTCAATTGGACCATGATTAATAGCGTACTCTGGGCTCTGAAGCGTAAGCTGAAGATGGGGTTATCGTAAACTTGCCACAAAGTTAATTCGTCACGAAAAAAAGTATGCGTAAACTTGCCACACTTTTATTTTTTTATAGTTAATTCGTCACAGTCTAATATTTAGTATAGTAAATTCGTCACACTGATTATTTTTGTACAGACAGCAAGAAAATTAAACAAAAATTTAAATAACAACATTTATTTCTTTCATCACAGTTTTGGGATATTAACCTTACCTACATCTATTACAAAAATCACAGTTCTATCTGAATGATTTACTTAAATATTACGTACAAATATAACCAAAGAAGAAGCAAACAAAAATAAATTTGCTGTTAATTTCTAGGAAGGTTCTCAAAATTTACAGCTGTTTTATTTAAAATATTATGTAACAATTTGTAAAAATCACAGTTCTCTTTATAAATAGAAAGCGGCTGATTTGCCTAGGTAACATGCACAACCTACCTACTACCTACCTACCTTATTGATATACCTTACGTGTATAACATAAAAAAAAAACAAAATATATCTACTTAATGAATCACAGATAAAATCACAGTATTTTTTGTCATAATTCATCACTTGCCTTCCCCTAAAATCAAAGATTAAAGTCGTAATTTAAAACTTAAGTATAGGATTAACTACATCTATGTAACAAATTAGAACAACCTACAATAAAACAATAGTAAAAAGAACTTTTATTATATAAAGTAAAGATATTGCTTTTTGTTTATAACATTAGTTTTCCTTTGAAATCATACATTAAAATTATTAATTTAAATCTTAAATGTAGAATTAACTACATCCATGTTACATTTCTTTAAAATGCTGCATATAAGAAATTTTCAATATAAATTCAGACAGGGGCATGTTATTATAATTTTCTAAAAGAGTTTTTAACTCCCTGTCATATGCAATTGACCTGCGCGTTCTTAAGTTTGATGGTATGGCTAGATTCAATTTTTTTATTTTAGTATCTACATAATCAGCTTCCTTTTTGAGTGTTTCCAGAAACTGAAGCATTCTAGGTTTTTTTTGAGGCATCATATTGTTCAAACGCTTATGCCATGCTTCTGCGAGATTTATTGTCCTATGACGAGAACCATGTATATTCCAAATAAATTGTATATTTTTATTTTCTAACCACTGGGATACGAAATAATCATTAAATGTTGTTACTGTTTCACTCTGTGGCGCATCTTCCATAATCCACAACCAACCGTCTTCAATGTCTTCTAGCTTTACATGCGCCAATGCAGCACACAAAGCCAAGTGTCTCTTTTCGTTGATGCTGTTCATATTTAAGGCGTGAGCTTTTTTAGCCAATGCTTGTTTGAAGTGGAAGTTACATCCTTGTAGTTTAATATGTGGAAACATTTTTTTTATGACGTTGATAACTGCAATTTCAAAATCGACAATCATTGTCACCGGGTTCCAATATGGCAAATTTTTCTTGAGAGCAATAAAAAGTCGCTCATAAGACCGTTCTTGCTTATTAGGCATTAGAACGTATATGAGAGGAACTACGTTTGTAAAGTTTTCGTCACTTCTCACATCACCATGTATGCAGTAAAGCTGATAAAATGGTTTACAGCAGCTTGAAAAAGTTCCATCCGAAAAATATGTTCGAATATTTCTTACAGCTTCACGAGCTGTCTCAGTACAGAAAGCTATTATTCTGTTCTCAGGATCACTGTCGTCGTCAAATAATAAAAAACAATCTGTATATTTGAACGGGATTATTACATCTTCACATTTAGCAAAATGTGTTTTGGGTACGTTTAATTCACGATTCCTTACGATATAAAGTGATCTTGAAAAGTGTTTAAATTTCGGTAAGGCACTTAATAAATCGTAACCCGCGTCTTTTTTTGGTTGAAAAACTTCTTCAAATAGTTGAGGCATAGGTGTGCTGGTGTTTGCTGCTGCTTCTTTACAAAGATTCTTTGTCTTGATAATCTCTGTTTTCACTACATTTGGTTTACACTTATGAGCCGCTTCATGCAAAACTCGAACGCTATGATTCTCCGAAATTTTTATACTTGCACTGCATGCACGATTCGTACATCTCCAAACAGTTCCAAGCTTAGTTTCCCGATGAAAGGTGTACATATAACCACCTCTCACAAGCATTCTCCGTCCCCTTTCAGTTTTCGTAAATGTGACCTGAAAAGGTGTTGAAATAGTATCATAAATTTATCTATACTTAATACTATAAAGAGGAAAAAAAGCTACTGGACGGAATTTGATAACTCTTTCAATATAAGAATACTCTTTACTCTTAACAACAACGGAAATAAATGCCGCAATTGAAGTCACGGGAAATAGTCAGCATTTTATAAAATCACCATAAAAATTACTACATGCTTTAAAACTAAACGGGTATAGTATAGAAATTTGTAACTGTGTTTGTCTACAGAAAACAATAAGCATAATACATGTCAAATTTCACAATGTATGATTAATCACACCACCGCTGGCGTCTGAGCCGTCGGCCATTTTGTTTAAAGTTTGTCATGCGTCATGTCTAGTTAAGACAAGCAGCATAAAACGGTATGATTTAAAATTATATCTAAAGTTTTAAACTGTACCTTTGCTAATAAATAAAATAAGAAATGTGACTCTTTTATTCAAATATTTATTTAATTATAATTAATAGTTCGTATTAGATCTAGTGCAGTTTAACTTGCAGATTATAATTACTAGAATCAATTAAATAAACACTTGATTAAATTGACATTGCTGTGAAAATAATGAGGGGTCAGTTAAGTATTAATTTTGTTTTAAAACCATAGGCTATCTAAAGTTAAATTAAATAAAATCATTGTTTAATAACTGTTATTAAAATCGAACTCCTTTTATATAAGAGCATTTGAGAGATAAAATAATAAACAAATAGCACATATTTTTTTTTGTATAGAATTAAATTTAAAAATACTTACACCATGTCCTCCCGTACTTGTTCCCGGCTGATTATCCATTTTTTCAAAGATGCACAAATTACAACATTTAAAATTGCACAGTAATTTTGCAAAACACGTCACCACCCTCTCGCAAGGTCATGTGAGTCACTGGACTGATAACAAGAATGCATTGACCGAAAGGGTTAGTTGTTACATTTAGAAAGAGATAGTTGCAGCGAGCGAGAGAGATAAAAGCATGTGCAGGAGTGCTACCTAGCTGTCTGATTGTAAATTTTCTCATCCTCATATAAAGGATTATTTAAAAAGCACCAACAGCCTCCTAGGGTATGAATGAACTCAAGATAACTATCAACATTTTGCAGCTAAAAAAAAAATGATGTCCTATTTGAATTGATCAAGTGATCATTAATTTATTCAATAATAATTCATACATTGCATTCCAATACATAGATCACATGACAATAGAAAAATAAAATTGAGTAATATAGAAAATTAAATTATATAATTTGGCCATCATTAAATTCAAATAAATAAACCCCTGTATGTAGTTGAATACTTTAGACATTTGTAGTAAATAAATGTATTTAACTTGTTGTCCGCTTCAGTTCCGCCCATGGTACATACCTTCATCTTTACAAGAGTGGTTTTTTTTTGTAAATCTAACCTGTCGTCATGTCATAAAACCAAATAAACAAACTCTTCGGCATTTTTCATATTAGCGTAGATTTAAACCACTAAATAAATAAATCACTTTGCTTGCTGTCGGTACTTTGCTAATTGTGGCAAATTAACTATAACGCATACCTACCTGTGACGAGTTAACTAATACTTTTTTATGCATGTGACGAATTAACTTTGAATGTATGGAGTTTTAAAAACGTGACGAATTAACTATGTGGCAAGTTTACGATAACCCTGAAGATGCAACCGGGAAAAACACGCTAGAGCGAAGATATAAAAATAAATATATAGTATATAATCATAATATGAAATAAGGCCGGGAAAGATGAGCGCACAGTTATTTTAGCCTATTTACGCTGGTGATACCACAAAATGGACAGTACTGATACCTGAGTGTCACTAGCGTGATATTACTAGTAAGTACTATTATTTATTGTTAGGTTTAAATACATAATATAATTAAATAGATAGACAGGAATACGAAGCCATTTTATCCTCGAATTTATATGTACCTACTTATAGATTAGTCTTTACAATAAAATTCTCTTTTGAAATTCTGTCTGGAAAATTGGTATGCATTAATGCCCGATATATGTCTAATCTATTAGTCACAGTTTACTTAAGTTCCATAAACAAGAGCAACATTATAAAATTATTTTTACTCGCTCTTTCAAATAACAGCACTGAATACGATAAAGTGAACTAATCTTAATGAGCTGGTATCCATAGGTCCTCTAGGCTATGGCCAAATGTTAAGTACCAAATCTGTTAATAGATTTGCAGTTAAATCAGAAAATTGCGTTGTTGCAGTCAGAGCATGAATCTTGGAGCGCGGTAGTGGCACTGCAACATATACATTAGCTTCAAATTTAGAATGTAATTAATGTTTAGTGTATAACCCAAGGGAAAACTAAAATATTTTGGTCCAGTTTTCTAGATACACCAACTGCATAAATAACTTTGTAATCCCATATAAATATAGAAGATAACAAAGTTACATTCGCAGTGAACGAATCAGTGTGCCTGCATACTTATACTTCGCCCGCGTTATCAAGAGGCAATATGTATGTCGTAAAGTAGTTCTCTGTAATCTACAAAAAGAAATGAGATACCATCAAAAACAATAAAATTATAAAAATTCCAAGTCTCGCTTAGTTGTTCTACCGTCAAAAGTTGTGAGATCCATGTAGTACCAAGCCGGTTAATTTATTTAGTCCCTTCTCGGTTATCACTACATAGTATAAAACAAATTCGCTTTCTCTGTCCCTATATCCTTTTGTATGCTTAAATCTTTAAAACTACGCAACGGATTTTGATGCAGTTTTTTTTTATAGATAGAGTGTTTTAAGAGCAAGGTTATTATGCTCATACAAAGCCGGGGCGGGTCGTTAGTTGCGTAATAAGCTAACCTAACAACATCTTATAGTGACTATAGCCATTTAAAAAATCTGTAATGTTTTAAATTACCAGGATGACTTGCCAATCGCACGAAATCATCTAATTAATTATAATTAATAGGTATGTATTATTAGTGAGATAGTAATGTGTTTTCACGCGATGGCGATATATATATTTTTCAGAGTGAAAGAGACACGATGTTCAATGCTTATCGTCACTCTAAAAAGTAATAACTCATTCCATTTGTATAATTGTTACGTCTATTTGTTGCCATTCTGACATTACAGCAGGCAAAATTAGTGAAGTAACAGATTCGCGTAGCATCGATATATCGAGAATACGTTGAAATATTATTGTTATTTTTTTTATGGTTTTTATTAATCTTTGATTTCATTACACTATTTAAATTTAATCATAATGTAAGGTTTATATCTGTATGGGCTGGCATGGTCTGACATAAAGAATTCTATTTATTAAACTATTAAGTCACAAACAATGCGTTGTCAGTGCCGGACTAGTTCTGGCGGTGGTGGTAATTAGTCAGACACGACACGATAAGTATATCATGAAACAATATGAAAAAATAACCAGAAGTCGAAGCAAGCAGGAGCATGAGTAAAATGGCCTGAGATGACTGGTTTCACTTGTGATTCCAGGATGCCGGTCAGGCTCAAGGGTCAGGTCTATTATCTACTCTTGCGTCACAGAGGCCACCATTGGGCCCTCTAAGGCCTGGCATCATTGCTCCTCTCCTCCTCACCCATATATTTTTCAGGCATTAGGTATTTTCCCCACTAATAAATACCCCTAGAAACAAGTAAGCTTTCCACAGCTTAACCTATTTTCATTGAACATTTTATTTTGTACTGTGGACGAGATGCGTTGTCATTTCAGACCCCACTCGAGTATATATTTTTGCAGGCATGCGGTTTGTTTCCCCTTTCACCCCCACAAGTTACAAACGGCTCAACCGATTTTCATCAAACATATATCTAAAACACTCGCACATAAGTCACCGTTAGTACAAAAAACTAAACTGAAATCGCTTTATCCATTACTACAGACAGATACGTCAAACTTATAATACCCCTCTTTTTGGGTTAAAAATAGCGTGAATGCCACTATTATGATTTTGTAGTCCATTGGACTTTGAAAATCCAATTATCTGATTTTTCTTAACCATCTCTCTGGGTTTGACGTTAAAACCCACGTCTAGTTTTACTTCAACAGATGTCACAGAGAGATAAGAAAACCAGGCATTTCGTTTTTTCTTTTCGATCTCGAAGATTGTCATATAATAAGTAAACATTTTTAGTAAGACGTTACAAACAAGAATAATTGGCATCTTCCGGAATTTAATGGTAACACTAGCAATTTCGGAAACTGGTTAATTCTGCTTCATTAATTTCCCGTTGACATTTATAATTAAACCCGAATTTTAATCCAAACTTGCCTTCTAACTTCGTTTATCGATACTTGACGAAAGAAACGTAAGAGCAACAACACTATGCTTAGCACATGTTCTTGACTGAATAATATTTTTTTCATTCAAAATGGCGTTGAATTTGCTGTAGTATTTTACATAATATAAGGCTTTAACTTGTATAAAACGTAAAAAGAAGTATCAGGAGAACTCATATTTGGATTTATACAATTATTTTTACATATTGTGAAGGCATAAATCGGCATTAATACCCAAAAATGATTTTTTTTTGTTGTCCTTGTATATACTCCGCAATAGACATTAGTAGACTGTGAACCCAAGGATGGCATACACGTAAATATCGTGTATGAGTGGTAAGACAGTTTAGCTTGTCATGCTACTTCTATTAGAGCCGCGTTCCTAGTTCTATGGTATAACGTGATCCATTTTCAAATTACAAAATACATCAATGTTTACGAGTCTAATAATTATGTTCCTTTGTCTTTGGGACTACATAAACCATAAATCTGGTAAACCTTTTTTTGCCAAAAGCATTTGGTCTGATTATCCGATTCATAGCACCTGGAAGCGAATCCACCAACAAGAGCACTTTTGTTCTTAAAATTTTATATAGAATAGTCATTGCGGCCGAATAATTTAACCAGGATGTCCTACGAATATTTTTTTTATCTTTATTTAAATTTAAAATAGTCAATAAACAGAATTTCGTACAAAAAAATGATGAAAGAAAGAAAGAAATTAGGTCAAAACGATAAACACAAAAAATCATAATAACATTTACACGTCCTTCCGAACGAAAACGTTAAGCATTATAAATGTACACCATTTTTACTACGCTATCCCCACGGCGATTTGTCTGTTAAGCGGATCCGTTATTATTTCCCAGTAAAAAAACTAAAAACTACAGTATTAATGCATCTGTTCTTTTGTTAAGCATCCTTGCACTTTGCATTTTTCCCGCCCAAGATTGTCGTGGCGGCACAACTTCGGTGCATTTGCGAGCTGTGTGACTCTTGTCTTCGGGGAATAAAGTTTGAATTGGCGTGCATCAACGGCGGTTGGGAGTTGTGAAAGTTGGTAGAATGTGGAGCGACAGAGCTAAATCGCCACTCGTGGTAAGTGCCAAGAAAATGTATTTCACAACAAGTGAGAATAATCGTTGTCTTGCAGTCCTGGTTTTAAGAACTTAATGGGTTTGCGTGGCTCGATCGCGGTACTGATACCATAGTTGGGAGTGGACATGCGGTTATGCAATTTGTTGTTGAAAGTTGGACACACACACACACAATGCAATGAAATATGCACAAACACAAACAATAAATTGAAATAAGTAAATACAAGTTGCCATATACTTAACATCTTAATCGAATGTAAATAAAGATACTTCTGAAAGAGAACATTCAGACACAGTGAAACTACCATACTTGTTTACAAAGTATCTCGCATTCTCATGATCTCTACTCTAAGCCCACTTGAAAATCATTTCAACTCGAACCAATTCGGTAAGAATTCAATTTTGAGTGAGTCTTCACAAAAATAGAACTCCTGTACCCCTAACAAGAGATTTTATAAACGCAGACGATAGCGACTGCGTTAGCGACCTATATAATACAGCACCCTTGGCAAATAAAAAGGTAAGTACTAAGAAATTCCATAGAAAATTGCGAAGAACAAAAACAACAAAAAGACAAAGCGTCTGCGTTCATGAAATCTCGTGGTAGACGCACTTGTGTCGATGCTATCGCTAATCTCTCGCTTCGTATCATACAAGTACACCTAGAAGCGATATGAATATAAGGCGTCTTTCCACCCAATCGCACAATAAAAGCGACAAGTCACGTCTCGTCGCGTGATTGACAGCCGCTCCTCCATGATGGATGATGCTGACTCGATCTGCGGAGAAATCTCACGTAATGTGGTCCCTTATTGGGACAATATTGGGATGGAAAAATGTATAGTTTGTAGTTGCAGTACCTACTATAAGAGGCTCTATTTTCCTATCAAGTGTAAGCTATTATGATTTATTCAAAAATATATGTATGTGATCTGGTGTACATATATTTTGAAAATTTCTTTAAATGTCTCTTTTAACTCTTTTTGAAAATGCTGTTGTTGGTTTAATTCACACTACTAGTCGGAGAGAGCTAGTCACCTCTTAGGATAACCATGGCGTGATGTTTGATATTTATCTTCATGTTTATTATTCTGGAGCTAGCTCATCTCTATGTGCTTTGTTCTCATCTGTCTTTTTTTTATTATCTAGGAAGATAATAAAAAAAGAGAGATTTAAAACAAAAATAAGATTAATTGACTTGGTGTGTTCAGAAACTTCGTTCGCGATGCATGAACTGCGGTGACGTGTCTGAAGACGTGACGTCAATACTAAGCCGATCTGTAAATACTAGGAAGTTTGTTCGTTTGTTTGTACAACTGAAGCAGAGCGAGTGAGGCTTCATCACATCACACATAATTTCTTATACTGTATGTACTTCCATGAATATTACCATAATATTCTCCTGTAGTTTACAAAATCTCGCATTTTCTTCTTATAGATCATACGCACCGTATTGAACACTGCATCCGTACTTGTCACGCACTCCATCATCTTCTATACTAATTATAAGTGACCAATATCCTAACCGCCTACGAGTCAATCTGTAGTTGGAGTATGCTAAATTCCAAGAAAATTTCCAAGCGATACTCTGACTGACTAGAGATACCAATTGTAATTCTTGTAAAGGGTCTTTGCAATGAATTGGAAAGAAGAGGCACAAGACAGGGAAGCATGGAAGAAAAGAGAGGAGGCTTTGCCCAGCAGTGGGACACATACAGCTAGAAAAAAAAGTATATGTTTGTATGCCAAATTTGACAAATATGTGTTGAATCGTAATTATAAAAACGTTTGTACACACATTTCAGAAATAAATGATTCTTATTCTTACTTTTGGCCTGCGAAGCTATACAGCTTGGGTGTGATCTGGATGAAAGACTGAGGGTAGGCAAAACTGAAACGTCTGTAGTATGCACCTAATAAAGTACATTAAGTCCGCCTTTGTGCCTCTGGTTTTAAGTAAAGCTTTTATATGTAATTTTATTATTTTGTGGTGCAATAAAGAGTATTTTTGTATTGTATTGTATTATCACATCAATTACTATAATCTATAATACAGCCGAAATAACAAAAGTCATAAATTTCGCCCGACGGCTGTATGATCGGGAGTCACGCACCATGTGTCAAACTATCGGAAAAACAATGACAATCCAATAACAATAATTCAACATGGCGGGAAATATTTTGTGAGGAACTCGGCTTCTGTACGAGTTATCCACTATGAGTAGGTGTATTTGTTGCTGTTGTATGGTATTTTTGTGTCAAGTTTTTTCGTGTCGATAATTATTAAGTATTTGTAAAATTCTTAATTGAATTCGGTGCTCCGCAGATTTCAAAAAATATAGTTCACAGAAAGAACGACTTGGAAGAGTTTCAACGCAAAGAGCGCGGGCTCTTTTTATATCCGATAGATATTTAAAATAATAGGTTTAAAATTTTTGAGAAAGTTTTAAGTAACACAAAATTTTATAATGATAATATTATTTAATTTTCAAATAAAAACAATAAAAAACAATCAACACATCATTATAAATTAATTGTTACATAATCTGCAAAAAATTTCATGGCCTATCAACACAAATCTAGACGATTTTACTTAAAATTTAAACAGTAATGGATTACTTTTGCAAATATCAAAGCCAAATAGCCAATAGCTGTTGCCTGCGGCGCTTCTGCGTGGGAGGCTGATTTAAAGCTCAAAACGAGCTTAATCTAGGATAGTCAATTTGAGTACTCTCTTATTTTCATGTAAAAATACTTTTGAAATTAAATATATAAAAGAGAAACAAATAAATATGAATATTTAAAGAAATATCGAACCTTATGATGAAACATAAAGTCGAATCCCTAATAAAAGTGAAAAAGAATGGGACACATAATTCAAAGGCAAACCGACCGATGAGTAACTGCGGCGCATTACTTCCACTATTTTTATTCGCGATTGAAATGTAAAACCCGGGCTCTAGGGCCATAAATATCTGGGCCGGTAACGACGACTATAAGCCTGAGGCAATGAGCCGAAAAAAGTATCGGCCACGCACGCGAAACTTCCTCTTGGGTAGCTGTCGGTTGACGATGAATCGACAAAAATACGTATACGTATCATACTTTATTTTTTTCTCTACTGACATGTTAGGATCTTGGCGTTTTCCCGGTTGCTTTCTAACCCTTACGGCAATAGAGCACGAGTCCAACAAAAAGTAGATAAAACTAACTAACGTATTGTCACGAAACGGCATATTGTTTCAAACTAAATATTATCCTGATAAATTGTTTTAGTCTCATTAACATAACAGTATTATGATAATGAATCTAAAATGTTGGCTGTGGCAAACCTAACAATGCAACAATAATGAATGACCAGAATTCTATCTATGACGATTTTATATATGAGGCATCAAAATACACTAAACAATACACATTTATAACATTGTTTAATAAAACCAGCTGGATAAAGTTAATGAACTGTATTTAATTTATTTAGTACAAACACGTCTATACAGAAAAATGGCACAGCGGGAAGAGAGCGCAACACCAGTTGCCAGCCTATAAAAATACAAAGTGTGTTGCCATATTTATGTTTAAAAGTTCCTTAAACATAGTTGGGCCAGGGCCATGCTAATACTTAATAACAAAATAAGATAAAGAAACTAGCAATTATGCAATTTACAAATAATAATTTGTTAATAGTGGTTGACTTATGTAATACTAAGCAAAGTTTAAAAGCTTAAACTTTAAAAATAGACTTTGAAAAAACTTAATTATAATTATAGTTAACATTTAACAATTTGAAGTCTTGATTTGAGTTATACAAAACATTAAGTTAATGGCAATAGACTTAATTTTCTAAAGGATCTTGTGTAAACCTTTTTATTAGGAAATTTTATTTCAGCTACTCTAACTTTTCCGTCAGGACCGGGAATAGTCTTAACAATGCGTGCCATTGGCCACACTAATGAAGGTGTATTATCACTTCTAACAATAACAAGATCACCTTCTTTCAAATTTGACTGAACATGATGCCATTTAGGCCTGCTTTGCAGCTGCGTTAAATAGTCTTTTGACCAAATTCTCCAGAAATCTTGTTTAATTTTAGTTAACATCTGCCAAAATTTCAACCTAGTTATTGGGGTGTTTGAAAGGTCCATTTCTGGAGGGCTTGTCATAGCGGTGCCTATAAGAAAGTGGCCAGGCGTTAAATATTCGAAACAAGAAATATCAGAGCTCATGGGAATCAAGGGCCTCGAGTTCAAGACTGCTTCAATTTCTGTAATGATAGTATAAAGTGCTTCAAAGGTAAGCGTGATATTTCCAACAATACGCTTAAAGTGGAACTTAAAGCTCTTCACCCCCGCTTCCCAGAGTCCGCCAAACTCCGGTGAATAGCTTGGTATAAATTTGAAGAATATATAGTTAGGTATACAATAATGATCAATAGCATCTTGATGCGATTTGGACATAAATAATTCATAAAGGCCACTTAATACATTAGTTGCGCCTTTAAAAGTTTTGGCATTATCACAAAAAATTTTCTTTGGTAGTCCTCTCCGAGAAACAAATCTCTTGAGGCATGCTAAGAAGGCCTCCGTTGTAAGCTCGCTAACTAATTCCAGGTGGATGGCCTTTGTGGAAAAACATACAAATAATGCAACATAACCCTTTGTACTAATGGTTTTCTTAACCTGGATACCTTAACATTGAATGGTCCACAAAAATCCACACCCACTACATTGAAAGGCCTAACATCAATTAACCTTTCTTGAGGGAGAGAGCCCATCAGCTGCTTAGCAGAGGCAGCTTTTAAACGGAAGCACTTAATGCATTTATTGACTACTTTCTTGACTTCACGGATGCCACTTATTAACCAAAATCTTTGTGAAAGAGAACTTAAAACCAATTTTGCTCCAGCATGTAGCAACCGGAGGTGCTCATTTTGAATTATAATATTTGTGAGATGATTTGACTTGGGCAATATAGGGGGATGTCTTTTATCATACGGAAGGTTTGTAGAATTTTGAAGTCTCCCACCAACCCTGAGTACATTATTTTTATCCAAAAAAGGATGTAAATTTACAATGCCAGATTTTGTTGGTATGTTATTTTTAAGAAAATTAATTTCCCTGGAAAAATACTGTTTTTGTGTACAGCGTATAATCACCAGTAAGGCATTGTAAAGCTCTTCTGGTGTTAATGGACCGTGATTCTTACCTACACTAGTCTTAGAGCAGTTCTTACTAAATCTCAGAATATATGCAACTACTCTTTGCAATTTATTTATACTAGAATATTTGTTAAAAAAATTATTAGGAAATGACTCTTCATTTGAAATAACGTCACAAAAATTAGCTACCAACATTGATTCAGTTTCTGTATTGGATTGTGGTATGGGCAAACCATGATCTAAAAGTGTGTGTTGGAAGTTACTATCGGACAACTCCTTAGGACCATACCACCAAAGTTCATTAGCCTGTAATTTATGTGGGTCACAGCCTCTAGATAATATATCAGCAGGGTTATTATCAGTATTAATATAATGCCATGTGAATCCAGCAGTTAAATTTTTGATTTCTTCAACTCTATTTTTTACATAAGTATTGGCCTTATGAGGTGATTTAATCCAAGCTAGAGCAATTTGTGAATCACTGTACAGATAGACATTTAAAACTTGAAAGCGTGAGCTAAGAGTGAGCCATACCCTATTTATAAGCTGTGAAAGCAAAAGTGTACCATTTAATTCTAATTTTGGTATAGTAAGTGTTTTATTTAATGGAGCAACACGAGACTTTGAGCACAATAAATTAACATGTGCTGTTCCATCTGAATTTAATATTCTTACATAAATACAACATGCAAATGCCTTTATAGAAGCATCTGCATAACCTATTAGTTCTATTTTTGCCAAATTAATTGAATTTACACATCTAGGAACAATTATTGAGTTCATGACAATCAAGTTATGTAAAAATCTATTCCAAGTTTGAAGTTTATCATAAGGTAGTGTTGCATCCCAATTTATATTTGTTGACCACAGATCCTGCATGAATAATTTAGCCGTGAGAATTACAGGTCCAATTAAGCCCAATGGGTCATACATTTGGCCAATGAAACTTAAAATCTTTCTCTTAGTTGTCAATTCTGTAAAGTTTATTGGTGGACAAGAAAATGTAAAGTTATCGTTTAAAATATCACACTTTAATCCCAATGTTTTAACTAAATTGTTTTTATTAATGTCTAAGTTTTCAAAATATTTATCATCCCGAGGCAAATCATTCAAGGTAAGCGGATAATTTGAACACCATTTATGTAGCCTGAAGCTGCCCTTTTGCAAAAGAGATATGAGCTCAGATTTTAGCTCTGTGAGTTCAGATATTTTGTCTGACCCACAGATAATGTCATCGACATATGTGCTTGTCATCATAGCTCGGGCAGCCAAAGGATACTGATCTTTATACCTGTGAGCTAAATCTATGAGGCAACGTGTAGCCAGGAATGTAGAAGCCTTTAAACCATATGTAACAGTTAACAAACGTAAACAGCTAATAGGTAGACTTGGGTGCTCGCGCCAAAGAATATTTTGAAGGCAAGTTTGCTGTGGGTTTACTAAAACACCACGAAACATCTTCTTTATGTCACAGGTAAGAGTATAAATGAATGTTCTCCACAAAATCAAGATTTCAAAGAGATTATTTTGCACAACTGGACCATTCAACATTAAGTCATTCAAAGACAAACCGTCCCTAGAACGCATGCTTCCATCAAAAACAACTCTTAGTTTTGTAGTGAGACTCTGTTCGTTCAGAACAGCATGATGAGCCAAGAAGTACACATTACCCTTTTCAAGACTGCTAATATCCACCTCCTCAGCATGCCCCAAAGAAATGTACTCATTGATGAAATTTTTATATTTTTCTAAATAAATAGGATTGTGTTTAAACCTTTTCTCCAATACTAAAAATCTCTGAAATGCTACCGAGAATGAATCTCCAATCTGTAACTGTTCCATATCTTTAACTAAAGGAATGGCAACCTGATATTTGCCATTTTCCAAAATTACAGATTTTTGAAAAAGTTTTTCACATTTATTAAACTCTTTAGAGAACTTTGTTACAGATTGTGGAACACTCTCAGAAAGCCAAAATTGTTCCATGACATCTTCTAACTTCAATGTGTTAGATATAGCTAAATTTGTAACAAGATTTTGATTAGGATATGCTGACGGCAAAGTACCACCGATGGTATAACCGAATAATGTATTTTGCAAGAGCAAGCTGTTTTGAATTTTAACCTGTCCTTTTAATAAAATTTTAAAGTAAATGTCAGCTCCCAAAAGAATAGAAATTTCAGATGGTACATTAAAATTAACATCAGACAACTTAATATTCTCTGGAATTCTAACACCAGAAATGTCCAAATAATTTTGCGGTAGACATGATGTAATAGAATCAACAACATGGCATTCGACATTCAAATGTACATTATTTACTGGAGAGTGTAACTTCAAATTAACAGATGGGCTATAGAAATTATTTTTATTTCCTATGCCAGTGATGCAAGTATTTTTTGAATTAACCTTTAAGTTCAATTGTTTTACAAGAGAAGATACCAGAAATGATGTACATTTGAATGTCGAATGCCATGTTGTTGATTCTATTACATCATGTCTACTACAATATCACTATATAAATTCACTATATTTATACTTTGGATGAAGGACCACACGCCAGCATGTTTAATAAAACCAGCTGGATAAAGTTAATGAACTGTATTTAATTTATTTAGTACAAGCACGTCTATACAGAAAAATGGCACAGCGGGAAGAGAGCGCAACACCAGTTGCCAGCCTATAAAAATACAAAGTGTGTTGCCATATTTATGTTTAAAAGTTCCTTAAACAAACATAACTGTAGACTTTACAAGAACTTTTACATAGATAGATAGATAGATATACTCTTTATTGTACCATTATCATACAAATTATACATGTTGAAAACAAATACAAACAATGTGTACAAAGGCGGACTTATTGCTAATGCAATTTCTTCCAGCCATCCTTAGGGTGGATAGGAACAACGTGGAAAAAATGCGGTAGGTGGTACCAAAACAAATATGAAATAAATAATATAATAATCTGTGTTCATTGTATGTTGTATTTGTATCATATTCTGTGTTCGGGATCGAATCTGTATAATGTTAAGTAATTTAGCATCAGGCACAGGTTGCAAGTCAAGTATACATGCCACTAAATATTTGTGAGCGGTCACCTTCTTAGTCCTAGCGTGTTTCCCGGTTACATCTTCAGCTTACGCTTCAGAGCCCAGGGTACGCTATTAATCATTGTCCTGATTTGGCGGAACTAGTTATTACAATGGAGCGACTGCCGTCTGACCTCCGTAACCCTTTTTATAGGGAAACCAGACCCACAAGAACATGACCCAGCCCGCGTGTGTCAGTGGCCAACACTGTCAGATTTTTCAGGCTACCTAAGCATCTGACATAGCCTAACGACTGCCATCTACAGATGACAGCCGGCACCAACTGCTTAACGTATCTTCCGAAGCACGGAGGAGCTCAAGATAGAAATGCCACTAATGGCGACCAATCCAAACATGGCCGCACACTATCGTTACGAACACGCACGCCGCACTAAGCTATCGAGCTCCTCGGCGTGCGATCACCGTAGACTATTATAACATTTGTGGTTCCTTCAGGGAGTCACTGGCGCGCTGCTAAATCGTGTTCTATATTTCGCCACAGTATTCATGAATTTCACTGCCTCTTACACCTAGCAAATTAAGAATGACACTAATCAAATCCCTAATAATGTGTTGAAGGAAGAAAAAAAAAAACAAAAGAATAAAATCGATAACAATTTTATTCAAAATAAGCAAACCAAAATAATATATTGTCCGACACAGAAACACTAATAAACAAAAATACAGGGCGAGGTTCGTTCGCCCTATTCTAGTAAGCACTGATACTCGTATTTGGCGGCAGAAATATGTGAAAGTGAGGTATCTATGTAGATGATCTTTGTATAATGGTGTATCTCATGTATCTATTAAATATAAACATACATACATATAATCACGTCTTTATCCCATACGGGGTAGACAGAGCCTAGAGCCATAAGACCTTAGACCACGTTTAGCATAATGGTAGTTGAAACAGGAAATCAATAGTGATGGGTTGCTAGCCGCATCGCCTATGTCATGATTTCCCCATTCGGAAATTCGGAATTCCCCCCTGTAAATATAAATATGAATATATCTTAAATAAAAAAATAATTGTTATTATTAATATCAAATTAAATATTGAATATAAATATTAAATATGAATGGTATAATGCAGAACAAAAAACAAACTGTCTACGACTTGTATATACAGAATAATTTGACTAACAAAATACATAATAATATGATCTATTGACGCGACCCGCCCCACATCACGCCTTAAATAGTCTGATCATTTCCAAAGAAAAATGGGAACGGTGTATCATTTGCCAGAGCCCCATAAAAGAATGATAGTGGGGATCACACCTCCACTGCCTCCATCTCATTTGATATTCAATGTGCTTTATTAGAGCTGATAAATGATTTCTAGGATGGAATCTATCACGGAAATGTCAGAGAGAAACTTTTGTTTACTGTTTTACACATAGATTTATTACATAACACGTAGTGTATAATGCAGAATAATAATAGGCTTATTATACAATAAATCAATGGTATTACAAAAAGTAAGTATAAGTTAAATGAAAAATACAGAAATTAGTTCCTTTGTTTATTATAAGGCGTATAGAGTAGGCCATTTCTTGCTGTGTTCTCTCATCTTGTAATAAACGATTAACAGTTATGATTACGTTAATTCAAATAGAGGCGTATCTCATCAAAAACACTTCTTGACTTTAAATCTTTTAACTACTGCATAAGGAACGTCAGATAGGCGGCCAGTCTTATATAGAAATATTCTAAATTATTATATTTCTTAGTACCAAATGATAAATAATTTATAAAAATAGAGCAGCTACGATTTCACATTTCTATGCTCAAAGTACTGCTTCAGATTATAGAGTCGATTTCTATAGCTTTTCTAAAACAAATGCAGCCAAGTCGCTCAAGTATAAACAAGAAACATGGCGACAATCCGTCGTGTCACAACAAAAAGATTTACTTACAAAAACGGCCATTGTTCTTTCCATCGCGCAGTTTTTCCAGTGGCCGGTGATGGATGGAGGCGACAGACGAACAGATAACAGGGAATACTTACATATAAATTGTAATGTTGGTCGGTATTACGGAGAAATGTTAGTTACTAAATATACTTTATTACAGGCAGTACTATAAGGGGTGACTAAGTGACTAATAATAGAGGAAAACAAAAACGAATAATCAACTACTTGTACAATTTTTATGCTGGTGGCGGACAACTTTATCACATCTGATTTACGCAGACAATACATGGCAATATGGTTTGGGATGCCAACGGAAAAACGATAGTATGATGATGATATAAATTGAAAAAAGTTTATATTAAAAGTAACAAAGTTTTCTTTAATCTGATAAGTATACACCTATATTAATTAGTGGTAATTAAATTGTTAGAAAGTTTCGAAATTGGGTGTCACTATCGTTGGCTGTAGAGAATGAGCTTAACCCATAGATTAAAAAAATTGCCTTGAGTGAGACCGCGCGCGATTTAAAACTCTTTGGCTTTACCGCAAACCAAAGAATTTTCACATCGCGCTACATAATTTTTCAACGTTGTTGAGCTCAACAAAGACTATTCCAAACGAAGGGGTTCTTAATAAAGGAGGCATCTATGTACTCACTAGATACTCTTTTTCCGTTCTTGCGCCACTGTATATTGGGTATGGGGTCTCCTCGAGCGGCGCAGTAGAACGCGGCGATTCCGTTCGCGCGGACTTGTAAGTTGCGCGGTCTGATGGTGATCTCAGGAGGATCTGCACACAGAGACAAAGAGAATAATTAGTTTATATCCTTGACGTCAAAAATAAACATAAGGTTAAAAATAAAATGGATGTGAAGAATAAGTCGGTTTTGTTCGTATATTATTAAAACTATATAAGTTTGGAATTCCAGCCGTCATTATACTGATACTGAAAATTTGGTTAGGATAGAATCACAAAAAATATTAGCAATATTTCATTATTCAATAGCTGGTAGTTAAAAAAAGGCGTTCGTAATAGCAACTTAATTTTTCTATAGAAAATAAATTTCAGAATTACTGTATGAGATGATAGGCATGATAGGAGAAATGATTAAGAACCGTAGAACAAGACCTAAATATACACAAATTTAATATATTCTAGAATCGCAAAGAAACAAATACGGCTATTCTCTTGTCACCTCTATATAACAATAAATAATAATAGGTCACTCATAACATAGTAGAGGATTTGGATAAACAATTACACAAGTTTGAAATTTAATGCGGGTAGTTTAACAACGTCGGAATGAAAGCCATCATAAATTAATTCTCAAAAATGATATAGTCGAGCAATAACCGTAACATAGTAGGAGGAAAATTCCACCCTGTCATACATATTCATACTGCAAGTTCGTCCGGCGGCGATTAGTTCCGACATGCTAAGGGACACATTTGCATTTTGGGCAGATGATGTAAACTTTTTATTAGATTACCATGAATTTTAAGTGTACTTATTATTCACTGCCCTTAACTAGTACCATCCACTCATTAAAGTTATTGTTAGGTATTAGCTTAATACTGTAATAAAAGATCTACGATTTATCATGAATGATATTACGAATATTGAAAAAGTATAGTTGAGTTTTTTGAAATTAATGGGACACAATAAGTGTATTTAGTTTATCGTTGTTGATTTCCGCCATGAGTGTGATGTGCTTTTGCAAGAGATAGCGGAAGAACCTGAGGAGACATTTAACAATACGTAATAGCTTTTTTTAGTTTATAAAACGATGTTATGAAGATTTACAATGATTTCTAGTGAGAATGGGTAATTTATGTTTTTTTTCTATTTCTACAATATTATACATCAATACCACCACGAGGTAAACAAAATCTTTTAAACTTCAAGAGAATATATGGACTGTCAACATCAGAAACGTGTCAAGAACCACTCGCAAGAATCCACAAGGCAGATATGATTCCAGAACTTCTAATTAACAAAGACGCATATATAGTTAACAGTACAATAAACCACAGACACACGGATTTAATTCAGAAAGACTCCGGATAGTTCCGAGTCGGAAATGCGGAAATTTCGTCAAATTACTACGTACATTTTCATTACTCTGCTGAGATTAATGACATCATCTCGTGGAAAAATGCGATCTCAGACTTAACAATTATGTAGGGATGAAGATCGAAAACTATCTGCGTCGTGAAATATATAAGTATGAAGTAAGAAGCTATGAGAATTTGATCACTGATTTAGGATACAGTTGTAATATGTATTTTTTAACTGGACGAAAAGCTATATTGTGAGTTTAATTCTTGGGGAAGGTTATAGTATACAGTATACTAGCTGTTGTTGCTAGTACTAAGAACCTACTACTATTTACAAATTTTATGTACAAAAGAACAAACAAAAAAATAAAATAAAAAAAATAAAAAAACATATTTTAAAATTCTAATGCTTCGTCCTCTTGCCCGTGAAGCATGGTGAGTTTAATTGGATTAATGTATGAGTTTGAAGTTTTGTTTTTATTTAACGGGTTTAAAATTGTTGTATTTAGCCTAATTTATCATCTACATCAAGTCCTCGCATTCCTTCGTACCTTTTGTATCATGAAAAAATACCAAAACAATTAGGTCATCCAAGTATACCGTAACTAAACGGTCCGTAGCAAAATATCTGAAGGGTCCATTGCAAAAAGAACATTGGAAAACGCCGCGGGGAGCGTTTGATTTCTGGACTAGAAAATGAAATCCCATTTAGTTCTCTACATGTCGAACGAGGGACGTCCCAGGGGCTGAAAGAATCGACCATGCGACATTAATAAACGAATACGGTACGTATACTGTCATGCGAGTTAAAATATTCATGAAATGGACACCGCAGAGGTCGCGCAGATTAAAGATTTGAAAAAAGAGATAGATCCGCTTTGATATAAGGGCGATATTAGAAGTCCGACTTTTGTGCAATGATCTGTTGATAGACGATTTAGGGGAGCTATTATGGCAAGATTGACTAAACTTGTGGTTCAGTATTGTAATAGAAGTGATTTGAAAGATACCTGACCGTATAGACGGTGACAGCTTTTATTGAAACTTGAATTGATTCACGTATGTGAAATAAAAAACTTTGAATGAAATCAATAAGTATAACAATACTTCATTGGCTCTTTAAAATTCTTTATATTAGCAAATAGAAAAAAAAGTATAATAAAAATGTGTCATCTTGCACGTCATCAATGGGTCATCATTGCACAGAAAATAGCTGATTTTGTGAACTGATACATACATACATATAATCACGTCTTTATCCCATACGGGGTAGACAGAGCCTAGGGTCATAAAACCTTAGGCCACGTTTTGCATAATGGTAGTTGAAACAGGAAATCAATAGTGATGGTTTGCTAGCCGCATCGCCTATGTCATGATTTCCCCATTCGGCGATTTGTGAACTGATATGGCATACATACATACATACATATCATCACGCCTGTCTCCCGTAGGGGTAGGCAGAGAGTAAAGATTTCCATTGGCTACGATCCTTACATACCTCTCTCGCCTCCTCCACACTCATCACTCTCTTCATACACGCTCGCCGATTTCGGGTACTCCTAATGTCTCCCTTTTTCAAAAGGTCTGCGATTTGGTCGCAGTATGTTTTACGAGGCCGACCCTGACCGCCGCTCCCAGCCAACTCTGCTTTGTATATACTTTTCGTCAGTCTCCTTTCATCCATTCTCTCTACATGTCCGAACCATCTCAACATCCCTTTTTCTATCTTTGTCACTACATCCTCATTTACACCGCATCTTTTTCTAATCTCACTATTTCTTATTTTATCGCTCAAGCATAAACCACACATACTCCTTAAAGCTCTCATTTCAACCGCATTCACTCTACTTTCATTATTTTTTTGCCATACCCAACTTTCACTACCATACATAAGGGTCGGTATTAACACTGCCCCATGAACAGCGAGACGTGCTTTTTTGGACACAACTCTACTGCTCATAAAGGCTACTGATATGGCATAATATATACCTATATGGGAGAAGAACCAATTCATACCGCAACGGGGTGTATATTGTTTGAGTATCCTTAAAACCGTTATGTGGTTCCGTGAAAATAGAATAAAAGCAGGATGGCGGATTATGAAATAGGATAGACCTATATAGCGAGGTCGGTTTTGAATTTTTGCGTTTGAGATTTTTGCGGAGTATTTGGTTGAAAAGAACGAACTGTAATTGCACACAAACTAAAATTTGCGAAATGTTATTATATTGTTTTATGATGTTTCTACGAGTTCACTTTGTTCTAAATTTTTGCATAAATGTTTGAAGTTTTTGCGTTTTAAGTGTCTCTAGTCGCAAAATTTCCGGTGAAAATCGTGAGTGGTGTATTAGGACGCAGACATGACTTAATTATCATCACAATATTTATAAAAAAAAATATATATTTATAAATTATAAAATAGTTTCTTTGTTGATTTGGTCAGATTCTTACTATCAGCCAAAGTAAATTGTTTAGCTAAATATTCTTGGAGAACACAAAAACAATATGCATATACATAATAAAATTTCCAGTATGTAAAAAAATCAAATGGACGCCGTAAAACGATAACACTGCGCGAATGCAGTTTAATTGGACCATTCAGATTTGAAATAACTGGGAGTTTTATAACCACAAATAAAAATGCCATCTAAATTCAGCGCTTTCAAACCAAACCAATGATAGCGACGATTGATACCGGTGGCGCTAACTACGTGGATTGTCGAGAGTCCAATATTTGCTTTAGCTCGTCAAGCGAAGAGGGAACTCAGATGAGTATATTTATATCTCAATGCTATGTGAATGGCCACGTTTTATATGCGGGATTGTTGAGGGCGCTAGTTTTTTTTCTCTCAGAACGCGCTGCATGCATTCAAATAAAACGCAGCCATTTTTTAGTTGCACCATTCGAGCTAACCAGCCTGGATTAAATTACGCGGAGCCTAGACGCTCGTTCTAAAATTAAACCGCCAAATTGGAAAGACTTGCTTTGACTATTTCAACTGGGCGAATTCTTTGGGAGGACAAACTTACAACAGAAAGGTGGTTGACTTCACGAAGCCAAAAGATTTTAGGTCTTCATTCAGATTATAAGGGATATTAACGAAGGCTCATATAAATGAAGAAGTTTGGAAGTACGTCGAATCATCAAACATTTTGAACCGAGAGTGTTAACTAGTTATATCCTCAGCTTTGGCTTAAGCCCAGGGTACGCATGATGGATTAGCTAGCATCGCTAGTTTCCAATAAAGCAACTGTCGTCTGACCTCCAACTCTTCTTTCAAGGAAACCAAAGCTTATTGGTCATTGGAGTGCAAGAATGAGAGATCGGGGTCAATGTGACATTAAATAATAAAATGCTTTTGTGTAATATTTTTTATCCCGTATGATTAAATTTATAGTCGCTGTCAAGGATAGATTTCCCAAGAGAATTTCTTGCAACTGAATTTGGTACTCGTATTCGGTACATCGTATACAAGTGACGGTGGACATTCCAAGTTATTTACATAGTCATTCAAGGAATACAGGGACGTGCATGAAATTTGTATGAGACTGATATTAACTAGTTTCTCCTAAGTATAGCTTGTAGTGCTTCAAATCGTTGGTACACGGTTTAGAGCGCTTTTAAATCATGCCATTTGGGACATTTTATTTTTAGCTTGTAGTAGCACTAAATAGCATGCGTTAGGAGCACGGAGCGCAAAGATTTAGATGTTGTTTAAAAATTTGAAAGTTTTAAGTTCATTCAATCTATTATTAGTTTCGCCTATAGCATATTATCAGTTCAGTTTGTGTTTTAGCCGTGTGATATCCAGCTTAAGAATAGACCACTCCCTCTCTTCCTCCAAAAAGTCATAAAAGCAAAAGCATAGTATAGGAACACTGCTGAGATGAATACTTACGCTAAAAAAGTTCAGTACAATTTTGGTCCATAATGCTTACAAAACACGTGTGCTATTTTCGCCCGAAAAAGATGTCAGCCTAAAAGCAAAAAATTCCCATTTCTTCATACTATTTATGTAATAGCTGCATCAAAACATCCAGCTCACTGCAAATGGATTTTTAAGGAAATTTCAACAAAACGTAACACACGTTAGGAGATTCCATTAGGAATTATGGGTCCAGATTTAGCAGGATTTCATATCTTCACCTCGAGCCAACCTCGTAAACGCTTATCCGAACGATATAGTGCTAGATAAATTCTAGCGCTAGAAATGGGTCTAAACTACAACTTGTATTTGAACATAGAATGGTTTTATTTTTTATATTTACTCGTATATTTCGAAAATCAACAGCGTTTTACACTGTATACTTTTTGTATGTGTGCGTTTTTATTATTAAATTTAATAACGCCTAATTAATTTTCAACTGCATGAAAAATATAATATAATCAACGTTTTAGAATGATGACTTCTAAAAGAAAGAGATGTGTGGAAACGAAGAGAAAAGATTTTTGCCGAGCACTGGGACTTGTATAGTAAAAAAAATCACAGGATTACGCCATCCAACCAAATTTCATCTGTTTTGGTTCAGTAAGTTCGGAGAAAATTGGCTGTGACAGACGAACGGACGGACAGACAGACGCACGAGTGATCCTATAAGGGTTCCGTTTTTACTTTGTACGGAACACTAAAAGACAACGAGTATTAGACAGAGAACGAGTCTGAGTACTTGAATTAAGTTATATAATCAGCTAATTTCCTAGAATTTAACACATTTATCTTAAATGATGGAAGATCTAGTTCAACTTAACACAGATAATAAAATGAACAAAATCAATAAGTAAAAACAGGGCACGTGGAACGAAACGTGACTATAAAACAGATAGCAAGATCTGTCAGATATCGGACGCGGTGGGATGGTGAATTGGAACGACGAATATTTCTATCAATAATTGCCGAGTACCCATTTCAGAGAATCAAAATGGCGTAGTTATCGATAGCAGACAGCTATATTTGCTGACCACGATTTTCATACGTAAATAAATTGATATTGAAGAGTTTTTTGAACTCAATTGAGTTCAAATTTTGACAACAAATGAGATTTTATTGCGATTTTTAATTATAATTTTTTTACATAATATATTTAAAAAAATAATAAATTTAAATCCGCAATAAAAAAAAAACAAAGAAGAAATGCAAGTCAAATGTTTTTATTGAAAATGCAACCATCGACATCACTGGACATTGCAAATTTTCATTCACAATTTTTAGGCAACGAATAAAGTAAACTAATTTTGCTGATACTATGAATAACCAGTTTTTCATATCGAAAATTTTAATTTTATTCTAGGAGAGCATTTCATTACGTCGAAATAGACTTAATTGAAATGTGCACACGCTGATGGCTATATCCGGACGGAATATGACAGTAATCTGGATATTACCGGAGATAACCGGTTTGGGAGCTATATTGTGCACTATATGACCTATTCATGCATTTATTGAACCGATAACACTTACTGCAGCTGGTGTTTCTGAAACTTTTAACCTCATTTCAGATAGCACTCTAAATATCTTTAGAGTACCGTATTGTTATATTTTATACCGAATTATTCATCACATCTATATTTGTATACATGGAACTTGTAAAATAATAAAGACGGGATGTAATTTGAAATGTATGTGTAAATGATAACTTTTTAAAGCTTACATCGCCTTATAAAACAATTTGAAAACCCTTTGAAAGATAAGAGGCCTAATTTTTATACAGACATTTCTCGTTCTTTATCGATCGCATGAGTAAAAAAGATGTTCTCAAATTATTAGGATTTAGACAGCATGGCCGGGGTTAAGTCCGTATTATTTTACACGTCCATGAAAAAAACTGGCACATAAAAAAAACATTCGAATTTTAAAAATGCTCCAGCCAGTATCTGCAACAGAAGAGCATTATATAGTATACTTACGTGTCAAATAACGAATATAGATATTTCCGGAGTCGTTGACAGGCGGTATAACCGGCGGTGGCCGTACCGTCTCCACTTCCAGGGTAGGTTCGGTTTCTTCTATTACTTCGTCGTCTAGAAGAATTAGTTAAGGCTGAGCGGTTGTCGTATTATTGCGTTTTTTAAAGAACAGTGGAAACTTAGTAGATTACTGCTATTTAATTTAATGTTTGAATGATCGATTTTAATCTATATGAAAGATCAAAAGCTTACACTAGGTTATAAAAATTGTTTATATGTATGTGAATATAAATTTATATGCGTTTTGTAACATTTTGACACGAAAAATGATCATTCAAGTGAAACCTTGTTAAATCACAATAACAAAAATACCTCATTATGAAAAAATACAATGGGTTTAATTCGAAACTTACATAAGGCTTAAAATATACATTTAGACATCGATACAACGAATTTGTTGTTTGGTTTATACATGTACATTAAAAGCGTGATACAATTTTTATTTTTATTTATCAATAAAATACATTTAATAAAGTATTTTATGTACATTATATGCATATTCATTCATTGCGAAATTTGCTAGCACCATGCGATAAAAGTAAGAATCAGAATGGTTGTCGAGTTTAAATTACTTTATTGTGTAGCCGCCATACTGCGATCAAGTCAAAACAGCACGAAACTATAGTATGGTTGACCTGTTTTAAACAGAAAAATGACTTCGCCGGGCTTTTACATCATATGCTGAGCCTTTAGAGTTTGCATTTCTGTTTTGTGTATGGTAGAGCGCGCTACCGTGGTCATAAAAAGATTTTTGATTAATGCGCTTAAACGTTCTGAAACAATTTATACTTATTCAGCATTTGTTGGGATGCCTGATGGACTATTACATTAACCTAATTTAAATTAAGAAACACGTAAAACTTTCGCCCGTATACCGACTTTACAGGCAACCAATTTTTTTTTTAGTACTAGTACCAATGAGGAGTCCTTACTAATATTACAATTAAGTAGTTACTCTCTGTCTTTCTGTATATTATCTGTTATCTCTACACGGTTACACCACAGACCCGGTTCAAATTTGTTATGGAGATAAGTATTAGGATTCTAATAAAATTTTAATTTGCTGTTAACATAATGATGACACATTGCAATATGCGCTCTATAAAAAAGATAGTAGTTCTATGGTCGAACCCTACTCACACCTTCAAAGTGCTCGAAACGATGGCTATTTGCAAGCAAACACGCGATCATAGGAAATATTGTTGGCCATTTTGTATTTTAAACTGTATTTGACGTTCCATATTTTTACTTTACTGTTACAGTTATTGCTGTAGCTACAAGGTTCCATTTTCAAAATTTGTTTTTGCTTTGGAATTAGTTAAGTTTTGAATTTATGTTTCAAACTGATAAAATCGAGTTGAATTTTCTTCTCCGTCTTGAAGTGAGTAGGAAATAATTTATTAGGATTACTCCAAAATTATTGTAGAAATAATTAACACAAAACTATACAATTTCTATTGATTATTTCAATTGAATACTACGTAAAATAATGTCTCTATTTTTAACTATCACAATAAATTCAAAGAAAAAAATCGACGGTAATAAAATCTCAGGTACATTATAGGGCAAAGGTTTCTCAATATATTCTTGAGGTAGCGTTTAATAGATATTTACCGGGACCGTAAAGGTCGATACTTCCGGCACCAAATATAAATCACCCATTGTTATTATTGAGAAAAAACTCGAGATCTCGATATTCCGGTATCGATGCAATAAATAAACATTGGAGCAACATCGATTATTGAAAGATTTATATCTCAGTTCTGTCTGGTATGTACGGTGAGGCCATTATTCATATTGTGGAGTTCCATTGTGTATAAGTTTTGTGAAAGTGGATAATGCGTGTGCACCTTTATATTCATACCCCTCAAGATCTAATATTTAATGCTCTTCGTTTTTTTTTTTTTTACCGATCGTAATTTATAATAGATGTAGGTAACACTTCTTAATTTTAATCCTTTTATATATTTTTTTATATATTCAGTAGGTTGTAAACTGCTAGGGTTCTCATCCTATTTTTGTTATATGGCAGAACAATTCATAATAAAAACTGAATTAAACGAAAAGGCAGATAACCTGAATAGTAACAATATTCCGAAAAATCTGGCGCCCTATTATTTACGCACTAGAGTCCCGCCGGCGACCAGAATGTCACTAATGAATGGCTGTAGTGAGACAAAAAGGTTAAAAATAAACAAGGCAAGAACAATGGCACAAAACAAAGAGTGCTCGCCTCAAAGGAGTTGGTGCGAAAAAAAATAAGAGAAATACTGGCAGGAAAGAAAGTAACAATCCTTATTACTGGACTTCTTTTGGCGGGAGATGGAGTAATTTGTGCATTCTACAATTTTAAAGTTACCCGACAAAAGATTTGCCGTGATATTTTAGTTTTTATAATAGCTTTATGTGCTTAAAAATCAAACTCTAGTCTTAATTTAGTTTAATTTTTACCATTCGTTAAAATTTCAAGTTATACTGTTTTTCAATTTTCTTATCGTGATAGTATTTGTGCAGCAAATATTTCTGAAAATTATAAAGAAATAGGCAAAGTATCCGTAAAATAACGCTGATATCACACAGTCCCGCACGCGGGTGCTATATTTCAGTGACGAGCGGGAACAAATCGCTTTTCTATCGCCCTTGGGAATTTATCGCGCGTTCAGAGCCTAATAGCTCGCATTAATATGAACGCGCCCTCTACCATTATGTGTTTTGTTGTTTACTGATTATCGATAATATCGACTCTTTTCGCCTATTTTCCGACGTGGGCACATTGATGCGTTGGTGCGTATAAAGGTCAAACATCGACTCTAAGGAAAGGTCGATTTTTGGCGTCGTAAAATCAAGTCTTTTCGAACCATTTAAACTGCTTTGAGTCTGTCATATAGAAAAATACTGCACATGATTATAAAACGTGAGGTTCCTTTGATAGGTTTTACCAAAGGCAATAGATATCTCGATTCTATGGTTTGTTTGTTCTGTTTTCTTTTGATGCAAATCATCGATTTGCAAATCTACTTTTGGGCATGTATGTAATCAAAATTTTTTCGGATCTTTTTCTTGTTGAAATTGAATCTATATCTATTTGTTATTAAATTAATAAATGTCATTTTCCCTTAGTCGAAAATAATCCTATTATTAGATAATTATCGGATGAACATCCGCTAATTTGGAACTGAGGTAATATCATTATAATACCAAAGCTTCGCCAAGGCAATGTAGGGACACAAAAGAGCTCAGAACATTCTACATTAAGTATGTACAATGTTGCGAGTTTGTATAAAGACTATAAAAATCCATGTTTCATACATGAGATGAGAGATTGAGCTATAAATCTGGGGCTATGAAACTAATAGAGCCTCCTCAGGGGCCATTAAGCAGGAACGATGTTCAGTCAATTTCCTGTAATGATGCGAACGGTTTAAATGTTTATTTATCGCTGTTGGAGTCAGGGCATTGAGTATGGATCTCATTAATATTTTACACGGATTTGGTTGAAATACGCTGAATAAATAAAGGTAGAGATTGTTGATTCCCTGAGAATTTCATTAAACCCTTGGCTGTTTGAATTCTTTTCAGACGTTTCTTACGTACTTGCCAAGTAGCCCCAAAGTTTGAATTCTTGTAGGGATTTCGCTAGGTGAAACTAGTGAACATTTAGGATGAAATTTTAAATTTGTGCTTAATCAAAGCATATTGAAAAATTTAAATAATATCGCAACACTAGTTAGAATTAGACATATAAGAAAACAATACCGTTTTTATTTTTTTGTTAATTTAGCGTCATGACGAAAAAATGTTATACTGATAGACAAACTATGTTCGGGCTTCGGTTTAGATTTATTAGGTGATTTCGTGACAGATTTTATTATATACATACTTAGGTAGATATTTATTTTAATTATTTATTAACTTCATAAAAATTATACAAAGAAGTTTAGTCTTGAAGTCGAATGTTATTTGTATGATTATTGTTGTATAAATACAAAAAATATTTTAATAATAACTCCTGATATACGCAACACAAATTTTCCGTTTCTCCCTATGGTTGACTGGTAGAGAATGCCGAATTGAATAAGTATTATTTAATTGGAACATTAAAGTTTTTAATAAATAAATATGTATGATATCAACTTAGAAATACTCTGTAGAAGGAAGGATATATTAAGTAAAACCTAATCTATCTCAACTCTAAGGTTTCCGTGCAGCTCCCACATTGCATCTGAGAGCATGTGAGGACTTCATCCTATCTGCGGTTTATGGTACACCGCCATATTGTCGGTTTTAGAGCTTATATCCAACGATGTAAACTTGTACGGGAATCTCACTGAATAAGAAATTGTCACACTATCATGTGGATATAGTAAGTGTACCGTAAATACAAATATAATATCCATTCACCATTGAAAATTTAATTAAATATAGTAGTCATCATCATCATTTCAGCCGCAAGCTGTCCACTGCTGGCCATAGGCCCCCCAAGTATTTCCAAAATGACCGGTTGGAAACAGTCTGTGGAGCAAACATGTGGCATATGGAGTAGTAACAAGCAGTAATTATACGTTAGGTCTTAACGCTTTCGCCATTTTCTCCAGACAAACCAAATATAATCAAATATTATAATAATTTATACAAATACAATTCAGACATCTTCGAATAAGTGTATTAATTAATTGATTAAAACTTTATTGTTCCATAAGTACAAAATAATTATACAATAAGAACATTCTGTATCAGTCAACCAGAAACAAAAAGTATGTGTGGAAAAAAAAAATACTAAGAAAAATCGGTAAGTATGCAATTCGTAATTAATTTGTTCATTGCAAGTTAAATAAATAAATAAAATATTTTAATAATAAATAAATCCACGATGATTAACAATTTTGCTGGCAGTAACGCCTCTCAACGTAGAAATTTGAATGTTTTTTTTTTTTGAATTTGTTATCTCGTTTACTGTCCGAGAAAGTGTTAATATACTAGGACCAAAGACTTGGAACCTACTTTACGCAAGGAATAAAAGAAGTAAAATCTCTAACAGTACACAATTTTATCTAACGTGCGATGACCAAAATGCACCTCACAGTAACAAATAGTATCTTATCACGTGGTCTATAGAGCATCCTCATAAACCTGGTTTAGAGCTTATATCCTGCGTTGTAAAACTTGTACGGGACTTGAGACACGAGGAAATACACTGAATAAAGGTTTGTCACACTAACTCCCGGGAAATCTTTAGAAGAACCAAATAATGATTAATTAATTTTGACCTTTATTTCACAAAATATAATGTATGTACTTAGTACAATATTTCAGCAGATCATGTACGATAGTTTATAAGATCTTGATTTATTTCTCCACAGGTGTATTTATTATAATCAAAAGCTGTTTCCCCCGGTTTCTCTCGCTCACTCCTTCTCCAAGAATCAGGCTATCATTATGTAAAAAGATTTTTTTAATCCGACTAATTCTCACGTTACAACAGTTCAAACAAACAGACAGTATACCTAGATAGAGTATAGATTAATCATCATATTTATTCTAGCAAAATTAATACGACGCCGCCCGGCTACGAAGCCATATAGCTTTTGTCGATAATGGTATGGTGATGGTATAATATAGGGAACCCGAAAAATAATTTTACATACATACATATCATCACGCCTGTCTCCCGTAGGGGTAGGCCACTAGAGATTTCCATTGGCTACGATCCTTACATACCTCTCTCGCTTCCTCCACACTCATCACTCTCGTCATACACGTTCGCCGATTTCGGTTCTCCTAAATAATTTTTATATAGATATAATTTTAATATAGATATCTTCAAATTTTGTAAAGTCTGTATAGTCTAAGTAAAACCAACTTTACTAAAACATTATAGGCATACCATGCATGTAATTAATGTGTTATGGGAACAACAGTGATAAACATTACACAATTTAAGTGCCCATAAAACAATGAGATGAGATCTCGAGATTCGCTTTGTGTTCTCACTAATGACTAATGTCAAAGTGATTACAACTCTAGAGACGGTGGCGGTAACCGTTTTCCATCAGGTAAGGTATTTATTTTTTACCTTAATTTAGGACTCCCTCATTGTTTACGTTTATGTATAGGTACCTAGTTTTCTTGCTATCATACCTCACGGGCATTATTCGATTTTTTGTCATTTTTATAAGGGTCGATACTACTTTAAAGTCAGTTGTTAAAAATAAATTGGTGTAAAGCTAAGGGTTAGATCTAAGCATTATGTTTTTTGATAACATGAATCCATTATTTTCTTTCCATTAAAATTACTCCATTAAAAAGTCGCACAAAATTTAGTTTACAACACATGTTATTTTAAATAGATGGATTAATTTAAATAAAAGAATGGAACATTTGGTATATAATAAGTAACAAAACGAAATGGAACACAAACGTTATGTGGTTAAAAATTAAAATGTCTATGTATTACAAAGTAGTAATTTCAGGGTTAAAATAAGTAGTTTTTTAGGTTAAATGTTTTGATATTTGACGTTTTTAATGTTTGAAGTTTAGATAGTCTATAATGTTTTATTATAGCATATATAATAACGAAATTATTTACCTACTTCATACTCTGCAAGTGACAGCACTTATTTTATCAAGTTATTTATTAAAACGTTATTGTTCCATAAGTACAAAATACTTATATAATTAGCGGACTTAATGCTAAAAGCATTCTCTACCAGTCAACCATTGGGAGAAACAGAAAAACTGTGCGGCGCAAAAAAGTTACAGGGAAAAATAGGTACTATCACATAGCATACTCTGAGCCATAACACATCTTATGGGTATAACCGCCACAGTCTATAATTTTCCAGCCGCGTCGTGGTTACTCTACTTATATCATAAAATATTTTAAGATGCATCTCAAAGTGCACTCTACTTAATGCACCGCAGATACACTTATCTTCTCAATATGTAAAGTATGTGGTAGTTTTACAACCTATTTTGTGTGCTATAATGGTATATGGCACCTTTGTGCGCAAACTGTTGGTGACGGGCATGCTGACATTAACAGTAGTCTGTGGCTCACTCTAAACCGGTGAACGAATGATCATAATTCAAGGACACTGGTGAATCGAATGAAAATCCTTCGAATCAACGTTTTCGGGTGAGTTACAAATTTCAACAATAGCGCTCGTAAAATATTCCATGAACCAGATTATACAAATAAGGTATAAATCATGAATAATAAACTCGACAATATATTATTCTCATTGTATACTATTAGTTAGAAAATGATGAATGAATATGCTTTTCACAACGACTTAATATATTATGCAAATAAATAAGAACATTATTTACTTATACTTAAATCTTATCATACACAAATTAATCTTAACATAACTTATATTTTAATAAACGAACTGACGAAATAACGGACAAAGTGACGTTTTAGTCATAAATAAATGACAAAATTGTGTCAAGTAGTAAAAACTTACGTGAAATGAAGTTTCGGAGAACTGACTAGCCACTATGTGGAGTTACGGCATGGCGACAATAAAAATATAAAGTTACGTATGAGAGTACCACCGCATACAAGCTCTTTGGAGTTATGATTTGATGACACACAGATATGGAAAATGATGATTCTTTTAAATGTGTAGATATAGAAATTAACTTTTATGTCATGTCGATATTTTATATGAATACGAAGGAAAGTGGCCCGTAGTCATCGTTTGTAAAACTAGAGACAGCTAGATTAGAAAGGCAACATTCTTTCACAGACAAAAAAGAACATAATTATACCTATTAGGTATTTCATGCTATCGTTTTTCTAAGCATTAAACCTTCAAGAAAGTCGTTAAAAGATTTCTTCGTGACCATAAAGGAATATTTTTACGAAATGAAAGATTGTTGCCTATAGGCAACTATCTTTCAAAACAAATGTAGCTGTTAATAAATATATTGTATGATAGAGGCAGATAAAAAACGTGTTTACTTTATATTATTATTGTAGATGCGCGACGGCCGGTAGTAGTTCTCGTGAACTAACTGGTGGCAGAAGCACGCAAATAATTTTTGCTTAAAAGCCGTTGCTAAGAAAGTATAAAAAACATAAAACAAACCAATGTAGATAAACACTCAACATAAAGAAATATAGTTTAGTCTAAAGTTGACCAACCATTCCGACCGTATGTCCCCAACGAGTTCATATCCCAACTCCGTACTAAGTATGTATATGGGCGTTATACCCCCGTGACAAGATTTTCTGCTTAACATAAACAATATTACTTCAAAATACTCTGTTCGTGCAGTGATTTCACGGAAATTCTGTATTTTAACATATGGTACTTCTGAACTTGATGAGATATTTAATAACTTGTTCATTCAGACAATTTAGTTATTTCGAGATCTGCCTCTAGCAGAACATCATCGTCATCTCATTTCAGACCCAAGCCTTCCACTGTTGGACTTAGGCCTCCATTGGATTATCGGTTAGAAGCAACCTGCGTCCAGCACTTGTCATCTGTCAGAGGGTCAGGGTAAAGTAACATACTTTGTGGCCCAAATATGTACTTATTTTATAAATTATCCACCAAAATCAGTGAAATTCTATCAAAAGACTAACATGTTCAATTCTGCCATTTTCTAAAATTGCAGTGAAAATTGAATTCCGTACGAAACTAAATTGAATTCCTCTGATTTATAAATAAAAGCATCCGAATATTTCGTACTTGTATTCAGCAACATTGAAGGTATTTATTTTAGTTAAAACAGCGCACAATACCACAGCCAACGCTCTAAAACTGTTGGTTTTGTCAAATAATCAAGTTTCAAAACCTAAAAGAAAAATAAGTTTTCTAGGTTCACGTATAATAAGTAGACGAATTCTGTTAAAAAGCAAATAAATACGCGACAAGGACAGATACATTTAGTTAGAGATATTTCGCGTCATACTGAAAACTAAGCCGTACTTAGTGCGTTGGTTCCGGCTGCTATCAGGTTTTATATGAACCACTTCAAGATGATAATGAAGACATACCATAAAAAATTCTATAAATTTGATTTGATTTGACCATAGAGCCATATTTTGCGGGCCGTATGCTTAGCTGCCAACGCAATTGTATAAAAAAGAAAAAAAAGCGAAAAAGACTTCTAAAATCGAGGTCGCTCTTTTGATTTGACACTTTACAAAAATCAATGACAAATTACTAAATATGATTAACCCAGTGCGATGCCACCTCAACGGCCTCCCGATTTGCCCATTCCATTCCCATCAAGTCGTCCACAAAAAAGAATTCGGCAAAGGCAGGGCACGACAGCTAGTGTGCCATGGTTTGGATATCAGTTACATACTATCATACTTATAAGAACATGGTTACTTTCACAACTTGTACGAACCCAAGCCTGAACTAAAATATAATTTATTTTTATATATTCCTTCAGAACAGAGCCGCGAGCAACAAGCGGGTTTATGATTCAAAAAGCTTACGTGCACATAATCCAAATAACATAATAAGCAAAAAATTGGCTTCCTCAACTCCGTGTTATTTAAAACGTAGGTAGACTTCAACTTAACAGAACACAACCAATTCAATAAGACCCATTATCAGATCTTCTCTCGTGAATTTTGAAGGTCTATATATTTTGGATGGGTTTGTTATTTTTTCTGCGAGTTATCACAGAAAGGGGAATGGGAGTTGATTTTCACCAATTACTGGGGTGTGAGAAGGGATGAGCCGTCTGAGGGGGTATTACCATGCATATTGCATGAGAAGCAATAAGGTGTCAAAGTTGGTGGTAACGGAAAATACGCAGTGGAAGTTATCAGTTGCTACTTGGAAAGAATATGATTTTTATTTTTGACGTATTTTATGGAGGAACTAGCTGTGCCCGCGACTTTGTCCGCGTGGAATTTGATAAAAAGTATTGTTCAGTTCGCAGTTAACGAAAAAATGAATAAAATTGAAGTAGCCTAAGTTACTACTTATTACATAAGCCGTCTGCTAGGGAAAACCTATAGACAGTCAGACAAAAATTGTAAAAAATATTTTTTAGGTATATGTACCGTGTATACATCCATCAGCATTTAGTAAAAAACGGTGTATTGATTACAAAGAGACACTCCAATTTTATGTATTTGTATAGATGACTGAAAGTTACTAAACTATAGTTATTTTGTTGTACATGTACACAAAAATATTTTTATTTCGTCGTTAGTACTTATCTATTCTGTGATTTCGTATTAACATCATACGGGGTAGACATACAGTTTCAGGTTGTAGAAATTACTAGCTATATTTAGTATTTATCCGACTTGCCAATAGAAAAAGATATCTGAATTTCTCTCCTTCGCCTAAGAAAAGCATTTCTGCCCATTCCCTTGATCGATTTCAAGTTGGAATTACAAGTAATAAATGAATTTGAATTAGGCTGCAAGCTTGGTCTGACTTGTTTTTTTTTTATCTTCAGCTTTTTAGTGCTTCTGCAGGTAGGTACATATCAATTGCTGTAAATACTTGGCTTACGGAGGTCAAATTGGATCGATTGTAATAATAACAAGTAACGCGTAATCTAAGACCATAAGCATAATTTGGGCTCTGAAGCCACAAATCGCAGCTTGGAAACACGTTATGATAATGATAAATATCTTCTAAAATTAACTAAATACCTCTTTGTTGCCTCGTTGTCACAATTTCAGAAACCAAAAGATGCCGAGTAGTTCACTACCATTAAAAATTCACGGACCAACCGTATTTAAATATTTACAAAGCCAAGCTCTATTAGCCAGAGGGTGTTTCCTACCCTTTGTAAGTACAGGTGTAACCCATTTATTTTATTTAGAAAGTAACCGTCTCGTAAAAGGTGTATTTTTACCCATTTCTTTGAATTTGATGAGCTATGGTACTAAGTAGCAGTGCCGTGCTTAAAGAAAAAATTAAGTTCACACTTTGTCTACTTAAATTATTATTAGAAGTTGTTATAAAGCAAAGGAAAACTTAAAGATGTGATGAAAGTGGAATAGGGAAACAAAAACTAAATATCAGAACTGATATTAGAATAAAATAAAACTGAAGCTTTGGATGTCTCAAGTAGATTTTTGATCATTTTGTTTTTTAAATAAGGATATTGAAATCGATAAACTCAAAACAAAGTAGCTGACGTAAAGCCTCTTTTAGGTGGTTGAAAAAAATACCCGTTTATCACCTTACATGATCCAGTTGCGTCATTATAGCACACAAAGTGTTCCGTACTCATCTCCTTAGTATATTACGTCGGGGCCACCTGATGCCTGTTTGCCGAGCAATCTAATTATGGCGGGAAAAATATGTGCCGGTCATAAATCATCCTTCATCATCTTGATCTTGGATGTGGATGTCAGTAATTACCGATTTGGGAATTCCATTTGAAGCGTGGTTGGTTTGGTAATCTTGCCTTTGTCTGGGGCTAGGCTACCGTGAGGGTCTTGAGATTAAATGTATTTTGTAGGTAAAATTAAGGGTGATAATGCCTGTTGGAAAATTCAAGCTAATTTTCACTCATCAAATATGTAAATGTTTGCATTAAAATACAGTAACATACATACAATACTCTGAGGATATGCCAATGACAATGAACAAAATGATATTACAAACATCTTTATACAAAGCATCAAAAATTAAACATAAATTATTAATCAAAGAAAATAATTATTTTTTTAAATAAAATAAAATCAATAAACTCGGTAGCGGCTTCCGTAAAAAATAGATATATTTAAATTTAAAAGGGGAACCCCGTTTTAATTCACAAACAGAACGATTTAAATTCACCATGGCACCCGACAAGAAAATTAATTAAAAAAACTGGCAGCAGACAATTCGCAAACTAAAAAATTTATTCAGATCTGGATTTCAAAAAAGGAACTCCGTTTTTGGTTTCAGCAAATAGAACGTTTAATATTCACCATGGCGGTGTTATCGTGGCCCGATGTTTATATTAGCACAACAATCTCGCGACGCTTTGTTGTGGTGATTTCATTAGCGCGCCGGACGCTGCATAGTAATTGAAGGCAAGCAGATGCTGTCTATCGCTTGGCTGCTCGACCAGGTAGTATTTTGCCTACTCTATGATCTGTTTTTAACTGGTTAAAAAAAAAACAGGTTTGAATTAGGAACTTGAGGTAGGAATTTGCATTATCTCCTTTCTCTTGATTTAGCTATGTTCTAAGCTCATTGCCCACATAGAGATATGCTTATCATATTAGTCTCCACGCTTTTGTAATTACATAGGTGTTTATAAAATACAGAAGCTATTTCCCGAAATCTATTTCGTCATAATAGTCAAGGAAATATGCTCCAATTGTAGAAAATACAGTGGAACACTCAATCGAATCGAGTGGTTACAAAACGGTAATGCCGTCTTCAATCAACGATAAAAATAAAGTATCGGCGTAAAACTCGATCGAATTCGAATCACGCGCACTTTTAATTCGAGTAAGTAAATTAAAATGCGGCCGGCCGGCCGAGTGTTTGAATACAAATGGTTTATTGAAACGGTTTCAATTTCAGAACGAGCTCGGAGGGCGGGACTCATTAGAGTCTATGGCGCTTTCTAAATTTATTAATGGGAGGTTTTAGGATCTCAAATTTCTAAATGGAATACGGAATCCTTATAGGAACCATATTGTTATTCAAATGAAAAAGGGTGTTTATATTTTGCTGCATTATCTATTTATTTACAATGATTGAATAAGTAGTATTTTTTTTTTCCTTTATTTTTTGACATGTGAACTATTATTATTGAAGCTCGCCTATTGCTCATTCTACTTTTTCTATTGTTTAAAATAAAAATAAGAAAGTTAAGATAACAAATAAGCCCAATAATAATTTATCAAACATACCTATTTAGTCAACTTTAAGAAGCGCCCATTTAAATTAATACACTTAAAATTACTAAATGTCAATGGTGGCATTAATAATCTTAAGTTTTTGTTCTATTGTGTTAAAGACATTAAAAAAAAAACTATTTATATAATGGTATAAACAAGATCAGATTTTTAAATCTAGTAGAGGATCACGAATGCTGGCGCGAAATTCGCGCTGAACCTTTTTTTTAATTTATGACTGAGCTAAAGGGGTGTCATTGAGTTTGATTATACGCGTGCTGTGTCAGCAATATTAAATTATCGTGCAATATTTCATCCCGGTCTGGGATTTGGAGGACAATACATTTTTACGTACGTTAAAGAAAATTATGTATTTTTGAAACGCCTTTCCAAAAATAATAATCGCGAAATATGAAAAGAAAATTAACATAATAAAGACATTTAAGTTGTTAGTTATATAGTTTAAGATTGCTTTTCTCTATGATTTATTCCCGCATTTGTTCTATATTTATAAATTTTTTGATTGTAATGTTTCTGTATGTATGCAACATATATGTGTTTAATTAGAAACATAATCATTGTTACTTGTTTAATTATGTACTTGAAACATAATAAATACTTGTCATATTTCATCTATATAATAAAAATCAATTGCTGTTTGTTAGTCTCACTAAAACTCGAAAATGGCTGGACCGACTTGGCTAATTTTTTTCTTGAAATATTGGTGGAAGTTCAGGGAAGGGTTTAAATGGCGAGGAAAGTACGTTCAGGTGATACGGCATTCGCTGGGTCAGCTAGTAGTAGAAGCTAGGTAAATAAAATAACATAGAAGAGGTTTCAAAATTCCGAACCTTAATAATAATTGAAAAGCGATTCAATTTCCAAGTATATTTCAAAAGATATTCGGTTCAGAATTCAGATATCAGCTCGATAGATCTAAAATGCTTACTAGTCTAGATTTTTAGAACATTCCAGACTGTTGTAGTAAAAGAAAATCTAGATTTCTATCCAAAAGGGTAATTTTAGGTTTTCGAATTTTACATTTTTACCGTATTTTGTTCATCTCCGATTCGCTGACAGAATTTACTAAGTTCGTTTGTTTTTTTTTAATTTCTTAAAGTACAAATAGACAACGGAACATTCAATATATATTTTTTTATAATTTTTGGAACATGATGATGCCGTATATGGAGAGTATTTAAAATATAAGCACTTTACGCTTTTACTCATAATATGCTCTGAGAAATAGGGAATCCGTACCAGTTACATCAATTGAATAAATATGAAAAAATTTAAAAGATACTTTTTACATCTTTGATGTTCAAATCCTAAATAACAATATAAGATACATTAGTCAGTAACACGTTAATCCTAGTTCATAAATATTTTACATTAAGGGATGCCTCACAAATCTTAAAAACACACATCCAAGGGAAGAGCCTAAAGTCCTTTTAAAACTGTATTTAACCTGTCTCTGTGTCCACTAAGCTACCCGTAGCGTCGTAATGAAACAAAATCATGCGAAATCAGGACTCGGATATTAAACGTTGCAAGGAAATTTGCTACCTAAGTGGTATACCTTATGGTTTTAATTTGGCTGTGAGACCGCACTACCGTATATCAAAGCGGGCGACCCCGATATTAAACCGTCGGCCATTCGGAAAAATTACCGTTTCGTGGACAAAGTTACATGTGAAAGTAGCTGTAAAGAACACGACTGTGTTTTGTTATAAATATTTGGGAGGAATAAAGTATTCTGTAGTGTATTTATTCTGAATGGGATAAGTTTTTGAGCAATAGTTACGCTGTGGTTAGAAGAAGAGTGGGGATGGATTTGCGAATCGATTATTGAAGTAAAAAGATAGCTATTAGAATTTACTTTAATACACCTTTTCCAATGTCCCAAAATACGCAATCTCAAACATCAAAGGACCTGCCTTCATTTGATATGTATATGTGGAATATTTGCTTTCGATTCTTTTTTTCATATTTATAAGCTGTTCTTACAATCTTTACTATTTATAACATACTAGCGACCCGTCCCGGCTTCGCATGGGCATAAAAACCTTCCTCTTGAATCACTCTATCTATTAAAAAAACCGCATCAAAATCAGTTGCCTAGTTTTAAAGATTTAAGCATACATAGGGACAGAGAAAGCGACTTTGTTTTTTACTATGTAGTGAAGTGATATATGAAAAAATAATAATAAAGGATAAAATTTTGTTTTAAATAAATTATTACTTAAGCTTATTGTATTATTTTTGAAATCATTTTATAATGTTGCTAAAATGAGAAAATAAAACATATTACACAACACAATTAAATTAATAAAATGTAACATACTGTCACAATGACAGAACAAAATCAATCAAAATGGGTCGATTAACGGAACAGATCCTTAATAACGATAACAAGACGAATATACACATGATTTGGTAAATTTTTAATATCGACGTAATGTCAAACTTTGAAAATGTATATAAACTTCGACATGCATTTAAATTAAAATATAATAATTTTCATAATTTTATACAATATTTCACGTGAAATTCAAATTTCACAACAAATTAAAGCAAAATATTATCTCAAAACTCCAAAACTATATAATAATGGTAATTTGGAACAATAGTAAACAGAACAGACTAATGAAGAGCAGAGTAAATCTTTAATTTCTATATTAATTTACAGCTTTGTTTTGTACCTCTGTGCTGTGTTGGTTTTAATTAACTAGTTAGAAGATAGTGAATGTTCTGGTTTTAGTATACTGTGTTAGTAAATTTACAAGAGACTAATATGAAATTCAAGGAAGAGCTAGAAAGACCGTTGGTATACGTGTATTTGTAACAATACCGCACATTAAGCCCAGGGCGTGGCCGTGAATTGGATTGGTCATAATTAACAAGATCCTCCCTGCTTTTGAAGGCACGCAAAACCTTTGGTTCGGACTGCTATCGTTAGATAGAGACAGCTTGGCATTGGCATATGCTTGACCGCCACCCTTATGCCCGAATACTCAAACGCTACTCAATTTTGAGAGCTGCTCAAGTATCATGCTGTCGCGCTGAACATCAACGTTATAACAGTGACAGCATGATACTTGAACAGCTCTCAAAATTAAGTAGCGTTTGAGTATTCGGGCATAATTGTATTTAGAAAAGGACGAAAACAAAAGAATTTATTCCATGATGCCTGGAAAAAAGGGTACATTTTTAAATTTTCGTATAAAAAGAAACCGGTACCAGATCAACTGACCCGAAACTAAACAATCCGAAGCTACTTTTCTATACAGTTTTGCTTTACGTTTGTCGAAGTCTTTTGTTCGTATCTACGTGGATCCTGTGGGACCGATACGTAGTTTCAAATAACTAAATATAACTGTATTGAGAGCACTATGAAGTTATTGTTAGTTTTGACAGCGGCACGGGAATATACTTGAAGTAATGGACACAGAATAACGGTTATATTTTAAGGAAAAAAATAAACTCTTTCAACTAAGGATGATTTGTGAAGTGAATGCGAATGTGTATTTCAATTAAGGTTTTTATTACAGAATAACTACTAAAGGACTATCGTATGTTTTATTTTACTTTAGTCTTTTTGACTTAGATCGTGGAAGAGACTTCAACGACAGGAGCAGCTCTTAAATTTGATGTTAATTGTTTCAGACATATGAAGTTCATACTTTTTAAAAAAGATATGAGAATAGCATAAATTTGGAAAACTTAGGTTAAATTAATTTATAGATAGATATATTCTTTATCGTACCATCAACATAAAAATTAAACATAATAATTACAAAGTCAAACATCGTATACTATTCGCTATTAAAATTTCTTCCAACCATTCTTGCTATGGATAGGAACAAAGGAAAAAAAAAGGCATGCTTCAGATTATTCAAACGCCTTTAAGATTACTTCAATCATTCTAAAAAAAGTCCAAAATAAAGCTATAAATACTGAAAAGGGCTCGCGAGTAATGAAGTACGCAGAACGCGCGCTCGAACGGTTTTCTTTAGAAGAGTTCACATTCGTATGTTTCTTGTATTCAGACGGTATCAAAAGGAAATATTTGCAACCGGTAAATAAATATCCGATTCGGCAAGTCACTTTCAGCTAGGTTTAAAATGATATCCTCAGGCGGAGAACGCGATCATGTGTGCATTTTAAATTCTTAAAGAAAACTGCAAATTACTATAGATATAATACCGCCGTTTGAAGTAGTCTTAACGATGTCACATTTGTCTTGTTTTTTATCAAAATTTCAAATGTAATTAAAACCTGAAACGTAAATTGATATAAGAAAATGTAGATCATTTTTAAATTGATTTGGCCGGCAGCGGAATAACTTTTACTGCCGAAATTTGTATGTTTTCAATGTTCCTGCCTTCTTCCCACGCGCAGAAGCCATACATAGAATGAAATGTATTTCATAACATAATCATAAAGTTGTACAACAAATGAAGAAACATTTTTGGACTGAAAAAAAACTTTATAATTATTATTATATTCACTTTATTAGGCATGTTTCTGGGAAGAATTTCTATATGAATAATCTAAAGCCTAATATCAAAATATTTCCATATTTTTTATGCGAGCGCGGTGAATTAGACATGAAATGAAAAATGGCAAAAGCAAGGCACTATGAGCTTAGACTATAAGACATCGATTGGTAGTTTTTACACTGGGATTATAAATTTCCCTATAACACAACTGTTAGCGCTGAGAAAATAGCAATTTCCCAAAGCAGTTAGGGCTTTACGACTGTATTATGTACAACAATAAAGTTTAAATAAATAATTCAAACCAAACACACATCTTATTTTCATCCAAATTCCTTTTTTAAATTTATTACAACTTGCCAGTACACTGCTTTGACAAATAGAATACATACTGGTAGAACTTTATTCAATACATTTGCCAGTCAGTGTACGGGGATGGGAACACCGTCGAAAATGGAAATCGACGGTGCGATAAAATGATTGGTTCTATTTCTTTTTAATATACTAAATGAATTTGTTAGTAAGAGTAGTGTTTAGATAAAAATATAATAAATGTATATACTTGAATAGAGATGACAAGTATAAGCTGTCTAAGTAACTGAAAATTCGCTCGGATGAAGAATTTGAGAGAAATAGAATAGTCAGTTACCAAGAGCTAACAATAAAGCTTCTAAAGGTTTAACTTCTTCTTAGCGTGTCGGTGTTCACCTTATATACCCTTGGATGCACAAAGTTAAGCTACCCTTACAGCGTTCTCTGTAGCGTTTTTAGACCCCCTGCACGCTGGAGGACTTCCTCCAGCGTGCAGGGGGTCTAAAAACGCCACTTTGAGCAATTCATCAATCGAATTCATATTATGAATTTCTTAGCAATTCTGTAGCAATTCCTCTATTTTTTGTAAAATGACCAACTAAACTTTGAGATTCCTTTCAAAAAAATTGAAAGAAATAGGAATTGCTAAGGAATTCGTAATATGAATTCGATTCGATACCTGATCGGGGCACGTCGGGAAGGAAAAGGTTTACTTTTTAATTTTTCATCGACCCTAAGGTTCACTGGAAGAAATTGTTTTAGCGATAAGTCCGCCTTTGTGCCTCATTGTTTTATGTAAAGGTTTTTTATGTAATTTTATTGTTTTGTGGTGTAATAAAGATATTTATATTGTTTTGGAAAGGGGAGATAACGTAAAGGGGGGAATACGGAACGGACGGACATAATTTTATTTTATTTTTGTATTATCACGCTGTACGAGTGCACTTACTAACTAGGATAAGATTTAATAACAGATTATATTAATTCCATACTTCCATACTAATATTATAAATGCGAAAGTCTGTCTGTCTGTCACCTCTTCACGGCTAAACTGTTGGACCGATTGTGATGAAATTTGTTAGATAATAATCAAAACATTTATCTACGAAATAAACTTTCTTCCTGCCCAATCCGACAAAAAGTGAAATAATAAACGAAAGGTTGTTAAATGTGAACTGTATCTTCACGAACATGAAAATGCTTTACCATCAATTTGCAATTTAACAAAAATTTCGGACACAACGGAAAGTAAAATAAGTGGCTACGTAGTGATTTTCATATTGTTAGCAAAAATATTTCAAAAGCCGTGTCGGATAATGGACGTGTCAGGAACGTAATATGATTATTTATGAAGTCTCAGTATTCAGCGTATGAGTACGCGGACTCTTGTCAATATTTTGTCAATCTGTGTAAAAAATGTGTTTGTTTGTGTGTTATAACTTTTTTGTACTAAAACAAAAGTGAATACAAAAGCATAGATAATAAAACAAAAGTGCAATGGATCACTTACAGCACTGTTTTGCAGCCAAATTGAAAAATAGGTCTGAAATATCGAGCGACACGTTATTCTTATTTAGTAACTGGTTGCGAATCTCAGTTGTCAATGTGGCCGGGTATTATTTATGTCGCTAGGCAAATAGAACGACTTTCTAGAAAATAGTTCACAAAAAATGAAAAAAAAATGGAATACTTAATAAGCTTAACGAATTTCTAAGGATTTGTTTTTAATAACGCTTTGATTTTCCATGTTTAGTATTTTTTTAACCAATTCCATTATTTATATACCAAAAGTTTTTATTGATTAATAACTTAAGACTAATAGCAATTATTTCATTATGTAAATATAGCATGTAGATATTTCGACTTTTTCTTGATATGTAGACTTTTTCTCATAAAAAACAATCATTCGAATGCAAGATTCACTGTAATACAGTAGCTTAATTTAGCCAAACAATTGGTATTCATACAACTTCCATTCAAATTTATCTTTAAGGCAAGAAACATAAAATTAAAAGCGGATTCACTCTGAGATGTCTTTATTAAGAGTTAAAAACATTTAATAAAACCACAACGCAGATAGGGGGTTCCGTGGGTCGTTTGGGGATGCGTAATGATAGTGTTGGTGATAAACCAATTATAATTAGGCCATAAAACAACCAGGATTGTAAGGAACGAGAGTAAATTTTACGCTTTAAGAATGGGCTTGATTTTGAGAATTCTTAAAGTTTTGCAAAGGAATAATTTTTTACTGTTACGTTTTCTCTTTTTTATTATTTATTTCTTTCTTTAATTATTTTTATAAAGAAATTGATAACCGAAAATAATCCTCAACAATTCGAAAATGTTTTTTAATAATAATATAATATAATAATTATTATTTATTCAAATAATTTAAAAAAAAATTTTTACTTAAAGAGCTATTAAATAATTTTTTTACAAAAATCACTACATAGTTTAAAAAAAAGCCACTTTCTCTGTCCCTATGTATGTTTAAATCTTTAAAACTACGCAACGGATTTTAATGCGGTTTTTTTTAATAGATAGAGTGATTCAAGAGAAAAGTTTTTATGCCAAGCTGGGGGGGGGGGGTCGCTAGTAAGTTATTAATGTGGTTAGTGATTATGTGGGATGATGATGGGAAGGCACTGATAAAAATGTATTATTTCATCCCAGCTCTTTTATTGAATTAACAAAAAATACAGCATTCAACTTAAATTGATATAAAGTAACATCAAACATAGATTTAAAAAAAAATGCTTCGGTAGAGAGACCGCGCGCAATTTCCAAATTCTTTGCATTCAAAGATGGAATAGAAATTGCATAAAAGCGTGTTTGCATGCCATAGACACAGAGCAATACGGTCTTCTCTGAAGTCCGCTTCTATTTGTCTATGATGTATGCCCATTAGCTTAATTTAAACATGTGTTAAACACACACTTCAACATTGTCATCGATTTGATGTCACACAATCAAACCTCCAGGACTCTCGATTAGAAGTCAACGATTAAAGAGCGGGAGAATTAATTAGTGACTGTCGAGTTAGGAAAAAGTTGCTTGTTACTTGCAGACTTTACGAGTAAATGTTGACAATCGGTTGTTGGGACGCTTCGGCTAGAAAACTGTCGTTTGTCTGACACACTGATTACAAGGATGAACAACAATGCAACTTTTTTTTTCATTATAAAGTTTTATAGATTCGATTTAATTGCCACAAATATTTTAGGAATTGTTGGCATTTTTATGCTTTTAGAACTGATAACATTTTCTTTTTTTTAAACACCGTTTTTTTTTTTTTTAATAGTAGTAGCCGTTTTTACATAATTAACACACGTATACTTATTTGATCAAGCTGGAGCAGTTGTACTCCTGTGTAGTTTATTGAATGATTAAATATTTATTCTATTAAATCTTCAAAGAGAACCTACATATAAATTAAATACATATAAAATAAAACCTTTGGGTTGTTATTGAAATACCTGAATTGCACGGCATGCGACAGATAGCTCTTTGTGCAGTTTATCTTCCATCTCCGACCTCTCATCAAATTGTGCAACAGTTTCTTGATAACTGTAATGAAGTCTTAGAAAAGTGCACCGACAGTGAAATTTGTATTATAGGTGATTTTAATTTAACCACATTGGATTGGAACTCGCCTAACGAGTCAGCTAAATATAGCAAAAATAAACTGCTTCTTGACTTTTTACAACTTAACAATCTCAATCAATATAATCATATTGTAAATAACTCTAATAGAATTCTTGATCTGGTTTTATGTACTATGCAGTCTTGTGAAGTTAGGCAGCCTGATGATTCATTGAGTAATGTTATCAAAGTGCACCCACCTCTTGAAATAAGGCTAACAATTTGTGATGAAGAAAAACTAACATACAATCCAGGAACTCAGCAACGAAATTTTTATAAGGCAGATTACGAGAGCATTCATAAAATATTGGCTGGCCACAATTGGAATGAAATATTTTGTGATATAAACAATGTAGATGATATGGTCACAATGTTTTATGAAAAGATTCGTTCAGTAATCAGCATGCACGTACCTCTTAAAAGAGTACGTAATAAAAAATACCCTTTATGGTTTAATCGTAACTTAATTAGAGCTCTGAATGAGAAAAATAACTTAAGAAAGCGCATAAAAAAATACAATAATCCTATGGATAAGCTGGAATTGGAGTTAGTAACTTTACGATGTAAAAATATGGCAAAAAATTGTTACAATAGTTTTATGAATGAATTAGAACGCCAAATTAGTACTAATCCTAAGTTGTTTTGGTCTCATATAAAATGTAAACGCAAGGGTTCTAGTTCCTATCCTTTAACAATGACTGATGGATCTGCATCGACTTCCGATGGAGTCCATATTTGTGAAATGTTTGCTTCTTTTTTTGAGTCTGTCTATAGTCAGAGTTCTGAGATCTCTCAAAATACACCTGAATATGAATCGAAAATTTCAGATCTTAGCCAAAATTTACATCCATTTGAATTGGATCAAACCACAGTTTTAAAAAAATTACAAAGTTTAGATTGTAGCAAAGGTGCAGGCCCCGATAATGTCCCACCTATTTTCATTGTTTCGTGTGCTGAATACTTAGTTGAGCCCCTCCTTTTAATATATAATAAATCATTGCGCACTGGAGTGTTCCCAACAGAATGGAAGACAGCGAAAGTTGTTCCTATATTTAAGACAGGGAATGAAAATTTAATAAAAAATTATAGACCAATTTCTATCCTTTCACAATTTGCAAAAATATTTGAAGCTCTTACTTGCCCCTTTATAATCAATCACTTTAAACCACATCTTAGTCCTAGTCAGCATGGATACACCCAAAACAGATCAACCGTTACAAACCTAGTGGAGTTTTTTGAAATCTTGTCGGAGGCTGTAGATGCTAATAAACAGGTAGATGTTATATATTCAGACTTCAGCAAAGCGTTTGACAGTGTGCCTCATGATGTCCTTTTAAATACCTTGTCGGCATATGGCATTTTTGGTTCATTACTCGGTTGGATAGGTTCCTATTTACAAAAGCGTTCTTTTTATGTAGTGGTCAATGGTTATCAGTCGGAACTGCATAAAATAACTTCTGGCGTACCGCAAGGTTCACATTTGGGCCCAATTCTGTTCATAATATTTGTGAACAATATTCCTGAGTTGCTCGAGTTTTCTGACTCATTTATATACGCGGACGACTTAAAGTTTTGTCGAGTTATAGATACCATAGACGACTCCGTTAAGCTCCAAGCTGATCTCAACAAACTAGTATCTTGGTGCAATCAGAATAGGATGAAATTAAATACTTCTAAATGCTATCATGTTAAATTCTCGAGAAAAAATATAATGTTGTCAACTTCTTATCTAATTGGTGAGAACAAAATTCAGGAATTGGAGGAAATAAAAGATCTGGGCATAGTATTCGATAAAAAATTAACATTTATTCCCCATTATAATAATCTAATAAAAAAAGCGTCTAAAGTATTAGGTTTTGTTATTCGTAATGCTAAAGATTTTCGAAATGGGAATACAAAAAAACTACTTTACAACAATTTAGTGCGAAGCATTTTGGAGTACGGAAGTGTTGTTTGGAGACCTCATTTTTCTACGCATGCATTACAAATAGAACGGATCCAAAAAAGATTTATGTGGCACCTTGCTCACTCTAGTGGTATCTCAAAACACACATTACCCTCGTACAGTAAGCGTCTATCGCATTTTAAAGTTGAATCTTTAGCTAACCGTAGAACTCAAATTGATCTTGCGTTTGCATGGAAAATTTTTAATAACTCGTTAGATTGTCCCCAGCTCTTAAGTAAATTTAAATTTCGAGTGCCATTTAGATATCCCCGTAAAAGTATTGATCCACTTAGTCCGTGTTTCCGTAGAACTAAATTTGGTGCAAATTCACCAGTTCCAAGACTTAGTCGACTGATAAATGAATTGAGTGCTGTTATAGACATTAATGCAGATTCGTTGGGTAGGATACGAAAAACTGTTAGCCAATATCTAGCAACGAAATAAATTGGTTAATGTTCTCTTAAGTAATAATAATAGGTGATTGTTTAAATAAAGCTATTAATTTAGACAAACTTCGTACGATCTTTATTGCATGTCGTGTTTACCTATAAGTGTTTGTTACATTTAGAAAATAGCTATATGTAATACTTTAGAAATAAGTATCAATGTAAACAAATGTTGGTAAACCTTGATAAATAAATAAAAAAATAAATAAAAATAAATAGTACAAACATACCCATAAAATGCACAGGATATTTTTCGAAATAGTTGTACAAGTTCCTGCGTGTTTAATGGGCGCAATATGGCATTTAAATTTAGTTAATCTGATGATGATAAATAAATTAGCCCTTATTCTGAAATTTTAGGGTGTTATTTATATAACAATATGCCTCTGATTTCGAAATGGCTAACTCTCAAAAAAAAAATTCGCGAAATGGCTGATTCTCAAAAGGACTAATTCGCAAAAAGGCTTATAAAGACAGCGGACTTCGAACGCTTTTTTACAAACCAATAATCTGTGTGTCATTGCACTTTGTTAATAAATGGTAATGAGCGATGGCCCGTAATGAATAAAAGGTTGATCAAGAATTCGCTATTCAGCATGCGATTCGACTTTTTCATGACACCTATTAACTAAATTAAAGTGGGAGAATCGATTTTGCACTCCACTCGATGTCTCGAATGATGTTAAGGTTTTTTTAAATTATATTTGTGATCGAATACTCTTAAAATAATGATAAGCTGCTAAGCCTTCTAAGCTTACTTGATGTTGATGAACAGGGAAAAGGCTTGCTCTTACTCTACAATTTGCTACAATTTGCCTTTATTCTATATATACATATATATATTTATTTTATACTATTAAACGTGCAATATTTGTATATAAGTAAGTATATAAATTTATTTGTAATCGCATTTTCGAAAACGTCACAAACTATTTCTTTGAAATTTCAAACATAAGTTCTTACATAGTCAAAAAGATAATCTAGCTAGGTTCTATGTCTGGGAAAATTCTTTTTACCTATATTTTCACACAAAAAGATTTTCTGCATAAAAGGTACTTAGTAATGTAATTGAAAAATATGAAATTAGTTTGGGTGTTATTATTTTTTACAAAAGGTGCTAGCGTGACCCTGTTCGAATACGCAAAATCATTTTGAGTTTCTTTCTTTTCGATTTATAAAAACAGATATTAAAAATAAAACACGAAACGTACATATTATATGAAACATTGAATACATCCGATAAAAGTATCGATAAATTAAGAAAACATTTGCCTAGAAACCCCCGACAAAAGTAGCAAAAAAGGAGCGAGGGAAGCTTTTATACACATTAAAAGTTCCCGGGAAAACTTGGTCGAGGGCCTTTTATGAGAGAATAAAGAAAAAAAACTTGGATAAATACGCATACAAACTAACCGATAATGGCGGAAAAAACGTACAAGTATTTATGAGATTGTGTTTTGGCTCATGTTTTTACTTTTTTATGACAAGATTCAGTTATGTGCCAGTGTCATTATGAAAATATTCAATTATTGTCTACACTTTAATTCATTCAATAAAAAATATTCTTTAAATATGTACATGAACTGAAGTTTTAAATATTGTCGACATTACTTTGATTTAATATAGGTATTCATGGAAATAGATTTCACTTTTTAGGATGAGAATATTTATAATTGGCAATTACATAACTTTATTCTTCCTACTCGTAGTTTGTCAATTGTTAAGAAAAACAGTATCATTGCGATAACAATACGTAGTCGTTTTCACAATAAAAACACAAAATTCAAATAGCCAGCGTCGACTGCCGCGACAAAATATGTCATATTTCATAGAATTCGGAGCATTTCGAAAATTTGTTGCAACTTATTGAATAAATTTCCGTAGTGCCGTATAGATAAGCTCTCAAAACCATTTTGTTATTTGAATTTATATTTATTGAATTTTTTTGAAGCAACTTTGCAGTTTTCTGCATTGCTGAGGTGTTGAAATTTTCACTTCCAATTATATATTTAGTAAGAAATTGTTTTTCAAAACTTTCTTAACCTAAGCAAAATTGAAAGCTATAATGAATTAAAAAAGAGGAATTACAGTTGCCTCATTTGGATTTACCATTTGTGTAAAAATTGAGTGTGGAACCAATTTTATTAATTAATACAAATTGTATATAATTCTATTATTGTTGTATAATTATACATGCTACACCATCTGTAACTGCTACATCTTACAAAAGTCACCGAAGTAACTATACACCACATTTTATATCAATCGCACTCGTAAAAGTAAAGTCTAACTTAAGAAATTTAGAGAAAATACCAAACTTAATATCTAAAAAATAATAATTAAATTTTTAAAAATTAAAATAAATTTTAAGCTAAAAAACAACAAAATATAAAATTAAAGCTAAAACATATTATTAAAAGGAGTCCCTTTAGGCAAGGTAAAGTCGTGTAGTTAAGTTGAAAATATCGATATTTAAACCATCTCAATTAAGATCAAATAAAAAAAAGGATCTTAATAGAACCTTTCGTTTTCGTGCTAAGATGCCACAAATAGACACGTCATACTATCACCCCTCTTTTTCATCGGAGGTCAAAATAAAAACATTACATAATGATATGTACATTTTACTGCGATACAAATTCCCTTTTAATACAAATAAAAATATCATTAAAAATCCCATCATCCCGAAGACATCTTCATTTGCCACTTTACATGAGTTTTGATTATTCCCGGAAGTCATTTGTAAGTAATTATTCGAATATTACGAGTATTATAACACCCTGAATTTAAAACAATGCGCAACTGTGCCATAAAATTAATTTCAAGGGACGAATTTTGAAATAATGAATTTCGTGTTTTTGTTTTCATGCTGTGGAATGTGGAGGGAAGAAATAAGAGGAAATACTACGACCCTATTTCCATACAAACGTAGGTATTCCTTTGATTACTCGCCGAATGGTGCCAGTTTAGTAATGGTTACTTCATAAGCTTATCAATTATAATATTGGCATATCCCTATGATTTATTTGATTTCATAATTTAACTATTGGAAAACTTATAATCAACTTTTAAAATGGTGAAAATATTGTAAATCACAGGAATACAGCCATAGTTTTCTTTATTCTTCAATGATTAAAATATATAATTAAGGTTTTGGTATAAATAAAATACTTAGTAATTTTGTGTTATTTTTACTTATAAGAATTTTTAGTAGTCATTAGGAGGTTCGGAAGCGAGCGTGTATGAGTGTGGAGGAAACGACGGAGGTCTGTAATGATCGTAGCCAATGGAAATCTCTAGTCTCTGCCTGCCCCTACGGGAGACAGACGTGATGGTATGTTATATATTTTTAGTCCGAGCTGCAATTGCTGGATAGTAAGAATAGTATTTTGTTTTACTCTATCACTAAAACCAAAAGCCAGTCGATAAAATACATGGTCTGTAAAGATCGTAGTGAATGGTGATTTCTAGTCTCTGCCTACCCCTGCGGGAGACATGCATGATGATATGTAATATGTATTTTTAGTCCGAGCTGCAATTGCTAGATAGTAAGAATAAGTATTAATTAATTAATTAGTTAATTATTTATTTTGTATTACGCTATCACTAAAACCGATAGTCGATTAAATACAAACTAATTTTAGAAGCTTTTAATCATCAACATGACGACTCTTTCAAACGAAAGTCTCGAGCCACAATTACTTTAATGAACAATTCCACTCAACGTTAATTGAAGTTAAAAACTTGTGTGTTGGTACTTACATGCTCAATGTGACTTGTAAATTATACAGGATTTTATGGAATGGTACTGCCATATAGATATAGGTATATGTGTACTTATTGGTAATCATTATCATCATCATTTTGAGTAGGCGTCACGGTCAATCGACCATGCACACCCTGGTGTCAGAGTTCTTCGGAACCGCCTCTCGGACTCTGACGTGGTTCCTTTAACGACTACCAGATGGCAGCTTAACGTGTCTTCCGAAGCACGGAATCATCTTTATTATCAGACAATCAGGTGATTAAAGCCTGCAATGAAGTGATGAGTGTGGAGGAAACGAGGGAGGTATGTAAGGATCCAATGGAAACCTCTACGGGAGATAAGCTTGATGATATGTATGCGTATGTAAAGGTTCTCTTTTTTTTCGGAAGATGACCTTTGTGGCGTAATGGTTAGCAGACTACGTCTAAAAGTTCTGTGTTAAATCTGCAGTCCAGCTGAAAAACAACCTTATTGTCATGGGTGTTGGGTATTTATTTTCAGTTTACGCTTCAGAGCCAAAGATTATAATCATAATTCAAAGGCTGTACTGGTTATCAATGGAGCGACTTCTGTCTGATCTCCATAATACTTTTCACAGGAAAACCAGATCATTAGTAACATTATCCGGAAAAAGAGAACTTTTTACGAACAAGAATCGTATAAAAATAAATTAAGACCGTATCATCACCGCAGACATTAAAATTTAATTCATTTAATGTAAACATGAACCCACCACAAATTGATATTTACTCTTATCGGGGTAGAATTCGTGAAAATATCTCGGCTAATGTGATTTAAACAAAGGGTTCCGTACAACTATTTGAATTAATTAAACTCTGGAGTCGAGCCGTGTCGCGGATTTGAAGTTTGCTCCATTTACGCCTTCGAATTGGCGCTAGATTTGTAAGAAATTAACAAAGTTACAATTTACTAGGTTATAAATTCTGAAATATGGAGGTCATATTTTTTAAACGGTTAATATCTCTAAAACGCTATGTAGAATATGTCATGCAGGGTCATTGCCTGTAAATAATTTTTAATTTTCTGTTTATCACTGTGACAAATAAACTATCCGATAAAAAGAATTCAGGAAAGGAGAGAAATAAGACGTGAAGTGGAAATGGAAAATTAAACAGGGTTCTTCGTAGCGTATTCCTAGTTGCATCCTCAGCTATTGCTACTAGGAACACGTTACGAATAGGAAGAGATATATGCATATGTATGTTCTTTGCACATTAAGCGGCAGATAAATGTACAACTTTTCAAAAAGGTGGTCCCACAACATTTTTGATAACACCGCGCTCACATGTTTTACGCAAATAAATTTATCTTATCTCACACTAAAATTGGGCACTTAGGATATACGGTTTTCATAACAAACAAATAGGTTAAGATGACCAAGGCGCTATATTTCGCGGCCATATTTTTGCCTGCATCAGTTATATATAAAAAAATATATTTCAGACTGCCACGTCCGAGAAAAAAGATTTTACTAAGTATTTCTATTTGTTAAACACATACCTAAAAATGATGCACAATCACTTTTTAATTCCAATATAAGTGTCATATGCGTAACTGCAAAAAAATAAATAAAAACCAATATCGGTAGCAGCATGTAAAATCCCATGACAGATGTACCGTAAGACTGATAGCTTGTACAGAAATATAACATGATATGATGTTTTACGCCCACTGAGCAAAGAGGAAATGTAATAACAAGGGATATAAGCGCAGACGCAAAGTAAAGCGATAACAGAAGTGTATCTACTGAGGGAATCCAAAAATGTAATTAAAAATCATAACTCGAACATATTCATCATTTATTTGTGACTTTTAAATTTGTTTCATCCTTATAATCCTTTTCTGGAAAGCTTTTGTTGTTCGAATTCAATGTTGTAAAATGATACCTATATGTTTATATTTTAATCTATGTTTATCCCTCAGTAGTCTTTTTTTTGGAAATAAAAGTTGTTTATTGTGAAGCTGGAAAGCAACTTTCATTCTTTATATATTATAAAAAAATACTCGAAGCATATACAGTTTCGGGCACATTGCATTTCTAAGACGAGCATTTGTACATGATTTAACAAAAGTAGTCAAAAAATGTCGATATTTGGCGAAAAAGCCATTAAGAATACCATACCACGCACTTCATGTATATTGACAGACTATGTAGTACTATTTCAAACATAACAATTAAAAAAAAAAATTTTATAGCGTTCAAAATACCGCATGATATTTTTTTAAAATCATACAGCGACACATCTGTAATTAGCCTATTTCATTTTTAAGGGAAGTGTCATAATGCGAGTTAAAACGCGTGAACGCGTTAGCACGGGTTTTCTATTTTCTATACGACCTCACGTTATCAGTCACGCACTGCAATTAAGGCCATAAAAACGAGAACAAAATAACGGTATTGAGAAACTTGTTTCATATTCAATTAAATATTTACTTAAACTATTATTTTTATTATTCCTTTATTAAAACAATTTAAAATAACAAACTATATAACATATTATAAACTAATTAGATAAAAAAAGCGCCAAATAGTAATAAAATGACATGACGAAATGCGAAGCAAACCATTTCCCTATCCGAAATTTTTAATTTTTACCCAGGAAATATTCCCAGTTCAAGTGGCAATTACATCTTATTTTAAAACTGCTCAAGTGTGTAATGTAATGACCAAACTACGCGGCCCGTTGGCATAATTCCACCAAATTCCATCCGCTACAAAAGCGAACATCCAAAAACTAATTTAACCAAAGATTTAACCGTCTTAAAAAGCCATTCAGGCAATGAGACGGGCATGAATAAAAAAGAATTTCTGCCAAAATCCATGAAAGAATAATGAGGGAGGTCGCATCTCATCAGTCAAGTGTGGAAAGGCACAGATTCCTAAAGTCGCCCGCCATGGTATATTTATGGTCGCGCTTAAAATTTGCCGCTCCGCTGTGGCGAAATAGAATAAATTGCTTTGATTTGGATCCCTTGGACCATTTTTGTTGACAGAATTACCGCATATTCTGCCTTGACGGGAAATGTCTGCCATGTAAGATTTAGTAGCATTTTGCTTCACTTAATAATAAAAGTGTTAATAACCCTTTAACTTTCTCAAGCATCAGGCTATCATTATGCAGAATTAAGTTTTGAAATCTGATCAGTAGTTCCTAATTTTAAAACGAAAAATATCTATAGCTTTATATTATAACTCTACATTAGTATTTATAAGTTTTTACTGTACCCAGTTATTCGAAGCTAAGATGAGTGAGCTTAAGAAGGTATCCAAATATTTCGGTGTGTCGTAAATGGATACACCCCTAAATAATAAATACGGGCAGAGTGGGATTTGGAAATAACTAAATTTTCTTTATTCATGTTTTGTGTAGATTTTGCGATATTTTTTCCTTGGACTTCAAAAAGAATTGTGAAGGGATGATGATGAGAAAAATGACGGCGAATACATAACTGTCATTTATATATAGATTATTCGTTGCTGGATGAGATTTAAGAATATTAGCATTAAAGGATTAGAGAATATTTTTGTATTCCACGATTATAATCTCTAGAGATACAGGTTTGTTCCTAGTTCGTTGGAATACAGATACTTGATTTGGTTAGTTTTTTTTTTAATTAGGATAATCATATAAATTGGGATCAACTACGCTATCTGATAGAGCCGCGGGTAATAACCACAAATAAAATAAGTAACAAATGTTATGGATTCCCGTGAAATAACATAACATTGCTTTGAATAACATTATAAGAAGTGTATTTTTTATGCCGCCAACCTTCTGTCAATTACAATTTCCCTGTGATATGTCAGTGCGTCCGGATTGACAGTTCGTGGAATATTTCACGCTCGCACAAAACAAACAGTCGAAACAGTGAGCTAAATGGCTCTGAACATGACTAATGTTCTGTACAGCGGTGGTTTTTTCGAATGACATTTTTTTTTACGGCCGTGGATACAATACTTTTAAGACTTTTTCCATTTTGTATCTTCTTGCGACTGCATTCTTATTTCTCGCCATTATTTCGCCATTGTTCTATTATAAACATTTAAAAAAAGAATTAACATTTTGTGGCCAGTATTAAAAGTATTATGTGTACATACTTGGTGTTCGCAAAGAATATACTATAAACACACTACTACTTATTACTAATTCTGTGACATTACGTTGTAGCATAGTGTATGTGTACTTTGTCATCTTTTCATGTGACCACACTATATATCACTTAAGTTTATATGAATTTTCTTATTTGTTATAGCTATTATCAAAGTACTATTTAGTTAGCTAATCTACTGGAACGTTTAACATGCGATAACAAAGTTCATACACAATCCATTACTGTCTTGTAACATGATAACTTTGCCGTTATCATAGCATAGTTGCTATGCTATCGCCATGAAAGTTTGCATATGCAAATTAAACGTAAACATTCAATTCGCGTGTTCAAATCGAATATATTACAGGAACGATCATTCAATATGGACACACATGGAGGAACAAGTTTATTGTTCCGTAAATCTCCCGAGGAGACGCCTTTTGGAACGGAATGCTCCACAGTTTGGGAGACACGCAAAGATTTTAGATAACGTAAGTACAGTAAACCTACATTCTGGTATATGTTCTTTTCTCAGGCGTGTAATGCGTAACGGACGGAGGACTGTATTATATTGACTATAATGAAAATAGGCTTTGGATTTAAAGCTTTTACTAATTTTTCTATGACAAAAACACATACATACACGTTACAATTCACTGCAAAAAAAGAAAACAAAAAACATCAAATGGAAAACTCAAAAACAAGACAGAATATTTGAATTTAGATATAAAAATACAATATATAAAAATATTTGTTACAAGGCGGATATCTGTTTGATATAAATAGATATTGAATAAACATAATTATTGAGTGTCGTCCGACCTCCGTAACTCATTTCACAGTAACAAAACCAACAGGAGCATGATCCGAAGTGTGTTGTATAAAACTGTCAGGTTTTTAGATAACAACTGCCATCTATTGATTACATTCGGGCTTAACATGCCTTCCGAGGAACGGAGGGGTTCAAGATAGAAATGCCATTAGTGGAAACCAAACTAAGACAGGCTGCGCTTGACATCGCGCTCGATACGAACAGGTATGCTTCCCTAGGCTTTTGGACACCTAACTTATATCAATATCTATACAACTTCTATAGCAATAATTATTACAAGAGTAGGAATATAAGGACGGCGAATATTAGGGTTCCTTGTTGACTACAGCACAGCACCATAAAAACCCACAAAACACGAACTAAACTAGAGAATTGTTGGCGGTTTCGAGCACCGCGAGGGTGAATAATTAAGTAATAAATCTACTGAACTGTACGATTGCACGCCCAATTAGTACAAATGCTGGTGTTTCAGACAAAGTTGTAAGATTATTTTATTAATTAGCTGCAAAACAACAAGTGTATGAAAAATGCAAAAAAGACAATATTTTTCCTAGGCTATATCCTAGTATGTAACCAAATAATACTGATAAAACAACCTATATTGTTTGTAGTTTTTTTTTTACAATTAGCTTGTATGAAATTCAAATAAATATACATAATTAAATAAAAAAACTAAAAAAAAACCTATATTGATAAAAAATATGAGAATAAATTTAAGGTCCTTTAATTAAAAAGGGGCCTTTCGAAGAAGAACGTAACGTTTAAAATGGGTTCAGAACTGACGGAGTATTGATGTAAAAAACAAAAAATGTACTGGTTTGAAATGCAGTTGCAGGTTTGCGCCAGAGGTGTCTACTCTGTCTGTTGTCTTTTTCTATATTTTTCAACCATGTGACTGATGTTAAAATGCATAGGTACAATAATAGTGTTGTATACTATGATAAAACCCAATCAGAACTTCCTTTTTGGAAGTAGTTCTAAATATATATACATTTTTTAATCCCTAATATTATTAATACCACAACACAGTACCAAAAGAGAAATTGTTACACAATTTTCAAATAAAACTTCACTGGGTCTTTCACAAGCCTGTTTCGAAGAATAATATCCACTGCCCCACTGGGCAACAGGATTTAACTTTCCAGTTTCTTTTGCAACCCGACATTAGCAAACCCTTTATCTTCATTAAGGTGCATCGCTCTAAAAACCTTTTACCTGTTGGATGATAAATAAATTCACCAACATTGGGGTAGTCGGGGTTTCGGGATTGTTAGAGTAACATGAAGCTAACATTTTGTACTGGGGCTAATGTGCAATGAGCTTAACGTATTGTAAATACCTCCGCAAAAGGGTTTCCACATTTGGGCCAATATTGGGAATGTTTGGCCAATTTAAAATGTGATTTTTTGATTAATTTATAAGCTATAGATGGATCGTAGCAAATGGTAGCTAATGCTTTTAGCATTAAAATTACCAATTGTGCTATACAACTGTATTTTGTGTAAGTGATATAAAGTTTAAATAAATAAACTCGGAAAAAAGTAACAGTACAAAAGGTCATTGGCCTTTTTTATCTTCAAGTATCATATCATAATCGATAAATGATTCAGATATTTCACTATTATTTTATATAATCGCATTACGGACAATTGATAGGAGAAATAGGATAGCCTTAACAATATTTAAGGTTGACAAGTAATCGGAAATTCCCAGGGAATCCCTAGGGATGGTCCTCGGAAGGTAGACTTAACGAGAAGGGATTCGGCCCAGTAATTAAGCTAATGGTTGTAATTGAAGTCTGGGGATACTTAAATGTAAGGTTAGTTTCTGATTTTTTTTTACTTTTATTTATATAACTAAGTTACTAATAGTATAATAGTTATGGATATAAATAAATAAATAATTATAAATAAATAAATATATAGGGACAAATCACACAGATTGAGTTAGCCCCAAAGTAAGTTCGATACTTGTGTTATGGGATACTAACTCAACGATACTATATTTTATAAAAAATACTAATAATATAAATGCGAAAGTCTGTCTGTCTGTCACCTCTTCACGGCTAAACTGCTGGACCGATTGTGATGAAATTTGGTAGGGATGTAGTCAACGACCTGAGGTCAAACATAGGCTACTTTTGAGCGCGATATAACCGAGTCCCACGCCGGGCGAAGCCGAGGGGAACAGCTAGTACATAATATATAGATAAACATCCAAGACCCAGAAAAATATCATTTTTCATCGAACACGGGACCTCCTGAGTAGCGGTCAGGCATGTTAACCATTACGCCACGGAAGTCGTCAAAAATAAAACCAGAAGGGGTGTGACGCGGGAAGTAGCTGGAAATAGATGTTATAACTGAATAGATCTAAATGGAAGGAACCTACATACTTACCGTGCCGACCCCACATAGGAAAGTGGGATAAGGTAAAGGAAAAGAAGAAGATTTATATGAGTCACTAGCTTTTGCCCGTTGCTCTGCCCGCGTGGGACTCGGTTATATCGCGCCCAAAAGTAGGCTATGTTTGGCCCCTGGTCCTTAAGAGTGCGCCCAACGCCAAAATTTGAAAAACAGACCTATTTTTCAATCCATAGTTTAGCGCGAAAAAACCTTATAATTCAGATTTAAAAAATACTGTAGATAGGCAAAAAACCTGTAGAAGCCGAGTAATCGAATAGAATTTTGAAAAATAAACAGGTTTTTTTTAAAAAAATACAAACTTCAGAACGAAAAAAAAAACAGTATTAACTCAAATGCTCTGAATTATCAGCGACAACCCCAAATTATTTTTTACAAATAACATAGCCAGACTAATGTTTTAGTAGAGTAATCGATTACATTTTTTATTTTATGTCTATATTTTTAATAATTAAATAAAATCTCAACTAAAATTGTAACCTGGAGCTCAAAGCCAACTCGTCGTTAACTGAATCATGCGATTTTCGACTCTAAACAAAGCGTAGTAGATAGAACAATTGTGCACGGGCTAATGGTTACTTGTCGGGCAGCGCTCGACGCGGAAGGTTGTTCCCGGACGCTCTGTACCTTCTCGGTACTGACAATCGAACGCGTAATTTATTTGGAGCGGATTTTGTTTCTAGTGTGAATAAATATTGTAAATTAGACCGTATGACGTTTATTATAGGGTACATAATTGTATATAGTGGTTTTTAGTATTATCATAATTGTAAACAGTGTGGTGTGTGGACGTGTAAATAATAGTGTATAAATAGTTTTGACAATGGGACGAAAAGATAAAAAAAGAGAAATAACGTTTTTGAGAAAAAGAAGAACTAAAAAACATGACGGAATGTTTGGGTAAGTTGTTTTTATTTCTACAAAATAATGGATTTAGTACAACAGTAAGTACACGCTTTATTTACAAACTAAAACCTACTTGTACAAATACTATACTATACTATACTAATATTATAAATGCGAAAGTCTGTCTGTCTGTCTGTCACCTCTTCACTGCTAAACTGCTGGACCGATTGTGATGAAATTTGGTAGGGATGTAGTTAACGACCTGAGGTCAAACATAGGCTACTTTTGGACGCGATATAACAGAGTCCCACGAGGGGCGGAGCCGCGGGGAACAGCTAGTAGCAAAATAAATAGATAGTAGGTACTTATATATTTAAAAAAGTCATAACTAACCCTTATCTAACTGAGCTCCGTAGGTACCTATACAGAGTAAGCGCGCACGGGCAAACGTCACAAATGTCAGCTTACAGTATATGTAAAACAACAATTGTTAGACGACAACAAAATATACGAGTACCTATATATAAAAGGTCTTTAAAAGTAACTGTGTTTTTTTACAGATTGATTAATTAGTGATTTTCATTACAAAAAACGTATTTTTTATTCTATTTTTGATAATGATAATACAGGATGTTGTACAATTTAAAACTAAAGATGTAAAGAACTCTAGTCGAGTCCTACTCGTAAATATTGCGCTCGGCTCGCAAATTGACGACTCGACTCATTTCAATAAGACTATGTGCTCTTGAGCGCAACATGACGCTCGAGTCTTGTTTAGCGCTCGAGTCGTTGGTAGGGATCACCCTGGTAACAATGTATTTAAACATAATTAAACCTTGATACGCTCAAGACATAAGACTCGAGTTCTTTTTTTTAAAACTCGTGTTCGTTATAAGAGATATGTATTATCATGAGTATAAGTTGTAATGTTACAAATGGCTCAATATAAATTTTGATCTTTACCTATATTTTACTCTGTTTTAGATCTTTAGCGCTGAGGACACTGCTCCAGCAGCTAAGCTCCGCAGCTGGGCGCAGCATCTACAGAGCGGTCCATAGCACTAGTGATCGCATAACTTGAAAGCACATATGTGGTCACGATCCTCAGCAGTGAGGGACCGATGAAGAAGAAGAATTTTTATTGCTATAAAAAATATTTTTCGCAAATACTTATTACTTTATATAAATTTATTTCTGTAATTAAACGCTTTGTTTTACATTGGCAATATAGTTTTTTTTTCTCACAGAGTGCTAGCGTACTTACATCATGATTAAAGTTTCGTGTTAATATATAACTACACTAGCTGTTCCCCGCGGCTTCGCCCCGCGTGGGACTCGGTTATATCGCGCCCAAAAGCAGCCTATGTTTGACCTCAGGTCGTTAACTACATCCCTACCAATTTTCATCACAATCGGTCCAGCAGTTTAGCCGTGAAGAGGTGACAAACAGACAGACTTTCGCATTTATAATATTAGTATGAATAACCAGCTTCGGTGAACTTCCCTCGGGAATAGTGCTTTTTCCCGGGATGAAAGGTACCATATGTCCTTCTCCTTGTTCTAAGCTACCTCTTCACTAAATTTCAGCCACATCAGTTCAGCCCTTTTTGAGTTATAAATAGTGTAATTAACACGACTTTCTTTTTTATATATGGATATAGATAATAAAACAGTAAAAATATTTTGTCTGTACATTTATTATTTTTGTCATAAATGTAAACTTGTATAGGGACACTTAAATGGAATAATAAAACTTAAAAACAAAATGTTTGTTTTCAAACTTTTTATTTTTGTTTGTATGTCTGTCTGTCTGTATGTATGTATCACGCTTATCTCCGAAAGTACTGAACTGATTTACTAAAAACTTTCACCAATTGCTTTGTTTTAACTCAGCAAAACATTCAAAGTGTGTTTCATCAAAATCGTTTCAGTACGAAACTAGTGGTTCTGTGAACAGTAGACCTCGCGACCCTCCTGCCTTGACTTCCCTCCCTTCCCATTTTTTCATAACTATATGTCTAGGTATAAAAATAAAAATAAACACGTGTGCCAAGTTTCATTAGGATCCGTTCAAACAACGTCACAGAAAATTTTCCCTCTTTTTTCCCCCATTTTCCCTCCAATCAAAAAAATCTCTCGACATAAAATTGTAAAAAAAAATCAAGGAACACGTGTGTCAAGTTTCATTAGGATCCGTTCGTAAACAACGTCACAGAAAACTTTCCCCCTTTTCTTCCCCATTTCCCCTCCAATCAAAATAATCTCTTGACATGCAATTGCAAAAAAATCAAGGAACACGTGTGCCAAGTTTCATTAGGATCCGTTCATAAATGCGACCTCCAGCCCGGAACAAACAAACAGACAGACAGACACACATCCGGACAAAAGCAAAATTTTCCAGTCTCGAAATGGAATAGAGGACAAAAAGTGATCGTCATTTGACTGAATTCAATGTGTTTGTCTGCAAATATATATCGCTTTTGAACGAATGCTCCAAATTTAATAATACTTTTTTTGTGTTGGTTATTGTCATGTCATGACAAACGAAAGAAAATGGGGATTTCAAGCGAAGCCTTAAATATTGAACATGCCCGCGACATCGTACGCTTACGCGTACGATGTCGCGGGCATGTTCAATATTTAAATAAAAAATCATAATTGTAACTGCTGAAAATCACTATTTCTACTTCCTAATTTTCTATCAATTCGCTTTACTACTACTTTCCTATTACTTGTGAATATGCTGCCACTTTACCAACTTCCAATTAATATTTGGTTGACTGTATCTATCTACCATACACACACTCCTCTAAAAAAAACTACATTAATATTTCATTCATAATAAATAAGTATTTGATTTTTCTGACTTTATCGCATATACTATACTCTAACTCACGAGTTCACGACTAGCCACGGCGCGGCCAGCCGCTAGCGATCGCAGCGCGCCGTGTTGGTTTTTAGAACTAGAGCGGAGGGTATGCAAGACGTGCGGGTGAAATCGGAATTTTTGTCGGCGTTAGGCGCCCTCTTAACTGACTGAAGCGAGGGATGTCCCTCGCTTCCTCCACACCCATCACTCTCTTCATACATACTACATACATTCATACTTCCTTTTTCAAAAGGTCTGCGATTTAGTCGCAGTATTTTGCAAAATGAATCGCGACTTAGTTTGGATTGGTAGCTTCTTCGGTCTTCAGAAGACATGTTAAGCTGTTGGTTCCGGCTGTTATCGTCAGATGGTATTCGTTACGCTATGTCAGATGCCTTTAGGCAGACTGAAAAAATCTGACAGTGTTGGCCACTAACACACCCGGTAGGCGGTAGGCTTACCACCAATCTCTTAAAACCATGCAAGATCCAGTGAGTAAGGGAGATGTCGCCTTACATCATGTATCGCGCTGTCTCGCTTTCACACTGGATCTTGCATGGTTTTAAGAGACGGCAGTAACCCCCCGGGGGTCATGTTCCTATTGCTCTGGTTTCCCTGTAAAAAGAGTTACGGAGATCAGACGGTAGTCGCTCCATTGTAATATGGTTATAACAATGCAATCGGTACTGGTGTACCGACTTATCAAACATGATTAAAAAGCGTACCCTGGGCTCTGAAGCGAAGGCTGAAGGTGCAACTAGAAAATTACGAAAATTGCCAAACAGGATATTGAAACGAAGCTATTTAAGTATAAATCCATCCGTTTATATTCAATGCCCAACAATTTTCTCTCGTGATAATCACCGTAAACTATTAAATTTCAATCCTGGCATGAAGAGGGATATTAATTAGTTGGCCAGCCGATTACACCGAATTAATTGGGTAATCCAATATGAATTTACCGTTGGGCTTGGCTCAAAGGGTTATTCTGTAAACAAATCTCAATTTTAATGCAACACATAGTAATTGTTTAGTTATGTTTTTCAGAACTTCAAATTTTCTTTTAATTATACAAGTACATCGGTGTTTTATACGATTATCCACGTTTTTCGCTGGTGATTTCATGGCCTCTGTCAGAAAATTATTGAATTACAAATATTGAGTCAAGGCTACTAGATACTAGGGCTTCTGGATGTCAACGGGCCTAGCTCAAAATATTCCAACATTAATCCCAGACAAAATCGAGTATATCGTGTGATTACAAGAAACAAATCTACACTAATATGATAGAGCTAAAAGGTTATTAAACGCTTTTGAATTTGGAACAGATTTGAAAAAATATATTTTTCCGTTTTCTTAGGAAACGTTACACCTCGGGCGGGTAAAACCGCAGAGCTCAGCTAGTATGTAATATTTATACTTAATATTATTTATTGCATTTTTTGTTTTTATATACACAGCCGATATCAAATAATAAGGATGATGATAATGGCAAAAACTGTGAATGGCTTTACAAAATGCATCAATATTTCATATTGATTGGATAATTTTCCAGAGAATTTCAGACTGGGCGTCGAGTATCGGCTATTGTTTGCACATTTATCAATATGTGAACTGTGAACATTTCTTGGTAGTGTCCGTTTCTAATTATATATATGTGAAACATGTTACATTTATTTTGATTTAATTATTAACAACCTTAATAATACTTTTACAGTTTACACTCATACTACGTTACATGCAATTAAATATTGAACATATTTATTTAGGTATAAAATTCACTTACATTCCTCTAGATATTTTTGCAGTTCTTCAATGAGTTTACATATAGTTGTTAATACTATTATAATAGTTGTCCGAAAATAAAGATTTTTATTTTTATTTATTTAGTATACATATATTATTATAGGTACTTATTTACAATATGATAGTTGATTAGGTTGTTAGTATGAATACTGATTACTTGTGTGTATGCATTTTATGCATAATAATTTTGTCTAAGAAAACGAATAGTGATGGGCATGCTGGAGCTATCAATAGTGGGTGCGGCCGGCAGTAGTTTTTATAAACTGGTGGCGGAATCAAGCAGTGACTTGGTAAATACTTGAAAATTTTACCCCTTAAAAAATCAAACAAGCAACTATGTGACAACAATAACAGACTGACAAATTAGCTCTTTCCGCTATTAATCGTACATTGTCCACGAAATTATTTCCCCTAACGCCTAAGTAAACATGGAACTAAGGCGCCGTAATACTCGATAAGTGGCAAGTTACTTAGTCACCTGATCTCAGCTATTTTCGTATGCTCTTTAGCTCTAAGACAATGTAGTGCCGACTTTGTGTCAGTACTAACTCCTTGGAGAACGTACTCAATATTCACAAGAAGCAACAAAGAAGTTTGTTGCACAAACGAAAATAAACCTTGAGATAACAAGTTAAGCTATTATTTATAATGCATATCAAGTGTTACGTCCTGAATAGTTAAAGAATGTAAGTGCATTGAAATTGGAGAGTACAATCTCTATGGGAATGATATTGACGATTTGGAACTGGCAGCTTTAAAATAAATATAAAAAAGAAAATGTATATTTATTTGTTTTTAGCAACTTCGTAATTTACATTCAGCCAGTGCTTTTCTGTTTTTCAAGTGATGTTAATCAGCGTTAATACAATTAATTCAAAGTGCCATTCGAGAAAAAAGATTTTAAATTCGAATGTTCAACAAGTGAATTAAATATTGAGTGTTTTTGTTCCATTTTTTATTTAATAGAGTTATATTTCCTGTGCTACAACCAGTTGAACATAGCAATTGGACCACGGGTCGGATGGAATTTTTAGGTCACTGAGACATTGCTTTAAGTATGCATAAAATATATTTTAGATTACTTTTATTTAACTAAATATTGTCATAATGGTTATTTTAATGTTTTTGTATTGACCCTAAAAATATTTATCTGAAGATATTTTGTACTAACATAATACGGATAGATTCATGGAGTTATGCCTTAGCCTAGTATTTTTTTTTTCTATGTATTTTGAAGTGAGTGATTTCGGGAATGATTACGTGGAAATGGAACAGTCAGGATTTGTAAAGAGCAACAGATTTGTTAATTTTGCAATAAAATTTATTTATCGGACTCTTTTGTATTACCACCCTGGTTCTAATAATATGGAAAACATGTTATCAAGAAAGTAATCAAATGCAAAAACCTAACATAGATTCCAGAATCGTTAAATCGAAAGTCAACAGAATCAATGTATCGAGTAGTTACCAACTCGATATCATTCAATGTTTGCATACTGCCTAGACTCGTTCGATTCTTTTGTTTGAATATTCGATGTACCTACTTGGAACTCGCGATTTCTTGAATAAGGAAGACTTCGTCGCAAAATGTGATGGAGATTATGCATTTTCTACTCAACATTTTGGAGATGAATGCTTATTGATTTTAAGTTTCAATTCTTAAAATCAACTGTTTGAGCTATCGTGTTCAACATCATGTTTATATGGACATGGTTCATAAATTTTGCGAAAATATGATAGCTATATCATATTAATATTATTACTATAAATAACATATTACTATTATTATATAGATAATATTTTAAATCTCCTAATCTGAACCTAAAGAAATAACCAGAAATTCTATAGCGTCATCAAATTTTGATATATTATTTCAGTAAAACAACACCGAGACAGGAAAAATAATAAATAACGCAAGCAAAACCGCAGGCAACGTATACTACTAAAATTTCCAACGCAATATAAGTGCAAACAAAAGATAAATGGAGGGTATTTGAAAATACCTGCGCGACGACGACGCCGTCTGAGGCGAAATTAAAACAAATTGCGCGATGCGATTGCTACGGTGTAGAATCTACACTGTAGATGCTCTACGCTGCAGCGTACTCGTAGACGTTCGTAGCACTATAACATTTGAGTCAAAGGTTTACATGAGAATATCGAATGACAGTTCAGTATTTTTTTATTAGTAGTTATAGGTACTATTTTGGCAAATTTTGTGAAAAATACTCAGTTTATATTATAATTTGGTGGTCTATTCTATAGCTTTACATTTTAAGAACTTTGTTGTTTACCAATGCTTAATGGTCATCACGCTACTTCGCTACACGATTCCATTGAACTGGGACCCACGACACGAATCATTGAGTTGTTTTTATATATAACGTCTGATAAATAATAACCAATACACGCCTAGACTGTCTAAATATAAATTAGCTTCTTCACTGCATTTGTTCTCAAAATACTAAAAGAATTATTTTATTCTCATAATCTGAATAGTTAGCAAAGTTTTTGTTCTCAGAGCCAGTCAGCTCACATTAAGCGACATACTTGCCATACGTTATCAGTGTTAAAATGGGATTCAAAATAAAAATTGCGGGTATTTGCAGACGACCGCGTGGCGATGGCACCCGAGCGGCGAAATTGGAACAAATCGAGCGAACGAAGCCGTGAGCCGACGCATTTATCTCGAGTGTGTGTGGGAGGGAGACGGAGGAAAATATCTGCAGTTTATAAAACGAGACGGATGTCAATGCACTGAACGTAAATATTGTTGATGCTACTGATCAGTTACCGCCCACACTGATATTCGATAGAAACAGGATAAGATAAATGAACAATTATTTATCTATTTTTAGTTTTAAGTTTAAAAAAAAAAAACAGTCAAGCTCTGGTTGAGCTGAACTCTCTCTAACTTGTCTTGTAATCTTGTAATCTTTACAATTTTTCTTGATTCTTATTCATTATCATTATCTTTATAAATAACTAGCTTTTTGCCCGCGGCTTTGCCCACGTAAACTTCCCTCGGGAAGTTTTTCCCGAGATTACCCTATGTCCTTCTCCTAGTTCTAAACTACCTCTTCACTAATTTTAAGCCAAATCAGTTCAGCCGTTCTAAATTTATAAATAGTGTAACCAACAAGACTTTCTTTTATATATATAGATTTGGAATCACATAGCCTCTGTGCCAGCTTGAGTAAAATCTGTCATTTTTGGAGCCAAGACAAAAAATAAGTATAAAGTGAATTCATATAAACAGTTCACTACTGAATTGCAAATTGTAGCGATCTGCAAAGCATCCTATATTTATCAACTTGAATAACGTGACAAGTTTTGTGCATGCTATAAATGGGTTCCGTAGCGAAGTTTCTGACTAATTATCCGGAATACTAGTTACTTAAGTCGCAATCTTGGTTTCTGGAGTTAGTTTATCCTTTCATCAATTTGTAAATGTGATTTTGTATGGATTGAGGAGTTCTGTGGTCGAGAAATATATGTGCGTTGTCGCTTGTTCTTCGAAAAGTCCTCGACACTTGATTCTCTCGCCTTGCTAGGCAATGCCACCACAATCATTATCTAAGAACTGCAGAGCGGAAGCACTTCTTAATTGTATGCTCTACTTTGTAAGAAATTAGTCTATATATCACTACATAGTATAAAACAAAGTCGCTTTCTCTGTTCCTATATCCCTATGTATGCTTAAATCTTTAAAACTAAGCAACGGATTTCGAAGCGAATTTAAAAAAAAATGAAAGGCATAAAACGTTTCTATGCCCATGCGAACATGCGAAGCAGAGTCCCGACTCTTTACGCTAGTAAATCTATATATAAAAAAGAAAGTCGTGTTAGTTACAACATTTATAACTCAAGATCTACTGAACCAATCTCTGCAATTTTGCATACACGTTAGAAGTATTGTGAAGCAATAGATTTTACCCCGGGAAAAAATTACTTGCCGAGGGAAGTTCGTGCAGGCGAATCCACGGGCAAAAGCTAGTAAAAAAAAGACTCTTAAATATCTTGGGTAAATAAATAAATTAATAAAAATAAATATTCTTCAGACATTGATCCATAATTAATAAACACAACCATTCAATACAAAATTAGATAAAAATGAAATATATCTCAAACACGCTAAGATATACTAAGTATTTCTGATCTAGAAGAGCAGTATCCCATGTCCAGATATTTGAAAGAGCAAAATGCGACTTTGCACCCAAACACCAATAACCAAAGATATTTATAGCATACCATGACATAAAGTTAAGCTCAAGCATACCGATTGCGACGTGCACTTCGTAAATTATTCATGTCCCTGATACGTGCCTAAATGTTTATCCGTATCCAACTTCACCTGAGTTCTGAATTATTGAGTTTGTGATATCACTTAATATATTAGCGACTCGTCGGGTTTACTAGTCGAGTCGAGGTATAGATTAGGTAATCATATTAAGACGACAGAAGTCTACAGTCGAGGATTATGGATTCGTGGAATTCAATCTGTGCATTAAGTTTTATAATTTATTTATTGTGACTCTTTGGATTTATTTATTTATAGACAGGCAGCTCTCAGAGAATTAAGAAGCCTAGCGGGACATGCGTGTTCGTAATGATAGCGCGCGTTAAGTGATGGCGAGTGCACGACCATGCTTGAATTGGTCGCATTTCTATCTTGAGCTTCTCCGTGCTTCGGAAGACACGTTAAGTCGTAGGTCCCGGCTGTTATCACTAGATGGTATTGGTTAGGCTATACCAGATGCCTTTAAACAGCCTAAAAATCTGACAGTTGGCCACTAACACCCCCGGATCCTATTGGTCTGGTTTCCCTGTGAAAAGGTCACGGAGGTCAGACGGCGCAGCGTGTTGCGGATGCAGAGTACAGGGCGTTTTCAATTTTATGATTTTTATTAATATTAGTCGAGTTACAATAACAAGAGGCCTTTTAAAAATACGAGGTCGTAAATTGCAATTTCAGCCAAGGCTTGTACAATACTTTTTTTCCACTGTCTTCCTTTTGAGACGAAACAACATCATATCAAATTTTTAAAATGGCGCTAATAAACAAGCCAGCGCTCGCTTTGTTCTTTTTTTCTAATTTTTGAAAGGTTCATCCCTATTTTCAAAAAATAAAATAACTAATGGTTAGTACCAACCTAACAAAACCAGAAATTTGATTAACGGCCGCTAGAACAGATTTTTTTGGCAGGCTGGCCAGAGTGAAACTAAAAAACCTTATGTATGAAAACGTATACATTAAAAAACCTCCATTTGCGGTATTTTTTTAAATTACATTGTTGTCCTAGTCCAGCAATGAGTCTATTGACGTATTGATTTTTTTTTTAAATAATATAGCTATTTCCGAGCAAGAGGAATAAAATAATTTTAATAAGTATTAAAAAACATATACATTCTGCCTAGGCAACCGCTCGCCTGACTCAGCGGTAACATCGGCATCAATTAACAATATCGGCAAATTTTACCGATTACACTCCGGTAAGTATTGTACAAATATTTGTGGCGGCCGGTTTGCACTGCGGTTCGGCATTAATAATACAGCTTTGTATAAATCATGCCCATGCCTCTGTTTTATTAAGGCTTGAATTATAAAAAAAATATACATAACATTTTGGGAAGTTTTATAATCAGTGAATTGGAATTTAGAATTATGGAGAAAAGAGGATTCATGTTTCTATATTTGTAATAGTTTCAAAAGATTGACCTTTCAGCCGCTAAAATACATATTGGATACAAGTAGGTCTCATCAATACATATTTCTCAAAAGTCATCACTTATAAACTGACATATCTTTTGATCGCGTTGACGTATACTTACTTACTTACTGTGATGGCTCGACGACCCAAAGTGGATCCTGGCCCCCGACACAAGAGCTCTCCACTCCCCCCTATTCTGCGCCACCCCTTGCCAGTCGGCTCTTTCGAGGGCTTCCAGGTATCTGCACACTTCATCCCTGCAATACCTGGGACGTTCCACCTGCCGTTTACACTATCGGCTAATCCCCATGGACTCGCTGACTAACGACGGCTGTGGTTCTCCAGCATGTATTGAAGATGCATATACGACGAGAAAGAGACCATATTCTTGAGTATCGCTACATAGTATATAATACATAGTATATAAAAATAACAGTTGCTTTCTCTGTCCCTATATCCCTTTGTATGCTTAAACCTTCAAAACAACGCAACGTATCTTGATGCGGTTTTTTTTAATAGATAGAGTGATTCAAGAGGAAGGTTTTCATGCCCATGCGAAGCCGGGGCGGGTCGCTTGTATGTTAATAATTTCAACTCTATACACTCAGGCGTTCCTTAGAAGAAAAAAATTGGCAGACAGAAAGACGGACAACAAAGTGTATCTAATAAGGGTTCCGTTTTGCCTTTTAAGGTACGAAACCCTAAATATAAATAACAGAAGCAGTAGACAACAAACTCTGCACTAAATCTTAATAAACAATTTACAAGTCAGTAAATAGTCTCGCTTATTAGAAAATTTTATCGACACCTCGCCGTCCGTGCTATGATCACGGTCGCCCAGCTGCGTTTTCCTTTACAACCAGTTATGAAAGAAACGCAAGAAATATCCCAATGTGAAAAATAGATAGACTACAGATATAAAGCTTAATGTATACGGGAAGTATAATTTTCAATAATACCTACCACTTTAATAAGAATAATTTTTAGAACTGTGCTTAAAACACGATGTTGTTTAGTTCCCTTTCTACATGAGGCCAACTAAAGACAAAAAATAAAGTAGGCAAGTGGGAAAGGCAAATTTGAAGGAAAAGAACCTGTGGTCTGTGCTAAGGATGCCTCGGGTAGAAGTGAAACACGTACATTCATTCCTTGCGACACATGTCCATCTCTACGCGAGGCATCCTCAGGCACTAAGTAGTTATTTGTTCGACGAAGCACAAGCAACGACAAAACGAAAGTATATAATTCAAATTGAAATTATTTCATCGAATGTGCCAGCGAGCTTCATCTTAGACCGCATCTGCATTGGGATCTTTTTCATCGCTGGACATTGTGATATAAAAAAAATACGCTTACATGTTTTAAATATCAAAATAGATGCAGAGATCATTTCTGTATTAAATTCATGCTCCCATACTAACATTATAAATGCGAAATTCTGTCTGTTACGCTTTAACCGATTTTGATGAAATTTGGTATTGATATAGTATGGGATCAGAGGTCAAACATAAGCTTATTTTCAGCGCTATATAACCGAGTCCCAGGCGGGTGAAGCTGCGGGCAACAACTATTATTTTCTAAAACGATAATGAAAGATTTAACACAAATTACAGAGGTAGGCTCTTTTTGTTTTTCCATTTCTCACTTGTTCTTTTCCTGAGTACTTCAAACATTCTAGTAATACTTTTGTTTATTTATTTATTTATTTCACAGTACATAAACATTAGTACTAAAAAGTTAAATATAAAAGACACTGTAAAAATCACAGAGGTTTGTCTACAGCGCAGATAAATTAACGTCAGTTCAATAGGTTGAAATTACATAACACATGTGTTTGTGGACAATGTGCTCTATTTCCGAATGTTCGATATTTTCACTCAAGTTATTTATTCAGCAGGCTATAAATCAAATCGGCACGTGTTGGGCGACGGCAAGCGAGATGGGCCAACAGAAAAACAACGGCTTATGAAAACAAACTTACTTTTTAGGGTTTAGTGCGAGAGCTTGCTGAGGTAATGCGCAAATATTTACCCAAAACAAAGAAAGTACTCGTGTCTCCACAAAAGGACAAAATAAATCCTACATAATGCTTTTTTTCTTTCAACTAACAATAGCAGTCTTAACGCTTGACACCAGCAAGCGAAAGGTCAAAATAAGTCCAAAATTTATCATCGTTTTCTCCCAAGGTTAGGTTTAGGTTATTCTTTGCCATGTTTCATGGTCATGACCAGTGTTCTCAATATCTTTTTGTCATTAAAAAAAAAGAGTCTGACCAAGTCTTATAAACAATATCTAAATTTAAGCACAAAAACTGCGAAACCTCTCAAAAAATGTCAAGTCTCTAGCGGATGAGTAAAAATAAATAATTAGTTAGTTATACTTGTGTTTCGTTGTCTTCAGCAATCTATTGTAGAAATAAATGTCGCTGAGCAAATGTAACTCGCTCTTGACCACTTTTTCTACGCATAGATATTATGATAAAGGGAAGCGAGATAGGAAGGAAATATGACGACCGCATATCATATAAACTGTATGTGATGTATTGCTGTAAGTAGAAGACGATATTTATTACTTAGAGTAATAAACCAACCGGAGTAGCCACTGATAGGTGACCTCTTCCGGTAAAAAGTATGACCACCGGTCATACTGCTTGTTTTTGTGTTATTTTTGGCTTGTGTCGGGTAGTTTTGTAAAATATGTGCATTGAAACGTGACCAAATAATGCATTATAGTGTAAATATTTATTGTGTTTGTTATCAAACCCAGTGCGCAGAATGTGGATGTGTTTTTTTACGTAGTAATAAGTGCGCTTGGCGTCGCCGGTTAGTTCAAAGCTCTAAGATTTATTAGCATGGTGCCGGCATTGGAAAAATTTCGGCTTATAGTCTCAGGAGGCACGCAATGGATAATGCCGTGTCGTAATAAAAATATTGGTATCTAGTAAACGGCAAATCAAGGTATTTTATAAGCTAAACTAGCGACCCGCCCCGGCTTCTCATGGGCATAAAAACCTTCCTCTTAAATCACTATCTATTAAATAACCGCATTAAGATCCGTTGCGTAGTTTTGAAGACTTAAGCATACAAAAGGACATAGGGACAGAAAAAGCAACTTTGTTTTATATTATGTCTAAGCTAAATTTCGTGGCCGTACTCGTACTTCCCTTAATGAAGCTTCATTAAGATTTTTATCCAGAATAGGAATAATCAATAAAAAAAGTTGCTTAGACAAAGCATACGGCATTTGATTCCCAAAACACCCTGTATCAATAACAGCTCGGTCCGACTGGCCAACTTTGTTATACCCTCGCAGTTTGTCAATAAAAACTTTTCGGGTAATTTTACCAAGGGAGCATCTTTGGACTTTTATTTCTTCCTTAGATAAAACATCAACAATGTGTATTTCAAAATCAAAGAAATTTCACTTTCCTTTTTCATATTTACTAAAATTAAATGATCATTCATTAAGTTTACCACCGCTTCCAAAGAGCAAGTGGAGAAGAAGCGGCGCCACAAATTCCACTGCAGCATTTTCTCCAAAAGCGTACAACTTTTTTTACAAATTATCTATCGTTAGCAGCCAGGACCAACTTATCTATCTTCCTAAGCACGGAGGAGCTTATCATAACACTACTGGTGCCGGCAACCAATCCTTTTCAACGCCCCCTCCAGGGTTGCTTACTGTGCGTTTATTACGAGCTGGGCCGTAAGTTTGTTATTAAGAAGAAAAATATGGTGGTCAGTAATCCAGAAGTGTGCAACAAAGTAAATGGGGAATTTAAAGGCAGCAGGATTAGTTGGCGGGAAGTTTCCGAGCCTCGCCGAAGTTTTCGTCTCTTGTTGATGTGGAAAAATAAATAAAAAGCCGGTCAAGAGCGAGTAGGGAGCGTGAGTTCCGTATAAAATTATTTTTTTGACCAATTAATGGCACTGCACGATATCTTCATCTTTACATAGTATGAAACAAATTCGCTTTACGCTGTCTGTACTTTTGTATGCTTAAATCTTCTAAATTACGCAACGGATTTTGATGCGGTTTTTTAATGGATAGAGTGATTCAAGAGGAAGGGTTTTATGTAAGTAAAACCTATAGTATTGCACCCGTGCGAAGCCGGGGCGGGTCGCTAGTTAAATAATAATATATATTTCTAATGCTTGCTGATAATCAACCACCATACAAAGAAACACGCCAATTTTTAGTGTACTAAATAAATTCTCCCCATACTGAGACATATCGCCATCTATCGATCATTTGAGCCATTGTGATTCTTCATCAGAATCCAGTTTGTGGTAGGATTATTGAAAGGCGATTTTCAAAGTATCGTCTCTTCAAAAAATCACGTCAAAGATTTTGAGATTTCTGTTTACTGGAAAGAAGTAAAAATTAAAATAAATTTTGATTTGTTGCCCTTTAATCGCCATTATGATAACCAACTAAAGACAGGGAATAATATTTTTCTGAAACAAGCATTGGCTTAGTAAATGTTAAATATGGTGAGAAAGTAAGTATATTTAAATTCCAGTGAAAAAGGGAACCCTAAAAATACGGAACTAGTGGGGAAGGTGGGGATTACGAGCCGCGGAGAATAATCGGGGTCGCAACGATTAAAACTAATGCGAAGTGGAGATACTGATGTATTAAAGTTTTCGAATCTAGACACAGATTCTTATTTTACGATTTTTTATGTGTCTACTCTACTAGTTGCGAACGTGTGGCTATCTTTTTCGCTGGGTTTTTAGTCGGGTATCGATTTTTAGAAAACTGGTTTCCAAAGCACAGGTTTCAATGTTTTAAGAAGTATTTAATCATGTACTTACATATATCAGAATACAGAAGCCCGAGTTTGTTTTTGTTTTTCCTCTGGAACAAATATACTTACGATCACACGTAAGTATACAGATATACCTATATGAATTTGGTAAAGTAATAAGAACATTAAAATTGTCTTCTGTATTCCATTGAGGAAAAACAAAAAGGGCTTCGAAGCCACGTGGCTGAGAAGCCCTTTTTGTTTTGGTTTGAGATCCGACCGAAGAAGCACTGGGATGATAAAAAAGTGAAATTACTAATTAACTTAATTATTTTTAGGATTCTAGTAAAGTTATTTTGATTTAAAGTAACAGTCTGCAGCGCGCGAGTGGTATGCTCAAATTATAACAAGCATTTTTTAGAATAGGTTACACATCACAGAAATCTTAATATATACCTACTACATATTAAGATTGTTACAGCGCTTGATTGCCAAATTAGCCAAAAACTCTTCGCCTACCGTCCCTACCATCCATCGCGATTGTTCAAACAATATTTATTTAAGTGTTGCGCGTGTGTTGCGCGAACGAATTTGACCAACAAACTACAAACAGTATGCAAACGATATGCCACTTCTAAAACATAACCGAGAGTGCAGCTTTGCACGTAAATAAATAACTAGAGAGTATGGTCGCACTATGTGGAATATTTTATGTGAAAATCCGGAATTTTCTAAATTGACTAAAACATAGTACTATTGTTCAAAAACACGCCCATTTTCAGCATTTTAGTTAAACAATGAAGTAATCATTATGGTTACTATCATTCATGATCATGGTAAGAGAATACTATACTTAATGGGTTTATACATTATCGATATTCATCGTTAAAGGTAGCGGTTGTGCCATGGATTAAGACAAAAAAAATATTATCGCACATCAAAATCCCCCCTTAGAGTGACTCATGTCTTATTATAAGCTCATAATAAAGTCAAGCGGAAAACAGCAGAAGTACATCATACACTAAGTAAATTTCATTAATTTCTGATGCCGAGTCATTTCTGCACTCAAGTCGTTGGATTCTGAATCCTATCATGAGGTAGTAGATGTTATATTGTGATATATTTGAAAGATAAGATTTGCCAGGAGTAATATAAAATAATGAAAATGCAGAACCGTGTATACGGATAAACCCCAGTGCTAATTTGGATACCTACTTTATGTCATTTTATTTCTGATTGGCCAAGACCCACTTGGATATTTATCAATATATGTATTTGTTATAAATTATAGTATCGTTGTGTTAGTTATACCATATCACAAGTCTCGGCCTTACTTTGGGGCTAACATAATCTGTGTGATTTGTCCCTATATATTTATTTATTTATTCAATCTATTATTATAGAGCAGAGACCGGGCTCCTCCGATGATAAGATTTTTGTTGTGTTGTTTAAAGTTTGACTTTATTCCTTTCCTACCTAAGGTTGGTTGGAAGAAATTTCATTTGCAATAAGTCCGCCTTTGTACAGTAGGCTACATAGATATGAACAGATAAAGTGTAAGAGTAACACACATTGTTTAAATTTGTATAATAAAAGGAGAATTTCTTAATTTTTTTATTCGTATTAAACTTTTTGCGCCGCCAAATTTTCTCTTACTCCTTATGGTGAGAATGCATTTGGCAATTGAATAAGTATTATTTACTAGCTGTTGCCCACGTCTCTCCTTGCGTGAAACTAAGTTATATTATGCCCAAAAGTTGATATCTAAATTTCATCAAAATTGGTCCATCGGTTTAGCTGTGAAAGTGTAACAGACAGATAGATAAATAGACAGACTTTTGCATTTATAATATTAGTAAGAAGTAAGTATGGAAGTATGGATTTGTGGAACAATTAATAAATATATATAGGTATCTATTCCGTTGCTTCGTTATTTTACAGTATGGCGAAGAAAATTTGATTTATTCTTGGCAGTATGTCAAGAGCTGTATTCAGTTCGCGGATGCGAAATATTGAAGAGTTGATAAAGCTTTATTTGGCGTATATTGAGTGAAGCCTTACGCAGTGCAGTCTATTTTGAGTTTCTCATTGAAATAACGTGGCGAGTAATTTTTAAAAAAAGACAAAGATTATGACAAAGGCATGAAAATAAGGAAACCATGTCACCATATTTTATGATCTATTTTACTGTCTACGGCAGTTTCAATGGGTGTGATACTTATCAGCAAAAAAGAACCTAGCCAACCAAGCTATCGGTGATTTCTTCCATTTTGTAGACACCGAAATAAGCGTCGGCGTCTTGTTGGTAAGTAATATATATATATTTAAAAGAAAGTCGTGTTAGTTACTCCGCTTATAACTCAAGAACGGCTGAACCGATTTAGCTGAAAATTGTCAGGGAGGTTATTTAGAGCCAGGAGAAGGACATAGGATACTTTTTATCCCGGGAAAAAGATCCCGAGGGAAGTTCACGCGGGCGAAGCCGCGGGCAAAAGCTAGTATATATATATAAAAGAAAGTCGTTAGTTACTCCACTTATAACTCAAGAACGGCTGAACCGATTTAGCTGAAAATTGTCAGGGAGGTAGTTTAGAGCCAGGAGAAGGACATAGGGTACCTCTCATCCCGGGAAAAAGCACTGTTTCCGATGCCCGCCGCGGGCAAAAGCTAGTAATATATAAAAACCAAAATTTTAGAGATAAAAAACAAAAAAAAACACTAAATATATCAAAATTAACGTATAAAAACATAAACAAATATTAAAAAGAGGCTGATGGAGCCATCAGTTCTCAACACATTTCTCTACGTAAAACATTAGAAAAGAATAAAATAATAATTAAAAGATTTGAATTTTAGTAATTCAAATGTTTAAATTGTTCTCTTCAATTTAGAATAGACCGTTGGTAGCTAATTAAAGGTATGAAGTATTCTCCAAAGACATCTTTATGAGACTAAGCCTTTAGAAATAGAATTAAATATGAATCTGCTAATTGTATAGTCGACTTACAAAGTAGGCTTTTAAAAAAAGTTATTTACAATCTTAATAAGTAACGCCCAGAAAAAACGTCTTATTAACCTCTATCTCGCCATTTTTCTTTTAAAATATTAAGAGTATTAAACTAATAAAATCCATGACATATATTATTCTTTACAAATAAATTTACTTTCTAATGACAAAATAAGTTTTCTACCGAATGTTGAACATAACATTGTAGACATAGATTAAAAAAAAAATACCTGGCGTCAGCGATTTCCTAGTTCTATGTGTTTTACTACTCTTTCTCTCTCATCTCTCTTTATTGCAAACATTACACGGGGGCGAATCCCCGGGCGAAAGCTAGTTCCATATAAATTTCATAGTAGAGCTGAAAAGACGAGTTATGATTCTCGAGCGGCATGAAAAATAGTTCGGATCGGGACGCATTCATTTGAATCCGTTACAAAAATGTGAACTCGCTGATAGAACTGCTTGATATTGAAACTTATGGAGATATGAAGATGCGGCTGGTTGCAAGATTGATGTATTTTGAACGGGGAAGAATGGGGAAAAAATTCTTTTAAATTCTGTGTATTTAGTAGTGTGTAGATTTGTCTTGGTTTTGTTTTCCATCCACCCTAAGGTTGACTGGAAGAGATTGTATTAGCGATAAGTCCGCCTTTGTACCTTAAGTACCTAGTTTTTAACAAAATTATGTATACATTTGTTTGGTGCAATAAAGAGTTTTTCTATTCTATTCTATTCTATTTAATACTGCCGATTCAAATCGCTGTTGTTTACTTCACAAAAAAACACTTTTGTAAATTGGATGCTGACTTCATTGATAATGATTATTAACTCCTGTCGTAAACAGAGAGGTGTTATTTTTTTGTATTAATGTCGGCTTTAAAATTTTTTGTTTATAATTCGTAATTGAACTTAATGTTTGTATGGGAGATTATTTTGAAGATAAAAATCAAGTACACAACGTGTACACAACTGAAATTTTCTACTATTTTGTTATAAGGACCTTTTCCAAAATGTAATGTTTTATGTGTCAAAATTATACCGGATTTCTTTAGAAAAAACACATCACTAATATGTACTACATTGCCCATCTGACATGGGCATTATGTATACAGGCCGATCACTATTCATAGGGACCAGACTTATCAAGTTGCCTGTAACAAATGTACTTAATACAATTATTCGCAAACGTCAACATAAATTATGAATCGCTCGAATTGTCACAAAATTTAATTATAAAAATCCGAATAAAAAATATTGATAAAAATATTAATAATTATATTAATAAAAATATTGATAATAAAATCCTACAAGGCGATACGGAAAAGATTTTATACACTCGGAGCTTATGCAAAATACCTATAAAGGTAAAGAATATTGCTACGAAGAGCAAACGTCCTGGCTAAAAGGCTCGACGTCCTAATGTATTCCAAAAGTTATGAAGGCTCTATAAAAAATATAATGGGTAGCTCGTAAATGTTCAAATTAGGCCCCCTATCGATGTAAATGCCGAATAAAGGACTTACGGAGAGCGTAAAACCCATTTTCTGACTTTAATGTTGCGGACTTCATTTTTTGAACCATTACACCACCGTTATTAGACCCCGTTTGAGTTTAAATTGTTGAATTTGGTATAAAGGTCTCATTCCTAGATCCGGTTTTTTTTTTGGTTCCAGTTCAAATATTAAATTGGTTTTGTCATCTGTTATTTCATTTTATTAATTTAAATCGTTTATTTCTGTATCACATGTTATATACCTAATAGTCTTATATTATTGTACAATACTGTGATCCGCCATTGAGGTATACAAAGTAAGGATAAGTCCGCCATTGTCTTCTTATTTTAATAATGTTCCTTTTACTATGTATTTTAAAGCAATAAAGATATTACAAACAAACAAACAAATTTATATAATAAACACTTTGTTTTGTCATAAATTGATATTTTAATATAAGCTTAATAGTTTTACATATACTAGTGATAAAATTAGACTATTGGTGATTTATTAGCGTTTAGCGTACCTACTTAGAAAAAGCGCGGCACACGTAACCGCAAAAAAATATTTGATATACAGGAGTCGATCGAATCACATTTAATTCGGATAATGGCATTCAAATCAAACATAACTATTCGGTTCGAATAAGATTTAATTTATGTAGGTTGATTTATTTATTTATTTAATAAGGTAAACACAACAGATTACAATCATAAATATGAACAAAAAAATACAAGGCAAAAATCACGTGCCAGATTGTGACCCAAAACGTGTATACACAATATGACAACAATTTGAACATCGTTTTATACACTAAGAATAACAAATAAATTAATCAAATGGCTCGTTTTAATCACTAATGTTCTTGTTCACTAATGTAAGTAAATAAAACTAGTAACCTAGCAAAAAGTATAACATATACAAGTGTACCAATAAATACATATATATACATTAATAACCTAATAATTAAATTTATTACGGGTAGTCAGTGGAGGACACGCTTAATTTGATTTTTAAAAATATTGGTATTATTTACTGTAAAAATATCTATTGATTCGTTGGCAATGTCAAGCTCATTATATAAACGGCACATGCGAACGATTGGATTGAAGAATGACGAATTATTTTGACGTATAATGATATTTTGATTCGAATTAGCTCTCAGATCCATAGAATTAGGAATAGGGCGATTAGCGCGCGGCTCTAACGAGGCAAATTCTTTAATCTATGCTCAGATCTGATCAAGTGATCACTGACTACGATACAATGGTTATAATTGTCAAAAGTCAAAATACCAATCATATTCAAGACAAAACATTTAATTTAATATATTAATTAAATGACTGATAAATTTTTAATTAATTTTACTTGAATATTTTAACTTTAATATAATTTAATATTTAACTTATATTGTAACTAATATAATATAATTTAATATGTAATGTAATTTAATTAATTAAATATTTATTTTATATAATTAATATTTAATTTATTATATTTAATTTAATTTTAATATTTAAAATAACTTATAAAGCGTATCCAACATGTGGAAGTAACGCTTTCAAAAATAAGAAAGCGGTTTCTTGATAACCTGCATCCAGCGTTAAGTAAAGTTGTTCATAGGATTAAATAACGTTCAAACAAGTACGCAACCATAGCGAGTTTTAAAATCAAATAGCGCCATCTAGCGGACTATTATATAAACTCACACAAAATACATAGAAGGGAAGAAGCACTGTTGTGTTGACATGATGATATTTAAACTTTTGCAAGTTTTGATTGATGATGTTTTTTAATACAATTTAGCAGGCAAACAGGGACACAGGCCACCTGATGGTAAGTGGTCACTATAGCCTATGATCGAAAAGTTGAGATGGATCATTCGGGAAATATCTGCATTACGCACGAGTCGCACGACAAGCCAAATTACACGCGTAATTTCTTTCACATAGTACGCAATTGTATTTCTTTTTATAGGTATTTCATTTACAAATAAATTCAACAAACAATAATCTATCAAATGTTTTCCAGAAACTTTTTATTATGCATCAAGTGCAGAAATTCGTTCAAGAATTCGTAAATACGTAAATTATGAAGCGGTGGTGGATGTGTTTAAAATATCCATGCATATTTGTATTATAAAAGTATTATTTTTATTTGTATAAATTGTCTGCTTATCTATATTTAATTATGTATACTTGTATGTACTATGTATGTATATTTTACACATTTATGTAGTTGTAGGTATATTGAATGTTTGAATAAATGTATTGTTAGTTTTAAAATAAGGTAAATAGTCATATATATTTTATTTAAGTTTCTGACCGCGGCGCCCTCCATTTCTTTTGTTTCTACTCTTAGTTTGGCTGGGAGACATTGCATCAGCGAAAAGTAAGCCTTTTTACTTATGTTATTTTTAATTTGTACGATTTTGTTTGTGGATACACTTTGTTTGTGGGACACTAGATGGTGCTAGTGGTGAAGCGTTAGTAAATTTATTGTGGTTATAAAAAAAAAACGCGTGATTTAACCGAGTCCCACGCGGGCGGAGCCGCGGGCCACAGCTAGTCTATAATATACTTTTAGATGGGCAAACGAAGAAATAAAAAAGAAAATTTTATTGCGAACCCATTGCTAGTCGAGATTTTATGTCCCTCGTGCGGGTTCGGATCTTTTCCAGTATAAACTGATTCGTTACTTTACAAACAGTCGTAAATTCCAAATGTCTGCTCTCCTATTGTTTTATACAATGGACATGGCATGATTTATTCCATTTATTCCAGTAACTGGATGTCAAGTTAGAAAATAAATATGTAGCGCAGCGACTGACGTCGTAAGATTTAAAACTAGCTGTTCCCCGCGGTTTCACTCGCACGTAGTTAGTATGTACTATTGCCAACCTTCTCCAAGAATCCGGCTATCATATGCAGAAAGAATTTGTGAAATCAGACGAGTAGTTCTAAAGTTATATGCGTTCAAACAAACATACGCTTCAGCTTTATATATTAGTACAAATAAATATATATAAAATAAAGAAGTGGGTAAGTTTTTTAATAAAATAAAAATAGTGTGAAAAAGATTCGAAATAAATTTAGTTGTTTTCTTATTATTATTAACATTACATTTTATTTATTATACTGAGAATTATAAGTATTTTGGGTTTACAGTTATTTTGTTATTCCGTTTTGAATAAAAATAAAACAATTTCATTTGTCTTGTTATTCCGTCTAATTAAAAATAAAATGCCAGATGTGGTATCCCAAGAGTGTTGCGTTTTGCGAATGTGGTCTGATAAGATCATAATACTTTGAGTAAATGATGTTATAAGAATATGATGTTTTGCGAATGTGCTAATTTACGAATGTGGTCTTTTGAGAATATTATATTTATTACATGAAAAAAAGCAAGCATTAATTTTGTTCTCTTCTTTATGGAATCGAATCAACCAAATCAAATATCAAATATTCGAATATATATATCAAAGACAGTATTTCAAGCGTTCCCAACATTTGGTGAGAGCGCTGTCAAAAATATGAAAGCGGTTAAATTTTAACCTGCATCCAGCGCCTACCGATTTTGTTCAGTAAACTGTATTAGTTTAAAATAAATACGCAACCATAGCGCGTTTCACAATCGAACAACGCCATCTAGCGGAGATAGAGGAAGTTATATAAACGAAATAAATTGAAGGGGAGGCATTGTAGGCATAGAAAAAAATAAGTATTAGATTTTATTAGATTTAATCATTTTGGATATAAATGATGTAAGCTAAGCATGACAGCCACATTGGTAATTTTATGATGTCGTATCACTACATAGTATAAAACAAAGTCGCTTTCTCTGTCCCTATGTCCCATTGTATGCTTAAATCTTTAAAACTACGCAACGGATTTTGATGCACTTTTTTTTAATAGATAGAGTGATTCAAGAGGAAGGTTTTTGTGCCCATGCGAAGCAGGGGCGGGTCGCTAGTATTTTGATATAACACGACAACGACACTGCAGTCACATGAGTTAGTACTGTTGTTGTTAGAATTTCTGTTGTGTTCTTCTTGTTATTAAGTAAAATTTCACATGTCTTAATGGTTCCGGGCAAATTTACTGTTTTTCTGAACCGAAAATGCTAAGTCTCTTAAAGATTTAGCAAACTCGGTCATTTACGTTGTATGTATTTCAACTGGAAATTAATTTGTACTTACACGACAAGACTACAAATAAACAAATAACGGTTTAATTTTTATCTACGTGTGTGGCCAGTGTCCGTTTTTAACTCTCGCTCTCCTCTTAGCGCTTTATTTCGGAGCACATCAGCACAGGGTCCTTTATTAAGGTGATACCTCGGTGAACGCATGATTTTTAAATGACGGTGGCGCTAGCCACCGTCATTTAAAAATCATTACCCACTGAAAACACAAGTAATCAAAAATCCCTCTGCTGTAATTATGATTCTGGATCTGAAGTTATTTTTAAACATATTAAATTATTAAATTATAGTTCCATATAGTTACAAATTGCAAAACTGCTAAAAGTGGCCGTTTTAAGCAATAATGCAATTTGTAACTATAGGGAATTATAATTTAATAATTTAATATGTTTAAAATTAACTTCAGATCCAGAACCTTAATTACAGCAGAGGAATTTTGATAACTTGTGTTTTCAGTGAGTAATGATTTTTAAATGATGGTGGCGCTAGTGTTCACCGAGGTATCACCTTAAGTTACCTAATAATGGGCCGCTTTTCACATAAATTTTTGATTGCGGACCAGCAGTGAAACTCCTCTGGTATTGAAGGTTTTCTGTCGTTGCGTAAAGTTTTGATTTTTAGAAGTTTATAATACCTCTATACTAGCTAAATATTTTTACGAAGGTATCAAGGTAAGGCCACCATTTGTATCCAGTATTAGTGGTACTAGACCAAACATTCGAAATGTTTGAACAAAAAATAGAAGCGTTAAGTTCATAAAAACGGTTAAAATTGGACAGGCATGTCAATCTAATTTCCTTTTTATTCAATTCATCTGAACAATTTTCCATCGCGTGATTTCAGAAATAAAGGAGCGCCAAAATAGCTTAAAAACGTTTCGTCCAAAAAGCATTTTCAAACCAAATTATCGTAAAATGAGCTCACATAACGTCAATCCATGTCACTTTGGGCTTTATAAAACAAAGATGCGAATTAATGGCTCTCATTCGGAAAGGTCTATTGTGAAAGCCGTTCCCCTGAGGTGTACCCTTCCATTTTGGTAGAATTGGACATATACTAGTGCCAGAATAATCTGACCTGTGCCTCCCCCCGGGAATCATATCGATATTAGCCCAAGAAGGGAATACGAGTGATCGGTTAGAGGTCATCGCTGACTGGATGTGTAGCGACAAACGGAATGGATACGGGCCCGTTTATTAGATTCGTCGCTTTCTTTCTTTACCTTTGACTGAGAGGTTAGTATTGTCTTTTGAGGAAGCACTTCGGTTTGACGCCTACTTACTGTTTCACAGGAAAGACGAAGATCCGATAATCGAAAATCTTATTTTTTTCGCGGGAGGCATGTTCTTATTTGTTTTATGGAGGGCGGGAAAGAAAACGCGTGTTATATTATTTTGTTAGAAAAGAAAATAGAATCGCCCAATTTTTTTACTTTGGTTAAAATAAAAGCATTGATTGGAAATATGCGGAGAAATATTTATTTGATAAAAATCAAAATGTCATTTTAATTTTTAGTGTGTTTTCAAAAGATTCATAATGTTATATGACAAATATAATGTCATATTTAATACAAGATCACAAATGCTAAAATAGTACAATGTTTGTATGAAAATCACCATAAAACGAACAATATCAGAGTAAAAGGCAATAACTTAACGAAAATATGTATGTTCGAACTACTCTTCATTCTAATAAAGTAACAAAGTTGAAACGATAACAAAACGTATGGCATAAGGTGTAGATTCATTGCAGGGAAGTAACACTGTTTTAATTTTTAGTATGATATAGTAAAATATAGAATTGTAGACAAAGGTACACAGCAGACATTTATATGATAGTCACGCACGTTTACTGGTACCTTAAAGCTTTGATAAAATCAAAGTCTTAAAGATAGAACTTTAGAACATCTTAATGCGTTTACAACTTTTTTGAAACAGTCCAATTTTAGATATAAAAAGCGGATGTATAATTTCCAATGATTTAGCGTATTTATGTGGAGAGTTTGCTTAAAAATTTCTAGATAATCTGTATCTGGAAATACTAGCGGACGCAAATTACTTTGACATTTGATAGCTTAGTTGTCGAATGGGCATTGAAAATCGCGCGCAGTCTTTGGATGGGCATACAGAACATACGCATTACGAGTGAGTGAAACTGGTAAGTATTAGAAAAAACATGTCAGCAATTTGACATGTTCTTTATACTAGCAAAAAATGTGTGATATCACCAGGGCGTTCTTAGTAATAAATATCAATTTGATACTTTTTTTATGTAGTCAATAACCAGCAATTGACCACGATCCCACCTGATGGAGTGCAAATGTGGTCTAAGACAGAGCTCGCTGGTTCACCGATGCAGTCTTCACATACGTATCGTAACTACGGAATTGCGGCTTAAGCTTTAAGCCAACGCAAATATGTATTAAGACTACTTTTCATTCTAATGCAGTCAAGTCGTAACATAAAGCCGAGGACGATAACACAACGGAATGAAGTCGAAAGCGGTGACACAAACACTCGTGCGTATTTCAAGAGCCTTTTTACGATAAGCCATAAAATATTACTACCTATCGTAAAACGTTAAATTTTGACCGAAAAACGTGAGGCTAGTTCGACAAATTGTAGGATTTTGTTTTACAGTTCGAAATATTTGACAATAATGGAAAGTTTGCAAAGATTGCGTATTGAAATTTCGTTCTTTCGTTTGCTTACTAACCTACTTGACAACTGTTTAATCATATTTAATCAAAGCCAGGAATAACCCTGGCTCAAAATGGTTGATAGTACACTTCTTACTATCATGTGCCCAGGGTACGATTTAAATCATAGTCCTACAAAATATGACGGCACTGATTATTACAATTAAGTGAACTATTGAAGAACTCTTTAAAACATGGAAACCAGACTTATCTTATCATGATCTTTTTATGTTAGTTGCCAACTACAGAATTAAGAATATTTCTTAATACAATGATGCGCTAACACTACCAGAATTTTCAACCTGCAAAGATTATCTTAGACTAACGACTAACAAAAGTTGAGAATAAGGACTTAATGTGCCTTCCAAAAAAACGGAGGAGCTAAAAAAAGCTACGCCAATCTAGGGGCGACCAATCCAAGTGCCATCTATGGTTTAAGACCAAGGGAGTCGCTTAGGGAGTTGTTTAAGGATATTAATGTTTTAACTCTCGCTTCTCAATATATATTTGAGGTTATTATGTATACCAGGAGAAATATTTCTTCTTTTAAAAAAAATTGCGATGTTACGGATAGACCCTTACGGAATAAAAATAAATTATATCTCCCATCATATCGGCTAAGTAGAGTTAATGACTCATTTTTGGGTAACTGTATACACTATTACAATAAGCTTCCAGAGTCGGTCCTTAGTTTGCCTGACCGAAAATTCAAAGCACATGTTAAGAATTTAACATTATGCTAAACGTGGCCTAAGATCTTATGACCCTAGGCTCTGTCTACCCCGCATGGGATAAAAACGTGATTATATGTATGTATGTATGTATGTTAAGAATTTACTTTGTAAAAAAGCCTATTATAGCGCTTATGATTTTCTCAATGACAAGGATGTGTAACTTAGGCTTGGTGCGGAGTCCTCCAAACTATAGCTAAAAATTGATCATATGTACATTCAGTACATTTTTTTTTTTTTATTTATTATATCATGACATCTTTTATTACTTGACATTTTTATTAAACTATTTCAATAATCCTCAATATTTAATAAAAATATTCAAATGTAAACTTGTCTGATTTGACTTAAATTTTGTGAATTGACGTTTTTGAAGAAAATGCTGCTGTGGAGTTTGTGGCGCCACTTCTTCTCCACTTGCGCTTTGGAAGTGGTGGTAAACTTAAAATAAGTAACAATTGACGTCAATAAGTGATAAGAATGTCCTATATTGAAAATAAACAATTTGAATTTGAATTTGAAGTAACGCCACGTTTCCTATGCTGGATACACACGATCGTTATGAAAATACATGATAGGCTATCGAGCGTATTTTATTTTTAGTTTAAGTAGTTATGTAAATAATAATTATATTTTTTTTGTTGAATAAAAGAAAACGCAAAAGGCTAAAATATAACTAATAACACCTTTTGAGCTACACAGTTTATATTAAGATTAATGTATATAGTATTCAAAAAGTACATACAGACTGTCGAACGTATAATTTTTGTTCATACCCTTAATGTATGCGTTTGAGTGCCAATTATACTAATGAATAGTGGCCGCGCGGTGCGGTTTGCTTTGAAGCCTACAAATATTGGACGCTGTCACGATATTTACTTGCAAATATTGCTCTTCTCTATCAATTCTATGTCTTTGTGAAATGAAAATTTTCTATGAAACATCCATACTAATAAAATTATAAATGCGAAAGTCTTAATCTATCTGCCTGTCTGTAATGCTTTCACGACGATATAGTGGAATAGATATAGTTAAGGACTAGGAGTCTAATGGGTTACTTTTGGGCGCGATATAACCGAGTCCCAATCGTGCGGAGCCGCGGGCAACAGCTAGTAAATGATAATTAAACTATCAATATCATCATCATAAAAAGAGCTAGGCTCCTGTAGGTAGAGTTCTTTCCATTTTGTCTATCATTTGCGAGTTCCTTTGTATCTTGATACGACACCACGTGTGTTTTCAACTTTATCATATACATTATAACTATCTCTTGGTCTACAAGAAACTTAACTATGATTTATAAAATACTAGCGACCCGCCCCGGCTTTGCATGGGCATAAAAACCATCCTCTTGAATCACTCTATCTATTTAAAAAAAAGTAATGTGGTGTCGTGGGACACCAGGTAGGAACGAACTTCCAAAGAGGGAGAAAGAGTAAGGTATTATACACTACTCGATTGTGTATACGACTGTCGCGCCTGCGCACGTCTCATTTAACGGTTTTATTCCACGGACTTTTTCTTACGGTTTTACTGTCACATTTTTTTCAGTTCGGTCGCACAGCAAAATCCCTATCTCCTCCAAGCCTGCCGTAAGGAACTTCGTTCCAAAAAACTGCATCAAAATCCGTTGTATAGTTTTAAAGATTTAAGCGTACAAAGGGACAGAGAAATCGACTTTGATTTATACTATGTAGTTATGGAGTGATAGTGATTTCAACATTACCATTCAACAAGGCAATGCTTGGGACTCTTCATAGATATCCGAGTGTTTCCCAGTTGCACCGTGAGATTGCCACTACGCTTCAGAGCCCCAAGGTACTATTTTAACCGAGATCCTAGATATTGCCCTACTGGTCGACCCTAGGCTTCTAGCTTATACTTAAGCTGAAGATGCATGCTAGGAAACACGTTCAAATGATGATGATAAAGGTCAGTAGCATAAAAATATGCAACGTTAATTCATTTGGCCCTCCGTCAAGTACATTTGTTTAACCCATTTAATAGCGTGACGTTTTGAGAGACCGTGATCCACAATTACTGGATAGAAATGGGGCCTAAGCACGCAATGTTGATGGAATTTACTTTATTGCAACTTAAAAGTATACAGCGTTAAGGTTTTGTTGGGAAATTACATCAAACTAGCTTCAGTCTGAGGCCTTGCTTCGATGGATTTGCTAATTGTTTTTAGATTATTTTCTATCATCATCACAACGTTATTCCGATGCCCAAATGCAAATACTAAATTACTTCCATAAAGTACTCGACATAAAAATATACATTACAATTATTTATTTATTACTAGCGACCCGCTCCGGCTTCGCATGGGCATAGAAACCTCACTCTTGAATCACTCCATCTATTAAAAAAAAAACCGCATCAAAATCCGTTGCGCAGTTTTAAATATTTAAGCATACAAAGGGACTTTGGGACAGGGAAAGCGACTTTGTTTTATACTATGTAGTGATTTATTTCAAACTTTATTGAGCCAAGAGCTACAATAGGTATTATTTAATAGATCGGCTACAGGTGTGATATCAACTATATTTGGGAATGGTATTTTTTGGTTGAATTGGCCATTAGTCAGTCAGTGTTACAAGTTAGACCCATACGTACTTTGGGCCACAAAAATTGGTACCTTTTTAGGAAATTTACAAGTAGAGATTGTGGATACCCAGGACTAGTCTATTTAGCCCCTATGTTATTATTAATCGTGTTCCAAATTTCAGGTTTATGGGTCAAATAGTTTTATAATAGATAGATAGATAGATATACTCTTTATTGTACCATTATCATACAAATTATACATGTTGAATACAAATACAAACAATGTGTACAAAGGCGGACTTATCGCTGATGCAATTTCTTCCAGCCAACCTTAGGGTGGATATAATGAAGGCTATAAATACATTTTATATAAGGTGAATTTAAATCAACTGTAAATATTTTAAGGGCAGATTCAGACCACTAAATTGAACAACTTTCCCAAATAAACATGTCGAAATACGGAAAAAAATTTTTGACCTCCCATACAAATTGAAAATCAGCTGATCTAGTTTAGTATGGAGAGGGAAAAAATAAAATTTCATATTTCGATATAAGTTTATTTGGAAAAATTGTTCAGTATAGTGGTCTGTATCTGCCCTTAAAATATTTGCAGTTGATTTGTGTACACCTTATACATATATCTACGAAACTAATATAATTAAACCACATTCCGTAATAAACAAAGGTGAAACAGGAGAACCCCGCGTTAACTTTTCAACAGTATCCCTCAGGCTCTGTGATCGTAATAATATAAATAAACCTTAATTATTTCGGGATGAAAAATATTCTATGTCCTTTTCCGGGTCGCAAACAAAAAGTTTCGTAATATTTGCCAAATCCACTTCGTCTTTTCAATAAGAAATGTATATTTTGGTAAACAAACATTGAAATAAGAAAAGAGCGAAATTGTTAAAGCATTTCTGTGGCTTGCTCATTTTGATGTGTTTTGTTTTGGAAACGTAGTTTCAGATAATGTGGTAAACTTTAAAGAGTATTATGATTATTAAAATAAATGTTAAGTTGCAAAACATTCAACAACCTCAAACCCCGTCAGGTTTATGCACATATAAGTATATGTATTGTTTTTGTACTTACTCTTGTCAATAAATAAATTGTTATTCTCAGAAACAAAATGGTGTATGAGAATACTAAACCACTCAAATATCGGTTGGTTTGTGACGCTAACCAAGCACGTATTTCGTTCGGTATTTAAAAAATATTGGCAACCAAATTTTTACAAAAAAAGAAGTAGACCATAAAGTTTTAATTATTTTTTAATATTTGGCTTAGATAGAATCGGCGCGCAATATTTTGAATCATGATACTTTGAGAATATGATGTTATAAAAATATGATGTTTTGCGAATGTGCTAATTTACGAATGTGGTCTTTTGAGAATATGATATTTAGCGACAGAGTGCCTAAATATAATGCGACCACAAAATCTATTAAGTTATTTTTTTAAGTAATATAGAAAGCAATACATATCGATTGCGATCTCCCATTTCACAGCATCCGATATCTATCAAAAGATAGCAGTTTCAATTTCCCAGTTCAGATATTTTTTTCAGGAAATAAATTTAACACAACTGACATTTTTTGATACAAAATGGGGAAAGAAAATTGTCATTATGTTTGCGCTGTATTTAATTTCCAAAACTTAGGTTTTTTCGAGTATTTGTGCATAATATTGGTGGATTATTATTCGCAGTGTTCGTGAACAAGCGTGAGTGTTGGGAAGTGGTACAGTGCCGATTACGTGACTTTTATCTTTGTCACCAACATCTCCAAGTTATAGCTAAGTGAAATTTTTTCACCGCTTCGCTTAGCCACCTGTCTCTGACTAGACTTACTAACTTGACTGGACTAGACTATTGACTTGACTGACTAAAGTAGGACTGAAGAAGATTAATAAATTCTAGAAAGGCCTTAAACGACTAGTTTCAAAGTTGCCGGAAAAACTATTTTGAAAAAAATGATACACAATCGGGTGATGGATCTAATTTTGTATCGAAATATTAAATTAAATTAAAAAAAATTAAAATTCATTTATTTCGAATAACAAAGATCCATATTCACATAAAATAAAAATTAAAAATTATTACAGTTTACAATTTAACATATTTGAAATTATTAAAGATTTATAATTGAATTTGAAATATAATCAATAAAAATAAAATAAAAAGTCAAACAAATACTATAAATAATTAAATATTTAGGATTTCAATACCTCCTCAGCGGCACAGACACCGCGACATGTCTGTCACAGCAACGCTGGGTGTATGGACAATCCAGTCGTTCAGATATCATTCTTAAAATGACATTGGAGCTGGCTCGTACTCTGCGCACTAGGGACGCACTCCGTTTACGAATAGTTGCATGAAAACAGTCCGTTCGCGCCTCCGCAAACATACCCGAAGCGCTACAAAATCGGGGCAGCCCCACTATCACCCGGAACGCGTTATTGTAAAGGACGCGGAGGTCACTGTAACTCCTCTTCGTATAGTCTGCCCATAGGCTGCAGGTATACATCGACGTACAATAAGCCCTAAACAGCGTAATTTTGACCTGTTGTGAACATCGCGCAAACCTGCGAGCAATCATATTGGCCCTAATTGACAATGCCCTCCGCTCCCTCTCAATATCGGCATTATCCTTAAGGTCGTCAGTTACAATGTGACCCAGGTACTTAAATTGACAAACCCATTCCAGAGGTATACTATTTATTGTTACCGGTGGTACATTCTTAGGACACTTAGCACCTGCTTTAAAGACCATGCATTGGCTTTTCTTAACATTGTATAACAGTCCGTGGACACCCGCGTACTTCTCGCAAATCCCTACAAGCTTTCTCAAGCCACAGACAGACGCACTCAGCAGCGCCATATCGTCTGCATAACTTAAATTGTTGACGCACACACCATCAACGTGACAGCCAACAGGCTGACTACTGAGCTCGACGATCAACTCATTAATATATAAATTAAAGAGGGTGGGAGATGTCAATCCGCCCTGTCTAACGCCGCAAGCTAACCCATATGAATCCGACATTGCGCCCGCCCATCGCACGCTGTTAGTTTGATGAGCGTACCAGTATTGAAAGATGTTTACAAATTCCGGTGGCATGTTCATGCTCCTTAACTTACTCCACAGTAAGTCGTATCGAACCAGGTCAAAAGCCTGCGACAGGTCGAGAAAGCAGCCGTACACCGGAGTGTTCCGGTCAGTATAATATTTGACGGTATGCTTAAGACACAGTATGGCACTCTCAGTCGACAGTCGAGGTCGAAAACCAAATTGATTTTCATGAAGCACAATATATTTGTCCAACTGTGTATTAAGCAATCCGTCAAATACTTTGGCTATAATGGTGGCAAGGGAGATGGGCCTATAGTTACTTTTATCAGTATGATCACCCGTTTTATTTTTCACTATAGGCACTACCACCGTTTTCATAAAATCTCCCGGCAGGTAGGAATGGCTCACGCACAAAGAGTAGAACATGGCCAATACCCTATAATATATGAGGCCCGGCAAACAGCAAGTGCTCAATGCTGAGACCGTCATAACCCGGAGACTTTCCTTTGGAGATGAGTTTTATTGCCTTGGCAACGTCTTTCGCAAGAAATGACGCCCCCACCTGTTTATTACCTAAGTCAGCATTGAGCACCTTCCCCGTTGAACCAAGCGGTGATTGCATATTGATAATACTTTAGAATACAAACATTGAGCCGTTTAAGTGGAACCTTTTACCATTAATGGATGATCTATCAAAAACAAAGGGAATATTCGGATACAAACTTGATAGGTATCGATATAAAGTGGATAATGGATTTTTGGGGGGCAAAGCCCTTGGGCGCCTCTTCCTATTGAAAATTGATTGGCCAGTGTCCGGGAAAATTTGATCTAATGTGGCTATAGCCCCTTGGCGTATAATTTTTTTATTTCTTTGCATTTTATTATATTTAGCCGAAATTGAGGAAAAAAAATATTAAAAATATGATATTCCTATTTCGAAATATTTGATGGATTTTCCTTGCTCAAAATACTTGATAAAATTATTGCATACACACTTTACGTACAGTTATACAAACGTTTGTTTTTATTTTAGTGTGATTGGCCAAAATGTAAGGTAGATTTTTCAAGCTGCCTTAAGCTATCTGACTTAGCTCAACTACTACCATCTAGCGATAGCAGCCGGGACCATCAACGTACTATCTAAAGCACGGAAGATATTTGTTTGTAGTTAGAATTAAATATCAAAGCAATTTTTTTTGCCTTCATGGATGTTTCAGTTTGCACTCAATTTACAAAGCGGTTAATGTTACTAATACAATAGTCTACACAACTAAACTACTATGAAAATCCTACCTTACAATCTATCTTTCAAATTCGCAATAAAACGCTTCAAAAAATAAATAAGTAATTCGTAAAGTTTTGTTACCGATTTTTATGCAAATCCAGGGGCTGCAGTCTTGTCACGTAGTTCGCTCGCTCATCGAGGGCTCGTAAGTATTCGCCGTTATCTAGTTTATAATGGGGTATCAGTTGTTTCTTTCAGATTTTACGATCCCCATTTCAAGACACTCAGCGAATTTATGATGACCAATGAGAGATTTTCTAGGTAAAAAGATTTAGGGTAGGCAACGCGCGTGATACGCTGGTGTTGCAGGCATCCATAGGCTACGGTCACCACTTACCAGTGGTAAAGGAGAAGCTCGATCGCGTTTTAAGGTCTATTGCACTTCGTTTTACACTTGCAGCCTGTGGGCTTGACATTCGCGACGCTTGCTAGACTCCCTTCGCGTTCAGTTAATGCATTCAGGACGCTGCTGGGGCTGCCTCGTTTCTGCAGCGCTTCAGGGATATTCGCCGAGGTGCGAATGGATGGCTTTCAAACCGCTATACATAAACGAGTGGCATCCATGGCGCGCCGGATGCGGGCTAGCGGCAACAGCCTCCTGACAGTGATAGCTGATCGCATAAACATACATGAAAAATTTGATCAAAGTGCACGTCTCTGTGGTCCGTCAAGAACGATGATTTTAAGAAAATTTATTACTTATTTTATTTATTAGTACCTGGGCGAACGAGCTTCGCTCGTTTTATGCAGAAAATCTTTTTGCGTCAAAATATAGGTAAAATGAATTTTCCCAGACATGGGACCTAGCTAGATTATCTTTTTGACTATGTAAGAACCTATCGTTAGAGCCCTTTTTAAAAACGCGAGTACAAATAAATTTATTGCCCGTTTAATAGTATAGAATCATCGTTATTATTTTAAAAATCAATATTTTACTAACGTGATAGGACAAATATAGACTTAAACAACTTAAAAAGACGGCAGGGCCGACCTGGACCAGAACCGCCGCATTAAGAACAGAGTAGAGAGCCATGGAAGAGGCATATGTCCAGCAGTGGACGCAAATATGCTGAGAAGAAAAAGAAGAAGATGGACTTTTTATATAAAACAAAATTGTCTGTAATAAATAAATTGAATTGATAGCCTAGCGCGGGGGGCGTGTGGCGGCGAGTGTGCGGCCATGTTTGAATTTGTCGCCATTGGGCTTCTCCGTGCTTCGGAAGGCACGTTAAGCCGTTGGTCCCCGCTGCTTTCGGTAGATGGCAGTCGTTAGGCTTTCTACGATGGAGAATATAAAAGTGAAGGTGTGGTATATCTCAAAAAGTCTTAGTAACTGTTTTAAGGTTATGACTTACCATTTGTAAACTTTTGCCCTTTTTTTATGGATTATTTCACCCTTTTTGATTTCAAAACATAAATGTCATTCGGTCAAAAACTCATTAATGAGAATAGAAATGAATCGATCCTTTGTAGAGCTAAATTACAAGGACCCTTGCCTTAAGGGTCCAATTAGCGATTGACCTCCTTTCTTTTTAGCTCTCTCATGATACTCAAATACTTGACTTGTACTTAGTATCATGTTTAAAGGATATATTCTTTTTAACGTATATTTTCAGTAGCAAAAATGTTGTTGTGTGATGTGAAGAAAGGATCAAACGAGTTAACTAGCTCAGCAAGTGAAGCATGAAATCATTTAATTATCTAACAATAAGGTACTTAATTAAAACCTATTTTGGTTATACAGTCTCAATATGCTAGTTATAGATAGCTTATTGTAAGAGCTTAATCTTTAGTTGATAACACGCCACGTCCTCAAATCTACTTCCATAAGTCCACGGACGAGTTTTGCGTGATCCACTCGGGTCCCCTTTTTCAAGTTTCATGAGAGATTTGAACCCATAACTCTTAATCATTAGGCAAATATCGAAGCTGCACAATAAGGGTTAATATTTGAAAACATTTTTTTTTTAACAAGTGGCCAGTGTTTATTATGAATAGGGATGAGTAGAGAAAGAGGGGGGGAGGCCTTTGCCTAGTAGCGGGACACATTGACAGTAGGCTAAAACATATTGATAACAATTACATTATAAATATGAGGGATTACAAAATCCCAAACAAGAACAGTACAAAAAAGTACATATCTTAAATTTTCCTTGTGATTATCAAAATACACGAGTACAAGCCTAAATGGCGGAAAAGATGAGTAATGAAATTTAATTTGGCACATTCACTGGTAAAAATATTATTTTGAATTCGCATACTCTGTTACATATTCAAAGTAGGGTTGTCTTACGTCAGAAAAAAAATATAAGCTAAAAATATTTTTTGTTGGTTTCTAACTTGTAATGCTAAATACTGTCTGTATGTTTTGGTTTTCAGGTAAAACTTTGCAAATAACACTTATAAAATTTCCATGAAAAATACAAATTATTTTATACAATAAAGAAATTACAAACAAACGATTTGCAACAATTGACTGTCATTGTTACTTTGTTTACTGTCCACGAAAGTATTACTTTATTACTATACCATATTACTTCGAATCTATAGTTCTATACAATTTATACTGATATAAAGTTGCAGAGTTTGTTTGTTTATACTATAGAACTACTTGGTCGGATTAAAAAAATTTGCTTATTCTTTATTATTATTAGTCTGATTCTTGGAAAAGGAGGCTTATTATAAGTACAGGCAGGCGAGTTAAATCAAGGGGAAAGGTTACTAAATAATATAACTATTTTCAGTTTCGAAATTTCCACAAGTTGGCAACCTTAACTAAAACGAACTCAAGAGTTCGTGACTCTTTCAGAAATAAATAATTCATGAAATATATTTGTGGGCGGTTCGCGACTGAATATTTAAACGATCCGGTCAATTGTTTGATGAAAGAATAGTTTTCAATAACTCAAGATTACGGTCTGCTTGATAAAAAACGCGTCAACTTTTTGAGAAAACAGATAAAATAAGAAAAATAGTTGCAGTGTTTTTTTATTCTATTGACTTATCAAATAGGGCTAAGGCCCAGTTGATAGAAGATTGTTAGTTGTCTATGGACGCCAGCAATAACACAAGTGTTACGAGCGCGTTGCCGATTTGAAAGAAATCTCAATAAGCAAACAACATACTTAATGATGTTAAAAAAATTTTTCGTTAATTTTACTTTTTACATCATATTTTATTTATATTTTTTTTTTATTTATTCATTCATCTTTCGTGCAATAAAATCCATTGACTCTAAAACCCTAGCATCAAAATTGTATTTTAAATTATAATTTAGTATAGCATTTATAGTATAATAAATATTACTGTGATTAACTATTTAGGTGACTAAATTTGAAACTTTCACAACTTGGATACAAAACTACAATTATAATGGATTCAAGAAAACGTCAATTAACAGTAGTAAGGAATAGTTTTACTCAGAAATTGTTAAATATTCAAACCGAATGTAATTTGCTTAATAGCTTTTACAAGGTTATAAGAAGCTTTTAAATGCTTCCAAATATAATTAAATGATGTAATATGTATTGATGAACAGGAATTTTGTTACACAAAAATATAGTTATTTAACTTAAATCATTTATAAATGATCTAAGCACTGGTGGCATACATCATCTCTAAAAACCATGCAACTTCCAGTGATTAAGCGTGACAGCGCAATACATGATGTAAGGCGACATCTCAGTCTCTTACTCACTGGATCTTGCATGGTTTTAAGAGATGATAGTAGGTCACTTGAACATACATACGTCTCAACACGCATAGAGACTAGAGATTTCCATAGGCTACGATCCTTACATACCTTCTTCGCTTTCTACACACTCATCAGTCTCGTCATTCGCTCGCGCTCCAATGTTTTTTTTTGTTTCTCTCTACCCTAAGGTTGGCTGGAAGAAATTGCATTAGCGATAAGTCCGCCTTTGTACTAATTTTCATCTTTTCAATTCAATGATGTAATTGCAATATAATGTAATTGCAATAAAGTGAAATTCATTCATTCACGCTCGCAAATTTGGGATAATCCCTTTTTTAAAATTACAATAAGTTGAACACTGAATAAATCTATATAAAACTAGCGACCCGCCCCGGCTTCGCTTGGGGATTAAAACCATCCTTTTGAATCACTCTATCTATTAAAAAAACCGCATCTAAATCCGTTGCGTAGTTTTAAAGATTTAAGCATACAAAGGGACATAGGGACGTATCTATAATTTCGCAAAACAACGACATAAGAAATTTGTGATCGCTGGCTCACAATTTCTTTACAAAAACCGTCACGCAATATCATATTTAAAGAACAATTTTACTGTACTATTTATTCAGTAGTTAATTTGCAGTATTTAATTAAGGTCGGTTACATAAACATAACACGTTATGTTACGTAGCACAAGTAACAAAAGACAGCTAACTTTATTGCAAAAATACAATAGGCGGACTTAAAAAAAAGCATTATCTAACAGTAACAGTAATAATATTATTATCTAATTTTGATTATTTTACAAACGAAAGAGACTATAGACTTGGTTATGAATTTTAACTTGATATGTTAATGCGTTACTCAGAACAAAGGACAGACAGACGGACAACAAAGTGGTATTATAAGGGTTCCGTTTTTAGCTTTTGAGGTACGGGACCCTAAAAATACTTTTTGTGTAATATTTATTCTATCATTTCTATCCACGGTCTAATAACCGAATTCTGCAATCAAATGAATACCGTCGTCGTTATGCTTCTAAGCCGCTAATCCCACATCAATAAGGCAAAGCCTACCTGCGTATACAAGACAGGATAAATCTCATTTCGGATCAAACACTTTTATTCCGAGTATTATGTTATCTTTTTAATGATAAAGATATATTTCTCTTCGTATTCTTAACGCTTTTAATATTCACGAAAATCCTTAATAATATTTATCTCTCTCTAAAATTTAAGAACTGCGAACTGTCAGCCTGCTCCTATCTCCAAAACTCTTGATATTTTCAAATCTTTTCCTAAATAAACACGACGCAACCCATGAAAATACATTGCTTTTCTATAAATATTTAACAAACAAAGTCTATTTGAATCTTGTCAACAACATTTTCTTTGTCAGACATCGAAAAACGTATATCTAACCTACCGATCACAAAATAATTGCTACCGATAAAACCTACACATGTCGAAAATTCGTTCCTATTTCTGTCTACAAAACAGAACTTCCAAAGCAAAAATTATAATACTTACTAGCTGTACCCCGCGGTTTATCTATCATACACAACAGCGCCATCTACTTTATAAAGCTCCATTGACTATCAGACTTTTGACCAAACTTGCGGAAATTGCGTACTTTTTGGGATAAACAGTACCCTGTATGTTAATCCAAGGTGTCAGCTACCTCCATACCAAATTTCATAAAAATTGGCCCAGCCGTTTGAGCTTGAAGAAGTAACAAACATACTCACAAACTTTCGCCTTTATAATCAAACAAATGTCAGGAAAAAAAACATACGTAGAATAGTACAAATATTTCAAAATGTATAAAACATCAATACTATAGTTCAGTATAATATTTCGTTGACCCTTCTATCCGCGGAGACCCGGAAACATTCTGCCCATCAAAGTCTGGAAGGTAAAGCAGCCATTACTGACCCCATTCAGTTTATGGCCACTCGTAATAGTCAATAAGGAAAAAAGTAGTATACGAATAAATAGTATCCAACCACAACGTTCCATTCAAATGGTGCCTTGTTTATGGTTGTTAAATAAGTGGTTTATTACTCGGACATCAAGAGGTCGATTCGAAAAAACTTTGGCTGATTTACTATGCTAACCATTTTTCAGTGGAGATGGCCAATAACTGGGCAGACAATATAGAGTCCATAAGCCATTATGACTCAAAAAGAACGCAAGAAAGAGATGCGTCATCATCTTCTTTAATGAAAGACTTACGTCCGAATACTCAAACGCTACTCAATTTTAAGAGCTGCTCAAGTATCATGCTGTCGCGCTGAACATCAACGATATGACAGTGACAGCCTGATAGTTTAACAGCTCTCAAAATTGAGTAGCGTTTGAGTATTCGGGCATAACTATCAACTTTCATTGTAGGAAAATAGATAACTGTGTGCGCGATCTACTTCACCAGTAATTTTGTGTTTCAAAATCATTAAGTAGATATCGCAAAATGTATTAAATGAAAATATTTAATGACGGTAATACTAACTGGCATCACATATTCAATAGAAATATTTACAGTTGAATCAAACATTTGCAATCTGGAATTAATATGATGGTTAATAATGTGCCTGATGTATAATGTCCATTGCCGGATTTAACGGATTTATTTTTAATGTACATTCGGGGCACATAAACGACTGTTAGTAAGGTAGGAGGTACACATACTCATAGGACACAAAATGCGTTTTCTCCCTTAACCATTTTTAACCAACTTCAAAAAAAGAGGAGGTTGTCAATTCGTCGGGATGTTTTATTACATATCAACATATGAGACATCTAAGTTTTAAAAGAAGACACAGGCAGCGCCATTGAGGGTAATTCTAAGATCTAGCCATAGTGTAAGGGGTGCTAAAGAAAAAAAAAACATTTGCTTCCATATGATCCGATCCGACGAATAGCTTTTCGACAGAATCATATTGAGAAGATGACTGTAATTCCGCCATCACAGGCACAATAAAATGAAATGGACGTCTGCGCGGCGCTTACCCATTTGTAGCATAAAATATGTAAAGTATACATAGATATCCTTTGTAGCATGGAAATGAGGGCTGTCTTTATGTATTTAAGTATTAAAAAAAAAATTACAATAATAATAACTAATATTTGTGAAATCAAGTTCAACGGCTACGCCAATTTTTAAGAAATTAGATATGCTGATGCCTTGAATTAACAAGATACTTTTTATCCCGAAAAGTACCTGATTCCCGAAGATTAGTCAAAAAACCCGCACTATATAAAATCATCGACTTTATATAGTGCGCTGCTGATATGAAAAAACGGTGGGTAACACGTGCAGCTAGTTACAAAATACTTTTACAATTGGCAGGACAAGAGCATTCTCTACCACTCAACCATTGCTTAGTTTTTGCATCATAACAATCTGATATTAATTAGCCTTTGTGTATTATTGCGTCCCTATTTAGCAGACGTGATGTGGTCAAGGAAATATATATAAATTGTAAGCAAATCATAATTGCCAATTCATCGCGTCACGTCTGGCTAATACGTGTTTGTAACTAAGTCTTAATTTAGTATAGGTATATATAGTTATTTAATTTTGTGAATATTATCCAGTTGTCGAAAGAATAAACGGTGTACATTTCACCTCGTCTCTCATTTCCTGCCATATGTATCATTGTTTAACTGTTATGTGCTGTTTTAGTTTGTTGTAAAGTTTTAACTTCCTGAAGAGTGTAGGTAGAGACACTGTCTTCCAAGTTATTTGTACTAAAGTGATCTTTATTTTTATGTTTCAGTATCAGAGATATAGTTTATTTATTTATTTAAACCTTTATTGCACATAATACAATGTATCGCACAATAGGCGGACTTAATGCTAGGAGCATTGTCTAACAGTCAACCTTTGGGTTAAGCAGAGAATGCATGTGGGTGCACTGTATATACAAACAAATAACCTACATACATACATATACCTACATATACCATACATATAAATACAGTATCATATATACATAATATATATATATATATATATATATATATATATATATATATATATATATATATATATATATACATCTATATACATATATTCACTAAATAAATAATATATATGCAACATTTGAAATGGTGTTCTACTTTTGTGACTGTTCGAGATAGTATTTATAGACTAGCGTTTTGAAGCTAGCGCGATTCCGGGCAGTTCTTATGGATTCAGGGAGTGCATTCCAAAGTTTTACTGCAGTGACAGCGAAAGAATTTGCGTAAAAACCAGTACGGTGAGAAGGATAGTTTGTACATGTGTTTTTATTTGGTTTACCTAAATACAATTTTTTTTAGTTTATAGTAAGTATTTTAAAAAAAAATTACGAAGTTTCATTTCTGTACTCTTAATAATTGTTGATATTAAGCTTTGCAATTTTCTTCGTCGATTTTTGTAATTTTGCTGCGTGTAATGGCACCCAATCGTCATAATGTGAGGGTGATGTGTGGAACTAGTTCATCTTTATTGGCTTGGCTGTCTTGTTAATGCAGCCATCTTTATATGACGTCCTAGCAATTACGTGGAATTAGTTTTTTTGGGAATAAACTTTAATCGCTGTGCCTCAGGATAAAAGGCTGCCAGGTCCTTTCTTTATCTCTGCAGCGGTTCTGGGAATCAGATCTGAAAGCCCCCCAAAAAGCCAACTGGCAAGGTGTGGCGCTAAGCGGGGCTCAGGGGGCTTAGCCAACGTCACAATTTCAAAACGTAAACGAATGTCGACAAGAAAAAATTGTATGGGATTGACATAAGCTGCGGTAAATCACGTGGTCAATTTTATGTCAATCCTTGTCGACATTAGTTAGCGTTTTGAAATTGTGACGTTGGCTAAGCCCCCTGAGCCCCGCTTAGCGCCACACCTTGCCAGTTGGCTTTTTGGGGGGCTTTCAGGTCTCGAAGGCCAAGATCCTCTTTGAGTTGCCGAGCAATTTATTACGATGGCAGTAAGTAAGTCCCAGGATATAGAAGGTTGGCGAAAACTTAACCCTTAAGTGGGAGAAAGCTGTTGATGCTACATTATCAAAACTAATCCAAACGTGGAAAATAATAATAAAATCTTTAGCTACCCTATATTGATAAGCGTCATAAAAACATCCATTCACAATCACTGCCATTCACCTTCACCCAAAGCTCTATAGGTCAATCAAATTAACATACAACCCTCATCGCATTCCTGCCTCGCGTCTTTTTGCTCCACCCTTTACGAGGCCATAAATGTGTAGTGCCAGCCAATAGTCCAACTAGTACGAACGTTAGGTTCAATTCAGCTGGGAAATCCGACATTTTCTTTTTTGCTACAATCGAGCGAGGTATGCACAAAACCTGTACTAACCGCTTTTCCAATTCCTGACGTTTCTTCCAAAAAGATCTGTACACTCTTGCCTCTAATTGGATATTCGGATTCGGGTATTGTGGCATGATTTTTTAAACGCAACATTGAGAGTTTTTGGCTGGAAATAAACTGTCAATGGATGAAAGAAGACTGACCAAAAGTATATACAACGCAGAGTTGGCTGTGAGCGGCGGTCAGGGTCGGCCTCGTAAAACATACTGCAACCAAATCGCTTACCTTTTGAAAAAAGGAGACATTAGGAGTACCCGAAATCGGCGAGCGTGTATGAAGAGAGTGATGAGTGTGGAGGAGGCGAGAGAGGTGTGTAAGGATCGTAGCCAATGTAAATCTCTAGTCTCTGCCTACCCCTACGAGAGACAAGCGTGATGATATGTATGTATGTACTTTGTCCGCGCTGTATTTATTCTCCAAAATTTATGTTTTTTCGTGTATTTGTGTATAATTATTATTCCCTTAGTGTTTGTTAATAAGCGTGAGTTTTGGGAAGTGGTTCAGTATCGATTACGTGACTTTAACCTTTGTCACCAAAATTTTCAAGTTATTGCTCAGTGAAAATTTTCCACCGCTTCGCTTTCATGTCATCTTAGAACTCTGATTTTGACTAGACTAGACTACTGACCTGACGGTTTTGACTTAATTTATGAAGGAGTGAAGATTCATAAATTCAAGAAAGGACTGGTTTCCAAGGCCGTAAAATGTATTTATAAATAAATGTATCATACAAATGCACGTTTTTATGTTGCAATTTTATCTGGCTTTAATTAACACGTTCACAAGATTTCATTGAATTTTATTAAACTCAATTTTTTTTGCTATTATTTGTAATAATTTTAAGCTAAATGCTGCATCCTACACTAAGTATAGAATATTATGAAACTTTAGATGAGGCGTTTTGTTTTAAATAGTGTTTTTATTTTTATAAACTTGCTTTTACGGAAAAATGGCATGGCAACTTAATAATAATAAGGAAATACAAATATGTATTCTAAAAATACAACATCACTATAAAAATGTGTCATGATAATGTGGTAAGAAAGAAAGAACAGTTATAAGGCTGCGTACTTGACACAAAAAATTACCACCATAATAACGTAGCACTAAATACAATTGATACGCGGCAAACACAAAAAGATAAAGAGTATCCAATTTCACCGAACATTATCATATTAAACAAAAGCAGAGTAGATCAAAGATAACACAAGTGGCTATTTATACGAACGGTAACTACAATAACGATATACGAACGGTAACAGTTACTACAATAACGATAACGATCGCGGAACAGCATAAAAATCAACAGCACCATTCATGTAACGATATTGTCCAAATTACATCGACACAATCAAACAATATCAACTTTAACTACAAAACAGAATAATGATATAAAAATTGACCTGAAAATTTTGTTAAAATGCTTTATTTTTCTATAGTCAGTATTTAAATATGAATTTAAAAAAAAATTGTATCTGTTTCGGTCGAAAATTTTAAAAACCTTATTTGAATATTTTATTTTACATATTTAATTAATTTTAATTATACTTAGTTTATTATAATTATATTAAGGGTATATATCGTGCTTTAAATCCAAACACACGTTGAAATAGAGCATGTATTTTATATATTTAGAGTATTTATTTAGTTCCAGTTAGGGGAAAAAAATATTTTTTAAATTAATGTCAGATGAAAAGAAACATTGAGCCACATACCTTGATAGCAATTCCGTTCACGTATTCCTAATCCCCGATTGTACTAGTTACCTATTTAATTGACTACACAACAAAGGTGCAGAAACTCGACCCAAAAACGCTACATATAACTCACTTTTGTTACTTTCTTCTTGTCCCTATTGAATTTTAAAAATATATTCTTATAATTTGCCTTCATTCTTTAAAATAAACCTCATATATAAATCAACACATTATGGTGTTTTGTTCAGATTTGTAAAGATCTAAATTTAACGAATGACTGACTGTGATACGACAGTTCAGAAAAACCAAAATTGGTTTATGTAACAATAAAAAGAATGAAATGAAAAATCATGTTGTAGATAAATGTTAAATAAATAAATCCTACTGATATCATAAACGCGAAAGTTTGTTTGCTTGGACCCTGGAACAACACATATAGGCTTTATTTTATCCCGGAATTTGCACTTAACAGCTAGTAAATAACATACAACACAGTGACCATGACCATACAAGTATATTTTCAAATTAAGACGATTAGACAAGACAAGACAAGAAAAAAATTCTTTATTGCACCAGTAAAAATATACAATAAGGAAATTACAAACTTAGATTATACAATAGGTGGCCTATAACCTATATGCTAATTCACGTTATTATTTTAATTCGTATTTGACTTTCGTAATTGAATTAACGCATGGAAGGCAAGGGGAGGCTTTTACCCAGCAGTCAAAAAAACAAATGTAATTGAGAAAAAACATAATACTAGTCGCATTTGATTTCTAAGCTTTTCAAAGTCGATGTGATACAAAATCCCTACGCATTACAACATTCATGTATCACCATATACTTAGGGGTTCAATACATGAACTCTCACAATTATACCCTCATTTGTACGCGGGCTGAATACGACCCTTGCACAAATTAAAAACGAAACAGATGTACATCAAAGAAAACAAAAAAAAGCATAATGAACGTCACATTGGATGTAAAACAAATTGTAATTAGAATTAATGCTAAAATCAGTGAAGAAAAAGCAAGAAGTTAGGGCTCCTCAGAAAACGGTATAGTGTAATTGGAAGGGGTAGCTCGTGTGTCTCTTTCTTTCTTCCTAGAGATGAGAGAGAAAAATAACACTGTCTATTTATTAGCCATGTCTCTGTACTCTAAGTGTTTTGTGACCTTCAGATCGGACATGATACCGACACCGTAGATTCGGCAAACAAATGCAAAGCTACGAGTGTCCAAATTGAAAGCTCTCGTATTCATAAGCTTTTTATAAAGAATTATGAAGAACGTATTTGAGTGTATTCGCATGAAAGCATTTCGGAGTTGAGAACGTGGAAATGTTTCCTTAATTTTTTCCCAAGGATTCCGAAGGATTTTATGAAGTTCGTTGATGAAAAGTAACAGGTATCTATCGTTTCTTTTAAATACATGTAAAAAAGGGATCTTATTACTCTGACAACGGATAAAGGAAGACAACGTGTCAGCCGTCCGGTTTTTAGCTTAGAAAAAAACGACTTCTTAACATTTGTACACAAGACATCCATTGGGTGTCTTGTTTGTAAGGTAGGATCGACTGGTCGGAAAATAATAGTCCAAAAAATGGGATAAATATATCCTGATGGCGGTCGAATAAACCTGTGCCTGTTAGTCTAATCCTATAAGCTGTATGATAAACCTAAAACCTATACATATAGTCCGACGGACAGCCCCAATACGTGGATTTACAAAATGTTTGATATATCTTCGAAATATGTCGGACGACGCCTTATATGTTCGAAACATATTTAAAGAAATATCCGTATGCCAAAAGAAGATAATATAGTTCGCATTAATGTATAACTTTATTTGATAAAACCATGAATAAATGAATGAAATTAAAATATATATTTACACCCATATCCCAAATGTGGTTTATCGCAGAACGTATTCAAAAATAATGACTTTATAAGCTCCAAAAAGCAAATAAATTATTTTGAATTTAAATTTTGACATAAAGGTATTAACTTATTGCAGGGATTAAATTTAATCTCTTTTCTACTTCTATTAGGTTCAAAATTAGAATTTGACTGCTGGCCTGTTTTTTCATTAATAAAGTCATTATATTTTTAAGCCAGTATCATTGGCATATAAAACAACAAAAAAAGAAAATAAAAAGTATCATGCCAAAAAACGTCTAATAACCTCAAAACAGATTTGTATTTAGCGTAAGCGGCTTAACAAAAGGACCAGGGAGATAAAAGAAAAGCAGTTTCGGAGACATGACTCGCCTGTTAATGTTTAAGTAGCCGAGAGAGCCTACTCGGAAGTGATAGGAGGTAAATTAATCCCTGCATTATGTAAATATAGCTGGAAAACAGTAGAAAAATATACGATGGCTTTTCTAAACAAATAAAGTTCAAAACGCAGCTAGAGTGATTCGAGTTTATGTTCAGTGTATTTTGTACTTATATTTGTAACTGCCTTCGTTGTTAAGGCGTTTGCCTGTAGACTCGAGGATAGTAGATTTTATTCCTACGGATAGCACTCTTTGTTTAGTTGTTTCCAGTTTGGTTAGAACATTGCAGGCTTGAATCACTGGATTGTCTGATAATAAAGATCATTCCGTGCTTCAGAAGGCACGTTAAGCCGTTGGGCTAGGCCGGCTGCTATCTGGTAGCCGTTAAAGGAACCACGTCAGAGGTTGAGAGGCGGTTTCAAAGACCTCTGACGCCAGAGTGTGCATGGTCGATTGACTATGACACCTACACGAAATGAATGAATGAATGAGCACAACTCTTGAGTAAGGTTACTACAAGAATTGTGTCAAGAGCGGGCGAAACCGCAAGACATTAATTACAAACAAACTACGGTCTCAAAAGTCTTAAACATAAGTTTCCAGAATTATATTAATACTCAATACTCAATACTTTATTGCACCTTAAATTATATGCAGATTATACAATATTACAGATATAATGTATTCTACACTCCTTCAAGGACCCTGTTGGGCACTGCAAAGTAGAACGATATATAGTAGAGGATATAAATAGTAAATAGAACAACTATTGCTATTTATATCCTCTTATGTTCAGGGATATCAGAGCACATAATATCCTGTCAATCCTGACGTCACGTCATGTTATGTAGTACGCTACAGGATTATAGGCTTTACTGTATGATATGACATCGATCGCTTACGAAATGTGACGCCATCTATAATTAGATATTATAGCGTGTCGCCGAGATCTTATCATGAAATGTAGATAAGAATATATGTGGCATTTCAAACATTTTAGGTACCAGTTGGGTGGTATTAGGATTGTATTCGGATAGTTAAAAAGTTGGTTGATCATATGAGATAATTTTATTCACATTAGTTGGGAAAAAAAAGTTCTAAGTTCATACAAAAATCAAATAGTTAGGAAACAGACATTGACAGTCCTTGTTTCACTTGACATATAATTGCAATTTCCCACGTTGTGTACATGATATTTAAAGATGTTTATTGTATGAAAACGTATCCCTTTGCAAGTTGCATTAAAATTCCAATTTTCCACCTTTTTTCACAAAAACTCAAATATATCGGAAACAAGAATCTGTCCACTATACGGTACCCCTTTGCTTGGAACGCCACATATCCTATACTATTAAACGAGCAATATATAAATTTATTTGTACTCGCGTTTTCGAAAACGGCTCTAACAATTTCTTTGAAGTTTTAAACATAAGTTCTTACATAGTCAAAAAGGTAATTTAGCTAGGTTCCATGTCTGGGAAAATTCATTTTACCCATATTTTCACGCAAAAAGATATTCTTCATAAAACGAGCCAAGCTCGGTCGCCCAGGTACTAATTATTCAATGTGCCACATTTAATCTTTGTTAAAACGATAAGTATGTTGTGTATATTTTATGTCTTGCCCTTCGTGCTCAGCACTTTCGGGAAACTACGAAGCCACTTGACAAAGCCTTTTCAATGGCAGAGTTTTGATCTTCACAGATATAAATAGCCAGAGTCGACTCGTTAAGAAGAAAAAGAAAGTGTGTAAAGTGCAAAACATATGCTACAGACAATTTAACTCCAAAATGCCTCTTACGACACCCAAGAAAAAACGGAAGAAAGGATGAAATGGAACCACAAATGTTTGTTACCTCAAAACGCCCGAAACGAAGCGAAGAGACGGTGACATTGATCAAATATAATTTTCTCATCACTCTTGTTCTATTATTTGATAAACATTGGTGGTTTTAATTATATATATTGTCTTGTACCAACAGATGGGTCGCCGTCTCTGGAGCCATGTTTCCGCATTCTGAATTAATCAAGAAAACAATTATCTCCCCTTGTTACGTCAGAATTGTCTCTTTAGATTCTATTCCATTATGTCTTGTTCCTTAAAAACACAAGCATGTATATTTAAACATTTCAATTATTGTAATTACGTACCAATGAATATTTATACGAATTTTTCTAGTTTGTGGAATATTATTTTTCATTTAGCGCGACGAGTATGGCTCCTTCCTTATGGAAAGAAAATAATCGTTTTGAATTCGGACAAGTGACGAATGTTTAAAAGCTTATTTTAGTATTTGAGTATGCTTCGTGATTCGTGTAGGTTGAAAAACATGTCACAAGTTTTTACGTGCTAACTATTAGTAGCGGGCATGCTGCGAAGGCAGTTGTTTGCATGAAATAAATGGTGGAGGAAGCACATAAGCATGTAACTTTGGCTTTAGCAAATTTAACTTCGAGGAAGTTTGAATCAATGAACTATGTAGTTCCAACTATGTGTCGTAACGCCAAACTAAAACCACATACCAACTACAACACAGATAAATGCACTTTTCAAGGACATATATCATGAAAATATTTTTCAACGTCGTGGACTAATTCTATTTTAATTCTTTTAATTCATAAATAAATTAACGTTTTTAATAATCTATCTATACTAATATAATAAACCTGAAGCATTAGTTTGTTTGACAGCTTACTTACTTATAGAGCTACTAGTCGGATTTGAAAATTATTTCTGCATATTTATGAGAAATTGCCTTATTTATGGATAAGGGTATACGTAACATAGTAAATACACACCGTACGTGATGAAACCGCGGGGACAAGCTAGTAATTAAAAAAAAACTAAAAGCAAATAGTACAAACTTACTTTTTTAACGATTTAACAACAATTTTCTCAGCAAAAAAGAATCAAATATTTGAAAGAAAGGTCTTTCAAATATTTGATAAATGAAATTGAACTGAACATCATATCCCTTTTCTTCGCCTCAAATAAAAATAAAGCAAGAACTGAGTAATATTTCTTAGAGCGTAAATCCAAAGGAATGTTTCGCGGATCGGATGCTTCGATAGTGCCGCTAAACTACCCTCAATTTACATTTCCTAGTGAAAGCCGAGACGTATGGACTGTTAAATACCACTTACAATGTCTGAAAAGAGAAATGTCGTGGGAAAGCTTTTGTAAATTGAATCGCCTTTTTTGCATTTAAAACTAACTGTTGCTTGCGGCTCCACCGCTAAAAAGTAGACTTTGTTTGACCCCTGACCTTTAATTATATGAAATTTCATAAATATAACACATTTTCTTACTAAAATAAAACACGTAAGAAGTCACTCCTACTACTATGTAACTTGTCAATTTATCATCCAATTGGCTTAGTGGAAAATATAGCCTAGACCTAAAGCTTGTTTGGGACGTGAACAAATCAATTAATGCAAAGCTAATGGACACTAAAAGCTATGGATGATGCCCCGTCAAGCTGAGCAGATTTACTAAGCTCTCGGAATAATTAAGAGATTTCTGAGATGTCTTCATCACAGATTCAACTGTATATTAGAGATGACAAAGTTGAAATTTAATCCATATTTTCAGAACATGAAACAAAGAAATACGAGAGGCTATATTTCATAAGCTTATAATAATACAAATACTCTCATCACAGATTCTACTGTTTCTTGGAAATGACTAGTTGAAATTTGATCCATATTTTTAGAACATGGAACAAAGAAAAACGATAACCTATTTACTAAGCTTATAATGATACAAATACTCTTTACTATAAAAAAATATAACAAAAAATGATATCACTCATAATGAGATTTAAAAAAAAAGTCTAAATATTTGGTTATTTCTGAGGTTTATCGGCCGTTATATAGAATACTTTGAAGCGAAACTCGAATGTTTATACCTCTTGTACTCAGAATTATAAAACCGCTCGTTTTTTTTATAAATTACCACCTAAAATATGGTTTGTCTCCGTTTTTTTCACGTTAAAAATCGATTTAGAGAGAGAGTGACATATTTTTGTTAAAATGTGCTGCGTTTGTTATTTTTTATAAATGAGTGCTCCATTCCAGTTGGGTAGAGAGTAGCTTGTACTTTCCCGATGTAAAAAAATATTTCCGAATTAAATTTGATTAAGTCGTTTCATAGTTTGAGCGAGAGAGGAATCAATCAATTTCAAAAATTAACTAAAAGAAATTATTTCACAATATAAGGTAGTATGTATGTGTGTATAGTCTGCATTATCACTATCACTACATAGTATACAAGAAAGTCGCTCTCTCTTGTCCCTATGTACCTTTGTATGCTTAAATCTTTAAACCTACGCAACGGATTTTGATGTGGCTTTTTAATAGATAGAGTGATTCAAGAGAAAGGTTTTTATGCCCATGCAAAGCCGCTAGTAAGTTATAAACTAATTAATGAAAAATAAGCTGGAAGAGATTTCTTTAGAAATAAGCAGCACCCTTGTTCTAATGTTCTATATTCCTCTTTTGTATATTTTCTGTGCACATGAATTTGAAATAAATAAAAATAAACAAATAAAATGTATGAAAAATGCAGCGACACCACTAGGTACTCAGTTATACAAACTACAGTTTTGCCAAAAGGAGTTTTAACCGTTCCCAGTGTGCACAAACTATTTACCGCGCAGGTAATATTGTTGAAACTGGTTATGAGTTGGGGTACATAAATAATGAATGTATAGAGATAGATAAAAAGAAAAGAACAAAAGGAAAAGAGGACAAAGAAATAAAGGGCACTACACAATAAAGTATAAAATCAGTGAACGATTTGGAGTATCTAATTGTAAAAATGCGTGTACGAAATAAGTGCACGGTTTAAATAAATGCAAATGTCTAGATTTTGATAAAAAAATACCTAATTTTTTTTGACGTGGACGGACGAACGTAACTTTGTTAAAACGCATTTATTAAGTTACTCAAAGCAAAACAGTAAAAAACCGTGAATATTGTGACAACATTAAAAATAATAAAATAAAATTGATTTAGATTCAGATATTTATTGCAAGTCGCAAGTATTAAAAATGTTATACCTACATGAGGTATTTTTATAAAAAAAAATCTTAAGTGTTTTTATAAATATTTTCTTGTCTGCGACTCTGGGTAAAGGCTAAACAGATGGCAAATTTTATGAAGTTGGCGACATAACGTCTATAAAGAAGACTATTATGTTATGATAGAGCTTTACTTCTGTACGCTGTATTTTATATTGAGGCTTCCGATAACTAAGTTTGCTGATAGGTGAAAGCAGCTTCGTCTACATAGATATACACAACTCTTCCTACATATAACATACAAGTTCTTCTCCAACAAAACGAGCAAAAACATGAGTGTTTTGCTGTGTGTGGTATATGGTTCATCGTATTTGATTCGTAATTTTCAAATAAATGAATTCTATATTACTTTCATTTTATCTTCTAGTTTTACAGCAAATACTATAATATATTCTGTGGCAAAGGTAAAACCTGGTCTTTTCAAGATATTCAATCGTGCATGAAAAATCTAGATATGGGCCATCGCAATCATACAAGCGTAAGTAAATATAAATAAATATATATGTAGGACAAATCACACGATTGAGCTAGCCTTTGGTACTAGCTAGTAAGTTCGAGACTAGTGTTATGAAATACCTAACTCAATGATACAATATTTTATAACAAATACGTATATAGATATATAAACATCCAAAACCCAGGCCAATCAGTAAAATATCATTTTTCATCTTGACCTGACCGGGGTTCTAACCCGGTATTTCTTGAGTAGCGGACTGGCGTGTTAACCATTACGCCATTCATTTAGTTAAATATAAGAAGTACTAGTTAAATATAGTTAAGTAAATAATTTAACTAAATTTTTGTTACTGAAAAGTAATAGAAAGCTGATCCGCCATAATACTGTAAACCTCAAGCTATACAATCGTCTTTTATTTCAATCCTAAGAGCACACTATAATATAACTACAATGTTACCATACATGTTCACGAGTTATACCACTTGAACTCGAGATAACACTCGGAGCTTTCGTTACAGTCTGCAACTGCAGAAATCAGAGTTTGGGAAATAAATGTTGCTGAAAATCGGGAATCCACAAAGACTTTTAGATGAACTAGATTTGTCATAGCACAGACACAATAAATAGTGTCACTATTTTTCCGTGTAGATATTTTATAATATTATGAAAATCCTTTTTTGATCAGTGAGTCTTTATACCAGTAATTGTTTTAAATTATTGCTAATGTATGTTTCGAAAAGTAAGTAAGATGAAAATGAATGAAGAAATAACATTTTTTTCAATGATCAACAGAACCGATGACCTTCTTATTTATATCATGTTTACAAGGAAAAAAATAAATCATCATAAATCGCACAATTGGCCAGGAAAATATTTGGGTTAAATTTAATAATACTAGCAGTCCACCCCGTAAAAGAATTTTGTAAATCAGTCCTGTAGTGTTTAAACCTATTCGATGGAAACAAATAAAACAATCAAATCTTTCCTCTTTATTAAGATATCAATGTAAGATTGTATTTACTTAAAATATATGCAGCCAAAAAAAAATTACTCTCATAATAATTTTATGCAAAATTTCTAACTGGTAAGAAATACTCGTACCTATATTATTTTAAAAAGGCGAATCTATCTTATTTAAAAAAGAAAAAAGATCTGGTATTAATGCCACAATCAAATGTAATTGGCTCAAAGATTCAATTTAGTTTCCGTAACATTTATGCTCTATCCATCTATACGAGGTCTATGCTGGTCAGTAGATAGATCCCATCAATCATTAGCCCTTGGCTGATGGATGTAGGCCCAGCGAGATTGGACTGCCCTACTTGACGTATCAATTTATAAGACAAAGAATGAACTGCCAATCTTGCTACGGATTAGTGATGAAATCCAATGTTTGTTAGTCGTGATTAGGAATAAGTTATGATTCTGAAAATAGGTTGTAGAGACGATGAATGTGATCTTCACGACAGGTCTATCCTATTTTACGTGGCAAGAAAACCTCGCCAACAAGCACTGGCCATCTCTCTTTGAATACGTATTTAGAATGCATAAAGAAAAACTAATGCTCAAAAGTGGGCTAATAGGGCTGATATCATAGATTTTAAAAAAATTGCCTCCGCGCGCGATTCCGTATTCTGTGGCTGATATAATGATGACTCTATCCTTATCCAAATCTTTTCGCCAGTTTTCTAGATCTAACTTTAAAGAAATAACTTTCAAAGATATTAAAGCAGTCCTAAGCTATTGTTGTACTAATTTTCATCTTCGTTCCTGTACAATACTGTATGTAATTGGTGCAATAAAGTTCATTCATTCATGTATCTACTTCAATTTTTAAAAACATTGGTATAGAGACAGTTTCAGAAAAAAATTCACTATTTTTTCATCGCAAAAACTAGTCATGAAAATGATTTCCCAAAATTTTACTAACATAAATCACGTCTGAAAAATATGATAGATGCTTCAAAGCGAACTATCTGATATTAAATCGATCTGTCTCACTTGATATCAAGGTTTGAATCTATTAGAGCTGATCTGTCGCCATGATGGATCGCCTTCGATGTAACCCAGAATCATGAGGGTTTGTTTCGATTTTTTCTGACATATGATGACGGATACCGGTGCTAGGGTATGGACATTCAAAAAGCAATATTTAAAAATTTGCAACTGTGCCTCTATTGTATGTAAACATGATATGATTACCTCCGGGTCCTAAGACTTATGACAGTACGATACCAGGTATAAGACCTAAAATTATACCAGTACACTACTGTACTGCTATCTGTGGACAAAATCTAACAGTAAGGCAAGCAACACACCTGAGTCGTGTAATTTGTTTTGTTCGGTTTCGTTTGTAAAAGTATAACAGACTTCAGACAACAGACAATCGCTCCTATTAAAATTTATTCATAAGTTTGGGTCCTAATTAAAGGATGTACGTCGAACCATTAGGTCGTTTTGTACCATCTCCTTACTTAATGCAAAAAGTAATGATCTATATTTTCAAGGTTCATAAAACTTTTTGATACATTTTCAGTATATTATTTATTAAACTTCCTTTGATACTCAACGCGGTCGTTTTATTAGATCTCCCATACATCCATGTTAAAACGTGCTGCCACGTCTAAGACAATGATAGAAGCGTAGGATTTGAAAAAGCTGAAAAGTAGTTATGAAACATGTTCGAATGATCACTACTGATGTTACAACTGGTATTATAGTAAATCTAGTTTATAACCAAGAGCTGAATAACTTCATCAACAATGTTACTTATTTGAGAAGTTATTTCTAGGAACATAAATCTTATGAGACTGTGATAAGTTGAAAAGAAAATTAATTAACACTTCTAGTTTCAAAGTTCGTATCAACTAATTTATTAACGAAATGTTTTAAGTAATATAAACATTAACTTAAATATGGTTATTAATTTTGTCAAAGATATATTATTTCTAGTAATTTTTGCCTTAGCTTTTGGGGTTTAATTTTTATTTATTTATTTCTGGATACACGAATAGTTTACATTAAATAAATATATATGTATTTGTACCTTATACGCTTACCATTTATACAGGGTGTAACATGTAAGTGTAGTCATATTCAAGGAGGTATAAGTGTAATCGATGTAGATCTTGTGTGCAATGTCATAAGACACAATAAGTTAATTTAATAAAAAATGAAAATTTAATTAAATATATTTTTTTGTGACGTCATAATCAAAACAATCGTGTCCCATCACTAGTGGGGTCATGAACTCTACTAATCAAACCTACTTACGTGATGTTGAGATATTGTTAGCTCTGCCTGTTCATGCGCGCCTGGTATCAAGGAGCGAAAAACACAATGGCGGCGCGGTATCTTTGGCGGCGACATCGTAGCCACCATATCACTTGCCGCACATAACACATTGAATTTTCTTTTTACACCCAGTTTAAATTTAACTTCACACACCACACACATTATTAATAAAATCACTTATTATTGTAGTGCACTACCGCAACGTAGGTATTCAAATAAACACGTGAACATAACCAAAATGCTCACGGCTTCTTCAAAGTCCGGGTCGATGGTGCTTGCGCGTTCATGGGAAGTGGAGCCACGGTATGATCCAGTTTCACGCAATCGAAGCACCATCCTACGGAAGCACTCCAAAGATGGCAGCTGCCTTTGCTCAGCTTCTGGACGTCCTTCGATAAACCTCTCACGATACAATTCACGAGCTCCACGAAGACTACCATCGGCAGCCCCCACTCAAAGAATCATTTCGTAGTATTCGGCGTGACTTAAAAATGACATTTTCAAAAAAATGAAAGTGTCACGCGCGCGGTTAAAATAAAAAGTATCTTTACACCACGTTCAGATGCAAGCAACTGATCGGCGGCCCGACTGATTGAAGGATCATGTACATACAAGATCGATTAACCTGCTTGCTATTGGCCGATCTTTACATAAGGAACTATCCCTACCCCATATTTTGGCAGAAAACAATTTAGAGTTCCTTATTAAAACTAACTAAAAAGCTTCCGTGTTTACTATCTAACGCCTATGTTATCCTAGTCAACATTAAAAATTTTTAGTAAAAAAATCACTCCGTCTACTAAATGAACCGGTTTTATTCGCATGATATTAGTAATTTCAAATTATCTTATTACCAATTTGATCGGTCAAGCGAACATTATCACTGAAATTACTCATTATTAATAAACAGAACCCTTAGATAATTATTTCCAAAAAACAGTAATGGCCGAATGAGAAGTGGGCGTTACTTTAATTAGGATTCAACATGTAAGGGTTTTCTTACGAATTTGTACTTACTCTTTACTTTTATGCTATCCTAGTACTAGTAAGATGACCGCGTGGTATATCCAGCTCAAAAATACTTTCTCAGAGGGTTTTTTCACGAATAGTTTTTTTTCCTTTCCAATTACGTACTTTAGGAATAGACCACTTTCTCTCTTCACGTGAATATCGTACAAAGGAGAAACAGATATCTGAATTCCCATGTTTTTCTTCCTGGCTGTTGGCAAAATCTCTCGCCGCCGCCGGCTGGTGGCATTTTCTACCAACAGCAGCGTTCGCAAAGAAGGTTAACGGCAGGCAGGCGGCCGGTCATACAAACAATTTAAAATCTTATTTTATGACTTCAGTCGATGTACCTCGTATTAACGGATCTCGCACTTATTTCTAAAGCTATGCTGCAGAATGCGACCGGTAAACGCGGAGGACATTATTTTTATGATCGGCCGCCATCTTGACGTCAAATCTCTTAATGTCGTTTTATTAGAAAGCTTTGCGAATTTTCTTATTACCCATAATACCCAAAATAACCATGCAATTTTAATAACGCAGTCCATTATTCATAGACAGAACCCTCATAATTATTTTAATAATTATTTGCAAAGAAAGAGATGGCAAATGTGTATGTGAAGTGGGTGTGGCTTTAATTAGGGTTCAATATGATTTTTTTCTTAAAAATTATGTACTTGCTCTCTAACACTTATGCTATCCTAATACTATTGATACGTTCTTGCAAGCGCGTGGTATATCCAGCTTAGGAATAGACCACTCCCTCGAACTTTCTCCCTCGAGAATGACGTAAAAGTCTGTTATAGGACCACGAAGCAAGTATGGGACAGGGATTTGAATTCCCTTGCAATGCTCTTGCATCTTTTGCCTAATTTGTACAGAACCAATAATCAAAATAAAATTAAACAGAAAGAGAAAGAAATATCTTCTTTTCTTACAACACATAAGTAAATAGGCGTAGCCTTGGCACATAAATAAATTTAGGGTTCTTTAATTTTTATTGCTAATGTACCAGGTGTCACAGGGGCATATCATATTACATGTGCGCATACAATACTTCCGCGGTGCTTTTATGGTGTTTTTTTTTTTTAAGTAAGACAATGTTTATGACAAAAGTTCATTAATTTCGTGTAGGTGTCATAGTCAATCGACCATGCACACCCTGGTGTCAGAGTTGTTTTCTTCGGAACCGCCTCTCGGCCTCTGACGTGGTTCCTTTAACGAATACCAGATGGCAGCCGCGACCAACGGCTTAACGTGCACGCACGGCACGAAATCATCTTTATTGTCAAACAAATCAGGTGATAATCAGACGATTCAAGCCTGATATGTCCTCACCAAACTGGAAACAACTAAACAAAGTATGCTTCCCGTGGGAATCGAACCCTCGACCCACGGGTCTACAGGCAAAACGCCTTAACCATTGGACTACGGAGGCAGTGATATGATATGACAAAAGTGAAAGATGGTGATGGAAACAAAGTACTGTACACCTCTGTTCTGTTTGTCTGTACCGTGTAGGCGACAGCGGTCGAACCTTCCTCCGGCTCCGAAATAGGTAAGTGATGTACGCAACTGGGAAAAAAACTACAACGTCAACTAGCCAGTTCATCAATTTCTGTTTGTTTCATTTTTTTTGTGTCAAGTTTATCTCTCTTCTAAGCGATTTTCCGGTTGTATTCTCCGATCGTCGTCCCAAGGTCGATTTTCTTGCTTTCTACTCTACTTCACTCGGTCTGATTGTAAGACCATTTATTTGTACACATTTACCAAGTAGTTTTTGCGTTTACCCTTTGCCGGGCCGCTGCTGGGGAGGCGGCATAATAACCAGACACTTGTTCAAGCCACTGATTGGTAATAAAATCCCTTAGTTTACTTTTTGGCTTTTGTCTTAGCAAAGAAGACATATCAAATTTATTAAAAAAATAAATCATACAGAACCTTAATTTTTTTGCTTAATTTATTTTGCATTAGATCTCTTACCAGGAGAAAATGTGTGCTCGACAGGAGGTGGTTAAGGCTTAGGTAAAAAAAGGTCATTCACATTGTCAGCTGATACAGACAGTGATGTCTGTTGACACTTATCGATATCGATAATACGTTTAAATTACGATAGAGTAAAATTCCCTCGATTATTAACTTTTCCATTTAATACCAATTGGAATACATTGCTTATGACCGACTCTATCGGCCCTGAAAATATGACTACACTTACATGTTACACCCTGTATAATATTTCAAAAATAAGTGAACTACTGAATCGTTTATGTTAAAATTATTGAAATGTAGAATACCATCATACTATATTTATTTATTCAAGAGCATAAAATAAAAATTAATACAAAAACAATAAAAACAAGTTTTAGTACAAGTGCAGACTTATGGAGGTGCATTATTAATTATATGGATACTCTAGATCAGATACATGGAAAAAATCGTAGGATACATTTTGCCGCGTTATTATGAATCCCACGTAGACAAAGCCGTAAGCAACAGCCAGTATACAAATAAATTAAGCATCAAATAATCAAGCCGATCGGCTCAAAATAACTCGAAAATAGACGATCGGAAAATTTATTAAGAGAAGTAACGCTGGAGGTGGAAATTCAGACCGAGCGAGAAATTGCGTTCGTAATGAAATGCAAATTAGGAGAAATTTATTATTATCCGGCGGTCAAGAAAAAAGGAAACTGGGATACAGAACGTCATTAATAAGACTGAAATGTTTTATGAGGTCTTGTAGTTAGCGGAGAGAGTTTAGATTTAGAGGTTTTAAAGTTCCGTACATAAAGTCTAGACACAGGACGCTTAATGAAGTGAAATTGTTTTTGATGTTATTCATTACTCATATTTAGTTTACCACCACTTCCAAAGGGCAAGTGGAGAAGAAACGGCGCCACAGACTCCACTAAAGCATTTTCAAATAATATCTTCAAAATACGATTCACAACTAATGTTGTCAACGACAAATACGAATACCGCTCATAGATAATCGCGCCGAACTATAGCGCGCGTGCGCTTTAGTTTGCCGCACTCCTAAAAACGATTTTGAGTTTAAAAACTCTAAATAAAGTAAGTTAATTTCTTGAGGTGGAATCGTTCACTGAATTTATAATTTAATTTTCAAACTGGAAATGAAATCTGAGGGAGGACTACAAATTTGTTAGAGTTATTAGAATATTATATACTTTTTTTGCTTTAATCCTCCTAAGAAGTTATGTTTTTTAAATGTTAATGATAACAAGGATTTGTTTAATTATTAAACCAAGTAAAAAAAAATCTGTGGTATAAAAAAATAAAGGTTTTAATTTTAAACTTCGAAGTTTTCGAAGGCAGCCAATCACGTTTCACCCCTCAATAACTGTTAAATAAAAACGGTTTTTTAAGAGAAAAAAAAACAGTCTTAAAAGACGAACCAAGCGACGATAAAAAAAAAATTTAAAAAAATAATACACGCTCAACAATGTTCGTTTTTTTTCGTCAAGGGCGCAAAGATATCGATCGTGGCGATTACTTTAATAAGGGGTGATAAGCCACCCTTGCCGCTTGTTTGTTGTTATTTGCCCTAATAAATAGTTGCTATGTGCCTCGTCTGTTGCTACCCTAAGACTGAGATTATTTAACTTCGTGTTGACATGTGACAAGGATTAGGACCCGGAAATCCTTACATGGTTCTTTGTCTGATTTACAATACAAGATATCATTAGCTTGCCCTTGGTTGTGCCTCAGCTATTCCCCAATATAATATTAATTCTTCTTAACGAGTAGACAGGTAAATTATATTTGTAATGACCAAAACTCCGCCACTGACAAGGCGTTTCCAGTTTTGTTAGAACATTGCAGGCTTGAATCACCTGATTGTCTGATAATAAAGATGATTCCGTGCTTCGGAAGGCTCATATACATAAAGAATTTTGCAAAGCCGACCAGTAGTTTTCAAGTTATATGTGTTCAATCAAACAAACTCTTCAGCTTTATTATATTAGTATAGATGTTTGGTGCAATAAAGAGTTTTTCTATCTTATTATAATAAAGCTAAATGTAATTTGTTTGTTTAAACGCATATCTGGTTTGATTTTAAAAATTCCTTCTGCCTATAAAAGTCTTATTTTTAGAGATTAGAGCTTATTATATAGGACAGTACATACACACTACGGGCAAGTGAAACCGCGGGAAACACCTAGAAGAAAATAATCTCTGCCTACATCACGATACATGTAAATATATTTTCCAATAATAGGATTACATACACTGATGGGTCCAGGTTATCCGTTGATAACCTAATAAAGTAGGGCTTAGCGCCGCAGACGTAGGTATCCTGGCGATCGAGACCCAGCACGATTTTTGTACTAAGTTATTACAGAGCTTTTAAGGGATTTCATACTTGTTATAGGTTGTTATAATTTTAAAAGCAGTTTACTGTTTGTTAAACATGCTTTACTTATAAAACATGTAAGTGACTAAAAACTACATGTAATCAGCAAGACTTTGTACTTAATAATATGTATAATCGTGAATATAATTGAACTTTTTTTCAGGCAACACGTTAATATTATACAGCAGACTTCGGCAAATACATGACGATAAAATTCTACATTCAGCAAAAGATCTAAATTTAAAATATAAAGCGCGCGTGAATGTGTGTGTGTGTCTGAAACCATAAACAAAACATTTTTTTAAATGTTTATGATCTCTCAACTTTTTCTCCCAAGGGATAAAAACGCAATAAAAATGCGAAATGACGACAATAAATTGTATGTAGGTCGAAAAAACTTGTTCAACAGTTGAAAAAGTACACTTGGGTTGTTAACAAGTTTTTATGGGATTTTTATTTATTTAAACACTCTTGTATTCATGCGACAAAAGGACTATTATTATATGCGGATTGTGTACTACTAATGTTTTCTTCTATTATCGTGGCCTCATTCAGCACATTTATGTATTTCTTTTATTTATTTATTTTTCGACATTTACAATAACATTGACAGATTTGAAGTGTCAAACGCTTTCACGTTAATTTAGTTTCTTTGAAATTTAAAACGGACTTTGAAACGAATGTCTAAATTAATTTTAATTTGATCAGCAATAGATTTTTTTCTAAAAACAAGTACTTATTTTATTCGAAGTTATGGTCGCAAAAAAAAATAAGTGAAGTGGAAGGCAGCCAGTTTGCTAGCTTGTTAGAGCTGGCAATAAATAATACACAGAAGAATAACCACAAAGCATTGCTAGCGATTCGCACATAATAGGCGGCGGCGAAATATATGAGTCAATTTACTTTGGAGTATTTTTATCAAGGTGTCGTCATTACATTTCTTTGTGTATGACTTTTTTGTTAGAATATACGTTGTGTGTTGTTGTTATCCAACTAATATCATAAATGCGAAGGTGAGATTGTTTATTTGTTTGTTACGCTTTCACGCCCTATATTCTAAACTACTCTTCCTGAAATTTCGATACACATAGAAGTTTTGAGTAGGACATAGGGTACCTTTCATTCCGGGAAAAGCACTGTTTCCGAGGGTATCTCACGCGGGCGAAAGCTAGTCTATATATAGTATCTACAATTATTTTAAATGAATATGAATTAAAAATAAACAAAAAAAAATATTAAAATTCAGTACCCGACTGCACATTAAAATTCGCAACTAGACGATAACTTCACCCAAAATTTCGTTAATGACATAATTATACGCTGACCCTTCTCCAAGTAAATCTCTTACAGTCCACTGAGTCCATTCCTTTTATCACTCCTCACGGTTCTCGTGGCATCCATATATCTTATGATCGCATCTCCCTATTTTGGCACACATCATATTTAACCGTTTCTATAATATTGCTTTCATTCCTCTACTTGACTCGATTATATATCATGGTTATCGATTGGATCTTTTTCTCGTCTTAACTTTTTCGCAATCTGTGTGATTTATCCGTATTTTTTATCATTATCTTGTTTTAGAGGCCATGATTCACTGTCTGTCTATCCGTCTGTCTGTTCGCTTTCACGGCTAAACGGCAGGACCGATTTTGAAGAAATTTGGCATATAGTTAAGGACCAGGGGTCAAACATACGTAACCTTTGTGCGCGACACAACCGAGTCCCACGCGGGCAGAGCCGCAGGCTACTGCTAGTTAAGAATAAATTAATCAAAACGTTATTGCATCGGGCATTATAGGAAAATGTATATTGTAATGTATGTATGTTTCAATAAAAAAATATATTTGAAATCCCCATAACGAGCCCTTTCTTGATGTATAACACGGTAAGGTTTGCAAAACTTTTTTTTTAAATTCCTAATTTGTCCTTCGAAAATGGTAAATATTTAAAAAAAATATATTTATTTACTTCGCACATCTGTGTTTGGATCACAGAATTACGCCATCCTACCAAACTTCATCTGTTTTAGTCCAGTAGGTTCGGAGAAAGTTGGCTGTGACAGACGAACGGACAGACAGAGGCACGAGTGATCCGAAAGTTGGCTGTGACAGACGGACGGACAGACAGACGCACGAGTGATCCTATAAGGGTTCCGTTTTTACATTTTTGTACGGAACCCTAAAAACAAACATGCAGGCTATTTTCTATGGTGCAATAGATTACTGTATGTGTTACAAAATACGCATATTGTGATCCGCCACACCCAAGGGACTGTCGGTTTATCCTTCAGGATAAGAAGGTGTTCGTCAATTGCTCACACGCCGATATTCCTATCACCTGTTGTGGAATTTTACGATTACGACCATCATCGTGGTTTACGGCTAGGTCGTAACGTGCATGCAGGCTGTATTAAGAAATTTATACACTCTGGGAATAGCCTGCATTTCTTAGTGTTTGACGCACCGGTTATAATGGTGGGTACAATATATATTTATTCTATTAACTAGCTGTAGCCCGCGACTTCGTGCGCGTGGTCTTCGTGGGAATCCCCCTTTTCTTTTATACAAAGTTTGTCATGACAATAGCCAACATAAAAAAGAATTATCCAATTTGGTGCATTCAAAAAGTTCAAGACAAAACAAAAAGTTCTCATTTTAATTTTTTTGCAGTGAGGCTAGATTCCAGTACGTCCGGCTGAACAGACACAATATTAGTAAACTCAGAAACTGAGACAGAAAGGGAGTCTGTTGGAGAGAAACTCTCCGACAATAATGGCTCTCGTTGACAACATTGAAGATACTAAACAGACAAAAGAGCGGGTGTTTTTGACAGATTGCTTTAAAGCAGAAAAAAAGATATTTTTTTAAAAGTAATATAAGTTTTAATATCGCTATCCGTAATAAATGATTATTTACTTTATTTTATTTAATATTGAGCGTTGTATAGAAAATTATTCACACTGGATGGTTTTTGAGCAGTAAAAAAATATGCAATTTTTATAAATGTAGAAAAGGTAGGTATGTTCACTTCGAATTCTATGCTGAATTAAAAAAAAAAGAAATCTGTTCAGCATGTCCAATGACAAATGTTTTTACTTGTTTAGACCCCAAAAAAAAAATTCTAGAATTACTTGTATTCAGTAATCTGTGCTATTACATATTTTAAGTTTAAGAGATTTACAACTAAAAGGCTAAAAGCAGCACTTATGAATTTTTATGCACTGCACTGTTAGAAAAATTTAACTTTCATAGTTTTGAGGTAACACACAAAAATTACCATGAAAATGTCGTTTTCGGAGTTCACGTGGAAATTAACTTTATTCTTCTTTGTCTTTTGAAAGTCAAAGAATAAAATACATTATTTACATTTAGAAAATATTTGGTTTAATTCTTTTATGTCAGAAAAAAGCGTCAGTTTCACAGGACAGATTACAAGGACCTTGCCTTAATAGACTTTTGAAACCGCCTTGTATGTGTTATTATTTTTTCAATACTTCAATCCCTGAAGTATTGAAAAAATAATTCTTCTTTCACAACTAGTTAGCAAACAGCGAAAGAAAAATCTTCTCTTGCAACTGGTTATGTAAATTCAGTTACCAAAGTGGACGAAGGGGATTTAGCATGACATTATAAAGCAGTCTTCTGCCTAACGATAACTCTTAGGCCTTGATGGCTTGAAACCATTTAAGTACAACCTCCAACCAAAAACACAGTATTACTCGGCAGATTAATTTTAAGTACATTTATCCAGTGTAGAGTATGAAAATGACGTCACCATTCGGAAACACTCGCGTTTCCAGTGTCCACACATTCTGTTTACTACTCAGTAATTACGAGTACGTGTTTCTTTGCACGGTTAATTATGTTGTCCTACTAATTTTAAATAACATTTCGGAAGCACGAAGCTAACTAATTATATAGTGTGGAAGTTAATAAAGAAACATACTTTAACGATACGACCACATACATAAAGCAGTCAACTCTATTAGTCAAAAGTAGTAGGGTTGACGATAGTCAATAACATCTTAAAATGATAAAAATTGTTATGCCTTATGTACCACTAAAGCTTCAAGAAATTATGAGAAACTAGGGAAGGAACAAAAGAGTTTAAGTTACAAGTAGATTTACGCTACGCACTAAAAGGCCTTTAGTTAAGCCACAGTACCCAGTATTTTTTCTAATCTTGAGATCTTAAAATTTTTAGTTTCAAAAATATACGGCTTGGGATGCTTCATGGTAAACGCTATGATGAGATATAGAGAGCTACAAGCCAAAAGACGCTACTGTTTACATCAACTATGACTGAAACCATGTGATAAAACCTGCATATTTATGCTATCTCTTATGCTACGATCACGAAGGGGGTTCGTAGCGAGGTACACCGACCAACGCTGGACAGAGTCACTAAATGGAGTGGCCCACTTGGTAAGAGAACAGTTGGGAAACCGAAGAAAAAATGGGTGGATGAAATAAAGAATGTAGCAGGAACGAACTGGATACAAAAAGCAATAGAAAGAAGATATTGAAGGAGGCCTATACCGTAAAAGGGGTTCCTACAAATAAAGCTTAAATTTCTTTGTGTACTTACTTAAAATAATTTTCGAAAGAAATAAAAGGCTTTTATATTATATTATTACACTACGATCAAAACAGGAAATAAATAAAAAAAATCCCTTAACGTATAAAATAAAAAGTTAATTAAACAGAGAAGGGCTATGGCGATATAACAAGGAAGTTTACTGCGGGGCCCGAAAAGAGAAATAAAATAAGGACCATAGAGTTAATATGGTTATAGAGACGGCTTTTCCCGAGGATAAAGTATTATTACGATTTTCACAAATAAGCCTTCTAATAACTTTATCAGGTCTACTTTGCTTCGTCTTAACTTATCACTCTTGCCAAATTGTCATTGAGTAGTTGCTTGTCGTAGTGGAGTATGCTCCACACATACAGTCGATTCGTTAAGAGAAATAACAAATTAAGTTGTATGAAATTGTAAAATTATAGGAGAAAAATTATGAGTTGATTATACAATTAAAGATTTAAATATTCTATACCACTAAAGAGATATAAACAATACATCCTTTAGATTTGCATAAAGTCAATTATTTAGAAATTTAAATCATTCTGATATCAGTCCCCAATATTTCCTTTCTATTCCATTTATTTACAAAAGGTGAACGACAAAATACACGCCCTGAAATAACAATCTAAGATTTCAATCAGATCAGGGATAAGACAATGTCTTTGTTTGAAGGTGACAAAGCAGAAATATTACGACACAGCGATATAATGAAGACGGTGAATATTGATGCTCAGCAATCGGAAAATAGAGCATGAAATATTAATGCTCATTATAAATGTCTATCATTGTTCAAATTTCGAATGGTTTTTGACGCTATACGACTACATTTTTGTTCTTAGCTGAGAAGAAAAGCGACGTAATAAAAACGGTAACAAACAGTCTTTGACAAGTCTTCGACAATAATTCGTAAATAGTGCATTTCATATCACTTCACTACATAATATAAAACGAAGTCGCTTTCTGTGTCCCTATATCTCTATGTATGTTATGTATGTATATCTTCAAAATTACGCAGCGGATTTTGATGCGGTATTTTTAACAGATAGAGTGATTCAAGAGGAAGGTTTTTATGCCCATGCGAAGCCGGGTTGGTCGCTAGTATATTATAAATGTCAATATTTTTCATATTTTTAGTGGTTTTTGACGTTGTATTTATGCTCGATATGATCTTAGCTCGGCTGAGAAAAGAGATAGTTAAAGCCGTAACAAGCTGCTTTTTAGGTCTAGGCGAATTGTTGGTTAGTTACTGAAGATAAATTGATGACTTAAAAAGGAAAGTCCGTTAGAAATCATTGACTTTTTATTTTCCATTCGCCAAGAACTCGATTTACAACTTAATGGCGAAGCAAACCAGAGAGGTTTAAAATTTAGTGAATTTTGCTAATAGATAGAAATATAATTCCACAGCTATTTTCAATTCGCAAATATATGTCACGGAAATAAAGTCTGAATTGAGTCGATTTCTCAGAATTGTATTGCATATTTATGCGTTGAAGTGCCAGCGATGTGTATACTGAAAATGCAATGTACCGCTTACAGCGTTTCAAACGCCAACTTACTGATGTCATTTATACATTTTTCGAGACATGCGAATGTATTTAGATTTTTATCAATTTTTGTTGCTTTGCAGGTTGATTTGGTAAATATATAACGTTATTGTTATACAATAGAATTAGATAAATAAAAGATGATATTAGAAATATACACTTATATTTAATTCGATAGTTATACAATGAAATTAAGTCGTGAAGCATAAAGTTGGGGACGGAAGTAAGATCAGCAGTAATGTACTCAACTGGCAGATGTCAAGCGAAAGAGGACGAACAACTACCAGTCGAGCCATTTATAGGGCCCTCGGGGACGCCGCGGTGAGGGGAGGTGGTCCGGCTGCAGGGGCTGGTAGTGTCCGCAGCGCCACAAATATTTGTTTTTAAATAGCTTTATGCATTACTAGGTAATCCCTTATATTTCTGATCTCTGACAAGAGCCGGTTGTTGCGATCCTCTCTTAAAGCTGTTCAAGTCATTATAATATTTCTTTCAAGTAAAAAAGTAACTTAGATGGCGCAAGGATAGAAAAAAAATATTCTATTTTTATTACATTTTACTTTTCTGTCAAGCAAAGTATAATCAAACAACTTTGTTATAAAAGGTTGTGATTTCATAGAAATAAAATGAAATTAAAAGTCACAACTCATGATGAAGCAATGTGTGTTGTGTTAATGAAATTAACATATATAATTGTTTTCGTGAGAAACATTGAATATTTATTGTATGTACTACTAGCTAATCCCAGCGAATTCACCTTCTTTTACATTAGAAAGAATTATTCAAATCCGAAGTTATACGCGTTCAATTCAAACAAACATACTTTACCTTTTTTATATAAGTTTAGATGAAGATATTTAAAAAAAACAGAATTATCGAAATAATCTAATACCACGCCAGAAAAAAAAAAAACAACAACAATACAATTAACTACAAACACGAAACTATTACATGCAAGAAGTTCCCCAATTGCCTTAGGATGTTTGGCTTACGCCACGATTACTATCAAAATATGTTGTTAGTTCGCGACGATACAGAGTTAGTGGGTAAACAGAATGCCAGGACATAAATAATTACACGGTACGCGAGTTTACCACTCGGGGAGTTTACCCCTAAAACTGCGAGCAAGCGAAGGCTAGCGTCTGAATTACAGATTGCAGCGATATGGACCAAATTTTTAAAATAAGTGTATTACAATTATAGTTTACTCAACACAACACATTAAAATAATTGGCAATTAACTGGTGTTATCTCAAATCTTTGTGAAGTAGATGAAAACGGCGATTTAATTGTCTACGCCACGCATTTCGATGGTAGGCTGCATAAGCATTTCTTTTTTATAATTACGGCGCCGTTTGCAAATATAGCTGCTAACAAAAAAATAAATGATGTATGCCATAAAATAAACTAGTTATACAAAAAAAAAAAAAACAATAACGCACGGTACGTCGCACAGAGCCTTTAAAACACCAATTTTAAAACCGAACAACAAAAATATTTTATCAAGCTCGATTTTTAAACAAGCAAAGCATCTAAGTATCGTCAGTTCGCATAATTTGGGTTTATTTTTTATCACATTCGCTGTATTTGAGACAGGTGCCTAATTGCCCTGTGTATTTTGTTCCCCACCCGTGGGGAAATGTGTACTTAGAGTTGTGATACCCCGGTCAGACATAGCCCTCATTAAGAGGTAAGGGATGGTCGTAAAGATTCCGTGGTTAGGCCCGCCATTCATGTCAGGCTTCAAAAAAAGCCTTTGAATTTAATCTGGATAAAATGTGATCCCTATCCTTATAAACACACACACACATACACAAATAGGTGCTATCCTTGTAAAGCCAGTATAATGCAAACACCAAAGAATTTGGAATCGCGCGCGGAAGCAATTTTTTTTTATCTATGGCAAACACAATGCAAAATGGACTTCAATGACCGCGTTGCTCGATGGACGCCAGTATAGGTCACTAGTAAAAACTAAATTACGATTCGTTTCTAAATTCAAATGAGAATATCAAGAGTAAAAATTTCGAGTATTTCTGGTAAGCCAGGACTATCAGGCTGTAAAAACTTTCGTCACGACACTGGCGACACGCGACTGTGAAAAAAAAATACCGGTCGATAACCCTTGCCTAATTTTCGTGTAAACCTTGTTAGTTAAGACGCAAATCCATTAAACCATTTCTATTCAAATAAATGGGAACATAACTCTGTCTTTTTCCTCTTCATGCTTGTCTTCACTTGTAGCATGTAGTAGCACTTCTCTGTTCTGTGAGTAGTACCCTTTTACTAATTTACTACAATTGTTTCATTTTGTATTCCATGTGGACATAAATAAATAACAAATAAATAAGATGCTCGATCTTCTTGCTCAGGATTATCAATTTATCGATGAGAAAAAAGTTCATTCAACTTTTTGCCATATATTTAATTTTATATTTATATAAAGAAAAATTGTTTGAACACTTATTCTTTCTGCATATTATAGATTGTTTTTTGAAGAAGGTTTAAGTACATACACGCTACGGGTGAGTAAAACCGTGGAGATCAGCAAAACGCCCACGATTTTCGTCGGTTTCCTGCGTAGCATTCGTACAAATCGTCGCAGTGGATTTGTACCTTAACAGTGGTGGTTCTTTTCAATGTTATAATAAGTTCAGGCTCATTCATGTTTCGAGAAAGGTGATTTATTATGTACGTTACGGACTACGCGTGTCGTGTACTACATTTTTGTGTATATTTAAACATAGATTTATGATTAAAAGGATCCAGCCTTTATATTTAAACTAGCTGTTCCCCGCGGCTTCGCCCCGCGTGGGACTCGGTTATATCGCGCCAAAAAGTTAGTTATAAGTTTAGCCGTGAAGAGGTGGCAGGCAGACAGACAGACAGACAGACAGACAGACAGACAGACAGACAGACTTTCGCATTTATAATATTAGTATGGAAGTATGGATACATAAAGAACCTAATTGAATTATATTTAAAATACGGATGTTCAATTTTTAGAAATCACTAACTTAAGTTTTTATAATCTTAAATTGTGACTTACGTTTTTAGGTTTTTTATTTATTTAAGTGAACAGTAACTATTAGTTTGGTATTTGATTAAAGCTTGATCTTTGAACTGGAGATCTTTCTAATAGGTATTCCTAAAAGGGAATGGTAAACACAACTGTTATATGTAGAAAGATAAATTGGAAGATACTATAGTTTCCTTACAGGAGTTATTGAAATTAACAGTTGCTAGCTAGCGTCACAATTTAGGATTTTGTATTGAAATCTGTACCATGTAGTATAGCGTTGGATAGTAGAACTTAGGATTTTTATATTATAATCTCTAACTACAAATGCGGCTAGGCAGTTTTCAAATACTCATAGTAGAGGCACAGAAATGCTAAACAAAACCTATTGACTTTAGTATCTATATATTAATATGCAAAACAAAAAAATAGGTTTTGTTTGAACACTAAGATCCAAAACTAAGCACTCAGGCTGAGCTTGAATTTTGAGGAATATGTGGCACTGAAACTGCGAAAAGGAGCCAGATGAAATAATTAAATCAAAGGAAAATAAATACAGAAGTCTCTCGAATTTAAGTAAATCAAAGGGCGCAAAACATCAAAGTGACCGACAGGACAAAACTTCCCAATAATCCTTAGGAAGGACCGCATAAATATACCTCGGGTACGGAGAAATGGCGTTAACCCAATGGCTCCAAAAGTTAATAAAAACAAAACTAAGAAAAAAAAATTTGAAGAAAAAACATCTGCTTTTTTCACAATTGTAAACGGCGAACTTAAAGCCGCTTCTCCAATCAGTAAACCAAATGAAATGTGTGTTAAGATGAGGCAATATAGCAAAGAAATAAGAAATGATCTTAAAGTTTAAGAAATTGAGATGAAGACTAAAGAAATACAAAGAGCATTACCCTGAAATTAGAAATACCAGCTGAGAAAACCGGGAAAACGTTTCGTCTTGACCTGACCAGGGATCGAACTGGGACATATTAACTTTCTGTCGTAATACTTGGATTCCCGAACCCCAATGGTTCTGTGTGAAGAGCCGCAAGATGGCTCCAACAGAGTGTGACGTTTCGAGTGGAGTGAAGCAGTAGATCCAATAGGAATATACTTTGGAAACGGGAAGCGGTTCGATTTGACCAGAAAAGTGAGTGACGTAAATGCGAACCCGGCCGTTACAGCGGTCGCAACGGCCTGAGACTTAATAAAATATACCGGGAATTGAAACATTGCAAATGTTAATCGTAATGTGTGCTATTTATTAAGATTGAGACCATACTTTAAAATAAATAAAAAATCTATACTTATAATATAATAACTACATAGTATAAAACAAAGTCGCTTTCTCTGTCCCTATGTCCCTATGTATACTTAAATCTTTAAAACTAAGCAACGATTTTGATGCGGTTTTTTTAATAGATAGTAGTTTTTATGCCCATGCGAAGCCTCGCTAGTAATATAATAAAGCTGAAAAGTTTGTTTGAACGCTTATAACTTGAAAACTACTGGTCGAATTTGCAAAATTATTTTTGTACATGAAAGCCTGATTCTGGGGGAAGGTTATAGGCTATAAGTACTACTAATGGCGAGTGAAACCGCGAGGAACATATAATAATTAATTAGGGACAAAGCACACAGATTGAGTTAGCCCCAAAGTAAGGAGTTGTGCTATGGGATACTAACTCAACGATACTATATGTTATAACAAATACATATAAAGATAAACATCCAAGACCCAGGCTAATCAGAAAAATATAATTTTTTGTCTTGACCTAACCGGGGTTCGAACCCGGGACCTTCTAAGTAGCGGGCAAGCATGTTAACCATTACGCCACATAAGTCGTTGGTTTTATTTAGCACCATTGTTTGCTTCAAATTATTTATTAGGTTACAAGGTCGATTGCCGCTGCACCTTGGTTTCATAAATTATCGATACCACTTCAAGAAGAAGCCAAGGCTTATAACGTGGTTTCTTTAACGAGCACCAGATGACAGCCAAAACCAACGACTGCTTTTTTATATTTTATAATTACTTAATCCGTTATAATTTATTACCCATAAAGGGGCCTTAAGGCTTAAGGATTTGGTGTATTATCGGAAATCACAATCGAATCATTATTCCGAAAATGGGTCCGGTTTCAGACACAGGTTTCGTACAGGATATCCGATAATTTCATCTGGCAACTAAAGGTTTCTTAACATTACACTACCATATTGTGTATTGTGCCTTCGATATTCGATATTTTGAAATATATTCGTATAATGTAATATTCGAATATTTGCAATGAAGCTGTGGATTAATTACGTGGTTTTGTCTGCAATCTCTTTGGAAAAAATTCCATTTATATTTAAAATGCACGGAATCGAATGTGAAAAATGAAAAGGCTGCATGGATTGGATACCTTACAGTTTTATTGTGATAGCTGTTATTAAAAAGAATAAAAAATGAAATAAATAATAAAAAAAAAAAATAGAAAAATACTTTTTTCGCCGTTTAGTCAGTCGTCGAGAAAACAAAGAAATTGCAGTCAAACATAAAACATAAAAGAATTAGATTATTTCACAAAGATCTGCAAAAAACAATGCTTGCATTGTTATTTTCCGGATAAGACACAATTGAATTTTCGGGCCAAAAATTTGCAGCGGGCAAGGGACATTTTCGAGTCACCGATGGAACACTACAATATACTTTAGACCACCAAAATTTTACAAAAAAAATAAGCAAGGACAAATCAACTCATTTCATTTAAGCAATCTCTTTCAGGTAACCCAAATGTTGAGAAGATAAAATTGAGTTGACCCGTTGGCTCCCAGCCCAGGCCTATTAAATGTGACAATTTTGTGCGCGAACCAATCGGAAATTAGGTAGTACGAGTAAGGAAAGTACTAAGCATACATACATATTGTTCTTTACACAATTCTTCGGCTCCACTTGCGGTAATGTGCCAACGGGACTGAACAATTTCAGTTAATAATTTATTTGTTTTTTTATAATTATTTTTAAGTATATATTTTTTAAGTTTTATTAATAAGTTCTATGTGAATAAATAATTTCGTAATTGAATACTATAAAAATTACACAGTAAATACCTATTTTGCTCAACAGTGCAAGATACAGTCTGAAAATTCCTCTTATTTTTCTCCAAAACGTAGCGCAGAAATCTTAAAAGTACAGTTCTAATAACATTTGTAAGTGCATTTATACTTTCACGCCGACGCCGCCGGACGCTGTCGGTTCAAAGATGAATGGACTCCGAGCTAAGGGTGAAGTGGTGGAAACCCTGCCATATATCATGGGATGACAAGTTTTGTGTTTTTCAAGCCGCTTAGTGTACATTTGTGGTGGGTAAGTTGTAGCTTAATGCTGTTGTCTGAATGCTTTTATGTGTCGTCAGTATTTTAGAGTACTAAGGAACGAGTCCTCACTGAAATCTTTTTTCTTTCAGTCATCTTCATCGAAGGTCGGCAACCATCAATGCAAACTGCACATTTGAGACAGCCGCTCGGAATAGGGATCGCGTACTTCTATTGTACCATTGACGTAGGTTTTTTAGCCAAGAAATTCTCCTTCGTCCAAGCCTCTTTCTGCCTTGGATCTTGCCTTGCAGTTTTAGTTGCAAGAGTTCGAATTTGTTGTTGCGCATTATGTGGCCCAGGTATTCCTACTCCTAACTTTCACAGTTTTCATAATTTCGAGTTCTTTGCCCGTTCTATCTAAAACTGTAGTATTACGTACTCTTTGTACCCAACTAATCTTATGCATTCTGCTTGATAGCATACTTAAATCTTAATTCTTAACTAAGATCTGTAATTGCAATATCGGAAAAATGAAGCGGTCTATTTTTAAGCCGGAAACTAAATAGCCAAATACCCTTACGCCACGTGGTCCGAACGTCAAACGACGAAGACGTTTTATTTCCTGTTGGTTCGATTGATCGAATAATAAGGATTTTCCAAAGTAGGTATAATCGACAAAAGCCAGTACTATTATATATTCTGTGATATGGCGCAAATGAGAAGTAAGCTCATAGCAAATTTTTCTGCCAGACCATGGAATCAAGTATCGGGCGAAAAAAATCTTTTTGGAAATAGTTATTCCCAGAAATGTTAGTCACATTTAAGCGTTCTGCATATACGGTTGGAAAACGGTAGCTGGGAAGCTAAGATTTTACGTTTCACTGAGTGTGTAGGTGGATTTTATCCATAGGTTCAATTCTAGGAAACACGTTAGATCAGTGTGGGCGGACAATCCAGGTTCGCCCATGCTAGTCGTACCGATCAAACATTTGGATTTCAAATCATTCACTCCAGTAACTACGTTTGTGTGATGTGGTTTTATTACTGTTTTGACTATTTCACCTCTCCGCTATTTCACCCGCCCGAGATATGAATGAAATAAGCTTCCCTAAGAACCAGGCTGTTATAGGCAAAAAGATTTATTGAAATCAGTTTAGTAACTTCAAATCTTACCCCATACAAACAAAAAAGAAAATTGTTACAATCCGTCTTGGTAATGAATTTGAAAAAGGAAATTAGAAATAATTTTATTACATTTTTATAATCTTGGCAAAAAATTAATCATTACCATAATTAGATATTAGTATGTGTTAAACTATATCTAGAAATAATATGAGAACAACTAAATTGTCTTTTAGATCATGCTTTTAGCATTAAGTTCGCCTATTCTGCTATTCAAATATATTTTATAAAATATAATTTGATAAATAACCTACTACAGACTACAGTCAGCTATAAATGCTATAAATGGTATACCGAATTCGTTGCTGACTGACCATAAAAACAGTTCTATTCCGTGTCATTCATTAAGAAGTTATTTACGCGAAAACTAGTCAGTAATTATTTTCAAAAAAAAAAAAAAATCTGTAGTTTCTGCGCTGCACACGGAACTTTGTTTTGTTAACGCTAAACGATTTGTTAATTGTGACTTGTTTCACAGTTAACACCTTTTTGTTCATACTGCAAGCTTTGCAATGGTGCGAAAAATAAATTTAATTTACAATGTTGCACTATAAATCTTTTATAAATATCCCGTTCAGGCTTAAACACTATTTGCTTTTTTTTACAGCCGCGGAAGCTAGTCCTTCAAGGCCTTTCTTGAATTTATTAATCTTCTTCAGTCCCACTTTAGTCAAGTCGGTGGTCTAGTCCAATCAAGTAAGTAGGTCTAGTCAGATGGCTAAGTGAAGCGGTGGAAAATTTCTTAGAAATTTTGGTGACAAAGATATAAAGTCACGTAATCGACATTGTACCACTTCTTAACACACACGCTAGTTCACGAACATTTTGCCAATAATAATTCACCAATATTATGCACAAATACTCAAAAAACCTAAGTTTTGGAAATTAAATACGCGGACAAAGTACCAGTTTTCTTTCCCTCCAAAAGCCTACAAATGTTACTGTTACTTCCATATGTCAAAAAATAGGATAACAGCAATACTAGGCTGCCATACAGATAAACACAAAGATGTAAACAAACATGAGATACGCTGTAAGCCAACCACATAAAAACTACGCTCCCCTTTTTACAAGACTCATTAACTTTGGCAAAGCAAGACGCGTCTTAACTATGCATGTATCTCTGTTTACATCTCTTTTCAGCCAGCTAGCCACGCTTCACACTACTTAACAGTCTGTGACATAAAAGAAAAAAAAAGACTCAAAGGGCTGCCACTCCAGATATCATCTTTAGGCGAGGGTAAGTTCGAAATTCAAAACATCGATTTTAATTGGAACGTTCCAGTTAAAATTACGTGTATTACCATAACAAAGGTAGCCCACAGGTAACCTTAGACCGGTCATTCTGTAACCCTATCGTCCATTAGTTAGTGGCAGGTTAATAAGGTTCTTTGTTGGGGCCCTCTCGACGCTTTTACAATTTCGCCTTGAATGCAGCTTATCTCCGGCCTTGTTTGCTTGCGCTCACGCTAAAAGACCCTCTGCACCGCCAATTTTTGTAGCGTTAGTTTGAAATTATGAACGCTATGCGAGATGGTGCTTTGATGAAGAGCCCTTTTGTTCCTAAGATTGCTTTGTAACGTCTATTTATTTAAGATAAATGAAACGAGGAAAGAAAATACTTACACTATTAGACAGTAACGTGTTTTGACTGTTGTTTATTTTTAAATAGAGTAAGATGTGCTTCCTGTATGAGTGCAGTAGTTAAAAAATAAGAAATACCTGGTAAAGCTGTATTCGTTTTCTTGTATTTATATACTGGTTATTAACAAATGTTTTCTATATGAGAGCATAATATGGAATCAAACATTACGAATTATTCGTATCTGTCCGATTTTAAATGTCTTAAGATTGCTTGGAAGAGATTTTTACGCCATAAGGCCGCCTTTCTTTAACAGTCTAATGTTTAAATTTCTATCATAAGTATCATCATATCTATATATATAAAAGAAAGTCGTGTTAGTTACTTCACTTATAACTCAAGAACGGCTGAACCGATTTAGCTGAAAATTGTCAGGGAGGTAGTTTTTAGGAGCCAGGAGAAGGACATAGGATACTTTTTATCCCGGGAAGCCCACGCGGGCGAAGCCGCGGGCTAAAGCTAGTTATATATAAATTAATTTTTAAATAAAAACTATTTTATTTTGTAAGCTGAAACCAAAATGGATTTTTTTGTTTTTTTTTTATAACTAAATATATATTCATAATCGAAAATGTAATGAACGTCAATCTGAAATTCGATTACTGCGGCTCCTAAATTGCGATCTGAGTACAGACGAAACAAAAGGAGATAAATCTAGATAGCAAGCGATGAAACATATTGTTCATTCTTAAAATAATGAAAGTACTAAACTATAAGCCTGAAGAAATTATGCCTAAATTGAAAAAGACCATTTTTTTATATTCGCAAGCAAATCATCATTAATTATGTATAATCAAGAAAAGAAATTTTTTTTTGACAAAGATGATCGCGATCTTTTACTTAAAAAAATATTTATTAAATCTTAAAGTATCTGATAGAATATTGTAAGACTGTTAACCTCCTGAACGCTATATGAACTACTTTCACTACTTAAAAATTGAAACAAATTTTTATAAAAACACGCTTTACAAAATATCGTTTTTCCCAAAAAACTAAAAAATACTTCTATTTAAATAAATAGGTTAAATATGAAGGCCAACTTGAGCTTTGACAAATTGATCAGTCAATGAGTGTTGTCATCATCACCAGAAAGTGTTTCTAGAATGAAGGTAATACACTTCTATACACTCATTATTCTTTGAATCGGATACATAGAGCTCACGTGATGTTACAATGGCCGACGTTCCGACGTTATTAAACTTAAATAAGACTGTTCGACCATGTAGAAACTCCTATTACTTGAGATCGGAAGAAAATCTCTGAGGCTGTGAAGAGGCGGGATACTTTTTTTGGAGGGAATCGTCGATTTTGCGACTCGTATTTTCCGTTTACTTGACGTCTCACTCTAGCCAAAACGCTGTTACAAAATTTACGCCCGAATACTCAACCGCTACTCAATTTTGAGAGCTGCTTAAGTATCATGATGTTGCGCTGAACGTCAACAATATGACAATAACAGCATGATACTTGAACAGCTCTTAAAATTGAGTAGCGTTTGAGTATTCTGGCATTAGGCTGTAAAGAGGCGGGATACTTTTTGTGAAGGCAAGGCTCGTCGATTTTGCGACTCGCATTTTCCAACAAGTTACAACATTTAGAATAAAGTTTTTGGCAATTCATTAAAAGCTTAATGAGTACGGTAAATTTAATGATAATTCATATCATAATTTGTTACATTGATATTATTCAGTTAAAAATTCGAATGACTATGGTGTCTCCAAAGTGAATTTTGGCCTCCGACACATAATGTCGCCATAAGTTCAACATTACGTATCTGTTGGTATTTAAGCGTATTTTAATTATTATAAAGTCATTCATAAAAAAAGTATAGTCTGGCACTATAAATCTGACTCACGGATCTGACTAAACGTGAAGTACCGACACAACCCACGAAAAGAAGTCCGCGCAAAATTTTTGGATTGCCACCGAAAAAAGCGTTTAGCTTCATGTTTTCAAAAAAAAACAGTGATCAGCAATTCTATAAGTACCTATGTATGTGCAAATACGCTTTCTCTTCTCTTGGACAGAAATCTTTTATCACAAGCGATTATTGGAAGCGGATTAATATCGTTTGAAGCGCCCACAGCGATGGCAATTTCGCTTTTGTAAGTTATTTTTATTTTAGGTTAGTTAACTGGCAAGATGGCAAGGTAATTTATTTTGATCATACGAATAACGTAGCGATAGAGAATTTGATAAATATTATTTTCAAAGTTCAATACAACAGATATTTACTCAAAAACATTATCAGGAGATATAAATCAGATGCGATATAAAAGATTATAGTCAATTCAAAGCATTTCAAATCACAAATTCTAAACCAAAAGATTGGAAATAAGGTTTCCATTATCACAGCTTTTATACTTTATCGCGAAAAGTGAACTAAAAACCCTTTTAAAGAATGTTCGATACCGCGCGAAGGCGCGTCAATCCTACCCGACTCGTATCGTCTAGAGTGACGTAGATATATTAGCATTTAGATTATGTTCTCGGGAGAGACACGTGCGGTTTGTGCTTGTGGCCCCGCTGTCATTTGTTTCCGTATGCTCTAGATTTAATGGCCTCTACGTTTGTACAAAGGAATCGATGTAAAAATAAGTTTTTAATACGATTAGGTTAGAAGAAGTATTCGAGCTGTGGGCGCGCGCGGTCATCGTAGCAAAGGCTACGACACGCGGCACGCGGCGTAGCCTATAGCAAGTGATGTAATTTACTCACTGCTGATTCACGGAAAAAGGTCAAAGTGAGGTACTGTGATAATATTATCGAGATACGTCGTGTTCCGTTTTAATTTTTCGTGTAGCTTATTGGTCCATTAATTTAATAAATATCGATCATTTATTGATATCGACATAAAGTCTAATTTTTTAGTTAGTTGGTACGACTGATGGTTGTATGTTACTTAATTACGCCAGAACAGATCTGGATGAAATACACAGAGATAGCATTTAGTACGGAAAAGGATAAAGGCTATTTTTAACCACAATATATAGGAGTACCTCACGAGCAGAGCCGAGGGCAATAGCTATATGTTCTAAGAAGCTGTTGTTCTGATTACAGCTCAATCTGTCGAAGCGAAATGACTCCAAGCCGACCTCGTTACGTCGCCGTCTCGTGTATGCAAATCGATTGTTTTCCATAGATTTATGTCTACTTTACATCCGATCGCTTTTCCACAATATGACAGGTTCGTTCCGCGTTATCCCCTGTGCATATTAAAATGCAAATCAAACCGGTAGATGGCATCGCAACTTTTTTTTTCGATGAATCTACTCGACTGTCGTAATAGAGATAGACATGTCTCTTATATATTTTTGAATGCTGTAAAGACATTAAATCCACGTTATATGTTTTTATTTTATATACTTATATACATTTTAGAGTACTTAAAACATAAGCACACTCATTTTAATTAGCTGTAAATGCCAACTATTTACTTCTTCTTCTACCGATAAATATCTAGATTGGCTGGAACGTGGTATCGGATATACTTTTGTTGTATCTACGTACTAAGCCTTGCGCAAAGACATTCACCATTCGTCGTAGGTTTATCAAAATAACATGAACCTATTTTAATTTAAACAAAAAGAGTATAACATACTTCATGCTAATATTTATTTGCGTAAACCCGTCTTTTTCTTTTTACGACAGCAATAAAATCTTAATCGAAATTTAATGTTGTGGCCACATTGCGCGGGAAAGGGTTGGAAAAAATTGCAATTCGGTGGTGTCGGTGTATCATTTTGATACATTAATTGCGATCATGAGTTCCGAGCGGGTTTATAGTCGGAACAGCCGCCCGCTTATGCAAACGAGGCACCGAGTGTCCCTAATGTTGGTATTATAACAATTTAAGAAGTAAAACAACAATAAGTGAGCCTAATATCCTTATATTTACTGGGTTTGCCACACGCATATTTTGCCCGAAAGATCCGGTACATAATAGCTTTTGGAGAAATAATTAAGTGATTCAGGCAGTCAAGCAACTTTCATATTAAAAAATATATATATTCAAAAAAATGTTGTCAGTTTAAAAATATGTATTATTAATGGCTCTCATTATTTGGTAGCATTCACAAAGTTAGATGTTTTATTGTTCGAAGTATTTCAAGGTTTCTGAACTCCCAACGTTCACACGAATTTCAATTTGCTGTATTTGATATACTTTGCTGCAAACTTTTACGACATTACTGAAATATATGTACAAACTTGTTTTATTCGAAGCACATAACATTAAATACAGACGGTAGAAGCAATAACTTAAGCGATTTTGCGACTTTACTAAGATCGTATCACATATTTTTTTTATGAATTATGAATTACTTAAATGAGTAGCTGTACTCTTTGTTTCTAATGATTTTATAGAATTTTTACTAAATACCTTTATCAGGCTATCAAGGGCGTTAAGATTTTTCTATATCAACCAGTAATACCACTTTCTAAGACAATGCCTAGCATTAAATTTTACTTACTTATTTATAAATGGCGAGACTGTAGGCCGTATTGTACAATAGTCTTTAGTAGTAGTGCAATAAACAGTAAATAAATAAATAATTTCAGCGATTTGTTCGTTAAAAACTTGTAGCAAGGCAAAGGACTATATTAAATAGGAATTTAGTTTCGCCAATGTGTAGGTTCAATTCCAGGTACATTTTATTTCAACCCATAAAACCATTTTTACCTCTCATTTTCATAAAGCTGTGTACATAATTATGCGGGCAGCGTACCCCGGCGCGCGGGACGCGATTTTTGGTTGAGTTTTATGTTAATGTGAACCCGCCGTTCCTCTATGCTAATGACTGAATATGAGAGTATTCATATGGAACCACTATTTTAACCCTTCGTCTGTTACTGTTACGGGCTAACATAAGCAGAAATTGAGTAGCGGGAAGTATGTTAATTTCGCTTTTGTGAATACAGGGAAATGTGATTAAATGATGCGGAGAGCAGATGGTAGTGTTTCTGGAATGACAAAGCGACCGCAGCGGTTTTTAGTTTTGGCGTATAGAGAGTTAGTGAATGTCATAGTTGATTCCGACCGAGTGGTAGAGTTTAGCGTTTTGTTTTTGTGTTTGGATTCGAAAAAGGTACTCTATTTAATTTATATCACTACTATCTTTTTGATTATTGAATTCGACATTTTACAATATTTTTTTTTGACTTTGTTGAGGTAATGAAAAATAATAAGAGATCATAGAGCTAAAACAGTAATTCTTGGTCACTTTATAGCCTTATTAAGTGAAGTTAAAGTAGTTGATAATTAGTCAACTCTTACCTAAGTTAGTAATTTGAACTAATTTTTTTTAAATCGACTACATTGTTACAAATATGTGTTACACAAGAGGCGCTTGTTTATGAGGTTCTCATCCAAACTTGGCGTATTTACGAACCAAAACACCACATAGGAAGGTCAAAATAATGGTATTCGAGAAGTTTCGGAGACCATCGCTTGTAGAAAGGATAGAAAGTTGGGTAGTCTGGCGAACACACCGCGCATATGCGAGGGTCGTTACGCGTAATGTTACGATCTGTTATATCTTTTGTGCTCTTTGTTAGAAGTTATTTTACAAATGTACGATATATTGAAGCTAGAAAATTTATCAAGGGTAAAAAAGATGTATTAATAACAAACTTATTTCTCCTTATCATGTCGGAAAACTGTTTTTTTTTTTTTATATCTTAGACGATAAAAGTAAAAGTCATACTGTTAAGGTGACACCTTGGTGAATGCTAGCGCCACCGTCATTTAAAAATCATTACTCACTGAAAACACAAGTTATCAAAAATCCCTCTGCTGAAATTATGGTTTTGGATCTGCAGTTAATTTTAATGATATTCAATTATTAATTATAGTTTCATATAGTTACAAATTGCAAAACGGCTAAAAACAAACGATACCGACGAATTAAGAACAACCAAATTCAAATGTTTTCAATTTTATTGTATATTGTATGCCAATATCGTTGAGTCTGTTTTGTTTAGTTGCTATTTCATTAAAAAATCTTATATAAATAAATAATAACAGGATGTGGTTTTATAATAATAAGCGCGAATCCAAACTTCACCGTGATTAATTCTGCCTACAGATTTCATTAATAACAAGGACCAAAAACCAATAACTTCCTAATAAGGATAATTACTCGAAGCATCGTCAAATTATTGAAAAGACGCTTTATAATTAGGGAGACAAAGTTATTATTGCTATATTACTATGATCTTTTACGAAGACAGATATTGCCTCGTTTTTTGGCCTTATAGATCAGACTTCCGAAGATAGCAGCGTTGTTTGATAAATTACTTTCATTAAAATAATCAATTTTATGAATTTAAAGTAAGTATACTCAAAATATGTTTCCATTAAACTTCAATGAGGTATGAAGCTTAGGTATAAGGGAACGTGTATTTAGACAAAAATAATGAAACAGCTACGTAACTCCACATAAATTTCGTAAAGTACACGAATTCTGTATATGTAATTCACGTTTGTTATATGTAATCAGTTACATATTATGAATATTTTTATGTATTTAATTTCTTCCTGTTAGATCGTCAGTTCGTTTAGTTATATACTTAAATCTACTTAAATTTATCATGCATGCTCTACCCTCATTTGTTTTGAATTACAAGTGATATGTATTTTCACGATCAAGATTCAAAACATTGGCTGTTTTTAGAATTTGTCAATTAATAAGTAATATATAAGTTATAAGCTAGTTAAGTGAACAAACCTTTTGATTCTTTGAATCATTGACATATGGCTGAATACTTCCTCCTTTTTTGGAAGTCGGTTGACAAATGAGGGTATAGTCGTGTCAAAAAAGGTTCTGGACTCACCACTTGCGTCGACTTGAGGACAGATGAAGAGGAGGCAGGTAAACAGCAGAGCGGCGGTGCGGTGGAGCGCGCGTCGCCGCTCTCGCATCTTACCGGCGCTCGGCCGCGCCTGTGCCGAAAATGACGTGACAACACAACCTTGACAACATCACCGCGCGAACGCGCGTGATCACACCCCACCCTTACAGTTCTTAACCTTACTTACGACTTACAAACTACACACATCACAACCGAGTTTTGCCACTTATTAATAAATATACGCTATGAATTTATCACAAAAATACGACAACCGCTTCGATGATTAAAAATTTCGAAATTGTAAAACACGTAGAAGTTTAACTATATATATACAAGATTTTTTAATTTTTAATTTTTATAAAGCGTTTTCGGTCTTTGCTTTTTTTTTCACTGCGCGGTTTACGGAAGCACAGTTTGGTTGATACACGGTTCAACCATATTCCATTTTTCGTCACTGTTATTATTCTCAACTTTGCGAATCACTGTAGTCCCACGTTCGTCTGACGCCACAGAGCACACACTCCTTCTCAATCAAACACATTTTTTGTTGTTTGTAGCCAGACTCGGCGGGTCGCTCCCGTTTCCAGCCTGTAATCAATCATGTGACAAACGTTATGGATCAGCCTGAATTTGTTTCGATCAGGCTGACGGATAACGTTTGATTTCTTGTTGTTCGAACGGAATTGGAATGCGCACGGTCTATACCTCCTAATACTTACTGCTATATGGTCCTAATACGGCTGGTGCTGTTATCACGTCAGATATCAAATGACAACCAATTAGATTTCTATATTTGTACTATAATGTCTGTATGTATCGACTAAAACTATTTTTTTTTTGTCATGTTATTATCTAGCTAAAATTAGACGATAGAATTGGGAAATATAAAACATGGTTATAATAGAAACTATCGATAAGTGAAAAGGATAAGATAAACATTAAAAAATATAGTGACAAAAATCTCAGACAGATTTTTTTTTTAACTGAAAATATTTAGTCACCATAATAATAAAACGACAATAGGAAATGATTATGTTTGATGCCAAACTTGAGTGCAACATTTTTCTGAAGCGAACTTTCTCTTTACAGAAAGTTTTCCAATTTTGTTCCAATCTGGAACTCTGTCAAAAGTAGAATATCTCTTGACTTAAGAGGATTGCTGTACAATCAACCATTTATATTACAAAACACTCTTAAACTGTTATCAATTCTTGTACTTTTCATACAATACACTCTAGGTACATTAAAGTGATGTCTTATTTTCCCCCTTTTTATTCGGCATTATTTTTATATTGGCCGTAAAATGCATTCAATGTTAGGCAACGTCAACCCACCAGAATATTCTCATGGTACTCCTTTTATTGGTAGAATCTACCACCAGTCAAACAGAAGTACGTAAACCGAGACGGGAAGGGAGGGAGTGGTCTATTCTCAACTCAGATACGTCTTTAGGTACAGCTTTATAATTTAACAACAATGTATGCTTATGTTAGTTACGTATTCCAATTCAAACAAATTCACAAAGTGACTTAGCATGGGCACACATCCAAATTTATAACAACCCAAAATAGTTGGACTAACTTAAGCAATATTATAAAGTTATGGCCGAATTCAATAATTTCTAAGATTGAGGATACGCTACAGATATAGTCCCTAACTTCATTCTTTAACTTATTTTTTTTTTGTATTTGCAGCACTTTAGTGCTAACCAAGTTAATTTTGAAAACAGCCAAAAAAGGCGATAAAGAACTGGCTAAATACATTTTATTTATTGCTTCTTTACTTTTTATTTATAGCTTTAATAGAACTAATTTCTTGCAGACTCTCACGACCGACAGCTTCGTTCTTCTAACTCTCATTTGCTGTTTATTCCTTTATTTCGCAGTAGTTTTATGGCAAATTCCTACACATTACAATCCATCCGACTCTGGAATGCTTTGCCTGCCGATATATTTAAAGAAATTTCTTCTAAATTTACCTTTAAAAAAAGAGTTCATGCTCACTTCTGTGTGTGAAAGTTCTTTGTGAAAGTTTTCGTAAAAGTATTTATGTAGTCTTATATAATGTATATTTATATACTCGTATGTATATATATATATATATATATATATATTTAATATATGTAGATGTATAAGTAAGGGTATAAGTATGTATATTTATGTATTGTGTATGTATGTTTACGTAGTTTAGTATGATATGCATTAAAATACCCATCGTGGTAAATTTGTTTATTTTTAAGTACCTATTTTCCCTTGTAACTTTTTTGCGCCGCACAGTTTTTCTGTTTCTCCCAATGGTTGACTGGTAGAGAATGCTTTTAGCATTAAGTCCGCCAATTGTATAAGTATTGTACTTATGAAACAATAAAGTTTTAATAAATAAATAAATAAATAAACTTGATCTGAATTTGTTTTTCAAATACTGCCTGTACTGTAAATTATTCTTACACATTAAGGTGATACCTCTGTGAACACTAGCGCCACCGTCATTTAAAAATCATTACTCACTGAAAACACAAGTTATCTAAAATCCCTCTGCTGTAATTATGGTTCTGGATCTGAAGTTAATTTTAATCATATTCAATTATTATATTATAGTTCCATATAGTTACAAATTGCATAACTGCTAAAAGTGGCCGTTTTAAGCAATAATGCAATTTGTAAGTATAGGGAATTATAATTGAATATGTTTAAAATTAACTTCAGATCCAGAACCTTAATTACAGCAGAGGGATTTTTGATAACTTGTTTTCAGGTTCAGGACATTTTAAATTTAGAAGTACTTATACGCCTACATAGAAATCAAACCAATCAACGCATACTAATAAAAACTCCAGACATAAAGTCACATGCAACGCCAGAAAGCCTGCAAGCTATGAAATACAAATGACTTTCACCCACACAAATAAGCCAATGACCAATAAATAATGGTTTGGGCATGTAGAGAGAATGGATGAAAGGAGCCTGACGAAGGGTATATACGAAGTAGAGTTGGCTGGGAGAGTCGTTCAGGGTCAGCCTTGAAAAATATACTGCGACCATCGCAGGCCTTTTGAAAATGGGAGTCATTGGTAGTGTGTATTTGTATGACGAGAGAGTGGAGGAAGCGAGAGAGATAATATGTAAGATTCGTAGCCAATAGAATCTCTAGTCTCTGCCTAACGATTAAATGTATGAAAATAAACCAATTGCCATTACGCAACACCGCGACACACCTATTTTCGAACTTTACTGTTAATACGAAGAAGATTTGTCTATTGCTCTTTTAAGCCTGTGTGTATCCATCCATATTTTATGTTTTTCTTTCACACTAAAACCAGCATGGACGTATGAACTAGGGCGTACAGTTTCATAGATTTTCAATTTCGAAATTGGCTTATGAAATTAGGTTGATTAGTTTCGAAATTTCGAAATTTCGAAATTCAAGGAACACCTTTGGAATATGAAAACGTTTGTAAAACTATAACTTTAAACGTTCTTGGGCCTCATCAGCATCCTTGGGGCCCAAGTCAACCTCACCTGCAAGCTGGTGCGCCTGCTGATTAAGGCCTGGCCTGGGCCTGAAGGATTGTACCAGCTTTCTCCGACAGTTGTTTCTCCTTTGGACTGATCACCAACAGGACGATTCGTTTTTGAGTAAGTAATTTGCCGTCGGAATCTTTCTCATATAAACGGTTCACCAACAGAATGTTTCACATTTGAGAGTTTCCTCGACATGATTTTTTTCCTATGGACTGTTCTACGACAGAATCTTTCATCTTCCGAGGTTTTGTCTACAGAATGATTCACATGTACAGTGTTTCGACGACAGGAGTTATGGCAGCTGCTCCGGAAAGGCAAAAATCGCCAAATATAAATGGTAAGAAGAATAGAAGAACCAGAAGGAATATTATCAAGAATAGGACGCCACCGCAATAACTGCGCAGGAGCTTCGCCTTACTCCTGTGACATGTGGGCAAGGACTGCCGTGTCTGGGGAGGGCTCGGTTTAGACGCTAGCCCCAACCCAACGCAAAAAGCTCCTCTTCGCCACGTGGAATGTTGGCACGCTAACCGGACGATCGAGGGCCGTAGTGCTTTTGGAGGAGTACCGGAATGGCGTCTTGGAAATGAAACGCTTCAGAGACCAACTGATGGACTTGACGAGCCGGCTTTATGAGGAGGCGCGTAGGGAACTATTAGATAATGTTGTCCCGCTCAGGGTGGGCCCGGTCTACTATTGGGATCTCGTGGGATCTGAGGCGAACTTTGAGCAGCTAAAAGAATTCCCGCATCGGTGGCATAAAATCTGAAGCGGGCTCGGAAGGGGCATAACTTGAAAAGTAGGAGCACATCAAGAATACTGTTACAAGAAGACAAAGAAGACGAAGAGAAAAACTGAAACAGACAAACTCAGAGATCTAGAAGACAGAAGCTGGCTTCAGGCCGAGAAAAAGGCAAGCGAGGCGTACGGGGAGAGTTATTTAATATGCAATGGTTGCATAGATAGGCGACACTATAGAGAACTTGTAGTGAGATTAAGCAGGTGCGACTGGAAAGAGATGCGAAATGCAAGTACAGCGCACTCTCCCGAGATTCGGCTCGTATAACCAAGAGGTTGATAGAGCCATGGGAGGTGGAGGGAGTGATGGACTTGACTGTGCTTGTTGAAGGGGTTACGACTTACTTGATAAGTGCCTACGCGCCACTAGTGGCTTACCACCATCTCTTCTTCTTCTTCTTCTTAGCGAGTCGACTCTGGCAAATTTATATTTGTGAGGACCAGAACTCCGCCACTGACAAGGCGTTGTCAGTGGCTTCGTATAGGTCCCCGAGCGTGCAGGTGGCTGGGCACTCAGGGCACGATAAAAGATGTGCCATGGTCTGGGGAGAGACACCACATCTGCAGGTCACCTCTAAGCTGTACCCCCATCTGTACATGTTGTTCTTGCTTAGGCCAACCTGGGTCCGGAGTTTGTTTAAAGACTTCCAAGTAGGCCATGGCAGATCATGTCCAGGGGGAAGGGTCTCGCACAGCGGTAGGAGTGACGCCGACGGGTATCTCTCTTTCCAGATGGATCTTCTCGACTGAGTTGAGTCTCTTTGACGAAGCTATGTCGACTCTTCAGCCTTTGCGTAACCGGCACGTGGTCGTACAGAGGGTGCCGGGGATCATTCTCTTTTTTTTGCCCTTTCAAGAGAGTTGGCCACATCTCTCCGGACGTCTGGGGGAGCGATTCCAGCCAGAGGGTACAGTTTCTCTACACGTGTAGGTTTCAAGCAACCTGTTATAATCCGACACGTGTCGTTGAGAGCTGCATCCACCAGCGGCGTGTGTGCTGATCGGCTCCAGACTGGGTTAGCTAGCATATTCGCCTGCAGAGAAGCACAGAGCTAATCCAGTCGTCCGCAGAACTTGTGGAGAGGCTCCCCATTTAGAGGACGTAAGTCGGCGCAAGAGGTTGTTACGTGTGCCCACTTTCTGCTTTGTGTTAAGACAGTGCTGTTTATAAGAAAGCGTTCTATCCAGGGTAATACCGAGATACCTTGGAGTCGAGCCAGGAGTGATGGGCACACCTCTCCATCGGATATTCAATGTCCGTCGGGCCTCTCGGTTCCTCAAATGAAATGCGCAAGATTGGGTTTTCGAGGGGTTCGGTCGCAAGGAGTTCTGCTCGTAATAGCAATTCAGTAATTCAAGTGCTTCGCTTAAACTTCCTTCGACCTCCTCAAAAGACCGCGCTTGAGATGTTAATGCCAAATCGTCGGCGTACAGGAATCTATTTGTGTTTGGTGGAGATGGCTGGTCGTTGGTGTAGATATTGAAAAGCAGAGGCGCGAGCACACTACCTTGTGGTAAGCCATTCTTTTGTGATCTCCACCTGCTTTTTTCGGAGAGAAGGTGAACCTGAAAGCGGCGATTACGAAGAAGTTCACCAAGGACTTTCGTGAAGGCGTAATCGCCAGTCATTTCGCTCACCTTCCACAAAAGCCGTTTTATATTTACTGTGTCATACGCAGCAGAGAGGTCTACAAACACCACTCCAGTAAGATGACCCAGTTCAAACCCATCCTCGATGTGCTGTGTGAGGTTCAACGTCTGATTACAGCATGATTTTCCTGGTCGAAAACCAGCTTGTTCCGGAATAAGATCTGAGTCGATCAAACTAGCCAGGCGATTCAACAGCATTCTTTCGAAAAGTTTATACGTATGACACAGTAAAGATATCGGCCGATAGCTCTTGGGATCGTCACTTGGCTTACCAGGTTTTAATAGTGCTATCACCTTCGACTTACGCCACAGACGTGGTATTTTAGTTGAGGTTAGACAGGTATTGAATGTTTCTAGTAGCCATGAAATAGCTACTGACCCTAAGTTGTTTATTTGCTCCACAGAAATGTTGTCAACCCCAGAAGCTTTACCACATTTCAGGGATTTGACAGCTGATACCATTTCTGTAAGCGTAAAAGGTTGGCTGATAGAGTTTCCAGTATCTGAGAAGCTGGAGGTTTTCGGTAACCTTTCCAGCCGACGATTGGCTTTCCCGTTTAAAAGTAGTTGATGCACCACCATCTCTTAAAACCATGCAAGAACGATTGAGTAAGACAGATGTCGCCTTACATCACGTGGCGCACTGTCCCGCTTACTCACTCGTTCTTACATGGTTTTAGGAGATGATAGTAGGTCCCCAAGTTGATCGCAGTGACACGGATTAAACGGCATTCTGGAACCTACTTGAAGGTGTGCTGTGTGAAACCCTGTTGTCGCAGTAGTGAGGCATGGCTCGTATACGGTGGATGTATGGGGTATCTCGGAAAGATCGCATTAGAAACTCCCGCGTCCGGAGCAGCCTTCATGTACGTCACATAGCGGATAAGCTTCAGAACACGCCTTCGATGGTAGGGTCACGTCTTGCGCAAACCGGCAAGCTACGTTGGGAACAAGTGTCAAGTGAACAAGGCTATGCTGCCTTCTCTGAGGCCTGGTATAAGAGGCAAACTCAAAACGATATATACGTGCAACAGCGCGGGATATGCGTGCAAATGGATTAATGGACTCATCAACAAGGATACCAAAAACCGGGCAAAGTGTAGAAAAAGTAAGTAAGCGGACCCTGAGTTTTAAAAACGCTAGGATGATGATGTGAAACTATAATGAAAGCGTTTTATAAAACTAAAAAAACTTTTTTCCTATAAAAAAATATTTCGGAATTTCGAAATTTAAGTTTCAAATTTCGAAATTACGTGGCAAGCAAATATTGTCCGAAATTTCGAAATTATGAAGTTTCGAAATTTCGAAATGCATGCCCTAGTATGAACGATCATTAAAATTCGTGACGTCACATTAAATAGCTATATCACAGTTAGAAACTTGTTCGTCCCCGGCAATAATCATCTATCATTCTGAAACTGGGAACGTTTAATCAACACTCAATCTTAATTAAGTCACTAACGATCTTATTTGCAAACTCCGTGACATACTCGAGTTGATATTTTTCAACTGATATTTATTACTATGTTTGTTACGTTTCGGTAGAATATATATAATATTCTAATATAGTAATATTAGAATATTTTTAAGATTTTTCGTATTGCTATTCGGTATGTACCTTATCTAAATCTATTATTTAAGAACATTGTTCTTGTCGGTGGAATTTCCATGTCTACCTGACTTTAGCTTTGAATACCATGGAAATTCTTAATACAACGATCGGAGTCGCAGTACTTGTTAGAAGTACTTAGTACCTAGTATCAAAAATCAAAATACTACCTAATATTTCATTACAGTATTCCATGTAACAGTTCCACAAATAACAGTTCCAATCAAGGCACTGATAGTTCCTAAACAATGTTCCACGTTCAAATTTCAGAAAATAACCCGACTGAAATTATAACGCTATCTATGTCCACAGGCGGGCAGTTCATAACAACGATCTCCTATGCAAATATCTCAATTCCGGACCGTCACACCTGGTCCGTTCTTATTGAAGTTATAAGTTGTGCGAACTGCTGCCTCTATCATTGAATATTTAGTTTGTATAGTTGTCTCTTTCTCACTTAAGTGTTATTGAATTCTGGGACTTGGGATGCGAGGCTAATGTATGGACTACTATTATTTTATGAACAAAGCAAATCATTATTGTTGCGAACTAGGTCTTTGCGTGCTCAGATAATTTGGCAAAACGAAATATGTGCTTACATTTAGAGAAAGTACAGTTTTTTCACTTTATGAAAATCTGTTTGATTTACAGTCAACTCCGATAAGTCAATAAGAACATATAAAGAATTGGCATTTGCGACAGAAGTTTATGGTAAAAAAAATAATTATAAAATGTGTGATTTTAGCATTTAGTCATTCCTCCGTTAATTAATACCTTCAACCTTTAACTATGTTCTACAATAAATATATTTTTATTTGTACCTTTAATTGCTCTCAAAAAACATTTCAAATGTTTTCATAAGCATTGACAAATAACGGGGGAATTAATACCTGTCACTGTAGGATTAAAGCCGCATTCCCCAGAAAAATCCTGTACGGTACAAATAGTATGTTGTCACCGCGTCGGCTAATCCTTAGCTTGCCTGTCAGCATTACACGTTGTGACGTTGCGTACATACGCGTTACTTTGCTAATAATCGAGCGTTACTGTTTACGAGTATTCGTATTAGCCTCTCTCTCGCTCTTATCTAACACGAGAGATAAGGACAGAGATGATACCGATATTTTCAGCAATGTGTTCATAATTTTAGCTAGTTGCAATTTTATCGCGCCTTTTAGCTATTCGGTACAATGAATGAGCATTAACGGTGGCTGCGATAGTATCACATGGATATTGCACAATTTAAATAAATGCGGTGCGCGAATCGATTTAAATCCATTAAATGATATTTGAGTTTATAAAAGCAATCCAATTTAGTGAAACGGCATCCAAATGAGGTTATTTTAAGTGTATGGCGATTTCAAATTATAATTTCATTTTGCGATTGGTGTGCACTAGATTATCTATCAGCCTAGCGATTTCAATTTTCACATTAAAATTTTATCACCCATAAACAAAAACAACAAACTAATTTCACTGTCTTAAGATTTGATGAAATGAGTTTACAACTCATCCAAAAATGATATTACGTACAAAATTCCTGTTACTGAATACCATGACTCTTCTCCATCAAATAGAACGTGCTATCAAGAGCTTATCTAATTCTATGGACGCACCAGAAATGCTACCAGCAGACGGACTAAAAACCTTTATAGATATATACTCTATATTAAGTACCACAATACTCTTAAAACTCGTTACTCGAGAAACATTTGAAACGTATACAAAATCGTCGAAAAAGGGCAAAATTCGTCAACAGTAAACAAATCAGCCTGTGGCTCCCAACATGAAGCCGCGTCATCAAAAACCAGCGCTTCCCAATGGCCCACTGATTTACTGCCATACCGCATCGTTCAACAACGATGTTACCCGAATTTACCCGATGTTATACGAATGTTGTAAGCAATTGCCGCTTTGTCGTTGCTACTTTTACCACAGAATATGTTAATAGTACAGTGGGCTGCAGAGAAATCTGACCCCCATGCCACAAGTATCGCTATTAAAAGGGGTCAGATTTCTCTGCAGCCGACTGTACCTATACGATACAGAAAACTGACTCCGCACTATAGATTTATTATCTATCTTGGTATGGAGCTATGCTTTTCTGGTATGGAGTCACTTCCTGGTGCTTCTAACTTCGATTTTTCACATCCCGACACGAATTTTCTATATTTGCTCTTCGTAACTCCATATTTCTTTACCTCTTCCCCGTTTTTCCTCTATTTTTTCCAATGCTGATCTCAATTTCTTTTAATAAAGTCCTTTCCTCTCTTACACGGTTTAAAACTTTATTTGTTTTATATACTACCATTAACCCGTCGGCGCATAAAATCCAAACACAGTAGCAAAACATTTTTTATTATGTGGCGTATTCGTGCGCGAACCAAGCGTAAACATTCTATTCTTCGAATTATTAGCATTTTGATTTTGAAATAGTAAGTTAAGTTGAATTTAGGTAAAACGGTTTCTATTTACATTGTTTACTTACGCGAATTAAGAAAAACTTATACCTCTAAGTAAGTATTTTCTTACTATATTACATTAAATTAACTGTCCAAACCCAATAGTGGCATATTGGCCAGGGTGTGCATGTTCGATTGACCATGACACCTACACGAAATGAATGAATGAATGAATGAATGGCATGTATCTATATTTTTATTTGGAGTGCGCCAGCTCTGATTATACTTTTATTTAACACGAAAAATATTTGTTTTAAACACGAATACTCGCCGGTTACACACGACGGAATTACTTGAAAAATTTACTGTGGGACCATTTGACGGTTGGCCATTTTCCTAAATGGGCCATTTCGCTATTAAAATGTGTATTCAGAAGACTTTTCACGTAGTCAATTTGCTTGTGATTATTTTTAGTTTTTGTTATAACAGAAAATGGTTTATCACCATTAGGTACGGCAATCGTTCTGAGTGGATCAAATCTCTGCTTATGTTCTTCTACTAGCTAACAAGAATAAGATGTTAATACACATGTGTACTTACTTTGGGGCTAGCTCAATCTGTGTGATTTGTCCTTATATATTTATTTATATATATTTTATGTGTATTAACACCTTATTCTTGCTGATAATATATTCGTTAAGCAGGCTCTACTTTATAACCAATATACCTTTATATTGAAATCCAGCTGTTTATGTTTCCTAGGGTGACCATTAGAAGAAAGCCCTCCTTCGGGCAGTCGGGTAAAAAGTATATAGTTTTGGAAAGCGAAAATAACAAGGTAAATTCTGTATCAGCCTATTCCACGTAAGCGTTTCGTTCCGCGCATGTACAATGCGGGCATAGACAACAGAGCCGGTGAGTGTTTACCTACACGGCGAACAATGATCAAAGCATAAATTAAGGTAAGGCCTTTAAAAATATTTGTGCAAGAACTGCATCATTATCATCACCTCGCTTAGTTAAGATGGCTGATCGGGTTAAGAATGGAGGTATTGATAAGGAAAGGCCGTGTCGTGTGTTGGTTTAAGAAAAACGAATCGAAAATTACAATTTTTCTGGCATTTATGCACTACGAAAAGCGCTATCTATACGCGTGGCTTTACACCATTATAATATACCAGCAGTCCACCCCGGCTTTGCCCGTCGTACACACATAGCCTATGTCACTCGGGGAGAATGTGGCTTTCAAACAGTGAAAGAATTTAGCAAATTTGTCCTACTAGTTTTGAAGCATATTCGATGCAAATAAACAATCAAACCTTCCCTCTGTAGAATATTAGTATAGAAGTATAGATTAGCAATTATTATTGCGATAATAAAAAAGTTCTTAATATTTACGTATAGATGTCACCTGATCACTGATATAAGTATCTTAACAATCGCTGGAGTCGAGAACAAACTCGCTTTACCCAAACCAATGGGTAAATCTTCGGAATACCTCATGAAATGAAGACAAAATGACGACGCCGTTGAGAGTTCTCTGGATAAACCCGGATATAAGCAGGAAGATGCTAATTCTTTCTTTATTTTTGTGGATGTAATGACGACTAAACTTCCTAATTAATATTAAACAACATGGTAATGTACAAATATACTCTACATTTAATTTGAATCTTAATTAAAATAAAACACTAGGAAATGCAGACTTAATAGCTTAGTTATTCTAATATTGCCCGTCGCGACTGAAAATAGCAGAAAAATAACGCTGCGATGCTAAGTACTAGGCGTGTAATGTTTTTTTCATTCTAGGAAAACACGGAATGTCTAGAAATGCATTTATGAAAATTTGAGATAATATTTTGTCTAGTTTGAGCCAATCCAGATTTTGCGGTGTAGCTATAAAAAAATATATATACGGCGGCAGCACACACGTTTTCACTGATTTTTGATCTTAGATCCAATTTGAAGCATGAAGATTCATGATAAAAATCTGAAAATGTGTTTTATGGAACTGGAATAAGTATGTCTTATGAACGATATAAATCCTAATCCTAACTAATATTATGAATGCAAAAGTGAGTTTGTTTGTTTGTTACGCTTTCTATCTACTGCAACAATCTTTCTGAAATTTCGCATACACATGATTAGATAGAAGTACTGAAAAGAACATATGATACCTTTCATTCCGGGAAAAAATACTGCTCCCATGGGAAATTTACTCAGGCAAAGCCGCGGTGGAAAGATAGTTTTGAAAAATATCTATATATATATAAAAGAAAGTCGTATTGTTACACTATTTATAACTCAAGAATGGCTGAACTGATTTGTCTGAAAATTGGGAGGTAGCTTAAACCCAGGAGAAGAACATAGGGTACTTTTTATCCCGGGAAAAAACACTGTTCCCGAAGAAAGTTCACTGCGGGCAAAAGCAGTTAGGCATTAAGAATGGTATTTACGATAAATAGTCCAAAAAAAATTTCACACGGCACGTGGCTCGTATTGTAAAAGTTGTTTTTCTTTCTCTTAATGTTCTGTGCTATTCTATTGCACGGAACGGCATACCATTACCATGCTCGGATTAAAAGTAGATGTGTGCAATAAAATTTTACAACCATGTATAAAACTTTAGTATTCCCCGATAACCATACCCTACATTCTGATGCTTAACGAAAACGTAAGCGAATTAAAATTATATAGGCAGGCGCCATTTTCTTTTTGCTTTCGTATCTCTGTGGCTCAGTATACTGGTATGTAAGAAAATTTGAAATTATCGTTTTTACTCCATAATTGAAATTAATTTGAATTAATTATTAGTAGTGATTCCAAATGAGTAGTGAAAATATGAGATATTGTTGACCAAAAACTCGTATTTTATCTAATTCATAAAAAAACACTGAAAAGGCAATAAATATATTCACACATTTAAGCGATATGTCAAGTACTCTCAAGGATGCCTGAACTTCCAATTGTGCATACTGTCTAGCCTCAATGCACAGCTGACCCGAATATTTGATTATCGTAAATATTAACACTTGTATCAATGTAGCTGTTAGTTTCCTTAAATTAAAAATTAAAAAATATCTAGAATTCAGTAAAAAAATATTTGAAAATCGCGTAACGAGGCCAAAGGCGTTCTCTAAATATTTTCCGACTAACGCCTACTCGTTATTACAAATTGAATCGTTCGTTGCATTAATTTCCTGTCAACAAGCGTGCCGGTTAAAATGTGCTATAAATAAAAACGAAGTTGCAATAACCAACGAACGTTATGAAAATTCAATATCCGCTCAAGAGACCGGGGCATGCAGTGAAATACAAATCATTGAATTGAGATTTATTTGTGAACAAATTATCATGGTTCACTATTAAAGAGATAATTTTATTTTTTCGTACGTTGAAATAAACATTATTTTAACCGTAGAATCACATCAGCCCTTGTACGAGTAAGTGTTAAAAGTACACGAAGAGGATAGGTACCAAGCCACTTATCGGTCCGTCTGTATGTAAGGGGCTGTATCACCGTAAATCGTCAAAGACTTGAAATATTCCAGATTAAGCATTTCTGTTGGCGTTATAGACGTTAGTACTATAAGTTATTCTGTGGTTATAGCAACAAATAATTAAAAGTAAAAGTACCAATTTAAAAGGGTCTCCTTACAAACCACGTGTTTGGGTCATACAAAAACATGTGTCTATTATTTTAATACTGTGTCCTGTTAACATTGAATAATTCTCTATATTATCATTTCATACTATACTGCCAAAATTAATGTAAACAGAGACTGCACAACATAGACTCTGGTATACGCTAGCATACTATGTACTGAAGGAGAAATTCCATGTTAGGTTATAATTGAAACTGGCTTCGTCCGTAGAGGAGCGAAATTAAAATGCTGATCCCGAATTTGAAAGGGGGAAATTGAGGGGTTTATACAATACAAGCAACATTGTTTTTATACAGAAACGAAGAGATATTGGCAGGATCGCCATGTACTGAAACTGAATCACCCATTCACTATGATAAGTACGATAGGGGGGTAACTTTTATCTGCCCCGACTGAACTTAATATCGAATAAGACAGATATCATACTGTTGACGTGCTGTCAAAAATTTTCGATAAATTTAAATATGAACTAAAAACTTCTGATCGAATTTTAATCGATATTGTCCTAAGTCTGATCACCCAAAGCTAATCCCGGCTTTGAAAAGAGAAGATACGTTGTTTTTTATAATTCAAGCAACATTGTTTCTATACAGGCAAGAAAAGTACAAGATATTAGAAGAGTCGTTATTACTATAAATATTAATATCAATCCTATTTACATGCTCGCAGAAATTTTCAACTTATTTAAATATGAATTGAAAACTTCTGATCAAATCTCAATCGATATTGTTCCAAGTCCAACCACTCAAAACAGGTGACTTTAAACTAAGCAACTTGATCCTGCATAACTATTCTATAAGGATGTAAATTCGCTAACTAGGTAAGTTCTGAATGGCGAATGTTAATCAGTAAACACAATGATTAATTAAGTCCGCCGTCTGAGATCTTTGTCATTGTAATGAGTCGCGTCGTATTCATATGCTAACGTCTTGAGGTGCGGATAAACTGGAACAACAGGGGGCTTAGCCAAAGTCACAATCTCAAAACGTTAACGAATTCGACAAGAACCAAATGTATAGGATTGACATACGATTGACCACGTGATAAAGCGGCTTATGTCAATCCCATACGTATGGTTCTTTTCGACATTCGTTAACATTTTGAAATTGTGACTTTGGCTAAGTCCCCGGAAGACAAAGATACTCCCAAAATTACAAGATTAAGTTAAGAGGACACAGAATTATATTTTAGAAAAATACTAATTACCACGTGAATTCCTCGAGAACTTTCAATTTTATTAGTCGATGATACTGAAAATCTTTTCACAAAAATCAACTTTTCTTTCATAGAACTCGTACCAGCTTACAGTATAAATTGTATGGGAGTTTAAATTTTTCAATTATTTTGCTATATTCATTCATAGACGAAAGTTGTTCTCTATTATCACGCACTAAGTCTGTGGTACTCAAAAACATCCGCAGATGCAAATCGATAAAATATTATTTCATTTAATAACTTTTAGTTAGCAAATGTAACGCGTTAAACTTTGTTTGAACTATAAAGCTTACTTATCCACGTGTCTGTTCTCTTTCAAGTTATATGCGCCAAGTTCCTTTCTAAGATTTGAGAAAACTTTACACGTGTAAGCATAACATGTATACACGTTCCATTACCTAGTTGCCATAGTCTGTACCACGTTTTGCCTCTAAATGAGAACGATCTAGCTGAATGAGTAGAACTTATGTAAACTTATCATACATTACGCTTATTGTTTGTAATTAAACAATAAGTGTTAAGAGTAGTCACGCAAGTGATGTCGTCATAATTAGATGTATTTCTTGCAACGACATAAGTTTGATGTAAGAAGGCTTTGGTAGGTAATTTTACACTTTTGGACTTCGAGAAAGAGCGATAATAATATGCTCCTTTGTGAATGTGAAATAAAACTTGGTTTCGTACACAACTTAGGTAACTGCTCCAATTGACCTATAAGCATTTCTTAAAATATTTATTTGAGTGTTTATTTGTAACTTTGATAACACAGTATTACTGTTACTTAGTACTTTTATATATTCCGTGGTGTAATATAACGTATGAAAAGAAAAACAATACGTAACAGTGCAAATAGCCGAGTGTAAATGTTTCTATTTCATTCATTGTACGGAAACCGCGTATTTAAAAGTGTGCATAAAATATTATTCAGGTAATGTTTGCTCTGGAAAATACGAAATTTTACAACTCTATGGGCATGGGCATTCTTGTTAGCTTCCATGGTTTTGCGATTCAATAATTTTCTTTTGTTAAATCAAAAATATATCAATTATTTCGACAAGCCTTCTGGGCGTTTTAATCTTCATAATAATGCTATTTTAACTAAATTTGAAAAGCTATAAGGTCCCAGCGTTCATTGCAGAGTTAAAAAAGCTTAGAAAATACCCCGAAAGAAACTTTGTTCTACATTGGTCCCTAACATTTATTTTGATTCTTTTTCATTTGACGGAGTAACCATTGATATAAGAAGGTACTTATACCCCAAAACTTTGTAGAAAGCCACGCTCTCTTCCCAAGTCAACAGTTCATTAAAATTATATTACAAAAGCGCAAAATTTAATGGAAAGTAGTAAAAATGTTTTACGTTTTGGGCTGTGGAACAATCTCGGCAGTTTGCGGCAGGATCTGATGAATAACGAATGACGTCTCGGAATCCAGCAGAGGAAGTCTGTGGTAGCACGCTTCTCTTATCATAGCTTCAGTCATACTCGCTACATGATATTATTAATTTAATTTTAGGAGGTTCTTGTCTTGTAAATTATTACAAAATCTTGGAAATTTAGGGTACCTTTTGAACCTACCTTTTTTTCTTATTACCACTAACTTAGTTCTAGTCTTAAACGTAACTTGTATATGTTACATTCTCCAGTGCGTTGCCTTAATCTCTATATATGGTAACGATTGCAAGTATGTAAATTCAAGTTTTACGCTATTGCGTTGAAATTGTTTTAAAAAAACTTGAATTGACCTTTATATTATAAGGTTTGTCATTTGCGCCTATTGGGGCCATAAAGGTGGCCACGAACAAATTCGAAGCTTTGTAAGACACGCTAATCCCGCCAATAATATTCACAAAAAAAGAAAAGAATGAAAACGTCTATACTAAATATTATTGACTATATATTACGTTTATAACTCTAACAAAACTCACACTAGCGTAATTCTTCGTGCAACCGCCGATAATTCGCACAAAGTTACTCAACACATGATATCTTGTGGCCCGGGGGATCCGCGCAACTTTGACAATTAATAGCTGAAACCGCACGTTTTGACTGGAAATTAGTTCTGCCGATTGCAAATTCAGTGACTATGTAGCACAGTAAACTACAATATGTCTTATTAGTTTCCCGCCCAGGTTTAGAACGTGATTATTTACAGTTAGATACTTAAAAATAGCTTAATGAATTACTTATTAATAAAATATCAACCATTGATGTTACGGGGGTAAAAGAGGGTGAGAAGCCGCGTGGGATGTCTATAAGAATAAAGTTCTAAATCCGTCAAATCCGTGATAAGGAGTTTACTTCTAATTGTAAGAAATACCAAAAATAAAGACAGTTTCAAATAACGGCGACGTTATTTTAGTATTACCTAATGTCTAACCTAACCTAATTTCTACCAGAAGCGGCGTCAAAGAACATTAGCCACTCATCATTAAAAACATTCAGATTTTTCCAGAAGGATACAGTACAGCAAACTCCAGTCCCTAAGCTGTTCGCATTAATACAAAGTTGGGATCACGAATGGAGCCACGTATGTAAGTAAATCAGTCGAGAAGCTGGCACGTACTCGCAATCTGCAGTTTTTGATTTATGAAAGAGAGGTTACGCTGTGCCACTTCAGTAATGGTTCCTATTTTACGTCTAGTTTAAGTTAATGCGTCGTACGTTGCGCTTTTGTGTGACTTCGACACGTTTAAGGACTGATGATAGATGTCGACCACGTACATTATTCTGGTCCATATAGTATTTTGTTTCTTCCTTCATACTACGTATGAGCGATTAAAAAAGTAGTATTTAATGTCAAATGATTCGGAGGTGAATGGACGCAAGACTGGTATGCACCAGGTTGAGCCTCAGTGATAGGAGCAGGGTTGGTAGTTCTATCATTGGTCCCATTAGTGGTTGGGTTCGTCTTTACAACTTTTTGGTAAAACATATATTCTTTTACAAATATTTAATAATGTTAATAGTCGTGTTGAACACCTATTAATTAACTTATCCAAAACTAATTAAGCTTTCTTGCTGCTTCTATACTATATCTATTCTGTGATACAAATGAAATATTAACACATTTCAGCTTCATTCTCCGAAGATGATCATGCCGCTCGGAACTTGCAAAACAATTAAAATCCCGACGGACCCGACCCTTAATGGACGTAAATTACTATAGCTATTGATTTACATCCGCTTACTCAATCAAAACAGGACAGGAAATTTTAATGAAAGGCTTCGAACTATATAGCGAACTTATGAGAAATTACTTCAAATGAAAATGAAAACAAGAAATTAAAAAAAAGATTTTTCGGTAATATGGAAATACTTGCAGCTAAAAAAGATGAAAGTTAAATTAAAAATGCTATCACGTGATAGACAAATATCGTAGAATATCGCTTGCGAAAGTTAGAACTTAAGTACATTTAAGTTCACCCAAGCATACCCATAGCTTCAATAATACCATTCAATACAAATAATTCGTCCTACTACCGAGATTAGTTATAACATCTTTTATATTAATATAATAGCTAAGAACAAGTTCTGGCAAGAGCACCATATAACTGGTAATTCCCCGAAAGGTGTAAATATTCATCCCCGCGCAAGCCTTTCAAAAGTCTGGAGTGTTAATACGACACATTGTCCCAAATGTTTTCATTTGGGACAATGGGTCTATTTTTGCTGTAATTCTAACAGTCAAATAAATGAACACAAACTATATATTCGTTTTTGTGAGGGCAACTTCGTGACATAAATTCATAATGCGCTTCACATGAAGCCAAGCGTATATTGAATGTACTTGTAGCGGTTTCGGTGCGGTTCGGTTACTCAACACAGGCAATGACAAAGTAACTACATAACTGTATTTACTTTAGGAATTGTTAAAAGCAGTTGCTTTGAAAACTTGATCACCCGTTTTGCTACTTGAGTTAAGCAATCAAACTCAAAAAAAAATTAAAATATGGTCGTATTACTAACATTGATAATATTAGTCATGTTAATTGTATTGTTCCTGACTGTAAATCTTTTAATATCGGATGCTTTTGGCAAAAACAATTAGTACAGTCCCTTATTCAGCAAAAACTGATAGAAACAATACCTATTAGCAACAACTGCAAACTATTAATTGAATTACAGGTAGAACTTTTTGTAGTACAAACTTTGGTGTGGGAAGCATTTGTGTGGGATTAATTATTGTTTGTTTTAAATTACATATTGATTCAGGTTCATCATTTCAACCCTTGTATACATCTTGTTTCATTTTAGGAGTAAAATTGTTCATGTCATTGTGAGGTAATAAAGCATACATACAATTTGAATAGCAACCCATGATTGCTTTGGGCAGTCGGGTAAAATACATATGACTTTTTCATGGATTCACTATTCAAAATCTATTCTTAAGTAAAAAGAGACGCAGCTTCAGGCATGTGTGTCGTAAATAATGACTATGATCAAAATACAGAGTAACTTCGATATCTAGCTGCCGTGAAAACTACTTCATTATAATACGAAACTCACCTCGTTAGTAACAATAGACAAAGCAGCAGTTTGTTCAAATTAAAATCATATCTAAATGCATTGAAATAACTCGAATACTAGATGCGGTTATAAATGAAATTTGGAGCACATCCGATGTCCAGGTGCTCATTATTTTCGAATAAGGCAATAACATTGGGAATATCGCTGGGAAACTTGCCAAATTTTAACAGCTCCCTCGCTAACACTTCTCGATTATTTGCTGGGAGTGGGTCTGTTTGCTTTTTAAATAGACATTGATAGTCCAAAGTTTTGAACAACTTCCAACTATGCATATACTTTATGCTCATATCAATAGAGAAAGATTATTTTTACTGACTGATTCGTTGTCTAAACTTCCTATTCCTTTAATATTATGATGAAATAGAGATTTTAAAAGTAATGAAGATGGGTCAAAAGCCCCGTAGTCTATATATTCATGGTAGTCATTTAAATAGAAACTCTGATTAGAGTAAGAACTCTGCGAATTTGCCGCACAACATTCAACAAACAAATAAATTCGGAAACATGTCGTGTATACTAAATAAAATGAAGCTAACACTGTTCCAAACATCTGGTACTCAGAAACCGGAAATACAGATAGTTACTATTCTTATAGAACAGAATTCTGAATTGGCGAAGTGAATAGACTGCTTTCAAGTTGAAACGGTAAGAGCGCATCATAACTCAGGTCTTAACACAAACAAAATGGAGGCAAAGGAAACTGTATTAAAACTTAGTCCAAAAACTTGCAGCTAGATTCTAGTGAAGACTGAAATGTGAAATGCTTTGGCGTATTTAGATGAACCTTAGGCCGTAGCCAGTGTTTACGTTGGAAGGCGAAGCGCAAGCGGATTATGAATAACGTTTTAGGGTTTAAAATAGCGGACACATATAAAGCATTTACAAAGATGCAATCTTTGATCTCACTCAATCCCTTAAGTTTGCTAGACCTCAGCGCTTATATATACATTTGGATATTTGTTCTAACTCTATTACCATTTATTTCCTTATAAATTCTCTAAGGATTGTTTAAAATTTTGACTAAAGATTTTAAATTATTATTTAGAATATTGACCAAATCACCGCTAATACTATTTCTCTTTTCTAAACGTAAAAGGATTTAATGAGTTTAATATTACTTTTGAAGCGATTTAATCTGATGTCTACTGCAATTTTTTTTTAATTTTGCTTAATAGAGCCATGGATGACAAAGCCTCTAGGAATTCAATTTCACTATGAAAGGGTTCTATAATCCGCTTCAGCTTTATCACTGTAACCACAGCAATAGGGTTGGTTAAGTTGAAAATTCTCTATTGAGGCTAATGAGCGAAAGTTCGCAACATTGTTCCCGAATGTAAGTGGGATATGTACTGTGGTACCTGTGCATTCTGTTGGCTCAGTTAAGCATTTTAGAGCTGAGAGGCAGCAACAGTTGCTCGTTGCAAATATACAGGAAAATTTAATTATATTCAAGGATAATATAGTTGAAATAAAAAAAACGTGAAAATAAATACAGCCAATTCAATATAAACATATGTTATTCACTCTAAACTACGTGTATGTGGTTCAAAAATCCTATACACTGTAAACAAATAGCTATAGAATCTCTACTTTTGGAAATACAACTTTCTAACTGAAACAGTAATCGATTGGAAAAATATTAACTTCTGGGGAAACAGGCCAAAATTTGTACAATCTGTTACCTAAACTTTTAGAAGTCAATTTACAGGTTAGTCATTTATCAGTATAGTTCGATGTAAACATTACTGAATTCATCGTAATAATAATATCTTCAAGAGTGAGAAAATGATCTTCCTTTATCCTTTCCTTTCGTGACGTTACCTACTTTCTAGCTACTGTCCTTGAGTTAATCACAGAACCCACATTAAACACAGACGGTTTAGTTGAACCAAGAGTATCCTTTCCAAAGCAAATTCTCTGCAGACTATCGGCGTACGTATTTGATTGCAGTAGATCTACTTTTATGTGGTCAAGTATGTCTGTGTTTTCAAATTATCTAAAACAAGGTATAGATCATAAATATTATTTATCAGCGAAAGAAAAATTTTCTCTTGTAACTGGTTAGGTAAATTTAGTAACCAAAGTGAACGAAGGGCTTTGAAGAAAATTAGAAATTATATAAGACCACCTATTGATAACTCTTGTTTGTAATATGTGCTACATTGTATTTTTTCTGGTGCATTAAAGAATAATTTTACATAAAGTGCGTGATTGTAACAAACTCTTTTAACTATAACTATAGAAATAATCTTATAGAGAAGAAGAGAAAATCCTAAGATTTTTACCATTCATTTTAACCTGCCCTTGAGTATTGGTGGAATCTGCTACAAATCAAGTCACGTCGGAGAGATGTTCATGGAATTTGGAACCTTTGTTTATTTATTTGTCACCTTTCACAGGAACATAGAAAGACTAGTCTAGTCTCAAGCTGGAAACTACATGTCTATTGTTTGTCAAATATTCATACAAAAATTGCGGCTATGACAAGAATCCCAATTATTTATTTGCATACATCAACACTCGCATCAAACACCGCCCGTAACATCCGTGCTCTAATTAAATTCTCCTCGAGTTTAACCAGTGACAAGTCGACGCTAAGCTGAAATCGCAATTTCTTTTAAAACTTCACAACTTATGTTTTAATTTAATTATGAAGTTATAATTCTCACCCCCCGGTTACTCGCGCGAAAATTGGTAAAGTTTATTATTTATTGTCGAGATCTGTTGCGGGTTGCGTTGACAAAAGCGATGTGGCTATTAAAGTATAAGAATAAACATTAACATAATTAAAATTTAACTTTGATTAAGGAAAGTTCACGTCGACATATCCATTCGATTGTGTAAATATGGTTTATTAATTTACTAGCGACCCGCCCCGGCTTCGCATGGGCATAAAAACCTTCCTCTTGAATCACACGCGTAGCTTTAAAGATTTAAGCTTACAAAGGGACATAGGGACAGAGAAAGCGACATTGTTTTATACTATGTAGTGATGTTATCCCAAACCAAATTCTTTGCACAGCTTCATTAACGCCAGAATTCAGGTTTTATAAATGAATAACCCTTCAAAAATAATACAAAAAATATACATTACTCTCACAATGTAAAACAAATCGTAGAAATCTAAAAAGACCCGTAAAATATGTATCTACTGCGGCATTAATTGTTGAAATTAGTCGAACAAGCCGTCAAACAAAGCTATTGTACCAACGAACAGCAAAGCAAATATAGAGAGAACAAAATCAACACTTCGTAGATCTTAAACAGATCGTGGATGAATGAATGGATAGTAAGCTCGCTTTGCAAGAATTTGTAAGAATAACTTCCTCCTAACTTTATAAAACGCAGGTTGTTATATTCTAGGATACGGGTATTGCAAAAATAATTTATCAAATTAAAGACGTTCATATAAACTAACAGAAACACCAGTCAGCTGCATAAATTGCCTTGTGAGTTTTAGCCTTTCATTTGTTGTATAAATTATCCGACAAGAAGCAACTAAAATAAATAAAAATACAAGAATGAAGATTAACTACTCACACATCGATCACGTTACTTAAGTGTTCCTTTCCAACTATTTGACGTTGCGTGTGTACATACAAATACATGAGTTTTACTTTTACACATTATTTATTTTGTGCCCACGGACAATCTAAACGAATTATAATTCCGTCTATTTCGCTAATCATTCGCTAAATACAGGAACCAAAGAAGAAACTTACGAGGCCCTGGAAGGATTTCATTAATCCAATTTCGGAGTTCGTTATAATAGGTTTAATTATTCACGATTGAGAAAGCTTTTAGAGTTATGGAAAGTTTGCATGGGCCGGTAATGAAAACGTTGTGTAAAGCTGCGTATCGACCTAATATATTCGTATTTATTTTACATTTTAGTTAGTAATTTAAAATTTTAGGTATTGGGTAAAGTTGGTAGAGTGCACTCCATAGCTATTTCGACTTGACAAAAAGGAGAATATAACATCAAGAGGGTAAGCTACATTCATACACAAGCACAAACTCTAAATCGCAAAGCAGAATTAAGTTTTAATAGATTCTGATATGCTTTTGACATAGTTTTACTTTAAACTCAAGTTTGGCATACACATTGCTTGATGGCAGACATAACTGTAACATTATAACATACCAGCTGTAGTCCGCGACTTCGTGCGCGTGGGCTTCGCTCCCGTTCCCGTGGGAATTTCTGTTTACTTTGCTTGACAACTACAGATAATCCTAACTATCCTAACTTATATTATAAATGCGAAAGTGAGTTTTTTGGATTGTTTGTTACGCTTTTACGCTCTATCTACTGCACCAATCTTCCTGAAATTTCGCAGTATTAAAGATATAGATAGAAAGAAGTATTGAGAAGGACATAGGATACCTTTCATCACGAAAAAAAAAACTCATGCCGCGGGAAATTCACGCGGGCGAAAGCTAGTTAGAATATAAGACGATAGTGCGGCTTAAAAAATTGAAAAATATAAACTTTAATTTTTTTTATTTTTAAACATGTAGTATTAATGTTGTGATACCTCCACAGATTTTAAAGGGATAGCTTAAGCTATTACAGCGAATGATCTTGATGAATACGCATCTTAACTTTTCAGGGTCCAGCCCTAACCGGACCTTTGAGTTGCTCATAGGAGCTCGTTACATAAATTGGGGTCGAACAAAGTATCCATAATGATGTTACTCAATACTGTACCAAGAATTGTCTCGTTAAAGCGAGTTGAGAAAGTATCAGTTGAATATTTAAAACGTCGATGTTGAAATTAGCTGAATATGGAGCTTTTGTGAAGTTCAAATTTGATTATGGTCTATGCTTGTATTGGAGCATTGGGTAATAATGAAAACGATAGATCAAGAAAATTCTACAGTAATAGGAAGCTCCTAGTTGAAAAAATAAATATAACGAAATTAACCCGTTGGCTCGCTGGAATCCAGACACAATAGAAAAACAATTGTTATGTGACACATGTGTGCGCATCCTGAGCGGACGGGTTAATGTAAGATGCAGATAGCAGATATGAATGTTATATTTTTTTCGTCCGAATGTATTTCCCGGGTGCATCTTCTGTTAACGCTTCAGAGCCCAAGGTACGATTATTTAGCGGTACATACTGGTTATTACAATGAAATGTGAATGTTTAAGTAGTAACATTATATAAGTATAAAAGAAATTTATTATATAGTTTAAATAGTTGATACCTGTGAGTTTCAACAGTGGATTTGTTTTCTGCTGATTAGTAAAGATAGTATTTGGTTTTTTTTTTTGTAATACTTGTCAAAGACATATCCAATGACCACGTGACATTTGATTCTTTGTTGAAACAAGACCATAATATAAAGTGTAAGTAAGTTGTCACATTATTGACTCAATTTCCTAATGCATCGTCCGCGACATATGTGCTGAAGGACTACTGGTTTACGATCGAAGCGGGACACTGCAGATGGGCCTTTACAAAGATGTCGAAAGAAAACTAGAAACGGCTCAAACATGTGCATAATACTCGTTTGACATAAGTTGTGAGTGAGATGAGTAAAATCAACATTTATCACGACATTTATCACCAAAAACATAACACAAAAAAGAGTACTTAAAAAACTGATTTTTATCAAAACGTTCTTTATTTAACACATGTCTGTAAATAAATCCTAAATTTCGAATTCTGATAAAAATTTGCTTTTGTCTCTTGTTAGTATTGCCGTTAAATGCTCATCACCAGAAATACAATTTTTACACTTATTCCGTTTCAATTATTGTCTAGGATAACGTATGATGATCTGTTATAAAAACCCAATATTATATTAGTTTAACACGTCTAGTAGTCATAACTCGTTGCTCCCAAACATATGTCCAGAAGAAAATTGGATTACGTTGGAATAACACAACCTATAAATTAGAAAGAGATGGCTGTTGGAGATAGAAAGTTGGGATGTCTGTTAGAGAACACCTGTGTTTATTTCTGTTTGTTCAATTTTATTAGTAGATCTAGAGAAAAGGAAGGTTAAAAGTTAGGAACATAATTATTTGATTGTTTTAAAAATAACTGCAGAAAGGTAATGATTCATTGTGTACTCTCATTTTAGTTTTTTGTTATGCAAAAATCATTTTTATTTACAATAAGTACTTCATAATATGTACCTATAAAAGTTCTAGAGATAGCCAAACTTACTTAATGTTAGAAGCTTAAATCAACCTTTGGGTCGAGCAAAGATCGTAATATGTTTAACATATTTTTTGAACTTATTACTGTGAGTTCATATCAAGTAAATTTCCCTTTTTTTATTAATTTATAGCAGAAATAGGAATGCCTATACTGTGTGAGTTTTAATTGTCAATCTATAACATGCAATCACAATACAATCTAACGGGCGGACAGAAGAGGAGCCACGAGCATCAGCTACTAAAAACAAAATTTAATATTAGAAATAGTTCCATGCGGATATAGGCATTACGCGTACAAAGCCAGGGACAAAATTTACTATGCTTTAAAACAAAAAACAATCAATATTAAGTACAATTCCCATTTACATTTAAAATAATGCTTCGGCGTGGGTTCAAAGAACTGGCCTTATCACTTTATTAAAATGTTTACTAAGAGTTAATTTCCTTTCATTTCTTTTCGGTACTCCTTTACCGAGTATTTTTTTAAAGAAAACGTACTCAAAGTGCAAAAGTGGCCCTTGGGTCATTTCCGGGATTACAAGTTTGATTCTTGCGACCTTTGAGAATATTAAACGATTTTTAGAACTGCTGTTGGTAGGCTCAAAAGGCGAGATTTGAATGCCAGATACCGCCATGTGAAAATTGGAGCTTCCAATTTTTTGAATGGCGATATCTAAATTCCAGACTTTCAATATGGTAAATGACAATGATGACAGTGGCATGCAACGTAATAAAGAAAAAATGTTTGACAATGCTTGTTTTGCCGAAGACAAGCTCCAAAATATAGGATACTTTTTATCTCTCATTAAAGATGGTAGACAAGGGACATTTATCAGGAGCGTGATGCAAACTCAAGACTTTAGGTGGAATGTCTTCCACCGTAATTAATGGCCTCCTCATCTTTCAAAGCGAGTGTTGTTTAGCGGGAGAATGGTCTTAGATTCTGTACTAGGATAATATAATATCACGGTGAATATTAATTCAGTTTGGAAAAGCGTTGGTTTAAGTAAATCGGAATCATATTTTAGCAGAATTAGCAAAGATCACTACAAGAACCGATAAGCAGGACGTAAATTAATTCAGTGGTAATATCAATCAGATAAGAGATGAGTGACAAAGATAAAATGGCTACACTAAAAATCCAAGGTGTGAAAGCAAAACGAGATCGCTAAAAAACGAAGAGAACGCCCAACACTCAAAATTTCATAGCAGATAAAAATAAAACGATATCCGTAAACGTTTTAAAACCACATTGGAAGTAAATAGCTAAACAGTTCTAGCAAAAAATAACATGAAACAGTCCCGAAACTAGACTGCGGAGTTGGCAAGCCCTGCGACCCAATAATTGATATTTGCCATTTGAATTCAAGCCGAGTTCGGCCGCGGCGGGCGGAGTCGTTAAGGACAGCTCACAAAGACCAATTCAATCGACTCACTGTGTATCTTATGGCTCTGACGTGTGGGTAAACTGTGGAAACGGTTGGATTCTCCGATTGTAGTTTCAGTGTGTACTGGACCTTATGGAGTGGCCTCCTAGGAATATTCGCGCGTTCAGTAAATTAAATTTTGGCTTTACCAAACTTCCGCGAATTTACTGACAATATTAAAAAAGAGTTAAAAAACAATGCTACAAAATATATTCCCATTTCACTAGCATAACAATTTCAATAAAATGGCCGCTATAAAAATGTTTAGCCAAAACAAACCTGGATGATCATTTTGGACGAGTTGACACGAAAAAATGTTCACACTAATTGTCACAAACAAAAAGCATTGTACCTACAATTATTATATTTTCGAAGCGGCTTAAATCGATCAAAAATAATGTTATTGGGGAGTTTTTGATCCATTTTTTTAAATACAGGCACGCATTCGACATTCTAGATACGAGTAAGATAAAAAAATATAAAAACAATGGGACAAACTTAATATTTTTTTTAACGATTCAGAACCATCAAAAAATCATTCTTAATAATTGATTATTAAAAAAATTTCGATAGTAGCTGTTACCTGCAAATTCACTCGCGTTACGTTAGGTAGGTTACTTTTTAACTTTCATATTAGAGTATACTTACATATTTCGAAGAACCAATTTATGTTATTACAACAACAGTATTAATAATATTATATATCGTATCACAATATCCCATGGAGCTGAAATCTATATATGAATAAAAGAATGTATATTATAACTCAAGAACGGCTAAACTGATTAGGGGGGGATCCGGGAGAAGAACATAATATGGTATCCCATTCATCCCGGGAAAAGGCACTGTGCCCGAGGGAAGTTTACCGGGGCGAAGCCGCGGGCAAAAGCTATATTTTTGTATAAGTATGTTAATTAACTAGAAGCCGATTCGACCAAATAACTATGTTAGTACTCGTAGGTCGTAAAAAAAACATACTAATATTATAAATGCAAATTTCTATTTCACGGCTAATGTCACTGGACCTATTTTGATAAAAGTAAAGGACCAGGAATCAAACATAGGCCACTTTTGGGCGCGATCCGAGTCCCACGCAGATAGAGCTGCGTGCAACAGCAACAACATTTATAGATGTTAATATGGACACAAAAGTATGAGCTCATATATAAAAATCGTGATCGTTACCCATTAAATTCATTGTATGTATAAAAACCCGCGCCATCTGACGGGTCAATAAGGCAGTTATTATTCCGCGCACTATTGAGGCCGTTCGGTTGAATTTTATACGACCACAGAGCTTTTTGTATCAATAATCAACGAGTTTCGCTCTAGAGATGGTATTTTCAGCGATATTCAAAGTTATCTTTACATTTTAGAAGTGTTTGTATCAAACGTTTGCCGACAAATTATTGGATTAATGAACTTTAACATCTTCTGTTAGCATTGAACTGAAATAATATAAATTAGATAGTAGTTACACTCTGAATTGATCTTTGTATTTGCTTATTTGCATAAAAACATTAATTTTCGTGCAGGTGTTAAGTCTCTGTACGAAAATGAAGAGGGGACATCACACACGATCTGGCAAAATATTTTCTCATTATTTTTCCAAAACGGGCTAGTTGACTTGTATTTTGTTTTTGTCTTTGTTTTTGTTTAAAAATAATTATTTCCAATTTGTTTAGATTGAAACATTTTTTTCCATATATTTTTGAGCCATCTTAGGCAGCAAAACTTAATTTGAAAAGTTCACTTTTAAAACCTTATCGAAAACGCCGTCGACGTAATTATTCTGTAAGGTCCTATTTTTGAAACCTAATTCTCGTCAAGAAGCGCGAGTTTTGTCGAATGAAAATCATTCGAATTACTGACTTTGAACAAATGACAGAAGTCAAGAATAGGCCTGAACGACAGTTTACCACAATAGTTGCGTCACGTCATGGCACATGATGGCCGGCCCGCGTTTTACAGATCCGAATGTTAAGTAAATTTGAAATTGAAATTATAATGCCATCTTGTATGTTTTTTTTTTTTTTGCGGAGATCGATATATTTCGGTTTCGTGGGTCAAATACTGTAAGAAATAAACATTTGTTGCATCAAAATTGATACGAGTCAAGTAGCCTTTGGACAAGGCTGAATCGGCTTTATACGAAAATGAAAAACAGACATCACACATGACCTAGCGGAATATCTTCTCATTGTAACATCATCATTTTTCCAAAACGTAATTCATTAGAAGTTACAATATTCATGAAAATTATAGGTATTTATTTTATACCGACGAATAGCTGATAAAATCAGTAAACTCACCATGACTGCAGCTTTTGTCGGCAACCTTTCATTAAAAAATCATGCTCCGCGACCTTTGTCGTTAACTACAGGCATTTCCGCCTTTAAATTGAGCTTTCAAAGCGTCTACTGGTTTTGTCTACTAAGCCACTTCTAAGGTATTTAAAGTACATTGAAAATATTTAAATTTGTAGTATTTAATATTTTATGTTAAACTTCATAAAAAGCGGTTAAGGTGATACCTCGGTGAACACGCGCCACCGTCATTTAAAAATCATTACTCACTGAAAACACAAGTTATCAAAAATCCCTCTGCTGTAATTATGGTTCTGGATCTGAAGTTAATTTTAATCAATTTGCAATTTGTAACTATATGGAACTATAATTTAATATGTTTAAAATTAACTTCAGATCCAGAACCATAATTACAACAGAGGGATTTTTGATAACTTGTGTTTACAGTGAGTAATGATTTTTAAACGACGGTGGCGCTAGTGTTCACCGAGGTATCACCTTAAGGGTAAAGGTAAAGAAAGATAGTAAGAATAACACGCACTTAAAATAAAAATAAAAAATATAGATTAAGATTTTATTGTTCAACTGTGTAAAGAACGCTAAACATATCGTTAGGTAAATACTCATGTGAAAATTTCAAATATTAAATTGTAAAACCTCATACACACCGTAACGCATTACATTTACACATAACAGTAAACATTAGGCAGCTCTCGAAAGTTCCCCCAGGCCTAAGTCCAGTTGGAGCAGACCTTTAAGGGTTTAGTTAAAACATTTTGCACTTACTTAACGAGACTCAGTTGACGTTAGTTGGTGTAACTAGAACAATTGTGAATAACTTTGTAACTTTGATAATAAATATATTGAGTTTTTTTTTATCTTGAAAATTCTTTTCAACGGAATTACGAATATGAATACGAATTGAAATGACTGAAATATTGCAAAAATAGAAAAGTACACAAAATTGATAATGATCAAAAACATAATTAAGGCAGGTTATTTAAAAATAAATACACGTTAAACTATTATTTATTTTATTTTTTATTATTATTTATCTCGACCTGAGAAGGTTCGAGAGCAAGTGGCTGGATGTGGCGAAACAGAGAGAGGTTTGGAAGGAGATGGGGGAGACCTTTGCCCTGCAGTGGGACAATAAAGGTTACTTAAAAAAAAACTATTATTTGTGGACCACTTGATGACGGAACATTTGGTAACCAATCCAGGATACAGCCACCTCCTATTACACGCACAAGTACATGAAATAAAGAATAACAGGTATGTACAACAAATATTACCGTGAAATTCCTAGTGAATAATTAAAAAAATACTGAAAACTAATGTTTTATTAAATTTTTAAGTAAAATTTTTTTAGGCTAGTGGTAATAGACATTTTTGAAACGAAAAAAAATACCATTGAACTTGCGACACCATTATTGTTCAAAGTTTTCAATTCCGTCGGCACTTCGGTGCCACTGTTTTTTATTTATTTATTACAACAATGAATATAGCAAATAAATACTGGAGACTATCCAACACCATCCATTAATCAAAACAATAACAAAAAAGCATCGGAAGTCAACATTAAAGTGGAAACCTAGTGGAAACAAGGAATTCGATTCGGAAACGTAACAAAGCACCCTATTCGTAACAATTAACCAGCATTCACACTAACGCGATGCGGTTAAGATACACGTAATTAGCATATTTACTCAACTCTTTCCTGTCCAAAGCAAGTACAAAGGATGTAATATTCATAAGGGAGTCGTGGTATGCAACGCTGTGTAGGGTTAATCTGTTCTTTGCTTATTCGCTTTGATGTCAGTGGTAACAATGATTAAGCGCTTTTTTTGTTGTTATAACGATTAAGCAGCGGAATTAAAATTAATTCCGTTTTATTTATGTTCTAAACAGGATATGTTATAAATCATAGTAGTTTAAGAAATTAGAGCTAACATTGTTAACTATGGTTGTTCTAGTAGTATTAATAAATACCCAGATAAAATACAGTTTACTTAAAAACACTTAATGCGACGTTTTTAGTAAGAAACGATATGATATTATAACTTTTTAACTAAAACACTGCATATTATCATGTAGACCCAAATTCGAAATCATAATTTTTCTGTATTTCCTAAGACATTGAAATATTCGACTCAACTGATTCCAATTCTAACCAAATTAGAAGACGCGAGATTCATAAATTGGTCAAACGAATGTTTTGTCAATCCGAACCTATGGTTAATCCATGTTGAATAATATCGGTGTACATCACTCGTCACAGCCAGGCGTTATCGCGCGACAGCCGCACCGCGCGATTTACTGCCGGCCAACGGTTCAAAATCACATTATTTTGAATTTCGAACATGGAGTTTTTCTATTTTTAACAGCCAGTTATGATTTATATTGTTGTAAAAATTTAATGTTGTTTTGAATTTAGAATGAGGATATTTTTTGTTTTCTTTTAATTTATATCGGCCCGTTGATCTCTAGATTAGAGAGGGGAGTGTTTTTATGCGTTTTGTATTTTAATTTTTATCGCTGTTATTTTATACCCGACGTGCCTTTTCGTTGCATATTTTGTATAATATTGATTTAATTTTTCCAGATAAATAACAAATAATGTATCCTATCTTTTTATTATTTTGTATAAGTACCTGTTTACCTGCAGGGACACAGAGAGGTTATTGATTTTTTCTTGCAAAGACATCACTAAGAATACATATTTTAAGCGTAGCAAAATCGAACAATCTGGAGAAATTGAAGCACAGACACACTCGGGGCTTAGCGCCTTGATGATAAATCAAAAATAAACTTAATATTTTAGTTGCACTAGAAAGCCTTAACGAATACAGGTTAGCGCTGAAAAATATCAGCAATAAAGCACCCGAGCTACAGGCGTACCTAAACACTATTTCATGCGAAATGTTTTTCGGAATTCCCCGCAGCGGAACTAATTTGCAATACAATGCGGCATTACCCCGTAGTTCCACTGAAGCGCTCGCTTAATACGCGTCGATCTACAGCGTTTAATTTAACTTTGCGCTCTTAGACAGGACAACTTGGTCGTGGAACGTCTTGCATTAATTTATTACAGGACCACTGTTACGGGGGATAAACATGATTCTGTGACGAAACTTAGCTATTGTTCCGCAAGAGTGCGGTACCGCAATGTGGAATCATATATTTATGTAGTTTTAGTCATACAATGTTAAGTAATTTCACAGACTAGCTGATCTCCGCGGTTTCACTCGCCCTTGGTGTGTTTAGCCTATAACCTTTCCCAAGAATCAAGCTATCTATGCAGAAAGAATTTTTAAATCCGACCTGTAGATCCCAAGTTATAAGCGTTCAAACAAACAAACTCATCAGCTTTATAATCTTATATATATAAAAGAAAGTCGTGTTAGTTACTTCACTTATAACTCAAGAACGGCTGAACCGATTTAGCTGAAAATTGTCAGGGAGGTAGTTTAGAGCCAGGAGAAGGACATAGGGTACCTTTCATCCCGGGAAAACCATGCGGGCGAAGCCGCGGGCAAAAGCTAGTATTAGTATAGATGTAAGTAAATACACATAAGTAGCAATTGGTTTTAAACATCTAGAATACTTACAGATTATTTAGGAATTTCTGCTTAATTTATATAATATATTAAACATTTTGTTACAACTCACTGAAAACGTAAGGTACTAAAAAAATATTTATTAAAAAAAAATTAAACTTTAAGTTTAAGTATTTAAATATACTAATATTATAAACAGATTTTATTTTGTTTGTTTACATAGAATAGGCTTTTTGACTGATTTACAAAATTCTTTCGCCGTTGGATAGCCACAATATCCCCGAGTGACATAGGCTATGTGTGAACCACGGGCGAAGCCGGGTTGGCCTGCCAGTATGTTATAACTATAATCAAACTTTATGTATGCTATTATTATCAACTTCTTAAAACTAAATAATAAAAAACAAAACTAAAACACACCTTAAATATTTATCTTACAAACGAAATTCACATCACAATGAAAACGTTACCCATTTTCCTTCGGTGGTTAATGCGATTATCACGTCCACACAAACACAGACGTGCCTGGGAGTTTCCTTTAAATATTGACTCGGATGTAACACAACAGCGGGGGAATAAATATTATTGTTATTTTTAACAGATATATAGCTATTTTAGTCCAGTTACAGTGATCATTTCGTTTTTACTTCGGCAAAGAGAAAATGTAACGTGATTCTAGTGTAGAATGCTTTGTAGTTGGACAGCTCTGTGTTAACTGGAATATAATATATATATAAAAGAAAAAGAAAGTCATGTTAGTTACACTATTTATAATTCAAGAACGGCTTAACTTAACTTAAGTGGGGGGGGGGGGGGGGGGTTTAGGTGCAGGAATGGCCTTTTTAATAAATAATTTATTTTACTCTGTTTTATACAAACATTAGACATACGATTTACTAATATATATGAGCCATTGATACTTAAATTCATTCATTAAAATCAATTTCTGCAACTGAGCATTTTCCACGTAAAGACTAATTAGAGGGGTTGTTTATTTTAAAATGTCTTGCTTTCAAACTAATTAATTAGTTAGAAACTCAGGTTGGTTTTAACGATGATCTAAGCAATATCCAAGTTTTGAGGGTTGCCAACTTTGTTATAATTCGATGGTAATACCTAGCATTAGATGTTCCTTTCTAAAGGAAGTTCTGGTTGCAAATTAATTATTACTGTCGTATACGTTGAAATGACTGCTATCTATGGGAACTGAAAAGTTTGTTTGTTTGAACGCTTTTAACTCTAAAAGTAACTGGTTGGATTTTAAGAAATAATTGAGCGTTAGGTTTTGGTGATGATTATATAAATATATATATATGTATATGTATATAATCTTTGTATTTGTCTTTTACCTTTTGAAAAAGGGAGACATTAGGAGTACCCGAAATCGGCGAGCGTGTATGAAGAGAGTGATGAGTGTGGAGGAGGCGATAGAGGTATGTAAGGATCGTAGCCAATGGAAATCTCTAGTCTCTGCCTACCCCTACGGGAGACAGGCGTGATGATATGTATGAATGTATGTATTTGTCTTTTACTCTTATTCGTTTCGACATTTAATATCACAAACGAAAAATGCCAACTCGTTAAATTTCAAAATATCCCACTCTACCTCTCACTCTCTCGCGGTATAATAAATGGTAGAAGATGGATGTAAATTAGTGGTAAGTTGGAAAAATTTTGAAGATCTATATTAAAAAGAGAAAACATTTGTATGTTTGTATTTTTGTTTTATGTCTCAAAAACTATTAGACCCATTTTAATAATTCTTATACAATGCATTATCCTTGAGTAACACAGGCTTATAGTATATGCACATCCGAGCCAGTGAATTCATAAAATACAGGTAGCATTTCATAAACAGAATCATTTATTTTAATAGTAAACAAAAACGCCAGTGAGTTAATTGCATTAAAAAATATAATTCACTTTCATATTGTAACCGCAGAAGTAGGAGCCAACCCCAATCCCTTCATCGTCATTACGAATGCACAAACACTTCCTGTTTATTCACATTATTACCTATATAACAGGGCTCATCAGCTCCCTACAGAAAATAGAACAAGAACAGAAGTTAATCTTTATAAAATTCGCTTGTAAGAAAATTATAGTAAATCTATTTTGTAGACTACATATCTTATATATATAAAAGAAAGTCGTGTTAGTTACTCCACTTATAACTCAAGAACGGCTGAACCGATTTAGCTGAAAATTGTCAGGGAGGTAGTTAAGAGCCAGGAGAAGGACATAGGGTACCTTTCATCCCGGGAAGTCCACGCGGGCGAAGCCGCGGGCAAAAGCTAGTATCTATATATATAAAAGAAAGTCGTGTTAGTTACTTCACTTATAACTCAAGAACGGCTGAACCGATTTAGCTGAAAATTGTCAGGGTATCATAGGATACTTTTTATCCCGGGGAGCCCACGCGAGCGAAGCCGCGGGCAAAAGCTAGTGTTTAGATAAAATTTAGGATGAATGGATTTTTATGACTACTGAATGCTTTTATAAAATAATAAGTCTCAAGCATATTAAACAATTTTACAGTATTTTTATTTTAATAAATTAAGAATCCCAACTAATAAATGCGAAAGTCAGTTTGTTTGTTACGCTTTCACAACCTATCGAAAACCAATCTTCCTGAAATTTCTCATACATATAGTTAGAAGTATTTAGAAGGACAACCATTCATTCAGGGAAAAGCACTGTTCCCGTGGAAATTTTCGCCGCGGGCAAAAGCTAAAAATTACTTTCTTTTAATTTGTTATCATTACATCTAATCCTGATCTGACTCTCAACTAGAAGTATTGTTTTACCTTTGTACTTATTATATTTTGTGCAAACACACGGCCTTAATCAGAATTTCTCGAAGCTCCTCCAAACTTTTTAAATTCTCATGAATTACTTATAGGCGACACGCAGACGCGGCACGCTCAACTTGTTGTGTTTTTTTAAACTTTTTTTATTTTTTCTCCATTAAAACCGGACAATTTAGCGACGCCCAATGAATAATTACGGAGTATTTCTTGCCTGTCACTGCGCTAATGAATATTAGAGGTCTGAAAAATTTCGCCAAGTACGATATATACTCGTGTTTTGAGACTTCGGAACATAATTTGCTGTGGAAAATGTTCTTTCATGCGTGGTTACATGATGAAGTCACATTTAGTTACAAATTCTCAGGTCTTACTTCGCGGAAGTCAAAGTAGTTTGGTGAAATTTGTTATTATTTTATATTTCAGTTGCACTGATGAAAAAAATACTTACTTATACACAAACAAACTTTCGTCAAACTATAGCACAAAAAATGACTACATATAACTCTTTGCAATATGCAACCAAACCTTTTGTCTTTTTTTTTTGTAAATCACTTTTGTTAAATCAATTTAACTTCATTAGCATCTTGTCAAACTTTGGTTATTTCTCAAATAGCCGAAGTCGTTAGGTAAATCATTTTTTTCAGTAGTTATTTATTTGTATTATTTTTATGTTTACTCTATGATTATTTACAAACTAACTACACAATATAAATAGAATTTGATGCAAATCGAATGTAATGTGTAATAATTAAAATAAAATATTATTTGTAATCTTACAAAAACTAAACGAGCTTGAGCTATAATAAAAAACAGTGGCACTTCACTATTACGTGTGTATTTTTGAGGTGTCGGTTATATGGGTTTTTCCCCGTCTCAAATGAATAACATTATACCCGCTAACAAAACAAAACCATATTTCCTAACCAAGAATTTTTCCATTCAACCCAAAAAATTAGCAGTTGCCAAAGAAATTTCGTTAATTACTAGCGTTTCCAAGATAAATAAGTCACTAAGCGAAAATTTGTCCATTCGTTGTTTTTGCCCGCCCAAGGAGTTGTTCTAGTTATTGGGTGATTTTTTCTCGGTCCTGAGTTATGTACGTCGTTTGTGTGCGTGAATACGGTTCAAATGAGATGCTTTGTACGCTGTTGTGGATTTTAGCGTTAAATGAATAGGCATAGAAACCGTGTTCAGCTGTTTGAAAGTAAATCCTTGTTGCGTCTTTGCGGTTGAGCCTGGTTTTACATTCATACGTTTTATTTACCCAAAACTTAATAGATGGGGGCTTAGCCAACGTCACAATTTCAAAACTTTACCGAAGTTCGACAAGAATAAAATGTATGAGATTGACATAAGATTGACCAAGTGATTTCCTAGCGACCCGCCCCGGCTTCGCATGGGCATAAAAACCTTCCTCTTGAATCACTCTATTTCAAAAAACCGTATCAAAATCCGATGCATAGTTTTAAAGATCCATACAAAGGGACAGAGAAAGCGACTTTGTTAACCGACTTCATTTTATAATATGTAGTGAAGTATTAATAGCGAAAGTGCATAAGACGTTAGTGATGGGCTTCTGAATGAGATGAGCTAACTAGTAACGTTACAAAATAGCTTGATGAAAATTCAACCTACAATTCTGTTGCTCACAGGGATTCGATAGAATAGAAGGCTGATGGATTAGCATCGACCATGGCCGGCCTTTGTAAAGCTGTATAATGAGCATCGACAAGCTAATAACGCTGTACAATAGCTAACTAGGAACGGTTATTAGTACTTGTACGTTTTACACGATAATACAAAATTGCTTTCGCCGATTTAGCGAGGCTTTGGAGTAAAATGCAATGCAGCAACCTGTTTAATAATATTTAAAAGGATTTGAGCATGTGTTAGGGCTTTTTGTATCACGTCAGTCAGGGGATGTGCAATATTTACATAATATAGTTTGACTGGCAGAGAATGCTTATAGCATTAAGTTTACCTATTGTAGCTCTTGGCTCAGTAAAGTATTAAATAAATGTACAACTGCTAGTTGTTAAAGGAACCACATCATAGGCCGAGAGGCCGTATCGAAGAACTTTGACATCAAGGTGTGTATAGTCGATTGACACCGATAGGAAACGATGATGACCATGATTCACTGTATGTAAATCATGGTCATCATCACCAGCCACCAGGGTAAAAAGGTCAAATTATTTAAACCTACAGAACAAGAAATATCGCCAATCGAACGAAGCAACCAGATAGTTGATGAAAGGCACAACTGGGTACAAAGGTCTATGTTCTTGTTCTAAAAATTAGCAAAGTACAACAAACTAAATGTAGTAAATTCATTTCATAAATTATTTGGTTTTGATTGATGGTATTCGCCTTTTCCAGTTCAACGAAATGCAAACATAATCCTTTGGCGGTCGATTGACTTCGGGGCAAGTAAGTAGGGGATGATAATTATACACCCATGACTGGAGGGATTAAATCAATAGACCAGTATGTTTGCGTAATTAAATCAATTTAATAATATATCTTTATTTATATTAGAATATCACTACATAGTATAAAACAGTCGCTTTCTCTGTCCCTATATCCCTTTGTATGCTTAAATTTTTAAAACTACGCAACGGATTTCGATGCGGTTTTTTAAAAAAATAGTGATTCAACAGAAATGCGAAGCCGGGTCGGGTCGCTACTTTTATATATGTTAGTATTTTTTTTTAGTTTGTAGCTTGTTTTGTTAATTGTCGACATATAATTATAAATATATTAAATTAATATTAATATTCCTAGGGATTGGCTTACGGTCTGTTGTAGTGTATTTTCGGTTGCATTTTTGAAGACACGGCTATGTTAGTACTTAAACAAGGATAAGAATAAATTAATACGATGTTACTTTTGCAGGTAAAGTGTAATCTACCTTTTTGAGCTCGTACCCAATGCTCTTATTCTTTTTAACCGACTTCAAAAAAAAGGAGGAGGTTCTCAATTCGTCGGTATGTTTTTTACAAATTATAGATATATTTTTTTTTTCTATTCTGCCAGCCTCGTTACATTTCTACGGGGATAAAAATAAAAATAATTTGATGTTACAAGTTGAAGCATAATTTATGGACAGAATATTATCTATATGAGGTCATACCCAATGCTTTTATTCTTTTTACAAATTTAAAATAAATATTTTTTTTCTATTCAGCCAGTCTCGTCACAGTACTTAGTATGATTAACTCTGTGACACAGCCAACATACTTGTTCACTGCTAAACACACACATAACCTCTCTTGCCTTCATATTCTTGGCATGTATTCGTTGGCATATTTGACTATTCTGAGACTGGACCATTTTAAATCTTTCCTTTTGTATTTTTTGAACAGGTACCACATATTAACAGGATGTCCCATAATCATGCGTAAGTAAATAAATCGTTATAACTATTGTTACAATTTCATGGATAGGAAATAAAAAAAAATCTTTAAGTATCTCTTTTATTTCTTGTTGATTGAAAATTGACATACCTACTGTAATAAGATCTTTGGCATTAGGTAAATGATCAGATTTCTTCAAAATGCGAAAGACACATATTTTACACTACACATACACTTTTTGATATTTTTCTCTCTACCTAATACTAAACTTGATTTCACACAATAGGTACTCTCAAATAACATAATTTAGCTGAACATTCAAGTAAGAGATTATACGGTCAATGAACCGTCTCAATGTACCTGCAATTGCAGTTCCGTGCACGCGACGAAATTCTCGAATATTCGAAAAATCCTCAACCGCCGGAACATCATTTGGGATTGGCTCAGCTCGCTTTAAAACCTTTCCTGCACTCAACTCCGCTTGCTATGGACGCGACTGTGCAAAACGTGAGGGCTATTGATGTCTAGAAGCGGCAAGTTGAAATATACCTAAGTGAGAAGGGCCACTGAGAAGCCATAAAAGGAATACCATATTTTGACCTGTATATCGAATATGTAAGTACTTATTTTGTTCGTTAGATTCACCTTTTTAGTGAGTGTCAATCACAACTCCAGTGATCTGTGGTGTCAATGTATGAATTAAGGCGGAGCAGATTCTTTTGAATACTTAATTTCACAGACATCTGTCTTCGAAGGGGCATTCCCTCCATATGATATATTTTTTGCGCTCCGAAGACACATATTAATTTTGTGATTACGAAACTGCAGCTTGATAAACTTCGAAGTGACTTAAACAGTTCCAATTTTAAAATATTTCGCAACGAAACGAAGTGTGGAATGTTCTATAATCAAACGTGACGAGAAATCTGCTAAATGCCCTTCTAGTCAACATACATCTGTGATTTCCACCCTGAATCCACGACATTAATGTAAAGAGCTCGAGAACGACCGTGGTCAGTCTGCGGCGGACTATTACCAAATGGCAAGTTACTTCAGAAATTCTCTGCTTTATAATATAACTACTTACTATGTATGATCACTGGCCGTGTCGAAAATTTTATAGGAAAAGGGCCCTCCTACATGGTGGTTGGATACATTTTCAAAGGTCGATTTACTTAGCCCTGGACAGGATCGCCTGAAGGCGTGTTGGATGGTCACATCCCTCAGACATAACGATACAACGAACAAACAAACAAAGAAAAAGTTGTTATAATGCAAAATGGCCTGTGTAATTTCCACGTCCTTTCCCAAAGTTTAAATAAATTTATGCCAAAATAGTAAATTTAATAAACAAATTCAATTCTATACATGACACGTAAAGGCTAGTTTTAATATTAATACGAAAACAATTATAATGAGAACGCAACAAAATTGCAGCGTATGTTTATTAACGAAAATTGTATAATTTTGCGAATTAAAGTTGAGTGTGTATTTCCATTCAAATACTTTATTTATTCATTCAATTTAATGTTTCCGTAATTGCTTTCAGGAGAGTATGTGATTGTTTTAATATTATTTTCTTAACAATCAATTAAAAACGACTGCAAAATATTATCGATATTTATAAAGTGAAGTGGTAAAGTATTATTACCAAATAATTACTTGAAGCGACATAAACATTAGTGATGGCTATCACAAGTTCGACTTTTTATTTCACTACCCATGATATCAAGCGTTTCAAATACTGTTGAAATCGGTTTATTGTAGGTTATTTAACTGCCTTATTACATTACATGCCCATCAAAAAAATATCCTAATAAAAAGTCAGTAATAAATAAAATTTGTCTAATCTCGATGTTGTAAACATTTTAAAAGCCAGCTCTAAATATTAGAAAGGCCATGTCATTATTTCTAACTAGAAACTCGTTCTCTGTCTCATTAGAATAATACGATCTTCAGTCAAGAGGATAAAAAGGAGCAAGTTAGAAAGGGACACTGTAGAATAGATAATAAAGTTCTTGATAGCACCATTTTTTTGCCGTCTAGTGAATAAATGTGAAAATATTATAAAGGCGATATTTTAGATGGTGGAATGGTCATTTTTTATAACGATACGCATAACGCTTAGGTGAATAATGAATTCGATGATCTCCTCAATGGTCTAGAAAGAAATGAGGTCGGAAGGTTGCAATATTAACGATTTATTGTGTGGGTTTTTACGAACCGATGGCTGGTGGGGCAGAAATGTTCTCGAATGGCCAACACGCACCGGAAAACGCAGTATCGGACACCCACCGACCATGGTCCAGTTCAGATGACCTGAAGAAGGTCGCAGGCAGGCGATGGATGCAGGCCGCTTCCAACCGGTCATTTTGGAAATCCTTGGAGGAGGCTTCTATCCAGCAGGGGTCAGTCAAACCAAAAATAAAATAAATATCCAAAATGCCTATCCCTTAATTCAAATTCACTTATCTACATAAATTAAATCTTAATTAAAACACTGAAACAGTGATTAAAACTGAAAGAGAGCGTAACTAGTAACTACAGGAAAACATGGAAAATAAATAAATAAATATATAGGGACAAATCACACAGATTGAGTTAGCCCCAAAGTAAGTTCGAGACTTGTGTTATGGGATACTAACTCAACGGTACTATATTTTATAACAAATACATATATAGATATACATCCAAGACCCAAGAAATATAAATAAAAAATAAAAAAATAACAAAAATATATCTCTAGTTACTGTTTATTTAAGTACTATTACTACAGGATATTTCTCCCAGTTCTCGCAGTAATTTGATATAACAGAAGCAATCTTCAATTGCGAGCAAATTTGATTTCATAAATTGTGGATAACTTTCATAAAACAAGCTCTGTGAACGGATAAATTTCATACTGTAATCGTATTTTTAATATATCTTGATATCGGAAAAAGTTATAAAATAGTAGCTATAGACGGTAACTTTTTCATATCTAACGGTTTAGAAAAACTTTCGATAAAAATTACATACATTAGATTTAAAAACGTCACATACAGTGGCACTTTAAGAAAAAAATTCTCCAACGCGTCCCTAGGCTACGGTGACCACTTCCTATCAAGTGGGCCATATGCCTGATTACCTACTAAATAGTAGAAAAATAAAATGTACCTAAGACTACTCATTAACACACTGTGTTAACTCAATGAAGCGACATACCCTTCTAATAAACTTTTTGACACGTTCCCCAAATGAGGTAGTGTTTCGAGCAAATGACTTTAGTGGAAAACATTCCATTAACCCTCTATTCATCCACTAAACCGCACCAAAAACTCATCGAGGCTTTATTGGCATCTGTGTCATTACAACATCAATTACGTAAACACTAATAAGACACGAATCTGAACGGATTACCCTTTGTATAGATTCACAACAAATCTCTCGATAATAAACGATACGTATTCGATCGCTCGCAAAGGCATCGATGTATCGAGACGTGAAATCTCTTGCGCGCGACGGCACGTTTCCCCCCATAAATACGTCTGAACTGGTTTACTGCTAGAGAACTCATTCCGTGAAATTCGAATTCGATATTCGAAATTTTAAGTAAAAATCTCGAGACATCGTATTGGGTTTCGAGTTTCGAACGCGCTAGTGTAACCCTTCATTAGTACGCCGGGTCTTTTTAGCCCAGTCCATTTGAAAGCACCGTTCTTGAGGCGGATCTAATTTGTTTCTTTTCAAGCACGGCCTCGTTTCGTTCGTAGCTGATTGCGCCGGGTTTATTTTTCGCTCATCTGACTGTATAACCGCTGTCTGCAATTTGTTTAGGTAAGGCATTCCGTCGGTTTGACGGTTTGTAGAAATACATTGTTCAGTTTTAGCAAGTCGGCCTTAATGAGGGCTGATCCGGGTATCTGGAGCACAAAAGGATCGAAAATAGATTGCTGTGCCTTGACTCAGGAATATGTTTATTAAACAAATGTTGGTATATCCAATATTATTAAAAACATATATTTGAAGCTTCTAATTTTATTAAAGCATAGTAAATATCGCATTTTTCTAGGTTGACAAGATTTATCAAGTACCATTAATATGAAAGAAGAAAAATGCAGTCCAAAACTATCCACATTCGTGTAAGAACTTCATTAAGGCAAATCTTTATTACTTATTCCGCGTGCATCCCACAGAGCCGTAAGTGCAACATTTGTTGGAAAATACGTCTAACGAGAAATCCTTATCGTGTAAATAGAAGAGAAATTCAGGAACCTCAGAGTTAGAATGCAAAGGATGATAATAATACACATTTGCAAGGTAAAGAAGTAAATTCAAAGGGTTAAAGTTCTAACCGCAAAATCTATAAAAGGTTTACAAACTCTAATGTAATGGATACTTATCTATATAAGTATTTATTATAAAATACTAGCTATTGTCAGCGGCATCGCCTCGGTGAACTTCCCTCGGGAATAGTGCTTTTTCCAGGGGTGAAAGGTACCCTATGTCCTTCTCCTGGTTCTAAGCTACGTCCTGGTAATATGATACTGTTGTGAAGTGTTGTAATTTGACCTTTTCTGTACTTTTTCTTTCTTTAACGTCAATTGTAAAAATATAGAAAAATAATAAACAATTATTAAATAAAAAAGAACCTGAATCCTTTTAACTAGCCATTCAGTTTATACTAGATATCGTTGACATTCTTCGTGCATTGTAACTAAAAAAAAAAAGGAACTAATTACTATAAGTACTAATTACTATATTTTGACGAAGCATGTTGCTGATATAATTTTCATTGTATATTAGAGATTTATAATAGATTCTAATAAAGTATATAATTATAAGTATAAAATTTTCAATTATCGAGATATTTAATGACATCGTTTCATACTTTTTTTGCGTCAAAATAAATGGAAGACGAGCATTCGTCACAATCTTAAATCAAAGTGTTTACGCAGTGAGCCGCGTAGAGCATTTTGATAACGTCATGGATAACGTAGACGTACTAAAAAGGTGATAAAGTCGACATCATTGCCTTCAGAGCCAATAAAGGTTTATGTGCGTAGTAATTTTTAACCTCTGGTTCTAGTGCTCTCAAGAAATCCTGTGATTTATGCACACTATCTAAACTAATATTAAGTACTAGCTGACGCGGCGTATCACCTTTCTTAATTTTTTTTTCCGTAAGAACCTTGTACAGAGTATTAGAAAACTACAAAAAAAAAATCAGCCAAATCGGTCAAGCCGTTTTCATGCTATGTCGTGACAACGGAAAACGGGTTTCATTTTTATATATATAGACTAGCGACCCGTTCCGGCTTCGCACGGGTACAATGCTATAAAATACATGTATTATACATATAAATCATCCTCTCAAATCTATCTATAAAAAAACCGCATCAAAATCCGTTGCATAGTTTTACTTTTAACTTTTTTGCGCCGCACAGTTTTTCTGTTTCTCCCAATGGTTGACTGGTAGAGAATGCTTTTAGCATTAAGTCCGCCAATTGTATAAGTATTTTGTACTTATGGAACAATAAAGTTTTAATAAATAAGTAATAGTTTCAAAGATCTAAGCATACATAGGGACAGAGCGGGAAGCGACTTTGTTTTATACTATGTAGTGAGTAGTGATAATTATATGCGGGTGGCCGCGGACCACACCTTATAGTTAATAGAAAAAAATCGACGAACCCACGATTACCAGAAGGACAGAGGGTCAAATAGAAAAGAATACCACCTTAAGGTGAAAGTTTATGGGTAAAATGGTATACTTTTGTATGTTGTCCACTGTACTTAGACCTTTGCAAAAAGGTCTGCTTGGTTATATTGTCCACTGTACTTAGACCTAACGTCAAACACCAGTGCTTCATGTTTCTGTTTGAAAGGCGAAAAGCACGATAACTGGGTGTTGTGGCGAACTTGAGGGTCTCACTAACGCGCTGCCAACTCTTTGCCGGTGTTTACAACCTAAATTTGTTTCGTATGTTTATGATTTAATACCTAATTTAAAAAAAATCTGCTTAGCCAAAAGTTGACTGTTAGACAACGCTCCTATAATTTAAAGACTACTTTTTGTGCGATACAATTATATTTTGTAAAATAAATTTTGTAAAAGATGTTCTTCTCTACTGTTGGTTGGTTGACTGGTAGAAAAAGGCTGTGGCTTTAAGTTCGTCATTTACATTTGTATGTAATGAAGTTAAAAAAAAAAAAATTAATAGCTCTCTGCTCTTGTCGGTGGAGTCTCTTCCAGGGCTTCTAATTTTATCTAGCCTTTTCATATTCTGATACGACACGACCACCACTTTTTCCTAAGAACCTAAATAAATAATATAAATTACTTTGTTCTTTACATTTAAATACAATGAGGCAATATTTCTTATAGAATTTATAATAGATTCTTAATAAAAAAAAAAAACTTTTCACTCGAAAATACAAAAGAAAAAAGGGGGTCTTCCCAGAAACATTTGGACTATTTTATTAGTCATGTCATGAGACGTCGTTATTACAAATAGGCACGCTAATGCCTAATGGCCATAAATCATACGATAAAAGTACTCCCTCTAACGTCAGACTATAAGCAACACATTTGATAAATGTAGTCAAAGAGCTCGATGATATTTTTTTTATTTTTTTATTTACATTTCCGTATTTTATAAAAGTGATTTTTTTTTGGCTGTCATCTAGGTATTTGCCTAATTATAGCGATTCAACTATAATGTTTATACAAATAATTATTTGTTTTTCTGTTAGGATAAATATATATTATATTTTTGGTTGTTTCTTCGCGGATTTCTTCTTATAAAGAGAAACCACTCCCAACAATAGATATTACGGATTTACTCAAAAAACTACAAGCTCCGTTTTGTACTTACAGTTCTAAGCAAAATTAAAATCAAATATAATTTCAAGTTAGCATGCAAAATACTTAATTATAATACCAGAGCAGCCACAGACCAGAACAGTGCTAAACACACATTAGACTTCAAATATGCTCGAGATAGCACTAATGTCCTAAAGTCCATGATTAGCATGACTTTAGTAGGGATAAGTTACTATGTAAGGGTGCGTATTCACTAGGACATTAGCTGCTTCTTAATAGACGATTCGGAAATGCGAAGACTGTTTCTTTCAGGGTTTAGGCCCTTTTCTAATTTTATATACTCGGTTCGCATGTAGTAACAATAATAAACAGGAAGTAGATCCATGTACCTAATGTAAATACATCAATGTTGTGTATTTAAGAATCAAATTACTTGACTAATAACGATGTTATTAAATTTGATAAGTTGATATTAGATATATTAATAACTTCAATTCCATTTTAAAAGAATTTTAATTCTTTTATTAAAAATAATAATTTGAAACTATGTAAAATTGCAAGCATAAAAATTGTGAAGTCAACTGCAAGCCTACGCAAACTAAAGCTGAAATGCTTCAAGTGACAACACGGCCTTATAAAACTTCTGCTTATTTCGAACTAACAGCTAATTACAGAGATTCGGGTTTCTTGCTAGTTTTCCCGCAGGATAGGCAGAGGGTTGGATGATTTATGTCTTCCAAACTCTTAAACACTTCCGACTCTTACGGGAGTGACTTTTAAATTATTTTAAGCCTAACGGTATACCTTGAAATTGATTTTATGTAAGAAATAGTTTTGTATGTACTAGCTTTATTACACTTAGGTTTAAATTTACTTTAAGGATGGAATCTAATACTGAATCATCACTACCTAGTATAAAACAAAGTCGCTTTCTCTGTCACTATATCCCTTTGTATGCTTAAATCTTTATAACTACGCAAAGAATTTTGATGCGGTTTTTTTAATAGATAAGAGTGATTCAAGAGGAAGGTTTTTATGCCCATGCGAAGCCGGAGCGGGTCGCTAGTAATTGAATAAATAAACACTTTATAGCACCATCTTCATATGTAAATCATACAAAAAATTAAGGTTGCCTTAAAGTGCCCGAAAAAAGCTAACCGAACGGAACCTTCAGCGTATAAAAAGAAAACTCTATGGCGAAGTAAATAAATCAGTCTGAAAAAAAAAAGTTTTGTCCAGGACCAAGTCTAAAGAAAAGAAAAAAAAACTGGGGCACAGTAACCTGTGTATTAATTCATTAAAATTGTGGTCATATCTTACCCGCGTACAATATTTCAGCCGATGCTTTTCATTCTTGAGTTAACACGAATTATACAATGAAATAAGATTCAGTATCGCACCACATTTCACTATCAAATTAAATAGATTCACCGGTCTACGCCGCAGGAGCATTAAATATAATGTTCCTCTTAAAAGAGTCTCACAAATTCCATTACGAAAATGAGTAAACACCAAGATCCAACATTTTTAAAGCTCGCCATTCATTTTAAAGGGGGAAAACGGGAAAAGTCACTTATTGCACGATCTTAAGGCTCTACCTCTGATATTTTACTTTATATTTTCCGCCAAGGAAACTGTTATAATAATTACTTCATTTTGTACATCACTTTTGTTTTGTGAGAGTAAAGATAAAATAAAAGCTTCCGACTGAGTGAAATATTATCTTATATTTTAATGTGAGTGTAAATAAATATCCTTCATTAAGGAAGGATTAGACGGGCAAATATTGTTTGAGAATAAACTACTTTATTCATTTATTAGAAGTTATTAAGTGAACTCTTTGGGACAAATAGAAACCTAAATATCTTTATACCACTTTCGATTTCTATATTAGATCTATATAGGCAATATTAATCTCAAGGAAGAATGACACTAGACAGGCGGCCGGTCGTTTTACCATTAGGAATAAGAAGACAATACAGTAATATTGTCCATCTTTGGCACAAGGCAATTGGTGCAACCGTGAAAACGCTAGGAAGAGAGAGGAGGAAAGTCAAAAATATCAAGACATGGTGAATTTTACCCTACTTATTTTACTTTTAAACGCAGGTAGATACATCCCAAAAAATTCTCAATCATTTTAATTTCGTTATTGCTAGAGGAACATTAACCCGATCGCGTAGAATGTAGAGAATAAGGTCAATTTTTGTGAAAATATCGCCTATTTCTTTAAAACTAAAGGTACCTATTCAAAGCGTTGAAAATCTAAATGTGTCAACAATTATCACTTTACAAAACCCGATACTATAAGAAATTTCAAATTAAACACCATTAAGTAAGACGGTATTTTAACGTTTTTCTAGACATTAAACAAGCAAACATTGGAGGGGTCCTAATTTCGTGTTAATTATTCGACTGGGGTCAAATCGGGGGCATTATCAAATTCAGGGCGGATTCAATTAGCGAACGCACACAGGCAAAGATTTATGTGTTTGCATAGTAGCTTATATGTGTGCGTAACTGATTGTGTGAACGCCGTGGACTGTGAATATTTCGGCCTTCTGCTTCTTTTTTTGAATTGATGTTCTTTCATTAATTCTTAATTAAAACACGTTTTTTTTATGGTCTATGATGATATTCTAGCATTTGTTCTACATAGTTTCAGGTTTGAGTTTTTTTTTTATACAGGTAATCAAGCATACGGACCTCCAGATGGCAAAAAGTAAAAAGTGGCGAATGATGTAAATAAGTACTTATAAATTTAAAGTACAATATGGTATTTTAGATCCAAGATATGATAACCGTGTAATGCGTATCCCATACCTTCCCATTATTTAAGTCATGTTGGTAAATCCTATTACAGATATTTGGATGTGACCAAATTGTTGCAAGACCAATTGGACTGAACACGACTCCAATTGCCGAGAACCAAAGTAGAGGCGTCTGAAACACCGAGCAATTTGTTTGCGCAAACTGCAACTGGTTGGAGATTGAGTTGTTAAGGCAAATTACTGCGCAGTTGAGAACCTGGTATGATTGGAGCTACGTAAATGCATCACGATGTACAGTGGGCCACATGTAAAAGTATACCACTTTACCATTAGTAACTTACACTAACGATGTGCAAGCGTCTGTCCTCATTTCTCCTACCTTTACATACGGTCCAGTCCATCCTCCAAATTCAAAATTATTTCGAACATCGAAAATTCGGCTATTTTATTTATTTATTAAAACTTTATTGTTCCATAAGTACAAAATACTTATACAATTGGCGGACTTAATGCTAAAAGCATTCTCTACCAGTCAACCATTGGGAGAAACACTATTTTCTACCTCATTGACTCATTACTACCTTTGATTTTACAGAAGTAACATCTTCTATAAGTTTCTCGTGTATTTTTTAATTATTTGTAAAAAAAAAAGTGTTCTAAATGAAATAAACACACAGTTTATACCAGTACCTTACCTACCTACGTAATTTGTGTATAGGAGTCTCTACCGGAGGGTAAGCTGGGCCTCCCGGGATAAGGTAGTACCACTACTCTCTATGGCCCACTCCTTCTTAGCGTAAATTAAAGTTACTTCTACAAGCATACATTATAAATTAAGATTTAAAGTGATACAACTCACAAGCAAGCACAAAGATGACAATACCAGATTCTCTTCAAAATTTTAATAAACCATTGAAATTTATTCCTAAGAAATATGTCGAGGGAAGAAACTATTCGTAAATTGTAAAAACTTTTTCTTTGCTACCAACTTTCTTGCAGAGGAAATGGAGTGTTATGAAAATACGGAAACTTCGTTTCAATTTTGATGAAACTGTTTTCATGCATGCACAATTTTCATATAAGTAAGTAATTTATTAATTGAATCATATATCTTTTTTGTGCTGGTCCAGGTTACTCTAGTAGGTCCTCGCAATAAAGCGGGAACTCCGAAGGTATGTCAAGCATCATGGTAAAAGCTTCCATGCTGGTCTGGGAGTAAAAGAAAAACATGAATGTACCAACTGCTTCTCTTCCCGCGCAAGCCGCAAGTCTGAGGGAATCGCCGAATGAGGAAATTATGACATAGGCGATGCGGCTAGCAACCCATCACTATTGATTTCCTGTTTCACCTACCATTAAGCTAAACGTGGCATAAGGTCTTATGGCTCTAGGCTCCGTCTACCACGTATGGGATAAAGACTTGATTATATGTATGTATGTATCATGGTAAAAAGGACCTAAACATAGATCACGAGGAAAGAAAAGATCTCTACGGTGCATTTAATAGACCACATTTAGAAACTGGGAATCGTATCGATTGTGAAGTATACTAATATGAAGATGAACACACGGTTTGAAAACAAACCAAAATGGATTGACTTATCAACCCACTTGATAATTTAGCAGAAGCAATAATCAATTTAAAAGAAAATGGACGACTTGTTAATGATAAAAGGAAAACATTAAACTCTACATAAATAGAACCTGTCCAGCCTTAAATGTGCACTAATACTTAAATTATCAAACAAACTAAAAGCCAAATTGGATGTTGTTTAGATGCGACTAAGCAAACATTGCGTTAAAAAATTTAAAAATGAGATATTTATACATCGCTTAGGTTTTGAATCCATTTAGATAGTCTATAGTTTAATGGCAATGAAGCTTTGTGCATTTAAAACGTTCGGTAGAAATATCTCCCTTATATAAAATATACCTGTTTCCTGCGGTTTCACTCGTCTGTGTGTATGTTACTGTACACCTTACTTAAAAATCAGATAACGGGATTTTTTTTTTAAGTCATAGTCATTTTTGCATTTCAAATAAACAAACTTGCTTAGTATAATATGTATGGATCCTAAGGAACAAATAACAAATCAAAATAAGTTCTTAGTTTAAATGGGCTTAAATTTCCATTAATTAGTAATAGTTCTTCTTGTCGAGACCTGTTAATGGATATATCATCTAATATTAGAACTGATAATAGGTATTGGCAGAAGCAACAAATATTAAAAACTTCTAGAGCTTCGACGTGTACGATCGATATCAGATAGCAAAATTACAAGTAATAATACCTTATCATTATCATTACAAAGTATCAAACAAAAGCGCTTTCCACTGTCTGTCCCTATATATGCTTAGATCTTTTAAACTACGCAACGGATATTGATGCGGTATTTTTCAAATAGAATGATCTAAGAGCAAGGTTTTATATACTTTTTTATTTGACGACCTCCGTGGCGTAACGGTTAATATGCCTGACCGCTACTCAAGAGGTCCCTGGTTCGATCCCCGGTCAAGTCAAGATGAAAAATGGTATTTTTCTGATCGACCTGAGTCTTGGATGTTTATCTATATATGTATTTGTTATAAAATATAGTATTGTTGAGTTAGCACCCATAACACATGTCTCAAATTTACTTTGGGGCTAGCTCAATCTGTGTGATTTGTCCGTATATATTTATTTTTATTTATTTAGTTATATAACCCATAATATTTCACCCGTGCTAATAAAGGTTTATAGTTCTAAATATAGAAAAAATAATTTAACAAAAGATTACACATTTTTTTTGACACTAATCCCATGTGTTTTTTACCTCACATGACAAACCATTAGAAAAGCCGGGACAAACCCCAAATATCTCTGTCAATCAAACGCTCGTAGACACCGTGATCCCGTTTAGCCCGACAAACGGATTCTGAGCAGGTTAGTACACGGGGCACGCGCGATCGCCCGTAACCAACAAAGGATGGGACAAAAGCTAAAGCCAACATTGGTGTGCCACAAGTTTAGAGTGAGAGCGGGCGAAATGAGTAGGTAGTATATTAATCCATACTTCACTATCACAACATAGTATAAAACAAAGTCGCTTTCTCTGTCCCTATGTCCCTTTGTATGCTTAAATCTTTAACGGATTTTGATCCGGTTTTTTTAATAGAGTGATTCAAGAGGAAGGTTTTTATGCCCAAGCGAAGCCGGGGCGGGTCGCTAGTAATATTATAAATGCGAAGTATGTCAGTCTGTAAACCGCTAATGAAATATAATAGGGACTAGTAGTAAGGGCCAGGGGTCAAACCGGGTACTTGTGAGCATGATATGACACAGTCCCACGTGGGCGGAGCCGAGGGCAACAGCCAGTTTCAGATAAATATGTTTGTACGATAATAATAATTTTTTGTGCATTGGAAGCAGGGTTAAATCAGTCACGGCTGTCTGATTTATACAGTACAGTTGGCGAAGGGAAGAGCACGGATGCGCCGGCGTGACGACCTGAGAAGGTTCGAGAGCAAGTGGCTGGATGTGGCGGAACAAAGAGAGGTTTGGAAGGAGATGGGGGAGACCTTTGACCAGCATTGGGACAAAATAGGTTAGTTAAAAAAATTATACAGTGTTAATAGAGCTTGCTACCAAAACGATATAAATTTAAATAAGCAAAATTACTAACCACATGCAAATAATGTTTTGCTTTATTTTAAACTAGCTGTTCCCCGCGGCTTCGCCCCACGTGGGACTCTGTTATATCGCGCCCAAAAGTAGCCTATGTTTGACCTCAGGTCGTTAACTACATCCCTACCAAATTTCATCACAATCGGTCCAGCAGTTTAGCCGTGAAGAGGTGACAGACAGACAGACAGACAGACTTTCGCATTTATAATATTAGTATGGATTACATTCATATATTATGTTAGTCACGATAATTATTACCAAAATCTATAATCACTTAATTTCATACCAATTTGCAACTGCATGCATATAAATAAATTGGTACCAGATTAACGCATTACCGTTCCAGGAATTAATTTAAAATATTATAAACGAATTTCTCGAATAAGACTTTTTTATTTATTTGCAAGGGCAATGTATGAAATAATATTCAAAAGGAATCGTAATTTGCATTTTTTATTTGATAGGCACAGCATGTTTTTGTATATAATAAAAAAAATAATTAAATAATAACAAAATAAACTCATTTTTGGTGAAAACAGCGAATACTAAATTAATCAAAAAACCGTTTTGTAAAAAAACCCTTTTTGAATTTGTTAGCCCTCTTAAGTCCACACAACGCTACACACGATTTCACGGTTTTTCATACTACGCGCGGTGATACTGCGGGGCTTAGCTGGTGCCACATGAGTGCCAGCCTCAAGAAAAAAGATTTTGGATTTTACATAAATCGAACAAAACAAAGTGTAATAAACGCTTCCGCGTATGACTTGTGCACTACGCCACAGGGAACAAAGGCAGACCGGTAAACCCGACATTTTTCAGTGACCAGGCTTTGTCTCTTGTTGCATTACCGTAATTGTCGGCGCATCCTGTGGGATTGACAAACATTCGAACTGCTGGATTTGAAGCAGAGATCAGATAGGATATATTTTGAGTTCTGCTTTGCAAAATTCAACTTTAGATAAGATACAAAAGGATAACTAATTCTCTGTCATGACACAAGTTGATGTAATTTTTTCGAAATGGTACACCAAGTTGTCGTAAACTTAATAATATAAGTAATGATTGACGTTAATAAGTAATAAGAACGTCCTATATTGAGAACTAGCGACCCGCCCCAGCTTCGCATGGGCATAAAATCCTTCCCCTTGAATCACTATCTATTAAAAAAAACCTCATCAAAATCCGTTGCGTAGTTTTAAAGATTAAAGCATAGATAGGGACATAGGGATAGAGAAAGCGACTTTGTTTTATACTATGTAGATATAAACAATTTGAATTTTGAATTTGAATGGAAAGGACTTGGCATCAACATTAATAGTGATTACCTCGCCCTTACGATTTATCGAATGTATTATCATTATGGCTCATTCGCTGGAAGACAAGCATAGCGCCCAATATGCCAGAAATCTTTAACAGCTGTCCTTGTATGGGCTTAAAAATAAATATGGTACTATGGTCATGTAGAACGATCATGTCACTCGATTCTCGATTAGGATTCAAATCGGTGTGACTGGAAACCTATGCCTAGTAGTTCATCAGGAAGCAACTAAGATCATCATCAACATCTTAGTTAAACTAAGTACAGCTTAAATACAGCTTCTGATTTCAAGGTAAACTGCCTCCATGTCTAGTGGTTAAGGCGTTTGCCTGTAGACCCGGGGGTCGTGGGTTCAATGGGTTTGACGCATACCGTCCCATTCGCATTCGGTCACGAATTCAAAAATGGTCCCATTCGCATTCGGTCCCATTCGCTTTCGGTCCCATTCGCATTCGGTCCCATTCGCATTCGGTCCTATTCGCATTCGGTCCCATTCTCAAAATGGTCAAAACCAGTGGGGGTCACCCCACAGATAAAAGTTGTTTTTAACATTTTCAACCTACAAGTTGAACTTTGGTATTGTTTCAAAAAAGGTAGGCTTGAAATTAAAAACACAGCTTTAAACATACAATTGAATTTGTAAGAATTTTGATTTTGGAACATTACACATCATTATTTGATTTTGGAATACCTATATCACCATAATTTTTACAATGAACAGGGCGTTTTTTATTTACATATGAATGTTGATTTTTTCATAATACTTAATTGTTATGTTGAATTTGTAAGAATTTTGATTTTGGAACATTACACATAATTATTTAAAGCTATGTTTTTAATTTCAAGCCTTCCCTTTTTTGAAACAATACCAAAGTTCAACTTGTAGGTTGAAAATGTTAAAAACAACTTTTGTCTGTGGGGTGACCCCCACTGGTTTTGACCATTTTGAGAATGGGACCGAATGCGAATAGGACCGAATGCGAATGGGACCGAATGCGAATGGGACCGAATGCGAATGGGACCATTTTTAAATTCGTGACCGAATGCGAATGGGACGGTATGCGTCAAACCCGGTTCAGGGTATTCCACGGGGAATATTTTCTTTAGTTGTTTCCAGTTTGGTTAGGACATTGCAGGCCTAAATCACCTGATTGTCTGAATATGATGATTCCGTACTTCGGAAGGCACGTTAAGGTCCCGGTTGCCATCTGGTAGTCGTCAAAGGTACCACGTCAGAAGCCAAGAGGCGGTTCCGAAGAACCGACATCAGGGTGTGCATAGTCGATTGACCGTGTCGCCTTCACGAAATGTTCATGACAATGACTGGTCTGCTACACGCTACTTCGAATTTTAATCACTCCGTTAGGTCTTAAAGGATCCAGTCACTCGGTAAAACAATGTTATAAAGTGTCATAATATTTTCCAATGCTAGGCATTGTTTTAATCTCCATACACGCAAATCGGTCAACATTTACGGAATTCCATCGGTTTGATTGGGAGCCGCAAAGATTGTGTTTGATTTTCACCGTATATTTACCCTGCTCGCATTAAACCTGAAAGCCGATATGAGAATACCCGCATTCATGGTTTTACGTCCGTTAATCTAATTGATCTACCTCTCCATCTTGTTTTTTTCGACTACTCGGGCTTTGCATACAATTATATTTATTTTCATACTAACTCATTCTTTTATCTAACCGTTTTCCTGGTTGCAACCTCAGCTGGTTGATTTAAAGCCCAGGATTTAATACCATTTAACTCCTTTGTTCCTAGTCTTCCTCTCAACTTGTTTAGGTTAAGGGTGGCTACCACGACGTCTTAAAAGAATTCATAAAAGGTTGAGTAAGTGAAATGTCGTCTTACATCACATACATACATAGTATAAAACTATGTCGCTTTCTTTGTCCCTATATCCCTATTTAAAACTACGCAACGGATTTTGATGTGGTTTTTTTAAAAGATAAAGCGATTCAAGAGGAAGGTTTGTTGCCCATGCGAAGCCGGGGCGGGTCGCTACGCTAGTTGTTTAATATAGTTTTGAATATATGGCTTAGAAATTAATGACACATTTCTGTAAGAACAAACTATAAATCAAACCACAATATTTCAAGTAATACTTCCATCTTACGACATATAAACAAATCTTAAAAACCTCTTGACATACTAGATGGAAACATATAAGTTAGCCGCCTCGCATCTAAAGCCAACAGACACAGATCCGTGTACAGAAAGCCACCAGGTGCGCCAGAGTCCGGACCAAATCGTTAGCCAAGCGCCACAGACTTATAAAAACTCCAGACCTAGTCTCACATACAACACGAATGCAGCCTGCACACTATGGCCGTTTCGTTTGTCAAATCAGCTAACTCACACAAATAAACCAACTGGTGTTGTAACAACCTTAATCGCCTTATCACCGCGATACACACATAGGCCATGCCGCCTCAGCCAGGGCCGGGCAGAAGAGGCAAGCCTAAAAAGTGCTGGCTCGGTGTCGCAGTAAACGATATGCGTGCAAATGGTCTCACAACTAAGGATGCCGAAACCGGGCGAAGTGGAAGAGAAAAAGTAGGAAAGCGGACCCAGCAATCAGCTGAGGAAGCAACCGGTAAAGTTCTAAGATGAGAGAGAGAGACACACACATGGGCCGATTCGAGCTTCAATGCTAATTCGACGACGTTCCGTCTGTATTTCTTTTAAGTCTGTGTCGGGCGCCCAATAAGTTGCTGCTTGCGGGGAACGTCGCTGGCAATTCTATTGAAAGGCCGAATGAAGATAAATGGTACATTCGGCTCCATAACGAGCCAAAGTCGACTGTTTTCAATTTGCTCGGCCCCGCTTCAAGTTCGATTTAGTGTGAATTCTAAGAAATGTATTTTTGGATTTTACACGTCGGACGGACGTGTTTTGTGTCCTGTATTTTACAATATAATGTTGTTTAAAGTTTCTACAATTGAATATTGCATATTTCTTTTTCTTGCTTAAATTTTACGGTATTATATATTTTGAGGTTCGGTAGTGGACTTATAAATATATACTCGTAACTTATTAATGTCGAAATGTTAAACACTGTTGGTTTTGTTTTTTTAATTTCTTTCTGATTTAATATGAGGACCGTTATTACAGGAGTCGATTTAACTTAGTCATCGTTTTAACCGATTTCAAAAAAGTAGAGAAACTAATTTAAAGTTTAATAATAGAATATTTCGTACAAAACTTATGGAGCTCCGTTGGAAGTTTAATGATTTTTTAACTAAAGTTGTAAAAATACAATGTTCATTATGAACGTTAAAAACTGAAAAGTTTCAGTTTCAGAGCAAAAGTTGGAGATAAAATTTTATGTGCAATTTCATATAAATCCTTAATCTATACTAAATTATTAAAGCGTTTGTTTGTTTGTTTGAACGCTTCTAACTTTAGAACTACTAGTCGGATTTGAATAAAATATATTTCTTCATATAATACCTAACCTGATTCTTGGAGAAGGTTAATTTAGACTATAGTAAATATACACAACAGGCAAGTGAAACCGTGGAGAATAGCTAGTTGTAAATAATATACCATATAGGTATATAGACTTTGCTTAACTAAGATTCCGTTTACCCCATACATGATGACCTTAAAGTAATATTTAAACAGTATATAAAAAAAAATGTAAAATGAAAAGTACTTAAAGCCTATTTTTAATTGTCAAATTCTGTATCTATCTTTTGCCCTGGGTTCCGTTCTAATTCTCTTAATCCATTCAAATGCAATGATAATTATTTGTCACTTGTATTTCTTTCACACTGAACACAAAAAAAGAAGAGGTTTTAAAAAGAGTGGAAAAAAGGAGAAGCATTTTAAAAGTGATTGAGAACAGACGAGGAAACATGTTAATATGACACGATGATTTCATGAAAAACATAATTGAAGAAACGATAAAAGGAATAAGTAGACAAGGCATAGCCATATGAAACAGATGTAGGAAAAATCAAACGTGTCGTATCAAGAAATTAAGGAACTTACAATAGACGAAAGTAGAAGAAACTCCAACGACAAGAGCCCAGCTCTTAAACTTATCGTTGTAGTACTTAGTACCTTTTTAGTAAATAAAACTTGTTTTTTTTTTAATGTATTTTTGTCAACATACTTCAAGTATTCAGCTCTTATGTTTTATCCTTCTCAATACAATAAAAATATCATAGTTTATGTATTTCTTACTCGGGAACAGTGCTTTTTACCGAGATGAAAGGTCTTTCTTCTCAGTACTCCCAGCTATGTGTATGCGAAATTTCAGGAAGATTGGTTTAGTAGATAGGGTGTGAAGAGGTAACAAACAAAACAATGCACAAACTCACTTTCGCATTTATAATATTGGTTGAGATTTATTTAGCTCTACATTATCAAAATTACATTTACCACACTTATGATGGTAATAAATTAATTCAAAACATTGGTCTAGACTTTTAATCAAGGATCACGCCATGTGTGGTCGAATTCCCAAGACAGCTTCACAAGTGTACTCAACACTTATTGTCGCTGGGTACTACTGTATACTATTAGCCCCTGTTTGCCGAGACCGTCCTAAGTAAATATACTTCGCTAAGATATATTTACTGGCAAGAGTTTTAATGTAAAAACTATTGGCAACACTGTTAATATTGTGTTCGAAGTACGTGAGTAGTGTTGGTATGGAATGGAAAACTTGTGGAATCACTACATAGTATAAAACAAAGTCGCTTTCTCTGTCCCTATGTCCCTTTGTATGCTTAAATCTTTAAAACTACGCAACGGATTTTGATGCGGTTTTTTAATAGATAGAGTGATTCAAGAGGAATGTTTTTATGCACATGCGAAGCCGGTGCGGGTCGCTAGAATATTGATAAAGATATTTTTGTGATACTTCTGTTATATTGGGCCAAAATGTAGCCCAATTTGACTCCCGGTCTTTAACTGTATCTATAACAAATTTTATCAGAATCGGTCCAGCTGTTTAGACATAACAGACAGACTTTCGTATTTATAATATCAGTATGGATTAAATTATTGCATTTACTAAAAATCATACAACGGATAGACTTAGGTATTGCATGTAAATCAAACTTTGGGACCAAATAAAAAATTAAACTTTTTGATATTCCGTTCAATCTCTGTGATTAGTTGGCAATAAAGTATATAAAATATAAAGCTTTTGCCAACGGCAAAGCGGAAACATCGAACAAAGTGTCTGTCACTTTCACACCAAAAAATCTATATTTACAAATAATATTCACCCCAATACAAATATTGTTTCCTAAATAATCATATATTGTGTTGCCTGATGCGAATTATTTCAAATAAAAATGTTTTTTCTACCACTACGATGAACAGACATATGAAGTGTCGGCAGGCTTATGTACAGTTCGCAAAACCAAAAATGGAAGGGATATTTTGATAATAAAATATTTAATTTTACTCTACTGGTAACAGCATATTAAAAATTAGTTTTTTATGTACACAAAAAATGTTAAAAACATTCAACGAACGTGATACTTTCAGAACAGAAATCGAAAGTTGGTTAATTCCCCTTAGTCCCATTTCGTAGCTAGATTTCGTAGCTGGCTTCGAAATTTTATGACAAAATCACGGATATTTTATTTTACCGCGATACTTCAATGTATTATTTTTAAATACAATTAATAAAACAAGCACATAAACACTAAAAACTTTAGTCCATCAAGACTAAGGTATTAACTGTCTTTTTCTTAACGCTACCTTAGCGCTTTCCCGGTTGCGTCCACAGCGGACTGCTTCGGAGCCAAGTGTTCGATTTCCTGCTTTTTCTTCTCTACTTTGTTCTACAGGACTAAGGTTTTACATAATAGTTAGATAGATAAGATAGATAGATAAATGATTTATTCTCAACCATTTACAATTTGTAGAAAAATAGAATTACAGCACAACATTAAGCTCAATACAGATTTTAATGCGAGATCAGAAAAAATAAGACGGAATTGAAATGTGCATGTTGAATGTACTGTATAACCTTATAGTAAATAACCATACAACTTTGTTGACTGTACTTATATCAACACCACATATCCATAGCGACCCTAACAGAGCCTGTTTTGCATGGCATACGTTACTCCCACAAAGCGCCATATTTTCGCAGTCAAATATAGAGTAGGTAACATTTACATTTCATGCACATTGCGTATTCCATTATTCTCACAGTATCATTGAAAATGTGTTTTTGCGGTTTTTATGGGACTATGTAGTGTGAAAGCGTTCGTATCAAATAATTCTCATCCACAGAACAGAGAAATTATCCGAATAGAAATGTTTTGACGCGGATTTAGTTCCAGGATCAGTGGCAGCGTGTTCTCTCTTCCTATCTTCAATTTAAAACTAAAAATATATTTTTATATTGCAATATGAGGTCATGCATATTTTTATGTATATGATACACGAAGTAGTGTAGAAATATAATAAGTAGTGAGTACAAAATAAAGGGACTAGCTAAATAATAAGACAAAATATAATAAGAGAAGCAATATTGTAAATTAATAATATCTAATGGTGTTTTGTATACCCAAAGTGGTTTAATTATTTCCTTCACCAAAACAGCTCTTGAAACTTAATTGGCAAATAAAACCCAATTATGTTTTCTTAATAGCCAATTATTAGTTAAATTGACACTTTAAAAACACATTAATAAGAGGGTAGAGGGGAGGTAGGGTTCAGAAAAATGAAGTCAAAAGAAATTACTCAATTCTCAAGATCATTCACAGGTCATTAAGCTACCAGATTGGGACCTTTATTCGTGAAATTCGGAATCGTTCAATAAATAAAGGGTATCTCGCCGGGTTTCAGTTACTTTTCATACAGAAAATTTGTTATAATTATAAGAATTGTAATGATAGTTGACTATAAATATTCAATATTTTAAAAGTATAAATGAGTTGTTTGTTTGTTATAACTTTATTGTACTAAACAAAAGTACAATATCGGACTTATCACAGAAAATAATCTCTTACTGTCAACCAGAAAGAGGATGCTTATAAGGAATATAGAAGTACAATAATATACTGTTATAGAGAATAATGCATTAATTTAAATGAGTAGGTATTGTACACTTATTTGATTACAAAATTAACAATCGCGTACTTTTGTTTTTTGATTTGTTTCCAAAACAATTTTCATTTAAATATTTTTATTGACATAAATATAATAGTTGACATATTCCACTAACAAGTATAAATGAATGATGCTTTGTTTAGTTTTACTAAAAAAAGAATGTGTTAACTTGTTATATATTCTTATTTAATTATTAAATTAAACTTTTTTGTACAAAATACAGTTGTGTGATACAATAGGCGAACGTATTTATTCAAATACTATATTTAGAAGACCTTCCTTGATGAAAACTAATAAACAAAACTACCAATTAATATTGGTTACAGTTAAGACGGTATCTATGTATAAACACGGTGAAAACCCTCCCAAAACTTGGAATGGACCCCTATTAGTCTAATATCATTATGAGTATCAAGTTCAACTACTGAAATGCAAAGTAACAGGTCTAAGGTTTTTGGTCCAGGTAATCTATAATGGGCACTATATATTTATTTGTGTGTATCTTGGGCGTTCAGCCATATTGGATTTAGTGTGACGTCATTAAAATACACATGCATAGTTACTTAAACAAAACGATAAAGGGGCTTTTAACCAAAGTCACAATTTCAAAACGTTAACGACGAATGTCGACACAAATAAAATGTATGGGTTGACAGCCGCGCCGAATCACGTGGTCAATCGTATGTAAATCCCACACATTTTGTTCTTGTCGTAGTTCGACATATATTAAAAAAAAATTAGAGACCGAAATTTTTTAATTCTATGTAACATATATGTTGTTTGTTTGTCAACGTTTTGAGATTTATTTATTTATTTATTCAACTGCTCACTACACTTACAGTTTATTTATTGTGAATTTGGCTGATTCCCAAGAAAACAGAAGAAAGAACGGGACAAAAATGGTGTCCAGGGTAAAGCCCCGCTCCTGTTCGAGTGGAGTCCAGGGATATCCCGGCCCACCCAGCAGATCCAGAATTGGTACGGGCTGGATCTGCTAAGCTAAACAAAACTGCACATTTTAGCTCAATCAGTTGAGGATTGCTTTAAAATTAAATTGCATGATTTGACCCGAATTGGAAATGCGTATTACCTAATAAAACTTATTTAATTTCATTTCAAGTTAAATTAAAGCATTTAAGCATATCTAGGCTAAAGCTTAGGATGACATCATTAAAGCATCATGATGTTGACAATAATGAAACTATATAAAAAAAATCGAAAATCTGTATAAACAGAAAAATCCATAAGAAATTTCTTGTTCCGAATTAATTCGATTATTTTAATCTAACAGAAATTCCTAAATAATCGTAAAAGCTTGTCAATGGGTCATTGACAGTGTAATTTTGTTATCGTAACTATTGGCATGGGGTCAAACAACGACAACACACGCAGACCCGATACACAGTAAACGAAATACAGAGTCAAAGCTACAACTCAACGCCCCAAATGATAACATATTTCATGAAACATATCAAATTTTTTATTGTTGTGTCCTTTAAAATGATTAGACATCATATTTCGTTTTTTGTGCACCAATTAATTTACTTATACGTACGTGGAAAGAGCTCATTGTACATCAAAATAGGACAAAAACAGATAACTAAATGATTAAATTTTATTACAAATACTATTATGATTAAATCTTTTGTTAGTCAAAATTAAAAACATGATATTATGAATATCTCTTCAAAATATCTCCATATATGGGAGACAAGGATCTCAATCACATGCTGCTTAAGCATTAATTAAACGTTTAATACTATGTGCTAGTTATTGTGATACCAATTTCGGGTCAATACCTCCTAGCGTTACCTATTGTTTGACTGATTTGAACAAATTTGTTCTAGTTTCCACACTATTGAATTGTTCATCTCAAGCAAAGTTGGCTAGAATGAATTAGCTAGAATGAAGTTTTACGTATAATTTCACTTTGAATATTTGTGTGAGCAATTAATATAAGATTGAAAAGGATAACATCTAGAAATATCATAAATAATAAAAGCTTGGACTCTATACGATATCTATTCTTACAGTGTTGACACGCAATATTGCATTCCATTCCTCTACAGTAAGAACCGCACTGGGTCACCTACTTTTTGCGACGGAGATCTTTTTGACATCATCTCACGACATTAGGTATTGTAGATGCTAACTGGTCTTTATTTATTTATATAACTTGATTGTACCACAAGTAAAAATACTTTTACAATTGGCGGACTTAATGCTAAACTTATTCTCTCCCAGTCAACCATAAGGAAAACAGTCTTTAATCTAAGTGCTAGAAGTCATGCAGTGGCAATACTAGTATTAATGGATCATGGTGTCTAGTTGGGAAACTCGTAGAAAAACTAGTTGGAAATCGAATCAGTTTTTGCAATTTTTGAACTTCTTGCTCATAAATTTCTAATGTCAATAAATGTCAACCTTGGTGACAATAATTTAACCACCTCATAGCTTCTGACTTCATTTTGACAATTGCCAGATGCATAAGTGATTATGCAAAAACATAGATCAAAGAATTTGCCTTAGAGCCGCGCGCGTTTCCTAATTCTATATGCAAAAATCACTCAAAAATTGTTGTTTTTAAAAAAAATACTGGCACTTATACCGGCTATAGTTCAGTGGCGAAATGCTCCTTAAATAAATTAATACGTTACTAATTAAAGGGTGTACAAGCAGAAGGCTCGCCGCAAACCCCCGCCTTGGTTTGACTACGTCTACACGCCTACGTCACGGTTCTGAAAGGCAAACAGACTGACCTTTACTATTGTACTGTGTTATTTTAATGTTATAGTTTGTAACTCGTAGAATCCAGACATACAAAAACTATAATTATGTGGCATATTCGTATGCAATCCACGCGGAACATTAAAGTTAGTGCTTCTATTATTACCCACGCACGAATTTTGCTCATTAAAAATTAAATAATTTCAACCCTAATTACAACAAAGTAAAAAAACTGTTTTTTCTTAGACATAAATAGAAATTATCAATTAAGTTGAAAAATTTCAAAATTCATCGCTGTAAACTCATCTTAAATAAGCTTTATTAAAATTTGGATATAAGGCTTTAGAGAAATGTTGGGCTAGTTCGAGATCAAAATAAAATTCATAATTTTTTTTCATGTTAATCATAGATTTAAATAAATTTGCCTCGCGAGACCGCGCGCGATTTCAAATTCTTTGATGCTAATACAATTTTTTTATAATATTTTAAAAACTAATATCTTATATTTTGAATATTTGTTTTAGTTATTATCTTTTCTTTTTCACGACCTACGTAGCGTTGCTACTTACTTAGTTACTAAATAAAGGTGTAAAATTCAATTTCGCCATAAAATTAGGTTTAAACTTAAATGAAGAGTTAATTACTTCACACCATGGAGACGCCTAGCATATCAAATAAAAAGAAAAATAACATTAGTTTTCAGCAGAAAATAAAAAAACGGGCAATTTCTTAGGATTTACCGTTAGTATTGTATCGCGTGTTGCGCTTATCGAACCAGACGCCGCTCATTTCGTCGAACAACATTTTGTTCTTATCAGGTGTTGGGAGTTAGAGAAAGACGGGTGTTATGATTCTATCTGCAGCTTGAGAGCTGGTATATCAGGAGTGCTATTTTTTAAACATATGATTCAAACAAAATCCGTGAGTCGAATGAATTACATTTGATATCTTAACACGTTCACGGACGTTTTTGAAAACACAATAGAAGTTTTATTGTTATAACTGCTATAGCAGTCGTGTGTCCGCTAAAGTGTTAAAATAATCATTGACGTCATCATTTTAAGTGAGTCATACATTTAAATAGCACTCCTTAGGTGTTATCGAACATAATATGAAATAAAGCTGCATGATTGCCCACTGGCAACACGTCACATTCTTATGTGCATAGTTAGACAAAACAAAGTCTCAACAACTATCTTATATATTTGTTCTTCCTATTAAATAATACTTTTTATTAGTAATGTCTTAACAACTGCACAGATAACACAATGTCTAAACGTCTTTATGAAAGCTACTACTATAAATTTACGTCATAATTAAAACTCATTTTATTTAGAACTCGTATTTACTAGTTAAAACTAGATTTTATTTAAAGTTTTACTCAAACAATAACCACAGGCACAGGGTTAACTTAAAGTTGGGTTAAAATATCGGCTTTTCCAAAAGTATTTAAGGATTTTTTTTGTTTTTATAAAAAGTCTAAAACAGCAAGTAGATTAAACCCTAAGCAATTATGACGCTATAAACTAATGTATACCGCTTCAAGACACTTGCCTATTCTATTCTAATTACTGCTAATGACAGACTCCTTCACCGAAACAACACATATGTATCCATTCTCTATTTGTATAACAAACGTGTTACATTGTATACACACCACAACACCGAGTAACACTCTAGCTGGAGAATAGATACCGTGAAGGCATTGTTTGCTGTTGAGGGTTATGTCAGGCCGTTGCGACCTATTGAGGGTTACATTTGATGGAAACTATACAAAATGTCGTTGGCAAGTCAATAGAGTACGTTTGAATTTGGAATTAAAATATTGTATTAAAAATAAAAAAGAACGTCTATAAATGAACTTAGTTTTCAGTGTTAAATGATTTACTTATTCATAGTATAAAAATATATAATTAATGATAAAGCAAGTTGGATATAGCAGTGGTGCATTGTGTATTAAGGCTAAAGCATGTTAAGCATCTTGGGCGTGGTTTTGACTCAAGTTGGTCGCCGCTGCATGGGTTTGTTATCATGAGCTCCTTAGTACTAATTATTTCTATAACTAAACGCTAGTCGCTTTATAATATGTAGATATTTGTTGTTGATCTTTGTTTAAGGCTTGTTTAGACTACTTATAAAAATTCTCGTTTCTCGTCTAGTATAAAAAGTCTGGAAAAGATACAAATTAAATTCATCTCTAATCTGTCGTCTGTCTTATCTCAATGATATTTTTTAGCATTGTTGTCATTTGATATCTGCTAATATTGTTAACAGCTTTAAATAAACTAAAAGTGTCGCCAAATATATTAAAGTGGTACTGCCACGAGGATATACCCAGCGGGGTAATTTGACAGCAAACACGGTCATGCAATATGACCATGTATAATATTAAAAATAATAGCATTTAATAATTGTTTCCTCAAACTCTGCGCCGCATCAATACCTTAACGAGACCACAAAAATGCGCATTCCAACTCCGTAGCACATAACACAAACACAGAAAAAGATTATTACATGAACACGATCACTACACAGACGTTATCGGTTACGAATCCGGCGTAGCGGCTACGCGGGCGGTCTACGCGACGGGCGTCGTAGCACTGACGAGGGTGGCGCTACGTACAATACAAGTCCGACGCGCGATTTTCGCCGTTACAATTTACTGCTTTGTTGCTTCCGTGTCTTATTAAGACTGATTTTGTCCCAAAAACACTTACGTGCGGCTCATTAGATTTTCCAAAAAGCACAGGTCAGAATTTTTCAATTTTCCTTTTTATGATAACTTGGGAAAGAGTTTATTAAATTTATGATTAGATGTTTATTCTTACGAGCTGGAAACATGTGTTTTGCGTTTTCGAAAATATTGACCTGTATCAATATATTGTTAGTTCTTATTTAAAATATTACGGTCTATATCAAAAGTTAGCAAGATCTGAGGGATTGAGGAATTATGAATCTAAAGAACAATACACAAACGTACTCAACAAAATTTTAAGTAAAAAATTTGTCGTAGACAAAAACCATGTTTTTGTTACTGCTACTTAGAAAGTATGTCTGTATGTATACATTTTGATCCTTTCCTAAGACGTAGCCTCAGGCAGGAGGACCCAAGGGCTACTTTGATCAACGCAATGGGCTCACCCCCGAACCGTTGAAGTATAAGATGTTATAAGATTGGTATCTTTAAGTGTCATTCGCAATATTTTATATGGGCCAATTAATAAAATAACAGGAAATTGGTGATCATAATTGTGAGCCCTAATATTATATTCTAGCCGTATATATAATACATAAAAACCTTCCTCTTAAATCACTCTATCTATAAAAAAAACTGCATCAAGATACGTTGCGTAGTTTCAAAAATTAAGCGGAACAGACAGCGGAAAGCGATTTTGTTTTTTACTATGTAATGATAATGATACTCGAAGCAGTTACAGTTTCCCAACGCGTGCTAAGAGTTGGAGCAATATCTTCATTCTCTACACGGCATGCATCCAGCCTTCTCTTTAAGGATTATTTTTGATGTAAAACGGAAGATTGAAGACAGGGAGACATAAGAAACACTCTACCGACAAGAACAAAGTTCTTAAACATATAGATAGAACTGCCGCCTCCGCTCCCATCCCCACGGGAATTCTGGGAAATCCATTCTTAGCTTATATCTTAAGTTCAGGCGTTAGAAGCTGAGAGGCGGTTATGAAGAACTCTGAAAAATCTGCCAACCATAAAATGCCTACCTAATTAGAAAATAGCATTTTAATTTTTCAAATAAAATTTAATTGTCATTAATCAATATATATTTTTATAATATATATTACTAGCGACCCGCCCCGGCTTCGCATGGGCATAAAAACCTTCCTCTTGAATCACTCTATATATCAATCTATTAAAAAAACCGCATCAAAATCCGTTGCGTAGTTTTAAAGATTTAAGCATACAAAGGGACATAGGGACAGAGAAAGCGATTTTGTTTTATACTATGAAGTGATTATTATCAATCGTAATAATAGGATCGGAGGATCCGGCGAATAAAACAATACATTATTGACAAGTATTAATTTAAACAGGGATTTAATTGTAAAATTCATGAATGATGATTTAAAATTAATTAAACAAAAGATTAAACGAGAATTAGTGTGAATCATAGATTAAAACAACACGTTATTATTTTGCGGAATATTACCTGCCTCGGTGGTCCACTAGTTAAGGCATTTGCCTGTTGACCCGTATGTCGTGGGATCGATTCCCGTGGGAAGCATATTTTGTTAAGTTGTTTTCCAGTGTGATTAGGACGTAGGCGTGAACCACCTGATTGTCTGATAATAAAGATGATGCCGTGTGCTTCGGAAGGCATGTTAAGCTGTTGGTCCCGGCTGCCATCTGGTAGTCGTTAAAGAGAACACATTGGCCAGTGCAGCGTTTTAAGGCTAACACCTTAATAAAATGTAGACAACGAAAATAGCTCCTATGTTCAACAGTAGATATTATAAAGAACTGTTATTAATTAGCCTATGGTATATTGGGAGAGTCATTTTAACGCATTGTCAACTTTTTTAAAAATTAAGTAGGCAAAGAGGCATACTGACTACCTGGTGGTAAGTGGTCACCGTAGCCCATAGACGTCTGATCTAAATAATCAACAGCTTAAGTTACGTCAGAATTCTTTCTAAAATAGTAAAATAATCTCGAAGTGTTAACATTGAATATAGAAAGTTCCAGAAGCTTAAGCCGTCTAGAATGATATATCGCCGGAGTGACAAGTTAAGACATGTTCTGGCAAAAAGGCGGGCTCTTTGAGGCAATAAATTAAAAAGCTAATTTCAGACCCGACTTTCCTTATTCAAATTAAATATAAAATGCATTTTAATGAGGCCATAAATAACTTTAGTTAGGCTCAATGGAATTTTTGACTCCCAAATGATTATCTACGGGAATAGAGTAGGTGGGGTTTTTTTACGAACTTCGTTGTAAATTATTTGTATTTCTTTGGGTTCCGTAAGGCCTATGTTTAGCAATAGACGTCTTGCAGCCTTGCGACGAAAATGATTTTATTAGTCGCTTCAAAGATGATTAGTGTTTTTACACGGTCGTAGCAGAGCGTACCTTATAATGGCGTAGCAATGCTACAACAACCGTCTACATAGCTGTAGCTGAGTGTAACCGTCTAACTACGCCGTAGCTGTGCTACGACCTGTCTACGTTGTCGTAGCAGGCTACATCTTATACATGCAAAATATTATCTCGTACGCCATCGATCGGTGTGAAAAACTATAATATTAGCTGTTTCCCGCGGTAGTCAGCGTAATTTATTTATTAATCTTTATTGCAAAATTTGCAAATGGCGGACTTTAAATCTTAGGTTTATTTGGTGGTTATCCCTTATTTATATAAATTTGTATTTAGTTTATATAAGATATATCTGTATTATTTTCTTGCTATATCACGTCTAAGCAATTTTTCCCATGATCCCTGTCTTACAAAACAATTTAATTTACAAATTACGCGAGCTATCGCTAATCTTACTGGCAACATTTACAAATCAGTTTCGGAATGGTCGCTATTTGAACACAATGATGGAACAAAAATAAAGCTTCATCGAAAACAGAATTTATTTGCAAAAAATTGCTGCCTCTCCGATTTTTATAAAATTTAAACTGTTTTGATTGAGATTAGAATATCATTTTTATATTTTGTTTAACTATATTTAACATATATGGATCACTAACATTTTATTTTTAAATTGCCATATAGCTGAATGGGTTTTTAAATGAATTAAGATTGATGACTTCCATGGCTTTATAACACAAAGCTTTTCCCATTAAGAGAATAGTGTTTTTTAGTTATATATAATTGCAGTATTAAATGTGTTGTGCATGTCCATAACACTCATGAAACATACTTGATACTAAGATAGTGTCGTTCGTTAAGTAAAAATTAATAAGCTTTACAATTCTTATTGTTATTATAATTTATATTGAAATTATTAATATTGAATTAAGTACTTAATCGTCACTGTTCTCTGGTCGGTGTCGGTAGCGGCCTGCATTTAGCTAATTTCTGTGATATTAACTAGATCTTCTTACATTCTGATATGGTTCCTAACACATTGATGTATTTTCTACCGTTGGTTAGCTGGTAGCCATTTTGTATTACTGCTGCCGTTGGTCCCGGCTGCCATCTGGTAGCCATTAAAGGAACCACTTCAGAGACCGAGAGATGGTTCCGAAGAACTCGGACACCAGGGTTTGTACACGACATGATGATGATTACTGCTTAATTTTTATACCATCGCTATTTTGCACCGCCGTCAATCAGAAGACGTACACCTGCACCGCATTAATTACAGTCCAGCTCATTGTAAATGATGCGATATATTATATGCTTTACTTTGCTAATTTCCGGCCTGAGGACCGTTTAGATGAGACTTGTTGTTTAGTTGCTAAGTGCAGATGTTATTAACCATATTGTATTATTTTGATTTGGAGGCGGTGCAGGGTAACATTCTCGATTGAATAACTATATTGTTGATATATGTAGATACAAAACAATCAACTTAAAAAAAAAACTTTAGTATTGGTGTCTTACAGCTAAACACACGGCAACAGATGTAAAAGAAGAAAATTGATAAACGGTTATTTCAATAGTTAATTTAGCTAAGAGATTACGTGCAAACGTAAATATTTAATATATTTAATTAATTCAGTATGTATAATATTATGTATTCATTCATTATTATATTTGTCTCAGGCAACAACATAATTTTAATGTTTGTCAAACCATTGTACATTGTAAAAGACTGTTGTATTGGTAATGCTCATTTCTGTATGTAACCAAGTATACTGTATTTCAATATGCTGTTCTTTGATTTACACCATATTGGATACTTATTTGGACTGAATTAATTAAATATGATTATGAAACACAAATGTTTTCAGTGGACACTGTTCAAGAGAGAAATTCGCAAGTTACTAACGACTTGCCTTTTCAAGTACCTAGTCTGAAAGGCGTCTAAACGAGGCTCCTTCCGTGTCACATTGTATTCGCTACGCGGGTGTGATTATTATGATTAAATTGTCAAATTACAGAGGCCGTACCTGGATTTGGGAACAACAGAGATTCATTAAATCAAATATCATAACTTTTTCAAATTCTTACAGAATATGTTTCAAAAATTGGTGCTCCTTAGGAGCTTTGTTCATTGTCTATATTTTTTTAATCTTTTTTTTATATCTTAGATATTTTCATGATAAAATTAACATTTCGGACTAACGCGAGTATTCGGTATGTTCAACGGACAACTTTATTATTAGAGTTATTGTATAAAGCTACTATTATTGTTTCCCTTCTCATACGAGCCTCGTGAAGTAATATTACTTATTAGAAAGCCTTGTGAACGGTAGAATACGTTTCCATGATACAATACAATACAAATACTCTTTATGGCACCAGAAAATAATAAAATTACATAGAACAGCTTTACTTTAAACAATAAAGCACAAAAGCGGACTTATCACTAAAGAAATCTCTTCCAGTCAACCTTAGGGTAGATGGAAAATTATCAGTAAAAGACGTTGGCGCAGTGATAAGCCTTTCCTTCAAGAAGACATTTTGTTATATTTACTTTATTGCACTTAAAATAAAACAATTGGTGGACTTAATGCTTATTTTCTGACAGAATTGATGATTTGATGGTTTTTCACTGCTATACATAGCTCTTTGATATTTTCAGCAATAGAACGCTTAGCTTGTCTTAGCTCTCCTTCATCCGTCATTACGGACCGTTGCCTAGTATATTGATCGGTTCTAGCAAATCTAGAGCGACTCTAACAATCTGATCTTGCTAGTGCATCAAAGTAAGATTAAGTTATATTGTCATTGTTAACAATATTTAAAAGGACGTTACAAAAGACGTTACAAAAGAAACAGAAACGCTTTAATGACCAATTAAAATTAAAAGCGGGTTCGAATACACGCCAGATGGATCGACTAGATTCATCGCCAATAATTGATCAGCAAATCGAGGTAAACAGCCACCTGGCCGACACTCATGATTGCCTTCAATAATGCATTGTTCATAGCACGAAACGTATTAACCGGACGAATTGCGAATGCGCCTAGTTGCAGCCGTGTGGGCGCACCGAACCGGTTTCCAATTCGGTCGGATGGCGCGACGTACATAATAACCGTGCGTTGGACGAAGCAAACAAGACCTGACTGCACAGCCATTAAGATATTCAAAGCCGATATGGATTGCCGACTTGACATGTACTTTTTAATTATATTTTCCATTTCAACCTTAATTCAGACATGGTATATTGCAGTCAGTATATGCGCGAGTTATAAAAGGACTTTATACTAGTAAAATTATAACTCGTTAAAAGTATTCATGAGCTAGAAATAAGTTTTTGAAATGTTCTTTATTCAAGCTCTTTATAAAGACAGAAAATTTCTAAGTGGTTGAATAATTTTGACAAATATTTCAATTAACCAAAGATTAACCCTATCTCTCTCTCTCTCTCTCTCTCATTTTAGCGTATCTCCAATTGCATTCTAGCTGAATTGCGTCGGGATCTTAATTCTCGTCTTCTTTAACAATCTTCGGCATATTTTTTGGTTTGCCTCACCATCAATGACGTCATAGCTGGAATTATCCTCCACGTAACTTGCTAAATTATGAAGTAGGTACAAAGAGCTACTATGTAAGTGTAAGGTGGTATTCTTTTCTCTGTGACCACTGTATCAACGCAAGCGACTCGACATTAGTATGTTTACTATACCACAGAAAAATTAAATTCAATATAAAATTGTTTCAAGAATTGTATCATGAATTTTAATGATGTACCTATTTGGAAGTGAACAATTAATGAAGTACTTTTCATATTCGTATCTAATTGCCAAAGATACCTAATCGGTACCTTTTCCAATTCCTTAAATGACTTTAATTGCTTCAAATATCGTTGGTGTAGGATAATTCTAAGCCATTTATTTTGTTTTAATATCAAAAGTAATCGTCGATAACAATCCTTTAATAAAAGTTAATGGACTTTTCGAGATTACGGTCCTTTTCGAGTTTTGTATTGAGTGTTGAAAGTGAACAATGTAAAAGATGTTAAAATTTTGTGAAATTAAGGCCAAATGTAGACGAAAATTCAGCTTTGGATGTAGAAACATGGTTTGTAAATTTTTAAAACCAATGTAAATTAATTACGTTGTTGATAATTGTTATTTTTCTTAATTGATCCCAAAATTAAACAATAATATTATAAGTTTCCTCTCCTGGATCTACTGGAAGAGATTTCTTTAGAAATAAGCAGCCAACTTGTACTATATTCTCAATTCTATGTTTTTTTTCCTTTAAATTTTTCTGTGTACAGAATCTGGTAAATAAATATATGAATAATCTTCTGAAACTGAGTTTTTTTTAAATCTATACTAATATCATAAAGACATTTAATTGTTTGTTTGTTATGTTTCGAATAGGCTTCGAAACTTCTGGACCGATTTGCAAAATTATTTTACCGTTGGAAAGCCACACTATCTCCAAGATGCGAAGGTAACTTAAAACATATTGATTTTTTTTCACCGTCATTGGATGGTTATTTCGCCATTAGTCGATCGTCTAACATGCTGAAGTCCTTTAACTTGATACTTTACGACCCTTGTTATTTGGGGACCAAAATTCTAGTGTGTGAGTGACTAGGACAAACGACACTACAAATCCTGGTTAATTTTTTTTTTTACACCGCATCTCGACCTCTGTCGTAGTTTCTTTATATAACACTATATGACAAAGACACCAGTTTTATCACATTATTAAGAAGAGAATCTGGTTCATTCCATTGACCTGCTTTCGAAAAGAAATAGCTGAAGCATTCTAATTACTCCGACAACGCCAGCAAGACACCAAATATTTATATTTTAATACTTTCTACGGCCATGAAAAGTAAGTTTAGTCAGATGGCTGAGTGAAGCAATGGAAAAAATTCAATTTGGTGACAAAGATAAAAAGCCACGTAATTGAAACTGTACGACTTCCCAACACACGGTTGTTCACGAACACCAAGTGGCTCTGTGTAAAATGTAGTAGTACGAATTGTGTTGTTTTGATAAATACGCTTATCACTTTGGGTCGCTGCGCCATCTTCGTTAGTTAGAGTCAGTACACCTAGAAGGAAAAAATTTGAATGATATTTCTTGACTTTTTTTTTTTAATTTTACCTAGACAAGATTAGCAGTGAATAAAGGTGGCAGACGATCTTAATTTTTAAGTGGCAATAAAAGATTAAGCACTTTTATAATTGCCCCGTAATGGTTTAGTGTTCCTTCATTTAAAGCAATTAAAGTTAATACAATCGGAAGTCCTAGACCGAGATTACGATTCAGTAATATTTTTCAATTACCTTCTTTAGCGAAAGAACAGGTAAAAGATCGGGGAATGACAAAAATAATGAGAAAAAATATAAACCAACAAAAAATCTTGATTTGGAAGTACAAATCTACATTTTATTTTGGCTTATGTCTGGACAAAGATCCACAGGAATAACACAATTTATTCATTGTGGTGACTTACATGGTATCGAAAAGCTCTGATTACCGAGTGTTATTCTGTGGGGTACTAGAATTTTTCGTAGCCGTTTCTCGGCCTCTGAGATCTGTCACTAACACTAGTCTGTTAGCGCCCGGTAACATCACGTGACAGATATCTCCCCACTACAGGTAAACCCCTCTTGGCAGTAGTAGTGTCGGGGTGAGTATGAGTGTAACGCTCTCTTCTCCTTGGGTTCGCCGAGCGGTGCAGACGTGTATTGTGCTCTAGTGATTTAACATAGCCTTTATTAGTATTTGATATTGATATGATATTGCTGTTGATAATTTTAATTTGTGTTCAAATGTAACTGTAGATTAACATAGGTAGGCACGGACGAGGGATTGGTACGCTTCAGGCTGGATCCCAGTGATAGGAGCGGGGTTGGTGCTCCTATCTTTACCGTGATTAGTGCCAAAGCTTAGACACGAATGGGTAATTCGGTCCTAGCTAATAAGTCATAGAAATAAAATGTTGTACAAAAAAGGGGCTTTCAAAATGGGCGTACAAAGATCATCCTTCAGGGTTAGACGTAGATAAAATATGGTAACCGCTTGCCATTATATGGGCAATAAGTCAATTATCATCATCAGATGATTCGGTGCTTCGGAAGGCACGTTAAGCCGTTGGTCTCGACTGCCATCTGGTAGTCGTAAAGGTCGTCCACGTCAGAGACCGAAATGCGGTTGCGAAGAGCTCTGACACCAGGTTGTGCATGATCGATTGACCGTGTCACCTACACGAAATGTGATGATGGTCTTCAACTCACTGCGAGGCATATAAGCCTGTCTACACCAACCTTTCCTATTCTGAGCTACCGCAATCCAGTTTTTGCCAGCAACTTTCCTAATATTATCCACCCATCTAGTCGCCAGATGTCCAATCCTACGCTTTCATTCAATAGTATAAAACAAAGAATAAAGAACCCAAATGACTACACGCCTTATCGTATCTCAATACGAGGTACCCAATTAAGATTTGGGAGCTCCGATGGTAATCTCCGTCCAGAAAGTCTCCCTTTGTACAATGGAGCCCTAACAACGAACAATGATAAATGAGGTTATTTATCTGCTGATTTTAATATGTCGCGCGAATATTTGGGAATACGAAGTTATTGAGAAACTTTGGGATGTAATAAATATAGCCTTTATATCTAAGTGATTTTCAAAAGATCATCATCATTTCTGTTGCAAGCTGTCCACTACTGGACATAGGCCTTCCCCAAGGATTCTCAAAATGACTGGTTAAAAGGCTGAAAAGTGCAGGCTCATTCTTTCATAATGTTTAATAATTGTCGCAAAATATACTTTAATAATACAACAATATGATAAAAACTTAATTAGCATTGTGACTGAGTGGGGTAGTAATATGGAGTATATTCCCAGTTTGATTATAATGTTAATAGGGCTATTTATACAACGCCCATTCTAATCTTATCTAATGATTCATAGCACTTAATATTGTGTATGACGACTATACAGGATACCACGCCTATGGGCAAAATTCTTGTTGATAGTAATATATTCTCCTTTTTGAAATATACAAGTTTGGTTTATGATGAAAAAGAAGAACGCAAAATGGAATATTTTTTTAAAAATAAATAATTTTCTTGTCAATTTAAGAAAAATATAATCAGGAAACAGGACGCTGGGTTCCGAAACGTCCAGTTGACGGCACAGATGAGATATGATCATAAAAATTGTCATTTACACTCGTAAACATTATTTTATATATTTTTCTTACGACTGTAAACATAGGCATCACACAAAAACAATACTAAATGTCTTTTAAAATATTGCTAACCCAAAGCAATTGAAACGGCGTACGCTACAATTACTTGTAATGAGGCAATATTGAGCTGTTTAAGCTGCAGCAATACACGTAGATTGTTTTAGTGCAGTATTGCTACTTAAATTCCAGTTTATAGTACTTAAATATGATTCCACGAAAGCAAGCGTCATTATAAACTGAATGTGCATAAAACGGAACGCCGTATTCAGTAGATTACTCGTAAAACCTGCAATTTATAGTGTTTTAGTTGATTGAGTTTCTCGCCTTGTTTTTATTTGAACAAATTATATTGTATCAGAGATCTCGTTTGTTATTACATTTCAATATCATAAGAAAAATATCATTTATTTATTTATTTCAGTCAGAATTTCCATTGTAACTAATTACTGGTCTATAATATTTGGATTTTGATAAAATTTAGTATGGATATAATTAAATTCCGGGGGCAAAAATAGGCTAATTTTTGGCGCGATATAACACAGTATCACGCGAGCGTAGCTACGGGCAACAGCTGGGCAATATTTCACTAAAACAAAAGGAAAATTTCTTTTAACTTTGTAAATTTCCAGGGGCACATCACTAGCTTGGTACAGTCGAGCGCAAATATCTAACCCTCCTATCGTACTTACTATATAGACTAGGGGTCAGGTTAATCTGTCCCCGACTGTACATGCCATTAATTTTCTTATATACTGCATGTATCCTAGTTTCCTCCAAACTTTTTACTCATTATCATAGCAAATAATTTCTTGCCCGAAGCACGTTTGATCTCCGCTAAGCAGATTACTAGTTTCCCTTACCAATTTTCCTCGTATATCTTACGTATTGTGCCCTCGTTTACAAAGTATTAACCTTATTTGGACACGTTTGATGTATATCTGAGAGATATGTTGGCAACACTGATAGTTTGCTCAGTTATTGATTAGTAACACGTGTACAGAATCAAATTAATTAAATCTAACAACATGTCAGGTTTAAGGTGGCGGTTATTATGACGTTTGTTGGTTAGCTAAACAAACAGAAAGAACATACATTAAATTTTTGACTCATGCTTAAATTTTAGTGGAAGAAAATTCCGAAGAAACAAACGCAAACTGGATGGCCTTGCGTCATTTAATTGCGTACTTCTTAGGGCCACTTGCATTCAGCATCAGATCATTATAATATTGCATTATCATACGATATGCATACGTAAATATGCATAAAAAATTTCACCTCAATCGGAAAAAGGGAAGTGGGTCAAAATTAACTTGCTTTCATCAGCCGACCCGGGACATGTGAAACTAAATAAAGTAAGTACAATAACTTAAAACAAAAAAAATACATTTGACAAAAAAAGACAAAATAAAACATTTCAAATATAATTAAAATTAAATCACACGTAAAATAAACAAATAAGATATACAGTATATAAAATAAGCCATAGCATATCTATTATAAAAAAGCCTATGGCTTTAAGTCCGCCATTTACATAATAATATGTATGCAGTGGCATGCATATCATAAAGACGTTTAGACGTTGCCTACCCTGTACTTTTGTAATAAATAATAAAAATAATATATAATCAATACATATAAATAATAAATATTTTTTCACACAAGATATTGAATTATCTTAACAACGCCATCTATGAATTCGCGCGAACACGCGGCGCGCCGCGCGCCGGCCCATACGCGCTGCTAGCTAGGCCAGCCAGGCCAGCTTTTTAGTAAAACGTCTGAAATTTACTACTCTCACTAAGAAATCACTATGTATAGATATGCTTTTGCTTGTGTAGTAGTGCAAGTAAAAAACTTACATGAACAGACACATATGGGTATGGCCGCAAAAAATTGTACAAATAACTTACATGACATCGTAACACTTGTTACGTACATGACTGAATGTAACATACATGACCATTATAAAGCTTAGGTCATAATACAATCTAGTTTTATGCAGAAGCTAAGGAAAAAGAAAACAAAATGTGTAGAGAGATCACAATCTGTGGTTTAATCATCAAACTCTTAGAAATAGATACAGCAACCATCTTCACCATTTTTCAAATAATAGTCTTTTGAGTTTATTGACATAATTTCAACTTTTTTTACTATACACACTGCGGGTACAACATCATATTCTACTTTTCTGGTAACAATGAATTTTAGCGTTGGTTTTTTTATGGTTTTTAAAAACCTTATCTTAAAAAAATTTTCATTATCTTTCTGAAAATTTTCGACAATAAAACCTATGTAGTACGTCCACTTATTTTTGGTGTAATATCTTACAATCACACTGTCATTAATATTCATTGGAATTTCTTTGGTTTCATTATTTATTTCTGTCTCAGTTTCTTTGGTTTCATTATTTATTTCTGTCTCAGTACTATACTGAATATTACGTTCCATCCCTGTAAATAAACATTTCGATTAACATTAGTCATTAACAAATAAATTCGAAAAGCAAATACTTATAAATCTTTTATTAATAGCATAGATACATTTAATAGATAAATGTTTTTGTTTTTGTAAATAAAATATTGAATATAACTTAAATTAACTGGCCGAAATTAGTTAATAATAATTAAAATACCTTCAGTGGAATTGTTTTCATCAATGTTTTCTTTATTTGTGTAAAGATTCTCATTTTCGTAGTTATTTTTATTATTATTTAATATCCCTGTAATTAAGAATTACAATTAATAAATATACTTTGTAAGTACTGATTTACCATAAGTATGGTAATTGTCCGTCTTTAAAACTTTCTGTTTACCTATGGCAGTATTATCAGTATGAGTATTGTCATCGATTTTTTTTTCAGTGTTTTGTTTCTCCGTGTTATTTTTGCTGTCATTTCTTATGTTTTTATTCTCTTCTTCAGATGTCGCTTCTATTTCTGTAACAAAAGATATTGTTTATATGTATACTGTATATTTGAAACAAACGACACTTGAAATTTGATATAGGTACCTCCATCATCGTCAGATAATTTTTCCTCACAATAACCTTCTTCTGAAGAATCATGTAATGAATACGTATCGTCATCGTCTGAGCTTTCAACGAGATTCCTTGCCGTTCTTTGCGTGCATTTAGTCGGTTTTCGTACACCCGAAATTGATGGCGTAGGGTGGTCATAAATGTTTTCCTTATAGGATTTTCTACACAGATTAAAGTCTTTGCTTATTTTCTGCATATTTTCAATTTGCAGCGCTTCAAAGTCTTCAAAACTTTCATATCTCATATTTTCTGGCCGGTATCTGATTTCTGAAAGAACAGTTACTTTTGCTTTCTTTTTTTCTGTTTGTTGTATAAGTATATTATTATCATCTTCACTTATTTTCCTTTTTGACTGAGATGAATTTATTAGTTTTTTATCACATTGATTAGTTTTAGTTTTCTTTACCAGTATATGTTTCTTTATGTCAAAGCATTCGCAGTAACCACGCAAATCTCCACAAAAGCAACTTAAACTTCTGAACCGTATTTCATTATTCATTTGACTGTTACTTATTTGGTGTAAGTTCATTGTCTGAGGAACAGGCGTCAGATCTTCTTCGACTGCAGAAATATCAGCCGCATTGACATAAAAAGTCATTACAGTTGTGTCAGAGTTTTTAAGACATGTATAGGCTGTGTATGCGTCTGGTATGTCAGTGCCGTGTTTAACGTTGTCGTCTAGTCTGCGTTTAAGTCCTCCTCCTACTCCGTCCGCAGCTCCCTTTCCATGAGCAGATTCACTGAAGTTCCATGTTGAAAGTGGGAATCCCATGCTCTTTGTGTATTTCGTAAACAAAAAAAAGTTCTTTTTTTGTTTGTATTGCGTCGCTGGCCCATCGGAGAAGAAATGCACTGCATTAACAAGTGGATAATGTTCTCTAACGTAACTTAATATAGGCTTTAAATGTGCCCAAATTGCCTCAGGACCATGTTCATTACAGGCCGATAGTGACGCAAATGATTGTGCCTTTTTTTCTTTGGCATACACAACGCCTGTATGGATAGTCACCTGTGACTTTGATGCTCCGAAGTGCATAGATTGCACTTCTGTTGCAAGCTTGCATACGTAATTTTCACTAAAGTCAATGTGAATGGCCACTTCCGTGTCCTTTAAGTTTTTAATACATGACAAATATTGTGAGTATTGGTGCTTTATGTTAAATACGTGTTTTTTCATAACATTAAGTTCCTGATTAAAGGATTCTGTGAGTGTTTTCAAATTGTCTTCAACAACTTTTTTTACCATCTTCTTAGTAGTCATAGTTTTGCCATCGCTTTTGTTTATGTATGTATGTGTCTGCATTGAAAATTCGGTCCAAGTAACAATATCCTCCATGTTTCTATTATCTTCGTCAAAATTGATACGCTTATTGACACACGTGGAACATTCACCATAGGCGCATGCTTTAAAATCCAAGTCACACACGACGTTCAATAAGATTTCATTCAAACTAGTAGTTTCAATCATTCCCAAAGCGTTTAACTTCTCAATTTTCATGGAGAAATTTTCGTGTTTTACGCACCCACATGTTTCACGATTAGAAAGTTTTGGTTTTAGCACGTAAAATGGCCTGTACTTCTTGAATGCAGTCAATTTTGCAGTGCCTCCTTCTGCTCTGTACTTTTTGTAAAGCTCCTTTAAGGTATTTAGTAAGTAACGTCTTTGTTTTTTAATTTTACCTTTAGTCTTGAATTCTTTTCTTCCAGCGGTCGCCCGACTTACATCGTCTCTTTCGTAAAATTGGATTATTTTATTGATTATAATTCTGTTCTTTCTGATAGTATTTTTTTGTTGACGAGCCCGTCCTTTTAACCCAAATATCTTGCTCGTTATCTCACTCTTCTTGTTATATTTTTGTACGTATTTGTTCCCAATTATTTGTTTAAGTGTATTTCGTTCTGTATTATTTTCAGTATTCTCATATGTATCTTTAATTGCATTCACTAAAACATGATGAGTCAAAAGCTGTCTCTTGACTTTGTCCTTTTGTTCTTGAGAAATGTCTGGCAGGTTTTGTTCTAGAAAACTGTTAGATTTTGTTAATGGTGTCATATCTCTCTCATCTTGAATCTGTGGTTGTGCTTCATCATCAATCAGTGGTTGTGATATACATTTCAGTTCGTCAACAAGCGTAACCAATTTTTTATTTTTTTGCATGTATCGTTTACACTTTTTTTTAATAGATTTAAGTTCTTTCGCCAATTTATCTATTTTTTCTTCATATAGAGATCTTTGTCTAGCCCATCTTCTTCGTAGTCTTCGAACCAAGGTAGTGTTTTCCTGTGTTTTAGCTTTAGCATCGTTTTCATTTGTGGTGTCATCATTTTTCTCAGTTTCTTTTGACTTCATTCTGTGGCGGTTTTGACTTTCTCTCCACTCTTTTCTTTTCTTTCTTTTTAATTCTTCGGGACATTCCATAATTTTTGCTCTTTTTCTATTTCTCTCTGCATTTTTGGATTTGATCTCTTCATACTTCGCAGGATTTTCATTTCGTAACTTTTCACGATATTTTTTTTGCCTTTCGGCATTTGTCAAAGGCATCTGAAAAATTAATATTTTTTTACCGAATTTTATAGTTCATTTGTTATTTTAGGAAAAGTAGTGTAATCTCCGCCTTACAATTGGTCATGTATGTAACGTTACACATTTCGTTACACATTGTAACATTCATGACATACGAAATCGTGCGACATAACCTAGAATTCAAATAATCATTGATTGCAAACTACTATTGATTGTGACGTAGGTTGACCGTATTCTATGATAATTAAACCTTTTAGACAAGTTAACAGAAAAACATAATAAGCGGTACTTACCTTGCAATCACACACTTAAAACAATAGTATTTTGAGCGACAAGTCAGACGTCAACACAAAATCACCATTGACATTCAAACAAACATGGCCGACTTTTTTTTCTGAATGTTGGCGTCTTGCTCAGTAGTGTTGCCATATGAAAATACCAAACATAACCAAATAACACACCGGAAACCTAAAGAAACAAACGTTACATCCATGACGTTACACACTCAAAAAAAAAGTGGACACTTTTTTAAAAATGATTAAATGGGTGACAAAAACGATATTTTTCTTTTGCACGTTTAGAAATAGATTGAAAATATATCGTAAAGCTAAAGTTAAATTTAATATTTTGAGAAAAAACACTCCTTTTCCAAGTGTTGGCAGTTTTTGATACAAAGGGTGCAGTTGGACAAAAAAAAACTAGTATGTGGGGAAAATCAGCAATATTTTATATAATACATTTTTATTTTTTTTCATTAGGGTAGGTAGATATATTTCATGAAAATAATCATAACAGAAGTTCATCGTTCAGAACAATGTTCAACAAAACTCATTTATCAAATAACTTGGACATCACGACAATTTTAAAATGGGGACAAAACAAAAATAACGTTGTACAATTTTTTGCGGCCATACCCACATGCGCTAAATTACGCCTGTGTGAGTAAATTTAAGACCTCCACTATTAGATGAAACAAAATGCTATGAGATGACATTTCATCTCGCTCTCACTTTTGTTACGGCCAATTAGAATTACGCGTCACACATACTTAAATCTGATTAGTGATTACGATCGATTGCAGCAACATGATAACTGTGTCTATTGGATATTAAACGAGTAATGCTGCAAATTTAAAAACGCATAGACTTGAAGACTTTATATAAACAAGATGACATTCCCAATTCCGTAGGGTTATATTTTTATTTCCGTATCGAAATCAAATCAACAATATGTTTACTTTGCTTGCATGCATTTGTTTGTTTTGAATGTTTAATTAATTGATAATTTAAATGTGCATTGTTTACAATGAGGTGAAAAAATAGCACTTATTTTTAACGAATTTACTCAGTTGTAGTTTAAAATTTTCATGTGATTGTTGTAAACCGAGTGTTTGTTTACAAAAACTATAAAATAACGCGCTAAGTAGTAATAAAAATAAATAAAAGTAATAATAAATGGACGTTATCAACCGGGATTGATCGGATTTAGTTGAAGTGAAGGGTAAGCTAACAACAACATTATTTAATATTATTTTCAAATTAATAAGTTTGCTATGCTTTCTTTTAAAAATTTTCAGTGCCTAAGTAGGTACATTATTCATATATTTTAATTTTATTATCTTCTTGCTCGTTACTGTTTTAGTTGTAACTCAAATACCTATACCAAAATTATAAGTATAGATTAAAATAGAAATAGTTCTGGTCTAGGTAGGTTTTTGCCTACCCTAAGGAAAATGTCTGTGCACGTCACTGTATGTATGTATTGTGAAATAAATAAAAATAAAATATTATGCGACAACTAAAAAGACAACTCGGAAAAGTGCAACCATTTATCAGTTTTTCGTTCCATCAGCAGTTTCTTTTTTTTTTTAATAAAATCAAACAATTAATAAAGGCGAAAGAGCGATCCGACAGTCATTTGTTTTCGACAAAGGCCCCGTTCTTCTATCAATTATCGAGTCGGGTGCGTGATGAATCACAGTTTCATACACTGGTGAAACTTTTTTTCTTACGCTCCGTCGAGTTTGTTAATAGGTGTGTTTTAATTGCTTGCACTTCTTTTATTTTCCTAGATAGTTAAAATAATGATTGACAAGGATCCGTGTGGTTTGGTGCACTTTGGATAATGTGCGTACGTCTCAACGTCATACAATACGATTTGTTGCCAAAACGTAAGAAATGAGGAGCGGTAAGAGTGATACGATAAAAAAAGGCATTGTCAAGGTATGTTCTGGCGCTGTGCACTGTAAATCGCATTTTATTGTGTCGTATTAAAGTATGATATATATGAATAAATGAGCTATTAGAATACTTAGTATATTAATTTGCAGACTGAATCATCTTGCGTTTATGTTATCTGTTCTGTGGAATCCTTTATGTTCAAATTGTCACATTTGATTTGATGCAAATAAAAGACGAAGCGAATTGAAAAAATAGAATACTTAATGATTAGTAAAGATACAATAATATTTTCCTTCACTAAAAAACTATGCTAAATATTCTTTACAAATGCTTATTTCTTTTGTGTCAACCCTAACCCAGCCCAAACTGGTCGAAACCGGTTTGAACCGGATGGACGTTTGAATAGCGCGAGTCGACGTTTAATTGAAGATTCAATTCGGAAGGCAAACTTCTCGACTCTGCCAGAGCCAACTAAGCTGCGGTCGTGCTATAGTTTGCTATGTACATAACTATTTTCATGGTATTTTAGTTTTGTAGTAGTTGAAATTGCGATCGTTTTGATAAGTGTTAATTTAAAATCAGCACTGTCATTATGACTATATGAATTGGCAATATGAAGTAATGCCAATATATAACATATAGTAATGGCTTACCGTATGGAAAGTGGGTATGGTCTCGTGCAACGACAGTTTTGATTTTAGCTCATCAAGTGCCCCTAGTATGAGTTTTTCTTAACGCAGACGCTAGCGACTGCGTTAGCGATTTAGTACGGCAAACCTGTACATCGCCTCTGGCGGATAGTAAGGCAACTAAGAAATTCCATACAAAATCCTAACGCAGGCCCTAGCATAGCAAAAAAGTTTATTGCTTCCTTATAATTAGGTTAATTTGGGCACAGATGCACGTATAAATTTAAACAAAATAATAAGAAAACTTAGTCTAAAGAATAACCTAAAAACTATCTACAGTTTGAGGCAACGTGCCCAAAATGCTGGCAGCATTTTCTCGCTGGATTGCAATACTAATTTTTTGTCCAAGATATAAGCCAGCATTCTGGTCACGAGTTGCCTCTTTAACCTTCCTTATAATTAATTTGTAAAAATAAATACTAAAGCTAGTTGTGTAACAATAACACAGAAAACTTCATTTCAGTGTTTCTAGGACTATTTAATTTGGAGGATTGGGCCTGGGAATCAGAACGAGTATATAAATTGGTGTTATTAAAAAAATATTAAACAAAAAAGATTCTTAACTAGTAACATCATAGTATCAACCAATCACACACCGCGCCTACAAAACAACTTTGAGCAACACGGCCTCCGCACCGGATGGGAGTCGCTACGCTGCGTTCCCTTCTGTCAAAGTATAAGCCCAATCCGCATATGCAATGTATAAGAGTGTGTTATCTATAAACAAATTATTTGTTGTTTTGTTTCGTTGTTCAATGTTTAAGTGTCATCACTGCAGTCTAATGCCTTGATGGCACGTACCGAGTACACGGGTGAGACAGTAAAATGTTACTCGGCCGAAAAAGTGGTTTCTTCGGTCACTCGCTAGGCTGAGCACTCGGCGCACTGTTTATACGCACCGTGTATTCGGCCGAGGGCACTGTCTCTCCGGTGCTCGGTAAGTGCGATCAAGGCATAAGTTTTGTATGTAGGTATGCAGAAGGCAAACAGCAATGTTGCCATGTAAAAATATTAAAATTTCTTATAAAATCTGTTACTACTACCGCATTGTATAGGCGTGTGTGCAAAAAGAGACGATAGCACCATTAAGCCGAGAGCTTTGCCTGAGTGACACTAAGCGGCACTTAGCGCCAGATTGTGGCGTATCAGTTGACGGTCGGCAAACAAGTCACTGGTACGGTACATCTTTGTGGCTTTGAATGAGTATAATGTATTAAGTACTATAATATAATAGTACTATAATAACTTTATGACAATGGACATTGACCTCTATCCTATCCTCTCTAGACCTTAATCTAGATGACGTAAGAGTAATAGTAGCGAAACGTTTGGATCTTCCAATAGTCCCTACATAGGTATATCCCAATTAATATTTTAAATGCGAAAGTGAGTGTTTGTTTATTTATTTGTCTGTTTGTTACGATTTCACACGCTCTTTACTGAACCAATCTTTCTGAAATTTTGCATACGCATAGCAAGAATTATTGAGGACATAGTCTCCTTTCCAGGGAAAAAGCACTGTTCCAGAGGGAAATTTGGGTGAAGACGTGGGCTAAAGCTAGTTTTGAATATTTATACAGCAGATCAAATTAAATGGATAGATTTCAATTTTAGCTTTAAGACCTATCCAGAGGAACCGGCCTACATCCTGCTTTTGTCTGCTTTCTAGTAAGATCAGGAATATCTACTACTAATTGATGACAATCTGATAGTTGTAATAGAATAGGTATTAGATTTTCCTGAGTGACACTAAGTGGCACTTAGACGCAGATTGCGGCTTATTAGTTAACGCAGGCAAGTCATCGTGTCGAGCCTATTTGTGGCTTTGTACGGATACAAAATAGTACTATAGTAACAACTAAATACGGTGCAAATTGCAGACAATCAGCTCTATTCTCGCACTTTCTTAACTGCCTTTTTGCTGAAATTCCATTTGGGTTCTTCCCATCTGATCTTATTCTTGGATGCTGCAGTGGATTTAATTCAACACTATAGAAACAATAAAATAGTGCCATTAGCCTGATTTCATTATAATTTTTATGGATTTTATTTTTTTAATATTTTTTTCTACATTTACGATGTCATTACATTTTCTGCTAAAACGACAGAGTAAGACATAATACGTACAGATTAAAAGTATTATTCATGACCGTTTTTCCAATCCCAAGAAGTCAAAACCATTAAAAATTAATTTCCTTTAAAAAAATCCTACCTTGTATATTTTATGGATTTAATGTTTATATCATTCACTACCAGTTAACTATTGAATGATTTAATATTATACGTATAACATTAAAATCTATTGTAAGTGAAACAAATTTAGAAATTCCATTCACGTGATAAGCTATACTCGTAAATATCATATTCCTTCACGTACATTTGAGAAATTTTCCCCAAAACAATATGAGGTTTCATATTTCTATATAAAACAAACAAATATTATATGAAATATCTAATGTCGACTCACTCACAATCCTATTATGTAATATAACTGTGCTAAATTTAATACATTTTATTACTTATTCGTAGTTTTGAAGGTTGCATTCGCGGCAGTATTTATTTCCGTGGCATAGCGGATGACCTGCAGAAGGTTCCTATGGCACAGACACAAGACTGGGAAAGTCGGTCAGGGTTGGCCTCGAAAACACTATGCGATCAAATCACAGACTACTTGAAAAAGGGAGACATAAGTGTATGACGAGAGTGATGAGTGTGGAAGAAGCGAGGGAGGTCTCCTGAGGATCATAGAAAATGGACAGACTTTAGTCTGTCTAACCCTGCGAGAGACAGGCGTTATGATTATGTAATTTAAATAATTTAAAATTATTTTTATCTTCTACCGTAATGAAGTATACGTAGTTTACCACTATAGAACCATATAACATACCATATTATATTTTTATTAGTGGTATAATATACCATACAACTATCTGGCCATTAATAAAAAAACATTATAAAATAGAGTTAACTTTAAATTACAAGACTGGCCACTAATAACAAAAATTTAAAAGGAAGTAACAAAATCGCGTGTAACAAAGTATGGGAGGTAAAGTTCCAAAAAACTATTGTTACAATTTCAGCCTTCCAGCCGGTTACAAACATCAATTAAAATGTTCGTTAGAATGTCTAAACTATATTAAACTTCAAGCAATACACTAGATCATGAAAAAAATCCAATTTTAATATAAAATTCCATAGCGCATTCAGTTTATCGATTACGTGGACCCGTGATGAATACTCGTGCACGTTTTAAGTGGAGTTTACACTTTAAGAACTAAAACATTTTTAAGACTTAACATAAAAACTTTGAAGAATAGAATATCTATAAAATAGAAAAACGGAAACGATATTATCACGAACGAAGTGTCGTTAATCTAAAGCAGATAACCACATGACATCTGGTCGTTCTTCAAGAATTTAAAATACAGTGTTGCATCATTTCTTACTCTGCTAGAGCTCGGCAGTGGTACATAGATGACAGAAGTGATTGGTAATTACGCAGACAAATTCTGGGCTATACCTCAGCAGTGGGCGAATGACTAACTTTAAGGCAACAAGATCATCAATCGCAGCGTGCCATATAGCGGGTGCGTATACTTACTGCCAACCTAATCATATAAAAAAAATAGATATCTAGTTATTACAATCTTCGAAAAGTCTGATAGATGCAAAATAACATCTTTGCTTTTAATCAGGAAACACATTTTTCCTTATCTATAAAATTGGAGATCAAATATGAAAATGGCGCGCATCACCCGATAAATTTGAGGTCGAACGATCAAACCCTTGAGGCTTTAAGGCTGATATTAGTCTACAGTGACTTGCGTTATTTCTATAGATTGTTTAAGGAGCCGGAAAGAGATATAGGAGGGTTATATCTTCAAGGTGTTATAATAAAATGAACTATTATAGGGGACACCTCGAAGGCATCGATTATGTTCCGAAATCAACTTAGGTTGGTTTTGGGATCCTAATGATACCTGAAGGCATTTTTTGTGTATAATGTAACAACATATACTTCAAAGTGTACATTAGGAAATATTGTAAAATGTTTACATTAAAAAAATACTGCTTTAATGTGTAAATATTAATAAACGAAAACGAAAATCTCATACACTAATGTCATGGGGTCTGAGATTTTATTACCTTACTCCTAAAAGTAAACAAAAGTATGCTATTTAAAGACAATTAACTATGTCTGTTCTCTCTTTTTGATATTGACGTAAAAGAACAAGACAAACCACATATTCAAACAACGTTTACGAAAAAAAAAGTTCAAAAAAAAGAACAAGTTTATTTTTTACAAAAAAGACGTGTGTTTTTTAAATGCCAATATAAAAATTGGAATGTATGTTTGATTCCATTAGTCTCGGAATAATTTACAGGGAAGTTCCTGATTTCGAAATTAGAACGAATAGCTGAGTTGATGGCAATAAACGACACCCTACTGCACCCGGGAGGAGCAGACGGGGTCCCCATTAATAAGTAATGTTAGGTAATGGAGCCGAGCTATGGCGAGTGCCGCAATTTTCAAATAACGAACGTTCAAACACAACAAAGTGACTGTTTAGTGTTTTGAATATAATGGCACAGATCCTTTACCACCCACGTATATGTCCATGTTAGCTATATAAACAATATTCATTGTTTCAAATTAATAGAAATTGAGCTCAGAATTAAACTCATCATCATTGCGTATGACATTCATTTTGCATGTACCAAACATCTATATCAAGGATTTTCGGACAGTTTGCGACGACAAGAGAATAACACTGGTCTCATATCACACTAGAATTTGTTATACCCATGTAGATTCAGCACACTTGGTGGATTTAAAGCTGTTCTGAACGTCAAGCATTCTTGTCATGATTTCGATTTCTGAATTAAGTTTTGGCGACACTAGGAGATAAGTCCGCCGTTGCATGTTTCTTTAATTAGTATTTTATTTATACGCAATCCTGATTGAATCATATTTTTATCATACATACATATCATCACGCCTGTCTCCCGTAGGCGTAGGCAGAGACTAAAGATTTCCATTGGCTACCATCCTTACATACCTCTCTCGCTTTCTCCACACTCATAACTCTTGTCATACACGCTCGCCGATTTCGGGTAGGTACTCCTGTCTCCCTTTTCCAAAAAGTGTTTTTCGAGACCGTCCCTGACCGCCGCTTCCAGCCAACTCTGCTTTGTATATACCTTTCGTCAGTCTCCTTTCATCCATCCTCTCTACATGTCCAAACCATCTTAACATTCCTTTTTCGATCTTTTGTCATCTTTTTCGATCATCCTCATTCACCCCACATATTTATCTTAATCTATTTATTTTTACCAGACAGTATAATTATCAAATATAGAATGTAGCATCTTCAAAATAACGTTTTTCCGTGGGATTTGAACCCAAGGCAGTTCCAAGAAGGCTCACACAGAATCATAAAAATACAGACGAAAGTAACATGATAATTACGGTCCAAACAAAAATTCTGACGTCAACAAAATATCAGATTTCGCTGAAAGAAAGCTCAGTGAATTGGTCTTCACGAAGCCGGAAGCCTGTAATTGAGTTAGTGCCAGCACTCCCGACTCTTCTTGTTGTTGGGCCACTAAACATGAGAATTTTCTTTAGAAAATATTTTTGATAGTATAAGATTTAGTAAAATAGATTATTCCACTTAGATCCACAGCTCGGATCTACATGTGGATCCCAAGACAATTTTATCTCCTCTTAATTTCACCATTCGGTGGGCCAATTCACAACCACCCATTTAATATTGAGAAACGAAATCAGTCATATAAATATAGTTAAAAAAAACTAAAAAAACACGCTTTAATGAGCTATCGAACTAAAAAAACGAAAAATAAATTAAACCAAAAAGCGTGTGGGGTGCTCGACAAATGAAAAATATGGCACAAGCACCCCACACGCTTTTTGGTTTAATTTATTTTTCGTTTTTTTAGTTCGATTGCTCATTAAAGCGTGTTTTATTAGTTTTTTTTAACTATATTTATTTTCCACTTTTTAGACATAAACTTATCGAATTATTGTATTGTCATCGGTTCTTGATAATTCTACAAAGTTTGAATTAAATCTGACGGTTCAAAGTAGGTCAAAATTAAGTTCAAAGAAGTCGGTTACAAACAAGCAAGCAAACATACAGGTGAAGCTAATAAAAGCGTGTTAAAAAACCCCCTTACTTTAACTACAGAATAGATAATAGTAAAAACGTACGAATGAATGAAAGCAACAACAGTTACACTATTACAACACGTCGATCGTCAATGATGTGTGAATAAGGTAACATTCTGATCGATACACTAGTTTTAAGTCTGAAATCGCTGTTTTCGTGGCCAACAGTATTAAGAGCCCGCAGTGGATTCGAAATCAATGCTATGAATAGACGAGAACGAGTTGCGGCAATCGGCCGACAAAACTTGGTAACAGACACACTATATCGTATATGTTTGTTGGGTTTTTGAAAAAATACTCTCACCGTTTCTCCGATTGCATTCTGATTCCGGGTCTCAGCCTAAACTTTAGTCTAATTTTTATCAGTTAATTTATTCGGACGTTCTTTCGTTTTGAAATCAGACTTCAGATCGCAGCCAGCGTAGTAGCAGTCAGTTTAATTATTTACTTTTCTAAAATCACAATTATAATGCATACTAATCAATACCAATAAAATCATTTATCTAAAATTTAAGAGATGTTCTCTAGTCGGTGGAATCGTTTTTATCTTCCGCTAGATTTTTCACATCCTCAACGACACGACTCCCACTTTTCTTGTTTTCCTCTACCCGTCATATCTCTTTCTTGCTTTATTGAAGTTCCTTGCTTTTTCTTTTTCGTCATGCCACATCAAATGCCCCCACATTTTCCTTATTTTGTTATTAATTTCTGCCTTTTTCTCTCCTACACGTTTTAAAACTTCTTCATTAGTGATGTACTTATTTGACCATAATTTGTAACATTCTGTGCAAACAAACTGCTAATAAACATTTACATTGTACTTAGAAGATTGTTGTTTTGTTAGCAGCAAATTCGCCTTAATATAACCCATTAGCTTCTAGCTTTTGTCAAAAAACAACTTGGAAGTGACTTCATTATATGACTTATTCCACCCCTCTTATTCGACGATGGTAAAAATATATCGATACGCTTTCCTATTCCATTCAGCTCATCTATCTTTGGATATAAGTCGATATTTAATTGGTGCAGAACTTAGTTCCGAAGTTGGAGGGCAGTCCGTCCATATTGGATGCCGGTTTGTTGTCATAATGAATCTATTCAAGTCCGCGTTTACTGACAGGAGTTAAGTTCTATTAGAAGATCCATTTGGAAGGTCGTAAGTACAGATATCAATCCATTGGATCGACCTTATTTATTTACTTAAAACTTACAAGTATTATTACAGACAAAAACCCTATACGATAGATGTTACACAAACAACTATAAAGAAACACTAATATTATTACATACTAGCGCCCAGCCCCGCTTCGCATGGGCATAAAAACATTCCTCTTAAATCACTCTATCTATAAAAAACCGCATCAAAATCCGTTGCGTAGTTTTAAAGAATTAAGCATACAAAGGGTCATAGGGACAGAGAAAGCGATTTTGTTTTATACTATGTAGTGATTACAGATAACGCCACAACTTTGAATTGATTTAACAACTAGAAGTTGATGATGATGATAATGATTGATTTAGTGCATCAGAATAGACCGGTCTTACTTGCTATAGCATTCAGTGTGCAGAGAGCTCACGACAACGGCGCGTCCCTTAAAAAGTTGGTCTGCGCGCGCGGCACTTATAGCAACTGCGGCTGCGGCTTATTAAAACAACTACCGGAGTGACTACCGTAGAATGTGCTCGTAATGCGGAAAACCGACAGAGATGGGGAGACATCACAAGACGTGCTACAGCCCTGAAAGTGAGAGGCGACGGCGAGCAGAAACCCTGTTCACCTACAGCCACGGCCACTCTGCCTAGACTGTCCCATTCAAGAAGAAGTACAGATATACTAGTAGAAAAGCGAAACCCGAGGTCTGAAGATATATGAACTAGCTGTGTTTCATTCTTCTTATCCTTGTTTGTTTAGTAAAACATAATATCTTCCTCTCTTTTAGTGACGAAATGGCTATGCTATATTTTTATATTTCAAATATGTTTCGACAAAAACATGGCCACATAATTAATTCCATTAACATTTTAAAACTTCGATGATCTATTCATTAATGCATTTTATATAATACAATATTGGTCAAATCTTTATAAAGGGCTAAAAAATTTCTCGCACAGAGGATCAGCTTTGCTATTCAACATGGCAATGCTGCCAGCCTTTTGGGCAGGCTACCACGATGTAACGACCTGAAGGGACTATACTTATACATTTTTATTCTTCAGTAGTATTTATTAGGCGAAGACTTTCGAGACTTGAGATTTTCATTATTGTAAATCTGTATTGTTCAGGAAAATTCTAATCTCATAAAAGCAGCATATTACCGCTATTTACCGAACACATTATTACCTAATGTGGTGTGATAGATGTATAGGGGCTTGTGGCTGCCTACGGTACGTCACTGCCTATTAATTTTATGACATACATTCGTCTCTCCCTAACCTCTTAGGTGTGACTGAGAGATTAGTATCAGAGGTATTTTGACTTTGTTGTAGAGATAACAATCGAACTTATTTAAATTACCTTGATTCGGCAATCATTAAGTTGGTCATAAAATGTAAAATACTTAGTAGCATATATAACTGTTTACTTAATACTGGTGATTGACACCATAATAAATTCTAATATTTTTTTACAAAGCATTCCCCGTTGTTATATTTACTAAAATTTGTTTTGTCTTATTTTTTACGTAAACATCGATTTAAGTGAAACGGACAACAAATATATTTTTTTTGTGAAAAGTCAGATATCATTTATACCATTAAGTAGGCAAACAGGCATATCCATATATTTCTATCTTTCTATAGTTTGTACCAGCGATGTGATACCTGATCGCTAAGAATGCTATCGCTCTTGATAGTGCCAAGCTGAAGTGTCACGTATCTCTAACAAACGGCCCACAACTTGAACTGGAATAGTTCATGAACTAGAAATTCGATAATGCTGATATTCGACTCGGCAAATAAGAGTTGTCGTTTAAACGTGTTACAACCGCGGGACACACGGGATCTAAGAATGGATAACATTTTTTAATGTTATGCTCTTTCTTAAATCTGCTTGACCTGCTAGTCGTACAAATTGAAAATTTACAAAAAAACACGACATCAATTGAAGATAAAATATAACTAAGAACTACCTCAGTCAAGCCAGATAATAAATAAATAAGTACATACACGGACAAATTATAGAGATTAAGATAGCTCTAAAGTTAGTTCGAGACTTGTGTTACAAATAAATACGAGTACATATAGATAAACAACCAAGACCCAGGTCAATCTGAAAAATACCATTTTGCTATCTTAACCTGATATTAAAGGCTGGCATGAGGCCATGGAGGTCATCAAGATACACTTATACAATACACAGAAAAAACACGTCTAACTTATAACACCCCCATTTTTCGTCGAAGGTTATATACAACACGACCATCTAAAATAAAAGAAAAGCCTAAAGCTTATTATGTCAAGAACAGAATTAACGTACAACTAAAGGGCAGACTATATGAAGGCAGCGTAATTAAGTGGATTTGCTTACAATCTCAGTCTTGGCACTTTCAGCCGAGGTCAAGACTGTCCCGTGTAATCCCGCGGTTTTTGATTAATGAGCCGGCTGCTCTGAACCCAGCGACCTTCATACTATTGTTGTGGACATCTATTTATGTAATGTTGCTGTTGAAATTAAAAACAGAAGTGGAAAAATGTAGGAACGGCACGAAGACCTAAAAAACATTATGGAAGGCAAGAATAGAGGACGGGGAAGAGAAAGACCAAGAAAGAGTTACGGAGAACATATAAAAGAAAATGTGGGAATCGTGCCGTATCAGGATGTGAAAAGGCTAACGGAAGATAGAGGCACTAGGAAGCGACTCCACCGACAAGATTACAGCTTTTAAAATTAAGATATTGGTTGCTCTCGGCCCGCGTAAAAAGTAGTATGGTTTTTTCAGTGCCTCAAAATATTTTTACACAAAACAATACGTCAATTCAACGCTTCGTTTTGACGTGATAGAAGAACAAATAAACAAACACACTTTTATATTTATAACATTAATACGGATAAGAATGTTCATTCAAAAAATCGAGTGAAAAATCGTAAAGCTCAAACCCAACTGGCCGGTAATAAAATAGAAATTAGAAAGAAAAAAAAAACTATTTTAAGAACAAATATGTTCAAGAACGGGTAAAGCCGTGTGACTCGCTTAAAATTTTCGTCAAGTGAACTCGAAAGCTAACATGAGACGCACAGGACAAAGTTTGTGTGAAAATATACTAGAATTTGAGTTGCGACAAGCGAACGGCATAACAATCGGTTTAACAGATACGGAGCCATTACTACTCGTATCTAACAACAAATAAGGTAAACTAGGTGTTGCCCGCGGCTACGGCCCTGTGGGATCGGTTATATCGCGTCCAAAATAAGCTTAGCTTGGTCCTTAACGACTATATCCATACCAAACATCAAAATCGGTCTAGCAGTTTAGCCGTGATAGCTATCAGGCAGATAGACAAACAGACAGACAGACTTTTACATTTATAATATTAGTATGGAAGTATGGATTTTCTCTTATATGTTGCAGCCATTTGGTTAAATACAAACAAATTTTTAGCTTTGTATGTATTAGTACAGACACAAATAAATGGTAAGAAGTACGATCTTAATTATGGGTCCTAAATTAAAGTAAGCACATCGAACCTTCCTTTTATACTAATCTTCCCTTACTCACCCACACTGGGATTTTTGAAGGACTTCATGAGCTTAAGAACACAACCTGCTACGAATTGCCTTTAGGTCCTCCAGGTCAGGGTACGCTGCTCTAAGGAGATCATTTGGTAATTGCGCAGTGACCCACAGCAACACCAATGTATCAAAATACACGAAGTAGGCTAATTCGAGTATGTTTAGTCTAAGAGTGTGTGCAAAACTTGCGTTTTCAAAAATATTCCTGCCAATTCTGTAAGACCTTCAAGGGGTCTCGATTTACATACATATGACGCGCAGCTCCCGTTACATAGCCAGCCAAGATCACGTGCTAAGTCGCTATGCAGCCTTATTTAAAACTTTCAAAGCTACGTAACAAAATGTCTGGGAAAGCTTCCGCGCACTTTTGTTCATAACTCACGTTTTTTTTACAAAGAAACGGTTATAATGCGGTAAGAACGGCGGTGACATAAAAATAAACGACGGAGCATTAAATAATTTAGAGATGAATTGCTATTGACCTGGACTTCGTACCCGTTGGAAATTCGGGACGAAAAATCCATATCCATACTAATATTATAAATGCGAAAGTCTGTCTGTCTGTCTGTCTGTCACCTCTTCACGGCTACTGCTGGACCGATTGCGATGAAATTTGGTAGGGATGTAGTTAACGACCTGAGGTCAAACATAGGCTACTTTTGGGCGCGATATAACCGGGTCCCACGCGGGGGCGAAGCCGCGGGGAACAGCTAGTATTTAATATGTTAATCCAAATCATTTTCTTGAAATGCAACAAATTTTAGCGAATTCTGTTAAACCGGTAAAGTCTGAAAGAGTAACAAACTTTTATTAGTCGATTCATGACTTCACACAGTTTTGCGTTTTTAATAAGTACTTATTAATAAGATTTGTTAGATGGATATGAGGGTCTTGTTGTTAATTGGCAAAGGAAACAAATAATAATAAAAAAATCCTCGTTTTTCTATAGAAAAATTTTCTTACGCCATTTTATAATACTGTAAATATATTATTAGTTATAATATAACTAGATGCAATAATACCTCCGAACAAAAAAGGTTAACTTTAATCATTCCTCCATATTTTATTCAAACGAATTTCTGGCAATTGAAAGACTTCTAGTGTTGTTTAGACGGCCATAATCTTCGATTAATGGCCCTCTATCATTGGTCGTATCTTACCCGCGACATTAAGAAGATGAGCAGGTGCTTAACTTGTCATTTCGCGCGTCCGCCCGCGTTCCGTGTAATCCACCTAATGCTTCCTCACTACTTAGGATAGTCGATCGAAACTCGATACAAACTCACCGGTTTGATCATATCAAAATTATAATGTGAAAAATGACTTGTAAAAACTCAAAATGATTATAAAAAAAAAAATTATGATATTCACAAATGCTTTATTTAGTACTAAAGCTTCCATGTTGTGTTCCATAAGTACCTAAATGCATTTAAACTGGATAAAAAATACCCTTAACTATTTGGGGATAATTTGTGTCCGCACAATTGACTAAATATTGTGGAAAACTCAAATACAAATAACAAATTCGTCCTATTGTTAAAATTAAAACAAAAACATCTCTTGCATTTATAAACGGTATGGATTACTAAATCCAAAAATCGCTGTTAAAGAGACATAAACATCTTATATAATACTAGCTGGGAGTGTCTCCCGTGAGAGTTCATTTCAAAATTCGAATTCAGAAATTCGAAACTCACTTTTAATTCCTTGAATTAATTCGAGAAATCCTAGTAGCATACTACTTTAGTTCAGCGTAGTAAGGCCGGGTGCAGACGAACCGGGGAAATTGCTCCGTGTACTTAATGTCGGAGTGCTGCAGAGTGGATTTTAAACATTGTGTTTTATGATGCTGCACAACCTACGTGTTTATTAACATCATACCAAACGCTCATTTCATCGTATATTACCTGGCTGTTTATTTGGCTTGCTTTCATGTTATATTTCATATTTTAGAAATTCAAAATTTGTTCTAGTTTTCAGAAATAGCTTGAGATTGGAAAATAACAAGTGATGTACGAACAAACCATTGTTAGAGTTGGCCATACTATGTTACACGTCTAAGCTGTGGTATCAATTTTGATATAATTGATTGAAAATAATGACGCACAAAATTGGTAACTACTTAAGAAAACAAATTCCATTCGTTGTCATCGTTTCGTGTAGGTGACATGGTCAATGATATAGACCACACACATCCTGGCGTCAGAGTTCTTCGAAACCGCCTCTCGGCCTCTGACATGGTTCCTTTAACGACTACTAGATAGCAGTCGGGACCAACGGCTACGCGTGCCTACCGAAGCACGAAATCATTTTTCCTATCAGACAGTCGGTTGATTCAAGCCTGCAATGTCCTAAACAAAATGGAAACAACTAAACAAAGTATACTTCGAGTGTGAATCGAACCCACGACTCTGGGTCTCCAGGCAAACGCCCTTATAACAGATATTAAAAATATTTTTATACGCAATTGTCCTTGCTATTGAGATATTTGTCACATTTCATGTATGTTTGTTTGTTATCTTTGTTCTTTGTTGATTTGTATGTGTAATGAATGTCTTAATAATTTCTATTCTATTAAAATTATTTTCCCAGTCGCATATTGTAGCGTCATCCGATAGCACATAGTCGTGTTATGTACTATTTTTCCAACCCCAACCCCAATACAAGATAATAGTGTGCAGTGCGATCACAAAATTGGACGTCAATCCAATAGGCAGCCGCGCGGGTGCAGCCGGCCTCCGCTGCCTGGAGCTACCAAATAATGAACGAGTAGAAGTGGAACCTCCATGATCAGTACAAGAGATATGACTGGAGGATACTTACTGCCAGCTTGGATTATGGTGGTCACGACCCTCAGCTATGAGGAACACGACTTGAAAGAAGATGAAAAAGAAGTGGAACTAAGTTATTGCAAAAAGGTTCTGGAGTCATTATGTACTGGCAAACGCTACGTAAAAAATAAACTTAGTAGATGGTCCGGTGATCTTATTAAGGTCGCAGGATGCGATAGCATAGATGAAGGATTCAAAGCGGATCTTAAATTGGTCAGATTGGAAATAAATGACAGGCTCAAGTAGTCCCTTACGTCTTGTTTTTGCGGTTTTGTGCTGTGTCCAAACCACAATTGGTAAAAATGTCTTCAGAAATATTTATAGAACAACTGATCTTTTGGATTTCCTAAGACATGGAGGCCAACCAAACAAACAAGACGCTGCAAAAAAAATATATTAAAACTACTTACATGTTGACATAATTAATTGATGCCGCAGGCAGAGCGAATGTCGACCTAAGGATTCTATCAAAACGATATATGTTTTCCGAATAGGCATACTAAATGTCGTCTGGCAATGACGGTTTTCGCTTAATACAAACTTTAAATAATCAAAGAATACAAGTAAAAATATATCAAAAGTACGTTAAACATCTATCCACACTTCATTTTGATGAATTGAACCAGTTAGAAGCGGATAAAAGCGGTATTTGCTGCGCCGCAATTATTGTCTTGGTGCAGGTATGTGGAAATTCGTGTTTACTTGTCGGACACTTTCAATCAGTTACAGGAATATGTAGGAAATAAAAGCTAGTAGGAATTTTTCATAGACGATTTAGTATAATCTTTCTTTGGTTGGAAAACTGCAAAGTAATTCACGTCAATATTGGATTTAATTTTAAATTTCCATTAAAAGTTTCTGTCATTTGCTTTGAAACTTTATTCCAGAATTTTCCACTAGAATGTGTGGGTAATTTCTCCACAATTACGGATGCGCTGGAGTGACGACCTAAGAAGGTTCGAGAGCATGTGGCTGGATGTGGCGGAACAGAGAGAGGTTTGAAAGGAGATTGGGGAGACCTTTACCCAGCAGTCGGACAATACAGGTAAAAATATATGTTAGTCGTATTAGTGAAATATTGTGTAAAGCAATACACGAAAACTCCAGAGGCGAAGAAAAATGGCCGCCGCGCCGTCGAATGAAATACTATCAGTTTTGAAACAATAACTGCTCAAACTAGCAACAGTGCCGGCGGCGCGCAATCCAAAAGATTTATTCAAAATGCCACTGTCCGTGCCGGTAATGATGTAACTATTGTTTCATTGCCACGAAAAAAGAAAAAAAAATGAACAAGAGCGCGTTTGAATCACGCAGAGTATAAAACGGTACGCTTCTTTCTTAAAAGATTTTTATTAACTTGTCGTGGAAATTTTGGATTGAAAAATAGTCTATGTATCAATACTGGTTATGGACTCAGAGAATAGCATTTTATCTGTAATTTAAGACCCCATCATCAACTTCAATCTTTAGTGATCATACTAGTAAAGCTGAAGATTTTGTTTGTTTAAATGCTTATAACTTTAGAACTACTGGTCGCATTTCAAAAATTCTTTATTATAGCCTAGTTCTCGGGGAAGGTTAATTGGAAACCGGGAAGTGGGTCAAATTTACCTTGTAAGATTTGTCCCATACTAATCTAATAAAAATCCCATACTAATAACAGAGCAAGTTAAACAAAAGCTTGTAAAAAAAGTATTTAATTCGTACGCCGTTATCACAACGCTTTTCGCTCGCTCCAAGCGTCAGAAATCAACAATACACGTATCAAGGTATTATCTTAAATACAATACTGTCATATTTATTATTACAGCATCAATACTGAAATACGCTGAACTCTATTGAAGCCGGGAATTTTAGTTGGTATCGACCTAGGATATTTTAGAGTACGCCGAGTTCTAGACTTACTTTTGAGTCTGCAATTTGTATGATTGGTATTTTGGTGGCTGCGCGATTCGCCAATTAGTGGAATTCGCTTCTTAGGACCTTCTCGTTTCTTCCCTTATGTAAAGAGTTTATGATTTAATTTAAAATCTACTAAACGTATATTTTCTTGTATTTGTACCTTGATGGCAATTTTGGAGAATTTTATAGTGAATAAAATTCGTAACAGTTGTCTTTTTTTTCGAAATATATAAGTACTCCAGGAGCGTTTGTTTTGTAATAATATGTCTAATATAGTCCTTAAAAGTTCAGTAAATACTCCTAATACTAATACATTAATTAGTACTGGATGCACTTTATACAGACTGTGCGTTTATAATAGCATTGATAAGAATAATAACGTTTAGAACTAAACAGAATAACTAGGCATACAACAAGAAAAAGCTATTAGATAAAAAAAAAAAAAAAAAAGTTAAAACGCGATATAGGAAAGAAAATCATTAATCAATTCTTATTGCAGAATGCAAAAATGATAAAACGATAAATAAAATTACATATGTAATGGAATTTAATATTGCAAACGCTAGTGATGTGTTTCCAACCACAAAACCACTCTGTTGTCAGCAAATTAACGATCATTGTTTACGATGCAGCAAATAACGGTTTTAACAGTTTTCCAGGTTTAAATCTGTTCGAAGCCTCTCCGACAGAGGTTTCTATTTACCAAAAAAAATATATACAAATGCCAATTTTTCTTGGCTATGCCCGAATAACTTTAGAAATAGGCTTTGTTGTACTAATGAATATTTGTAACATGAATTCCCCGAATTTCCATATCAATTAATTTTTTTATACATAAATAGTTAATCGATAATGTGTAGGTTTTATTACACAGAAATAAATTCTTATTTTTACAACCTGAACCTAGCTAGTCTAAGGGTAGAGACTTGATCTGCATAAAAGCGAAAAATCACTATCACTTATTAATCTTAGTAGTTAGTTTTAGTAACTAGCGTCGTAAAATACCGTTTTATAACAAAACATACTAATTTTAAAATACTAGTGAACTATTTAATATTGAGGCTATTCATGGAATTCAACAATTGATATTACCAATTTCACGCGGCTCCTGTGACCATCAAATGTACCACTACCAATAGAAATAGGGTTAAAATTCGCATCTCTTGTAACGGCCAGCCAAATCGATCGTGCTAGCCCGGCGGTTATTTCGAGCCGGCCATCCGGCGCATTGCCACTGCAGACGAAATCAATGTCACCCTTAATTGGGATACAGGTTGGAGACATTTTTGTATTCGGATCAATACAGCCATCTAAATGCGGACCTGGCTTCCCAAATCCAGCGCCGTACTCGGTTTATTTTCGAGAAATGACGCGGTAGTCGGAAATGAATTTGTAATAACTGCATTCATGATAAAAATGGAATAAAGTCGCGAGTTGCGCTTCGTGAGAATAAGTCACTCAAGTACACTTGAAGTGTCTTTATGCACAATAAAATACTAGTGTGTATTCAGGGCCTCATCGTTACACTATTCATCACACCACACAATAGGTATGCCTTATTAGCAAATGCCAGTTTCTATGCCTCTCATTTGAAATTATTGTTCTAGATATTATTATTAATATGGTGAAAAAAAAAACCTTAAACGAATTTTTATAAACTTAATTTAGTTTCATCGTTCACAATTTAGTCGTGTAATTCATAACCATTTCTTTCTTTAAAGCAAATTTTTATCTGTTTTTCAAAGACAATGCTATTAAGGTAATACAATAAAAATATTGATGCAGAAATAGTTTTAACTAACAGTACGACATTAAGAAATTACAATTACATTCTCTTCAAAGTTAATTGCGCGTCTAAATCTCATTGCTTCACCTTTCCCGGCATAGAAATATCCTAGAATTTGAGATAAATATTTATGTACTGGTGAAATACAGGCTGGAAATTAAATACTTGACACGATATGAAAAAAGAAGTCGGTTAAGGTTTTTTTTTTTGGAGGGAAAGTAAATTGTCGCTATGTCCGCGCTGTATTTAATTTTCAAAACTTAGGTTTTATCGAGTATTTGTGCTTAATATGGGTGGATTATTATTCGCAAAGTGTTCGTGAACAAGCGTGAGTGTTGGGAAGTGGTACAGTGTCGATTACGTGACTTTTATCTTTGTCACCAAAATCTCCAAGTTATAGCTAAGTGAATTTTTTTCACCGCTTCACTTAGCCATCTGTCTCTGACTCACTTGACTAGACTAGACTACTGACTTGACTTTTTGACTTGACTTGACTAAAGTAGGACTGAAGAAGATTAATAAAATGAAGAAAGCCCTTAAGGACTAGTTTCCATGGCCGTAAAAAGTATGAAAAAAAAAGAAGTCGGTTAAAAAGAAGAAAAAATATATTTTTACCGTTACATTCAGATTAACCCTAAAACTCCCACCTTTTCTACTTACTACACAAGGGAGTTTAGAACAAGAACCATTGTGAGAAAAAAAATGAACTCCGCGTAGAATGGTGTCGTAAAACGAAACGACACAGGAGCACAGGATATCTCAAACGACCAATGGAAATTTGCATATCGGCGATGTTATTGCAACGTACGACATCTTGGAAAATAGAACAATACGCAAAAAAATTCTGGAGGTAACAAGTAAGATAAGTAATCATAGCAAAATTTTCATTAGCATAAGTTTTATTTTCTTGGCTTCACGCGGGTATAAACTATACAGTTAAACTTTATCATGAAATTTAATACGTTTCATATCTCTTCTTTCTTATCTTTTTCTTTCTAAAAGAAAGTTGTGTAAGTTACACAATTTATAGCTCAAGAACGGCTAAACGGATTTGGCTGAAAATTGGTGGGGAGGTAGCTTAGAACCACGAGAAGGACATAGGGTACCCGTCATCCCGGGAAAAAGCACTGTTCCCGAGGGAAGTTAACCAGGGCGAAGCCGCGGGCAAAAGCTAGTATTATATAAGAAAGAACTGATTGCATTATTTTATTTTTTTCTATTAAGAGGCAAACAGAAACAAAAACTTTAAACATATAATCTTTTCGATAAGACGAAGATATAACTATATAATATAAAATACAAACGTAAGTAAATCCTAAAATTCTGACGTTATTTCACGAAATCCTATATAGGTACAGCTAAAATCCTTTAACTAAAACATAGCGTTAAGTTGTAGTGACGTAAGCATGCAACTATGCAGGCAATCTGCATTCAGAGTCGCTGCAATCGTATTTAAAGAGAATGCTTGCAATGAGACACTCATGTGAAATGTAGGATGAGGGTCGCCATGTAGAGCTGTCAGTGTAATGGATCACGTTATTCGAAGAAGAATTAAGTTTTAGATTCATTTATTTATATATTGCTGGACGGTTTATAATAGTTACTAGCTGATCCCCGCGGTTTTACTAGCCTCCTCGTGTTTGTACTATAATATATTATGCCAATAAGCTACTCCAACATTTAGGCTTATATAAATCATTTTTTAAATCCGACCAGGTGTGCCAGCCAGTGAGTAAGCGGGATAGCGCGCTATATGATGTAAGGCGACATCTCCCTTACTCACTGGATCTTGCATGGTTTTAAGAGATGGTAGTGGGGGTAGTTCTAAAGTTACATGCGTTCAAATAACAAATTCCTTGGCTTTTTTTATATCACAATGTCCAGAGATTGACCACATTCCCGCCTGATGTTAAATACAGATGCGGTCTAAGATGGAGCTTGCTTTACATTAATATAGACTTATCCGTTCCCGGGAGTGAGAATTTCGGGAATCCGTTCTCATCTGAAGACGCGCGATGACGCCTGACTATGATTTTCCTAACTGCGAAATTTCATCTTCATAGTTTCAGTAATATTGAGGGAATTTGTGTCCACATTTACTACATGTGTGAGTGAATAAATCAGTAGTGTTGCGTTTTTATAATAAAGACTAGCTGTACCCGTGGTTGCACTCGCCCGTGTTGTGTATGTACATATAGCTTATAATAACCTTCAAATCAAATCATTTATTTCATTGTGAAACATAAGTTACAGTACCATTAAATAAAAACTTCTTTAAGCTATCATATGTAGGAAAAAGTTTTCAAGTCTGACCGGTCGTTCTTAAGATAGCTTTTAACAAAAACAAACAAACAAAAAACATACTTCTTAAGTAAACATGTTTATTAAATCTACATAAAATATTCGCGAAAATACGCCTTAAGAGAGTTTATAATAAAATCGATTCTATCTGGTAATAATATATGAAATCTTCGGTACTTATTCTCCTTCACCTGTTTATCATATCTTCGAATCGGAGATATAATAAAATCTTGGATAATGTATATTCGCTTTATATTTATCCAAAATGGTTGTAGTAGCAATATTAACTGAAATATATATCTACTTGCGACCCGTCTCGGCTTCGCAGGGGTTTAATTAAATACTACATGTAAACCTTTTGGAAGATATTCTCCAAATGACGTAGAACTGTATAAAAACACGGGCTTTTATATGATTCTTTAATTCCTCGGGAACCCGGAAAAAATTTACTGGCGCGAATATCATACTTCTATGATGGCTTAACTAAGAAATTATTAGTTAATCAATAGAAGTAGTAAATTCACGCCAGTATTTTTTTTTAATCTATGAGTTAACTCATAGATTTAAAAAAAAATAGTGTACAACCGAACCGTATACAAAGAAAAAATTGAGGGACACCTACATGACAGTTTTGACAAGGAGTTGACATAAGTAAGGGCGGGAACTGCCATAAACTACCAAACACCTATAAACTGAATAGTTTTATATTGTCTACTATTATTTCAACAAAAACCTAATCATACCCATACTAAGTATGTTTGAGTTAAGAGCAACTAATATATGGACTAAAAGGAATCACGTCAAAGCAAAGGCTGAGAATTATAATGATTGCCCAATTGTTTCTGTATGATTGAGGATTTGAAGGACGCAAACGACAGAGCGGTGGACGTGGCTAGGTACTGGTGCAAACATATTAAAAATAAATATTTATATAGAAAACAAGAATCATTAAAGGAAAGATATAAGGAAGAAGGAGTCCAGGCAGACAAAGGCATAGTTATATTAAACAAATGAAAGAGAAAACAAACGTCGTGTCGTATCAAGAAATAAAGGAACTTGCTAAAGATAGACAAAAGTGGAAGGAACTCCACCGACAAGAGCCTAGCTATTAAATTTGAGATGATGATAGAAAACAAGAATAAGAATGACATCACGATGACTATATTGTAAGTGAAAAGGTCATTTTTTCGCACACGTGCTCTCTTAATTCAAAACTGTCCATTAAGATTGCAAAGCATGCAGGATATACAAGGAATGCGTGCACCGCCATGCGTCATTGGTATCGGAGGAAGCGGGTAGTTTCGCTGTTTCTTTGTGGCAGCCGTATGGTAATTAGTTTCCTTCCTGGTGCCCCCAGCCCCCCATAAATTAGGTGCCGACGCCCGGCCTTGCTGCTGAAAAATTACTAACTTCTGTGGACGGATTTGGTTTGACTAGATGGGGTTTTGTGCAGAGTACGCTATATCTCCGTAAAAAAAGAAATGTGAGCAATTATATTCATTGCTAATATTTTTTTTATATGTAGTTTATTTATATATAATTAAAAAATTGATTATAAAACTCCTATCTAACTGACTGTTAACTGTAAATTCTTTAATTTTGATATTGGAATAAAAATAACATGTTTAAATTATTCATTTAGTTTTTATTGTAGCTTTATTAACTATATTTTATAACAAAATCATATTACGTATTACCTCTACTGGTGATATAAAAGTGGCTTATTGATCTCAATTTTTTTTATTTATCTTTTTATTTCTGACTATCGTGGTTTTGCAAATAGACAAATATTCACACAAATTTTCGCATTCTTTGTACAAAAATTAGAAAGTAGGATAGGTAATAATATTTCAATGCTAACTACTTCAAAAAGTTGTATCCATGGCGGACTCATGTCAAAGTATTGCGAGTTTTCGGACCTAGTTCATGGACCGTTTAGTCAACCCAAGATGGGACCCAAACTGTTTTCACAAGTTTCTTAAAAGACATAAAAGATTATATACGGCACTTGTGCCTTTGGACTACTAAATACGCCAGTTTGACTAACAAATAGTAGGAAATATACGAATAACATTTAGAGATTTACAGAATAAATAAATAGTACAAATATTCGTATAACAAATTAGTTTGTTTTCACACAATAGTGGCCAGCATTGACATATAATTAGTAAGTGCATTAAATATATTCGCGCTAAATATTAATAAAAATGTGTCTTCCGGTCTGTTACGTACGTTAGTTTTGAAGACTTTCACAACTACACAGTCTTATGAAATTTTACAGAAATTGAAATTATATTCATTTTTCTCTTATGATATAAGAGACAAAGATCCGCGGGCAAAAGCTAGTAAGTATTTAATTGATACTAAGTATAATCAAGAAAGTATTTAATTACATTACACACTTTTACATATTATTGATTTTCGTAATAAATAGTTAAAGCATTTTTTTAAGGAAAAATACTTTTTTAAAGCAGTAAAATAAGTATTAGAGAGTGCTATCGCATTAAACACGAAACTTAATTGTTTAAGTGGACTGTACTTACTATAAGTTTGAATACGTCAATAGGTAACTATTTGTAATTTCCAAAAGTACGGGCAGAGAATGTATACCATTAGTTTAACTTTTGTAGTTTAAATCTTTATGTAAAAAAGCAAATAATTACCTGCCTATATAATTCTCTGTCACTCGCTGGTTGACTGTAAGAGATCCCTTATAAGTCCGCCATTATACTTTTGTTTTATTTCTATGCTTTTGTATTCACTTTTTTTTTAGTAAAATGAAGTTGTTACAAACAAATTTTTATAAAACTTTTTACTTAAAGCCGCGGCTCTCGGTCGTCGTGGCTCTATATAGGCGATGTCCCCTTTTTATTGCATCCGAATGCAATAAGCGCATTCCCTAGGCTAGACTAGACTAGACTAGAGCAATATCTAAGCTAGATAAGGCCCATCACGCATGGATACATTGTTGAACGGGTACAAGTAATAGCTCGTTTTTAAGTTTACTAGCTTTTGCCCGCGACCCCGCCCGCGTGGTACTAGGTTATATCGCGCCAAAATGTATATAGATCATATGTGTACACTATGTTTTATCCCCGGCTTTTAATACCAAATTTCATCAGAATAGGTCCAGCGGTTTAGCTGTGAACGCGTAACAGACAGACAGGATTTCGCATTATTAGTTTATGGATGGATATGGAAGTATGGATAAGCTCAGTTACTTTATACATAGAAATTTGTTTATATTTCCCGTGGGAATTTCGGAAAATCCTGACTTCTCTAATTTATCTATCTACTATAGTTTTAAAAAGTCCAGTACTTCCTGTTTATTTGTAATATGACTTTTCATTATTATAATATACGAGAATATATAATCATAGTTCACTACGTGGAAAATTTGGACGTTCGCTATTGGTAGAGCGCGATTTTACTCCTTTTCTATTGGTTAAGAGAGAACATTCTTGCGTAGCTGTATGGTTATAATTAAAAAACAAGTTTAAAAGAGGAATTTATATCGACTTGTCTGACACCATAACATAGAACAGGGCCGCATTAGGCGGTGTTATTATAAAATTGATACCAGGTAAACATGATAAGTTATGGCTTATGAAATAGTAAATATTTTAATATTTACTCATAAATTCTGACATGATACATCGTCGGCACGGCCAGTCTATTTCTCGCTGAACCTCAAAACCGTGACTATACGTGCAGAATACGTAAACGATACGCACTTTGCGGGGGCGAATTTATATAAGTTTCTTTTTTGAATAGTACGTGTAAATTTACCTTGTATGCCTATATCGAAAAGATGTTTAAAATTTTGGCATGTGGCAGGTAACTTGACAAATATAGTTGCTTACTGACTTACATGCAAATACAGAGGATTCATCTAAAAACCAAAAGTTTAAACTATTTTTTTTTTTTCAGATAAAAAAATAATCAAAAATGGAGACAAAATTTCCACGAAACATTTTAACACCAATTTATGCAGTCATATTTTCTTATCGAACTCGTCTGTCGGTCTATCATCACAAACCGGAAACTGAGCAAAGAAAGACGAATGGCCGCCCATATACGGCTCTTTGTCTATATCAATAAGGTTCGAAATGAGGGCGAAAAAAAATGCGATCTTATTTGAATACCGCGTGGAATGGAACGGATGAGCGAAACTTTTAACTGAAATAATATTGTCGTTTGTTCTAGAGGTCGCTCACACCCCAAAGGACCCTACTTTCGCTTTATTGAATAAAATTTCACGTCGATATAGATACGAGTGAAGTTGTTCGAATGTATTTCAAACATATACTGCAGCAGGATTATCCTAGGATAAAGGTTTTGTGAGGTTTGAAGTAATTGAATGTAGTTTTTTTTTAGTTTATCTGCGAGCATGTAAAACGCCATTCATTTGTTCATGTACTGTGGGTTACAGTGTCAATTCACCCTGCATTTTACGAAATCGCCTTTCCGCCTCTGACATGGTTTCTTTTACGACCACATGTAGGATATATAAAATATTTAACAGAATTAATAGGTACCAAATGAAATTCGTATTATATCGTTAGGCGTTTCTAGTATCGATGACCATATGACATTGGCTTACAAACCATACTGGAAACAACTAATCAAAGTTATGCTCCCCGTGGGAATCGAACCCACGGCCCCCGGCTCTACCTGCAAACGCCTTAACCACTGGATCACGGAGGCAGTTAAAATGGGCTTAAGAAACGTTTCTTAGTACGAGGGTTAAACTTTTACACACACTTTTTATTTCTACCTTGAAAATAAATCTGAGAAAAAAAAGGTGATGATTTTTTGCCTACCGTATGAAAAAAATAAAGTGTGAAAATTTTAAATAGCAATATCTCTCATTTCAACTTTAATTTCCCGCCTAATTATACGAATAAACAATAAAAGTTAATTTGTGAATGTTTTCACAATAAATTACAGCCGTACACCACTCGTGTTCACACTACAATTTTGTAATTAATTAATTAATATTGTTGACATCAATTTAAATCACCTTAGTTTAATTAACGCTACAAGTACTGTCATTAATGATAAAAAATAAAAATGAATATTCCATCTAATTACTGGTTTTAAATTTCATTGGGATTTGGAACAAATTATATCCAAAAACGAATTTCGTATCAACTGGTATACACCGTATTAAATTGTGAGTGAATGGTAAGTAAACTACTAATTCGCCAATAAATACTATACTTATTTTAAACAACATATACACAAATTACTATTTCACATTAAATACACTAAAGATCTCTTAGCTAAGATCCTTACAGAACTCCCTCGCTCTACTCTGATTTCATCGCTCTCGAATTCTTGAAAACCCAAATACAAAATTAAAAATATTGCAGTCATAATCCAAAGTTAAGCACATCAATAAACCTCATAACATAAAGACTAAAAGGACATACTTAATACGGAAAACCACTGCATTGTTCCGGTACAAAAGGGGCTGTATTTAAGTCGGTAAGCCGCTGGATAATGTTTGCTCAATGGCAATAATGGACGGTGTCACTCCCGGCATTTGACTAGGCAAACTGTTCCGGGCAAGATTTCACTTCTCAATGACCCGAGTCTTCAGGTGGAATAGTTATTACTAGCAGTTGAATGCGTCCCTGGCAATTTTAGAACGCCAAGATTTTAAAATTTTATTCTCTGGTCTTGACGTAAAAACTTTGTAACAAGCTTTATTCTTATCTTAAATATTTGAATTGTTTTGTCTTTTTTGAATTTAGAACAGAATAGGTTGTAATGTCTGAGTACGGACCTGCTAATTTCAGAATGTGGATTTAAATAGATTTTTCTGGACATCATTTCAACCTAATACAAATTAGTAACACATCTGTGACTCAGGTAAGGACAAGAAATATAGGAGAAAAAAATATATTCATACATACAAATAATGACGTATATCCTAAACGGGGTAGACAAAGCTTGGGATCATAAGACTAGAACACGTTTAGCATGATAGTTGGAACAGGAAATCAATAGCGATGGGTAGCCGCATCGCCCATGTCATGATACCCCCAAAAATTATCGTGATGTACATCCACAATTTATTAACATAATCAAAATAACTCTTATTCAAGACAGTCAACTTCAAAAGTATCCCACCGAGCTAACTTCTGCATAATGAAACAGATCATACAGCCCGCAAGCAACGACAAAAGGCCATCCCAATTGTTGTCGAATGAAGATTCAATTGGGTCACAATAAATTAGTTCTGGGTTCGTCCCTTCATTTGCACAGTCACACGAAACTCTCATTGTGTGCGAAGCCTTAAGCAGTGTTCCCTTTGGTTCCCCTAATTTTTACCATAGAAATATTTTTATGTCATCTGAATTGGAAACGTCAATAGCTGGACTTTGTGAAAATATTAAAAAAAAACTTCAAAAATTAACATGAGCCATGTGATGACAAAGTTTTCTTAGGTTACGGAGGAGTCGCTTTATTGTAATAATTAAGTAACGCCATATTTAATACCTTGATTAAAACATACACTAGGCTCTGAAGCTAAGCTAAGGATGTAACGATGTTATGGATAAGAATTGTCTAATATCTGCATATAATACTTGCATTATTTGTCATATAAGCTAATTTAATAGATTCAATTCAGGCGTTACTTTGCGCAAGTCAAAGTTATGTACTTTATACCAAATTACTTTACTTGCTTCCGCCACCAGTTAGTTCATGCAAATTACTGCCAGCCGGCGGCGCCCACCATGCCCGCCACCATTAGTTTGTACACAAATTACTTGCGAAACGTGTTTCACCTCTACGCCGGCAGTAGTAATTTGGTAAGTACATATAAGCTATATTATCTAAAGAACAGATCTCCATTTTATATTTTAAAATGAAAATAGCATTATTGGTTAAAAGTTAACGAACGACAGACGTCAAACTTTGGATTTTAAAATACCAATATTTATTTTCAGCGTTTTCAATTGAGTATTGAGGTTTAACTAGTAGTGACATAGGGAATTTACCTAAACCTTTAGCCAAACGAGCCACACCAGCTCCTTTATTGTAATTCAGGAATTCACTAAGAGCTCATTGGTGTGGTATTATTCCGGTATTCGAATGTTATTTCGATGATTTCTATCGGATTGTATCGAATGAACAATCAGCGAAACATACGATTTATGATTGTTAAATTTTGATATAAATGTAATTTTATTATAGTTATCTATATATTGGTATACAAAAACTTTTACAATTACGCGAATGAAAGTGGTGGTTGACGGTGTTAGTAAATGTCACGTTACGAAAATTAAATAAAAAAAATACTAATTATTTCCTACTTATTAATTGGAATGCTATACTTATTAATTGAATATGATGTATCGCTATAGTAACCAGCAATGCTGTTTGGCGGCAGAAATAGGTGAGTGAGATATCTAAGCAGATATTTGTACAATGATCTCTTGTAAAACAAAATTAAAATTATTTATTTATTAAAATTATATTTTTCTATAAGTACAAAGTACTTATACAATTAGCGGACTTAATGCTTAGATCATTCTCTACGAGACACCATTGGGAGAAACTAAAAGTTTAAAATTATATTTCATTTTAGTTTTTTGTCTGTTTACAGTCATTTAGTGAAACTTTTATTCAACTATTTTATCCGGACTATCATAATGAAAACAGTCTGTATGTGCCTACAGGGAGACGTTTGAATACGGAACACAGGGCATGATTCACACTCCACTGGCAACTTCTAATTAAAATTTAAAGGATTTTTAACACTGTCATTTAAAAATTTTATGTTCCAATTTTAAATGTAAGCTTTAGTGTAACACTAAAAATTAGAAAATAAAATTTGAGACTGGCATAAAAATTCTTGGTATTTGAAGAAGAAAAAAAGCAGATTTGGTTTTTTCTTTTATTTCTTTATAAGCATCACTTTAGCCATAAAAAGTCGCAGCATTTAGAAATAATTATTCTGGAAGGCCGACCAAGTACGCAGCGTGAAAATAGTGGAAGACCCGCAATCACGCAAAAGTATTGACTATGGGTATACTGATATTATCTATACTAGTATCGATATTAATAAATAAATGTGTTATAAAATACATAACCAAATCTTTTTATCCAGAGAATAAACAAGATTTCGTTAATGCGTCACATTTTCGTAAATCAACGAAACGCTGTCTCGACCTATTTTTGTTCAACGAACGGAAAATATCTGTGAGAATATTATAAAAATACGAGTGCCCGTATTAAATACGACCTACTTTATTAGAAGTGGCTTCTGTGAAAAGCATTGGATTATTTTATGGCCATTAAAATAAAAACCTTCCAATTTCCGACGTGGCGTCTATACTGCCGTGCTAAGCGCAAAAGCGGTATCTCAAAAAAAATCGATAATTTGATTTTTACGGCATCGGATAGCTTAAAGAAATACGCATCCAAAGAACTACGCCAAATGGCGGTATCTTTTTTTAAACATATAAAAAAACCCTTAAGAATTTTTCTCTATCTCAATTTTATTAGAAATCCCTAAGAAAATTAGCGGTATATTAATAAACCGAAGGCGAATAGCCGAATATTTGAATACCGCCAAAACCCTTAAAAAATCCACGGAGATTTATTGCAATTTTTCTAAACCGATAAGCGGCAAGTATGAGATGGGTGAGGTAAATTCTGAGATACCGCTATGACGCTTAGTATATTAGTGAATTAATAGATCGCAAATTATTTTAGCTCATTGAGATACAGCTGCATCTGCAAATAGAATTGATTCTTATAGTTTAAATGTTACGGTCGATTTCTAATACGTTTTACAGTGCATTACCCTTACCGTTGATGATCGTGTCATAACGCGTTTTTTTTTTGTTAGAAAGAGGTCAGATTTTGTTATTAATATACAAATTAATAAAAACCGAAGTGAATTAAAGTGTTAAGTGGTTTTATTTCGTATTTGTCATTCAGGTAAGTCATATAAAAGTATAATTTTGCATGTTTTTTTTCATAAATGTAAAGAAAGTTCAGTTCTGTCGAAATTTTTGTGCCGCCTGATAGATACCTACCTAGGTACATGATTTAACGTCGATGTATTCTGCATTACGCATGTATATTTTTGAATACGTTATACATTGTTTTTGAGAAAAACAAGCCCTGGAATGAAACCCATAAATGAGTACCAAAAGGTCACCGCAAAATTGAACTTTATTTGCTATACCATAAGGCCAACAGCGCGGGTGCTGTCATCGCGTTGTTGATAATAATAACTTTTATTAGTACCTTCTTAACATTACGTAGATGGATGTAATTAATTCATTATATAGACCTCGTTTATCGAATAATTTGTATTTAGAAATTATAAAACTACGTAAAAATTGTTGATAAGTCATTATAATATAATCCTTACACATTAAATGTATTTTTTTACAGAAAAACTGTCTCAACGAAATACGAAAATGATGATGGTATTGGCACAGAAAAATAAATTATTGAGAGAAAAATTCAAGGGTTCAAAAAAATTAAGACATAATATTTAAAGTATCGATCCTGACTTTTTTCCTAGTAGTGACGATTGTTTTCTTAATTTTGTTAATAGAAAATTTCACCAAAATCGGTTGTGTTCTTTGGTGCTGAAGTCGGTTTTGGTTTTGAAAATTTTTATAGAAATAAAGTTTCGTAGATTCCATAGAAAACAGTTCTTCTTCAAAAAAATATGTTATAGTAAACGTATATAATAAAAGACTTTAACAATATGGTTTGTTCTTTTTTTCTTTATTATATAATATGTTTTTCATTTGATGACAAATTCATATTTATTTGTATGGAGACATATATGGGAAGAGTTAACAAAATAGCGGTAACTCAAATTTAAATTCAAAAGAGACTAAGCAGGATGGCGGTATCTCATGAAAAAGGTATAAACACATGAATTTTTGGTATTTCGACTATAAAAAATAATAATATACCCAATATTATATAAGATTCCCATTTAAAAACCAAAAATATCATTCTGTAAAGTAAAAGAAAACTATATTTACAAAACTTCAATTTTCTCAAAACTCGCCTTCACTGAGATAACGCTTTTGAGCTTAGCACGGCAGTATAGACGTAGGTTGCCTGGGTTGCTGTTGTTTTTGGAATTTACCACTATTCAGGCAGAGGTATTGAGATTCTGTTATTCCCTTAAACGAGTATTACGCCACCTACGTAAAAAGAGGGGGTGATCTTTTCTTAAGAAAATACATGAACCATAACGTCAAGAATTCAGTGTGCCAGTATTTTACCAGCATAATTGATTCACATAAACCCAACCATACCCAGATAATCCAATTTTATAATAATAAAAGAAAACCTATAATATTTACCTCATTTCAATTTTTTTTTATAAATTGAACATCAAATGTATACATGAGGGTAATTAAGGAAAGGAAACAAGAGCCAAGTAAAATCGAATTTATATTAGAAGAGGATAGAATATAAAATTCCATAACATATATTCAGTAAATACGCATCCACAATAATGGGGCAGTAATAAAACAGAGGAGATAAGGCCGCCATTTGTCATATTCAAAAAGGAATTCCAGACTAGAAGCTAAGTATTTCTAATAAAAACAGACCATAGACAAAGCGCGTAATAATATGGGATATTACGGAATCGTGGCGCGAAAATCTCTTATTGGTTGTTCTTTGCTGTATTTTCTCAGAATCATATTATTTAAACGATCATTTATTGAATATCTGAATGAAACAATGTGTCGAAGGATTTGGATAAATAATATTTAAATTTAAATAGAGAGTTTTAGCTTCTAATCTACCTTTTTATCCCTATCCTGCGATTGAAGATAACCCACGCCCACATCTCAGATTATGGAGGAGATAACTATACTAGCCCATCTTTCGTGGAGCGTATGCTTTTCGCAAAGTACTGCCAACGTTATAGAAAAAAAATAGCACATTCAAACAACTTAACAGTTCTACAACTTGTCATATAAATTATCTACTATAATAAAGCTAAAGATTTTATTTGAGCGATCATACAACTTTGGAAGTCCAAGAATCGAGAGGGCTTCACAAAATTATTGTTGCCTAACTCTTAGAGGAAAGGAAGGTTAGCTAGATTTATGCACACAAAACATTCAGTACCTCTATCAGTTTATTAAAAAAAATACATGAAATAATTTGTCTACGTGAATTAAACCCTTCGGCCGCATCGGAACTGCTTAAATACTAATATATCGTTACATTCTTGCTTACCGCTAGTAAAGCTGGCGGTTCATTTCAGGGATTTAAAACTAACAGCAGTCGGGATCGCGTTAGCAGCTATTTTTGCGCTAAGCGGAAAAGAAAATGGCGAGCACCGCTTATGAACAGGAAGCGTGCTAATAAGCCCGACCAGGATATAGGAGTGTTTAGAATGGATGAGATTAAAAGGTAAAAAAAAAATTTTTTTTACATGATTATCATAAAAATGGCTGTCTTCTTATCTGTTATATATTGTAACTACTAAATTAAGACTACTATAAAAGCACTAAATCATTTATAAAAAGAAGACCTCTAGCTTTTAAATTTAATTTAAAACTTTAGGTAAGCCAAAAAAGAGATGGATGGATTGTGTGAGGGAGGATATGACCAGGAGGTGAGTGACGCGGGAAATGGCTGGAAAAAAACTAAACGGAAGGAACTACGTAATGTGCCGACCCCACATAGCAGTAACAAGAGGGAAAAAATAAAGGAAAAGAAGATATTACTTACCTAGCCAATATACTAGAAAATTCCGCATTATTTGTAAAAGTACACGAAAGAATAAATAATTAAACAAGGCGCTTCGAGTGCAACGCTTTTAAATCGGCCATCGTAGCAAAGTAACAATCAATAATTAATATCCGAAAGCCATCAGGTAATGCACCAGCTAATTACGCTGCAGACTGCAGCACAAAATCAAAGCCACATCCATTATGAAGCCCATTCTACATCCACGTCAACCCATATCGACCGCTGCAATATTGAAACACAGAGTAGAAGCTTCTAAAGAGACTATTATTCGAACATACTATAACTAATATATTTGCCATTTAAAAAAATATTTTTTCATGTTTTAATGTATGTAACCAAAAAGTATTTGTTATTTTTTCAATAAGTAATTTTTGTTTACCCTCAAATTCAAATTCATTTATAACTTGTAAACATGTTGTACAGTACCCTACTCATTTTTATGAAGAACAAGCTGTGTATATGAAAAATAAATAAGCATTTTATTAATTTTCTAACCCTATTCCACCTTTATAACATTATTTTGTCATTTAATCAATTACTACATGATAGAATTTTAATTTAGTCAAAATAATGGCAATGTTGGTATCACTACATAGACTACATAGTATAAAGTCGCTTTCTCTGTCCCTATATCCCTTTGTATGCTTAAATCTTTAAAACTACACAACGGATTTTGATGCCGTTTTTTTTAATAGATAGAGTGATTCAAAAGGAAGGTTTTTATGCCCATGCGAAGCCGGGGCAGGTTGCTAGTAAACTATATAAAAATCTGTATAAAGTTTGAGAGTCAAGTACGAGTATTAAGAGTTAGGAATTTGGAATATTTTTTCCAGATTTAATTAGCCGAATTACCGATGAGAAGTTATTTGGCACAATACTGTTACGAGCATTGGTACTTAGCATAGGAAATGTTTTCCTGTTCGTCGCTAAAATGTAAATAATTAAAACAAGTTTGGGCTCTGGCGTAAATTGTAGCAGCAATATTCAGACGCATATTTCAGTCTAAAATCTTTACTTGAATTATAAAAGAATACTGTTATCTTGTTTTACCAACGAACGGCAAACTTTATATTCAATTAGACAGAAACTATTTTAATTAGTACAAAGAAGATACATTTTACAGCTCAGTCAAAGTTTAACGCTTAAAATTGCACAAACTTTATTACGGTTAAATACCAGGTGTGTTTAAAAAATATATATTACTAAATAATAAATATTAATAATAAAAAAAGTATTCAGTAAATATTTTCGTCCGTCACTTTGCTAATAAAGTAACAGTGATACCGATAGTGAATATACCAGGTGTTCTCATAATGGTAATGGTACCAACATTACCAAAGTAGAAGATATGGAACAGGCGATATTTGGAGCCAACCATAATTAGATAACAGTAAAAGAAAAGCTCGGAAACAACAGAATTCTCTCGACTATCATAAGGGTTATATTAGACAACTCAAAAATCAAATCCACTTAGTATTGAGTTACATGTTAAACATAGATTATAATGTTTATGTAAAGTAAAACGTGTGGTGGATAAAAAATTCATCTTATCACATTAAATACAGGTAATTAAAACTAAAGGTGTTAAATGTTTTAAGTCTGCTATTTTATACTTCTTTTTTTTTAATATTTAATCATGACCACGATCTACCATTGCCTTCGCATAATTTTTCAATACCTATTACAACTATCACAAATAAATAAATAAATGCGGTGAAAACGAGTGTGAAGACCTACAATTTTGTCTTATTTAGGATGACAAGTCTGACAGCACATATAGAAAGACTAGCGAGAAAATGTATGCGATTTGACAGCTGCCATTTTAATTAAGCCATAGATTAAAAAAAAATTTGCGTCACTTAAAAGAGCGCGATTCGAACTTCTTTGAATTAAGCTATGTTACAAAGTAGGTATAGATAAGCAAAATGACAGTCGATGATTTTAAAATGCCCCAAACGATGGTGTGTGTGTGCCATGGCCTTTATAGTTGAGTGCAAATGCTGCGGAACGAATTACCGTAATGTGTTGCCCGAGAATTGAGTAAAAATTAACGTGAGCATCTATCCTTGTCACACCACGGAGTTGTGAAGAGTATAGAGAGATTGGAATATCACAGAACTACACAGTGTGCTCTTGCTTTATTTTTGAGTGTGTTTACCAATATCAGTGTCTGATTTATTAAGATGTCAGAAAGCATCTGACTTGGCTTGACGACTGACAACTAGCGATAGCAGCAGAAGCTTGCATGAAATAATTTCACTTGGCGGTGACCAATTCCATAATCTGACAATCATATTTTCTGCTTGACCTAATGGTTGACTGGTAGAGAATGCCATATGGCATAAAGTCCACCATTTGTACATTTTTTTATAAGTACAATAAAGTTTTAAATAAATCTGACCGCGACATCGTACGTAAATATAAAATTCATGTGCTTTTAGTTTGTAGCCTGTTAAAATAGAATATTTTAATTTTATCTACGAGAATGAACAAATGTTATACCAAAAGCCGAAGTAAGAAGTTGATCAAATTCATGAGGTCCGATGAGAGTATACCGTGAACATAAGAGTATCTAACGGAACAGAGAAAAAGTCGTCTAGTTTAGCCGTCAAGTAAGAAAAGAGGTAAAATATTTCCTGTCTCTTTCTGGTTCAGTCGGGCACGGGCCATCCTGTATGCAGTGCTAGTACTAATATCAATTCAGTGGCAACACGCATATTCTCGTAAGTACATCAACTTCTTCAAAGGGCCTCTACTATTTATGGATTCCAACTCTAGCTATGCTTTATAATATTACCGATAACATTTTTCATGAAATGTTTGCAATAAGGCGACGAGAAATGACATTTGATAATAGTAAAAACTCTATTGCACCAAGATTTAGTGATTGGCCAGAATGTGTGTTTACTGTGACCGATGAAGGTTTTCTATAGTGATTTAAATAGTTCTTTTACCATTTCGGTATATCTTTTATAAAAACTAAATGCGAAGTACAAAGGCCTCCAAAACATGTATATTCATAGTTCACAACATCCACAAAAAAAACACCGCTCTCTATCCTGTTATCTACTCATGCCGCGTAATGCGGAGCATATCGGTATTATTTGCGGGTCCCGGTGGCCCTGCAAACTTGGGGTAATCGATTGCGATGTTTATGAGTGCTTTAAATTTAGAAGCTAACTTCCTCGGCACCCACGTTTGATATAGCGCCTTGGAGCCATGCGGTATTGAAAATATCGAGTCGTAAGTGACAACAGTTCATTCATTCATTCATTCATATCGTGTTGGTTGCAAGGTCTGTTGAGCCTGCACTGCATACCTTGGTGTCAGCTTTTTCAGTCACTGACATGCGTTTTTTAAACGACTTTTAGATGGCAGTCGTGTCTAACGTGCCTTTATAAGCACAAAAAAACTTATTTCAATCAAAGTAATCGAAAATTCAATGTCAAAATAAAAAGTAGGGAAGTATGATTCCTGTGAAATTTGAACCAACAAAATATGAAGTGTTTTAATTATAATATGTTTCTGAGATAAAATCTCCTCTTTTTTTGAGGTCAAAAAAGAAGTTTAAAAGGTTACTAAATTGTATAAATATCTAACTAGTACGTTTAAAAATACTGCCACAACGGGTACAAACTCCACATAAGTAGCAGAAAGATATTGAAATGTAGACTCTCCTGGGTATTCCCAAGGATTGCCATACCACTTGGATCCGATGATCGATAAACAAGGATGAGGTCTCAGAGGCAATCGCTAATGTATATTTAACGGGATATAAAAATATGTGAAACATAAAAGTCGAGGTCGGAATATGTATATCATCATTACTAGTTGAGCCGCAGTGGCTCCGCTTGTGTGGGATTCCATCTATTTCTTAAGGGAGAGAATAATGGATACTTTTGCAGAATAACTTAACCTAGCTAGCAATATGGCAAAAACTTGTCGTGAATTTATATACCTACCTACATCCATTATCTTTAGTCTCTAAAATCCCAATCCCAACTTAATATTTTAAATGCGAAAGTAAGTTTGTATATTTGTTGTTTGTGTTTGAACCAATCTTCTTGAAATTTCGCATACACATAGCTAGAAGTATTGAGAAGGACATAGGGTACCTTTCATCCCGGGAAAAAGCACTGTTCCCGAAGGAAATTCACGCGGGCGGAGCCGCGGGCGAAAGCTAGTAATAATATAAAAATAAAACATAATAATATAAAAATAAAACATAAATACACGTTCCGGCCTTTAGTCCTTTGTACAGTAATGGTTTCCCTTTTTCGACTTTGTCCAGACGATTCCCTGTTTATTAAAGGAAAAGAATGGGCCACTTAATGAGGGATCATGTTACATAACAGAACAAAGTAACGAGAATTGAAACCAATTATTGTTGAAAGGATCAAGTCTCTTTTAAAACAATTACAAAGGCGTTCAACATTCGATATATACCTCTTTTTATTTTGATTATTAAATCTAGCTTTATATTTAATTAATTTTTATTAATATTAATAATATGCATATATCCATACTTTCACAAGTACTATTCATTCATTCATAATAATAAGTGCGAAAGTCTGATACGCTTTACACAGCTAAACCGCTGGACCGACTTAGACTTAATTTGGAATGGACATAGTTTTACACCGGGGGTCAAACATAACGCGGGCGGAGCCGCGGGCAACAGTTATAGACTATACACAATCTATACAGATTTTCACTTGCTAAGATTCTTAGACCTTTCCCGCCTTCTTTACACTCATTAATCATGTCATACACACACATACTTCTCATCTTGAGATAGACTTCAAATCGCCTGCAATGTTTGCTGTTCGCGGCATGTAAGTTGGCAACAAACTGAAATGACCTTGAATGCGCAGTGGCCGATTTTCATAAAAATTTAAAAGTGCGCAGCCACCCGCACGTCCTGTAGGTCTACCGCTGATCTCGATTCTCTCCTCTCGTAATGGCCACTTTTACCGCTGAGCCGCATTTCGCTCCAACTAACACACTAAAAGATTTCAAAAAATTTTTTTTTGTATACATTGTCGAATGCGTTGTCACTAAGTTGAGAAAATCGAGATCGGCGGTCGACTTACTGTTTGTAGCCAACTTATGTGCCGGGTATTACTTATAGACAAAACATGAAATGGCGCGCGGCTAGGCAATTTTTTTTATCTTTGGTGTGCTCAAATAGTATTATCATTTTGTATAAGCTGTCATTACCGTACTAAACGTACTGGGGTCAGTGTCCATAACATTTGGCCGGTTAGCCAGCACACGCTGTCCAGGTGGTCGTTATGGTTGGTGGTTAGTGGAATATTCAATAAGGTAATAGACGTTCAATTATGCTTAACAAAATATACACGAAAATTATTATTGAACACGTTTAGTTTTAGACCTTCTTGGATATAAGATATCATACGAGTACCATTTAATATCAATACCTTTCCTTCCTTCCATGTTAGTCTGGGAGAAAAAGAAAAACATAGAATGTTCCAGCTGCTTCTCTTCCCGCGCAAGCCGTAAAAGTCGACTGAGGGAATTGGCGAATGGGGAAATCATGACATAGGCGACGCGGCTAGCAACCCATCACTATTGATTTCCTGTTTCAACTATCATCATGGTCTAAGGTCTTATGGCCCTAGGCTCTCCCTTTTTTTTGACTTAATTCATATACGTCTAAACATATATTGGCTAAGGTTCCTCCGTCATGGGTGGGGCGGAGATCTTGTCTACTTTTTAACATCTGTTTATTTGATATATATATATATATTATATTGATGTGTACCAAGATCTATTCAATGATCTTTTGAAGACAGCAATTACCCATGTGTTAGATGTACGCAGAACCCATAGAACCTTTGAGAAAGGCACAAAATTAACCGAACGTAAAACACCCCAATAAACAGGGTGGGGACAGAGATCGTATCGGATCTCAATACAACGAGGTGTTTTATTAGGGAGCGATCCGAAGCGAGGACAACACTTAATTTATTGTTAATTTATTAAGGGAAGTGCGGCTTTGTTTATTTAATTAACATTTAAATAGGAAGTGATCACAATGTGTATTGAATTATTGAAATGTTTCCGAAGGATTGTTCTTCTTGCTTATCTCGGAATTTGCTAGAATCTTAAATTTGACCTCTGCGGTGTAATGGTTAACATGGCTGTACGCTGAACTGGAGATTCTTGGTTCGATCCCCAGTCAAAACAAGTTTGAAAATGGACTTTTATTATAATATAAAATGGTATAAATAGTAAAACCATGATGTATTAGCAAACTTATTTAAATTAATCAATAGCTTATTTTATTTAACAATAATGTGTATATATCTGCTGTTGGTCTTCTTTTTAAATAAGTAAATAAAGAAACACTTTAGTACATAATTAATAGCCAAATTAAATCAAAATATGATGTATTTACACATAGATGTATTTAGTATTTAACAGTGGGGCGTGGCAAAGTACTGATACTTAATTGCGTAAGTAACTCCGGGATTCGTGGCAGCCTTTTTGTGTCACATTTATGTAAAATAGAAGATAAACTGCACGAGATTCTACGATGAAGGTCATGTTCTACAAAAACCAGCGTGAAAAAATGCCTGGTCTTTTAATACGGCTCCTGAAATCCTGATTTCTATAATGTAACCTTAAAATTGCTGGCTTGACGTGCGTGTAAATGATCTGACATGCTAAAGACGGTGCGAAATGTATAAGAAAATTTGAAAAAATCTTAAAAGTACCTAAAAAGTATAATTAATGCAAAATTATACAATTAATTTCTTAGATGAACAAACTTATCAAATCATATTTTTGGTGCGATATGCATAACAGCTCTAAGCAAACAAAACCTCGGGCAACAGATAGTCCATACTTCCATATCCGTACAAATATCATAAATACGAAAATCTGTCTGTCTGTTACGCTTGTCACGACAAGCTGGACCGATTTTGATGAAATTTGGTATGGTTAAGGATATTTTGTTTGGTATAGTTAGGGACAAGGGGTCAAACATAGGCTACTGTTGGGCGCGATATAACCGAGTCCCACGCAGACGGAGCCGCGGGCAACAGCTAGTTATATAAAACAGGATGCAGCGTAAGAACAATAAATCTCTCCTATGAAACTCTATATCATCACATAAGTTGCGAACTCCGGCCGCGAGGCCACAAATCACAATAAGTTGCAATTAGAGGCCACTGGCCGATATTAGTTGCATAGTTCGAAAGAGTGCATTCCGGGCGAAGTAGGTGTTTACCTGTCTTTATGTTATATTATTTGAGATACGAGTACAATTGATTTAAATTTGATTGGACTTACTTTGGGGCTTACTCAATCTGTGTGACTTGTCCCTATATATTTATATATTTTATTTGTCGATTTAAATATTAAAATCTTTAAAGTTCCACAAGTAAATAATACATATACAATTGGCGGACTTTGCTACAAATCTACCAGGCAACTATAAAGAAAAACAGTAAATTGAGGTGCGGCGTATATACTTATATTTAACATGAATCAAAAAATCACGCGGCAGGCATTTAAAAAAATTATGATGATGTTACTTACTGATTACTGATAAGAAATTACATTCAGACATTACTCTACCAGGATTGCGCTTGGCCAGTTTCATTTATTATCTCAAAATAATTAGTATAATGACATACTTAATCTACAAAATACTGTTTTAAAAAAGGATTCAGAAACACTAAAGCATATTTCCTCGAACTCTCAATACTTACTTTGAAGCGAAGTTTTGCCACCTTACTCCTACAAAATAATAAACGTACTTTTGTTAACCCCATTTAAACTATATTATATTTAATGTAAAAAACCGCTACAAAACACACATTTTAGTAGTTAATTTTTTAAAAAACGTTTGTTAGTTCATATAAATGAATACACAACAATTTTAAAAATTTAACGCTTTTAAATCGACCTTAGAGTATGCCGTATTATGTTCTTTACCAAGCTGACTTAAACGAATATTTACATCAACTGGCATGTCACCAAGAAGATCGTGAACAAATAGAAATAAAATCTTATTTTGGTTTCCGAAGACGTGTTTCCGCGTTTAATCCAACAGCGACGGTGAGAGGTTTGTAAATACGAGCGAAATTAACAAATACCGCGTGACGTCATGAGGCATGTGCGTGACACGGCGGGGAAGAACCCAATGGAATTTAGAATTATCCTCAAAATTAACCAATCTTAAAAATAGAGAAGAAGAATTAACCAATTCAACAAATGCTAGCCCACTGCTGGTTATAGATTCACCCGTATCTTAACAACACTCCTCTCTTTTTAGGCAAATAGATAAAGTTAAGGAATGATTATTGATGACACAAGTAAGCTATTTCAAATACGGGGGGAGTGGCTAAAGGGTTACGAAAATGTAAAAAAAAAACAAACATCGAAATTAATATTCCTTTATTAATATCGTTATGTGCACATCTCACCGGTAAAGGAGATATGTTAATTTGCCCTCAATCTCCCTTACCATTCATACTTACTAATAAATCCGCACTAATACTGTATTAGTAACTCCAAACAAATGATAAGCGGCACACTTAAGCCGACACTAAGATATGCGCAGTTTCAAACAAAGGGCGTTAATAAACACAGCGTAACGAAACGTTAATACGAAGGTAAAGCCGATAACGGGGAGTTGGATTGTGCACACTGAATGCTTAAAAACACGCAATTTTGACGTGACAACGTCTTAAATTAGGTTGCGGCTGGGAGTCACTTATGAAAAAGTGTAACGCTCGGTAACGTTACGATGCGCTCACAATGAGAGCGAGTGAGAGGCACGCGTCCCCTAAGAGCGAGAGAGACAGACTCAAAGTCGTTGTCACGTAAAACTTTCGCCCGTATACCGACTTTACAGGCAACCAATTTTTTTTTTACAATAACTGTATTATCATCGCGATTTCCCAATGCATCCTAAATTGTATTGAGCTGGGGGCTTAGTCAACGTCACAATTTTAAAACGCTAACGAATATCGGCAAGAACAAAATGTATGGGATTGACATAACATGACCACGTGATTTACCGCAGCTTATGTCAATCCCATACATTTTGATCTTGTCGATATTCGTCAACGTTTTGAAACTGTGACTTTGGCTACAGGGGTAGGTATCGCTGAAATTCAAACACAATGAAGGACAAACATATAAAAAGATTTGGCTTTCTGATTTTTTTTATGACTGATTGCGAACCTGTTGTTGTTGGAGACACCAATGATCGGATGGAAAGTGGACCGTGCGTTTCGAAGCTGTCAGACGACGATATACGAGAGAGATATGAATACCACTATTTTGGAAAATATGAAATGTACTTATGTATGTATGTCTTAATCTAAGATATCAGCTACCTCCATACCAAATTTCGTAATAAATGGCCTAGTTGTTTGAGCGTGAAGAAGTAACAAACATACACTCTTTCCCTTTTAAAATATTAGTAAAATATGCTTTAAGAATTAAATGTAAAAACTTTTCAACAATTTTCTACTTGAAGAAATTACATACGACATTACATATTAAAACATTTTGGTTGAATTTGTCCTAAAGCACTAAACTTTTAAGTACAAGTTAAAGAAACTTGAGACATAAACGAAAGTGTTACCAAATGTAAATAGAACCTTAAACAGCCACGCAGAGGTGTAATAAAGTCTTAGAAGTTTCCTTTAAAAAAACATTATTCGTAAAAACCTTGGCATTTTAAGAATTCAGCTTTTGGGACTCGTCACTTTGTCGGAATTTATTAAAATCTCTAAAGGTTACTTAAAATATAATGAATAATTCAATTACATCTTAGTTAATCATGAAATTATTAATTTGATTTTGACTATGAATTTTCTTGAATACTACTTTATTAAGTAGCGCCTTCTAACCTCCGAAACATGGTCATTCCGAACGTCAGAATTTGTTGTATTGTTTGGATTTCTAAAGCACATCTTACACCAAAGGCGGTTAGCGTGTCATTCATATTCCCAAGCAGAGTCGACATATTCGGCAATATCTGCAATCGAATATTGATTGTATCGATTGCGAAAGCATATCGAATCGCGTTTCCCAATCGGAATAAAGATTTATTTGTAGTTTAAGGGTCAAAAGTGCTATAACGATTCATGGATGAAATGCATTATCTAGCCTAACTTGATTCCACAAGTAAACCAAGTTAACAAACATTTCAAACAAGTAACATGAACCAAACGTCACAACGAAGCGACATTTTCAGTGTCAAGCTGGCGGAGCGATGTCCATGAGATCTGCCTAGTAGACGTGACCAGTGGAAAATTATCCGACATAGTAAAATCAACTCTATCACCTACTCCTAAAGCCTAAAATCACATTATTCGAACGTGTAAACGAATGTAGACTGTATTGCTGTTCAGTAAAGTCGTTGATTAAGATAAAATGTAGACTTGTACACGCAAGTAAATGTCACGAAGCATGAAAGACCAAACCATTCGTGTCTAGCCCAGTCTCCTGCGAACCACAATTTATCTTTTCCATTATTGCGTTGTGAGATCAACACGTATATTATACAAAAAAAAACAGCATTAGGACTTGATATTTACAAAAGGAACAAGGGCGCGATACAAAAAGACAATAAAACAAGTAAGAAGGCGATTGATAGAGGGCTTTCATAGTGGGAGATCCTTCCTTACATGAACTACAATGATTCTCTTACTAAAATTATACCTAATTATAATTCTACCTAATAGTCGTTGCCCAAGGTTCTGCTCATGTTATAGATTAAAAAAATGCCTGTAGAGACCGCGCGCGATTTCATAGTCTATGGCTCAAGTGGCTACATTATTTATCGTTAAAAGGTGGTATATGTCCGTTATATAAAATGCAACAAGTGAATCACAGGAAAATCATGTTATATATCCAGTGTCACTATCACAATTCATCATCATAAATTTAAGAGCTAGGCTCTTGTCGGTGGAGTTCTTTCCATTTATGTCAAGAAATAAAGGAACTTGCTAAAGATATACTATCATAATTAAGGCGAATTTATTATACCTCATTGCTTTTGATTATGAAATTGTTAGCACACGATGGCGATAAATAATAAGATTCCTTCAGATAGTCGGGTAAAAAACGAAGCTAGACTACATCGACGGCGAATATAATAGGATCCAGGCGACATATGGAATCCTCATTTTCTCTCATAGCAATATGAATAGGTATGTGCTGACGCACGGCGCATGCAAGGACAGCAATATAGTGGGACTGCAACGTGACTCGGAATTACTCTGTAGCCGCTGATAAATAGTACCCTGGACTGGACGTGTTTTATTGCGAATCTCGGTGTTGTAGGTTCAAACAAGTCCATGAAAGATTAGAAGAAATTGCTAAAAACTCCAATGAAATTGCCTTCTCCGTGATTCGATGATCAAAATTGAGCCACATGTATTGTAATGATTATTTCTTTTAACTATTTTTGGCATAGAAACACAAAATCAAGTGCTGTCTCAGGCGATTTTTTTTCAATCTATGGTTATCTAGATTCAGGGTATTGAATTCTATTTGTACATGTTGTTAATTATTTTATATTGTTGAATTTAGTAATGATATTTTCTCTAGCCAGGCATTTTTTTTAATCTAAGCATCGCTGGTTTGCTTTTTTAACACTAAACTGACCGGACTATTCTTTCCAAAATATTAAAACACACAAAATATGTACAAATTCGTTACCCGTCCTAGTCGTGTTGAGTAACAACCGATTCAACTCAATTTTACATGCATAAATCAAATTATAGTGAGCTTTAGTGGCTTATATCGTCAATCAGCTGTGAATATGCGCCTGCAAAATGTTTAGGTTAGCACACGTGGATTCCCTCTGATTTCCGCTATAATTACCCATAATTCTAGTGTTATAATAACTAGTTGTCATCCAAAACTCTGGTCTCTTTTTCTCATCCCTTCAACAATCATAATAACAAATTTATTTGCAAACTCGTCGACTTTTGTGTATAGTACGGCAGTATCCAGTAGGACAATGCCGGCTTAAGCCCGCTTTTGAAGCCAGCGCACTCGTAAGCCGCTAAGTTTACGGCTATTGTTCAAATTAAGACCAGCCCTTCAGAGCTTGTATCGTCGAAATTGAATTTTGAGACACCTTTGTCATCCGAAACTATGGCACTTGAAAGCGGTGGGTTTTGAGATTTCAGAATGAATCGCAATGAGTTTATTGGCTAGAAATAGCAGCGAAGTAGACCGTTTTTTTTAGGGAACCGGATTTCAAAAGATTTAAGTCTACTTAACAGGTAATTTAATTGAATTTATCAAGACAACTGCGACCTGAACTTAGGTTCGTATAAATTTTAGTTCAAATTAGTAGTCCATTAGTGTCGTTTTAGACATATATTTTTTTGTATTTAATTTTTTCTTCGCGTTATATTTAATTCATATTTAATTTGAAAATCATCAAGTTAAATTATCATTAAATTTGACTGTAGATGATGTTGACATAACCATTGTTCAATTAAAGAATAAATTTTCCAAATTAAATATTTAATTCAAAAACATTTTCCATACGTCCCAAATGTTTGTTTGTTTATTATAACTTTATTGTACTAAAACAAAAGTGAATACAAAAGCATAGATAATAAAACAAAAGTACAATGGCGGACTTATTCCAGAATGGGATCGTGATGTTATGTAGTTTAAAAAGTAGTATCGTCACGTACAGCGAATCCTAACTTAAAAGCTGTAAAGCTGTGCGGGACAAGCTCTCAAGGTACCCTCAGTAATTTTATGTGTTGTAAACGGTACGTGCGTACGACAGGTCGGGCTGCCGGCTGGCGGATGTGTTGGCAATTAGGGCTTCCCAGGTGGCGACTCCGACGCAACTAGCTTGAATTATCAGCTTAAGTTCTGTGACAAGGATATAAAGAATACGGTATTTATTTATTTATTGAATTAAGACACGGATAGGATTTACAGTTTCCCAAAGATAGAGAAATTTATTCCGGTTTATGAGACACTAGCTGTTGCCCGCGGCTCCGCCTTCGTGGGTCTCGGGTATATCACGCCCAAAAGAATTTGTGTTTGAGCCCTGATCCTTAACTAACTAACTAACCATCCCAAATTTCATTAAAATCGGTCCAGGTATTTAACCTTGAAAGCGTAACAAACAGAAAGAGATAGACTTTCGCATTTATAATATTAGTATGGAACATAGATTAAAAAAAAATTTGCGTCACTTAAAATAGATATAACATATGACATTAAATGTATGGGAACCGTGCGCGCCTTATGCGGGGGGTAAGGGCTGAGGTAAGGGAGGGTAGGAGGGGGGGTCCGTCACCAAATACACATATTATGGAATGGCATACACGTAAATATCGTGTATGAGTGGTAAGACAGTTTAGCTTGTCATGCTACTTCTATTAGAGCCGCGTTCCTAGTTCTATGGTATGGAAGTATGATATACATGGGTACCTATGTCCCATTGAAATTCTTTAAAGTCGTTTTCCTCATAGCCGAGAGCCGAACCACCATATTTTGGGCAGATAGTTTATTACAGGCACTTTTCTGGTCCGGTTGGTGGTTAACACCTTTGTGATGGAATTTGTTGGCTGTACACTGCTGGACATAGGCCTCCCCCAAGCATTTCCAAAATGAGCGGTAGGAAGCGGCTTGAATCCAACGCCTGCCTGCTACCTTCTTCACGTCATCTGACCATCTGGTCGGTGGGTCCCCGATATTTAGAATTTAGATGAAGCTTTCTAGCTTCTTCGTACTACGATCGAGACTATGACGGAGGAGTATAGAAGTACGGAAAAAAAAAGTTTTAAATAGCTATGAGCATAATAATAAGTTGTAAGCATATTTTGGGCAATAGAAACACTTCAATTCAAATTCCTCTTTTTATCTGTCCAGACCATGGCAGTGTTTGGGCTAAAATATTATCAATATCCTATTCAATGTTAAGCCATTGTACAAAAACCAACTCCCTACTTACGTGATGTCTTTTCTTTTGCCACTTCCAGAACTTATTATATGCTTAGAACATGTTTATATATGTTATGTGTTTAGTAAGTGCCCTAGCTGGCCGGCCGCTGTAAACATCCGGGCAAAATTTAAACGTCAGACTCAAGTCAGGGCAAGTTATTAGGGTCGCCAGTGACATATGCCTATTGTGAACACGTACAAATGTTTCGGGAAAGGATGGGTAGAAACAAAGAAAATACGTAACCTTAAAATTTTATAACTGTTATGTATTTTTCATTGTTTCTTGTCGTGTCGATATGCTCAAAATTTGTCGGATTTTGTCACTCGTTGCTAGTTTCTGTGGTTGAGAAAAGGTATTGTTTGTGTAGAACGTAGGGCCAATCTAGAAGATGTATAGTAATCTGTTTATAGTCTAAAGTATTTTATGAGGCACAGAGTAGAGCACCCACCGATTAGATCGTCATATAACCTGAAGCAACTCGAAGAAAAGCACTAGATGCAGTCATTTTCTAACTGGTCATTTTGGAAATCCTTGGAGGAGCCCTATGTCTACCTGTGGACTGCCTGCGGCTAAAATGATAATGTTTTAGTTGGATTAAAAAAAGACATAGTTCAATGGCCGACCTGCATCGATTCTGTAAGAAATCTAATGATCTATATTACCATAACCAAGAGATATACAGATTATTATATATACAGAGATATTAGATCAAAGGTATTTACACGGAAATATACCAGTCGATTCTGTAAATTTCAAACAACAACTCGCTTCTCACGTCGCTATCACTCACACTTCGCATAAGTTCAAAATGACAAGTAAGAAGTGAGCTTTGAAGTGACGGGGAAATTACCTTACAGAATGCCACATCTTACGTCATCTCATACAATATCTCACTTCCAATCTAGTTCATCTCTCTGACACGCTCGCAAAGGCAGCGCTAGTATAGATTCGAATTATCAACAGAGTTTTTAGAATGCCAATAAAAAAGCTCACAGCGGATTCAGATACGAAATTTAAAATGAAAGCTTACAGAATCAAGGCCCTCTGAAGATAGTTCTGTAAAGGCTTTATTCCAGGAATACTGAGTAAAGGGAACGAAATTCAACAACGGTATTTAAATAGGTTAATTTAGAAGGTTGGTTTTAATTGATTAAAATTTTCCTGGAATTCAAGAAAGGTGAAACACTGACTTCGTTAAATAATTCAGTTTTCAGTAAGTATATAATTTTATAAGATAAATAGATTAAAGTAGCATGGTTAAAGGAGTATTAGTGTGATAAATTGAAAGAACTATATCGACAATAAACATTAATTGAGATCAATTTTTGCCTTTATCTATGAGCAACTTTATGCCCGGGACTGCGGTCCCGTGGAATTTCGAGGCGTAAATATTATCTTTCTTAACTCGCGATGAGGTACGAGTAACACATACGTCATCTACCCGGAAAGCTACATCTAAGAAGTTATCCCTATCAGTTTTAGGCAGAGAATAAACAATTAAAAATAAACGATTAAACATGAAAATGCAGCTAGCATAGTAAAAAGCTTGGGGCCAGCAATGATGCGGGGTAGCCTTTCAGACTGAAGCTTGATGCTGATAAATTTTGTCATTTTAACCATTAAATGTTTATAACACACGTATAGATTAAACAGGTACATGTCTCATGATAGTATCATTTCCATAGTTTTCCGAGCAATTAGAAACGATAATATGTATGGATATCTTGCATATATAATTGTATGTGAATTAGCATATTGTGTGCGCCGTTGACTATCGGTTAGCACCTGATTGCCATTTCTATGTAAATAGCACGGGTAGTATTGTACCTAATAGAATATGGCCATTATTGGCGACGCATTTATTGCCCAAAATCTAGCTCTGATTCGCACTAGATTGGCAATACATACAAAAATATATTTCTCTGAGTTTTAATTTGCGGCTATTTACCAAATTTATGTCATTAAAATTTATGTAAAACATTTCAAAACATAATTAAAATCTCTTCCCCCATACCTAAGAGAAGAAGAAGACATCTTACTAAGCATAACGACGGCCATCTAGTGGTAGTAGCCAGGACCAACGACTTTGTGCTTTTTGAAGCATAGATGCTTTCATTTAACTCGCCAATAATGGCGGGGGCCAATCAAAGTCACAGCTAAGCCCTGGGTTTTTAAATATATTTTAAAGGCACGAATATCACTGTTACCCGCTCCCAGATTTTATAAATATTTATAAAGCCACGAAAAAAAAAATTGTTTTGCTTTAATTATACTTGAGTAGCAACCCGCCCCGGCTTCGCATGGGTATAAAAACCTTCCTCTAGAATCACTCTATCTATTTAAAAAAACCGCATCAAAATCCGTTGCGTAGTTTTAAAGATAGCATACAAAGGGACATAGGGACAGAGAAAGCGACTTTGTTTTAATACTATGTAGTGATGTGTATAATATGACTTAAATAAAATAGTAAGTAGGTACCTGTGCAATTTTTATGTTCAAATTCAAACAAAATCTAGAAGCCCGTACACACATATTTATACGCAGTACACACACAATGTTGCCAGTTAGCGGGAGATAAAAATTGAATATTCCATAGATTGGAGTCATGACGCATTACCGGTCCGGGATGATCCGGCCAGGGCCGGATTTGGGCGCGGCGCCGGAAAATTGCAGACGGATGATCGATGGGGGGCCAGATGTCGCTCGTGATTAGGCGCCCTTACAACAAAACAATAAATGCTCAGAAAAAAATACTTTGGCAGTACACACTTATGCATGATTCGTTGTTAAATGTGGTTCTGTAGTTGGAGACTAAGTCTGATTAAAAATCAGATAACAATAATTGAAAATACCTAAAAAAATTCATAGTGCATCAATAATATTGTCTTCAACGCGTTTCATTCATATGCCAAGAGTCTTATTATTAAGTTAATTTTATTCACTAAATAATTGTGATATTTTGGTAGTCCAAGCACTCCTTATGCGTACTCTGGTTAGTAAACGCGCTTAATTAAAAAATGTTTACAACGGTAAGTAAGTACCGAAAATGTTCTTCAAAGGCATCTTCAACATCAATGGTACGATAAATAACATCATCAACAACAAACGTGACTTTACTTCTATTCTATTAGTACTTTGTGACATCACGGTGTTGCCAGATCTAAAGGAACGCTGTAATTACAGGAAAATAGGGGTACGTGTAAGTTTTGGGTATGCGTACGTACCAAACGTAGACTCAAATAAGTCTGTATTCTAAACAGAGGGGCAATTTAGAAAAGATCCTTGAGTTTGGTATAGAATCGTTTTTGAAAATGTATGTTAAAAGTTACATCAGTCTACACGTGCTTTCTTCTGATCATATATGTTAATTCGTTGCTCAAAATAAACTTCAAACATTCCGAGAACTGGTGCTGTAATTGTAGTCTTGATGTACATTAGAAATAGGTACTAAATAAATCATGAAAATTTAGCAAGATAATGCAGCAAGCATGTACCAATAGATCTCTACTATTATTATCTCTCCTTCACTATTTCAATAAATCGACTTAAAAGCTTTTGAAAAATGTATTCTACAAGTTTGTTTATAGAATTTAATTTAAATTTACATACCTACACATACCACATACAAAAATTTTACTATCATGCGTGTGAAAACGAAAAATAGATTATGAACTTCAGGCGTCAAAATTATATTTCTGTAAATGCAACAGAGAATAGTGTGGCAATGAAATATTTTAAAATAAATAAAAACGTAATTATAGGTACCGCTGGAGTGATGAAGTTATAAAGGACCTGAAAGCCCTCCAAAAAGCCGACTCGACAGTGGAGAGCTCTGGTGTCGGAGGCCAAGATCCTTTGGGTCACTGAGCCATCACAGTAAGTGAGTAAAAGTCATGAAACGGTTAATCGTCAAAATGATTGATTTGTTGACGCACATAAATTAATTGATCTCTGATTTCCGTGGCTCTACGATACTATGTGACCTAAATCCCGATGATATTACGGCCCGTCCCATTGAGTACACAAGTTCTCGAGCGAACAATAAAAGGCTCACAGTAGACGAAATACGAACAAAGACGCACTTGGAAGACAAAAGGATAGTGGGCGAAGTATTATTGCAAAATGCAATAATCCCGCAAAACATTTCTCAAAGACATTTGTGGGGAAACATAAAAAGTCGAAGTCGCTTCCGATAATATTGAACATAAATATCTAGAGCTGACAAATTGTATTAACTTTGATATTAGTATGACTACATAGTATAAAACAAAGTCGCTTTCTCTTTCCCTATATCCCTATGTATTCTTAAATCTTTAAAACTACGCAACGGATTTTGATGCAATTTTTTTAATAGATAGGGTGATTCTATGTGTGATGATTTGGTGGGAAGGTTTTTATGCCCATGCGAATGCGGGGCGGGTAGCTAGTTGACAATATAAAAAAGTAGGATATGAAATATTCAGTCATCTAACTACAGTTCAAGTTAGGAACGTGCATATATTTGTATAACAGAGTAGATGAAAATGATGCTCTGAAATCAACTTTGTCATGTCTATCAAAATTTTATCTCAATAAGCGTAACATTATTTTGTATTCAATGGCGCTAACTAAATAAAATCTGAATAAAAGTTTAAAGAAATGCAAGTATCTGAAATACAATCGCACTAATAAGATTCTAACTAATATTTATTTATTACTAGCTGTCCCGGCGAACTCCGTACCGCCTGAACGCACTTTTCTAACCGTTTAAACCTTCCCTGAACTTCCAAAAATATATCAAGACCAAAATTAGCCAAATCGGTCCAGCCATTCTCAAGTTTTAGCGAGACTAACGAACAGCAATTGATTTTTATATATATAGATAAAAACATGTACTTATCAAAATTTTTATTTCTTTCGTTTATTTGAAAATTAGTTATATGAAATGAATGTTTTTGGTAACTTTTAAGTAAATATATTTAATGGTAGCCAATTTTCTGTTATGCGATTGTATTGTACCTCAATAGTCCCGCCTGTGGGAATAGAGGATTTAAATGTGGGGAATTCCCAGGCATAAAGAGGTACCCAAGTATAGCACAAATTCAATGTAGTGCAGTCTATAGCCATTATTTTTACTTAATATAATCTTAATCTACAATTTGTGAACTTAATGACATTTAGCATTAACTACTACTTTACCATTAGACTAAATAGAAGAAAAAAAATTAGTGATGGTTTTTGACTCGATAAAAAAATAGACCTTTATTTTTTATTTACTTATAATCAATGAGGTAACGGTATATATATATAAGGTAGAGTATGGATTAATCGTCAGTCCACGATATCAAAAGAAAAAGTCCACAAATCAACACCAAGAAAAGTGTCGTGCAATAAGTAGATAATGCAATTCCATAGTCTTCTGCAAAGAGCTCGAAAGAAAAAGTATCCAGTAGTTCGGGAGCCGGGTGCAAGTTGTTTTTATCTGTGAATGAATTGAAAAGCATTCGCCTTTTAGCAATGTTGAAGAATTTAATACTGAAAGGAGTTATTCCTTTGATAACAATGGAGTAATTTGAGCCAATGCACTTTGCTTGTTGGAATTTGGGTAGCGCATAAAACTTGATAGTTTCCCCTTGCATCTTTAACTGGTTAGGTGAGGTAAGTACTTCGCATTCAAAGGTCCGTTTGACATATGTAATTGCTACCTCATTATTATATACTAGCAGTTAACCTCGACTTCTCCCGTGGTACATACATAGCCTATGTCACTCGGGGATAGTTTGGCTTTACAACTGTTCAAGAGTTTTTAAATCGGTCCACTAGTTTTAATATCTATTCGATGAAAACAAACAATCAAATATTTTCTCACTTTAATATTTGTATAGACGATAGATGAAAACAAGGAAATACTAAATCAGTTTTCTTAAATGACGCCTGAACACTGATGATATAGTTGCTCATTCAAAGAAAAAATATTTCTTTTTTGTTTTTGTTTTTTACCTAAATTGTTATTTAACAGTATCTTGTTAGTAGTCTATAGCAGAGTGGACCTATGTCTCTGCCAAGAGCAACACGACTTCACCATAGAGCAAAGTTGGCAATGGTTCCGTATTCAATTACCGTCCGATGCCCTAACTCGCGACTTAACTTGATGTGAATGTGTTTCAACAATTTCTAACTAGGCCACTTGACAACTTGATGAACACCTTAGTCTTTCATTTCATTCATATAGTATGGTTTACAAGATTAGTATTGTATTTACTATGTATTTTAAAGCAATAAAGAATAGAATAGAAAAACTCTTTATTGCACCAAACAAATGTATACAAAGTTTTTTAAAACTAGGTAAGGTACAAAGGCAGACTTATCGCTAATGCAATCTCTCCCAGTCAACCTTAGGGTGGTTGGAAAACAAAACATAAACAAATCAAAAGGCGAAGGCGCAGAATTACAAACAAACATAAACATTAAATTAATTCACCTTTTAGACTGGCGTCAGAATTTTTATCATCTGACGTGATTTCTTTAAAGCCTGCCAGATAGTAGCCGGGACCAATGGCTTAATATGTCTTCCGATCCGATGCACGGAATTATCCGTGCGACCTCTTTGTCTTAGGCAAATTTCTTAGACCATAAAGCTACGCGAATTAATGAAGGCAAGACTGTCTATTACGGACAACGAACCACCATTTAGCTCACCAGTTTTACAGACTATATTATACATATATACTGTATTTACGGAGATATAAACCCAACTCAAATTCAGCTATTAAAACGCGGCTAGTCGAAATGATACATGATATTAGATATTTGAAAAATTCAAAGTTCATTATTAACCTAGCCAGAACCCAGAACGGGTTGGCTATTTACTTAACCGCACACTTCCGACTAAGCGCAGCTGGTTCGTATCCATTCATAATTTATTCGCAAACTCATCATGTAGCTTCAACAATGGACCGAAATTAACAGGCAGCTCACAACGATAGGCAACGCTAAACGCCAAAGTTAGGACAACTACACGTTTTAGACTAATGTGCATTATGGATGACTAGCTTTTGCCCGGGGCTCCGCTCCCGTGGGGATAAAATATAGCCTATGTATTGTTCAAGGGTCTAAGCGATCTTTATTCCAAATTTGAGCCAAATTTATATGAAAGAGTAACAAACATCCATACAAACTTTCGCGTTTATAATATAAGAGTAGGATAGGATATTAGCGGTACAAAATTTTACATAAGTTTTCAAAAACGTAAGTTTGCAGTGGCCGTGGAGACAGTTTGGACCGTGGTGCCTGAACCTGGTATTATAAACCCACTTGAAATAACACGGTTATGATTATGACCACAGCTTTGAGTGGTACCTGATTCAAAGGATATTTATTGTCATTAAAAAAGGCAAGCCAGCTATCGTAATCATGTAAGGTTTTGTCGTAGTATGGTGTATGACAAGATTGATGCGTGCAGAGATCGCAAAGGTGAGAGAGATCTATAAATATCCTATTAGACTAGAACAAATTGTACAAAACATATTCTAAATGCGTCGAGTGTCTTTTTACAAATAGATAAATTAAAGAAAAGAATAAACATGCTTCCCGTGGGTTTTAAACCTTAACTTTTGGATATTAAAGCAAATGCCAACCACTAGACCAGAACAGCAGCAGTAATCTGTACACCTTCATAGGCTGAATGTCTGGAACCGATTATGTTGAATACTTAGTAATGAGTGTGGAGGAAGCGAGAGAGGTATATAAGGATCATAGGCAATGGAACTCTTTAGTCTCTGCCTACCCCTACGGGAGACAGGCGTGATGATATGTATGTATACCGCATTTGTACCTATTCAATGCAAATATATATATTCTATTTTATAATAATTCGCTAATGTACAGAGACCCTAACTCCTAAATGACTTGTTATGTTTGCTCAGTCCTCATCGAGTTACTGTGAATAAATCGCACACTCGGATAAAGGCAAGCTGCTCGAACAAATGAATTTAGCATACCGTTCCTTTAGCCATTATGCGAACTTCCCAAATTGGGGAGTTCTTGGGAAATGCCTGAATTACTCTGTGTTCACATTATACTGTGCTCCGCTGTAACGTTGTTCTGTGCACGATTGATTGTAATGGAGTTGTCAATTGGTAATGTTGGCTTTTACTTATAACGGTAGAGGTTTCGGTATTATTGTAATTTTTCTTATATGGACATGTTCAATGTATATCGCCAGCATGTGATAGAAAAAAATTACATAAATTTACCCTGTTAACACTCTTTTAGGCAGTCTTGTAAAAAAGAAAGTATGTTCGACAAATTTAGTTACTTCCCGTAGATAATAAATCAGCCAAGTGTGAGTCATATTTGCGCAAGTAGTGTACCGTACAAATTCCTTTGGAAATAATTAATGTTTTGATTATTGGGCTAAATAATTTCGGTTGTTAATTTGGAAACTTTATTTTTTCTTTAGTTAATCGTTAAATATGCAACAGCTTTTGCCATTAGGGGCTAAGTTTTGGGATCGTTTTCAAACTCTGTAAACGGAAACGTACAAATTTTTAAGATACAATTGTGATTGATAAAAATTTAGTGACACTTTATTTTAATGAACATTTAAACCTAGTTACTTCACAATCACGGTCTAACTAAACCCACAAAATAAATAGCGCAGCAAAACTCCCGATAAATTAAATGCAAACTAAAAGATAGAAAATCCTAGCAAGCTCTATGAACCTCCTAAGGTTCGGTCCATACCGAACAGTTTTAAGGCGGTTTTAGAATTTGCTATTAATATTATTTATTAAATGACTTCAATAACCACAAGATTTCCCAACTAGAAATGCCAAAGGCTGGGCGATGCGGAGACGTCAGACAAAAAAGGAAGATAACGGAAGCTGGGTTTTGAACTTTTTTCTGTTTTTAACTACTGAGGATATTATAAAATCTTGAATAGATTCAGGTATTACTTTGCGGAAGTCAAAGCGACGAGTGGCTTGTGCGTCGAACAATTAACATTACTTAGTGCCTTGGTGCCTGAGGGAGGATGCCTGGCGTAGGGGTGAAACACGTGTTGTAAGGAACGTGGATGCAAACTTATGGTGGCGGGCATGCTGGGATTATCAGTAGTGGGTGGGCGCCGGCCGGCAGTAGTTTGCATGAACTAACTGGTGGCGGAAGCACGCTAAGTAATTTGGTAAGTACTAGTTACTATAAAATCTATTGAAATGGATCCTGAAGTTGCTTATTATAAATGAGTTTGAAAAATCCTAAACATCTGTTTCTCCCATCTAAACCCCAATTTTACAAATATAGAAGCAACATTGCTTGCAGATCTACAAATTTCTATACTTTATTCTTCACTTTGCGTCGTTTGGTGTTCTAACCATTAATGGCAACACATATTGCTAAGTAGCGTTGTAACGCGCTGTGTGGACCCACCCTAAATGTAAATAGCGATAGTTACCGGTATCCCGGTATTTGTAGCTAATTTACTGGTAATTTCCTAGACCGATAAAACACCAAGATCGCCCCTAAGAGAGGTCGATTGCCGGTGAATCTGTAAATTTAAATCATTAAGGGGTTTACGCAGACACTTAAGGTTTTTAGATTAAGCTTTCTTCTGTGTATAGTTCTATACACAAAATAATACCGCGTGGTCTGGCGGAACCATACTTCCATATCTATACTAATATTATAGTCCATACTAATATTATCAATGCGAAAGTCTGTCTGTCTGTCTAATTTTCTGTCTTTTATGCTTTCACGGCTTAACCGCTGGACCAAATTTGACGAAATGCGGTATGGATTTAGTTAAGGATCAGGGGTCAAACAAATTTTGGGCGCGATATAACTGAGACACACGCGGGCGGAGCCGCGGGCAACAGATAGTCTGTCTATATTTTTTGCACGATGTTACTCAATACTCATACAGATGGGCGCGGTCACTGTAGTCTACTATGCTACGTGTTCTATTTTTTTATTTAGTAGTGTTACCACGAACCCTAAGCTAAGTAAATCGTTTTTATAATTCACACATTTTTTCACCAAATTTAAACGACATTTTAACTATTATTATTAGTTAGGATTATTTATTTAGCAAGAAAAAGAAGTAAATAATTTTCTTAGGCAATAAGACCACATGCTATCATGTTTAGTGCGAATACAAGTGGTCGACCGCACTTCTCAGCAATCTGACATCCCAGAGGACGTTGTCAAAACTTGGCAAGTTGTGACAAGTTGAATCATTTTAATTCCGCCACGCGTGTTTCCTATTATGTCGGGGAAACTTGGAAGGCTCTTTACGGTTGCCCCGCGATAGCAATTTATTATTAATGCTTTTTTCGTGTGTTTCAAAGTTATACTTTTTGTTTTGGGCCTAATGATACCACAAAGTCAACCCACATGATAAGTTACTTTTTGTTTTATAAAGACATCTTTATGTAGCTTGATAGAAAATTGGACTTATTTATCCTAAAGATTCGGCATTCATCTCGCTCTCTCGTGATGCTAAGTACTTATGTTGTATAAACTAACTAGCGACCCGCCCCGGCTTTGCATGGGCATAAAAAAATTCCTCTTGAATCACTCTATTAAAAAAATCCGCATCAAAATCCGTTGCGTAGTTTTAAAGATTTAAGCATACAAAGATATATAGGGACAGAAAAAGCAACTTTGTTTAAACTATGTAGTGATAGTGATGAATATCTTTGATTAGAAACGTGAAAATATTTGGCGTAATCATAAAATCAAACTGAACATGGTGGGTATCCATCGAATCTGGACCGTGACTACAGATACGAGCGGGGACGGGACACTAACCATGATAAAAGTAATTACTTACTTTTTTCGTTATTACTTCTTTCACTTTTTGCCTACTACTGTTACATGATATAATTCAATTTACATAGAAAACAGGCGCCCAAGATATATTTGTACGCCAAAAATTAATGGAAAAAGAAATTGGATTTTCTCGTTGAAATAAACTAATTCGCAAGTAGCACGTGCGTTATCTATTTTTGTGGAGCGTTGTATCACTGGCAATATTTTTCATAAATCAGAAATATCAGCAAAAAAAACAGAAAAGAGAAGTATAACTTATATATGTTTTTATTGTGGTTGAATTATAATTAATTTTGACATAATACGACTGTACTATTATTATATTTTAATGTCTTCAATGTAATCAATTAAGTATTCAAATAAGTTTTTGAACACCTCGAAAGGTAAAATGTAGCGGTCAATTTATATGAAATTTATACTAACTATGTATTCACCTATATTTATGCAAATAAAAAATAAAATAAAACAGACAAGTTTCTAAAATCATAGTTTTCCTGATGTTATCTTATACAATACAATTCAAAGGCAAACAGACATCTGCCAACCGAATAATAAGTGTAGTTGTTAAATATTACAGAAAAATATGGGTTTTAATCTTCTAAACAATATGTGCACATTGGCAGCGACCTGAAAATTTTGACAAATATTTGCAAAATATGTCTTTGTTTTCTTCTATTTCACTTGGTCGTGCTGGAGTGATGAAGTTGAGAAAACCTGAAAGACCTCCAAAAACCGATTGGCAAAAGGCGGCGCGGGGCAGAGAAAGTTATGGTGGCTTACCATCTCTTAAAACCATGCAAGAACGATTGAGAAGGGAGCCTACATCATGTATTGCGCTGTCTCGCTTACTCGCTCGTTCTTGCATGGTTTTAAGAGATGTGTAAGTGTTTCGTAAGGGTTCGGAGAATGTAGTACCTGATAGCTTGTCCCGTGCAGTTCCTATCTCTGCTATAGATAGTCCAACTGATAACCTTCAAAAAACAAACGATTCTTGGTTCCTAAATTTGCGCGACGGTTGTCTTAAATCGCCCACATCATTTCTTAATTATCGTGTCGAAAACGGGAGGCTGTATAGATATATGAAGTCTCTTAATCCTCTTACACGCGAATTTGAGTGGAAGGAAGTAGTTCCGTTAGAATTGAGACAGAAAATTATCGATAAAAACCATTCTGACCCCACCGCTGGTCATTTTGGTATCTTTAAGACACATAAACGTTTGAGTTTGAATTACTTCTGGCCTGGTATGCATCGAGACGTTGCTAACTTTGTAACTAACTGTGATGGTTGTCTTTCTCATAAGTACTCTAATCACGCTACGCTTGGTATAATGGGAAGACCTAAAGATTGTTCTAGGCCATTCCAAATGTTAAGTATGGACCTAATGGGACCCTTACCTGTAACCAGAAAACAAAATACGTTTTTATTGGTAATAACGTGCTGTTTTTCGAAGTATTGCTTACTTTTTCCCATACGACGCGCTACAGCAGAAATTATAGCTAAAATTATTGAGGAAAAGGTTTTTTTTGTTCATGGAATTCCTAGTACTGTTCTCATGGACAACGGGAAACAGTTCGTGAGTGCAACCATGAAAAATCTATTTCACACTTATAACATCCCAAATATTTATTACACACCATTGTATACTCCACAAATAAACACAGTTGAGAGGTACAATAAAACCATAATTACATCAATATCTACTTTCATTGAAAACGATCATAGGGTTTGGGACATCAATATCCCCAAGATACAGTTCGCACTTAACAGCGCTGTCAATGAAGCGACTGGATATACCCCTTCATTTTTAATTTACGGGAGAGAACTTGTCAGCTGTGGTTCTCATTATACTGATACCGACGTAGAAAATGAAATTATATTCGCTTCTAGAGATAGTTACGCGGAAAATTTTGGAGCATTACATAAGATATTCGACAAAGTTCAGTTATCTTTAATTAAATCACACTCTAGAAATAGTACCACATATAATTTGCGCCGTAGGAATGTTGATTTTAATGTAGGAGATATTATTTGGAAACGAACATTTTATCAGAGCGATAAAGATAATAGATTTTCAAAAAAATTAGCGCCTAAATTCTTAAAATGCCGCATTATAGGAAAAAAATCTAAACTTGTTTATGAACTCGAAGACATGTCAGGTCAAAATCTAGGCACTTGGCACGTAAAAGATTTTAAGTTAACTTAATTTTCAATATAGGAAGCGGATTTTATAAGAAAAATCCTAACCTAAAAAGGGGGGTATGTAACGGTTGTTACAAATATTGCCTAAATCACTAATTAAAACTAAATTAAATAACTAACATATAAAATTAATACTTAAAACTAAATTAGATAACTAACTTAATAAAACATTGATAAAATAACTGATTCGTAATGTTAAATCAAACATGTATTTTCTGGGTGTGAGAAAATGTTTTACTTACTCATTTTATTTCTATCTACAAACAAAAATATTTTTACCATTCCTTATTTACCATTTTATTTTTAATAAAACTTACTTGCCAACTTCTGCGCCTGCGCTCTCAAGTCACGATCGCGAATGAGACATGAACAGTTGAATGAATGATAGAAGGCGACGACGACTAACTTCAGAGCATTGCGATGCGAGTAATTTGTCATCACTAAGTACTTACTATTTAAAAATAGTAAAGGCTAGCTAGAATAAACTGATACTGAATTAGTATTTATAAATTTCTATACATATTAAATTAAGTGAAGTGTTACCCCAAAATATAGGGTGAGTGTTGCAAATTGTTATGATTTAAAGAGATAAACCCTAAAGCAGGTTTAGCGGAATTTATTATTGACTTACCTACTCTAAAAATATAAAACTGATAATTTGTAAAATTTTATAGTTGTTGTCTTATTCTTTAATTAATTATACACTTTATGATTTATCTCTGATGGTTTTAAAAAAAACGATCACCTAGATTTAAGTCTCATACCATAGATCTAGACTTTTTCATCCTCACGTACCCACACAATTCTACAATGTTCACCTACTTTTGATTCAAAATTCTACAATGTTCACCTACTTTTGATTCAAAAGTAGGTGAACATTGTAGAATTGTGTGGGTACGTGAGGATGAAAAAGTCTAGATCTATGGTATGAGACTTAAATCTAGGTGATCGTTTTTTTTAAAACCATCAGAGATAAATCATAAAGTGTATAATTAATTAAAGAATAAGACAACAACTATAAAATTTTACAAATTATCAGTTTTATATTTTTAGAGTAGGTAAGTCAATAATAAATTCCGCTAAACCTGCTTTAGGGTTTATCTCTTTAAATCATAACAATTTGCAACACTCACCCTATATTTTGGGGTAACACTTCACTTAATTTAATATGTATAGAAATTTATAAATACTAATTCAGTATCAGTTTATTCTAGCTAGCCTTTACTATTTTTAAATAGTAAGTACTTAGTGATGACAAATTACTCGCATCGCAATGCTCTGAAGTTAGTCGTCGTCGCCTTCTATCATTCATTCAACTGTTCATGTCTCATTCGCGATCGTGACTTGAGAGCGCAGGCGCAGAAGTTGGCAAGTAAGTTTTATTAAAAATAAAATGGTAAATAAGGAATGGTAAAAATATTTTTGTTTGTAGATAGAAATAAAATGAGTAAGTAAAACATTTTCTCACACCCAGAAAATACATGTTTGATTTAACATTACGAATCAGTTATTTTATCAATGTTTTATTAAGTTAGTTATCTAATTTAGTTTTAAGTATTAATTTTATATGTTAGTTATTTAATTTAGTTTTAATTAGTGATTTAGGCAATATTTGTAACAACCGTTACAGATGTTAGTAAGCCACTTGGAATCCGAGGCCAAGATCCTCTTTGGGTCATTGAGCCATCGCAGTAACTAAGTTTTTCTTTGCACGATGTGCACCATCTTTCACCATTGTACAAGTGACAGGCCTATAGTCTTAATAATTTGTTGAAATACTCTGTTGACTCTGTTTGCGGAAAATTATGCTGATGGAAATTTTGCGGCCATTTTAAAGCGCTTTATCGCTACCGTGAAATTGAGCAATGTGGCTACGAAATGGGACTAAGGGGCCTATTGTGGGTCGTAGTCGTGATTTGACATTTTCTTAGCGATTTGATGCTGGACTGTACAAATTTTCAGTAGTACAATCACTACTAGGTATAATAGGAAAATTTACTTTATTTTATTTTATAAGTGGCCATCACTAGTACTTATACGTTTTTTTTTTTTAATAAAGGGTTTTAACAATGCTTAACATAAATATATAATATTTAGTACATTCAAAAACTAACACGTTTCACCATTTTCTAATAAAATAAACAACGGAAAAACAATGGAAAAATACCTATATAATAATGAATACGGACACAACACAAATTCATACCAAATCCATACTAATATTATAAATGCGAAAGTCTGTCTGTCTGTCTGTCTGTCTGTCTGTCTGTCTGTCTGTCTGTCACCTCTTCACGGCTACACTGCTGGACCGATTGTGATGAAATTTGATAGGGATGTAGTTAACGACCTGAGGTCAAACATAGGCTACTTTTGGGCGCGATATAACCGGGTCCCACGCGGGGCGAAGCCGCGGGTAACAGCTAGTTGTATATAAATCGATTGCTCAGTTAAGGCGTCAAGAAGTAACATACTGAACAATAAATCATGCTTATTGTTAACTATGTACCTGAGGTTTGAGCCGCCAATTATCATAGTAAACTTGTATGTGTGTTTAGTTTTAGTAAGCTCACCACTAGCTTTTTCGATCCTAGACTTTTCAGGTAAATGCCTATGGTTTTGTGTCATTCATCGCTTGTACATCGCACAATTGACAGCTTCAATAGCGCCTGAGGATGCCTCGTATAGAGGTGAAACACGTATCACAAGACCTGTGTGTGCAAACTAATCGTGGCGGGCATGCAGGGACTAACAGTTGTGTGTGGGCGCCGGCCGGCAGTAGTTTGCATGAACTGGTGGCGAAAACACGGAAAGTAAGTAGGTTGGTAAAAACCATCTATAATCACAAGGTAAGTCAAAAATAACAAACTATCAAATAATAACTTTTCTATCTTCATGTAATACCATAAAAATCCCAATTTGTAACACGGCCCGCGCAATCTTTCACAGACATTTTTTCTATATCCAAAAATGAAATTTCCCGTGCCCCACATTATTACGCCAATATCGTACATGTGCCCCTAAAATAAAACGTTGCCGATAAATAAGAGCAATTCGTCTTTCGGCCACTGCTCGCGACGAGACGTCGATAAGCGAACAAACCCGCGCGGGATTGATAGCTTACACAAAGGACGAGACACGGTCAGTTTTTTGACATTATTTGCATACTTTTTTCAATGTTGAAATGTTCGTTTTTACATGTTATGGAGTTTAGAAATATGTTTGACATAGCACTTATGATCACATAGCTTAGGAATTGGGTCACGGTCCTCGGAAGAGAGACGTGGAGGTACGATGAAGGAATGATAAGGGATCGATAAAGAAATTAAATTAAATGTTTATTATTATTACCAATTCTCAGAGAGGATACGGTCTTTTCTAAGGCCTCTATATTTATTAAATCTATTAGATTTTTAAAAATATTGTAAAGAGGAAAGATTTGATTGTTTGCGTCGTAGGCTTCAAACTTACTGGACCGATTAACAAAATTTTTTCACCGTTGGAAAGCCACACTATCTCGAGTGACATATGCTAAGTGCGTACGGGCGAAGCCGGGGTGGACTGCTAGTATCAAATAAAGCTAAAGAGTTTGTTAGTATATTTAAATGCTTATAACTTAAGAACTACTGAATGGATTTGAAAATTATTTCTGCTAACAGTGATTCCTGAGGAAGGTTTTCAAACCATTCAAACCACGGATAAGTGAAACCGCGGGAACACCAAGTTAATAATAAAACTGTTGTATCAGAAGTATTTCTAAGTAAAAGTCTTTAATAAATAAAAGTTATTGGAGACAGTTAAAATTAATTGTCAATTTATATGAGCGCCTCCATCAAAATCTTTAATCAAATCCGCAGATGCTTCAGACAAGCCGATCGCTCATCAATTTCATCTCATTCCATTTTTTAAGCATTTATCCAGCTAGGAAATTTAATAAAGTAAGCTGAACTTAATTCAATTATATTTTCAAATGTCTATTTAAAATTTAAGAGCTGTACTATAGTCGGTGGAGTCTATCTTCCGCTAAATTTTTTAATGATATAAAAATATATAATTATTGATTTCTGTAACTTTGTTTTCTACGTCTTCGGACCATTTGATGGGCCTTCGTCACCCATAAGTCATAATTTCAGAACTCACACAAAATAAGAAGAAATCGGTCAGTCATCTAAGATATCCACAGACACGTAAAAATACCATAGACATATTTATAACCATTTTTAAAGTTGGTTAATAAAAGACACTACGTCTTGATAAACACCAATCTCAACAGCAAATAGAAACTTGTTAACAATGGGTTACAATGTTGATCTTCGGAGTTTTCCACGCAATGAAAATATTGATGGTTCATTCAATAAGTTCAATAATAAGAAAATAACCCTTATTTAGTTGTCGAAATCATTTCGTTTACTTTCTGTGGGATAGCACAATTTGAAATTGGAAAAGCATTAAGATTTAAGTAAATACTCGTACATCTTTCATTTCCGAAATTGACATAGAATTTATCTTTGGCAAAGCAGAACATCTGCTTTGTCTGACATCACAACATTCTGATTCTATCACTGTACACTGGAGGACCTCGAACACGTGCTTTCGTAACGTTAAGTTAATAAACACAGGGCATGGCTGTAACCTTGATTGCTCGCCGACACTCGTAAAGGCATATGAAGTCATACTGCTGTTGCTAGAATTAAGTCAGATGCCATCAGGCAACTTAAAAATCTGACTCAAAGTTGGCTACTTACAGACTAGTAAGAAAAAGAAAGAAAAACTATACACTTTTAGCTACAGATGATATATCATCATGTTTTTAAATTACTAGCCGAAATTTTTCTTGCGAACGTAGAACCAGAACTATCAAACCACTCGCCAAATCGAGCAGCCAACTCGATCAACGTGAATATCAAGTCAAAGACTATTCGAAATTCGATATTTTCGAACTCGATTAAATCCAAAGGAATATATTGCGATTATGGAGACCGCTGAAATAACAGCGAGTAGAGACGGCGATAAATTATAAATTTAAATCAGCCCACTTACGAAGTCTGCTCGAGTCGTGTATGCATTCCGTATGAGTTTTCCAACATGATCTGAATTTTGCCGAAATCGAAATCGTAGGTCTAATTTGACAGACGGTATAGGGAATATGAAATAGGATAAATTAAAAGCGTATCATGTTACTTCAGCTCTGTAAGTGCTAGATGAAAAGGCATCAATTAATAGTGGATTCAGGAAGTTGGCGCGAAAATGTATCTATGATAATTTTCAGCTTACGGATCAGATTTTATTTTTACTTACTAATTTACTGCTTTTCGAGTCATAATGACTATATGGACCACTTATAAACCCTATATTCAATTTGATCAGTACTTGGCCACCCCCATCGCCCGGTTTTTCACCTCGTTATTTACTTTATCTTACCTTAATATTAAACAGGATTTAGACCATATAAAATGTCCAGGTTTACCTTATTAGATGAAACAAATGGCTTTGACTAAGCATTAAAACAATTAGCAATTAGCTCTAAAAGCAGGTCTCTAGAGTAACAACCCAAGCTCTACGTACACATTGAATTTAAAAAAGTCATTGGACATAATGTGTCTGAATTACCTAACCTATGGACAGAATAGATAAATAGTTGCCAACCAACAAAGCTACCAAGTCCTACAAATAAAAGAGAAAAATAAACCCTTTTATTTTTGTATGCTTTTTTGGATCTGCTGCTGGAAGAGATTTCTTTAAAAAAAAGCAACACTCTTGTACTTATTTTTTATGGAAAATTCTGTGTAATAATTATTGAATACATGGGTCAAAAAAAATCCCTATTTGAAAACGAATCAATTATTCCCAGCTCACACAGTAAACGTATTAACAGTATCAGAATCTGATGAATTAATTTTTTGTTTATTTATAATAACAATTAAAGGCAATACTTCTAGACACGGCCCGCATTGTGAGAAGATTCCTCACTGAAGCCCTGATCACCGGCAGCCTGGGTCTTCACTCCGCTGCCGATAGGTTTTTATATTTTTAAATGTAATAAATAATATTTAAAAATGTAAAGAGAATTTAGATAAATAAAGGCGATAATAATAGTTTGTCATTTAAAAGTTTAATGAATCGCCATCGAGCCTGCTCCAAGCCTACACGTATAAGTATTCAAACAGTAAAGACAGCACTTTGATAATTACGATAGCCCGATAACCTCCACTCGGCTAATCACCAGGTAATAACACAATTTGGTCGGTTTACCACCAATCAAATTGATTGATTTTAATGGAAACGTAGAAAAAATAATGAATAGTATTAATTTTATACATTGCAGGCAATAGATGCGCTGAAGCAACGCCAGACTTAAAAAAATTTAGAGTTTAGAAGAAAGAAGGTTCGATTTTTTTTCCTATAACCCTTTATATAAGACTGAGGTTTTATTTGCAGTTTTCACCCTTTGGTTATGGGTCTCTAAAACAAAATGTTTTTTTTTTTTTAATTTTTTTAGCTAATAGCTATGCTGGGGTATTTTTGAAACTTAAGACAAAAATATCGATATTTAATCATTCGAATAATCGACTGTTTTGAGTCAATCAAAAAATAGCACTTATGAAAAATTCTTCAAATTTTACAGTAGAAAGTATTTCCACTCGCCTTAGTAATGCTTCAAGCCACCATATATCAAAATTTTGTCACTTACACCGACAACAGTCAGTCATAATAAATGACAATAAGAGAATTGGGCGCCCTTGTAAAAGATGGACAATATTGGATGAAAGCAATAAAGTTAAGTAATACACGGTTATTTGTCAATTTTTCAAGAGGTCAACATACTCGTATTTTGTTGCACACTACTTAAATTTAAAGCGGCTTTTGGTTTCGATAAAATATTGTAAATTGCCACAGTATCGGTATGTGCTGAATTATAAAATTTGACGGTCAAGAAGTCACGACTCTAGTGCAAAACTACACAAATTTAGGCCAAACTAATTTCAACTTTTAATCTATATATTGAAGCATCTATTTAAAATAACAAACTTCTATATTATAAACTAAAACTCTAACAAAAAAATACATATAAATAAAAAATGTCCCGCAAATCATTGCCATCGGGAAATGTTCCCAAAAGGCTTGTAGCATTGCCACGTTGTATGGCAAAGTTTATTCTCTGGGCAAAGAAATAACCAGCCTTTTGGTCTTGGTGAAACATGAAACATTAAATAGATTAAGATACACAAAACAGTTTTCAACTTTTGAGCAATATCTTTTAATACTTATTAATTCTCTTCTTGTTAATATCCAGACAGACAGCGAGCCACAAAATACGAAGACACGAAACATAATTAGCAAAAGTTGAAAGTTGGCTGAAGCCCTGACCAATAAGTTAAGCTAAAAAGCTAGAAAAAGTAATTACAATTAAAGAGCAAATGAAATTCGTTTATTTTTTTACTCGCTTTTGCTTTCCTGGGAATCTCTGGATTAAACATGGGTAAAACGTAAACGGAGGAACAGCCTACCTGTGTGTAAAATTCTGTCATCATCTCAACTCTTTCTCGGTTGCATTCTAATAAACTCAATATTATAACTTATTGTCCGCAAAAATTTAAAACTGCAAAAACACCGCAGGGTAGAATGAAGAAAAGACGGAAAAGCACACGAGGAAAATGAGACGGAATCTTAAAAACACAGGTACGTAATATATTATTAAAGTTAAAAACATTCCGAAATTACTTTGCGTTGATACTTTGATGTTCTACCATCATGTTAGCTCAGTCAAATGTTTACGTTCAATTATAACAAAAGAAACAAAGGAGGGACGAAAAATCGTTAATTCCTCTTAAGAAAGTATTCAAACTGGTTGAGAGAATGTCAAATTGAATTTCTTCAAGCACGAGTTGCGCTTGGTAATGGTAACTTACTATGTAGACAACACATTATCAAAATAAGCCTGCTTACGAGCACAGTTGGCACATAACTTTAGTTTTTCTATTGTGTCTGGAGTCAAATGTTAAGTACTGATAAGTTTTAAATTTTTTAATTCAAAACGAAAAAGAAATAATTTTATCACGAATATGGAATGAATTTCACTAGGTATGATTTTTTTTCTGGGATGTTTTAATATATGTTAATTTACTCTAGACATCTCTTCTCTAAAAAATATCTATTTTCGCGAGATTATCTTCAAACCTAGAAGCCCGATTTACGTTTATTGAACTTATTGGAACAATTGATAGCACCATACAAGTGAATAGTTAAGATCGAGAACTTGTTCGTTAATTTTATTACAAAATTTGAGAATAGTCATAAAGAAAAATATATAATAATGTAATGTGTAGTCTCATTTAAACAAATAATTCAACCCAAAAGTATAATTTTGTAAGTTTTTATTTTAATATATGTGTATTTTATTTTTTAGTTTAAGTATTTAAGGATTTTTAATTATGTAAATATATGTCTTTATTATGAAAAATAAAATAAATAACCCAAAAGGAATAATAAAAATGTTGAGATGCTACAAATTAAATGTATTTATTTAGAAAGTAAGGATGAGTGTTGTCTCTAGGCAATATTTAGTCATTTCATTTCAATAAACGCGAAGTCCTAATAAGATGAAAGAAAACTTGCAATTCCTTGTCAGCTTTATAAGAGGACTCGAAACAAATAAGAGGATGGTCCGAGAAGCACTTCTTCTAAGCACACATTTTTTCTGATTGTAAACAGCTGACATTTTTCTTTTCAAAACTTTAAGGGTTTTAAGGACTGCTTTGTCTTGAAATATTTTGGTCAGTTTTAATTAACTTTGAAAGTTAGAAGTCTGTTTTCGGGGTTTCAATGAAGGTGGTTGTAAAACTCATAACACAAGTTAAAAATATCTTGGCGCTGTACTTTGAACAAATGGCAGTATTTTGTGTTTTTTGAGAAAAAGATTATGTTTATTTATAATAAACAAATTATAATATGATTTTTTTTATATATATCATCCTTTCTTGTTCTTTCTTTATCTTATACATAAAAATCAATTGCTGTTCGTTAGTCTCGCTAAAACCGAGAACGGCAGGGCCGATTAGGCTAATTTTGATCTAGAAATTACTTAGGCGGTTCGGAGTTCGCCGGTTCAGCTAGTCAATAAATAAAAAACCCTTATACATTTAAGACGAACCTAATGTGAGTTATAATACTCATTTCTCAAAATCCGTACTCTCGAAAAACAACCTTCCCATCAGCCAGTCGCATAAAAAATAATCAGCTCAAAATTCGCAATTCAAAATACGCGCTTGCGTTTTTTAATTAATAAAAAAAACAGATAAAGCGAATTAAATTCAAAAATATGTCTTCGCTTACCCGCTCAAATCCCTTGCACATCAAAACCTTTGTTTACTCAGATCAAGCTGGACAGGTGTCCAATTAATCTCGACATTACGCCAGGGACATGTTTTGCAAACGTAAGAATTTATGTGAGTGTCGCGCCATCCATCCCGACCCGGATATAAATCACAATACTGAAAATATGCATATTGTATGTCAGTGCGACATAGGAGCTGCACGGAAGAATACCTAATGGAGTATGTTGTATGTTGACATTTGACATACGATAGCTCTGAAAAATTTTAGTTCTAGAGATCATACAATATATACGCGATATGTTGTTTTCCATCCATCTTAAGGTTGACTTGAAGAAATTGCATTAGCGATAATAGCCTTGGTACTGTGGGCCACAGAGAAAATTGTATACCACTTTACCCAAACCCAAAATATTTACTTACTTTTTTCAAATGCGAGAAGGTATTTTTTTGTAAACTGAACGCATCCGTTGAATTTTTTTTTTTTTTTTTGTTAAGACCTTTATATATTTGGATACCTTTAAAATTGAATTGTACTTTGTAAAATACAGATTTTTGAACGCGCTGCAGGCTCTTTATAAATATTTGACGTGGTTTGTCGATCGAAGAGCACTTTGGAACAAGTATGTGGAATTGTGGAGTGCTCAAACAATTTTTTGGGTTTGACGCATACCGTCCCATTCGCATTCGGTCACGAATTCAAAAATGGTCCCATTCGCATTCGGTCCCATTCGCATTAGGTCCCATTCGCATTCGGTCCTATTCGCATTCGGTCCCATTCTCAAAATGGTCAAAACCAGTGGGGGTCACCCCACACATAAAAGTTGTTTTTAACATTTTCAACCTACAAGTTGAACTTTTTACAATTTTAATATTTTTATAATTTTTACAATGAACAGGACGTTTTTTATTTACATATGAATGTTGATTTTTTCATAATACTTAATTGTTATGTTGAATTTGTAAGAATTTTGATTTTGGAACATTACACATAATTATTTAAAGCTATGTTTTTAATTTCAAGCCTACCTTTTTTGAAACAATACCAAAGTTCAACTTGTAGGTTGAAAATGTTAAAAACAACTTTTATCTGTGGGGTGATCCCCACTGGTTTTGACCATTTTGAGAATGGGACCGAATGCGAATAGGACCGAATGCGAATGGGACCGAATGCGAATGGGACCTAATGCGAATGGGACCGAATGCGAATGGGACCATTTTTGAATTCGTGACCGAATGCGAATGGGACGGTATGCGTCAAACCCAATTTTTTGACAATATTCTGTGTACCGTCAGTACAGATATGTTGGCAAAATGTAGTTACTTTTTTGTAAAAGTCCCTCTCTATATTAACAATACCATCTACTCTCACACACAAAATAAAAAGACTTGGCTATTAAAAATTAAACATCCAGATTTTGTTTAACTAATAAAAATATGAACAATAATGTATATGATAATAAGTTAATATAATCATTTTCATAAATAACTTTTGTAACTATTTTTTATTCCGTCAAATATGTAATGAAAACTATTTAATTTTTATCGTCACGCGTCTATTGTTTTAAAAGAAAACAAAGTTATTCCTAATTATATTAATTATTTAAATTAAGTGATTTTATTGAAATTAATTTTCCATTTTCAAAACGCATTATTTCCAGCCAGTATTATACGTACCAAACGCACAACACGTGCGGCATTTCAAAGACCAACAGGTCGACGTCATTCATCTCTATGCTACGGTGACATAAATCCAGGAGGTGACGGGACGGAACTCGGAAATTGGGAATATCCGGCCACCTCCGCAACTGTTTGTCACCGCGGCCACGTAGCCTAGCCTCGCTTTGGCACCCTAGTCACGGATCGTGTTATTAACTTACAACTATTCGCGAATATTCGACGCCTGCTGATGTTCGAATTAAATTATTGCGGATTAAATGTGTCAAGTGATATTCCCTAACAAGAACGTTTATTAGTTTTGTCATTAAGATGATATGATGTGGGAAATTCACATGACCGAAGTTGTGTTATTTTATTTGTCTATTATTTCTTACTAGCGACCTGCTCCGGCTTCGCATGGGCCGTTCCAAATCCGTTGCGTAGTTTTAAAGATTTAAGCATACATAGGGATATATAGACAGAAAAAGCGACTGTTTTATACTATGTAGTGATAGTGATATGTAGTGATAGTGATTCATAACTGACAATTCTAAAAATCCTGAGATTTCCAAAACGGCGGTATTCAGAAAGCCCGAAAAATCAGAGACTAATTACTTACCATAAATAGTAAACAAGATAAAAATTCGTATGTGAATTTTTATCATACAAATACCAAATACATAAAGAATTCTAATAATTAAGTACTAAACACTTGTAAATGTCCCTAAATACATTTGTATTATAAAATTCGCAACAAAGACGACTTTAAGTGACTTAGGGTATTTTTTACCAACAATGGTCCCTCAACTATGTCCAAAACACTTTTTTTCCGGTCAGAGACAAAAGACAACAAAATAGAGAAAGCATGGCGGAATAGCACATGTGTATAGGTATAAATATCCGATTTTTATGTAATGATTAAAAATATAAAAAGAAAAACTGAGTATCATTTATTTGATGATTTCTCATATTTAATTCATATTTTTCAAATCTAACAAAAAAAACTAGCGAAGGAAAATGACTAACTAGCGTAATTTTCTCAACCTACCGAATAAGTAAACTGGTGAATTAGTGAACGAGTAAGAAAACTGACCGGTGATGCTCTAACTCCTTATTCATATCGCACCTAAAGCTATATACAACAAAAAAATGTTAGAAACGATTTTATATCATGTACATATTTTTTTTTACATACTTTCTATTAAATTTTCACAATGTAAAATGAAGAACAAATTGTACAGTGTAAATTTTAATTCTTTATTTCAATTGGGAATAAACTGAATTGTTATTAACCCAGTAAAAAGGCAAAAGTGCTTAGAAATCTTTAATTTTAGTTTCATAAATTCTGTTGACGAACTAGACCTTAATTTTTTTATGGTAATCATCAATATCGTAGTAACGTTTTGCTAGTTGTTGGTTATGTATGACGACCTCCGTGGCGTAATGGTTAACATGCCTGACCGCTACTCAAGAGGCCCCGGGTTCGATCCCCGGTCAGGTCAAGATGAAAAATGATCTTTTTCTGATTGGCCTGGGTCTTGGATGTTTATCTATATATGTATTTGTTATAAATTATAGTATCGTTGAGTTAGTATCCCATAACACAAGTCTTGAACTTACTTTGGGGCTAACTTGATCTGTGTAACTTGTACCTATATATTTATTTATTTATTTATGTATGAAGTTTCCATTCTATAGTGTCATTATTTTGTTGTGGGGTAACGCCCAACTGATTCATAAATCACGGAATGATAAATGATGAGAAGGCGTAATCATATCATGAGGTCCAAGGAAAAGCTTTGCTTGTGTAATCCTTCTTTTATTTATAGAAATAAATAAAATAATATATTTTTTAAATTAATGAATGAATAAACGCTTTATTTCACCAATTACATAAATACTCAAAAATGACATTACTCATAAATATTGTATTATGATTAAGTTGTTGGTAATAAATAAAATAAATAAAAATAAAGTGTGAATAAAAAGTAAGTGTCGGAAATAAAATTAGTACAAAGGCTAAAGACTTATCGCTAATGCAATTTCTTCCAGCCAACCTTAGGGTAGAGAAAAACAGAAAACATTGGAGCGTTAGCGAACTAAAAAGTTTATTAATAAATGTGCCAAATATATGTAGATCTAATAAGTTTTACTACATAAATTATGTCTTATTACTGTGATATGTAACAATTAGAAAGATATTATTAGGATAAATTAGAACGATCATATATTAACGTATATGAAAAGTAATATAATTGTTATAATATATCTCTATTCACATAAAATTGAACTAATTCCGACATGACATCCGAAATTAACATAGCCTTTTTAACTATTAAAATAATTCTTAAGAGCAAAACACGTCCAGTTTTGCCCAAAATTTGTGTGACGATAAAATAATCGTTTAAAGGATTTAGTTTTAAATATTTTTATAAAATGATGGTAACACTTAAGAGCGTTAAAGTTCTGAATTCAATTAAATTTAGGAATATTTTTACCATGTTGATGATGCAAGATCCAGTAAGGGAGATGTCGCCTTACATCACGTAGCCCGCTATCCCGCTTACTCACTGGATCTTGCATGGTTTTAAAAGACGGTAGTAACCCCCCTGTACTTTTTCCTTTTTTTGTGAAGACGCATTATTTACAAACGGTATAAATTAAAAATAAATAAACTGATGTAATTATTACTTTTGCGTGCAAACGGTTTACTACAAAGTCAAAAGCCCAATAGAAACCTAATACTGCCAAATTCGCGATTATCTCAATTTCATCTGTAACGACCATTCTGTAGCTATCTGATATCTAGTTTGACGGACGCTTCATTAAAATTTAATGATTCGTAGTCATTAAAATCAGGATCAAACTGGTCAAGTTACATGGCAAGTGTATTGGCGAATGTCAGGTAAATTTTTCGTATTATCCCATAAACAAATATACAATGTGCTACGGCATCTTCCAACAGCCTACTCAGTAGAATAAATAACAAACCCATTTTTTGTCATGTTGAAAATAAGACAACTTTTAGCCACTAACACACGACTTAAATCACTTAATAATATGACGACGTCAAAAGCACGAAGACCGCGCGCCAAAATTACGAGTGCCGTATGCTTGACTAGGCCCACTCGCCTCAAACTCGCCTAAAGTGAACAATGCATCAAAGAGTTTTTGTCTTAATTAATCTTAATGATATCTCACAGATCAGCGTTACAACTGCTACCCTAGCACTGTCTTATAGCTGTCGTTTTAACACGGAATTAAATTTATTATAGCTTTAATTATATTTTCTATTGCATCTTTGTTTACACGATATCAGTTGGAATATTTTCAATCGATTTTCAAATTGTATTCGATTTTAAACTTAAATTTTATTCGTTAAAATCACTGCCCTAATGAGACGTTATTAATTTTATGATTAAAATACAATTTAAATGCGTCGTGTCGGACACATTTTTTAATCTTAAAAATCAAGCGATTGACCACAATCTCATTCGATTGTTATAGGAGTCTTTGTAGATATTTGTTGTGGCGCTAGTGTCGCCACAGGCAGATGTGGTCCAAAATTAAGCCAACACATTCCGCCTATGCGGAGCTTACACATGTACATAGGAAATAGGTACATCCACTGGTAGAGAAATGCACTATGTTGTCTTACGACGCGTAAAATGTGATTACTGTGTAGATGCTACGTCTTCTACTTACTTGTACTTCTAACAAATTCTTACAAGAAAACAGTGACAATTTAACGCAATATCTACTTTTCTCCATAACGGGGCGCAGTCAAGGGGCGCAAAAAGTTTATTAGGAATGGGCGGTCTTCTAAATGTCACGGCAAGCGGTGGCCGGCCGCCGCAAAACACGGTCACCCGGCCCGCAATTGTGCACTATGCTTTATAGTCAGACGCAGTCTCGGCGAAATATTAATTAGATTTCAAGTTTGTTTTCCACAATTACTTTTTTGTGTAAACCAACGGACACACTTTACCCGTTTTACTGAAGAGAGGAGGGGGAGAAAGAGTGCTTGCATCTGCGTTTCTGTACCTTTAATCTGTCTTTTTAGCGTCGTAGCGTTTTCCACGTTGCATTTCGTACATCACTTTGTAGCTCGGGAAGTCCTAGAACCCACTTTTTATTTAATTATTTCGCTGTTCACTTATGGACTTACAACGGATGTAGGTACATTGATTGTCAGTCGTGGAATATTACAAATATAATTAACAAGAGTAGTCGCGAAGATGATCAAGTTTAATTAAACTTAGTACACCTTCTTCCTCTTCTTGTCGAGTTGAAATGGCTTGACTCTTATATTATTTTTGACCAGTATGTGGCTACGTTAATTGCTCTATCGTCGGCCGCTCCCAGTTCCTCAGTTGTACAGGAGTCAGGGCAGTTAGAACATATCATAAGTACACCTCAAAGTATTTAATAAATCAGGCACAGTACATTACAGTTTTAAAAATAAAACCCAACCGATGATTCAAAAATGTTTAAAAATAAACCTAACCGAAATGACTGTAAACCGTTTAGCCGAAAACATTTCCTCTAAAAAAAAAAAGAAAGGAAAAGGCGATACTTTACTGGAACAAAACACGTAGACGTCTAACAAAAGTTTATCTTGCCAGGAAACAAAAAAGTTAGCGTTTCTTTGTAGCCTGACTACAAGTTGACCTAACACGATCGGTGTCACTCGCTTTTTAAACACCTTACAAATTGAAAGGACGGACATATTTTCACGTTTTACGGGGTAGACAGAGGTTAACTAACGACCTTTATTTCTTAACGAGTGTTTGTGGTGAACACTGGTGCCAGATTTTGTTAAAGGGTTACGGACTTTTTCTCATATGGGGGCTTAGCCAAAGTCACAATTGCCAAACGTTACCGAGGGACGACAAAAACAAAATGTATGGGATTGACATAAGATTGACCACGTGATTTGCCGCAGCTTATGTCAATCTCATACATTTTGTTCTTGTCGACATTCGTTATTCGTTCGTTTTGAAATTGTCACTTGGCTACCGGTGATGGTCAGATTCCCGAAAGAACACATTCTCAAAACATTGAAAATAGTACAAGTTAACACAGTTATAATGTACAATTTTATAAAATACTCAATTCTAATTTTTTTTTAAAGGTATTCTTAACCCTTGTTGGTTTGTCTCAGAGATCAGACCGCAGTCACTCCATTGATGAAGATGAGCACTGGTGTCATATGTCATTGTCTGTATGAAGGCATCTGACTTAACTATTTTTATAGTGTACTAGCGACCAGCCCCGGCTTTACATGGGTATAAAAAAAATCTCTTGAATCACACTATCTATTAAAAAAACCGCATCAAAATCCGTTGTGTAGTTTTAAAGATCTAGGCATATATAAGGACAGACAGTGGAAAGCCACTTTGTATTACACTATGTATGTATGTAATATGTTATAATAATGATGTAATGATTAGCGGCCAATAATGATCTCAGATTTTCCAAGTTTAAGATCTGACTTAGATTATAAACGTGCCATCTTGTAACCAGATTATTTTTGTTTTGATACAGCTAGTACTTGTATGGGAAAAACTATATTACTTTATATTGTATTAGACGAAGACTTGTGAAAAGATCAATAAACTTGAAATAGGTCAATTGTTCTACTTATCTACATAATAAACACTACATTCCATTAAATTTGTGATTCCATTAAGTAAATGAACGAATGGCACTTGACTTAATTTGAGTCATAACTTAGATATAGATTACTTGGTCGTTCAATGTACAAATATTGTGTCCTATGCGATGCCGTAGTAATTAGATAAATTGATACTTAAGTTAACACTTAAATAAGATTAATTGATAAAAAAATATCATGTATATTCCGAAGTTTCAAATCTGATTTAACTATGTAAATATTTTTAAGAATATACGTTTCAAAAATGATAAAACATTTACATTTACAAACGAAAATAATTTGTAAAGTTATTAAATTAAAGTACACTTTTCTAGAGCATTCGATTTTAAGTATACGAGTACTTTCCAGACTATGTCGATACAAGCCACTTTGCGTCTGATGGACTTAATTAATTTTTGACACGAATTCGTTATGTAAGCCCGGCCCTGTAATTTGTTTGCCGATCGATTTGTAGGGTCGTCAGGGGCGGACTTTGTACGGTTTTTTTTCACGTAATGACAGGTGGGCTGAGAATATATATGGGGGATTAGAATTTTTATTTCGAACCTCAAGTTTTTTAATCTGTTCTTAAAGTGATCTACTTTTCGCTTGCAATGTTGTTCTCTTTAGGAGTTGTTATAAAAATGATAGCTTAACGAATATTTAGAGCTTGTTTTATTGCCTTTAGATATCGACGTCGAACCTTTTTCTTTGATTAGGGATAAACAGCTATTACAGCATATATACAATTCTTTTGATCGTATCAGGACTATGGATTTAGATGCAGTATATTTATTTTTCAAATAATTTAAATATCTATTCCAAATATTTGATTTTGTAAACTTTATTGTGACAGTTCCGTTAATGACATGGTAAATGTATCTACGAATTTGAACTTTCCGTTAACACGGTTTAACTTTAAACCGTCTTTCTCAACTAAAATAAAAAGTTGATTAAGCTCTCATCACCTCTGTAACACGAGAAGTCACTTTATATCTAGTGCTCAGTTTACTAAGAAACTAGAAGAAATGAAACTAAATTATTATACAATGATGTAGTTAGAAATAGATGCAAGAACGAACCAGACTCTAAATATTGGACTAAAGCTGATTTTTGGGAGATGATGGCGTAGTTTTACAATGAAATGATAGAAAGAAAGAAAAAAGTTTTAAAAAAAGACCAATTTATCTCTTACTAGCGACCCGCCCCGGCTTCGCATGGACAAAAAAAACCATCCTCTTGAATCACTCTATCTATTTAAAAAAAGATTTAAGCATAGGTACATAGGGATATAGGGATAAAGAAACGACTTTGTTTTATAGTATGTAGTAATAAATATAACTCTTGCTAATGACTGAAATAAATGCAAATACAAATTTAACAATATGAAACTCATTAAAATCGATTTATATATTAATTTACAAAACTATATAAAACCTAGGTCATTTTAAAGATTTGACTTAAACAAGCGAGCTCCATCATATTCCACATATGCACTACGCTTTGTGGTCAAATATGTGAACAGTTTTAGAAAATATGCATCTCTATTTATATTGAAGTCTTTTAATATCCACGAGTTTGCTTTTTACAATTAATTTCAACTGTAGACATGTAGCTTTGTCCTTTTTGTTTTGCGCGAAAGCAAAACAATGTGAAATTAATGAAATATTTACAGTAAATTAAGCAAAAGCAGTAAATTAAGCCCAAAAGGTTGAAATGCTTATACGCTTGATTGCACTCATATACCGATATTAATTTAATTGCCATTATTTGCAGAATTATTTATTTACTAGCGACTCGCCCCGGCTTCGCATGAGCATAAAAACCTTCCTCTTGAATCACTCTATCTATTAAAAAACCGCATCAAAATCCGTTGCGTAGTTTTAAAGATTTATGCATACAAAGGGACATAGGGACAGAGACAGCGACTTTGTTTTATACTATGTAGTGATGTAGTGATGAATACGCGATAATAAATAAGGTGCAGTATTTAATTGGTATTTGGTCAATTCAGGAAATAGGTTTATCTCAGGTTTAAAAAAAATTATAAGGACCATGTTTATTTTTGAAAGTCGCCAACAGAGTCGAATGTTGTTATTCTGCTTTTTTTCTCTCGAATATTTTGTTCCAGTTTTCCTCGCTGAATCTTATAATAGTTCTTTATGAATGAATGAAACTTATGAATAATGAGTGTTTATTTCAGAATTTTGATATTAAATGACCTACATCATTAGGAATATACAAAATATAATTGAACAACTATTTGAAATACTATTTCTTTTCCGTAGAAAATAATATTTTTATCAAGTTTCACGCCAACCAAAGCAACGTTGAAGAGCTTTGGAATTAAAAATTAATTTCGAGGGGAAACGAAGTACAAATTATAGCAAGCCCTCACTACGTAAAAATATTTAATAATAACACGCATAAGTTAGAAAAGTTTTTATTTCAGTTCTTCGTTCAGTTAGGCATATAGTTTTATTACCTTTCGCCTGCGGCTTCGCCTGGGTGAGATTACCTCGGAATCAATTCTTTTTCCCGGGATGAAAGGTACCCTATGTCCTTCTCAATACTCCTAGCTATGTGTATGCGAAATTTCAGGAAGATTGGTTAAGTAGGTAGGACGTGAAGAGGAAACAAACAAATATACAAACTCACTTTCGCATTTATAATATTAGTTAGGATTACTCAAATGTGGAATTTAGTATACGTATATAGAGATATAAGAATTGTTTTGACTAAAGGATTATTAAGTAATTTATTTGTTAATATTCATTTGTTTGGTTGAATTGACTAAATATTTTCTAAACCTGTGTTACGTCTAGACTTGCTTACGCTCCTTCTTTTGTGAACTTAATGTCCAGCGATTGACCACGATCCAAGCCAATGTGTGCAGATATGGTGGGCGAAGTGTCAATTAGCTGAGGAAACAACCGGGAAAGCGCTAAAATGAGAGAGTGTGTGTGTGCAGATATGGTCTAAAATAGCGCTGGTTCATTGATAGCCTATTTAAAAGAAATTACCTATGTTTTTAAAATAAATCCTGCAGACGTTATAAAATAAGTTTTTCGCAATAAAAAGGGACTACATACAAATTGAATATTTTACTTACTGACCGCTCAAAATGTTTCAAGAAACTGTCGCAAAACATACACAAACAAGGGCCGAAACTAGAAACTTCGCCGCTTCATAGCCGAGGCTGGGTGTACATCATTGTATTTTAAATTATATTTTTCAACGAACATAAATCAACAAGTTCAAGTTTGTTTCAGACTTGGTCCGCGGTCCGCATTGAATATGATTGAATTTTAAAATTTTATCAAATTCTTTGGTTACTGTTTATTTTTTTTTATCTGTAATACGTTGGAATAATAATATGTAAGTTAAGACATTTGACGAAAAAGTTTTGCGAAAAAAATAACTAGAAAATTTAAAAATACAAGCAATTAAGATTACAATCTATAAGATCAATCATAGAAGAACACCGATATAGCCCAGAGGAATAATGTATTGAAAAAACAGTGGGCGGGACAAATGGCGCCCAAAATTGATAAGGTTTGTGACAGAATTTTCTAGAATGGCGACAACTTACCTTCAAAGGCATGGAACTATGCAGGGACATGGCCCTATATTACGCATATGAGGAGGCATGGCCAGAAAAACATGAAAAAAAAAATTAGTTTGAATTTGATATAATTAGCTTGTATGTTACACGTAATTATAACCTACCCGACATTAACCGCACTGATGTATGAGGGCAACACTGACCGGTGTCACATAACGTACGAGGCGGTTGTTTAGTAACTTTAGACTTGTTTATTTTGTAACTTTGTAGCTTTGCTTTATACCTACATGTATTTATGGATGAGTCACTCGCTCAAATGAAACAAAGTTCTTCGACAGTAGAAGGTATAATACTGAAAGCAATAACACATCTAAGGTCGTAATCAACTGATATAAACATAATTCGGCCAATATTATACAATACACTTATAAATCTTACTTCTTTATTTGATATTCTTCTTGCTTTGGAGAAGGTTAAATACATTTATGTTTTATCCCACATTTATATTTTGCTATCACCAACGCAAGACGAAAATTGTCAATTCTGGTTTGTGTCGAATGTGCTAAAAGCTAGACCAAAGACGTAGTTTGTTTTGGTTAGAATTGTTCAGCTTAATTTTTGGAACAGTTTTCCAACAATAATGGGATTATCTAGAAATGGTACAACCCTCGCAAGATTATCGTATGAGGTGTCAGTTCATATTGTTCTATTCAAAAGTGTCCGTAAATCAATTGCAACGTTACTGTACTTTTCCCTAGATTAAGGTAACATAAAGATAAAATAGAAATGAATGAAATATTTACAAACTAGCTTTCACCCACGGCTTCGCCTGCGTGAATTTCCCACAGGAACAGTGCTTTTTCCCGGGATGAAAGGTATCCTATGTCCTTCTCAACACTTCTATCCATGAGTATGCGAAATTTCAGGAAAATTGATACAGTATATAGGGCGTGACAGCGTAACAAACAAACAAACAAACTCACTTTCGTATTTATAATAATAAGTTAGGATTAGGATAGGATTGTACAGGTACGCCAAAGCTTCAACCCGCGGTAGTGTGCCTACTTCTACGGCTAATACTCTGTTTCAGATAATTTAAAATACAGGATGTTTAAATTTTGCAGTTTATATTACGATAGCCGATCGTATTGTCTAATCTACGAGTGCGAACGTACAAATACGCTATAAATATATACACACTATAAATCCAGCTACTCTAAGCAAGCAATTTCCTCTGCTTACGAGGAAAAGATTCATGGTTCCTTCGTTCACTAAGAAATAGAGAACAATTTCACAGCAGTAAAATATAGTGCTTTTAAAGTGCAATGGAGTTATAGATTGTTCATGAACTTTGTTGTAACATTTTCTTAATTTAATCAAGCTGGGTAGTAAAACGAATTACAACTATAGTGTCGACAATTACTATATTTTGATTAAGAAATCACTTATATCAAGAGAAAGTACATAATATATAATCGTGTTATAATTCATTACGGGGAAGATGAGCTAGTTTGTTGAACTAAGACGCCGCCATTTTCTTTATTGGGATTGTCTGTGGGAAAAAAACTATAATAGTGACAGATTTCTAGTCTTTCGCTAGAAAAATCTATGAATTAAAACATAAAACAATAAATTTCCTTATATTTTTAATGCGTACTCTCATCAATGAGGATCGTGGCCCAGTTGGATAGCTTCTGGACAAGTCCTCGAAACTAGTATATGGATGCTAGTTGAAATCGAATATTTCGAACTATAAGCTGCAGCCCATGAAGGATTACTTCTCGCATTAGGAAATACATCAAAAGTACGAGCAACAAATGATTAATGCAAGGGCACCCATCCGTACAGAGTTTATTCATATTCCAGTTGCTGGGAAAGCCTTCTTAAAAATAAGGAGAGTATAGAATGGTAGTTTTCTCTAGTAGTAAACTAACGACTAACCTACTGTCCTACTACACTTCTTTATGTATAACGGGACCTTTGAACCGAAAACAATGCATAAAAAATAAAAGAGAAAATAGATATTATACGATTTGTTTCACGCTGTTTCAGAGTAATTCAGGCTACAGATTTCGGTAAACAACATACATACATCATTGTGTAGTAGGGCTACCATCTGATGCACAAACAAGGCAAAGCCACTTCGATAAAGCCGTCCCGATAAAAGCAAAAATGTTTGCCGTTGACACGTTGAGAGACGGGAGTAATGCGCTACCTCAAACGCTTTTTGACGCGTAAAACACGACGGATAAAACTATGAATTAATCATTTACACGAATACAACATCGTACTTGTTTATTTATTGCATACACTTATAGCACTTATTTCCCGAATGCGTGCTATAAGCTAGGGCAATTTATATAGGTCTAACAATAAATTGCAAGCATCTAAGTATCAATCAGATCAGAGTGCCTTATGTCAGATTTGTTTTCATTCAAGTACAGCTCGTACCATGGTTACAAAAATCGCTTACTAACAATTATTGATATAGCGCTCTAGTTACTTAAACAAAAATTCATTTTTATGTTTATTATGAAAACATTTGTAATACAGGATAAATCTTTTGTACTCGTCACTAAATTCTTGCTTTTCCGACTAAACAAAGAATTATTCTAATATTTATAAAGCCAATATTATGATGAAAAAAATTATATGTGCTAATCAATAAAAAATCAATATACCTATACTTACTACATATTTATATAATATCGATCCACATTTATACAAACAAAATTCTAATTGTGACCTAATGACCAATTGCGATTAACAATTCTATATTTTCCTTAATCTGTGCCTTCGAACGCACTCTCTTTAATGGCGAAATCCTCGAGGGCACACCAGACAATTTAAAATACCTATCCACTCTCAAATTTGCGGAGCAATGCTGAATAGGACGTCTGAAGTTGAAAAGTGAAACGCTAACTGTAAGGTAAAAGGATTAGTGGCATGTTTGAGCAATGGTTTTATTTTGTCTAACTTGTTTATGGATATTATGGATATTTTATAAACGTACATTTTTCTCCGAATACTATTTAGTCTAAAACAGATATGAAATTGGTAAATGATTACATTGAAATGATTCATAGAAATAAAATCACGCTTAGACATTGATTAAAACGACAACTTAAATTTCAAACTACTTTTTACTATAGTTGCAATAAGCGCCTTTACTTCGAGATGGTTTAAAATCTCATTTTTAGGTATAAGTAAGTATATCAATTTTTATGTCTTAAAAGCAAAACATTACTAATCGACAGAATCAAGATATCAATCAACTCAAAATCCACTAAATTTAAATGTTGAACAACTGTTCCACCTTCTAAATTTAAAAAAAAAGGCCGTTGAAAGCGAAATCACACATAATTTTTGATCTAAGCTTGTTCTATTCAATAAAATAATTCAATCAAAATGGATGATACATTTTAACTAAAAAAAAATAACAGTTGGCTATCCTCGTAGTCCAGTTCACTCGCCACGGTTTTAATTAAGAGTTGTTCAACTTTATTCTTCGATTGATGAAATTTAATTAAAACATGGAGATCTTAACGGGTGAAATGAGGGTACTGCCGTCAAAACTTTGTCGCAATCTCGGCTAGGCCTAATCTTAATTATGTTGTTTATATAAAGCATGGACAACATACAAATAGATAAGCAATATAAAATACGACAAACTAGATTTTTTTAATTCGACGTGAAAGAGAAAAGGACATTGATTTTAATATATTTTACTAGCTTTCGTCCGCGGCTTCACCCGCGTGAATTTCGGGAACAGTGCATTTTCCCGAAATGAAAGGTACCGTATGTCCTTCTCAGTAATCCTAACTATGTGTATGCGTTTTAAGCAGATTGGTTCAGTAGATAAAGCGTGAAGAGGTAACAAACAAATATACAAACTCACTTGCGCATTTATAATATTAGTTCGGATTCTTATTTAAGCATTCCTTTTAATAAAAATTATCTTTTTAAGCAAAATATTTTTAAAGCAAGTAGCTCATTAATATATTTTTTTCTGTACAGAGCCAGTTTAAATTAATTAATTTAAATAGTTTTATGAAAAACATGATAATATAAAAATGTTTATTTTTTTCACCACAACGTGGTTTACAAAACATTGTTAGGACTGCATATTAAGCGAGAATGCTTTTTTCAGACAGACCTACTCTTCCATACAAATACATACTTACCTTGTTTTAATTATTTATCGTTTAATATGCAAATATACGTATGGTAAAACTAGGTTTGTGTCTTTACTCTCTCTCTTGTTTTGGCAGGTACGTGATTTAGAAATAAGGAATTTATAATTTAATATTTTAATTTATACCATGACAATACTTACTAACATAGTTGCATAAGTCTATTGTATTGCTAACATATTGCGGAGCTTTGAAATCTGAAATAAAATTCTTATTATATATATTACTAGTGACCCGCCCCGGCTTCGCATGGGCATAAAAATCTTCCTCATGAATCACTCTATCTATTAAAAAAACCGAATCAAAATCCGTTGCGTTGTTTTAAAGATTTAAGCATACATAGGGATATAGGGACAGAGAAAGCAATTTTGTTTTATACTATGTAGTGATTATTATTTACTATTTACAATAATGTACATAACGACCATCACTGCATATCGATATGACACATGACGATTTATGTCAGGCTGGAGCGATGTTGTTTACGGCAGTGGGTGGGTCAACCCACCTAGTAATAAAGCCAGCAATAATCTTGAATTGTGTCTAATATTCATTGCAATTGTCCGTAGTACAATAGACCTGTATTCAACTAGAATGCCGGACAACTTATTATTTTAATTGAAAATATGGTTTCATAAAATAAATTGTATTTGATTATAAATATAGATATTATGCGATTAAAACCCCAATGTAAAAAATACGATAATTTTCCATCCTAACAAAAATAAATTTGAAACACTGACTTTACTGTTACGATAACTGGTACTTTGGTGCAATCTACCCTAAGATTCAGGTGGCTTACTATTATCTCTAAAAACAATGAAAGAACGATTGAGTAAGGGAGGAGTTGCCTTTCATCATGTATTGCGCCGTCTCGCTTACTCACTCGTACTTGCAAGGATTTAAGAGATGGTGGTAAGGTGTTCCAGAGTTATCTCGCCATCCGCTCATCCTAAATATAACTAATATTTAAAGGGAAACTTGTTTCAGCCGACCGCTTAACTTGCCTAGCGAAGTAATGAATCATGTTTTAAGAAACATGTCAAACACATGACTCCAGTCTGCAATAACCGCAAAAAGACCTGAAACAGCTAGTTTTTGTGGGGTTCTTTATAACCTTTTCCAAACTTTAATTAGAGTTCCTGGAGAAAAGGAATTGATATAGTAACCTACACAATATAAATGAATGAACTATATATACTTCCTTCCTAGGGTCTTTCAGTCCAGGAGCGTATAATATAAGGTCAGTGATTGCACAATGAGAAATTGTGTGTCTTGCAGTAATGAAGCGTTCGGGATTATCAATTCAAAGCAACCAAACTGTTTTGTATGTTATGTCTTTATCACTATCTTCTTCTTCGCTATAGGTCCTTTTCTCATCTACTTGGCCGGCCTTCCTTGTCTGTTTTCCACATTGATGGGAGCTATATCGACGTTTAGTTTCCCTTGTTTCTGGTCTTTTTTTACTGTCTTTACTACGTACCTTCTACTAACATAATTGCAGCTTCTTTTTTCTCAATTAATTAACATACTATGCATAATATTTAAAGAAGATTGCCTATACAATACGCTTAATGTTAACATTTATTACAATAATTAAAAATCATGCAAAAAACAAATTCTTCCAGGAAAATTTCGGAAAATTCAATAAATATATATGCAAAATCGTTCTGATACTCGAGTTCTTCTCTCATTCAGAAGAGCAATGTTTCAAATAAATTTTAAATAAACCAAGGCGCTGCAAAGACTGGCAACACCGCACTGTAGAAGCACTCGTGTGGATAACGCACAACCGTTTAGTATCGGAGCAGCGAACTAGGACGGAAGCACCATAACCAACGCCATTAGCGCTCCACGAACTTTCATTCAGCGAAGGAAATTGAAAAACAAAGTTATTTTAAAACGTAGTTACAAGTAGAGGAACCACATATGTATTATGCCTGCTAAATTGTTTGATATAACAAAGTTGCAATATACGCCTAAGTAGATGAGTTCCAGTCTTATTTTACTCCATCCATACTAATATTATAAATGCGAAAGTCTGTCTGTCTGTCTGTCTGTCATCTCTTCACGGATAAACTGCTGGACCGATTGTAATGAAATTTGGTAGGGATGTAGTTAAAGACCTGAGGTCAAACATAGGCTACTTTTGGGCGCGATATAACCAAGTCCCACGCGGGGCGAAGCCGCGGGGAACAGCTAGTAATTCTATATAACACTAGTCACTCTGTATCTTTTTTTCGTCAAAAATTTTGACAGAATTATTCGAAACCAGCCTCTTATTTGATTTTTTTTTGGCCTCTGATAATAGTTTCTTTTGTTGGAAAGTCATCTGGAACTGTTTGTAATATGAAAAAATACGAGACTGTTTTCTTCTCTACATTAGCCAAGGGTAAAGAAGGCGCCTTAAATATCCGATAACCCTAGGTCAAACGTAAGTACCATTGACATAATTAACAAAAGTTGCGTGTCACCAGTAATTAAGAGACATTCGCTTTGTTGATTGCCCTCACAAACAATTAACTCGTATCCTGAATGCGAGCCAAATTCAGTTTATGTATAGGGACAGGTAAAGGTCGAATTTAAACATGAGGTGACGTCACGGTAGTTTTTTTTTTAATTTAATAATATACCCAATATTATTAAATTAAAAAAAAAACTATCGTCGAGCTGTGGGAGAGATTTCTATAGAAATACACATCAAAATCACTACATAGTATAAAACAAAGTCGCTTTCTCTGTCCCTATATCCCTATGTATGCTTAAATCGTTAAAACTACGCAATGGATTTTGATGCGGTTTTTTTAATAGATAGAGTGATTCAAGAGTAAGGTTTTTATGCCCATGCGAAACCGGGGCGGGTCGCTAGTAATAAATAAAAGCAAAGGTTTCAAACTAATTGCATTAATAAAAAAATAATTACATTTGTGTAGGACTATTAACAAAACTACATAGCAATTATAAACCAGTAAAAACTATGTATGCAAATTAAATATATTTTCTACCTTATTAAAATATGCAAAACACATGTCTTAATTACAAGAAAAAATTACATCGACCTAAGTACTAATTGTAATCGTTGCCATTGGCTAGCAGACTCTACAAAGCTGAGAGTAAATAATTATTAATCTACTCAATTAATTTTACGATTAAGGAAAATGATAAATAAACTAAAAAAACTAGTAGAAAAGGTTAAAATTGTGAGGAGAGTACCTTGAAAACGTCAAATGTCAAAGATTGGTCCAGAGCTTCTACTCGTACAAAACCATAAATTAAAAAAAATTTTGAGAGACCGCGCGCAATTTGAAATTATTTGTACAAAACATATTTATTTCCTTTCAATACAACTAGAGTACGACCCTATACTTGCTAGAAAAAACCTCCGAATATCCCTATATTGTTTTGTTAGCGACCCGCCCCGACTTCGCATGGGCAAAAAAACCTTCCTAGAATCACTCTATCTATTAAGAAAAACCGCATCAAAATCCGTTGCGTAGTTTTAAAAATTTAAGCATACATAGGGACAGAGAAAGCGACTTTGTTAACTATCTAGTGATTCGCAAGTCCCATGTTTTAATTATTTTCCTACTGTTCTTCTTTTGTATTTTTTTCTATATAAAGTGCAACTAGAGTAACAATCAAATTATCGCATAAAGTGGGGTTGTTTCGCGTGTCACCTTTGAATCTGACCGCACGAGTGGCTGTCGCGTTCACGCTCGCTCGCTAATGATATCGCTGATCGAGAGTAGGCAGCTGGCTTACTGAGGGCTGGTGACGTCACAAAATCAGTGGCTTTTGCTTCGCAAGAAACAAAGCAATCAATTATTTATTTGGTAGCAAAAATTAAATAATTATTTTTCATATAGGAAATGGTTTTACAGCACTTAGAGCCGTTTGGCTCTAAGTGCTGTAAAATAACATGAGAGAAACCTGTTAAAAATATATTATGAAAAGATTTACAACTTTACGTTAATGTATTGTATGTACAATATTTGATAGTTACATTACCATAAAAATTCTTCAAATTTAGGATCCGGCCATTGCGTATATAAGCATAAATAGTAAATAATCATCATCGGGCGTTCCTGTGTCCAGCAAATTTAGAATAATTTTCTTTATTTCTAGGAGTTTCATGTATGCAGTCTTGTCTTTTACATACTCCTCTTAAAAGAAACACCCACGTCCAAACCAATTCAAAAACAAAAAATAAATAATGTAATTACCACATACTTATATTATCAACACGCGCATACGAGTATAAATAACTAAAAACTGTCTTATCTATATTGGGGCAGAGTAACAAAAATTAACATGAACGATAATTAACTAAACAAAGATTTAAAAAAAAATTGCCGCGCGCTATTCGAAATTCTTTGAAACTAAACCTATGATGACGATAGATTTAAAAAAAAAATTGCGTCGCCGCGTTCCTAGTTCTATGGATGACGGGGATTGTTTGTCTCGCATCGCACGTCACTCTTGACTTTGACCGCATGAGTAGCTGATACGATCATAATGTCGCTGATCAAAAGAAATAAGGACGATGAGTTAGTAATAAACTTCAGTTATTAGTATTAAATGAAATTTAAAAAAATGCAACATTGTAGAAAATAGAGTAGGAGATTTGAAGCTGACACGTGTTTAACTATACAAATAGAATGTGAAAGTAAAAAAAAAGAATTGTAGAATTACTGTAGATGATTAAGTCTTAGATAATATTGAATTCTACCACAAGATCTGTATAACCAGTGAATCAATCAACCTATTTAGTACAAACTTGAAGAATCTTTATTTACCTAAAATGTAGATGGTGCACTAGATAGGTAGTTATAATTTTGATGCAAAGGTATTCGTATTTGGAAACAAATCGATAAAATTCAAATGGATGCCGTTCGTTCTAGGACCATATAATTCGTTTGAATTTGGAATCGCTTCACGTGTCAAAGCGGCCTAGGCCTTAATTTCCCGCCTCAAGAGTCGTATGTGAGGCCGTTGCGAGTGACTGAGCGCAGCAATGTTCAACATACCATAAACAACAATGTTATGTAACATACTGAAAAATATTTATTATTTGAGTCCCGTGATTAATTCTTTTTTTATCCTAGAAGTGTATATTTCGTGCAAATATTTTACGAAGTAAATCGAAATGCTATAGTTAGTACATAAAAATCATTTTCATAAACATTTTTTTAGTGAGGACGGAGACATAGACAGTAGTAGTTTAACCGCCATTTACAAAATGTGTTTCACATTTTGTAAACAACTAATCTACTGGATCGCATTCGCCACGTAAACTTACAGAACTTTAATTCATGTACCATAAATAAACTAAGCTTAAAAAATCTTATGAAAATCTCAATTGTTCAGTTTGTCTGTACATGTTAGAGGAATATCCGATTTAAAAAAATCTTTTACTGTTTCAAAGCTACATTATCTGCGGGTGACATTAGGATTTATATGAACCTTAGTATTAACCGACCACCTCATATGCCATTAAAAGTTTTCCACGTCCTTCAACTTGCTAAAAATTGTTCCGAGTGCACAATGTAAAACAAACAATAATAAGATTACTTGTTTCCTGTTAACACGGAGTCGTGTTCGGCAACAAATCCAACAGGAGTAACGTCATTACGCACTTTCTGAGTGTTGCCAATTTCGACATTCATTACTAGTACAGCCAGAAAAACAGTGTTCTGATTCGGTATTTGTTTTTGATTATTTCTGTAATACCTTTATTTGCTTTGTGTGACTTAGTATGCCTTGGTTTATAAATAGGTAATAGGCCAAAGGCTCAGGCCTTGGTAAGAAAAAAAGAAGTGATAAAACAAACTATTAAAAAAATATGGCCTGCATTATTAAATTCATCACGTTTTTCGTATAGTATAACTGATTTCAAAGTCAGCTTTACAGCGAAAACGTTTACAAAAAAAAAACTAAATAGCTAAATCTACAAAGTTCGTGGTAAGTCAATTACGCGTACAACATGGCAACACAAAGTTGTGGAGTGGCAGTGCCAACATAGGAATAACAACGAATTTTTATGTAGTAGACGAGTGTACCACGCGTCTCATCACGATAATGGACACTTGTATGCAAACATTGCAGGCAGTTTGCCATCACGTCGTTGCACTCGCGTACGGTACGGTGAACTGTCTGGCTGTATGTAAAAAAAAATCTAAATTTGAAAATAGAACATTTCAATCACTTTATATTTGTTTTTTTTTTTTGCACGTGGCGTAATTGTATTCGATTTCGATATTGAGTGCCTATTGCTTGCTTATACTTAATAGTTACAAGTTAAACCTGTCGACTCAGGGATGACATACGTAAGATTACATATTCAATAAGATCTTTTTGCATTATTTTATATTTTTTTATCAGTTGGCTATTTTCGGTATCTGCTAAAAAGATTATGCATTTAAAGCGATAACTGCCTTAACATGATTCTAGCGACAGCACCTCAAACCTATCTAAAACTTATAAACAATAATAAAAAATACCAAAACACTGGCCGGTCTTCCAGCGGGAAATAAAAATAAAACGAGTAACTAGAAAAGGTAAAATGCGAAAAGGATGGAAGGTCCAATTGGGGTATACCTGTCGGAACTACAAGAGGTTTTTTTGTATGCTTCAATAATAAGCATCTGTTGTGTGTGTAACCTATTAGTTAACCTAACCTTTACCGGATATTGTTTTAAAATAACCTACATCCTCACGGAGTCGACAAATCCTCGGAATTTTAAATGTGAAATGGTATTTACGTATGCATATATTTAGCGAGCTTAAAAGCTGACTTATGACATGCTATTAGTCTCAAAATTTTAAAGAGGTGTAGGAAACACAAAAATACCCTATGCTAACTGCAATAAACATATTACATTCTAAATAATATTTATGATTCTATCATATCCTAGCATGTAACTACTTTAACCTATTATTATGTAAAATAAAAGGCAAAAGAACAAATGGACGTAAAAATCATATCTGAAAAACCTTAGTGAGTAGACTGCGTGAAATCTAACGTAGAACAACCGTTTAAAACCAATACTAACGACCAACAGTAATGGAGTGACACTGAAAAAAGAACATAGTCTAAATACTGTTGAAAATTGTAACGTTCCCAAACTATAAATAAAAGTGCAAAAAGTAATTAAATAAAACACAAGCGCGATGGGAAAGCAAAATAATGTATTCGACATGACCACGTGACTAGCAAAGTTATTACACGCGAGTGTACAAAAAGCAGAAAGTGCAATTAACAGGAGTACCTGTGACATGAAAGGAAAACTTCCAATTAATTACGACCGACGTAGGCTTCTAGTGTAGTTCGGCACGCGAACTGACCTGTGTTCGAAACATTGCATTCTGGAGGTCGATTTTTGAATTCACGGCTGTTAATTCAAAAAGTATATGTAATCAATGAGGGAATCGGCGAATGGGGAAATCATGACATAGGCGATGCGGCTAGCAACCCATCACTATTGATTTCCTGTTTCAACTATCATCATGCTAAACGTGGTCTAAGTTCTTATGGCCCTAAGCTTTGTCTAGTCTACCCCACTATGGGATAAAGACGTGATTATATGTTTAAATGTATGTAAATTAAAAAAATATTCACTGTTGGATTTTACAAAGACTAGGTTTTTACTTGCTACGGTCCATCATAACCTATTTCTCAACATTCAACAAGTTTCTGTGTAAAAAGTAAACTTAAGAATGCAGTGGTATTAAAAATTATGCCAGATCAAATGGACTCATGCTATACTTTCTTAGTACAATATTAGCGAATTCCCGAGCAAGAGCTCTAGTTTTCTATTAATAGTGATCTATCAATAACCTTTGAGCCCTAAAAAATATTGCCTGTTACCGCACATGCATTTAAATTTATACATCATATAAAATAAAAACGTGCTGCCTATCAAAATAAACGTTGCCGAGCCATTTTACGCGTAGGGAGTAGTTTAAACGGAACGTGATATACGAAATATTACGAAAATCACGCACGCCCCACGGTATCTAGTATTTTTGAACGGCCTGCCGTATTTCAGAGAATATTATGATTGGGTTGAGGTAAATAAATAAGTTCGTTTTCATTTTTTTTATGTACTTACTCCGTTGGCTCAGTGACCCGAAGTAGATTTTGGCCTCCAATACGAGAGAGCGCCAGTTTTTGCTGTGAGATTTGTATTTTAATTTTCAAATGTGCAAAATTGTTCATATAAAATATTCTTGATCCTTTATTTAGGTAGTTTTGACACAGTATTAGCTAGTAACAAATTAAACACTGAAAATTAACTTATAAAAAGATTATATTGATTCTAGATTCACCATTTCTGTATTAAATAAAATTAACACTTGAAAGCCGACAAAATCGAACATACAGGATTGTATAAACACAGCATTTACAAACAAACCATATTTTTGCAATTAACGGAACAGAACAAATTAATTTTGGTTACGAACAGAAGAAACTTGTATGTCTAGTTTTAAAAACTTTAATTGCAACTTACAAATGCATTACCGCTATCAGCCCCTAGACTGCAATTATTAAGTTAATAATTTAATTATAACTTCAGAAGTCCAGAGTGTCGCTGGGTGCAGAGGACGTTGAATATAATTTAAAAAAAAACAGTACCAGTTATGTTAGGACTTTCCCTGTGATGTTATACGATAAAGAAGATAAGACGCTTACAGAATTACTTTAAACTATTATTGCACTTGTTGTATCTAGACTGAAATGAGAAGCTTGGAAAAAGAAAATAGCGTAAATTGTAAAGTGTGCGAAAATATAATGCTCTTAATTGCTGCGAATTGCTTAATATTATTGCTGGTCGACCTTATATCTAACGTTGTAATAAAAAAAATATTAGGTATGTCAAAATGGAGTGCTTAGCTACTGCTTCCTTTTAAATACTTATAATCACTACATAGTATAAAACAAAGTCGCTTTCTCTGTCCCTATATCCCTTTGTATGCTTAAATCTTTAAAACTACGCAACGGGTTTTGATGCGGTTTATGCTCACGCGAAGCCGGGGCGGGTCGCTAGTTACACTATAAATTAATTACTGTTTTTTTGTCAATTAGATTTTTTTTACCTTCGTTCCTCTTACTGTATCTTATCCTTAGCCGTAAATACAACAGCATGTGCCACTAATATCGCTCGTCGCTTGCAATCTATACAACAAAGTTGCAGCAAATTGCATTACGGTGATAATGGATGCACGCTCCACGTAATCTCTGCAACTTGCAAGGCATGTATTATATTTGTTTGGTATCTTCATCGAATCCCCTTTGTGAGGAGTGAAATATATTTGTTTAATGTTATTAAATTGCATGTAGAGCAGAAATGTTAGTCGATAATTTCACTTGAAACACTTGTCTTAGGATTTTGGCTTCGGCTATTACAACAAAACATCTAATACAGAAGTTACATAAAGCTAAATCCCAACTTATATTATAAATGCGAAAGTGAATTTGTTTATTTGTTACGCTTTAACGCCCTATCTAATAAACCAATCCAATAAATCCTGACATTCCGCATACACAAAGAAGTGTTGAGAAGGACGTGGGAATTTCACGCGGGCAAAGCCGCGGGCGAAAGCTAGTTATCAAAATAATTACTGAATAATGAAGAGATAGAAATCTTGGCTGCGGAACATCCGAGAGTGGACCAAGATAGAAAGCACAAAAGAGCTATTCCGAACACAGGAAGGATTTTAACAAACTAAACCTTTGCTAGAGAAGAAAGAAGAGTTGGAGATAAAGAGTAATCATCTCTTTCTCTCTTAGAAGAAGAATAATTACTGGTTTTTTGCCTTACCAAAACACAAAAGTTCCCAAATGCTATAAACAATTATGATAAAATAAAAAAAATACTTCTAAAACCAAAAATTACACGCATTATAAGAACAATAGCACAACAATGTGTGAGAATTACCATATTTTTTAGCAACCGCAGTGTAAAAACGTCAGTAAGTATTCGCGAGTGTCCAACCGAGGAGACAGCTGCAGACGACAAAAGGCGCAATTAATACCAAACAGCGGGCGTGCGCCACAGAGTAGAAAAATGTAGTTATTAACAAACAAGGATGAATAAAGAAAGAAAAGACTTAATTATTGTACTATTTTTATTTTAAACAACTTATTTTATTTGTTTGTATTTCATGTGTACTCGTACAGAAATAAATAAATAACTGATATCAATTATCCATATCCATACTAATATTATAAATGCGAAAGTCTGTCTGTCTGTCTGTCTGTCTATCTGTCTGTCTGTCTGTCTGTCACCTTTTCACGGCTAAACTGCTGGACCGATTGTGATGAAATTTGGTAGGGATGTAGTTAACGACCTGAGGTCAAACATAGGCTACTTTTGGGCGCGATATAACCGAGTCCCACGCGGGGCGAAGCCGCGGGGAACAGCTAGTAATAAATAAATAGCATTACTGATAGTTTGTATTGCAAATGGAGAGAAAAAGAGGAAGACCAATGTAAGAGCAATCACTTAGAACATTTTTATGGAAAATAGCGACAACCAAAGAAACAGCATTAAAATAGGGGAAATCATTGACTACCAATGGAGCAATAAAGATTAAAGATAATATTAAAAAAGAACTATCATATCAACAATTAAAAGAACTAGAAAATGCTGAAATATTATAGTGTACACAAGAGAATGTGTTACATGAATATGATACGAAAATGTAGTATCATTTGGGAGCTGAAGGTGCAATGAATACCAAATAGCTCTGTTTTACCAGCGCTAAGGCTCTATGATGCTGGGGTTCCCTTACCTCTTAAATAAAAATACGTACTCGCTATGGGATGTTCTAGGAATAATAAGTAGTTTTGATTTGATTATTGATTAATTATGTGTCGATGTGCTGTCGGAATGGTAAAAATTTATAAGATTTTCGTTTCATATTTACATCCATTAATATAGATAAGAAAATTACGAATAGTTTAAAGATTTGAGAAGTTAACTCATATATCATCCTATTCTCCTTACTATTTTTTAGTTTACTTTGGAAGGAGAAGTTATTTTAGAAGAAATTAATTATTGCAATAATCCGCCTGTTATTTTAAACTCTTGTGTAAAACAATTATAACAGGTTTTATATTCTTTGCTCTATAATTGATATTATCCAAAATATTAGAAATCTATAATATTGTCTGATATACTTTCAAGATAATAATAATAAATAATAAATAAATATATAAGGACAAATCACACAGATACTTGTATAAATCAATTTACGGAGACAATAAATTTTCGAATACGCAAACTAACCGTGCAGGTAACACAGAGATAGTACGAGTACGTACCTAACAATTTTAAATGGGTGACGAATCATCCTCGGATGAGATTTTTTGCAAATCAATTGTCACCTAAGTCGTACCAAGTACACATGAAATAAATTACATAAGTACATGCATGTCAAACATAGATATATTATTTACTAGATATCCATCGTGCAAATAACAACTAAGGCTGGGTTGCACCAACTTACTATAACAATAACTGTGTAGTCAAAGTATCGGTTAGGTGAAATATGGGTTGCACCATTTTGTCAATTGTCAAAATACGTCATAACTTTTACGCTAACCGTAACCGCCCAAACTTGACTGGTTAAAGCTATTGTTATTGTCAACTTATCTGTCAGATGGGTCGAATAATCTCCACGGACGTCATTATACTTGTAACCCTGGTAACTAACTATGCTACAAAATACGTCGGTGCAACCTTTGTCGCTTCAAGGGTTATAGTAAGCAGTAATGTTACTGTTACATTTGACTTTAACTGTTACGATAACTGGTACTTTGGTGCAACCCACCCTTAGTCTGTGGCACACCTCCGTTCCATTAGCAAACCGTGTAAAAACTCCTTCAATTGCCACAACTATCCTGTACTGCCTGTACCGCGACGCATTAACGCGCCTGATTTTACTTTTCTGTGACATTGAACGTTGACAGTCATAGAATTCGGAAATCGCGCAGGCAATTTTTTTAATCTATGTTGTGAGTAGAAATTACTCAAAATAGAACAAATAGACATAATTAGTGAAGGATATGTGGTAATATTAAGCCAGAAAGCTTAATTTTAAAAAGTTAATATCAAAATAGCTTACGACTTAACACATAGTATGTATTATATCATAATATTATAGTACATGCATGTTACCCTTACTTCCTCGTTTCCTCTCTTGGGTCTGCTGAAAGAAATTTCTTTAGAAAAAAGCAGCACTAATCAGTACATAGTATAAAACAAAGTCGCTTTCTCTGTCCGTATGTCCCTATGTATGCTTAAATCTTTAAACTACGCAACGGATTTTGATGAGGTTTTTTTTAATAGATAAAGTGATTCACGATGAAGGTTTTTATGCCCATGCGAAGCCGGGGCGGGTCGCTAGTATGCTATATTCTGTTTTGTCTTGTATATTTTTATGTGTACATGAATTTGAAAATAAAAATAAATTACACATACTAACTTTTAAACAGTGGAAACTACCAAATTGTTTTAAAACCATTACAACCGTAATGCGGTAATTCGTTGAAAAGTCTACCCTTCCCGCCAACACTCCTACGAAGTGTTAAAAAGGGGATTGAACAGTTAGTTCACTGCTCAAAGGAATTAGGTGGAAAGTAGTGGAAACACAGGGTGGAAACAATCTGGAAAGCCCGGGAACCACAGTCATTGATTTCAAACTTTCATTGATTTCAAACTTAAGATTGCCTAAGTAAATAAATAATAATAAACTTTGAAACTATCTGAGAGATATCTAACTCTATCGAACTGAAATTCAAATTTGGAATAATATTTGAATTATTGAAACTAAGCGTTCTATTATATATTCTGTGCCTTAGTCTAGCCAATTAAAATTTACAGCTTTTTTAAATCAAAGTGGATCATGTCTACATATATTATTTACAGTCTAAATTAATACGTTGCAGGCAAAGTTTAGCTTAACTATGATAATATATGTCCAAAGAACGGAACAGAAAGTACGGAAGCTGTAGTTTTTTTCTAACAATCAACGAAATATATATGTACATATATAAAAAAAATACATTTTAATTTATTAGAGCATAAAAGCGTAGAAAATTCTATTCTCCCGATATTAAAAAGATTAATGAGAACAGGATGTTAACATTCTCTGCTTAACCCAAAGATTGACTGTTAGACAATGCTCCTAACATTAAGTCCGCCTCTTGTGCGATACATGTATTTTGTGCAATAAGGTAAAATAAAATAAAACATTCTATAACACAACTTATTTTTAGACTACCTCAAATGTCACTTGTCTAAAAGTAAAAGGCATTACAATTTAAAATGCAGTTTAAAACTACCACTTTACGATCTAAAATTTAATACTCCTCGTAATTTAAAACCAACACGTCATATTTTATATGAAGGCGAGAGTTATGCCTCAATAAGGCCAAAGTAAGGGAGGTCGGGCACGTCGAAAGTCCGACAAAATTTATCTATCGAGTGTCGGCGCGCAACATAATTCTTTTAGCGGATGTGTCAATTTCGCCCACATAAAATGGTAATAGTCAATATTTGTGGACTCATGTGTAGTTAGCGATGCCACTGCATAACATACATAAGTACTGTATGGCATATTAAGCCAACATTTGTGAGTTCAATTTACAAGTAAGTTCGTAGGACACATTATTGTTTTTAAGGTTTGTTCTATAAAATGTATAGGAATGTGTATAATCCAACTAACAGTATAAATGCGAATGTGAGTTTGTTTGTTTATTTATTTATTTATTTGTTTGTTACATTTTCACGCCCTATCTACTGAACCGATCTTCCTGAAATTTCGCATACACATAGTCAGAAGTATTGAGAAGGGCATAGGGTACCTTTCATCCCGGGAAAAAGCACTGTTCCCGAGGGAAATTCGCGGGCGAAGCCGCAGGCAGAAACTAGTATGTAATAAGCTGTAATAAGTTCAACATCAAGATAATGTGCAATCCAAACTTTTAAAAAATACTTTAAATTATAGTATGTGAAAAATTAAGCATACTAAATGGGTTTAATGCTAAGTTAACATCTGTAGTAAGTAGGTACTTTTAATTAACAGTGTTAAGGGTAACTACGTCTTAGATGCCTCAGCGTTCAGGGGGTACTTAAATACTTGTATCGTACATTAATGTTTAGTAGTGCTTAGGTTAAACACCTTCAGACGATTAAAACTAGCATAATGTTTATTTTAATTGTTATGGATAGAGTGATTAGGCTATAAATAAGGCAGCAAGCTCTACCATAACACATCTGGTAGGATAGGGGTCGATTGCTTTTTTATATTGAATTGATTTGATTTATATTGAAAGGACTCTAGACAGTAGAGCTAGACACGGAAAGCAAAGTAATAATAATAATAAAACTCTTTATTGCACCAAAAATTATTACAAAGAAATAAATACATACATTTTAGCTTTGATGTACAAAGGCGGCCTTATCGCTAAAGCAATTTCTTCCAGGCAACCGACAGGTAGAACAACATTAAAGGTAAAACTGGAAGTCCAGCGTCTAGATGGGTCGATGATATCAGGAAAGTTGCTGGCAACAACTGGATTGCGATGGCTTAGAGTAGGGATGCATCATAGCTGATGATGATAATATTGAAAGGAATTGGAAAAATAATATCCTTATTTGCTATTGAGATTCTAGTACGTTCTTCCGTTTGCAATGATTAATAAATAAAACTATCTGAACATCACCTGTTGCGTAAATAAAACAAACAAAGCAAATGATGAATGATTAAACTTCGTATGACACGAATTATCTCAACTCAGAAACGTGTGGAAATTGAGTTATAATATTTTTAACTTCACATATTTACACGGACATCGGCTCAAATGAAAAAGATATAATTCGCCGTTCGCTGGTTAAAATACTGTTCATCAAAAATGTACGAAAAAACACAGTAAGTTTAATGCGGCATTCATAATGTGCGTGTCTATCATCATTGTATTTGTAAATAAAGCATATCATAGCATTACCACGCATTATGCGTTCACTAAATCAAACAGATAGTCATAAAAATACGCTTTCGAGCGCTTTCAGCTTTGTTTCGAAACGATTTATCGTTTTTCATCACTACATTATATTTCACATAAAACAAACATTATTATTTGTAAACGTTCAACTATGCGCTGTGTCGATGACATTTAAAACACACTTTTCGCTCGCTCCCATTTTAGTAGAAATTTCAGAAAATCAGTTCTCATTAGACTACTACTATCAAACCACCAAATGATCTGCCAATAGATTACAATGGTGTAGAAAAGATGGTAGAAAAAAAAGAAAAAAAAAAGCTGATGCCGAGCTTCGAAGCAGCTAGCTGAGGAAGAAAAAAATAAATTCAGAAATAATACTAAAGGGATAAAAATAAACACCTGCAAAACGTGAAACCGCAAACAATCCTAAGTAAGTAAGCTTGAGCTGTAATGATATGATAATACTTAATCCTTTTTGCATTTCAAATGATTGTTTCTGAAAAAAAAAGTCTAACGAAATTCTATTACATTGATCCCAATCCATCCAACCCTAAAGGTTTTGTGACTCAACGCGCAAAAAAAAATGTGCAACCTGAAAACATTACATTTTTATCTAATCTTTTAATACCAAAACCGTTTTAAAATACTGGCAATATAAATGTGATTTTAGCGGGAAATGCAATCGGACACTTAGCAGGTTGACATGGGTCAGCGGCAGGGCCATCATTCGGTGGCCGTTGGAACTTACCAAAATAAAACGTAGATCGATATCGCTCACACCGATATTCCATTACGACGTACGGAGGTGGAATATGAAATGAGTTGACCCTATCCGGCTGAGATAATTGGATGATACGTATTATAACCATTTAGTGGGGAGCACGGCAAGTGTTGCCAAGTACTATGGTTAATTTATTACCATTTGGGTAGTCTTGATGAAGTCTGATGAACCTCTTCACCATCTCTTCAAAAATAACTTTATTTAGACGGATTTTTATTCGTGAGTGGAACCAATATTACCATATGGGCTATTTTAAGAAACTTCGATTTATCTATGGACCAGAATGTTCGTGTTGATAATACTTTATTTATGAAAAAAAAATCTTAATAAAAGAGATTAAAGATGCTGCTGAAGAAAAACTTTCAGTATTCAGACCCGAAAATGGAAACAAGAAACAACTTAATTACGTGCACGGCACGCTTTTGCAAACTGTCGAATAGTCAAATATATATGCCGCATAGCTCATTCTAAGATTGCATCTTAATCTAATTTCTCTACGTCATTTATCCTATCAGCGACAGCTCATAATGTATTCAAGTCCTAAGTGCAGATACTAACCAGCAGGCAAGATCGCGTCAATAGTCAAACGCTGAATATTCAATAAGGTCTACATTCAATTATCTCTGCCCACCCTGAAAACGGGGTAGTAAGTGATATATTACCTAACGAACCTGATTGGTATGTACTGTCAATTTTCATTCCCTTCCCTCGTTTGAAATATGCGCCTAACTCGTTTTTAACGCTCTTAATTGAAATCAAACCGTGGGTACTTAAATTATTTGTCAGCTGAATGTGTGGATAGGTAATAGTTCTATCTATATTAAAGACTTGCGATTCTACCTTAATTTTAAGTAATTTCCATATCTGCGTTTGGTAAAACAAATTCAAACATATAATGGAAATAGAATACACCTCACAAACTTACCTATATCACATACTTTATGTATACTTAGTTCAAAAAACACAAACACCAAAAACTAGCATTTATATGGATGTAGAGCCGATAACCTAAGACCTACGCCATTTCTGTCTTTCTGTATTCTAAACCAATAATCATAGACTAAAACTGTGCCCTTACAAGGAGGGTTTTTATCGTGCGTCGAAAAACGGTAAGAGCCTTTGAGATAAGCTTTATAAAAAACAAATAGCCAGGAAATTTAGGCTCACTGGAGCTAGAAGCAGTAATGTCTAATTTGAGAAACGAATTTACCCACTGACATTTCCTAAAATAGATCACACAGCTCAATCACCATCTCGTAATGGGGTAATAAAATTAGAGCCGTTTGCCATAAGTGGTAATTAAATGGCGAGAGTCATTAATGACAGGTAATCCGGTTTATAGGTATAAAATTAATGGAACCAATCTGATTTTGCACCGTGGAATGACAAAGAGTCATAATGTGAGTACAAAATATAAAACAGAATAGTATAAACGCGCTAGCCTCTGGAACTAACGCTCCAGTATATTTTTTATCACATGTGCATCATGATCATGACATCCATTATATTATTTTATGATTACGATTAGTGTATTATTATTTTATTTAACCTTATTGCAAAAATACAATAGGCGGACTTAATGCTAAAAGCATTATCTAACAGTCAACCTTTGGGTGAAGCAAAGAACAGTTTGTGGGTGTTTAAATAACAAATATTATAAACTTACATACATACATAATAAATAATTAATACATACATATATAAATATATATATACTAGCTGTTGCCCGGGGCTCCGCCCGCGTGCGCCTCGGTTAGGTATATCGCGCCCGAAAGTAGGCTATGTTTGACTCCTAGTGCTGACTATATCCATACCAAATTTCATCACAATCGGTCCAGCACTTTAGCCGTGAAGTGGACAGACAGACATACTTTCGCTTTTATAATATTAGTATGGATATGGATATATATAAACATACATAAACATACATATAAATAATATTGTGTAATAAACTGTAAATAAATAAAAGTAGGTATTCTTAATAAATATGGTGTAAGATATTATATCAAAAACTTTTCTCCAAAAAATGCGTTTTGTGTATTTGTTCGTTCGTCTTGATGTAACAAAGAAGTCTGAAAAGACTACGCTAAAGTAAATATAACAAACATAACATAATTTGTCCGTTAAGGTGAACTTACCGATCCTTACACAACAAAGAGTGAATAGTAAAAAAACAGTTTTTTTTAAAAGCCCGTTAAGGTTTCAACGCAACCTTCAGTGTGTACCGTGGTCGTCGATCAATTGGGACACGGTTGATTTCACTTACCCGTCTTTTTCTAACATAGTTTTATTTTGTACTGCTATCTCATTCTGTCTATGTCACCACATCTTAACGGTTCGATTTGGTCCAATTCGCCGCAGATTGTCAGTACTTACTGGTTCGAGCGGTAAAAGGGTTGCCTGTCGGTTGAAAGATATTTAAGGGGAAGTCGCACTACAAGTAAATTTATATCTATAATCTTATTGATTTTAAGTATATTGCACTTTAAAATAAATACAATAAGTGGACTTAATGCTATGAGGCATTCTCTGCCAGTCAAACCTCTGGACAAACAAAAAATCGTACCGGGTGCACCTTATTCATTTTGTCAAAATTGTATGTTCAGAGGATTAGGTGATCTGCATAACTGACAGCAGATGCACGTTTAAGGTGATACCTCGGTGAACACTAGCGCCACCGTCATTTAAAAATCATTACTCACTGAAAACACAAGTTATCAAAAATCCCTCTGCTGTAATTATGGTTTTGGATCTGAAGTTAATTTTAATCATATTCAATTATTAAATTATAGTTCCATATAGTTACAAATTGTAAAACTGCTAAAAGTGGCCGTTTTAAGCAATAATGCAATTTGTTACTATAGGGAATTATAATTTAATAATTTAATTTGTTTAAAATTAACTTCAGATCCAGAACCTTAATTACAGTAGAGGGATTTTTGATAACTTGTATTTTCAGTGAGTAATGATTTTTAAATGACGGTGGCGCTAGTGTTCACCGAGGTATCACCTTAAGGTTTTCCTCTAAGATCTCGATTTAACAGAGTTGTATTAGAATCATCCTATATACACACTCCAATCATTATGTTGAAACATACTACCAAACGTCGTCTCTACATTGCATCAACCCACTATTATTGAAACAATGTACTTCATTAGTCGATCTGTGGTCTGTGATCGAAAAATGGTTCTAATTCTTACATTAATAGTGCTTTATCTCTGTAGCAATTTAAACATCCGGACAATGCTAATCCCGGATCAAGTCGCAGGTGCGGTTGCCCGGGCGCCACCGATCATTTTAACCACACTTTATAGAACGAATTGGCCGGGCGATTCGGCCCACGAGCGACGAGGGTTAATAGCCAGAGGGCCCTAAAGTTCGTTTGAAATGATAATTTGTTTAACTTAGTAAGTCGATTGAAAATATAACGTTTAACAATTGAATAGATACTCCATTAAAGTATACCTAATATACCAAACGCTACGTTTAATAGCATGACTATAATGTTAGTAGGTACCTACTTAATTTTCTTTACATTATTATTGTTATATTCAGCCACATAACTCTATGCTTTTGCAGATTTTTACAACGAAATAATTTCACATCTGCAAGAAACTAAATTCAAATCAAAAAACAGCCAGCCAGTCAAAAAGCTGATTAGAAATTGTGTTCCAATTTTGAAAGTCTAGTTCTAGCGCCACACGGGCACGTGCGGGTAGTTGTAGGTGGATTGATAAATGCGCGGAAGCACTCGCCGACTAATGAATGGGGTGTGGCACGCACGCCGCATGCCATTGCAGTATCTGCAATCCTCGCTAACCGCGCTGCCATACCATAACACTGAGATATTTACGATCTTCGCGTTATACCCGCCGTAAACGGTGCAGTTCTGAGTAACTATCATGGATTGAATGTAGCGTCCTAGTATAACAACTTTATATAATCAAAGTATACCAAAAATAAGTACACAAAAGGTTTTATTTAATACCAAATAAAGATAAAAGTTGAAACAGTAACAATAGTATTAATGAGGAAAAAGGGTTCTCTTCTAAGCTTCTCTTTGGGAAAGGTCTTCGGGATTTAGGAGTTCAAAGGTTTCATTAGGTCCTGGAAATAAAAAATGTTAAATTAGATGAAAGGAATAAAATAGGAAAGGACTTATGTGTTTATAACGCTTTTTAATAGGAGAGGAATTACATGTTTCTAAAGGTTTATTATAAAAAGTACAGGTGAAGTACACACATTGTAGGCGTCTAGCAGTTTTTAAAACATGTCACTACATGTGATGTACGGCATGAGATAAAACTGTTTACCTTTTTTTGTTTAATGTACGTGACCTAATATAATAAAGGTTAAACAATCAACGCGGCCGCCGCCGCATCCCCTGATACCTCGGGCATTAAAACGGAAAGCAATTTCGCGCGGAGAACACTTGTACAGCGCTCCCATTCCGTTGAGCGGACAGCCAGCCGATTCATTTCCCTGATGGCCAACCATTACACCGGTCAAGATGAATGGATAACAAACCAGCAATTACACTAAACAGAATGACAATCGAATGTTTTCACTAATTGAAAAAGCCACACAGATCGATCCGTTTAAGAGCACTATATGAAATGAAAGCGTATGGCATGGCGTGACGCGGCGCTTGATATATGAACTCCATTGACTTTACGAGCGGTGGCGACATTTATTAATCTAGAGGGTCACCTCCAAAACCTACGCTTCCTTTTGAATTAATGCGCGTTTGCAGCGTGAAAGACGATGAAAAAGAACCTACCAGATATAAGGCGACGCAAGTTTTTGTGAAGAATGTGAAGACAGTGACAAAGAGGTTTGTAAAACGTTCCCGAGTGAGCGGAACTAAAACGATAATGAAGGAATTAGCGAGTCCGCGTCACTTGGCAAAGAATCCTAATCATAATAACTCAAGATCGTATCGCAGGGTAGGCGATGAACAAAAGGCGGCGGAGCAACAATGGCGCCCAACGCGGGCCGAGCCGCGCTAACAAATTACCAACCCGCAGATAACTAAGCAATATTAAATCATAGTAATTTGTGGTTGCAAGGCGCTGCCCCTTTTCCCAGTTATCTCGGTCGCGAATGGCTAAGATATTTACACTTTTTTGATAGGCTTAGATTAAATAAAGCGCGATACAAGAATTTGAATTGTAAATAGGAGGGATGATTAACAGTCGGTCCACTGACAGTGGGGAGCGGTATTTAAATCAGTCTAAAGCATAACATGCAGGAGTTGGCAACTGGCAACTCGGCGTGAAACTGCAATTTCGCCGCTCATAAAACAGGAAAGTCGGCAGGGTGGGCGTGCTCACTGCAATCGCATCTTTTCACTCGGCGCCTTCGGAGGCACATTAGCAATTCTAACCATCGCAATAGTTGCTCGGAAATTGTAATATTTAGTCTTAATAAAGCCATTCGTAACATGGAATATCCGGTGCAGAGCGCGACTTGCCCGAGGCGGAGCCACTCGCGCGCTTGAATTTACTGCGCCGCTTTATTCGAACACGTTATGGGCCTTTTCATAGACTGTACCCACGGGTGTAGGAAACTCTACCTTTACTATCTAAGTGAATAGCGATGCCTCTTTATAGTACCTATGCAACGATTTTCATTTTAGTTTTGATATAAAAGCAACCCGCAGCGCGCCGTGAAGTAAGTAATCGTCATTACCAAAAACCTTTTGTCTGCTTGAATTTCAAAACAGTAAACAATACCTTAAAACAAAATTATAAAAACGAAATGGAGACACAATCATTAGCAAACATAAATCACTTCGTTCAATGTTCGATATCCATCCACTTCTTTCCATTTAAAGCCGCATCTCAAACCCGGAGCCTCATCTACATCCGAAGCCCGAACTCAGTCCGTCTGGCGTTTCCCTGTTATTATCCACTGCATCTTTAGTTTAACTTATCTCCAACAAAGGAAACTTGTTAATTAAAACGGTTACTGAGGGGCGTCCCGAAACGAATATTCAAAATTCTAACCGCTATAAATTTACCACTCGAACAATTCTGAAACGTTCTGCGGCCATATTGTTTTGCGGCCCAGTCCGATATAGTATATTAATGAACCAATATCGAGCAATATGAGGACCGAAACGATTTATATAAATTTGGCGAATATCCCCCGCGGACAATGGACACTGCCAGTACAGACCGCGCCATATGCAATCTTTTAAAATATTTTTAAAAGTTGAATCCTGTGCCAAAATGTTTTAATTCAGCACTTATGTAACGGCTGAATGTGGAAATTGTGCGAAAAATATACGCCGAGAGTCCATGTAGGGCATTAAATTAAGCCTGAATGCATGACACCTTTTACGTGAGTTGGAATTTTTATATAACACCGAGGAGCTCTTAGGCCAATTAACGTATAATTGCACGGTAAAATACTGCAGGGATGCTACGCTACGACCACTGCGACATATTTATTACACCTCAAAACAAAACGAGAGTTTGTAGGATTTCACATAAACTAATAAATAAATAGTTACATGTTTTGTATTATTTGGACAGAAAGGATACTGAGCGACATCTATGCGAGGGTAAGGTTATCATTTTCCTTCATGAATAATCCTACAACGCAGCAGTGAGGAAATATAGCGCGCCATCTGTTAGATCACCACGATAATGAAAATACGAAGATGTCAGCGCCATCTATTCAGCGTTCATAAAAATTGTTACAAACTATCCTGTCGGTTCCTACTTAAGCGGTAAAACAAACGTTTCAATGCATTCACCATCCGGTAGATGGCGGTTGTTTGTTTTGCCAAACAAGGCTGTGATGTGTTAGTTTTATAAAAATAATTAATATAAAATTCGAACGCAAAGATAACTTAAAAATAGCTATTACTAGTACTCACGGGTGTGGTTACGGAGTTCATCTTGGAACAACTCCGTGCTGGAACTAAATGTCTGGAAAGAAGAGAATCATATTTATAATCATTTTGTTTTAGTAATTTTATAAATTAATATTTAACATTATATTAACATTCGACTGAGGGAATCGGCGAATGGGGGAATCATGACATAGACGATGCGGCTAGCAACCCACCACTATTGATTTCCTGTTTCAACTATCATCATGCTAAACGTGGTCTAAGGTCTTATGGACCTAGGATCTGTGTCTACCCTGTATGGGATAAAGACGTGATTTTATGTATATATGTACAAGTGTTTTTTTTTTAAATAGATGCGATGGTGCTTTAGATAGTAAAGCTTTTTTCAATTTCTGTGTACCTAGTAACAAATACAGAAAAGATTAAACCCTACTTTATTCCCAAGACTAATATACCCTTTATAATAAGTACCTGGGCGACCGAGCTCTGCTCGGTAGTTATGGTATCCATCCATACTAATATTATAAATGCGAAAGTCTATCTGTCTGTTCTGTTGCTCTTTCACGGCCAAAAACGACTGGACGAATTTTGATGAAATTTGGTATATGGATTTAGTTGAAGACCCGGGGTCAAACATAGGCTACTTTTTGTCGCAGGTGGAGCTGCGGGACCCAGCTAGTGGTGGTATATATGGAAAACAGAATCACTTTTTGGAAAACACAACGATAGCGCGTTGTACTTTTTCAGTAAATAGATTACCGCCATTTAGCGTTTACCGTTGTTAGTTGCATTCCTTAATTACTTTTCACGTTTCAGTCCTATTTGAATTGGTAGGTAGGTACACAATTTACTCTTTGGATTGTTAAGTATTTCCTTTGGGTCAGTGGTAGAATTTATCATTCAATTTTTAACCGACTTCTAAAAAGGAGGAGGTTATCAATTCGTCGGAATCTTTTTTTTTAATGTTTGTTACTCGATTTCTCAAAGACGCGTGAACCGATTTGAAATTCATTTTTTTGTCTGAAAGGTTAAACCGTCTAGTTGGTCCCATATTAGTTTCAACAGGTTCTGATGACGGAATCCTGAAAAAATGGTGATACTTGGATGACTTGTGATTTGAAACTATAATGTTTCTTAGGAAAATATTTTAATACGTTATAACCGATTTAATAAATATTTAACCGATTTAAAAGCCATTTTAAAATAATATATGCGCGATCAATACTGATTATTTAATACTTTTAAACTCCAAAACAAAACAAAAAAAAAAAAAACAAAAAAAAAAAAACTTTCTTTAGTTGGGATTTGAACCTGGAACCACCAGAGTACAAAGCAGATGTCTTAACCACTGGGCTATCGAAGCAGACCCGCCGGCGCCAAAATTATTGTACTATAACTACAATTTCATGCGGAAAATCTTTTTGCTGGAAAATATGGGAAAAACAAATTTTCCCAGACATGGAACCTGGCTAGATTAATTTTTTGACTTTATAAGAACCTATGTTTAAAATTTCAAAGAAATCGTTAGAGCCGTTTTCGAAAACGCGAGACAAATATATATACATACAAATATTGCTCGTTTAATAGTATAGGATAAGTTAGTTTTTTCGGACAATAACATTACTTAGTACGAACTACGATTAATAACAACTGGTCCCCCTACTTACTATTGTTATAGAGACTTCTTAATTTTTTATTGAAATCACATTAATATCATGACCATTTTGCTCTACCTTATCACGTCTAAATTTGTCTAGACTTATCTACCTATATTGTTGTGTGGTACATACATATAATCACGTCTTTATCCCATACGGGGTAGACAGAGCCTAGACCCATAAGAGGTCTCTTAGGCCACGTTTAGCATAATGGTAGTTGAAACAGGAAATCAATAGTGATGGGTTGCTAGCCGCATCGCCTATGTCATGATTTCCCCATTCGGCGATTCCCTCAGACGACTTTTACGGCTTGCGCGGAAAGAGAAGCAGCTGGTACATTCTATGTTTTTCTTTTTCTCCCAGACCAGCATGGAAGATATGTTAAGTTGTGTGGTAGTAGCTATATTTATACATGTGTATTATTGAATAATAAAGAAGTCTAACCATTAATCGTCGTCCAATTTAGTCACCCCATCTCTACCATTATAGTGTACTGATGTACATTTTACAAGTTTTTCTTAAAAGTTCCCGTATTCTAAACCGGTAGATTTTTTGTATTAAGTATAATAATTGTTTTTATGCCTCAGCAGACAGCTAGCTTAAAAAAGCTTTGAATCGAAACCATACTGAATTTAGGTACCTTCTTTTTCTACGTTGCGTAACATCTGTGTAAGCCAAAGAAGTTCGAATCGCGCGCGGTCTCTGACGCATTTTTTTTTTTAATCTATGGTGTAAGCACACTAAAACTACCAAACTTCTTATTCATAAATTTAAAAAAAATGAAGACAAAGGTTTTAAGTGTGAAATGTTTCGAAGGAAGTATATCAACTCCAACACTCATACTTTAAGACAAGGCAGGATTTTCGAAGAAATTCATTACTAAAATGGAAGTTGAGTCAACATGCTCCATATTTTCAGAACTTCATATTTTATTCTCATTGTGATGGTTTATGATTCATTGCGAAATAAAAAATAAAAATTCGATAGATGTCCGTCGGTAAGATCGTAATTTGAGAACAGCTGTGTGCCGGTTTTGCTATTTTGAGTTTCGTTCTCATAGTCCATACTAATATTATAAATGCGAAAGTCTGTCTGTTACACAATCACGGCTAAACCGCTGTACCGATTTTAATGCAATTTGACCGATTTAAATGCAATTTGAGGACCAGGAGTCAACCAAAGGCTACTTTTAGACGCGATATAACAGTCCTACGCGGGCGGAGCAGCGGACAACAGCTTGTCTTCAATATACCTACATATAAGTCTTTTTGAGGCAGGTGAACTATGATCAAAATTAATACCAGACACCAGTTTTTTGACAGCTGATGCAATTCCAAATTCGTATTTAAATTAAATTAAATTTACACATTACTTCAATTTTGAGTGTTTTTTTTATAAATCATGAAGCTCCATCAACTCTCAGTAAGATAAATACTGGCAGAGACACAAATATATTCCCATTCTACGAGTATACTGAAACTAGTACGCACACGTACACCACATCAATATGGAAAGGGCCTAGAACGGAGGCTCTGGAAATCGATTGAGCATTTGCAATTAAGGATTTCGGTTTATATATATAGTATCTCTTACCATTCACTTTCAAGGACTATAGTGTACAATGTCAGTGACGTGCACAGACATTTTCCTTAGGGTAGGCAAAAACCTACCTAGACCTATTTCTATTTTAATTTATACTTATAAGTTAGGTATATTTGAGTTACAACTAAAACAGTAACGAGCAAGAAGACAATAAAATTAAAATATACTTATTAATCATGTATATCTACCCTGAAAATTTTTAAGACTACCGCCTTAACCTCCGCTCCCGTGGGAGTTTTGGAAAAGCATAGCAAACATATTGATTTGAAAATAATATTAAATAATGTTGTTGTTAGCTTACCCTTCACTTTAACTAAATCCAATAAATCCCGGTTGATAACGTCTATTTATTATTATTGCCATTTTTCGTCGAAAGAAAGATTACTTAGCACGTCATTTTATAGTTTTTGTAAACAAACACTCACATTACAACAATCACATGAAAATTTTACCATTTTAAACTATAACTAAGTATATTTCTAAAAAATAATAGTGCTATTTTTTCACCTCAATGTAAACAATGCACATTGCAATTATCAATTAATTAAACATTCAAAACAAACGCACGCAAGCAAAGCAAACATATTGTTGATTTCGATACGGAAATAAAAATATAACCCTACGGAATTGGGAATGTTATCTTGTTTCTATAAAGTCTTCAAGTCTATGCGTTTTTAAATTTGCAGCATTACTCGTTTAATATCCAATAGACACAGTTATCATGTTGCCGCAATCTAAATTTCTTTGCTGCAATCGATCGTAATCACTACTCAGATTTAAGTATGTGTAACACGTAATTCTAATTGGCCGTAACAAAAGTGAGAGCGAGATGAAATGTCATCTCATAGCATTTTGTTTCATCTAAAGTGGTCGTCTTAAATTTACTCACAGAGGCGTGATTTAGCGCATATGTGTCTGTTCATGTAAGTTTTTTACTTGCACTACTACACGAGCAAAAGCACATCTATACATAGTGATTTCTTAGTGAGAGTAGTAAACTTCAGACGTTTTACTAAAAAGCTGGCCTAGCAGCGCCTATGAGCCGGCGCGCCGCGTGTTCGCGCGAATTCATAGATGGCTTTGTTAAGATAATTTAATATTGTATGAAAAAATATTTATTATTTATATGTATGTATTGATTATATAAAAAATAGTCTAAACGTCTTTATGATATGCACGCCACTGTACAATGTGATATGGTGACTCATAGTGATATTCAACTTAAGACTAATAACTTTGTATAAGTACACACTCATACAAAGTTATACAGCACACTAAGCTGAAGACACCTTCAGCTTCATGTGCTGCATCATCATCATTATTCGTATGTGTCACGGTCAATCGACCATAATCAACCTGGTGTCAAAGTTCTTCGAAACCGCTTCTCGAAATTCGAAAGCGTGCTGCGACTCTGGTAGATTAAAAGAGTTATAAAAATTGAAGAGTAAGGAGAAATATCCTGCTGTTATGTGACACACGGACAAACAGACACATGAATGATCTTTAAAGGATTCCGTTTAATAATTTTTGAGTAAGGATCCCTAAAATTGTATTGCAAAAATGTATTAACTACATTCAAATGGTGATAGAATTTTGGAAATCGGCCCAGTAGTTTTTGAGTTTATTCATTACAAACAAACATACATACATACACACAAAAATACAAATATTTCCTCTTTATAATATTAGTATAGGAGTATAGATTATAATAGATATAGAAGTATAGATTACATTTCAGTATTCCATTCACGACACGAAGCAAGAAGAACTTTAGTAATACATTACGTTGAATTGGAACTATTAAATACACAGGATCAATACTTTAACAGCTAGACAGTTCAATGCATAGCAAACATGAATGAACTCTCGGCTGCCTCAATACTGGAAGTTATGCTGGGATTTATTTCGTAGAAGATTTTCACCATACAATGAGGAATACTTGAACTTTAATGCTCTTATGTACGAGTAGCATGAAAAAATTAAATTTGTATAATACCAATAGGCTTGACAAGATAGAACTTTTCGTTGACTTGTCCAATCAGAAATTTTAGATGCTTTGGCGAAACATAACTGTTTTAATATTTGACGGAATTGAAATAAATATATTGAAATAATTAGCTTGACGTATCATAACAACTTTCAGACTTGACCAATCATTCTCTAAATCACTAACACTTATAGTATGCTGTAATCAGTAACTGCCCCCGTGGTCCAGTGGTTAAGGCGTTTGCCTGGAGTCCCGGGGGTCGTGAGTTCGATCCCACGGGAAACATACTTTGTTTGCTCGAATCATATGATTATCTGACAAAAAGATGATTCCATACTTCGAAAGTACGTTGAGTCGTTGGTTCCGACCATCTGGTAGTTTTTAAAGGAAACACTTCAGAGGCCGTGAGAGGATTCCGAAGAACTCTGACAACAGGGCGTGCATGATCGATTGACCGTGTCACCTACACGAAGTGATGATAATTCTGTAATCCGTGGTATTTATTTATATAACTCCATATAAATGTAAATGGCGGACTTAAAGGCGGATGCTTTTTCTACCTATTACAAAAAGTACTACTATAACTAGTAAGGAATTTAATAAATCCAACCAATAGTTTTAAAGTTATTGTTTAATTGAACAAATAATCTCTTCAACTTTATTATATTAGTATAGTTTAGTCACTAACTAGATATGCTTCTAAGCATTAAGCCATTTTACGAAGCTATAATTTGTATGATAACCACGACCGCTCGCATTCTCTAAGGACAGAGTACAGTTTAACATTTCATTAAGTTTAAGGGAATGTCTATTTGAACAAAGTTTATGTTGTGATGGGTCCGCGGAGACAAAAGATGACACTTGGCGTCACATGCAGCCTCGGAAATTTATCTCACAAAGAGCTTCCCGACCATCCTTGAGAACAGCGCAATCGAATTTTTTATTATATAGAAATTGTCACAAATAAAAAATAAAGTTGGTTTCACAACACGACATTTTGTATGTATGCTGAGTTTTAAGTATACATTTTTTTTGTACCATTTAGTGGGCACACAAACCGCTCTCGGCCTCTGACGTAGGTCCTTAAACGACTACAAGATCGCAGCCGGGACCAACGGCTTAAAGTGCCTTCCGAAGCACGGAATCATCTTTATTATCAGATAGGTGATTCAAGCCTGCAATGTCCTAACCAAACTGGAAACTAATAAATAAAGTATGTTTCCCGTGGGAATCAAACCCACGACCGGTCCATAGTAATATTGTTGTCTCTTTACACTTACTTACACAGATTTAAATAAAACTTGATACTTTTAAGTCGGTGCAAGCAGAGTCTCGGGCAACAGCTAGTAATTGAATGGTTCACAAATTAAGGCTTTCATTGTAAACGAGCATGTTCGTAAATTCGTAATTAATTCGCCACAAAAGGTGACACCGAAAACATGTATTGTGGCGGGGCATTCTAAAATTTTGATAATGGCTCGTCGGACGCCGCGATTAATCTTATACCGTTGAAAAGCGCCAATTTGTTGCAACTACATGACAAAATAACGATTTGTAGATTAATCACCTTTGAGCACTATACCGTTGTCGTCGCCGCCGAATTATTCTTCTTATTCCAATTCAAATTAGTAACGCTAGGTCCTGTGCCAAAGCGACGTACAATCCCAACTAATATTATAAATGCGAAAGTGGGTTTGTATATTTGTTTGTTTGTTACCTCTTCATGTCATATCTACTGAACCAATCTTCCTGAAATTTCGCATACACATAGCTAGGAGTATTGAGAAGGACATAAGGTACCTTTGCTTCCGAAAAAAAAAGGACTGTTCCCGAGGGAAATTCATGTGGGTGATGCCGCGAAAGCTAGTAGTTTAATGAAATTAAAGTACATTGTCATGCAATAAAAAAATAAAGAAATCTTGAATTGCATAAATTCAAAATCAAAATAATTTAAATACATTAATATATGGGTACTCTCTTAGTTATAAGCTGTTGAGCGTTAGATGTCCATTAATGATAATCGTTTACTATTCTTGCCATTTCCCTTTCTATGTGTCAAAGCATCTGGCTTTGTACATGTCAACTCCATCCACATTTTTGCCACCGTACGCTACTATATCCTTTGCCGTAAGATGTCAGATATTACTCACAGTCTTTTACCAACGCAAATCTCATAGCAAAAATATCATACAAAAGCCGAGATTTTACTCGGAACGCACTCAAACAAAACAGGAGATGATAAAGGGCTTTGTTGCCAATTTTCGTAGTAAATAAATATTTGAAATCCTGTAAATGTGTTATCATATCAATAAGTAATGTAAGAAATCAATAAGCTACCTGAATGGATAAACATATGAAGTGTCACTTCTTCTTCTTCTTCTTCCGAGCGTGTTTCCCGGTCTTCAGTTACGCTTTAGATCCCAGGGTAAGCTATTAATCATGGTCCTGTTTTGGTTATTACAATGGAACGACTGCCGTCTGACATCCGTTACCCTTTTTACAGGGAAACCAGTCCCACAGGAACATGACCCGGGTGTGTTAGTGGCCAACACTGTCAAATTTTTCAGGCTGCCTAAAGGCATCTGACATAGCCTAACGACTGTCATCTACCGATAACAGCAGGGCCAACGGCTGCCGAAGCAAGGAGAAGCTCAAGATAGAAATGCTGAATATGAAAATGAAGTGTCACTTCTGTTCTCTCGTAATCACGTGTGCTACATTGTGTAGTTGCCGAGTTTAACACAATGCATTTTAACCCAATTACCTCGAGAGCTTATTAAACCAGCTTCCGTTTATGTTGTGACGTTGTTCCTGTGATAGGAGTTCGGGATTGTATCTAATTCCCAATACGATAAAATTGTACAAGTTATAAGGTTTGTACATTGTCGGACGTGTATTGCGCGTGTTTTGAATTTAAAAATTGTTCGTACTCCCATATGGGATCTTATGCGCTTGTCTTATGAAAATTATGATCCCGACTCTAATTTAGAAATACAGTGACTTCTCAGGATCATTTTTCGATTCAGTGTTCTTTTGTAACTTGTTTTAACCTCCTAAGGCCCACGGTCCTGCTAGTAGTACTAATTAATTATACCATTACAGACCCAAGCTTCTTATACGATATATACTCATTGCGACCCAAGGGTCTACGTGTAGGACTAAATACAAAACGTCAAATATCTGATTTAAATTTGCCGCTGTTGGAATAGAGTGTACGCGAAATTATATTTTATAATATTTTCTCACATATGGAAACACAGAATTTGGTTGAAAAAAAAAACAACTGTCAGAATGTCAAAAACAGCTGGCGCGATGGCAGGTGCACGAGGAAGAGGTATATTTATCTGTTTTTATCACAAAAATCAAGTGGAATTTAGTTATTTTTTATAATAACCTATATTAATTTATAAATGCTTGATCAATTGATGTTATTATTTCGCCATGCCCGTTTATTATTGCAGTAGTATATTGAGGCATAGTAATAAGACCTACTGATAGGCCTTCGGGACGTTATTACTTTTAACAATTTTTCATTAATACAATATTTTTTCCCCTTTGTTTTAATACATATTTACTTTTGTCTTTACTTAATGATGTGTAGGTCTGACAGAGAAAGAAATAGGATTTGCATAAATAAATTGTTTAATTTTTTGACATACCCTTTAATTGTTAAGAAAAATAATAATGGAAGAAGTTACCTAAGGAAAGTTTATATTTCGTTTGATACTCGTTTATTATAGTTTAATATAAGAAATCTGTTGATTTTGTTATTTTTTTATGAATCTTTTCTAAGATAATTATTAACAAAAAGGAAATCATAAGACTGTTGCGGAAGCTGCAAAGGCTGTTATGTCTAGTAAATAATTAAAATTAGAAGCCTGTCTGATTATCTGTGATTGATTTATTAGTAAGAACACAAAATGTTGATTAAGGTTAAGTAATAAAAAACATAGTTAAGAAAAAAATATGTTTAATTTAATTTCAAAATAATAATAAAACAAATTATTGCACATCATAAACGCCCAAGGTCCTACTCATAGTACAAATTCGATTTGAACAAAATGTCCTTAAATTACATTAAACAATAACAAATAACATGCTCTGAAAATATAACTTCAATTACTATAACATAAAAAAAAACTACTCTGAAGTGTTGGGTCTGAACGAATATAAATTAATAGTACTACTAGTAGGACCTCGGGTCGCAATAACTAGTATAAAATGTATTGGTCTGGGCCTTAGGAGGTTAAAATAATTTTACTTGACCGGTTATTCCTACCAGCGTTTCGACCGCACGGCCGCCATGTCATTCAGAACTTTAAATATAAGAAGTCAAAAATCATTTTAGTACTTACCAGATTAAATAAATTAATATAATATGCGCTAGGTACCTAATGTTATATTTATTAATGTTAGTTATGTGACATGATACTTGACTTCTTTTTGAAGTTCTGAATGACATGGCAGCCGCGCGGTCGAAACGCTGGTAGGAATCACCATGACACATCCATACTTCCATACTAATATTATAAATGCGAAAGTCTGTCTGTCTGTCTGTCTGTGTCTGTCTGTCTGTCACCTCTTCACGGCTTAACTGCTGGACCGATTGTGATGAAATTTGGTAGGGATGTAGTTAACGACCTGAGGTCAAACATAGGCTACTTTTGGACGCGATATAACCGAGTCCCACGCGGGGCGGAGCCGCGGGGAACAGCTAGTCATTTATAAAATAGACGGTAAAATCAAAAGACATAACTTTATTATGTGGGCGTATATTCGGTTTCAACCTAAATCATCCAAGCGTAGAATTATATAAACACGATGATTTTCCTACCACACATTGGTTATTAAAAATGTAAAGCAAATCTTTATTTACACAATATTTTAACAGTCTCTATCTAGTCTTTGTATATTTTCCGCCAGTATCTTTATTTCTGGTACGAGCGAAGTATTTATTCTTCTTTGATCCCATTCTTGGGTTTTATGGAAAAGCCTTGTGGACATTTATCTAAACTGCTGTTTACTATAGAAATTTATTTCCTATGAGATGAAATTATTTTTAAATGAAAGTTTAACTCCAGCTTTAGGAGCTGAACAGAATCATCTAAAAGGCCAATGACAGATTCTGGCTTCCAAGACTTTAATTTTTAAATAATTTTATCATTTGGATATGGTAGCCTTATAATTTATAGGTTTTAAAATATATCAGTATTCTTTTCGTGTATGAAAAATATGGAGCAAATTTTTTTATATTTAACAAAAAGAAGTAATTAACCTCAAATCAAAACGAAACGTATAACATCAAAAGTCCTTTAAATATGCGTTTAAGTTTTTTTTAATTGTTTAAGTATCAATCTTAAAGCAGTGTGTTTTAGTTCTATAGGTATTTAACACATCAATACAAGTTAGTCTGACATCCGCCTTTTGTACAAAGAAATAAATATAAAGAACAAAATAAAAAATACAAAATTAAAAGAATGAATCAAAAGGACACATTCTAAGGCCAAACCTGAAATGAAACATTTTGATAGGCTTTTTAACCACACTCTTAAAGCAAAGTTGAAAAGCCTGAATAGAACTGTGCCGAGAGATAAATCTATGACCTAAATAACCTAAAAAGCTCGTGGGCTTAATACACGACATTTCTCTCCCGGGACGCTCTTTGAATAACTAGCTAGGCCGAAACTTTGAATCAATAATTAATTGCGTACGGGTCCTTTTCAAACTAGCTTCACGTAAATCAAAAAAGAGGATTTTTTTCAATAAATAGGGTTTTTACAATATTAGCGGCAATATGTATACGACTTTATGAAAAACATTATGGAAGGCAAGATAGAGGAAAGACGGGGAAGAGGTTGACCAAGAAGGAGTTTTGTAGAACAAATAAAGGAAAAAGTGAGAGTCGTAATCGTATCAGGAGGTGAAATGGCTAGCGGAAGATAGAGACACCCGGAAGTGACTCTACCAATCAATGCACAGCTCTTAAATTTTAGATAAGTATATAGACGCCATATGTGTATATAATACCTGCAAGTTTTTCTAAAACTGAATAAATATTACTTTAAAGTAAGGTTTAAAATTCAATATACATACAGCTTGAATTTTTTATTTTCAAAATTGAATTTTTATTATAAAGAGATAAAGTTGATATTGGTTTGTAAATTTAAACGTATAGAGCAAAGGCGGACTTATTGCTAAGCAATCTCGCTTTCAGTCACATAGAGCACGGATTTTTTTTTCTCGCGCCGAATGTGCTTCTAGTTTACCTTTGGTTAAGTAAAGTACCATTAGAATAGTTATTTTACTTAATTACCAAGAAGCCAGGTGTTAAATCTGTTTGTCAAATAGATTTACCGAGTGAGCAGTCTCCTGCAGCACTGTTTGTAGACCAGGCTAGCCATTACTGAATTAACATAACCGCTCGAGCATAAGTGCTTGTTAACGACTAGGTACTATAAGATTCGACGACCATCAATTTCATTTAGATTAGATGATATCTAATTATTATCTAAACAAATTAAAATGTCTTGTATATTATAATGATTGTTATGAGCAAAAATAGACACTTTCCCCTGAGAACCTTGCTTACACAATTAATTTCATTACACCTGTTAACACAGTAAATTTTACCACATGTTTAAAATTTTGGCTGGATACCGGTGGATACCTACATAAACAATAAACATTTCTATTTCGTTACTTTAGTTTTTGATTTTTTTATGCAATTGCTTCTAAAAACATTTTTTGACAAAACATTTTTTAAAACTTACAAAGTAAGTAAAGTTTTTGTGCTTAACAAAAAAACATAAGTTTTAATTGCAATCATTTGAGTTGCAAAATCGAATCAAAACCTTTTAATGAAATTATTTTCAGTTACGAAATTTGATAATTTAGCAGTCAAAAGCCCGCAGTTCACAACTATCATTGATAACGATAGAAACTACTCATAATATGAGCAATGAAAATGGAAAACAGGCTGTACTTGAATGCTAAGTATTTGACTATAAAAAGGGAAAAAATCCTGCATCCTGGCCGACAGAAAGCATTCCAATATTGTGAGAAGTGGGCTAGACAATACTAAAACATAGATTGGAAAATGGCCAATGCGAAAAAGGCGGCGTTCCGTGTTTGATTTCCCCATTGATGGTACATTTTGTTTTATTGCTTTTTATCGTTAAATCGAATAGTGATTTTTACATAGAATATGAAAACGCGCGCGGTTTCAGACAATTTTTTTATTTATGGATTTTTACTATTTGTTAGCTGTAAATTTGTTCTTTTACTTAGACAACAAGTGTTTTTTGTATGCGTGTTTAGCTGGTATTGTAAATAAGCAATACAAATAGAGATTATTAATACTAGTACAGTACTACTGCACCGTGTGACTTCATTTTCTGTTTATGCTAAATGGGCAACTGGAACTGTTTGTACTTTAAAAAAGACGAATTACACCAGCACATCCACATTATTGTTTGTCTTAAGCAACAACATTTGCTTATGTACATTTATTAACTTTATGGACACAAGATACCTACCTAACGATTTAGCAACCGAAATGACGTAACTTAGTACTTAAGGAAATACAACGTCCTTAAGTACTAAGGTCGTCATTTCGGTTGCTATTTCCGTAATTTTAGCGTATCTTGGGCTCCAAAGAAATACTACAAGATAAAACACTACAAGAAATCCAGTCGTGTAAGTACACACAAAAACCTTTACATTCTTTACCCTGCTAATGTATAATTAAATTTTATAAATCTTTCAACATCAAGTAAAAGTTGAAATAAAGCAAAGACAAGAGTTCACATGAGCTGAATATTGTCAAGTTAGCAAGCGGAACATACGAGTGCTAGTTTACATTACATAGTTAAACAAGTTCGCGGTGTGTGCTTCGTTTTATATTAGTTTCACTAAGTATATGTCGCGACGCCAAGTTAGTATTCTGTTACTTCTTAATAGACACTAACGTTAGTTATTTGTCACCTACTCCTCCAATTCTACGGTCTATCAAATGAAAAAATAAAATAAAAAAAAAACTGTAAAACATAAAACCTTGTTTTTTTAAGTTGGTTAAATATTGTTCAGTGAATAATGCGCTATTTATATTGATACATATGGCATATATGTAGGTATATTATGAAAGGTAAAATTATTGGATGGGTATAGTAGAATTTGAAAGAGCGGTGGCCTTCATATAGTAAGCCAAGCATTGGCCTTTCAAAAGCAAGTCTGGGTCGACAATATAAGAAAATTTGTAGGTTGACACTATTGTCCCACAAACTTTCATTGATAGCGACAATTTAAATTAAAACACTGTTTTCATCCTTAAATTCCTCGGACACCAGGTTTGCTTTGTGTTTATACAACCGAATTTGGATGGAAACTGACAGAGAAAGTACCCAAGCGGTTACAATAATTTTGTAACTGGTTGCCAATTCAGGTAACCGCTTACGGCGAGCCGTAACATACAAACCGATTAACACCAAGCTCGATAGTTACAGACCAAAATAATTGGGTAAAATATTACAGTACGCGAAGTTTCAAATCTGTACTAACTATTCCAACTGAATTGTACAGTGAACTAAGAACTTGTACTCCGTCCAACTGTAAGTTTCTCAGATATCATTGACAATTTAATGGCTAGGTTTGAGTTGATTTGGGAAAGTACTATGTTGTTCTACTTAGTTTGTACATTGTTACTGCTTGCTTGTAACCCAGAGATTCGTTCTTGTACATATTTAAAGAGTGCTTGACATCTATCTATAATCTTACTCCTCTGAGAAATTTCAACTTTATGGCAGAAGTGGTGAGATTCAGTATACACTTTGTTTGATTAATTACCAAAACCCTGATGTTAATAGTGAAGTACAACACGTTTTTCATAATTAATATTCTCGATAATTAAAAAATAACATTTAGTTCGCCTATCTTGCTACAAAGTAAAGTTTATTTATTTATTTATCTAAAGAACAAAAATCAATAATTAATGTAATTCTCTAAAAGAGAGTTCCCCGTTTTGTTTTTCTTATTTTGGACTTAGACCCCTTTTAAAAAGCACTTAAAACAAAAGCAATAAGAGATAAATCATTAAAACTTTCAATCCAGTTGGAAGAATAAGAACCATAAAATATTAAAAGGATCCCTGCTCGCCTTTTATCTCCATACCTTTTCTGCCTTCGAATCAGGACACTTGACAAATTTATATAATTACATAATAGCTATAGTATCAAAAAATCGCCAAGTGCAAGTCGGACTCACGCCCTGAGGGTTCCTTACCACCACACAATGCTAAAAACCTTATCATATTCTATTTGACTGTAAAATTTAATTAAGTGTTTATTTTCTTAAAATTTTACAACAAGTAGTACAGTTTTTAGATTTATTCCTAAACTAGCGACCCACCCCGGCTTCCCATGGGCATAAAAACCTTCCTCTTGAATCACTATCTATTAAAAAAACGCATCAAAATCCGTTGTGTAGTTTTAAAGATTTAAGCATACAAAGGGACATAGGAACAGAGAAAGCGACTTTGTTTTATACTATGTAGTGATAAGTGGTTTATGATATGATTTCTCATTCAATTCCATGATTCTAGTTCAACGGGAAGTACCTACCCCGTAGGTTTTGATTCCCATTTTTTGATCGCGTATATATGTTGTTCTATCACTTTTAATTTTCATTATTTTACAGCCAAAAGACCATAGGCCTGAGTACCTACGAGTACATGTTATGAATTTTAACTTGATACGATCACAAGTTCCTCAGAATTTTTTTTTCTTTTGAGGTGCGGAACCCTAAAAATATTGGACTTGCTAATTAGATAAGAATACTAGGAACTCCACTGACAAGAGCCTAGCTCTTTAATTTATGATGATGAAGTAAAATATCGGTATTAATTGTAATGCAAGGCAACAAAGTATCATCTCCGTAGACAACTTAGAGTCTAAAATACTTGTATCTGCTGGTAGAATGCTACTGTCATACAAAGTCAAAGTACGAGCGCAAATAACTGACCATATGGAACTAATAACAATTTCTAATTTCAGAACATGTGTCTCATCGAACTTTGACTTGCATATGTTTACATTTAACTGCGAAACACAAATTGATGACGAACGTTGGTTTTCTCATTAGTATATGGAGGTAGAACTCTACCTCCAGCAGGGAGCAATCACACAACATGCGATTCTATATAACAATTGAAAAAGTAAGTAATTGGGCTAAGTTAGTACTAGACAGGTTATTTTTATTTATACAGTCGGTTGCAGAAAAATCTGACCCAGTCACTATGGCAAGCCTGCCTCTGACAGTACAATATTATCTACTGTCTAGTACTGCGCGGGCGCAAGTCGAATTAGAAAAGACCGAAATAACCCCTAGTTCTTCTACCTCCAATTTTTGCAAACAATATCATATGTATTTTGTAAATACAATAAATAAACCGTGGAATTCTACGTTATATGCTGTAGTGCCACTACCCCACTCCAAGATTCCTGCTCTGACTGCAATAACGCAAACAAAATATATATATATTATCTATCTTTCAAAGGGTATGTAGCGAATTCCCATGACAATGCGTTGCGACTTAAGGCAGTCTCGTATACGGAAGCTGATAATGAAATAAGCTCTCGAGGTAATTGGGTTAAAATTCATTGTGTTACACTCCGCAACTAAACAACATAGCTCATAGTACAACGAAAGTATGGAGACCGCATATGGCGTTTCACAAGTGTTTTTTTTTTAATATATTGATTTACGGCCCTGGCTACGACGTCCTCACGGCCTTTCTTCGAGTCATACATCTTCGTCAGTCGGACTATAATCAAGTACGTAGCCAATTCTAGTCAGACGGCTAAGTAAACTTAAATTAAGTTATTCTATCCTTAAACTGGGTTTATTAATAAGTATTTTTACTACAACTACTTTAAACCTTGGTGTAAAGTTAAGCGGACCTTAAAACTGATTTACTAATAAGACAGAAAAAGTAGAACTACGCACTTAGTAATTTTCATGGGGTTTTGGCGACAGACAAAAATCATTTTAATATGCACTGTACCACTTCCCAATACTTACACCACACTTATTCATATTACTATGCAAAATACTTTAAAAAGCAATAACAAAAAATTCAATCCAAAACTCAGTGCTTTAAGTAACTTAGGATTTCTACACAAAACTTCCTTACTACAGTCACTACCGCAGAAACTCGTGGTAGAACTGGGTGTCGATTCTGCTAACGTTAAATTACAATCGTGTCAAAATAGTGTTTCAATGGTAGTGCTTTTTTACACACTAGTTACATGAAATGTATATTTTTTTTATATCACTGCTGATGATCACACCACACACTACATTCACATCACATCATACTGTCATAACTCTTGTAAATAGTGTGTAAAAAGCACTACTATTGAAACACTATTTTGATACGATTTTGTCTTAACGTTAGCAGAATCGACGCCCTGGTAGAAGGACACTGAATAGTCTATCCAACTAGTCGCCTTCGCTCTAGTGGGAAAACCTATGGCTTTATGATATGAGTAGGTAGAGATAATCATTTTCATGTTTACATCCCCTTCTTCCACTTTGGTAACTAAATTTACCTAACCAGTTACAAGAGATGATATTTTTTTTGCTGTTTGGTAACTAGCTGTGAAAGATTTTTTTTAAATAAACTGCCTGTGGTCAGGTTAAAGGTTTAATCCTTTTAATCCTATAAATATAGGTGCAACAAAATGGCGCTATTTCGTGTACAAGATTAATCGCGGCACCTGACGTATCATTATCAGAATTTTAGCCACAATACACGTTTCCAACGTCACCTTTGTGGCAAATTAATTTCCACATACACATGCCACGGCTTTATAACTCGCGAGCTAGACAAAGCCTTTATTTTGGTATCTAAACCCTAAACTGTACGAGAGGATCTCGCCAATATGGACTAGACAATTGTGATGTTTTAAGGATTTGTGCCATTTTATTTACTGGCAATAATATATTTTAGTCATACAATAAATGGGGATAGAACCTTCTTTGACCTTTTACCTAATTTAATAAAATATACAAGAAATAAAAAATCATCATCCGACGATCGTACAAGATGGTTGGAACACGTGGGATAAGCATAAGACTATTAGGTAATCTGTCATGAGAAAAAAAAAGTATAATTTCTATATACCTACCTCAACTACAGAATTAGTAATAGCACTAAAGCCTAAACTATAAAGATTGAGTTTATTGGTTTGTTTGATCGCGTTAATCTAACTACTTACTGATCGTTTTTTTTGCTTTTAAAGCCTGAATCTTGAGGTTATAGCATAGACTATGCGGAATAGGTGAATCCGCGGTACCCACCCAGTAATATGCATTAGCTGCCTGACAGTCTAATTTAGTCTATGCCTAAATTAAGACAACAGAAACTCCGAAAAGCAAGTATATCATAAACATTGTTCACATTCACGAGCAATTTCAGTCGTATTGCTTTGGAACTCAACCCAGACATCTAAAATCCATTATGAAGACAAATATAACGTTCGTGGTAGGTATATTGATATAACATTGGTTGAAGGTAGCCATCACAGAATTTAGAAATATTAACAAGAGGCATAGCGCACGAAAAACGTGTCACTAGTTTGGCTTGCAAGCCAACGTTTCACACAGGAAAAATGGGCGGGGAATTAGATTGCGTCATATATTGCCACTGTTATTGGTCGATAATATAAGGTAGCTTTGTTGTAAACTACGTAATACTTTTCTAATAAGGTGTGGTGTGGTTTACATGTATTAATTGAAGATAAGAATAGAGAATACGCTGCCACACTGATCCTGGAACTAAATCTGCGTCAAAACATTTCTATTCGGACATTTTCTCTGTTCTGTGGTAGCCATCCATATACAGTAGTATATTTATAATTAGCTATATGACTATAATATTTTGATAGCCAAAACAGGCAACTGAGTCAGACAGAGTTTGACTTAGGATGATGAAGATAGTATAGAGGTACTTATACTCGTACTTATTTCATAATGCGTCATATATAATTTAAACCAGTCTATTAAAACGATTAATTAAGTAATTAATAATGAAACGGTACACACAACTTTATACTAATTTTATTCTCTCTCATTTCAGTATCCTTATTTCGTCCTCGGCCTGGTTTCTTTGAAGTCCCGCCCATTAAAGTGGGAAGAACTACAATAATCTGTGAAAATGACAATTCCCTACCTATTGCGGTTCTTGATCTTGAAATATAGCCATCTAACTCTGACAGACATTTCTTAGCAGACTTTGTAGGAATTTGGTTGTTCTTTTTTGGGTACGGAACACTAAAAAACCACATTGATTTATTTTATCACATTTGAATGGCGATTTTATCAGCACCATCACGTATTAGTAACCGCCCAGTGGAATTGCTGTCGAGCACGAGACCCGCCGATATTTTCACCTCGCATAGTAGAAGTTAGATGTGTAAGGTTTAAACTAACAATCGGTAACGAAAATCGGTAGCTTAACGACAGTGGTGAGTGCCTTTCTATTCGCTTAAAATTATTTTTACTTATGACTCTTCGCCGAATATTATTGGCCGGAAATTGTAATACAAAAATGTTATAAGTTATGCCAATTTTTTTTTATTGATGATTTTAGTTTGAACAAAAAAAATAACATTACTTACTAAATATAAAATTATAAACTAAAACTTAGATAATTCAAAAAATGAAATTAAAACTTAAATATATCTAAAAAGTGGTGGCCTTGCGGCATAGTGCCAAGAACCCCAGCTGCATTCGCGCTAAATAGCGACTGCTATTCTCTGCGCGAGATATGAACCAGCCTTCTTGTCACCAGCGGCGTCGACAAGTCGCGGTGGCAAAATATTGAAGAATTACGCCTAATCGATGTTTTTGCACTATAAAAATATAGATGAAAGTGTCAGGCAACATCTTAATAATCCTATTACCGATGGCTCCAAAATCATTCTCATTTAATCAGCATCACACTCCCAAGAATTATTACCCCAACCATTAGGATAATTCCTTTTTATCAGCGAATTACGAGGCTTTGCCAAACAATAGAAGGCATGGTCCCATGCAGAGCACGCTGTATTACGTATTTCACTTGTTATTTGTAGATTAAAAGAAAACCGTTTTTCTTTGATCCCTCTTGAGAAATTTTGTATGAAAAAATATATATATAGGAATAGCTGATGCCCGCGGCTCTACCTGCGTGGTAATCGGTTATATCGCGCCAAAAATAGACGCGCCTATTATAGACGCCCGAGCCTTAACTATTCATCAAAATCGGTCCAGCGGTTAGAAGATCATCTACAAACATTCATTCTAACTTTCACAAAATATAAATTGTATCAAATGAAATTCTGTAATGGTCATGATGATCTGTATTATGTGTGTATTTGTATGTGTGTTTGTCTATTACGCCAAAACTAGTGAACTGACTTTGGTACCAAAGATAACCAAATTTCATCAAAGTCGGATATTGTGGAAGCACATTAAGGCTACTTTCTAATGCGATAGAACGGAGTTTCACGCGAACAAAGCCGCGATAAACAGATATAGTGGAATAATAAAATTGTATAATATCTTTATTCAGACCAAACGGCAAACAAGGCAATTAAATTCAAATAACCTTTAAGGATAATAATTATTTAGGATAAATTATAACATTGATTAATTAATTAAAATATTATAACTTGAATCACGACTCTCCTAATCACCTATCTGTTAGGTTTTAATAATGAGTTACGTATACTTACAAATTAAATTAAGCAAAGCTTATGAAATCGCTGATAGATAATATAAAAAACAAAAAAAAACAAATACCTACCACCTATTTGTTTTGATTTCATTAAATTGTACTGATCATGCTCAATGGAAACACAATCTACATTTTTTCCAAAAAAACAACACAAGTACCTAGACACGCATGTACAAGTACAGGTACAATAAATCAATTCATTGAAACAACAAAAATTATAGTATTTTTTCGCATATTTGACATCAATGTAAGTAAATATATAATAATTTGTTTTTGCCAAAAAAAAAACCGACTCCAATTACCTATACTCCACTAAAAAGGATAAAATAATTAATACTTTGTTGTTTAAATATGCTTCATATCAAACATTTTAATAAATCTGAAGTCGGTGCCGATTATTTAAATAAAATATGCTAAATTTTGCTTGAAAATGTATTAATGCCCAAATATAAAAACATACATACAATCGCGTTTTTCAAAGGCATTGGTGGTAATCTGGGGCTTACTGACCATAGGCGGCAGAATTAATCAAACCTTATGTCAACATTTATTCGCTAAACTGTGCTACAACGACAAATTAAAGAAACTGTAGATGTAACACTTTATAATACAATGGCCGGCAAAACGCCAGGATTTAATTTTGCGACAGTCTTTTAGCGGTTCGAAAAAAAAGTCAGATTTTTTAAAATGCGACGGCATTGCTTTATTGCTATTACATTAGCAACAAGCCCATGATCACATTATCTCTGAACCGGAACCACATAAATGAACGAGTGACTGTACCATGAGTTCCAAACTATAGTCAAAACTGCGTATGAGGTCAATACAGTCAACATTTACCTAGTACTTTAATAATTGAATTTTATTCGTATAGATAGGTACGTAAGTATTCTTTTATTCTTTTATTCTTTATTTCGCTTTCATGCATACATTTGATGGGAAAAAATACATGGACCCTTGTAGGGTGTTGCGAAGTCAATAGTGTAGTCTTGTGAGGGTACACAAATATAAAAGATTGCATTTTAATGTCATAAAAAAAAATAAAAATAATAATATTAATTTACAAAACATGTCAAACTGCAAACATAAGATTATAATATCTACCTACTCTATTATTACAGAAATGTCAAATGTATTAATAATAAGTACGTAAAGTATAGCCTGCCGCAAAGCAAGCTTGGGATTTAACAGAACAATATCTATAAACGCTAGCTACCAGAAAGGTAGGCAAAATTGGCCTCATTTGGTTATTAGAAGGCGGCCGCCGAAGAAGAGGCAGACGAAGGAAGAGGTGGAGGACCTAAACAACTTTTTGAACAACTTTTTGAAAGAGTGGCCAAAGCTGCCATGTTTGGATAGAGACGAGTGAAGAAAGAAGGAGAGGCAATTTGCCCACCAGTGGTTAGTCTAATACTGGGAGGCTAAAAAAATGCTATCGACTGCAGTTTGCATAAAATCCAAATAGTAACACTTAACACGCGGTACGTTTGTTCCCTCTATATTTTGCTACATACAAGGTTACAGTGTGTTACGCACGTCTTCCCTAGATAGGATAAATTCGTGATCGGGTCAATGGCCCGAGTTTGATAACGTGCCAAACGTATCTGTAATCTCCATAACTCTTGGTTGCTTAGTAAACAGAACATGCGAGTCTCTAGCCATAGCCAAGGAAGAAAGAACTCTATACAATATTTTCTCATGATTTTTCTATTTGTTATTATGTAAATGTTCAGACCTGAAGATTAAATGAAAGGTTTATGTCTGACCACAGATGACCTATGTTTAAGATAGCCGTTCGACGTTGGAGAACTTGGAGATATGTTGCGAATACACATTTTGCCAGCTTATTGAAATAATTTTGATTTTAAACATACTATTGTTTAGGTAGAGAAATAAATTATAACATAATTTTTTTTTGTGTTAACAATACATGTATACCTATACAACAAAGTTCTACGAGCCAAATTATTAAGATAATATCTATTTCAGTGTACCCTAAAACATGGTTATTTCGGACCCAGGCCTCCAACTGAGGATGCAACCGGGAAAGTGCTAAAATGAGAGATCATAAAAACCTATTTTAATCATACTGATAATCACAGCGTTTTTCCAGTTGCATTCAAAACCCTATGGTTCCGCATTTATGTATTGTCTTCACATTCTTTCCATGAGGAACTTAAGACATAAACAATAAAATTTGGTGTTATTTTTATTACCGGCCGCCTGAATGATGTCAACTCTCTTTAAGAATGCTGTTTATGGTGAAATTCCTAACCCGTTGATGGTTTGAGTATAATCTAGATTATAACTCTGATTCTCCTTTAGTCTCCTTTTACACATCAACCCAGTACTAACTATCACTGTGTCGTGTAATTTTAAAGATTTAAGCATTCAAAGGGACATGGGGACAGAGAAAGCGACTTATTTTATACTATGTAGTGACGAATATACAAGAAAAGACAATAATTTTTGTTGCTTATGATTTAATTTATTTCAAGTAATTTTATTATTCGAAACCCACTTGTAGTATTTATTTACTTAAACTTTTTATTATACAAACACGACAAAACCCTTAAGGCATGACAGATATGTTAAGTAAGTACTACTTAATTGTAACTACTATTACTAGAGTAAAGCAATAAGAGTACAATGGCGGACTTAATAGTTTTTATTTATTAAAACAACACAATAGTTGTTACTGTACTATAATAGTTTTGCTTGCAGTGTGCTCTAATTTCTAAATATGAGATTTTTGCAGGCGGGTGAAACCGCAGAGCATAGGGACTTAGTGGTATAAAAACAGGAACTAGAAAATATAGCCTACAATAGATTCCATAATGACATGTGGGGGTTTTAAGGGTTATTGGTCTGTCTCTCAAGTTACTATTAACTTGAGTTCTCTCCCGAGCTGAAGAATTAAAATATTAAATTAAACTATTTTATACGGTTTTTATCACATTTATTGCTTACTTATTTATACCTAACGTTTCAAGCACTTTACAGAGCTCATGGTCGCAGGCAGACTGAGTTGACATTCGTCTGTGTCATTTGTTTCTGATGTCACAAGAATACAAAACCATACCTCATAAATCATTGAAAACTATTTCGATTCACACAGTATTGGATGACAGTATCAAAAACGTCTTCCGATGAGTTTGAGATTTTATTAAATTGATAACTGGGTCCCAAGCTGGTGGTACTTGCCATCCATCCTCTCTATTGAAATTAGGATGTTTTTTAATTTCGATCGCTTCACTTATCATCCTTGGTATAAATCTGTTTTCTTTTGCAAGGACTTGAGGATTATCAAAATGAATGTAGTGGTTGGATTTGTCAAGTGAGTGTTCACAGACTGCAGACTTGGTTGAGCGTCTATGTTTCATGTCAGCAATATGTTCTTTGATACGGGTAATTTAATGTGTAACAATTGCGAAAACATAAGAATTAAAATATGTTTTTTTGCACTAGTTTTTTAATAGGACAGGTACAAACACATGTTGAGTTAATAAGTATTCTATTTACCTGACATGTTTAAACATGTACAAGAGCTATTAGGAGTTAAAAATATTGGTAATCACACACTTTAAAATTCATAATTTTGAACACATTTATATAGGACATATGGCACATATCACACCAATTAAATAATTATTTCAAAAGTCAAATTATAAATTTAAAATACGAGTGATTAATACTGAGTGTAATGACTTGGAAGTTATAATAAATCATGGACACATGGCATGAAGAGTGGTATAAACATACACATGTGTGTTTCATAAACACTGGCCATTCTCAGACGCTGGCAGCTTATTGAAAAAATAAAAGTGGTCATGTTTATTGTTTTTATTAAAAAGGTTAATTAGATTAGGAAGTTTTGAATATTTGATTATTAGCATAGTTGCTTAAATTTGGTGTTATTTTTATTAATAATAATATATTTAGAATATTCGTAATATTTTCGGGGTTTGTTTTATTGAGGTATCTCAGGTATAGCAATTGATTAGTGCATAGAATAAAATTATTATTAGCAATTTATCTATCTATTTAAATCAGCTGTTTTAGCCAGATTTTTATTCTGTTCGTTTTAATTCTATATAGATTACCAATTCAATTAAGAAACGACTGTTTTCAAATTACAAAACAATATTAAAAAACATTATTTTTGTGTGCAATAATACAAAAATTCAATGGTATAATGGTAAATTTTGTAAAAGTTATCTTTTGGTAATAACCTAAGATGCTGTTCCCGACTCTTTTTACAAGTTAGGCTTACCAATTTATGTCAATTTTAGTAAAGACTACATATCGCATATCTATTTCTTAAACAGCATAAAAAGAAATACGAGAAAACTTAAATTAAAGGACGAAACATAAAATAACTACATACCCTTATATGTATACGGCAGATATGAAATGATCCAAATGTTCAACGCCAAAAAACATTATCACAAAAAAAGCACACAAATCACAGTTTTCACTAGCACATAACCATTTATAAATTAATAATTCCACACCCGCGCAAATGTTAAAATCAGTTCCTTATTGACATAAACACAAACTGAGCGTCCGCCATATGCAGTTACGTTCCGAACTTATGAACCTGTCAAATATTCGTGTCGCTTGACAGCGAGACTTTTATTTTTTAGTTTGGCTTAAAAAAAATTTTTAGTCTTAAATGGCATACAAAAGCAAACTAACTTTTATTAGTCGTATATTATAAAATATGTCTTTTATAACTCAATGATTTTATGTCACCAAATCCTTCCATTATTTTTAAATGCATACTCTATTTTTCGTTGGTAAAAGAACTTGGAATTAAACATGTTTTGAACGACCTTCGCTTCGTGACATACTTCAGTCGGATGCAAATAACGTACGAACTTCACTTCACTCCAATCCCGACGAGCTTTGATTTCGATTTACGGAAGAGTCTCGATGTATGTGTGAGAGGGACAGGCAATATTGTATTTTTTAAGTCAACGGCCTCTGTGATCGTACTGCAAGAAACGAGATATTTTACTTCAGCTGTGGTTTTCTCGTAGCGCTTCGTAGCGATCTTTTGCTACGAAAGCTTGCTACTGTATGTACAAACTATGTATACAGTAGTAAAGTTACTGCTATTCTAATTAAATTAATGAATGTAATTGAGAATTTTGTAGTATAGTTATGTAGGTTTTATCTTACTGCCTTGTAAAGTAGGTATGTTTATGATTTTATATATTAACTATATGTTTGTGATATTATCACATTAATATTGACAAAATAGGGGATATTTTATACTTTTTTAACTACTTAACCTGCAATCATTACGAAGCAATAAATATCCATTAAGGCGGTCTTCCGATAGCTAATATCTGATAAACAACAGTCAATAAGCGTTGAAAAGGGCAAAGGTGAAACAAATAACGATCTTCTTCTAGAACAGAATTTGGTAGGCACTTATTTGAAATTTTGAAATAAAAAAATGGTGTTTATTTATTATCAATAGAACGATCGTAATTTAAAAATAGAACGACATTCCTTCTTTTCTTTAAGATCGAAGTTAAAATACTTACCATAACTTTATGGATAATTGAGGCATTTCTTATTCCCTTCATTTGAAAAAATAGAAAGTACTTATAAGGTGTAGGAAGGTACCTCTTTACGCTATCTATTATTTAATTCTTAACTTGCCAGTATTCATAAATATATTGATAATATTTAAAATATTTGTATTTATGTTTATTAACATATGTTATCTAATAATCATTCCTGTCACAATTTTATGCACACGCCAGTCTACCTCTATTAATCACCTCCACTCTCACGGGTCTACTAGAAGAGATTTCTATTGAAATAAGTAGTACCTTTGTACTTATTGTGTTTTATATTATATCCTATTATTCGTATTTTTGTGAACATAAAGAAATAAATAAATAATTTCGGTCCCCATTCTTTCCTTCAGCCTTTGATTAACACGGCCCTTCACGGAAGCGCCGTGTTGCTCAAAACTTGCAGCGTTTGCTTCGTTAGCCATATCTTGTTATCCATATAGACTAGAAAAAGCTGAAATGAGATGATTTTGCAAAATTTTCTGGATTGAATAGTTACTCTGTTCACGTTTTTATCATTGTCCGGATTGCGTCCTAAGCCCTAGAATTATAATATACTAGCGACCCGCCCCGGCTTAGCATGGGCATAAAAGCCTTCTTGAATCACTCTATCTATTAAAAAAACCGCATCAAAATCCGTTGCGTAGTTCCAAAGATTTAAGCATACATAGGGATATAGGGACAGAAAAAGCGACATTATTTTATACTATGTAGTGATAGTGAAGATTCGGAATACGAACTTCAAAATAACAGAGGATACAATCTACCTGTACAAATAGGTATTTAATACAGCACTTGCATTTCCTTCCGTCATCATAACACAAACCCCTTAGCACTACAGACAGAAGACCCTCCGAAATAGTCCGGATGCACCCTAATACTGCCATACATTCCTGGGAACCCCATGTTACCTATTGTGTTTATTGTGCCCATGGGAAATACGCCTCCCGTGCGTGTTAGTAGCGAAACCTAGATGAGGGATCTGATTGGTAGATTGAAGAGAAAAAAAATATTGTGTTTGTGGTCAAATGAAGTTTGTTTATTTTTTTCTAGCGACCCGAGCCGGCTTCGCATGGGCATAAAAACCTACATCTTGAATCATTATCTATTAAAAAAAAACGCATCAAAATCCGTTGGGTAGTTTTAAAGATTTAACATACAAAGGGACATAGGGACAGGGAAAGTGACTTTGTTTTATACTATGTAGTGATAGTGATTTCGGTCTTCGATCCCTAGTATCTTTATCTTTACATAGTATAAAACAGTCGCTTTCCGCTGTCCGTCGGTATGTATGCTTAGATCTTTGAAACTACGCAACGGATTTTGACTCGGTTTTTTTAAATAGCTAGAGTGGTTCCAGAGGAAGTTTTTTATAGCCGTGCGAAGCCGGAACGGGTCACTAGTACTATACTAAATATTATAGTTATAGAAGATTGCAATAATTCGAATCGCATGATGATTTTCTTTTGTTAGTACGTCTGTTTCGTCTAGCCACAAAATAAATTGTTTCGTATAATAATGAGTTAGAAAGGCAGAAGTAGAGAAGTGATTCATTTCACTGACGTCTTATCAAACAAAACCTGCCAAGCGTAAGTTGGGTACACTCGCCGGGTTCCGTACCAGCAGCTTCTCAAAATCCAGCTTCTAAAAAAAACTGCTGAGTTTTGCTGTAAATTCAGTACTCATGAATAATTAAAGACTTCCCGGTGGTGTCGAAGCAACAGCGGTCTCGATAGTTTTCCTGGTTTTCTATAATATCTAGAATCTAAGTAGGCTCTGTGGTAGGCTAGAAATGAAAAAAAGAGCGAATTATCATCTAGACCCTAGATGTCGCACTTTTTTTAGATACCTAAAACCATAGTATGAGATTTTATAAATGCAGACTCTAGCGACTACGTTAGGATTTTGTATGGAATTGCTTTGTTATATTACTATCTGCCGGGGGCGCTTTGCAGGTTCGTCATACAAAATCGCTAACGCAGTCTCTAGCGTCTGCGTTTATAAAATCTCATACAAGGGGTACTAAATTTACTTAGGTACTTACGCTTACGCCTATAAATAAAAAGTAGAATACTTACTTCAAAAATAATAACTAAAAAAGAAATACTTACGCTGAATACAGTAAAAAATGGACGTGTATTTACCCAAATATTCACCGGTGGCTGAAGACTCCCAAACATGTCTTTCATGTTATCCCTCGGGATAGTTTACGAACAAGGAAATCAAAACTTCGCCAACTTATGTTTGTGAGATACTTCAGCTAGTTTTGGGTAATTATCAACAAGGCAGAAATTAAGTAAGAGTAATTTTGTTAAATTCTTATTTTATAATGAGCATTGCTTTAATGGGAATTACGCCTAGTTGTTCTTAGCGATGTAAGTTATTTTAACCGCTCTCTTTCCCTGGTGGGTGTCGTTATCTTGAGAAGAAAATAGGGGAATAGCAGAAGTCGCAATTTAGTTAAGTATGATTTGATTTTTGATGCTATTAGCACACCTACTCAAAATCGGTGAGTATCACTGGGCACATCGAGTGAGTCGTGAGTCACATAATTCAAAAATAGATATTTGCGAAGGCGGGGTAAACAGCTAAGGTACCTAGTCTTCTTATACTAAGGAAATATTTGATTGTATGTTTACGTGAAATAGACTTCAAAACTACTGGACCGATTTGCAAAATTATTTCATCGTTGGAAACTCTATCCCCGAGTGACATAGGCTGTGTGTGTACCACGGGCGAAGAACTGCTAGTTAGTAATTAATTAATTAAGTATGGCAAGATGCATACCTAATGTAATACATATACGTATGCATGTGTACATACTATGTACTACATAGTATAAAACAAAGTCGCTTTCTCTGTCCCTATATATCCCTATGTATACTTAATCTTTAAAACTGCGCAACGGATTTTGATGCGGTTTTTTTATGCCCATGCGAAGCCGGGGCGGGTCGCCGGCCAGTACATCTATAAGTTTGTATGACAGTATAGAGTCGGTCGAGACGGGAGCGACACACTTCATAATTGCGTTGAAGGGCCTCACAATATTGCCTGCACTCTGCGACGCAGCGTTTATTACCACAACAGTAATGCAATATATTGGAGACTGAACTAGACACTCAATTTTATATTAATTATTCTCTAAGTAACTATAAGGAAGTTAGTACATACCAAGACTTAAATAACACGAGTTACATGAAGCCACTTAATAAGTGGGAACTGGTGTTTTCAACCGAGTTCCAGCGTGATCGAGTATAGGGAACTTATACTTACCTGGTTAAGACCGTGATTTTTTGGGTAATACCGGTTGACAGAAACCGTATTAATAAAGGTCGCTGTAAGAATATATGATACAGACAGAGTGGTCTATAAAACCGGTGATTGCATAACTTGGAAGCTCATATGTAGTCACGATCCTCAGCAGTGAGGGACCGATGTAGAGAAATAAGAAGAAGAAAAATTTATGGCGTAAATACAATTTAGCCGGTATTTTATTTTAACCAAGTTATCGAGCCTTTGGTATTTCATTTTATTCTAGGTAATTATTTTCCTTTATGCAACTGTGGAATACCAAGTATATCAAAATAAGATGTTTCGAAGGTTTCACATTTCACAGGACATATGTTTCTGTACATGTGGTTCAGACCTAGCCTAAAAGGATACCTGCAATTGGTCTACCTATTTTTTTATTTTTTTTTATTCCTATTGTTTGCCATCCCCTCTTTACCTTATTGTGCCACATGTACATATGTATTTAAATATCTCCATGGATTATCAAAGCTTCCCCGAAACGTTTGAGGCAGGAAGTCGGGGTAAATCGGCTTACCACGACAATACATACTCAATTCTCGTCAGTCAGCCAACGTACGTACAATCACATGTACTTACATTATAAGGAGGACATTCACGAATACGTCTTCAATTTTACCGAATTTTTGCGAGGCCAAAATGCAGTATAAGTTTTTTTTATTTAATTATACTATTGAAGGCATACCGGCTTCCGGCGTATTTTTAACTGATGAATAGTAATCTCACCGTGGCCTATGGACGTCTGTAACACGAGGAGTAACAATCTTATTTTATTAGACGTAAAGCGTAGGCCAAAAATGTCGTTCGTTAGAATGATACCAGATTTAAACAAGGAGAAATGTTAGTCTAAGTACATTTCATTTCATAACTATTTATCTGATACGGTAGATAACCATACTTCACGAACAGGAGTAAGGATTTTTTTTAATTTTAGTTTCATTTTGTTTTGGCCCTTGGTCTCAGACATTATAGCGAGTCCATTAACCCGGCTCCAGGGCAGTTAGAGGCAACCTCTCTAGCTACCACGAGAAATTATTGCCTAGCGCGTTCTTGTCGCTGGGGTGGATACGACTCATTTCAGTAGACCGGCTTGAGTTAGTGGCAGAGTTCAGGCAGGGATCCAATCCCGCGGAACTCATGCCCAGGGATACGGGTGAAGACCTCAACGTCTGCGAGGGCGGAAAAGGAGTTCATTGGAACGACTTAGCAGGCGGAAAAGGCGTACCCAACATTGAGCCAATCCCACCTATTGGGTGAAGGGGTCAAGTTGGAGTTGCATTACCAGGCACGGTAGTGCAATTGAGTTGGTGGCGGATGAGACTTCACAGTTCAACGGCAGCACTCAAGTCCAAAGATATATTAGTGTCTTGGCGTGAGGTGGTAACCGGCCGTAAAAATATATAACCATTTCAAATAAGACCGATCCCAAGTAGATGGGATAAAGTCCTAGCGAAGAAGTTTTTTTTGTGTAAATTTGTAAATATTAATTAATTTTAGTTTTTTTTTATGTAATAGATATAAACATTAATTTAAATAATTGCCAATAGATTTAAATTATAGATTGAAATTAAATTATCTGATTTGGCCCACCAAAAAATTTTAGTAAGTTCACGAAATAGTTCTGTTTTTTTCAAAAAATTAAAAGTTTTTAAACAAACACAGATTAAACATGATTTTACGTGAGCGTGTTGCGGCTTGCGGTGCGGGGACCAAATAGAGCGTGATATGTGGATAACGATTTGTTTCACATTAAACGCGTTATTTATTTTATATTCCATCGTGCTTTACAGCTTACAGCCAGTGGGGAAAATGGCTTTATAGTAAACTGGTACTTATAATAAACTACAACTTTCATCACTGAAAGAGTAGGTGAATTTGTAGTCGTTCAGTAGCAGATAGTAGCACAGATTAAAGTATACTATGCTAGTACAGGTATTCAACCGCCATACAAAATAAACGCATCATACACATATTAACGCCATCTACCGATCACTTGAGACAGTGATTCAAAATCCGATATTGGGAACAACACTATTTTAAACAATCGTGTTTTTTAATTCGCCCTATTTTTTTTATCAAAAGTAGAATCTTAACCGTCTTAATCTTAAAAGGATTGAAAAAATTCAATTTAGTTAATTAACTAAATTGAAATTTTTAGCGCCACCTATCAGCAAGGAAAAATACTAAAATCTTTACGTACGTCTACTATAAAGTTAATTCTTATTTAATTAAGTATAAGCTTTAAAATAAAAAGAAATAAGTAACATTACTTGTTTTTACGTTTTTCGAAATAGTCTATAATGGTAGTGCACCAAGCAACAACCATTTGATTAAAATACTTGCAAAGCTGAAAAACTACTTAACCTAACTACCCTGTATCGGGAATATCTCGGGCCGTATCGGGAGCGACTTAGAGGAAAAACAAGTAATTAGGGACCCCGCCTCCAAGACGGGACTTGATGAAAAACTTCAAGAATCCCGCGTCGCCGTCGACGCCCTCTATCGATCAGATAAGATACTCAGATTGATTCTACTGTCCTCGTTTACAAAGTTTGTTGCTGAGGATATTTTGATGTTTGCTTATGGGCTTTGGAGTTATCCTTTGCTGTAATTTACTTAATTGTAAATTACTTTACTGCTTCCGTGATCCAGTGGTTAAGGCGTTTGCCTGTAGACCTGGGGGTCGTGAGTTCAATTCCCACAGAAAGCACACTTTGTTTAGTTGTTTTCAGTTGGTTATGTTACATTGCAGGCGTGAATCACCTGATTGTCTGATAATAAACATGCGATTCCGTGCTTCGGAACTTCGGAAGGCACGTTAAGCCCTTTGATTATTCCGGCGGTCATCTGGTAGTCGTTAAAGGAACCACGTTAGAGGTCGAGAAGCGCTTTCGAAGGTCTCTGGCACCAGGGTGTGTATAGTCGATTGACCGTGTCAACTACACGAAATGACGAATAAACTTAATGCATTGTACTTAATGAGCTGGTCTAGAAATAGTTATGTAGAAGATCTGTTATGTTTAAGATACCGTGGACTAGTTTTACATCCAATGTCAAAGTGCTGGAACGAGCCAAATGTAAACGCGAACTTATGACCACTATTCGGAAGAGGAAAGTTGCCTTCTATGGCCACATACAACGGGGACCCCAGTTTGAATTTCTAAGACTAATTCTAGAAGGCAAAATTACTGGCAAAAGATCTCCTGGCCGTCCTCGACGAAAGTGGATTGATGATATAAAAGATTGGACCGGACTTCGATACGATCAACTAAAAATAGCGGCCCATAGCCGGGAGGGTTTCCGTTTGCTGACCTCCAAACTTCAGTTCGAAGATGACACCCCATGATGATGATGATCTGCGACCGTTTTACAACAGCGCTCTATATTTAAACCAATTTTAAGGTAACATGGTAACGACGCTATGAGACTAAGAAAAAGCTCTTATTTTGCTTCCGTGTCGAGGGTAACAACAGGTCAGGTAAATAAGAAGTCACCTCAACGGCTCTATCATACGCCACTTAATAAATCACTTAGGGTGCATGTGTTCCGGCACCAAGAGCACTACAGATGCTCATAGACCGAAGCTGCTAGAATAAGAGAGACAACAGATATGAGAGACAATCGTCCCATCCGTAGGTCGAACGCCTATATCGCTTCTCTCCTCTCGTAATGGCTACTTGTATCGCTTTCGCCACATTTCGCTCCGTCTAACGTACAAAAAGCTGTAAAAAATTTTTTTTTTTGCCAGTGTTAAAAAAAAAAAAATTATCGTTTTGTGCGTTAGACGGAGCGAAATGTGGCGAAAGCGATACAAGTAGCCATTACGAGAGGAGAGAATCGAGATAGGCGTCGATTCTGCTAACGTTAATCATTATCGTGTCAATATAGTGTTTTAATTGTAGTGCTTTTATATAAACACTAGTTACAAAAAAATGTATATTTTTATACGACTGCTGATGGTCACACTACACACTACATTCACATCACATCATACTGTCATAATTCTTGTAAATAGTGTGTAAAAAGCACTACAATTGAAACAGTATTTAGACACGATTGTGACTTAACGTTAGCAGAATCGACGCCCTGTGCCCCTAGTGTGAGTTTTTCTTAACGCAGACGCTAGCGACTGCGTTAGCGATTTAGTATGACAAACCTATACAGCGCCTCTGGCGGATAGTAAGGCAAATAAGAAATTCCATACAAAATCCTAACGCACTCGCTAGCGTCTGCGTTAAAGCGCTGTGCATCAGGGGAATACCGTAAATCGTAAAAAAACTCATACTAATCGAAAAACTCATAATAGGGGCTGATCACATAGAGAGACAGCTATCAACTGGGCATTTAAAAGACGATCAAAACCTGTCGACAAACCGCGGCACTGACGTCGGCTAATCCGACATTTACGGATCGACGCCGACTAATCCGAACTAATTAGTTGTTAAAAACCACTTACACAAATACGATTTAACAAATGTATCAGTCACAACGAGGGAGTGGTTCCCAAACTTTTAGATATATATTTAATTGAAATGAAATTATTTATTTACATAGAACATGAAATAATAGGATATTACGTAAGATACCTGCTTGTTTCGCCAATTGTGTGACATGTAAATATCGTTTTAAAAGTAAGGGTAAAGCTAGAAGGCAGTACCTACATAAATAATAACTAAACTATAACACCATAAATATAATTTTTACCCAATTACGATCGAGCGAAGTTCATCTTTAAAAAAATATTCTTACGGGTGAAACCGAGAGGCACGGCTAGTAGATATAATAAAAGTAATATTGTAAAAACAAGAATAATGATCCCAACAAACAATGTTAAAGTATTAACTAACTATATTAAGTTTTTATTTTCCCAACTTGTACTTCAAGTTCCTAACACCCATCAAACAAACTGTAAACAAAATAACAAACTTAGACACTGTTTTTGTTTGTGGCCACAATTTCACAGCTGCGTGGTAGGATTCACAGTATTCTATAAAATAATGTATAACTTTGGATGCAATGCCAGTTATTGAAATTGATTCTTCCATGTAAAAATAAATATGATTGACTTTTATAATGGAAAACTCCTTAAGTTACAGACATCGATACAATAAGGCGCTGTACCGATATAGTTCTGAAAAACATATCAAAATACAATTTCATTTTTTTTTTTTAAAAACAACAACCAAAAAGATTCACGTTAGCTCCACACTAGGGAAAAAATGCCTATCCTGTGGGAGCTCAAAAAGCTTTTAATAAAAAAAGGCCTAAATTTTAATAAGTAGGACAAAACATTGGTCGTATTTCCAGCAATGCCTTAGAAGCGGTAAAATCGTGAAGAACTCGCTTTTTAAAAGATAAATGAGTAGATTCCGATCTTGTCTTATCTACAAGGCGCCGTCCAATACAGGGTTGTTCCGCTCTTGGATAGCAGTTTTCTGCTTAATGTCGTAATTAAATGGAAAATGTCCTTTCTGTATTAAATATACCAAAGGAAAGAAATTCCAATACGCCATAAGATTATTTTATCCTTATGATTCTATCTGTGTTTTTTTGTCTGAAAATGTTCATTATACATTTAAGATTTAAAGGGAAAATACTCCAGATCACTTAATAATATTATTTAATCCTTTCGATTTTACCAGTCGTTCTTGTCGCCTTTCATTTGTTTTTAAAATTTTTCAAATCATCATCAAATTCATCTTATTTCTTTAATTTAAATTTTAAAAATTTAGATATTCCTACAGTTTCTAAGTACCTACATTTATTTGTATCTTTGATAATGGCAGCTTCAGGCAAAGATTCTCAACAATACTGAGACTACATTATGCTGTGTTCCATTTTTCCTTTTAAATAGTTTTTCTGACGGTTCGCTACCCTATCCAAATAGAAATCACGGACGTCGGCTTGTATTATCCCAAAAGATCCAGTGATGTAGCGTTTTTCTGATTTATATATTGTATTCTCAATAACGCCTTTGGCATATTATCAAAATTCCTACAGTGTTTTGGAAAGTAATTTAGTATTTTTGGCGTCATTTTCTCCACTTGTCTCATTTAGTATCGTGTGTTACAATAACCCATCCTGTACATCCTAGTGTCAACAAAACCGATAAACATTAGAAAATTCATAATTAAATGTATTATTTTTTAACATTTAATTATGAATTGCGAACATTTTTAGACCTTAAGCGCTAGCATAAAACCCAATTAACACCAGGAAACCGGTACATAAATTCACCTGCATTCGTGTATGCGATTGTCATTCGACTGTCGATTCCCAGGCTGATGGAACAATGCGGATGCGTTTAGCTGAAGTGCACTGCGGGCCCGCTTTGTGAACGATGCACGGTAAAGTCGCACTATGCATCGTACTTAAATATGTGAACTTTCTTCAACTATCGTAAATTCGTCGGTCGTAAATTATATTTGTAGACATCATCCCAACTAATATTATAAAGCGAAAGCTAGTTTGTATATTTGTATGTTTGTTTGTTTGTTACCTCTTCACCCCTCCCTTCCTTCCCTATCGACTGAACCAACTTCCTGAAATTTCGCATACACGTAGCTAGGAGTATTGAGAAGGATATAGGGTACCTTTTATCCTGGGAAAACTGTTCCTGAGGGAAATTTATGCGGGCGAAAGCTAGTTATCTTATAAATTGTTCAATTATGTGTGTTAAATATCATTGGTATGAATTAAATCAATAAAAGTCATAATTTCAGGCGCAAACAGTCCAATGCTGGTCATATGACTCCCCCAAGGATTTCCTGATTGACGAGGCGTCTACATCCAGCGCCTGCCTTCGACCTTCTTTAAGTCATCTGACAATCTGATTGGTGGGTGGTCACTATTCGAGAACCTTTCTTTCTGAACTGCTTGATTCTTATTGCTATGTGCCCTGCCCATTTCCATTTATAAGAGCTATTCTGCTGGGCTAAGTCGGTAACTTTTGTTCTCCTATTGTTATGTTTGTGAAGTAGGGTTGAAGATATCGTCTAAATTGTATAAATATTTATTTTATTTATTTAACTTTATTGCAATAATACAATAGGCGGTCAAGCAGAGAATATTGTCATATGCTCAATTTTTTTTTTGTCATTAAGTTTTCATTTAAATTTTTTCGAAAATTCAGCTTGTCGCCACAACGTGCGATCAGCATCATTCGACACCAAATATGAGACCCACATCAAATTGCCGTTCGTTTTGCACCCTGTATAGTTTTACAATCATGATTTTGTAGAGCAGGGTAAATCAGGCGTGTAATATGTCTTGTCACAACAGTATGACAAACAGGATGTCGCGCCCCGGGCCTTGTCAGCTCGTGACACGCGGCGAGCTTTTAAGGAGTGCCCTTGTGTTTATAAGGCAAAGGAAACAATATACGCCACTGTTTAGGATTTATCTCCAAAATTGGAGTTTTAAAACTTAATTACAAAACTCTATCTCATCTTTTTCATGATTTCGTCACTAGGTGGTTATGTAGCCCAGGTAAACTACGTTTAATTTTTTTTTCTCTACATCGCCCGATCTCTTTTATTCTTGTTTGTTTGTTTGTAATATCTTTATTGCTTTAAAATACATAGTAAATACAATATTTTTAAAATCAAAAGACAATGGCGGACTTATCCCAGGAAGGAAGGAATATCTTGGTTGTGAGATCATTTCCACCGCCCTCAAATTCAACGTCAAGACGCACTTTTTGGGCTTGGCTCTTCTACTGAGTCCTAGCGAAGGCGGCAGGATCAGAATAATTTCTACAACTTGAGCTAGAACAGATCACAACAGGCTTTCCCTATGTATTGGACAAAAAGGCTGCCCCGATTCAGAGCTCATGCGGTCATTTTGTGACACCGTTACTATGCACAATCATCACAGCATCTTCATCTCCATCATAGCATAGCACAAGAAGAGGGACAGGCAAGCGACCAGATGCAAACACGTCAAATCTTTTTATTAGGTCATTAAAGTAGGGGAGGGGATCCCTTCCCTACTTTAATTATCTAAGCAAAACAGCTAACTATATGAAATCAAGAAACGCTAAGTACTTTTATGAAAAGAAGGTTCAGGGCTTCACTTTTAAAATGGAGTTTAAACTGTCATTAGAAACCGCATCTGTCAAGATTTAGATGCAAAATTTTCAGGGAAAATCTCCACGCAAAATTTCCCCCGCAAAATCCTCTTATCGGTAAAACATTCAAATTAAATATCCTTACTAATGACGTTCGCTTTCAATCGAATCGAAGGAAAATGGTCGAGAGAACTCCTAATAACATTAAAATCGTCAGACAATAACACCCTTGAATCATTTCGAAGAGCGAGCCGAGTAAATTGCATGTCAAATGGTTCGAAATCCAGAAATATTCGGCGATAATTTCAAAGCAGCGTCGACCCAGCTTTCTCGATGACAGGGGGTATCTAAATGTCATTATAAGTTTGAATATTGCGCTGAAGGCTGTTTCTAATGGTTTATTTTTAGTACTGTTATTGACCTAACAGCTTACACTCCGTCTCTTAGTAAATAACAGTCTTCTAATCGACTAGCGAATTATGATTTTTGGCAGGATATGTCTATTGTTAGAAAATTGGGTGCGATGGGCTACCTTTTGGGGATGGCCGCCGAGGTACACACAGCTTAATGGTCAGATGTTACGGTAGTCGCTCTCCTGTAATAACGAGCACGACCAGACCATATACATATAAGACTATGATTAAAGGGTAACTTTGGCTTTGTAGTTTGCCCGCTGCTGTATCATTGGACAATACCATTTGTAGCATAAGCTTCATCCATACTAATATTATAAATGTGAAAGTGTTTGTTTGTTTGTTTGTCCTTCCTTCACGCCGTAGCTAAGCAACCAATCGACCTGATTTTTGGCATAGAGTTAGTTGAAAAGATGGAGAGTAACATAGGCTACTTTTGGTCCTGAAAAAGCATCAAGTTCCCAAGGGAGATTACTGGAATATTTGTATGTGTAAACCGACAATGTTCAAATTCCACGTGAGCGCAGCCGCGGTTAAAAGCTAGTATTCCCATAAGTTATAGTCCCTTAGGAATATAACTGAAAAACACGAGAAAGGTGATAATAAGAGCTCTTATATATTGATTATCTATATATCATTAACAGTAGTCACTAACAATTATCTCTTTAATTTAAACACGAACCGTTTGTCATTAACCTGTTAAATGTAGTGTCACATCAGCCTCACATCAACCACGTTATTCAAATAACCCTCTTAGAGTTAATGGCAGGAGATGGGGAAAATTATCCACTATATTAGCGCGAGACGCGCATTCATAATATATGACATTTTCGCAATTTCTTTATGAGTTTCGTATGTCCAAATTGCAAAAGAGGACCTTAGCAGGAAGACACATGTCTGTCTGTCCGTTTGTTACAGGAAGTACTTTTCTACCAAAAAAAGTAAATAATTTATCTATATAAATTTATACCTACCTCTTTATCAATATTAATGTAAAAGTATTAATATACTTAAACGAGTAAGAGTGCGCTCTACCTTTGAATCAATTTTATTGATGATGCTTTAAGCAATGGTTAGTTCAAAGAGTAGAGTAGCTGTTTCGTAAACAAAATATTTTCCCTTCCCCCCCAAAATGCTAAACTTAAAAAAAAAACGACTATTTATTTTCGGGGAAGCATCGGGAACAATTTACACTGACAAAATGGGCAGACCATTTATATGAATGCAACCTCCATAGAGTTAAGATTGTAGAAAGAGACACGAGATTTTTTTTATATTTAGCTATGGCTACTCGCTTCACCTTAAAATAACGCCATTAAATATAATTTAACACGGTTAAAGATATCCTATACTATTAAACGAGCAATACTTGTATATAAATTTATTCGTCTTCGAAAACGGCTCTAACGAATTCTTCGAAATTTAAAACATAAGTTCTTACATAGTTAAAAATAATCTAGCTAGGTTACATGTTTGGAAAAATTCATTTTAAGAGATATTTTAACGCAAAAAGTTTTGTGCATAAAACGAGCGAAGCTCGGTCGACCAGGTACTAATATAAGAAAATAGGAAAAAATTGGTGGCTTACATCGCAATCATGCTGAAGACCTGAAGCTTACCCTGGACTCCGAACCAGGTGAGAATGCAACCGGGACAGCGCTAAGATAAAGAATAAGTAAGAAAATAAACTCTCTATAATGTTTGATAAATCATTCAAATTTTAAAAATAATTACGAAATAAATTTCGATAATAATTCTAAACATATGTGAACTACATATTAAACTTAAATCCTATACTATTAAACTCCTATACTATTAAACGAGCAATATTTTTATGTATGTATATATATATTTATTTGTCTCGCGCATTCGAAAACGGCTCTAACGATTTCTTTGAAAATTTATACATAGGTTCTTATAAAGTCAAAAAATTAATCTAGCCAGGTTCCATGCCTGGGAAAATTCGTTTTTCCCATATTTTCCAGCAAAAAGATTTTCCGCATGAAATTGTAGTTATACATAGTACAATAATTTCGGCGCCGGCGGGTCTGCTTCGATAGCCCAGTGGTTAAGACATCTGCTTTGTACTCTGGTGGTTCCAGGTTCAAATCCCAACTAAAGAAAGTTTTGTTTTTCTTTTTTTTTGTTTTGGAGTATAAAAGTATTAAATCAGTATAAATCGCGCATATATAATTTTTAAATGGCTTGAATGACGAGCGGAGCTCGGTCGCCCAGGTACTAAAGATATTAAATGTATAATACTCGTATACAAATAATAGAGAGAATGGCGTCCGTGGTTATATGAATTTTGTAAGGGCAAGACAGACAAACGGCTTTTTTAAATGATCATAATTCGAGATAGCGTACGAGCACAGTGATAATTAGTGGTAAGTAAAATCAAAATGTATGTACTGACAAATGAAGAAAGAAGAAGTTTTTTGCTAAATAGTATTAAGTCTGCAATAACATCATAGGTATTTGTGTAGTTACTAAGCATTTTTTGCACTTTATTAAAACAATAAATACAGACTTTAGTGAAGCTACTAAGCAAGTTACTAAGCAACAAACGTTTGACTGTACTTTATTTGGCAGTGCTATAGTAGGACGGAAGGATTTTTTTTTAATATTGTGTCATGCGGGATCGAATGACAGATTAGTGATTAACTTCAAGCATGTGCGTATAAGCAATCCGTCAGATGGTAGCTAAGAGCGGGAACAAGCGACGGTAGAAAATTTCCGTCGATCGAACCCGCGAGCCCGTTTCAAACGGGATCGTCTGACGGTAGACTCGTGTGTTCAACCCCTAAATCGAGGGAGGAAAAATGCAGAGTGACCGAATAAAACCGCCGTTGCACCCGGGAAGCGGCATTTATTCAAATTTATACAACCGCACGAATTCTTGTGAGTCCTCATTGAGCTCATAGCAATTTGTAAATGGAGCGCGTTTTAATACAATGATTTAGCATCCCTTTTCTTTGATATTGCAACCGAAGGCCTGTAGGATTATGAGACTTTTTTACATTTATAATATTGAGTAGGCAAAAAAAACAAGCCTTGATGGAAAGTGGTTACCGCAGCCTTTGGACGACAGAAGTATCATGGGATGAAAGTCTTCAGGTTGTTTAGGGATAGCTAAAAAAGGGTCTAAGCGACAAACACAAGCCGTATTTCCTTTCTCTTTCCCAAAAATTATGATTTCCAACTGCAACCTGTGTTTACTAAGATGAGAACTTTGACGATATAGGCAAGTCATTCATCATTCATTTCGTGTAGGTGTCACGGTCAATCGACCATGCACACCCTTGTGCCATAATTCTTCGAAACTACCTCTCGGCCCCTGACGTGGTTCCTTTAACGACCACTGGATGTCAGCCGGGACCAAAGGCTTAACGTGCCTTCCGAAGCACTTAATCATATTTATTGTCAGACAATCAAGTGGTTCACGCCTGCAATGTCCTAACCAAACTGGAAATAACTAACCCAAATATGCTTCCCGTGGGAATCAAACCCATGACCTCCGGGTCTATGGCAAACGCCTTATCTACTGGACTACAGAGGCATAAATATGTTTCCTGAAGTTTTACAGACATAACCGGAATTCGCTCTAAAACCGACAGCTCATCTAGCACATTCATTTGAATTTGATCTTCGTGCCCCTACCTGAACTGAAAGTACTAATTCTGGATATCAAACAATGTGCTTGCAGCTCCTTTGTCCAATAGCGTAGCTTGACATTTAATTGAATGGAAGTTTGGTAAAGATAGTTGAGAGAGCGCTGGAGGGTTTCGATTTGGTATAAACTTTAGTTGCACGTTACACCCCAGAAACTGAAGGAAGTGTAACTGCAATTGTCCAAATGCAGTTACATTTAAAAAAAAAAAGTCTAATTTTTGAATTCAAGGAATAGGCTTAGGAAACAGTTAGCGGTAATCACAGTTTTTATTAAGCAAGTATTTTTTGAGATAATTGCAAAAACCCAATGACCTATATTTTCAGAAATTTCTATAAGATCAACATGTAACGTAGGTAGGCGGTTGGTAATTTTTTTATGTAATTTGGCATTTTATATTTATAGTTGGGATTTTAATACTTTTTGCTTGGCAGAAGTCAGTCAATTTATTATAATCTGTTCGTCATATTTTTATTCTAGTAAACATAACCTGACTTCATTGTTGACTGCGCCGACTGCGTGGCAGCACTAACACTATCCATGATGACACTATGACTATAAGCATGATAGCAGATAGGCTGGACAGTCGCTTTACAAAGCACTGGATCAACCAGCACCTTAGTATAGGTTCCTACTAACATAGTGTTTTAAGATTACCTGTTACTCACCAATTATGGACTTAAATGGTCTGAAATAAAAGATTTTTATTTATTTATTGTTTCAACGCGGAATGACGTCATCACTTTATGTATCTTTAAAATTAAATAAAAAATTAAAAACAATGTTAATATTTTTTCGTTCCAATTATAATTCTATAGTAGTCTAATTAAATCGAAAAAATACATAAAAAACAACATCAGATTTTTTTGGACGCCAATTGAAAAGGAATTTTGTATAGCGGTATAGTATTTCTAAAGTAGATATTATTATTTTTCGCAAACGGACTTCTGTATCGGAACGGAAGGCTGTGTTGTTCGAAATTGCTCGGCTACATAAATAAATAAAATAAATATATACGGACAAATGACACAGAATGAGTTAGCCCCAAAGTAAGTTCAAGACTTGTGTTATGGGATACTAACTCAACGATACTATATTTTAAAACAAATACATTAAATAGATAAACATCCAAGACCCAGGTCAATCAAAAAAGATTTAAAAGAAAGAGGTCTAGATGAAAAATATCATTTTTCCTCTGACCTGACCGGGGATCGAACCCGGCACCTCCTAAGTAGCGGTTAGGCATGTTAACCATTACGCCACGGAGGTAGAAGTGTCATGGAAAGGCACTTCTTCAACATGGTCATCAGGCCGCATTATATATCTGTACCATCTCAACCTCGCCTCGGTCAGCTTCTCCACAACAGCCTTGAACGTTATAAAAACTTATATGTAGTAAATAAATAAAAAAAGTAAATTCTCTTCATAATATTCCACTTCAACTTTCTTTGAAATTCGTCGATTTTTTTTTTTTTGTTAAATTAATCCATAATATGGCAATCAAACATATAGCTTATTTTTGCCAATATCAAGTTTTATTTGATTTTTTTTTTCATTTAGTCAAGTCACTGAGTCAACAGGTCAGTTGTCATGTCTAGTCAAGTCAAGTTAGTCAGAGGGCTAAGTGAAGCAGTGGAAAAATTTCACTTAGCATTATCTTGAGAGATTTTGGTGACAAGAATTAAAGTCACTTATACGGCATTGTACCACTTCCCAACACTCACGCTTGTTCACGAACACTTAGCGAATAATAATCCACCTTTATTATGCACACAAAAAACACAAATATTGGATAATAAATACAATGACGATAACTGAGTGACTTTAGATTGGCGCCAAAACTCCGAAATTCGTCTATATTCTTGTACTTCACACCTATAGTAGCCATATATATAAAAAAGTAATATATTTCACATAACACTCGTCAAACCAAATACCCGCAACATTTAATTAATTTTAATGGTAACACTGCGACCTAAGTAATTGCAGTTTGCAGGCTCCATTGTGCACTTGTGCGAAATGAATGGGAGATCTTTACAAAGAACTGTTACTTAACTGGTACAAGTTTTCCTAGTTTATTATTCTTAGTATTGTAATAATAACATATAAAATAGGACTAGATTTTGCTTCTTTACGTTTTATATCTCGACATACTAGTAATAGTATCTCCTCCCTAGTCTAGTCTTGACTGTAGTGATTATACTCTTTGCTTGACTGAATCAATATTTTAGCCATACCCAGACTATTCTCTATATAAATTATAAATTTCGTCATTCGAGAACCTTTATTCTGCCCCATATATTTAAAAGGTATCAAGACTTGGAGTTCAGACGACACTCGCTCCATTGTAATAATCAGTACCGCCTATCCAGGACCAAGATTAAAGCGTACCCTGGGTTACATAAACTGTGGATATTATTGGAAAAACGAGATCTTTTTTTTATACCATTCAACAAACGGGCATTCTGAATTTAACATTTTGATTTGATCACTGGACGTCTATTGGATTTTCAATGTCTAAACTTCGTCTTTGGACATTTAAAGTAGTTTACGGCTAAAGTCCCAACTATTCCTAATTAATAAAGTTTTACACGGTTATTTCATCCTCTACATTGAGTATAGCTACAATCGATACTTATCGAAATCGCACTTTTAGTAATGTAGATACTTTTAAATGTTAACAATTCCTATTTCACGAGAAGATTGTTATCCCTGTCATATCGTCATATCGTGTGGGTTACAGGGACCAAAAAAAATGGACGGTTTGTGTGAGGAGGGGTGTGACGCGGGAAATTTGCCGACCCTACATAGGAAAGTGGGATAAGGTAAAGGAAAAGAAGAAGTATGGGATTCAGGGACAATTGTAGATGTCTGAGGTTTTCGAAATCGCCTCACGTCCTTTAATGGGTCTAGAAGGCAGCCTGGACCATCGGCTAAAGGTGCATCCCAAAGCACAGAATCATCTTTAATATCAGACGATATAAATAGTCTAAGCAGACGATGAGTTCATTTTTGAAAAATTCATTACTATTTAAAAGGGATAGCAGTACGAGGCAAGCGAAACCGTGGGCAAATGCTAGTACTAATTGAATAAATAAGAAGCGAAAATCCCTTTTTTGATCCAATTCAGCATCCTGTTCCCATCATGAGCACAATAAACCTCCGTTCAGATGTTAGTAATGTCACCATAACTCATTGCGCTCCCTTGCTTCTGCTGTCTTCTGGTTACCATATTTCCTGGATGATAAATGGTTTTGTGGTCTGAAGCACATTGTTATCTGTAGGATATTGTGAAGATTGTAGTGGTAGTAAGTATAAAATAAAATCTATATTAATAAATTGTGTATAAATTTATTATTGATAAAAAATCTCTGCTTATTTGATGATTTGTTAAATACCATAACTCTGAAAAATTTCATCATTCTGGGTCCCTATTTATAAAATCTGTATGTCACTTAAAATACGTGACTTGAATTATTTTTATTCGTTTTCTACATAGAATTAATATTGCGCGCGGCTCTAACGAGGCAAATTCTTTAATCCATGGTTTTCTATAACTAATTTTCATGTATTTTCGATCACATGTCGAACTTTTAATCATTCGCTACGCCACAACGATGAAATTTTAAATAGGATAAAAAAATATGAGTAGGATGAGCCGTCATAGGGTGAAAACGTAATAACCCCGATTTTGAATGGGTACAAATTGTACAATACCCGGCACATGAGTTGAACTCAATCGGGATTCAGAGTCATTTCAGTTTATTAGTCAACTTATTTGCCGCGAAATGTAACAGATTTCAAAAATAGAGCTGTAAGACATACGTCTTTATAACTTCGTTAAGAATAAAGCTAAATACATGATTTAATTGACATCAGTCCTTTGAAAAACCACGCTATACGTAGGTATTATAAATGCGAAGCCCGCGCGGGACAGCTAGTCCCAACTTCCCAAATAATATTATAAATGTGAAAGTGAGTTTGTTTTTTCGCTTACTATACGTTTTCACGCCATCTCTATTGAACCAATATTGCTGAATTTACCTTTTATCCAGGGAAAAGCACTGTTCCTGAGGAAAATTCACGCGTGCGAAGCCGCGGGCAAAAGCTAATAAATAATAAGAATGTCAACGGCGAATTTTTCTGAAAGCAAAAGGATAAATAATGAAATATAAATACTACGGGAAATTTCTCTACGAAAATATTTGTGACACAATTCTTGAAAACAGCCCTAGGATGAAATTATTGATATTTCGTACTTCGCCACCGTTTTCCTCTTAGAAACGGGTTCCAATGAAGTGGGATGGTTCGTTGATGACATAAAAAACCTTTATTGATATTCAGTGCCAAGCGTAATTGATTTTGGACAATGCAGTTGCCAAATTTTTGGTTACAGTCAATACATCATATTTATCGTTCCCTGTTTTTTTTATTTTTATTAATTCTATGAATTTAGTAGGTAAACATTTTTATTTAAATATATTATATTAGTATTTAGTTTGCAATTTTTATGTTGTTATTATATATATTTTTTATATCAATTGTATTATTAATTGTTCTTGATTTTCAAACGAGTTGACTAGCGATTAATGTGTTGTCCCAAGTTTCGCTGAGGGATGAAGTATGAAGACCGGAAGGAAGCCCTCCAAAGAGCCAAACAGCAAGAGGTGGCGCCTAATAGAGAGAAGAGGAGAACTCTTGTGTCGAAGGCCTGGTGGCTTACTATCATTTCTTAAAGCCATGCAACAACGATTGAGTAAGAGAGATGTCGCCTTACATCATGTATTGAGCAATCTCGCTTACTCACTATATATTTTTTGATGGTTTCTAGAGATATTAGTAATTTACCAGCAGCTACTTTGGGTCGTCGAGCCATCGCAGTAAGTAAGTAGACCCATGTAAAGTAAAGTAAGCAATTATATTAAAAATGTATATTAGAAAAATAAACATATTAATAAGTTATATCAAGTAACCCAATTGAAATATTTTATCTGTGTATTCAACTCGAATTAATTACATCAATAACATCGAGTATATACCAAGGAAAAGTTAACACAAAGTTGGTTCAAATAATATTTATCGATATCAAATGGTATGAGTAGAAGCCTCTGAATTTGGAAATTAACGTTTAGATAGGTATACACAGGTATATAAATCAGTAGTTAAAATAGTTGATGCCCACGGCTATTCGTGATATTTTGTTCATCAAATCACATCAAAGAAAGTTATATACTTACTTAACTACAAACATTTAGAAAAACAGACTTTGGATATGAGTATATTCACGGATATTATGGTAATGGCCTTCCTAGGTAGGTCCTAGACATATAAATCATCATCATTTCAGGAATTTCAAAGTTGCATCGAACTTCATGTTTCAGAGTCCAGGATGGTAGGGCATAGAGCAGGGCACGTCATTATTACCACAAAATTAGTCAAGTCAAGTAAAGTATCTCCCCTTAAAGCTAAATTCGGATTTATTTTTAACACCGCGGCCGTCTCCCAGACTCACACATCTTAAGTAATGATGGTGTTAGTAAAGAGCTGTCTTTACTAACACCGGAGAAAAAGAATATGAACATTTAGCCTTCCGATTTACTCAAAGAAGTTGGAATCGCGCGCGCTCTTAACACAGATATAGATATATCTGTGGGTCTCAAGGCAAATTCTTTAATCTAGGGAATTACTGGTGCCACGCAAAATTAAAAATTCAATACGTTTAAAGAGACATGAGAAAAGAGAAACAATTCATGGCACAGATACATGGAAACAAAACAATGTCTTACTCGCTCTAACCGTAATACATAACGCTCAACCTACACGATTAACAAGAACATGAAAACAAATAGAATCACACGCTTGTCGCCTCTCAACAAATTCATCCACTGATGTCATGCAGAAGGTTGTCAGGGCCTCGGCTTCATTGTGTCTCACATTATTTCGTCCCATTCCCTGCTCCCGACATTTAGAGTCGAATTAACGGATTCTCTTTGCCCCGAGGGTGTGCTCTTAATATAACTTTTCAACAAGCAGATATTTTTTGTGAAAATGACTCGCTGAAAATCTGTGTGTCTTATATTGACAACAATTCCCCATTTTTGACCGCTGTTTTCTATCATATGTCGAACGGTTTGAAAAGAGTGTTCAAATCCATTCGTTTTTACTTTCGTCACACCGACTTTTAGTGAATCACGCAGATTAAAAAAAGAGCTCCTGGATTATTGAACTCGAGTAACAGTCACTTTTTTGGTGTAAAACAAATCTATGATTAATGTTTTCTTCTTTTCGTCGAGAGACTCACTTATAAATAAATTGAGCCTTGTCTTGATTTATTTTTTACATAAAATGACCTTGTTTACATTTAGGTACTTTGAGTTAACGTAGGTAGGTAGGTGGTTATATTTCATTATATTATGGGTGGTTCAACAGCTAAAGCTTTCTATGTAGATTTGTTGTCACAAAAATAAGTGTTAAGTAAGAAAAATAATTAAATTCTTACTTATTAAGTTTTAGCGGAACTCTAAGCTCTTTAGCTATATAAGATAGAGCCAAGAAAAGAAAAAGACTACGACTAGTTGGCTTAACTTACCGTCGTTACTAGTACATTTGATATATATCTACTTCCCATTATCGCTGGGAAGAAACATAGTAGGATCAAAGAGGATCATGGGGAATACACCGAATTAACCCATAATAGGTATACATTCCAGGCACGTTGTCGGTCATGACACGAAGATGCCTCGTGACAGGAGGCCGAGATAGTTCCCAATCTCGTCGACATTACCCAGACCTCTGAATACAAAGCCGAGTCGAGATAATTCCGATGTTTTCTTAGGACTTCCAACAACGAACATTACTCACAAATACAACATTTAGGTTGAATTATTCATATAAAATCACAGAATAATTGCTGTACATGTTGAGAACTCTAGGACAATCAGATTCACGCTCGACCAAATAAATAAGTAAGAAGCTTTACTATTTTATTGAATTAAGGCATTAACTGGCACGCACTATTTCGAAGTATAAAAGTGTTTCACGTACAATAAAGACACAAGTGAGAAGCGACAGGGTATGTCGGACTACTCACTTCGTCATATACATATTTTATTTTAAAATTGTTATTTATTTCAAGTTATTTAAGTTAACAAATGAAGCAATAGTTGTTGAAATTAAAATAACACACGCCATTTTGTAAGACGCTCGCACAAAATGGCGGACAACTATTCAGATTATGCAATTGGACCTATGGCCTTTCCTTTAAAAATGTAAGTATTTAACTAGTATTAAGCGCAGTATATTCCGAATATGACAAGTTCCCACTAGTAATGAAATCAAACGCATTATTTTAGTGTTACTAATAAATAGTCGTGACCTCAGATAATTATACAGCATTTAATAGAATATCTTAAAATACCAGACTCAGTCCGTGAAACTAAGCTATTTTTTTAGTAAACTGAACAACTTTCCCGAGAGATAATTCAATTGACTAAAAAACATTTTTGCTCTCACTTCGACACGATATCGAAATCGCCCTAGTTCTTTCCCGTTTTGTGACATAAATCCATTAACTTGAGTAATATTTTTAGGGTATCAAAGGAGGTCGTAGACCACATGCTCGGCTGGAACATCCCTGAAGAGCACCAGGACTTGGTGCACGAGCACTGGCGCAACTTCCCAGCAGTCAGCAAGTACTGGCACTACGTACTGGCACTCATCTACACTATGCTTATGATCACATCGGTGACTGGAAACGGCATTGTCATTTGGATATTTGGGACGTAAGTTGAATTCCATGTACAGTCAGCTGCAGAGAAATCTGACCCCCAAGCCACAAGTATCGCTAGAAAGGGGCTCAGATTTCTCTGAAGCCCACTGTACGAGTATGTATTGCCATAGCGCATGTCCTGAAATTCGTCTGACCGTCTTTTTTTAGGCCTTCCTCGCTTTCTATACCTACTCATCAGTTGAGACCTCGGCAGTAATAATATGTGTCCATTAACGTGATATAACATATAGAAGTGAGCTTTTGCTCAGCAGTAGGACATACTTTTTCTACAAGTCTAACAAAAGGTGGAACGGAGAAAAAATTAAGTACTATATAAAACCTATATAATATTACCTATATAAAATTAAGTAAGTACTATATAAAGTCTATATAAATAATAAGTTTTTTTTATTTTTTTATTCAAGTTTAAAATGGATCTTGCCAGTTCCATCTCAAACCGAGAATTTTCATTCGAACGAAAGTTAATCGAGTATCCAGAACTAAAAGAGAATGGAATATAAAAACAAAGAAAAACTAAAAGAAACCGCTTCCCGGCGTCGAGTTAATAATGTGGAACAATTTGACGATAGGATCGAGTGCTGTTGACTGCGTCACTCAGTGATTTAATTAAGTTTCTAAACGTACTAAGATGGGACGCGACGGCTTGAGTGCCGACATAGAGCCAAGAAAATATAGATATGTAAAACTGTGCCTTGACTCAACTTAATTTTCTTTTCTCAACATTGTGGTTGCCTGGGAGAGATTGCTTAGGCGATAATGCTGCCTCTTGTACCTCCTTATTTGTTTTGTCCTAGCATAGTTATATGTTGTAAAATTTTGGTGCATTAATGACTTTTGTATTGTATGTTGCAAAGTACGTAGGTACTATGGTAGAGGCCTCTCTGCCATTAGATTTTGCCAGTCGCTAGCGATTGTATCGTACAGTAGAATTCTGTATTCTTTTCCATCCATTTCCTGTTCCTACTATTATGTAAAGTCGGTACAGAAGACAGACATTTACCTCTGTCCCTACTCACTTCATTCGTCACACCACTTTTGCTCATATCAACCCTTGACCAAACTATCCATGTCACACAAACATCCAAGATAAACTTGATGCTCTACCAGTCAACAGTTGGAAATTAATAGTACATTACTGTCAAGGTCAGGAAGGAAGCAATTTACGGCCGAGTGATATTGCCGTGAGGCCGAAGCGCATATGAGGCCTTGCAATATTTTTTTTATTACTTTTTTCGTGTATTTTGACTTCACGCCTCTTATTCTGTGCTTAATTCAAATATTTGAAATTATAACCTTTTTAACGTGGCTCGAGCATGCTTTTGCGAGCGACCTTTTAACACTGGCTACGTGTAAACTATAAACCTACAACTTCAGATTATAGAATAGTTATATTTGTTATTGAACCAAGAAACCATAAAAAATATTAAGAGATACTTTAATTATGGCAATATATTATTTAATTTATTTCAAAGCTTACGACATCTGTGACGCGGACGCGGGTCTTGAACGAGTGTCTCCGGCAAAGTTGTAAACCGCCGCGCTCCCGCGACCCTCCGCTGAGTTCGAAGACATTTGCGATGTTCACCGCTATGTACTTTACAGATTTTTATTTTTAATTGTACTTGTTCTTGTTAAGTAGTACGAGTATTATTGACTATACGTCAAAATCATAGCATTTTGCCTGTTGCTTCCGAATTCAGAGCGCGGGGTTGAAGCGACTTGAAAATTTAGATAATATTGATTTGACGTCACCCTTATTTATTTACCTCGGAAAGAGATACAAAAAATCTTTCTTGCTCTCTCTCTCTCTTAGCGATTTTCCGGTTGCATCCTGAGCTTGTCGCTGGGGGGTCCAGGGTCTGCTTTCCGGGTATGGTATCCTTGTTTGTTTGAGAGAGATCGACCAAGCCAGCACTTTTTGGGAATTTTCCTTTTGCTATGCCCCCGGCGGGTAGCGGGGTATGCTGTGCTGTTCCTATAGGTATATAGGCATTACTATATTCTTGAAGCAAAAAACACATGATAAATGTATATTATATGAAAGATAATTTCATAACAGAGTAACTACATTATAATGAAAATGATATTTTAGTCTAAAATTACTTGAGAATACTTGAAGCTTAAATCCTAAGCTTGAATCCTATCTTCAATTGAACTAAGTGTTTGTTATTATTATTTATTTTTTACCGATAAACCGATTTATCTCAGAATTGCCAATACAAGCGGCAAATCGGAAGGTGGAACACACAATACGTACATCGCACGAATCAATGAACGCAATTTCATATCTATGAAATGGCTCAGACGAGAATATATCATAACTCGATACTGCTCGATAGCAAGCTCTTACTCAAGTTATATTACGCTACGATAAAATATATAAACACAATAAAAGGCGTATGTATACTTATGGCACAGATAATAATACTAGCTTCCGCCCGCGGCTTCGCCCGCGTGGATATCGGTTATCACGGCCAAAGCCTAAGTCCATCCATCCATTTGACGATCTTCGTGGCGTAACGGTTATTATGCCTGACTATACTCAGTAGGTCCCCGGTTCGATCCCCGGTCAAGTCAAAATGAAAAATGATCTTTTTCTGATTGGCCTGAGTCTTGGATGTATTTGTTATAAAATATAGTATCGTTGAGTTAGTATCCCACAATTCTCGAACTTACTTTGGGGCTATATAAATAGTGATTTGTATATAAAATTCTCATTAATCAAGGTGATGAAAATAATAAATGATATGCCAAAATTCATTCCAAACCGACTCTCGTTTTCGACGTGAACGAGGTACATACAAACATTTAAAATGTATTAAACTCGTCAATCGACCCCCTAACCTAACCTAACCACATTTTATCTGCGAGTAGTTTATTGATCAGCCGAGAACGTTCTACAATAACTTTAAAAAGTATTTTCTAGAAAAAAAAGTCAGTAAATCCGGTTCGCAGTTCCGATGGCACACATTTCAAGAAGTCTGCAAAGTTGCGCACATAATAAAAGTTGAACTGAGTTTGTGCAACTTGGCCCAAGAGTCTGGCTGATTGTGTGACTTAGGTCGCGAACTGCCCACAAGAAGAGTTAGAATAAATTTACATTTTATCTGTGTCGTATTCTTAGATACTATACTTTACATTGCTTCTTGTATACTTACATAGAGCTGACATAGAAACGTTTCTTACAAAAATATTTTTCGTCATATAGTTAATCCATGTCAAGCGGCTAGTTATTTCGTTATGTAAATTCAGACTATTTGTTTTATTTTTAACATAACCGCGAACGTATGTGTCATACATTTTAGAGCTAATTTCGCGAGCGTCGGATATTTCCGACCAAAAACAGTACATTTTAACTTTTACTCAAGTTGGCGACATGGCAACTGACTTATAGTCTCGCGGTGAAAAGGTTAATGCGTAAGCTTGTTTGCAACTATACATAGTTTGCAAGTATACATAGATATTATATAAATATTAATTGTTACAATAAATGAAGTATTTATTTTCATAAAATTTAAATATAAACTAGTATAGATACAACAAATCGAATTAATAATATCCCTCTAATAAGAAGGATCTACGATAGTAGCATCTTAGAAAAGTTGCAACGGAGTTAACACATAGAATATTGTTTTAACTGACAAAAATACCTACTTATTAAGTATTGTCGACAGACCCTTGCTTACGATTGCATAGATAGGTGACACTATAGAGAACTTGTAGGGAGATCAAGCAGGTGCGACTGGAAAGAGGTGCGAAATGCAAGTACAGCGCACTCTCCCGAGATTCGGCTCGTATAACCGAGAGGTTGGTAGAGCCATGGGAGGTGGAGGGAGACCCTTGCTTACATTGGCGATGAACAGTTTACTGTGTGTACTTTTTCTTTGAATGCAGAGTGCGTACGTGGTGAGTATCCTGCACCATGAATGATCTGTACGTGGCCGGACAGAGCTGTTCAAATAACTTGTTTTTGGGCTGACAAAATATGAAACCATTGTCACTAAAAAAAGAAGAATTCTACTTTTACCATACCATACTTCTTAACTGTTGCCCCTATATTCACTAAGTCTTCTCCTTGCATAACGAGTCAGTGGCTTTATAGGCGCTGTAAACTCACCCCACAATGACTTTAGCATCGCTCCCCAACTATTTTATGTGATCTGCTTACCGCAGCATCCCCGTTTCTAAATAACAAGCCGTTACTATTCCCAAATAGCTGAAATTCCAATTTTTGTACAAAGGTAACAAAATCAATTAAACCAGCACACTGAGAAAAATAAAGATTAGATATATCGTCTTCGTAAGATTTAAATATAAAAAATACTCGTACTTAATTATTTTTACTGCAATATCAGAGAACATCTCAATGGTATCAGATATATATTTTATGACGTATTAAGTAAATAGTCATAAAATTTCCATTATCATACATTATCATAAATTCTTATTACCAACGTCACACGGTTTGCTTTTAGCAGAATATCTACTGTCTTGAGAGGCTAAATAACAAATAGGTACTTTGTTAACTCCATTACAAAATTGATTGAAAAGATACTCATATAACAGGCTGTGTTGGATTGGAACACAAAGTCGTTCGTTTTACGCGAAACGTCAAACTAGCAGAGCTGTTTACTATCTAGCTTGCATTGTATGGTTTCACTCAACCGAGATGTCTTTACTTATTTTGTGATTAATCAACTATCAAAAGTAAAGATTTTTTTTCCAATTCGACCAGCAAGGCATATTTTAACCTGCAACTATATCACTTCATTATCACTACATAGTATAAAACAGTCGCTTTCTCTGTCCCTATGTCCCTTTGTATGCTTAAATCTTTAAAACTACGCAACGGATTTTGATGCGGTTTTTTGAAATAGATAAAGTGAAACAAGAGGATGGTTTTTGTGCCCAAGCGAAGCCGGGACGGGTGGCTAGTTTATCATAAAACACGATTTCAGATAGAAAGGAAATACAATTATTACATGTGAGCTGTCAATTTCCAAACACGGAGATTCCCTGTTTCCAAAGAAATCACTAAGAGAGAGAAATCAATAAAACATAAGCATCGTCGTACGTCGCAGAGATTCTGATAAATTTTATACTCTTTGAAATACTTAAATAAAGTATTACAAAGAGTTTTCTTGGCATATCTTAAAACAAATCAGGGTATATGAACAAATTCGCAGCACTTTTGCAGCATAGTCTATCCATTACGTCATAACCACGGCAAGACGTTTCGCCTCGTCCGCATCCCTCACTTGGTATGCAAGGGTCGCGCGGTCAAATTTATGACGGCGTTCCTTGAGTAAACTGGGTAATGGCATTTCTCACTTCGATAATAACTTTCCAGGCCAATTTCCAATGTAACTGCCCCTTTTTATTAGCTTCCCGTGAAATATGTCCGTGATTTTGTGTTTAATCGCCATCAGGTAGTTAAAAGTCAAATTAGGTTTGTAAACTGTTACAATTTTGTGAATGAATAAATAAGTGAAATATTCATTTGGTTCTTTTAAGTAAATCGGCTTCATAATTATGATAAAGCGTAAAAAGGATAACAGGAAAAAATAATGTAAAAGGATGAAAGAGTTAGAACAAGATTTAATACCATAAATGTAAAGAGAGAAAAAGAAAAAAACTACTTGCGATCGCTCAGTCTGTTTGAACGAGATTAGTAGCACATACAAATGTTTCACATATTTGTAAAGAACATAAAAGTTACGAAAACATACTTAAGTATTTTGGTAATTGCAATTGCAACACTATGAATAATATTACAGAATGACGTGACTTCCTCAATGGCTTTATTCTTGTTTCTAATCTAACTGATTTAGGATTCTTACAGGCACAGGGTCGGATTAACACATTCGCTGCCGAGAAACTATAAACAATACATAATTAATAATTTTTAGAGAATTCCAAAAATTTATTTATTATGAGACTATCGTCTAGAGTATTTTGTAAATTTGTTGTATAATGTAGAAATAGGGCTAGCAACGTCACGTTCGTCGTGTGAGCTCCGTAAACCAATGGAAATGAGCTCGAGATGTTTCGACGAGAAAAGTTAAAAGCATTTTACTGTTAAATATGTTTCGGTTTGTGTGTCTGGTAAATATTCGAGGGTTCTCGCTCTGTAGGTCGATGAAATGGCAATTGTAGAAAATGTATATGTCGCGTCCGTCGCGTCATGTATGTATGCGTCGCGTCATGTATGTAATAGAATACAATACAATACATATACAAAGAGTATATGTATTGTATTGTATTCTATTTTTATTTATATTGCATCACAAAATAATAAAATTACATTCGGGCGCGCGTCATATTCGGCTGATTTACGCTGTAAATACTATATTGATCTCGTTCTTATTTATGGTAATAACTAAAAGAATGAGGCGCAAAGGCGGACTTATCGCTAAAGCAATCTCTTCCAGTCATTCTTAGGGTGGAAAATTATCAGTAAAAGGCGTTGGTGTAGTATAAATACATACACCTGCTAGCTACAAAATACAGCAGCGCTTTCTTGAAGTAACAATAGTTTTGGTTTTATCTATAACTGTGGCTTTAAAGCTGAGATCCACTCACCAACGCTGTACATGCCACACCATATTATGGTAGCGACTGCCCTGATTTTCGTAAAAGTAAAGCTAAAACCTATCATAGGTTTCGAAACCTTTTGATTGTGTATTGACTTAAACTCATCGAAAAAAATTGGAGAAAATCGGTGAAGTGAACTTCGATTGCGTGTGAATTGGGCCCCTGATAATCTAGACCTCTGATACATGCACCAAAACATACACAAACATAATTTTCCTTACAGGTCCAAATCTCTCCGGAGTGCCAGCAACATGTTCGTCATCAACCTCGCAGTGTTCGACCTGATGATGATGCTGGAGATGCCACTCCTCATCATCAACTCGTTCTACCAGCGGCTCGTCGGGTACCAGCTTGGCTGCGATATCTACGCAGCCCTAGGATCTCTCTCTGGCATTGGGGGAGCTATCACGAATGCTGTCATTGCTTTTGACAGATATAAGTATGGGCTTTACAACTTTATTCTTATTTTCTTATGGCTGTCAAGCAATAAGGCCCACAGAAGATATCTGTGCGTTCATCGTAGCATTTGTGCTGTTACTGCCAAAACCTGTATTAACTAAGATGTTTCTCTTTTAAACTGGTAATTGATTAACGATTTGATAGGTATTTGACAATTTAATAAAACTTATTAGATTTAATTGACATGTAAGCATACATAAAGCGTAAACTAAATATACGCTTTCTTTAAGTATACTCGTATAGCAAAATACATTCTAGTATTATATATTTTAGTAGTAGTAAGAAGTGAAGAAACAAAGTTTAGAAAGAATATTCCGATAATAATTTATAATGATTAGCAGTAAAAACAGCCCTGAAAAAAGGAGATAGCATTTCCTAAGCCCACAACATTGGTAAGCTAGGAATAAATCACGAAAAATCATGGAAGAAAAAACCATTTTCATAAGTGAGACAAAAAATATTAACTTAATTTATTTTCACATTTACAGGACCATCTCCTGCCCTCTAGACGGCAGAATAAACAAAGTACAAGCTGGGCTTCTCATAGCGTTCACCTGGTTATGGGCGATACCATTTACAATTCTTCCAGTCCTGAGGATATGGGGGAGATATGTGCCAGGTAGGTAGGCTTATTTCTTCAGTGTGTGGTTTAAATATGTAGGCCTGAATTGTTAATTGCATCAATAATTCTAATAAGCCATTACTCCAAATGCGTGCAGAGGTGGTTTAATACTCTGAGGTCAGGGTACTCTTGCTCGATTTACAGCTTATGCTATAGAGCGACCTCACAATTTTGCAAATAATACAGTCTGCATCAGGTAAAGAAAGCAGACCCCGGGCCCTGAAGTAACTATCCAAAGCGCTAATATGAGAGATACACAGTCCAAGTCTACACTAATGTTATTATAAATGTGGATGTCAATTTCTGTACTAGTTTCACGTCAAAACGACTCAGATTAACTTGCAGATTGACGAGGCCGAGGTAGGCCATAGTCTACTTTTTATGGAGGTAAAGCCGCGGGTAACAGCTTACAGTATAATATTAAATAGAAACCAATTTGCGTAATAATCAAGCCACGAAAATTGACGACATCACAAATTGACACACAGCTGCCAATTTAATTGGTATCTTCCAAATTTCCCTAGTGCTAGAATTCGCAAATTTTATTAACAAAGTGACTTAGTGTAATAAACTCTGAAATTATTTTGATAGCTTAAAGATTAATTACTTAATTAACTAATTGAATACAGAAAGTTAGTTTACAACTACGCCGTGGGACTGATGCATAACAATGAAACTCTCTTTGACAGGTCTAATTTTATACAGTGTCATGTAAATACATACAAATGTATCTAATCTGGGGGCTTGGCCAACGTCACAATCGCAAAACGTAACGTACGTCGGCGTATTACTGGTCTGAGAACACATACACAGAACAGTGGCAGAAGATAACCTGACAATGGAATGAAACCTGGCATTCATTGAAATTCTTTTTCAAAATTAAGTATTATTAGTATTTTGACTTCAATGAGTTGTCTTTATAAGGGACGCTGGTTCTAGATAATCTAATAAAGCTCTAGTTACTTGATAAACCGCATAAATTAGTCGCAATTTTGTAAGAATTTTTTTATTCGGGAAAGACGTGGAATAGACCATTAAAGAGACACGATGACTACGATGAGTAACACCTATCGACATATGATCGCTTAAACGTACCACACCTTGTCTGGAACATGCTCTGTAGAAATTATATGTATTTGCTATAAGGCGTGAATGAAACTCCTACTATGGAGTAACTATGGAGGTTCAAGCGAATCACCGAGGGGGGCAATATGCAATCCAACTCACTGACTCAGTCAAGCGTTTTAAATATAACCCCGGGTTCGCATGGTAGTTTTAATATTCACACCTGCGTTAAAAGAAATCCATTCGCTCTCACCTATTTCTGCCGTTTTATAACAGTGCTTGCTAAGGATGGAAACAGTTTTATTTAGGATTAAAAAAAAACGGTTTAACCTAGAAAAATATTATTCGATTTAAGCATCCTTAGTACCTGGGGGCCGATTCTGCTAACGTTAAATCACAATCGTGTCAAAATAGTGTTTCAATGGTAGTGCTTTTTTACACACTAGTTACAAGAAATGTATATTTTTTTTATATCACTTTTGATGATCACTAAATTCACATCACATCATACTGTCATAACTCTTGTAAATAGTGTGTAAAAAGCACTACTATTGAAACACTATTTTGATACGATTTTGTCTTAACGTTAGCAGAATCGACGCCCTGGTTAAGACCGTTATTTTCGGAGAAATGTCGGTTGGGCAAAACCTATTATGCTACGAGTCGCTGTAAAATCAGGTGGTTTATGATTTTGACCAGGTTTTCGATCCCTGTCACAATTTCAGGGGTTTTAGGAGGTGAGGAGTGAAGTAATAAGAATTCGGCTACTGGTCAGATGACGTGAAGATAGTCGTAGGTAGACCATTTCGACTTTTAATATCACAAACGGGAAATGCCAACTCTACGTGGGCTGGATGCAGATTCTGGAAATCCTTGGGGTAGCCTATGTCTAGCAGAGGACAGATTGTAGCTGAAATTTTTATATTTACGCCTCAGTTTATCCTAAGTTGCAACACTAAGACAATTTTTTACACACAAAGACTGTAACGGAACAGGCTAATAAAAATAGTAGGAACCATCAATTTACTCCTCCGTCATCAATATCTATAAAAGAGCCTTTAGAATCCGTCCCAATTTATGAGGGATCAATGGTTCAGCGAAATATAAAAAAGGATATAGCATTTCCTCACTTCACAATTGTCACTACTTCACGAAAGTGGACTTTAGAATTAACGGAATAGAATTTAAAATGGGTGATCAAAAGAAGTTGTTAATAAAATTGATAATCGGCCATTACTCATGGAATTAGTTGGAGAAGACAATGAAGCTAATCGCCTTTCAACGGATGCTAACAATTTATGACAATCCAGTAATTTCAACGGATAATCTTGCGTGTAACATCATGTTGGGTTTCAGTTTCAAAGTTCATTTGATATGTAAATCAGTTGAATGGTTGATAATTATTGCACATTTTGGTCAGAATTGTACATGGTTATTTAGGTTAAATTAAGCTTAATTTGCAAGGGATACTAATTCATACTAAGTAATATATTTATAAACGTTACTAGTAGTAAGGGTTAGTGTTAGTTACAAACTATTAAGTACATGGGTACATTTTTTTTTTAAATTTGATACAGAATTCGAAATGATCTTGAACCAATTACTATCAGGTTGTAAACGCTTGATATTTCAATGATACACATTGAGATCTTTAAACCTCTCTAGAACTCTAGATCTCTTCATGAAATTAATCCGCTGTAGCATACTCCTTAATTTTATTTTCTATGCAATAAATTTTGATCAAATAGTAATTTTATTAATACTTACTATACTAATAACTTAAGTAGTAGTAATAACTACTACTACAGTTGTTGAGTCCACTTCACACTTCCTAGCGGTAATCACTGAGTGGAATAATTGTATGGTTACAAATAATTAATTATTTAGCTCAACCTAATATTTTTTAAAATCATCTATGAAAATGTATACAATTTGCCGCACACTAATCTCTCAATAATGATAATCATCATAATTATTTCAGCCGCAGGCTATCCACTGCTAAACATAGGCCTTCCAAGGATTTCCAAGATAATCAGATTCATCATTACTACGTCTATTACAGAGGGATTCCTCACCACCTGCTCCTTTGACTACTTCACCGACGACCAAGACACGAAGGTCTTCGTGGCCTGCATCTTCGTGTGGAGCTACTGCATCCCGATGTCGCTCATCTGCTACTTCTACTCTCAGCTGTTTGCAGCTGTAAGTACATATTTAGTCTTTTTAATGAACTAGCTGCTTCCCTAACGCGCTCAAGTGATACTCGGTTTTATCGCGCTTAAAGTAGGAACCTGACCTCGGGTCTTTAACTATATAAAGCGTAAGAGACAGACAAACTTTAGCATTTATACTACTAAAAGTATGGATATATAGAAGTCATCACCATAAGAATGGGTCCTTTGTGTGGGACACAGCACAAGCTTGCTAAAGACAAAGTCAAACTAGTCTTCACATCCAGGATATTTTTAACGTCATTGAGTATCCAACACGAATAACGCTAAGATATCACATAGAATAAGCTTTTTTACACCAACAATTTGAAAAGCAAGAATACTTCCAAATTAATAAAAATGAATATGAATTTCATTCCACGCTCGATTCAGATCAACGAAACCGGATACGATCCGGATACGATTAAATAAATTTCGTGTCGTTACATTTTCTATTGCTGTATTTTCAGTTCGAAAATTGTTTGATATTTATACTTCATTCTTTCTTCGCAACATGAGGTAATTCATTTTCTTTCATAAATGAAAAACGAAACGCTTTGGAATTTCTGTTTCTTCACCCATAATTTGGTTATTGTGACTACATTTTTTTTAAATGTCAATTTTTTTATGATGTGAAATCTACCAAGGAAAAATACGAAATAGAATATCTTAATAGAACCATGAGCTTCAAAGCAATACAGAATACATTGGAGAATGCCGGGAAAACGCGAAGACAGAGTTTTATGATTCTTTTATCCAAACAATACGCAAGACTTTGATGAGATAGATACATGTAATATTTGCCTAAAACCATACCAAAATACAATATATTAGTGAAAAAAATATATTTCAAAATAGGACAAAATATATAAAATAAAAAAGGCGGCAAACTTTACCGTCTAAACAACGTGTGACCTTTAGTCCTACAGTAACCGCAATGGAACCAATTCTAATTCACCAGGAAATAGAGCTGCACCAAGGAGGTTCCATAAAACTGTACTAACTCCAAGGACTCATGAGACTAGATTTTGCAAGACAAATCTTATAATTACGCTATATTTTTATTTAAGTCAGCTTAACTTCGGTAAAGTCAAAATAATTTTTTTGTAGTTTGGGAGTCCGAGATCCATTTCGAATCTTTGAACCAGTAGACCAATCTTTCTTTTTGAAACAGTAGACCACTTTCTTTTCTTTTTTATAGTTTAAGTTTAACCCTCTCAGGCTTAACGTATTTTCTTTATCACGTTCGCGGACGTTTTTGAAAACACAATAGAACTTTAATTGTTATAACTGCTATAGCAGTCGTGTCTCCGTTAACGTGTTAAGCAAATGTCTGGGGTACCCTAAGACAAAATATTGTCACATTTTAGCAAACCCGAGTTCTGTTGCAATACATGGAACCTAGAAGACGCCATAATGAGCGAGATATAAAAAGACAAAGACTAGTCTCACAGTCGCAACACTACTAGAAAGGCCTTTCCATCCTATTAAATCCGACCAGAAGCTGGCCGTCGCTGTGAACCGGACCAACGTTATTAGTTCAATGTTCCATCTCATTTTCAATTAACCTATACAAAGGGAAATATAATTCGAAGCCCAGCGATAAGTATTATATGTATGTTATTACTTACTAATGTAACACTCCTGTTCTGATTACGCCTGGTAATAATCATGATACTGACGTTTTATACAGATCGAAAATTTTAATCTAAATATTTAGGACTAGGTTACCAAATCTTAATATTTTTGTTAAAGAAAATAAGACTACTCCTATGTCTTTTTACGATCATAGGACTGATATGAATCCATACTAATCCATACTAATATTATAAATGCGAAGTCTGTCTGTCTGTCTGTCTGTCTGTCTGTCACCTCTTCACGGCTAAACGGCTGGACCGATTGTGATGAAATTTGGATGTAGTTAATGACCTGAGGTCAAACATAGGATACTTTTGGGCGCGATATAACCGAGTCCCACGCGGGGCGAAGCCGCGGGGAACAGCTAGTATTTAATAAAAGAAGAATTTAGATTCAAATATCATTTTATATTTTAAAAATGGATCATTTCGCATATTTTAATACAGTTACCATAAATTTTGCAGTACGGGCATTAAAAGTACTATCTATTTTTAGCTATTTTCTAAATATATTAATAAACAAGAAACACCAACACAAATATATTTAGATTTACCAAATACAATTCAATCGACATCAACACCAGACTCAGGATAATGCGTTTCAACTTACCAAATCATTTGACCCAGAAAACGGGGCATTCGCCAACCAGACCCACAATATAATAAGCACAATAAGCTCACTTTACTCCTTAGAAACCTCTGAGTGTTGATAAGAAGTTTTTTTCCGATTACCTGGTAATGTAACACATGGAATAACCTCAGTCTCTCTCTCTCTGAATATTTTCCGAAATGAAGTTTTTTTTCCGGTTGGAAGTATAAACTAGATTTATTTCTCTCTGCGGAGATTAATTGTTTATACATTCATTTTCATTGATAAACATTATAATCCCTTTTGCTGCTGCATCTCTTTCAAACCTATCAAGATCCGATTTCACCAACAGCAGTTTTGTCTTATCTTAATACTGCTATTTTAGATGTAAGGTATTTTCAAATTTAAACAAATGTTACCACAGAAGTTGTTGAAAAAATTTACTTGATGTTACTACTATATCTCTGAAAAAAGGGAGAACTTAAAGATTATTTGAACTAAAAATTCGTAACGATTAGGCGCAGTTTTTTAAAGGTTAATAAAATTGGTCTCATAGGAAGAAATGGAAGGAACTGCATCGAGAAGAGACTAGCTCTTTTTATGATGATGATTTATAAAAAAATCCCTTTCTGTTATTTCATATTCTTTACTTCTGTACATTAAACAGATAATATATAACGTTTCAAACATCGGAATAAAAAGAAACTGAACAAAGTTGGGGAGTGAAAATCGTTTTTAAACTTCGTCACCTTCAAATTGTTTCCACGTTAATGGAAGGCTGAAGTTTGGAATTTAAGCTTATTGGGCTTTTGGATGAATACTCTTACTGTTTCGCCAACAGTAACGTGGTAAGTTCCAAATTATAAATGCTAAAGTGAGTTTATTTATAGCTTTAGCTAACGAATTAAATTTTATTATTATTACTTTCTATAGATATGTAAGTCCTACTAAGTGTCTAATCTCCATACCAACCAACCTACCAACCTTATATATCATGCTGGTGAAAAACGAAGTCTTCAAATTTTCATAGATTTATCACACATACTGAAAAATCTCAAATGAAACTTCAGAATGTTTTAAAAATTATTACAGCGTATACAATTAATTAAGCCTCAGATTAATGGATACAAGCGAGGAAAGAGTTTAAACCGAACTCGACCGCGTTAACTCAATAAACCGCGAGTCTTGCCTTTGAAATTAATAAGCAACTTAACACGAACACAAATTAGTTCGACACAGAAATGGATATTATCTCTATATTCTTGTAGGAAAGGAATTTTGTTTTGAGGATGTATTTTTTCTATGTAAAAAGATGAGTTTCTTTATTCCACCCTAAGTTTTTAACGGCTTATTATTTAACAATTTACTTTCTTTCAGTGACTTACGCACATGGTAAGTCACCATTAATACCAATTACTTGTTGTCATCTACGTAGCACTTTATTGAAAACTACCGTCTCTTTTCGTCTGTAATTTAAAATCGAATATTATTTATTTCTCCTGTTTTAATAATACGCCGTTTTAAACTGGATCCTATAATCAAAGATAAAATCTTCATTTGAGCGTGTTTACTGGTTTTCATCTTCACACGCTTTCGGGTCCAGGGTACCTACGCTCTTTAATCAAGGTCCTGATTTGGCGGTATTGGTTATTACAATGGAGCGACTGCCGTCTGACCTCCATAATCTTTTTTACATGGAAACCAGTCCAATATGAAATAATCAAAGATCCTCAATTCTCAGAATCCCTTTTTCCATGACCAAACCAACCAACCGCACTAAATGGTGACCTGGTATAGCAAACACTATTTTTTCAACCCGAATATAACGTTTGACCGGCGAGAGCCGAACAGTTTGCCGACGTCGGTCAATCGTACGCTCTATTTCGTGTTATTGGACCGTAGGAAGGTACGAATGGACCGCTTTTGTTTGTTTAAACTGATAATGGACTTTAAAATTGGGGAAATACCGCTAATCCAATGAGTCTAGCTAGCTATCTAATGAGTTTGTATATTACTTTTCATCTACTGAACTTATCTTCTTGAAATTTTGTTTACACATATGTAGTTAAAAGCAGTCTCATCATTCATCATCATTTCAGCCGCAGGCCGTTCACTGCTGGACGTAGGCCTCCCCCAAGGATTTCCAGACGAACAGTTGGAAGCGGCCTGCATCCAGCGTCTGCCTGCATCCAGCGTCTGCCTGCGACCTTCTTTAGGTCATCTGACCATCTGGTCGGTGGATGTAAAAGTAGTCTGGTTTCTAACTATTTCCGACGACATAAGGACGTTAAGCATAAGCTCAGAAAAGACGCTAAATCGCCAAATATGGCGAAAAAGTATTAGGGAAGCCGACCCCGTATAGGAATAAAGACAAGGAGAGAAGATATGTAGTTAAAAGTACTAAGAAGGACATCTAAGGATACATTTTATCCCGGATAAATATACTGTTCCTGTGGGATGTACCTACGCGAGTTATGCTGCAGATAAAATAGTTTTATACAAACTTAATACTGATTAGGTACCTAATCAGTATTTTAATTAGGTTTAAAATATTTTTATTAGATTAGAAACATTTTTATTGCCTTTTCCATGATAAATAATCTTGTGAAGGTTTTGACTTAGTAAGGTACTTAAGGGCATATCTTGCTTTCGTGCTTAGCTAGTTGTTTTGAAACCCATGCGGTGCTTTCCTTCTCTTAGTTTTGCTTCGACACAGCATATTGCTGATAAAATTTTGTCAAATATATTAGAAGAAATAAAAAATTACTGCAACCATTTAAAAACAATAAGCTAAACATATACCCCCCTATTCATAAAAAACAAAAGTTTGTTAAGCCCATTTTAACCTAAATATGTTTCGTCCCTTTCTTTCTTATCGAAATTTACCGTAAAAGAAAGAGGATACTATTCATCAGCCTAGTGGTAAGCAATTCCTTTCTGAAAAACGTTGTAAATAACATTTGATGCTTAAATTATATAACGAAATTTTAATTCATTTCGAATTGTTTAGTTGAAACCAGATTTGCGGAATCCGATTTAGCGTCCATCAGTACAACAAAGAAAACCTGAAACGAATTTCATTTAAAGCATTCCGTACCGTCCGACTGCGGATTAGGCATCTGTATAGAGTGTATATTAAGTTCTAGAGCGATGCTCTTAAGTTCTTGAACATCTATTTAAAAAAAAAATCTGCAGAAAGTATTAGTTCTAAAATTAATATTCAAAAATGATACAAAAAATATGATTATTAATTGAAATGGACAGAACAGAACGTGAATTTCGTAAATTAAATATTAAGTTGTTCATAAAAGGTTTGTAATTCAAAAAGGCTAAAACTGTTAGTTTTTCTAGCTTTGAACGTTTATATAAAGTAAATTATCATAAAACAAATTCAAGTGTTGTTACATTTATACTTACTTTAAGTTTGTTGTAACAGGCGTAGATGATTCGACATAAATCAAAATTGTAAACAATAGAAGTCGGGAGTCTTTTAATTTAAGTTGTTTATATATACTAAAGGGACAGTAATTAGTTGGGTATTGAGCGCGCTCTATTGTGATACTCTAAGGAATCTGTGCATTGGCAAATAGCGCGAATTTATGTAGAAAAGTGTACGGGACCGATAGCCGCTTTCATGTTGATTTGAAGGCCATTTTTGTAGCCTTTTCCGGGCAGTTAGAAAGGTTTCTATTTTGCAAGCCTTTAAGGAAAAATTACAAAGGATCTAGGTTTTTAACTTAGAATGGTATCTTAAGCTTTATAACTAAACAGAGTCCATTGATTCATTCATTTCGTGTAGGTGTCATGGTCAATGACCATGCACACCCTGGTGTCAGAGTTCTTCGGAACCGCCTCTCGGCCTCTGACACGGTTCCTTTAACGACTACCAGATGGCAGCCGGGACCAACGGCTTAACGTGCCTTCCGAAGCACGGAATCATCTTTTTTGTCAGACAATCAGGTGATTCAAGCCTGCAATGTCCTAACCAAACTGGAAACAACTAAACAAAGTATGCTTCCCGTGGGAATTGAACCCTCGACCCCCGGGTCTACAGGCAAACGCCTTAACCACTGGACCACGGAGGCAGTTAAACAGAGTCCATTAAGACACGATGATCCAAGTTGTCTTTTTTTTCCTAGCTGTATGTATCCCACTGCTGAGCAAAAGCCTCCTTCTTCCCTTCCCTCCTTTCTTCCATGCATCCCTGTCCTGTGGCACTTCTTTCCGAACCCTTTCCAAAACCCTTAAGTCATCTAACCATCTTTTTTCTTTTTCTTTTTTATCTTTATTTCTGTCGTCGCCAGATCGTTGTATTGGCCAGATCATGATTTCGAGATACGCCGGCACTGCATGATCTGGCCATTCGTTCGACGATTTGCCCAGCCATACTAGAGAATATCGTTTGTATAGGGTGTGCAAGGTTTTTGGGGAATAAAAGTACATTTTAAAATCAATTTAAAAAATACCTCCTCAAACTCCTAACCTCCTCCTAACCTCAAAGCGCGCTTTTCACGGAAGAAGTTCACGGCTTCTTTACATTATTAGGTATTTATACTTCTGACTCTCATAGAATTCGAGTAGGCGAGTTTTATAAGTGTGCACTTCGATTCACTTTCATTATTATTTTCACCAAAAGCCGCCATCACTACTGAATGAAAAAAAAAATTCAATTACTTCACGATCCGCCCAAAGTCGAGCTGGAAATATCGACAAAAATGTTATTCTCATCGATTTGCCCAACTTTTGAATGTCAAATATCTTGATATGTCCGGCATCACGAAGTGCGCATTTCAAGAAGCATCCAGCCACATCGTGATCTGACCAATTTATCGATCGGCCCACGACATATATATTGATTGAATTTTCAGGTGCGTCTCCACGAAAGAATGCTCCAGGAACAAGCCAAGAAGATGAACGTCAAGTCCCTGGCAGCTAACAAAGAGGATGCGAGCAAGAGCGTGGAGATTCGGATAGCTAAAGTGGCGTTCACGATCTTCTTTCTGTTCGTGTGTGCGTGGACGCCGTACGCGTTCGTGGCTATGACCGGGGCTTTTGGAGACAGGTGAGTGGAAACAGGTGTATTATATTGTATTGCATTCTAAAGTTAGGCTTACTTTGTATATATATAGATGAAGTACGAGTTGCATTCCCATGACACGAGATTTTTATAATATACTTATATATTACTAGCTTTCGCCCGCGGCGTTCGCCCGCATGAATTTCCCTCGGGAACACGTTTTTTTCCGGATGAAAGGTACCCTATGTCCTTCTTCATACTAATATGTCCTTCTCCATACTCCTAGCTATGTGCATGCAAATTTCAGGAAGATTCTTTCAGTAGATAAGGCGTGAAAAGGTAACAAACAAACAAATATACAAACTCACTTTCGCATTTATAATTTTAGTTGGGATATTAGTATAGGCTTAGATGAACCCACAGAAGAACCTAATTGGTATAGATAAATAACAACACTTGATCGTCTTTATATGCTACGAACCGCTACGAATGTCTACGACCTCTTATAGCTACATACTACGAGATATCTACTAGCTACGAATTTATTACTGCTACGAGCTACGACTGCTACGCGGCTGTCTACAAATAAAACTTATGAAAATTTTTCTTCGAGCGTGTTGCCCAGTGATAATGTATATCAGCTTTTTCATAGCTTAGGGTTTTTTTCTTTAAACCAACCTCGGGTACCAGGCTCACACATGGTTGGGTAAATCTGTAAGAAAGTCCTTTTTATTTCCTTGATGTGTAAACCTACCTTGTTGAGATAAATAAATTATTAAATCATGGTCTTACACAAACCATAATATTTGACAGAGGTATACTGACTCCCGTGGCCACCATGATCCCCGCCGTCTGCTGTAAGGTGGTGTCCTGCATTGACCCATGGGTGTACGCCATCAACCACCCTAGATACAGGTTCGTTTGACTGTTTTTATACCATTAGCATGCCGCTGTCACTTACACCCATGTTCTTAAACGTTGCCTCATAGGCCTCCTCCACTCAACCTCATTCGAGGACGCCTCAAGGAAGTCCTCCAACTTTCCTTGAAAACGGTATTCTTAATTGTTTCCTTGAGCAAACTCTAGTGAGGATGAGTCAAGGAATGACGTTCCGTTTCATTTCTGTATGTTGGTAAACCGCTTAACTTTTTGACGTAAAGAGAGTTTTTGACATCGTTTCTTTTTCAATTTTAGCTTACTGGCATAGATTTATTATAAAACAGCAAAATACTTAATACACAAAGAACATTATTTATAGTAGGTACATATGTTCTTTTAAATCTGGTCCTCAATAAAAGCACCTACGTTTCGTTAAACGAAACGTTCGAGGCTTCCTTAAGGTACCTCTCGACCAACCTTATATTTTGACAGTTCGTTCCTCACCTCCATTGAGTAATTTCCTTAAGGTGAGGAAGCTAGTGTCAACTGTGAATACCATTGAGGTCGAGTGAGGATGAGTGGAGTTTGAGGAAACGTTTGAGAATATGGGTGTTAGTCTACATAAATCTGTAATAGTTTAAAAAAGCGTCTGTTTTAAAAAAAAAACGAAGTACGTCATTTATTCATTATCATTAATTAGTCTTGTACTATTTCATTTATTAATTTTTAATTAATTGTCATTATAGTCTTGTTGACATTCATTGTCATTGTAGTACTCAGGTCTCGGTTTCGATCCCCGGTCAGGTCAAGATGAAAAATTATATTTTTCTGATTGGGCTGGGTCTTGGATGTTTATCTTTACATGTATTGGTTATAAATAATAGTATCGTTGAGTTAGTATCCCATAACACATTTATATTTATTTATTTGTGCCCTTGTTATTATTTATTGGTGCAATAAAGAGTTTGTTAAGGTGGACAGAAACCAACTGCAAATATTTTATGGACAGATTCAGACAGACCGCTATTCTGAAGAACTTTCCCCACTTTTCCAAATAAACTTCTCAATTTGTACATTTTTTTTCGTATTTAGAAATAAGTTTATTTGAAAAAGTTGTTCAGAATAGCGGTCTATGTCTGAATCTTCCCTTAAAATATTTGCAGTTGATTTGTGTCCACCTTATATTAGTTATTTTATGGTATTATTTATAGCTTTGGGTGATAATCATTTGGTTTCCCCTAGGGCTGAGCTGCAAAAACGCCTACCATGGATGGGTGTCCGCGAGCAGGACCCAGACAGCGTGTCGACCACCACCAGCATCGCCACTGCGCAGACGCAGCCCGCGCCCGCAACCGAGGCCTAAATCTGTTACTATGGCTGATGCTATAACAATTTTGTAGACGACAAAACCTTATCATGTACAAACACTTATTTATTGCGAAGGCTCAACGACCCTTAAAAACGATCTTGGCCTCTAGTAGGCTACCACCATCTCTAAAAACCATGCAAAAATGATTAAGGGAGATGTCGCCTTACATCATGTATTGCTCTGTCTCGCTTAATTACTGAATCTTGCATGGTTTTAAGAGACGGTAGTAACCCCTCTGAAACGAGTACCCCTACCACGAGACTTCATAAACGCTGACGCAAGCGACTGCGTTGACGATTTTGTGTGACAAACCTATACAGCGCCCCTGGCATATAGTAAGGTAACTGAGAAATTTTACACAAAATCCTAGCACAGTTGCTCGCATCTGTGTTTATGCAGTTCGGTTTTTTAAATAATTGTATCTTCTATACGTTCACCACGTCCGGGGCCGAGAAGCGGTTTTGAGAAACTGGCATCAAGTTGATTAGGGTCAACTTAACATTACCTAATCCAGAGTTGTATGATGTTGGTATTAAAGGAATTAAAATCACTCGAAGTTGATGATACAATTTTTGTTAATCGTTAAATTAATTGCGTTAAAAAGCACAGACGCTCTCATAGATAAAAAATCGAGGCCGCCCTCGCCAGGATTTTTTTTGTCTATGGATGAACTACTATGACTTTATGCTAACCAATCAGTCAGTGACAGAAAAAACTATATATTAAAAAATTTGCTAGTAGAGCGGCCACCGTGATTTCTTACCTTTTTAATTTTAAGCTAATCGTAAATGTACTCGTAAAGGTCATAATTCGTCTACAAAATTTTTGATCGTATCAGCCTTTTATACAAAACTCAAGTTGAAGCATGTTCAAAGGACTTTGATAATGTTTGATATTTTTTTACGTAGCAAAACAAAAATCCAAAAAAAATAACGGCTGATCCCAACGACAAAGGCATTTCGCATTTTATTTTGAACTAAAATAAAGTTCTGCAAAGTTTACTTGTAATTTTTATTTTATCCTTAGGCATTATCGTTGTTTGATTTTCATATCAAAATAATATTTAGAAAATTGACAACTTTTAGAAGAAACATTTTTTGAAAAATAAGACGATATACTTAATTATTAGTATCCTTAAATGCCAAAAGGTAACTCTAACCTAGGTGTTTGTCCGCGGCTCGGATTATGCTTCTTCCTATTTTGGTCTTTTGTTTTCAATTGTTAAAACACTTTTTATAAATTCCATATTTTTGGTAATAAACCTTTTTTGTAAGTACGTGTTGGATGAAATGTTACAATTTTCCCCTTCGTTCACTATGGTAACTAAATTTACCTAATCAGTTACAAGAGAAGCTTTATCTTTCGCTGTTTGGTAACTAGTTTAATGAAATGATGTTTTTGACAAAATCTCTAATTCTCGGCTTAACCGTTTATTTATTTTAGAATTAACTTAGTTTTCATAAATAAATTGCATATTCAAACCAACCGGTTCTGCTGCACCAAACATCTAAATATATCTCTATTAGAACAGTGTTATAAAAACACAACCTTACTTATTGTTGCTTTATACTTAATAGCATTCTATAATCTGTGCCCCTAGTATGAGTTTTTCTTAACGCAGACGCTAGCGACTGCGTTAGGATTTTGTGTGGAATTTCTTAGTTGCCTTATTATCCGCCAGAAGCGCTGTAGAGGTTTGCCATACTAAATCGCTAACGCAGTCGCTAGCGTCTGCGTTAAGAAAAACTCATACTAGGGGCACTGTGATATTACTTTAAAACTTGTTTACTTATTACTCTAAGTACTAGTACCTACTTGTTCGCCTCTTAATACCACAAAAAAAGTAAAATAATGGAAGATGCGGAAAGGAGCTTACTCTGAAGTATACTTATCGTCAACCATTGAAGCACTAATGAACGGAAAGTCGCCGATATTATACATTTTACGATCGCATTTCGCTTGAATGTTTTTTGTTTGAATGGTACTTGCTACTTTAGTGGTATTTATTGTTTTAGAATATCAGTTCCAAATGATTTTAAGACTTGGAGTCATTTATGTCTAGTTTATTTGGTTATTTATTTATATACTTACTTTAAAAAATGTTTATTAGCGCTGCCATTATTTATATTAGAGACTACAATACAACATGGGGTCTTTTATGGATGAATGAATGAATGAATAAACACAATTACATAAATACAATATGAAAAGTTGAACGGATGAAAGATTTCTCAAGGTTCCATTCACCACCACCTTACCTCACACTCCAAGGTGACCACTTACCATCAAGTGGATAGTACATTCTGGGCTTCAGTAAGAGGACTTAAGGCTCCGAAGCACTCAGCTGAGGAATAGTGCAGTCTATAACCATTATGGGATAAGAAGAAGAAGTATACTTAATTTCAGCAATGAATCGTTGTCGTGTTGTGTCGGTCAATTAAGTATTACATAATGTTTTAATTAGTTGGTTTGAGGCTAAATACCTTATCTTACCACTCTGACCAACTAAACCGACCAATTGAAACGGATCAACTATTCTTCTTTCTCACTTCACAAAATAGCTTTAATTGCCGAATGCATCTCCAACTGAATATGGAGATATCCGACCCACTTCTAATCTACTTTACATAATAAAGCGTTTCCAAGATCCATTCACAATTAACCACATTTCTTTATTTTGCATTTGACTGACCTAAATTGCTTACCCTTCGAGGTTTTTCGAGACGAGTTCGTATTCCGATAAATTTCGGTTTTAAAACATATCTACTTATATAAGTACTTATCTAATGATAATAGAACAAGGGTTTGCCCGCGATTTCGTACCCGTGGCATTTAGAATCAAGTTATTTTCCCGAAGTGAAATAGTCCTGTTTATTATTTTTCTAAAAACAATAAGGATTGACTACTAAAATTATGTAATACTTAATTTAGTTGTCGAAACACGACATACCTATGGTTTTATTAAATTTTGTGTATATAGAGATGAAAGTGATTTTTAATTTCTGTCCAAATGAAAACGATCAATTAGCCGAGCGGTTGGTTTCAAATTAACTATATCATTCATTATTATATGGTGTGTCAAAAAAACCACGCTATATAAACCAACTCAGAGCTCGCTAAGGCGTTTTATTCCTTTAGGCGACTAAGGAAAATCAGAAAAAAAATTCTAGATTTAAAAATGACGACTTGTTGCTGAAATGTCTCGTATTCAAGAAAAGAACCAATCTGAATTAAAATTCTAAATCATAACCGAACATAAGAACCTAATTAGCGGCGACGGAATTAAGCCGGCGATCACAAAACATCTAACGTACACACACCACGATACAATTTATACAGAGCTGTGACTTAAAGTAGGTACGCAACCAACTCGGTCGTGACCTCGTATAATATTGCTTTTCCCATCTATTCTATATCTTTTATAACTATCTGTCTATATCTGTACCAAAAATAAAATTGAAGTGTCTGTTTGTGACATAAATGCATATGGATATACTTATACCTTAGATCATTTTTTCTATGATCTAAGGGATGTAGATACATACCTATACGTAAATAACATTTTTTACAATTATTGTCTGTCTGTTTGTTAAACTGGGGAAAGGAAACGATTTTGGCGGTAATTTTACTGGCAGATAGCTGATGTAAGTATGTAAATAAGGAGTAAACTTAGGCTCCTTTAATATTTGAATCAATTGCGAACTTAACAATAACTGTTTTCTTAAATTCCACGCGGATGAAGTCGCCGGCACAGCTAGTAGAAATGCGAAATCGCAGCCGCTCAAACAAATATTTTCGTGCCCTTTTCGCCATTGTTGGATATTGTCGACCAAAAATAGTTAATTTTACCTTTGTCTGGCGTTGAGACACACCAACTTAAACAGTCATGCGGTCAAAGCTACCGCCATCCTGAAGAAAAGCGGGTCATTAACCTATGTGATCTAATGTATCATTAATGAAGAGAGTACACGGAATTCCGATAACGAAGAATTTTACACCAGTATTTTGGCACATACCTTATCATGACCAGCTGTCTACAACCCACTGCTTGGCAAAAGCCTCACTGTCTACGCCAACCTATTCTGAGCCACCGCAATCCAGTTGTTGCCAGCATCTTTCCTTTCCTATTCATCTACTAATCACCATAATTTGTGTCCACGCGGAGTGCGGTGTGCGCCAAAAAACAAAGCGTAATCTCCCTGTTGTGGCGAACGACAACTTAGCGAACTCATTAGATGCTGTACTGTAACTTGTACTAAGCCCTGCGGCGCTTTCAACTGGGGCACTTTATTTGACATACGACCATGAGACGCGTTATGAATTCTGATGTGTGTATTATGAAGTTTATGTACCTACAAAGTTATACTCTACAAACACGGGATTGTTTTAACTAGTTCCACAGCTAATTATCTAGTTTATTTATTTGGAAGACTAACATCTAAGTATGAATACATGACATACTTTATGGAGTTCCATTATATAGAGAATTGGTTTTTTTTTTCAGCAGTATTTCTATGCATCTTAGGACTCATCATGATCATTTCGTGTAGGTGACACGATCAATCGACCAACCCACCCTTGTGTCAGATTTCTTCGGAACCGCCTCTCGGCCTCTGACATTTGACGATAAACTGGAACTAAGTAAGTAGTAAAAATGATTCCAAATGCGTGGGGATACCTATAGACACGGTAGTGTAGTGCAGTAGCCAATCTGAAAAAGATAATTTTTCATCTTGACCTGACCGGGGATCGAACCCTCTCCTGAGTAGTGGGTGGGCATGTTAACCATTACGCCACGAAGTATGGTAGGGGTCAATTTTATCTGCCCTCGAGTTTACATCACAATTTCTCTGTGCTTATTCAGGTGATACCTCAGTGAACACTAGCGCCACCGTCATTCAAAAATCATTACTCACTGAAAACACAAGTTATCAAAAATCCTTCTGCTGTAATTAAGGTTCTGGATCTGAAGTCTTTTGGTATATATTGGCATGTGGTCCCATTGCCTAATAAAAAGATTTAGTTCCTTTTATTGCCAATAGTTGGCGCTACAAGAGTTGAAAAAAACCAAATTTAGTTAAGATCTTGCTTGTTTTTGGCGAAAAGTGTAAATTAAAAAAAGTGTAATATATGATTTTTTCAAATATCGTCATTCTATCACAAACTGATTTAGTGCTTTATTTATTAAGTTATCGGAGTTAGAATCTCAATTTCCCAAGTGATCGATAGATGGCGTTAGTAAGTCTCAGAATGGGGGGACTACATTGGTACACTAAAAATAGGCGCGCTTCTTTGTATGGCGGTTGAATATCTGTGCTAGTATAGCATTCTATAATCTGTGATATTGGTAAGCAGTTCCTCAGCATTGTGCCCAAAATATCAAGAACTGAAATAAAAACAAAATCATTGTAAAAATGTTTTATTCAAATCCATAATCAGGCAGCGCTGCGTCACTTAATTTCTATTTATTTTACAATAATTTCAAAATTCTAAGTAAGTACTGATAGTGTATGGAATGTAGGTAGTAATTGAAATTCATAAAATAAAACTAGCCTGCTATTTAACATTTCACCGTTTAGTGAGTCGACCACACTTCATCATTGAAATGATTCTTCATACAAATAAATCTCAAATGCCTGAACTACAAAGTGGCGCCACCTATATTTAAGCACCATGAGATTAGACGTAATGGTATACCTACACCGGCCAGCGGCGTAGTAATATAAGAGGTTGTATGAGACTTCACACAACAATGACGGGTACAAAACACGCACAATAGAACGATCAAATACCACTTAGCCGGCTTTTAGGCAACTATTCAACTCTAAAAGCATAATCATGATTAAAACGAGAACTAGCCGATTCTAATGGGGGATAAAAATGCTCTTACTTTATAAATAAAAATTCACACTAACTTATTTACAATACCTATAGTGATCGCCTACGTATCGAAAAACTTTTAAAAATATTTGTTTCCCAACACTATGCCAACCAAAAAATATTGCTTTAGACAATTGCAATTAGTTAAATAATTTATATCACATTATCGATAACATACGTTAGTAATTTTTGAAGACTAAACAACGTCTTTAACAATATATCTTAAGATTTAATATAAATGTGATTTTTTTCAGTTAATCTATTCACATTTGTTACAATACTGATGCTACGTGTCGTACAAAACTAAAGAACAATAATAGGATTAGATATCGTCAACTTCGTGTCCCATAGAATAGTTAGATCTGAACTCTTGACCGTTTATTGCGATCCAATAACGAGTAAGCGAGACGTCGCCTTACAATATGTATCGCGCACTCTTTTTAGCACGAAACTTGCCGCGGTTTAGACTCAAACCTATCGCGCACGAAGTAAACGCCCTAGTATTAGGGTGTCTTTCCAACTACCCGCCAAATTATTACAGTATCGCATACACTACAGCAGGTGAAACTTGACTACTTTCTCTAGAAGTCAAAATCGGAAATTTTTCGTCGTTCGTTCCAAATCCTCTTAGGTGATCCCTTAATTTATATGGGAGATTGAAAAATTTCTTTGTATTTTACTTATTTTTCCATAAATAGTCAGTTTCACGCAAACTGTAAAATTATGGACTTCAAATTGCTCCCTGTGTGATAGTAATTTAGGACTTAATGGAAGAAACTAATGAAGGTTGATCTCAATGAGATGCTCTAAACGCTAGGACAAGTTCACATAATGAAGGGAAACTAATGATAAAAGAGAATTACTATATTTCAAAGTCAACCGGTTTTCCAATCAACCGTTAACCGATTCCCCATTGCAATCTGTTTTTGACTGAAATTATATTTATTATAAATGTGATCTTTGATCTTCGACACATTTAAATTAAAAAAAAACATATTTTACATAATTGATACACTTACACCTAAAACATATTGAATATTGATAATTGACAACAGAAAAAGCATATATTTGTTAAACGCCTAAAATGGAATACATAATTCGTTTAATTCCTTCATTCGCAGTCAAAGTGCGGCGAACACGTTTTTCCATCAGCATTTAAATGCGGTTTTTGTCATCAACTAACTCATAAAATTAACAAACGCGTACAAAATTTCATTAAAACATGCCGTCCTTATTACTCATCAATAATTGACATTGAAAGAGTGTGACATTCATTATTCACGAATAAGTCGACAAAATAAAACTCTCAAACAAAATTGAAACTCCTTGAAACCAAATGAAAAACGGAGCCACCGAACTCACAAACATAAACCACGTCGGTGCCACGTCTGAAGTAACGTCTGAATACAGCGACGACATTGCAATGAGGAGTCGGGATCTCCCTTTCGAACTAAGATCGGTGATTGTTCCTATTTATACTCTGCATGACACGGCGTGCCCATAGTTCTTCGAGATTGAAAGGTCTGAAGTTAGCAAGTTGCCGCGGAGCCAACACTTCTTGATAGTATTTGGCATCTTCGCTGCCGCGCTCTATTTCCCTGGTCACCTGGAATTTTTGAGGTATCTGGTTAAAAAATTGTCTTATTTTATGTCGTCGTTATGGTTCGAGTATTTCCTGGTTGCATAGTCGCTTAAGAGCCCAGGGTGCGCTTTTAATCATGAACATGATCTGGATGAGTTATGGCCAACACAGTCAGATTTTGCAGGCTGTCTTAAGGCACCTGACAAAACCTAACAACTATCATTACCATTTATCAATAACAACCGGGACCAACGGCTTAACATGGCTTCTGAAGATGCTCAAAATAAAAATACCACTTAATGGGGACCAATAATTTATCTAATCTTAGGTATTGGTCATTCAGGTCTTTCGGCCTGAATCAGGTTGGTCTGGTTAAAGGTTCAATAGAAAATTTAAATTTTTATTATTTAGTTAATTTGGTATCCCATAACATAACATCAAAGTAAGTTCAAGACTTGCATATCGAACTTACTTTTGGCTAGTTTCAAGTACAAAAGAACCCGAAGGTTCGACGTGCTTCCTGTGATTTAGAACCCCAAACAAGATACTTTGTGCTAGCTTAATATGTGTGATTTGTCTCTTCAGCTTTATTATATTTACTTGTTGTTGCCCGCGGCTTCACCCATGTGGGAATCGGTTATATCGGGCTCAAAAGTCTTTAACTATATCCATACCAAATATCATAAAAATCGGTCCAGTGGTCCGCCGCGAAAGCGTAACAGACATACAGATAGACTTTCGCATTTATAATATTAGTTATGGATATCAAAGTTTAGGTACAAAATATTACCTTATTCCAGGATTCATATATATAATTAATGAGATCATCGTGTTGGCTGTTTGTGTTGTTGTTGTTATTGTTGTTGTTGTTCTGCGGCGGTGCCGGCGGGGGCTGCGCGGGCGGGCTGAGCCGAGCTCCGTTGTGTCCGTTGCTGTTGTGGCGCTTGCTGCCACCCATGTGTGGGAGGGAACGAGGTCCGCTGTTGATATAGGTTGATCTGAAATTCAATACTATCGTCATCAACCGTGTACTTCAGCCTATAGGGTCCGCTTTTAATCATGGTCCTAGATTTATGATTATGATACATTAATATTGTGTTTTAAGAATTTACACTCTTTTTTTGCTTAAAATAGACGGGATGTCAACTAAATTAATTTAATTCAATCCGTAATTACTAATATACATATTTGTGATTGAATTAAATTAATAAAAGCAATAAAAAGAACTAAATCAATTTCTTAGGGAATGGGAGCACGGAGAGAGGATTCTTATAATGAACACTGAGTTCTGACTGTATGTATGTATGTAAAAACTTTATTGTACAGAAAGAACATTGATGATACAATGTTCATATTACACATGAACTGATGAAATGATATACAACATAGAACACAACAAAAGGCGGACTTATCCCTAACAGGGATCTCTTCCAGTCGTCAGGTAAATCACAAAGAATACACATATGAAATTATACTACTAATTACAACACAATAAGAGTAATGATATCATCTTCATAATTCCAGCATTCCCCAAGCTCCAAAACCATGCAGGGTAGAAACCCTGCATGGCTTCGGAGCTTGTTTGTGATGCTTTTTCTGTCCATGAGGTTCTTAAGAAAAAGCAAAAAAAAATATAGTAAAAATATAAGCATTAACTTTATTGCAGAATATTCATGTTAAAAGTTTAGACATTTTCAAGATATTTTGACTGTCAGCCGACAATGCTTTGCATAATCTAAATGTTATATCTGTAATTACTAATATACATATTTGTGATCTTTTCTAAGATGTTGTAAGCGACAAAAAAAAGTATATCTTAGGGTATAATAAAAAAAGAACAATGCATGTTGGAAGGTCACCCCCAATGATTCCACAGATGTAAAAAAAAGAAAAGATGAGTTATTACATGGAATCCCATAAATTATGCTTTGAAAGGTTCAAAGTTTCTTTGTTTGTTTGTTTGTAATAACTTTATAGCACTAAAAAAAGTAAATACAAAAGAATACAATTAAAAAAAAAGTACAATGGACGTCTTATTCCAGAAAGAGATCTTTTACAGTACAAGTAGGTATTATGCCATTAGTTATTTATGCAACCCTAGCTATAGCACATGGCTTACATTGATGTATTTTTATATAGCTTACTTCAAATATGTCCTTAATACAAATAAACTTTAATGTTAGTTATTTTTAACCTGATATAATAGGGAGTGGTCTTATAGATTAATTTTATTTTATTCAATGGTTTTGACAACATGTGGATTTTACTTATATCCTCTTTGATGGAGCTTGTGCTGATGATACTCTGTGACATTGCTTACATATGTGATAAAACTTTTCATTAGATGCATAGATTAGTTGTTTATTTGGACCTTTGGCAGCCACAGTAGGTCGATAGAAGAGAGTAACTGGCGATATGGAGATGGATGCAGTTGGAGGAGGCTTTTGCCAACATCATCATCACATATCACACAACTATACTAATGTCATATGTATTTTTATATATTTCTTTGGACTCGCTAACCCTGGATAATAACGCAATTCAGTACGTGTACTTAAAATTTCTTTCTATACCTAGTTTAAGTGAAGAATTGACTTTAAGTTGGCCCTATGATGAAATAATTGAATTCTCTTTGTTGCACTTTGTATGGCTTAGAAAAACAAATAAAACTGGCTACCCTGACACAGATAAAGTTTATATATATCTAAGGTCGTTATCGTTCTCATAGACTTTTCTATTTCCCCATTTTCTGACTAATAGACTAAGTACTAACCTTCTATATGAAAGTCGTGTTAGTTACACTATTTAAAACTCAAGAACGGCTGAACTGATTAGGCTGAAAATTGGTGGGGTAGCTTTGATCCAGGAGAAGGACATAAAGTTCCTTTCATCCCGGGAAAAAGCACTGTTCCCGAGGGAAGTCCACCGGGTCGAAGCCGCGGGCAAAAGTATTTAATAGAATTAAAAGATTTAAGGTAAGGTTTTAAGTTGATATTTCTGCCTGTTATATTTAATCCACACATTAATTGTTCATGTCAAGCTGATGCTGTGGCTGATACTTAACTCCAAAGCGTGAAATAAACTTAATTTTATTTTAAACATTTTGGGTAAATAAAAAACAGGAAGAAACATCATTAACATAACAAATTGTTTGTTTATATTGATTTTAGATGCAACTTGCCAAGTTTATTATCAGCAAGCTATTATCGTGTTCCTAACGGGAACAAATACAAACATAAAATATGGGTTATCTCCACGTATCAATGCGTGGCAATATTGGTAAATACATAAACACTATAGACAAATGAACCACTAGCAAATCTAAATTAATTTAATAATGTAATATGGATTACATAGCACATGTAATAATAGCGCGTATACAACGCATTATTATCACATTGCTAACGTGAAAGCGCGAAAGTAATAGTAACATAAGCGAAAGGAAATCTGGTTCATTACATACCTCATATTGTTGCGGTCCATGATACGAACTAGTTATTTATTTATAGAACGAATATTTTATTTTTATCTTATAATAATCTTATAATAATCTGAAGCCTCAAGCTCAATACATTTCTACACAAAGGAATCAAATAAAAAATCAAACAATATTGAATTCTAAGGAAAAGCTAAAGATAAATAGACAGGACGCCACACAACACGACAAAGACAAATGTAAATGTCAAAAATATTCAACTAACAAACGTCAATAATGACAAACCACCACAGACCACAGTCAATCAAGTGGGGGTTACCTTCAATTATTATAGTACTGGTGGCCAACCACCACATCTTAAAACCATACAAGTTCCAGTAAGGGGATGTCGCCTTACATCTTGTATCGCGCTGTCTTGCTGGAACTTGCATGGTTTTAAGAGATGATAGTAGGTCACCAGGTGGCATATAAATGTGGCATTAGCTTCTATCTATAGATAATATACAGATTTGACATTTCACAAGTCGGGACAACTTTGAAAAGAATAGAAACGAGTGAAATTTCTGTCTCACTCTATCACACACAAACCATATAAACAGCATATGCAAAAGCTATATGTTTTCAGTTGCTATTTTCATGCTTTTTTACCCGACTACGGCGAAACCAAAAGGAAGGGTAATGATTTTGGCAGTCTATGTATGTATGTATGTAAGTATGTATGTCTATCGTAGCGCCTAAACTACTTCACCGATTTTAATGAATGAGGTGTTAAAAGATTCGTAAAAATTGCGCAGGTAACATAGGCTATATAAATTGTATCAACATTTTAACTGACGGAATTTAAACCTCTGATTCTAACCCATGGCCTTCCTATCTTTCTATACCCATCCGCTGGGACCCAAGTTGTTAGTAATCTAGCTCATCTCTCCGGATGCATGCGCCACACGTGACCCGCCCAATTCCACTTTAGCCTAGATGCTTTTTACTCAAATATCAGATGTAGGGAACATCTGATATTTGATAGATCGCAGTGTGGTGTTTCTTAATCTGTGTGACATTTACACCTAAATTGCTGCGTTCCATCGCTATTTGGCAAACCTTCAACCTAGACCATTGCTCTTTAGTAAGTGACCACGTTTGAGCGCCGATGGTAAGGATTGGCAAGATACACATATCGATGAGTTTTTTCTTAAGGCAAGTTAGTAATTTGCCTTTGAGTAGCTCTTTCATCGACCAGGTGGCCTACTATCATCTCTAAAAACCATGCAAGTTCCAGTGAGTAAGCGAGACAGCGCAATACATGATGTAAGGCGACATCTCCCTTACTCACTGGAACTTGCATGGTTTTAAGAGAAAGTAACCCCCCATTAGCTTTTCCAGGCATTTTCGATCCTGCGCACTATGGGATGCTTGAATGGAGGTACATGCCCATAAATGCAAAATGCAAAATGTATCTTTCCACTGTGTAAGTGACATGGCTCGATAACCAGATAAATTTCCGATATGAAACTACCCTTATTTACTACCGGGCGATTAAATTAATGTAAGATATTGAAGCGCAAACTTATCTGAATTCTACAACCATATAAAGGCTTTTTATAGTGAATAATTTTTAACGAACTTTGCTATCATTTTTTGTTTACTTTTTGCAAGTAACTAAATAAAGTTTTAATATAGATGCTGTAGCTACGGGTATGTAGTATTTAATATTACTGATTAACGGATTATATCTTATACATATATTGTTAAAATAATATGTGTATACGTTTTCAGAAAATATTATGACTTTTTTTAATCATTTCTTAAGATTCAAAAAGGTTTATATCTAAAGTTGGGCAGAGTTGGTCTTTGGTTTTGGTACACCAATGTAGCCCTGTTCTTGGGCTTTTAGAACATGAAAACAACAATTGCTCCAATTTGCTCCGTACAGTTATATTAATATATTTGTTTCATAGGAATATTAAATAGGAATTTATAGTTGTTATTTGAATTATTAAAAAAAAATTACTATTATTTCAGATCATCAATCTGAACATAAATTTTATACAAGAAACGATTTGTTTATTATTATTAGGCAATGTGCTTTCAAAAATATTAATAAAAAATTAGATTATTTATGTACATAACCTTGCTAAAAAGACTGGTTCTGATGAAAATAATTTGAAAAATATTTTCAAGGTTTAAAACAGAGTTTAAGCATAAATGGAAAAAATCAAGTCGTATTACAGAAAGATTTAAAGATATTAGTAATAAAGAATAGTTGAAAGAAATAATAAAAATAACTGCGAATAAAAATATTCACTTGGTCGGATAAGAATCGGAAGGCGGCGATGATGATTACAACACTGAATATGATATGGACTTTAGTCTATAGATCATACCTATGAAATTTATTTGTTAGATCATGTATGTTTTTTTTTTTTAACTACTTTATTAATCCTTACTAATATAATAAATGCGAAAGTAAGTTTGCTTATTTATTTGTTGTTTTGTTACTTTTTCACTTCAATCTTCTTGAGATTTAGTATACATATAATTAGAAGTACGAAAAAAAGGACACAGTGTAGGTACCTTTTATTCCGAAAAAGGACTGCTGCCATGGATAAATCACGCGAACGGAGCCGCGGGCAAAAAATAGTGTTAAATAAAGGCACATAAACAAATTAGAATGCATTTTACTTAAGAATCTAACCATTCAGACTTAATAATAAGCTAAAATAATTATGGGTAAGTTTTCGTGAAATTGTCCCATAGTGCTGCGGTCGATTTCCTTGTCTTGTCGATCGATGAAAGAGACTACTTATTCCATAGATTAAAAAAAATCAATTTCTTTGGATTGCCATATTGTGCATTATTGCCACATCAAAAAAGAAACGAAAAGTCAAACGATAGATTAATATACTATGTGTCAATGTGCCAAACAAACTTCAACGTCAGTCAAGTAAAAGTAAGCAAGTCAAACAAACTTGAAACAAACCAACAATAACCTCAGCGGAGCAAGCGGATTTTTTACATCTTACATGTGTGATTTTTTCTAATTTCATTCAACAAACAAATAATTTGTTTCGGTTTCTTTTGCCTGATGGCTTGTATTTGCTTTATTTCAGTCAGTAGTTGTGGCTACAGTTAATTAATTTTGGCCGAGAAATTAAGTTACAATTTAAATATGACTGATCGAAATGGTTTTGAGGAGCTTCGAGCGAAATATAAGGTACATTTTCCTAACCAACTTTATACTTAATCACCCTTCGTCAACCCCTAAAAGATTCTATAGATTTGTTTTTTATTTTCATTACAGGATGTCCTTTCTAAAGCATTTGCGACCAACAACATTGATTTGCTGGACTCTTTTTCTAAAAACACCAATGAGACCGACAGAAAAGCGGCAATGGACCAAGCTTTCAGGGACAAGCTACTGGAACTGCTGGTCGAGGAACCAGATACCCTCGAGTCTTATGTCTGTTTCTGCATAGAATCATGTAGACGGCAGATGGTAACCCCAACCATGCCTGTTGTACTGCTGGGAGACATATTTGATGCCCTTACATTGAATAAATGTGAGAAAATGTTTACCTATGTCGAAAACGGAGTGAACATTTGGAAAGAAGATTTATTCTTCATTGCATGCAAAAACAATTTGCTTCGTATGTGTAATGATCTCTTACGGCGATTATCAAGGTCTCAGAATACAGTATTTTGTGGAAGGATACTGTTATTCCTTGCAAAGTTCTTTCCATTTTCTGAACGTTCTGGACTTAATATAGTTTCAGAATTTAACCTTGAGAATATAACAGAATTTGGAGGAGACAGTTCTAACACCTTGAAAGATTCTTTGGATGATGAGATGGTGGTCGAAGATGATAAAAAAAAGCTGAGCATTGATTATAACTTATACTGCAGATTTTGGAGTCTCCAAGACTTTTTTAGGAACCCCAACACATGTTATAACAAGATTCAGTGGAAGACATTTGTTGCAGTAAGTCACTTTTATATAAATAATAATAAAAAAGTCAGATTTTTACAAAACTTAAAATTTTTTTTTACAAATGCAGCTTTATTGCTAATGGTAATATCTTACAGGCATCCTTTTCATTGTCATAAAGGGCATTAGTCTGAAAATCAGAAATAAAAACAAATAAGGAAAGAAAGAAAAAATGTTTATTATGAACTAGCTTTTCGGCTTTTGGCACTCGGCAACAGTTCCTTGACCCCCATGTAATAATAACATCTAGGAATAATGGCTTATTATGCCTTCAGAGGCACAATGGAGCTCAAGACAGAAATTTCACCAGTGTGACCATCCCAAGCTTGGCTACACTTACAGTCATTTTACATGAGCTATTATTATGATAACACATACTAGGCTATCAACATCTCCCTGGCACCAGGTTATGGAGCTCCTCAACAACATTAACAACATATACAAATTTTTCAGCATTCCGGGAGTGTGTTATCAGCATTTTCATCATTCAAACTAGAAGCTGTCGAGCTACAGAAGTCTAAGCTGAATCGACTGAAGGCCGTCACCGACGTCGAGATGCAAGAGACTAAGGAACAGCATTACTTCGCAAAGTTCCTCACCAACCAGAAGCTATTGGAGCTTCAGCTGTCGGACTCGAACTTCCGGAGATGCGTGCTCATACAGTTCCTGATACTATTCCAGTATTTGTCGTCAACTGTTAAGTTTAAAATGTAAGTTTATAAATTTTTTGCGTCTTTTTTTAAACATTTACATAGGCAGTCAAGAATTTGGCCCGTGAAAGGTGTGCGCTCTGCGCAGTCAGATTTCTTTCTTCTTTCTCAAAGGTCTTAGAAACCAGGAAAACCCGTCAAGTGTTAGTTTGACTTGTGTTGAGACTTGATAGTGACGTAGGACGTACGTACTCTACGTGGAAATAAATTTTCTTCAAAGTTACTACTTTCATTACCTACACCCAACCTATTCTCAACATTAATAAATTTTTGTTACAAGGTAAAATAATAAGATTTAGCTTATATAATACCTTAATGAATTAATTATACATCAATTTTACTGTGTAGAAAAAAGAAAGTGTGCAGAAAAATATTTTTGTTAAGTAGGTATCTAAAACTGGAAAAGAATAGCTACAAATTGCCCCAAAAACAGATTTATTTTCTATATTTCAGGGAGTCTCAAGAACTGAAACAGGACCAAGCTGAATGGGTGAAGGAGACTTCTTCTCTGGTTTACAAACTACTAGGAGAGACTCCACCGAACGGCAAGAAGTTTGCGGAGTGTGTCAAGCACATATTGAAGAGGGAAGAACATTGGAATAGTTGGAAAAATGATGGTTGTCCGGGTAAAGATAAATAAAAATTAAATTCATCAAGCAGGTCATATTCATAAGTATGTTTGCTATGTTTACTATTGTCCCTATGGATGCTTAATGTCAACTCTTTGGAAATGTGATTGTTGGTAGAATCCGCCACCAATAATACGGACAGTGATGCAAGGCCAAATTGTGACCTTATAAAAAATATTATTTTTTATCTTCTCCCATGTCCTTTTTTGGAATGGGAATATTACCTAGACTGCTTTGTTTGTTCTTAAGTAAAATGGAGAGATTGCAGGTCTGCTGAAAAAAATTTCTTTAGAAATAAGTAAAACACTCTTGTACTAAATTCCTTAATTTAAAGTTTTCCTATGTTTGTGTTTGAGTGTACATGAATAAATTAAATAAATAAAGATGTCAAAATATGCTTACACATGTGTTGCTAGAATGTGGGCTGTATGCTCAGACTGAAATTACGAAATGGTATACCCCTACACAATAGTGACTTTAATGTAACATTGGTTGTGCTCGCCTTTGTCTTGATGTGTCAAATCAATATATGTATTTTGAAGGGCAGCAATGTCTAAAAGATAGAAGGATTTCCAACCTATAATTAATTCTATTCATACAACTTATTTCCCTATGTGGCTAAAGGCACAATAGAAAAATTAATTAAATGCTAATATTTAGTACATATTAGTCAGAATTTCTCTGTCTGCTATAATATGTCTGTAAAATATTTTGATATTGATGTCAATCAACAGAATTCCAAAAGCCGAAGCCTCCGGTGCAAACAGATTCGACAGAGGAAATAAAGCGACCCAGCAAACGCAGGAGGCCAGTCGGGGATATCGTAAAGGAATACGAGGGGCAAAATAAGCATTACATGGGCAAGTAAGTTATGTAACATACCAATGTGAATTCATTACGTTGTGACATTTTTGAACAAATAAAATTTCGAAATGATTGGGAATCAAATCTTAAAAATTACGTGTTTTTGCAAATAGGAAAGTTTTACTATAAATGTTAAATGTAAATAATTTGCAAAATGCTTGGTTGAAATGTCTACAAGTTTAATACAAAGGCATTATCTTTTATTCCAGTAATGAATTGACAAAACTATGGAACTTATGCCCAGACAACTTGACTGCATGCCGCACAAAGGAAAGAGATTTTATGCCATCATTAGGTAAGAAGACTAGTTAAGTGAACTAATTTTGTACCGAGAATGTCAATAGAAAATAACATATTAATTAACTACTTATTTATCTACACAAAAATAAAACTTAACTCGTATTACATTTGAAAGACAGTAAAAAACAACTTTTATTTTGTACAAAAATAACTAAACCAAAAAACAGATAGTTTGCACCAAAATAAGCGATCAGCATTACTCGTGATGTGGTATGAACCACGACGCTGATCTTCCAACACTACTTGTTGCACAAATCAATTAGGGTTTTTTTTCTAAAAATTGGGATATTTTAAATTATAGTCATTAAATATAGTGTATATGATGCGTCAGCAAACATGCTGTGTTCTACGCTTTTTACGAGAAACGCAATCGACTAGCATATAATTTTCTGGTCTTTAGCGAATATTTCGTTCAAAAGTGCAGTTTAAGTCAATTACAAATTTACTTTATACTACTACACTGTATTTGATACTCTATTTGATACAATTTTTTTTTTTGTGTTCCTGTAAGAAATAAACACACATTCTTACTACTGCTCTGCAGACTCAGCGAGTCGAATTGGATCTTGGACTCCGAAACAAGAAAGCGCCAAAGTGTTCTATTCTGTGCCTTTACTTTATTTGATTACTACCTGTGTTTTGCGGTTTTACTCGCTCGTATATGAATATACTATAGTCTATGTTACTCAGAGATGTAACTCAGAGCCTTATAAGGGTGAAAGAATTATTGAAATCGGTCCGGTAGTTTTTGAGTTTATTTATTACAAGCAAAAATAAATTGAAAAAAAATCATTACAAAAAAAAAGTGATAAAAAACATATAATCATAGATCGATCTCACTGACGATTATTAACAAATTCCGATGATTACAGAATCGTACATGTTAACGGGTATTGAAAGCAACGGCGCAGGCGCAGTGAAGCGCACCGCATGCGGCGGCTGGGGGTGGCGCGCCTTGAGGTTGCTGGCTCGCCGCTCGCCGCACTTCTTCGTCCACACCAACAATCCTATTGGAAGGCTGCCCGATTACCTCGATGATATGGTAAGAGTTTCCTAAATAATGAATAAGCATTTAATACTATTTGATACAATTAGTTGTTTTTTGTGTTCCTGTAAGAAATAAACATTTGTTGTATCAAAATTGATATGAGTAAAGCCTACTTTTTTTTAAAAGTTGTACATATTATTCGTGATGGCAGGTGGAGCGTGTGGCTCGCGAGGTCGCAGCTAACGCAGCGGCAGCCAACACTAATGGAGACGCTAATAAATCTCTTAAACAGGTAAAGTAACGCATTAATTAGTTATAATTAGTATTTACTTAATGCCTTTGTAAAATTTTACTCGTATAGATATATTTTAGAGCATTAGACAACACTGGTTCGTAAATCATTAATTCAAAATTACCAATATTCTTAACGTGCCTTAAAACTTAAGAAAATAACTTTAATAATGGAATAAGAGGAATAATGAAGGGACATTTGATGCGGCACGATGATTTTATGAAAATCAGCATGGAAAGCAAGGTAGATGGAAAACGGGGAAGAGGTAGGTCAGGTATCAGGATGTGAAAAGTCTACCGAAAGATAGAACCATCGAAAAGAGCACAGCTCTAATTTTAGATAGATCATGCCTTCTTCGAATTTGGCTTGCTTTTAAAAGCATACTAGAAATGCACAATGTCTGTTTGTATAACAACAGGAGTCTGCTGAGGAAGAGATATCAGAGGAACAAATGGAAGCCGACCTGATAAAGGAAGAGGACACTGCTGACATTGAACAGGTATGTAAACATATTAATATTATAAATGCGAAGGTATCTGTATTTTTGTCTGTTACTCTGCATTTTTATAATGTTGATCCGATTCATATGGAATTTGGTATAGATATAGTTTTGGGGAAATATTTTAAGACGTTACCGACCGTTAGCTTTAAGTCATATTAATTAAAAAATTTATCCGAGCGTGTTTTCTAATTGCATCTTTAGCTTAGGCTTGAAATCCCAGGGTACGCTTTTAATCATGGTTCTACATTTGGCGGTACTGGTTATTACAATGGAGCGACTGTCTACTGACCTGCGTAAGCCTTTTTTACAGCGAAATCAGACCAGGAACATGGTACGAGTGTCATATGGTCAAATCTGTCAGATTTGTCAACTTGCCAGCATTTGACACAGGCTAACGATAGCCTTCAGTGATAACAGCCATGACTAGAGGCCTATCGTGCCTTACTAAACACGAAAGAGCTATAATTGATAATAAAATAATATTCGGCGATATAGTGAAAAGCTACGCGATGAAATAATCTATCTAGAGAAACAATTCTGAAATTAATAAATAAACACTTTATTACACCATTTTTATACAAAGTACATACATATAATCACGTCTTTATCCCATACGGGGTAGACAGAGCCTAGAGCCATAAGACCTTAGGCCACGTTTAGCATAATGGTAGTTGAAACAGGAAATCAATAGTAATGGGTTGCTAGCCGCATCGCCTATGTCATGATTTCCCCATTAGGCGATTCCCTCAGACGACTATACAAAGTATTGATAGAATAACAGTTTAAAAGCAATTTCTTCCAACCTGAAGGTAGAAAGGAGTTTAATATTACCATTGTTTTCCACCCAGGTCCCAGATTCCACCCACGTAGGTGAGGAAGACTACGACAAAACCACCCGTTCACGCGTCACCATGATCACGCCCACCCAACTAGAAACGGTATCCACCAAACTCACAGACTGGAAGAAATTAGCCGTCAAACTCGGATATAAACCCGACGAGATTCAATACTTCGAGAGTGAAAACGCGACAGACGCGGCACGAGCCAAAAATATGCTGCAATTGTGGTTTGATGATGATGAAGACGCGTCTGTGGAGAATTTACTCTATATCATGGAAGGCCTGGAGCTGGTTGAAGCCTGCGAAGCGCTGAAAAACGCTAAATGACGGCTGTTGAAGCGTAGTTGTAAGAAGAAATCGTAATAAAGCTTTCTTTTAAGTAACAATGACTTATTTTCTTCTATTTTTACTTGTGGTAGTTCATTTAATTTTTTTATACTTTACATTTTATTTTAGTATACACTAACCCTCTTATTTATAAAAAGTAACGAATGTATGTTATGCCAATTTTTACTTGAATGTGTTTTGTCTCTTTCTCTCTTATCGATATTTAACGTAAAAGAACGAATCAAAACAGATTTTAGATAAATATTAGCTTAGCAAACTTTTATGATTTTTTTTTTAATTTTATTCTCTAATTCACTATATACTTACTTCAAATCTCTTTATAGCAAAAATTAGTAGAATTGAGGCCTTAGCGTAGATATTTTATTTAGTTTTCTTAGCAGAGCAGATATTTTGTTTTGTAGTTAGTTTTTATTATAATCAGGGAGGGACACTAGTGTAAACAAGGCCCTATAAAACAACTCAATAAGAAGGAAACGTAGTAATTATAAACTAGCTGATGCCCGCGGATTTATTTAAATAGAAAAAAATCTTTAAAAAAAAATCTTTATTCTGATATTACAAACTACTTATTTGTACAACATATCGGTCAAGTTAATAGTAACAGCAAAATAATACCAGTTCATAACGTTTCAAATCTACGCATTATTTTATGACTCATTCGCCGAGACAACTTGAGCCTAAAACAAATTGTTTATGGCAGTAAAATCGTTGAAGTTTTCCTCGGTACAAAACTGAAAAGATTTATAAAATCATTCAACAATGTCGGCCGCGCCGAAATTATAACTTGCACGCATTTCCTCATCCCCTGACTCAGCGTGCCCAAAACAGAACTTATTACGGACATAAATACACAAATTTCCACACACGCTAAAATCAACCTTAAGCACTTGAATTAAAGAATTTTTAAACTGTAAATTTAAATTTGTAAGACGTTGTTTCGACCAGTATAAGTAGAGCTATCACGTCTCCCTCTATTTGAGTGTTTGTAGGCGGGTTTGGAGAAGTTGCCATGACCAGGGGTGTCAGATCAAAGTGGGCGTGTGTTACCGCTACGGTGTTTACAGAATGGCGGAATATCCGCGCGCTGCACTGAAATTAGTTCGAAATGAATGCGTCAATGGGCAGACGATGCTGCGTAAGTTGCGCGCGCGCGTTTAATATATATATTTTTATGATTCGATCTGCCCGAGGTTTTTATATTAAAAATATAACGGGGTTTGATTGGACGCCGCTGTGAGGTGCGCGCAAGGGTAAAAATATGTGAATTTTGTGTTGTGGACCTTTTTTATGTAAGTATAGATCTTGAATTTTGTATTCGGGTATATTTGTACTAATAATTATCTGTTAAAGTTTAGTAATTACCTTAACAGTTAGTATGATTGCAATTGATAAAGTTTTATGAAATTGAGTCAAATATGAAAAAAACTAAGTTTTACACAAATATATAAACAGATTTCTGTATTATGTCTTTAGTTATTCTGTTTTTCTTCTTCTTCTTTTCGAGTCGAAGTGGCTGTGTGAAATATGTTTCGACCAGTACATAACCACGTCCACCGCCCTGCCGTTTGCCTCCCCCAAATCCTCAGTCGTACAGGAGACTGGGCCATTGGGGCATATCAGGAGATGAGCCAGACTGGACAACACCGCAATTGCACAGTCTGTCAGTCGAAAAACCCCATCTTACTCTGTTTTCTTGGTACCTCCCAACACCAGTCCGGAGTCTATTTAAAGACTTCCAGACTGGCCAGGGGAGATTACTAGAGAAGAAGAAGTTGTTCTGTATTATTAAAACTCGTTGTCGAGATTGAGACGCAGATGTGTCCAAAGTTACGCGCTACAAAGGTAAAATAAAAAATAGATGATTGGTTATTGACTTACGAGGTCTATCAACATTGGGAGTCATGTGCCGTTCCCGAGAATTTTGGAATGTCGCGGGAACTTTGGAAATTTTCCACATTTTGGAAACTTAGATACTTACTTAACTAACTTACTTCCAGAGTTATACTTACCATTTATTCTTACCAGTGGTACATTCTTAGGGCACTTAGCACCTGACCTAAAGACCATGCATTGGTATTTCTTAACATTGTATAAAAGTCCACTTTACTCTTAAATATGTGAGTAAACTACTGGGTATCTACTACCGGCCAACAGGTATATTTATATGCTTGATGGGAAAGTTCTGGTAACTTAGGAAATATTTCCGTAAATTTCCAAAGGGACTATTCCCGTGACTCGAAATTAGTGAAATTTCAAAACTTCAACAACCAGACAATCAAGTGATTCAATCCAGCAATATCCTAACCAAAACTCATCCTACGTGAAGTATTTTAACTAGCTCGCGGCGGCAGGTGTAAACACGAAGCAAGTGGGTGTAAATTAGTCTTGTTCTTTCAGCCATGAAAACAGCGAAGTGGAAGAGGCTATTCGTTTACCACGTGGGACAGGGAGCTGGTTGGTTATTATTCATTATCGTTAAAACAGAATCGGTTTGATCAGGACTAAGATTTTCTGTCCGACTTGAAAGCCAGGGAATTTCCTTGTTGGGTTTTTGACACTTTCGAATTCATGTCTTCTAGGGGCAAAAGGGAAACCGATAGATCCGACAGATATAAATAAATGATCTAGGTATTACTATGATAATGTTTTATGATGTAAAAAGAAACATAATTTCTTCAAGTGAATTCCGTATTCTTCCGAATGGATCAAAAGATGAATTATGAGGAATCCAAAGTAACATTTCGTCGGGTTGGTTCGCGCGGTTATTTTGGTACGTTTCAGCACTTTTCTTAGGCATGCCAGACAGTAAAGTTTTACGACGATATGATCTCACAGCTCAGTAAATCAGTGTGTATGAAACAGATACATAGGTCTATGTCTGTCCTTCTGATTTATTGAGACTTACTGCAAAGTTAACTCCTCTTGTTCTTTTTACTTGATTTTTTCTTAATACTAAGTACTTAGTTTATTCAATTACTAGTATAGTATTCTGCAATCTGTTATTTTCATTGTTTAGCCCTTTCCTCATTTCTTTTAGTACTATTATCACCAGTACCGTTACGTTGGCATACAATGGCACGTTATTAGATCTTATCAGTCCAGAAGGATAAGTTGAATTGGAAGCTACCTCAATAGCTTGTCGAACATCGCACTTAATTCATCTAAGGTACAGAATTTATAATAGTAGAAGCAGTAGAAGTATATTGTGTGACTGATGTCACCCTTCCGAAATTGATCCTACACTGATTGGAATAAATACAGTTATTATATTTCCGAATTCTTAGTGTAATGTAGGCGCCACCTACGTTACATATTCATTCGTGACTCCACAGCGCTGCGTGACTCAGTCAAGCCAAGAGATCGCATAAAATCAAACCAACCTTCGCCGGTACGTTAGGTTGTTGCATACTTTAAATCCATCGTCGCTCAGACGGTTAGTGACTCACAAATCATTACATTTATGCAACCCATACTTTTAAACTGTTAAGCAGTTGTTTTCGTGTTGTATGTAAAAATAATGAAGGGTTTTCATATTAGAAGTCCACAATTCGGGACATAAAACTTCTACTACATGGACTAGGCGTTTGCTTTAAACCACGGAGTGTAGGGTGAGGATTTGAATTCCATGTATCCCACTAATAACTATTTTGAACACTCAACTCCTCAGCAACTTACAGCAGATGTAGTGTGTTTGGGTTTTGGGTTATGCAGGTAATTAGACTACAGGCTGGTGTTGGGAGATGCCAGGTGAACAGAGTAAAGTGGGGGTGTGCGAATAATAACCTTTGTGATTGCGGGGCTGTGCAATCATTTTATGAAATGTCCCAAGGCCCAACTGCCCTGCCTCCTTTACAGTTGAAGATCTGGGAGCGGCCAACGATAGAGCAATTAACGTAGCCAAATACAGGTCAAAAATAATTTAAGAGTCAAGCCATTTCGAGTCAACATGTAGAAGAAAAGGTGTTACCACAGATTACGTAACACTATTCTAGGTGTTACTTAGGTTGATCTGCCCCAGACCGTTCGGTAGATTTTACGAATATTTCAGTGGTGGATTTTGTGAAATTTCAACTTATAATTGTTGATAATTCTTATTAACTTTTAACTGAGCTACTACAATGTATACTAAACTACTTATCTATTATACCTTCCACTTGTTAGTGCGCTCCCAATTTCGCGTTAAGTAATTTTACCTGATATACTTACATTTACGCTTGAATCACGTTTTCCTCGTAAAGATCGACACACTTCCACCCAAGATAACGATTGTTAATGTAGTCTGAATAATTGTGTTCGTGAAATTCAAATCGAGCGACTCTTGTAATCTATCCATTTAGGATGTATTTCTATGCTAAAGGGCCTGTTGAGTCGAACAAGCAATAATTCGTAAGGTCAGAAGATTTAAAAATATTGGTATGGTGCTATAAGGTGCCAAACTGGGGCTCTACCATCGTTTTTGTCTTATTGTTTTCTTAGGATTTTGTATCGAAATCCTTGATTGCCTTACTGTCCACCAGGGACACTACAGACCAACTACTTGAAGTTGATAACGCAGTCGTAAGTAAGTGACTGCGTTTGTAAAATCAGGCAGTATAGGCCCTAAACGGGACACATAGCTTCAACTTCGGCTTCAAATCGGTTCCTTGTTCTGTTTTTCATCAATTTCATAAGGACTAGTTTCAATATTTCGAAGCTCTTTGACACAATTCGATTTACATTTTAACTTCAAGGAGGATACGAAAAACTTAACGCTCGATGAATCTAATAAATAATCATACACTTCTTCTTACTGTGATAAACACCGCCTGCAAGCTATCGAGCAAAGGCCCGGTGCCCCACAGGGTCTTTTGTTTGAACCCCTTCAATCTACGAATAACTAATAATACTTAGTACTGAACCGATTTGGCTGAAATTTGGAATGGAGATTGGACCCTGGAACAACACAAAGGCTAGATTTTATACCGGAATTCCCACGGGACTTATATATGTTTTTATTAGCGTATTATTTTTCTACTAATCCTTTATATGTACTCGTTTTTATTTCAATTGATAGTTCTTAGTGGACAACGGACATAGGCAGTTGCCACTTCAAAGAAATATTCTTTGTTAGCATGGATGTAGTATCACATTTGATAGCATTCTATAATCTGTGGTTGGACCAAAGAAAACTAGATGAAACCACCGAGAAATCGTTAAAACCCGATTCGGGTCGACTGAAAATCTTCAGGCACTAGTTGTTACAAATTTAGTGCTACGTTCAAAGACTTACTTTGTTCCTTACACGCTTCATAAACGCCTCAACTTCATCTTCATATTGATGTCCCAGAATGTAGAATAACCACAAAGCTACAGATTTTATTGGCATTACTCGTAGATATGTGGGTAAACTACTAGGTAGGCCGGCCAACATACTTTATCTACTTGATGGTCTGAAGTGTTAAATTTTTTTCAAACAGTCGTTTGCCAAAGGAATTCCGCTGTGAAAATTCCTTATTCTCTGGTTGTTTGGCTTTTTGATTGAATTGTGCGATTTCCATGGGATCGGGCTGTGGCACTGCATGTGTGCATGTGATCAAGGCTTCATGATAAAGAGGTGCTAGGTGCTTACGAGTACATGTGTGCCTGTGATCAGGGCATTCAGGATAAAGAGGTGCTAGAAAACGCCATCTGCCTTGTCGGTTACCTGCCTGTTTGTATGTCTGTGTATAACTTTGAGGGTGGTCTCGGTGGTAAACGATTCAAACTTCCATGTGGCTAGATGCCAAGCAAATATCTACAAGGCCCTACCACAACGTAATTACCGTGGGCACAGAATTATCGTGTTGCTGTAGTAAATTTATCGTATTCGCTTCCGTGGCGTCATTTAGAATGATATTATTAAAATCGTGAATGACGTGCGTACTCTATAAATGCAGTTGATGTCCTTTATTTATTAAGATTTCTTGCAAATTTTGGTACTTTTATTTTCTTGTTTTATTACTTATCTAAATCGCTGCACACTTAATACTTACGCATCCATAATTTTACATAAGGTAAGTAGGTACTTTCTTTATATCCATTTTTGCCTGGTGTTAGAGTCTGTTGTTTTTGATTCCTCCAGCTCATAATTCTACTGGCCAACAACACAAACCATCGATATGCAATGATAAAAATTTAATTGACTGGGATTCATAGGCCCAGTTACATAAGGCAATAAGTAACCGAAATTCATAGATTTAAAAAAAAATACTGGCCGCGCGCGACTTCCATATTCTTTGCTGAAATTAGACAAAAAGTGGCTAGCCTAAAAAGTTATTATATTATGCTAAAGGGTATATAGGCAAGATCCAAGGCAGGAGGAGGCCTGAACGAAGGAGAATTTCTTTGCTAAAAAACCTACGTCAATGGTACAATAGAAGTAGGTACGCGATTCCTATTCCGAGCGGCTGTCTCAAAGGTGCAGGTCGCATTGATGGTTGCCGACCTTTGATAGAAGATAAGATGGCCCCGAAAGAAGAAGAAGAAGATGGTTTAAACGATTTACTTATCTAATAAAACAACTAGGTCTTTGAAAAGTACGTTGTCGAAATCTTTTTGATGTTTTTCTGACTCGTCTACATTTTGTATATGAAATTAAAACTTGTAAAAGAAAGAAAACTACCACTGATGCTGACGACAGAAATACGAGTACACGAAGCGCCAGACGCTAAGATTAAGAATAAACAAGACGAAAAATAACATTTCACCACATTCAAACTAAAATAACCGAATTGCCAATAAAGAGTTAAAAACTAGGCCATACACAAACTGGTTAGTAATACATATTTTTCTTAATCCATATACAAACATCCGACAGAAGCTTGCACACCACATTTCAGCAGTTCATTTTTCTTTCGACCGTTTTCCGAACTTATATATATTTTGGTACACTGGAAAAGTGGAACACCGGTTATAAACATTTCCGAACGGTTCTTATACATAAATCTGTAATGCAATGAGCACGTTGATTTAATTCGGACGTTCTATTTTTAAACCCAGACCATTTCTTTACACTTTACAGCATAAAATTCTTCCTTATTCTGTGCTTTATAAATAGATTACAAACATCAACGAAAATAAGATTTAGAAAATTTATAGTGGGGGTACAAACAAATTGACCAAAGAGCAACGTGGCTCAAAACGCGGTTTAAAGACTTCATGTTCTTCTTGACTGTTCTATATCATAGACATTGGGATACCAAACTTTTTTCTAAACTACTATTTTGATATTTAGTACAATATCCTGTGGGTGGTTAGGACCGGGAGGAGCTACATTATCTAAGTTTATGAAATATTTGATTCTATCCATTCTATCCAAAATAACATTTTTGATCACTTTTATCCAGTTCTTTCTAAATGCAGGCACTTATAATTTAAGTGATATGTAAGAACTAACAAACTATAATATCGATGTCGCTTTTCATCCAGCGTGAATTTAACAAGGCAAAATTACACCCAAATTTTATACATTATTTTAAATTATTAACTGTATTTTCTAACTGATGCGCATGTGAATGTGATGTGACATTATCATTTTAGATAAGTACTTAACTATATAAATAGTTCGTATCCAGGTGCCACCCGAGCTGAGAACTCTGGGGACACTTAATTGACATGATTTATTTCAGTCCTCCTTAATTTATCTTCAGCTAGCTTTAACCAGAGATACGATCTCTAGCGCCTTCTAACATGGTTACTTACAAAAAGAAATAAAAATTAATTTAAAGTTTTAATTTTAATAATTTTGCCATTATATATATATATATATATATACATAAGCACTATAGTTACTCACCCACAAATATTTTAAGAACATTGTAAGCCATATTTACTGCAAATAAAAATTGATTTGATTTTTATTTGAATAGAAATACCTCAGCCAAAAACCAGCATCGCGGTCCACACCACGACTTAAGCTTAGCGGAGACCATTTTGGTGCAATATTAACTTTTACTGTTGTTCTTATGTCTGTAGTTGTACCAAATAAACAAATTTCTTTCTTTTCTTCTCAGTTAGTACTTAGTAATCACTGGCTACTGTGCCCCTAGTATGAGTTCTGGGGTAAAATATCTTAGGTCACGAGTTTGTAAGATGCTAACGGTTTTGGCGAGAGTTCTCAATGTCCCGTTTACATTCCTCGTGTCCTTGGACCCAAGGGACTGCTTAATCCTTTAAGATGATTAACTTTTCCCTCTTCATGAAGGAATGAACATGCCAAATTTAAGCATTTATCTGTATGTTTTCTAACAGCCGCCTGCCGCCTGCATGCTTCATGTTATGCTTTTTTGGTGTTTCCTTCATCTGTTGGATAGGAGTACAAATTCAGTTGAGGGCTCCTTAGTGGCCACTAACGACATGACATAAGCTTGAAGACGGTGATCTATTCCAGGTATACCTACGACCTCTTTTGAATTCTATATTTTAAGATTTATGCTCATCTTCCCTATGATTATGAAATCAGCCGTCTTGTATCTGTCATTAGATATATTTTTTCTTGTCCACTTCATTCCTTGGGTGACATTAATGAGCTATAACGTGCGGCTATCGCCATTCGTTTATTGTGGACAGCCAGAATTAGTGTTGTCCGCAAAACAAGACTGGTTTTGACATTGATGAGATTTGTTTAAGGTTGTTCTCGGTGTTAGTTCAATGGGTTTGCGAACTAATTTTATGGTAATTGCTGTCTCTTCGAGATACTTTTGTAGAGTTTAGATTTTGTCATTTACGTAGTAGTACTCTTTTAACGTATCACTAGCTTTTATTTATTTCACTACACAATGTATCTATCGCAAAATTAGCACTAAACCAGCTAGCAATAGCGCTTTTGTCCAGGTTCCGGTAATATTTCAGGATAAAAAAATATTCTGTGAGTTAATCCTGGTCAATATCCTTGGGCGTATACAAAGTTTCAACTAGTTCAGTCAGCTCGTTAGAAAGTAATGATGCTAAAATTTGCAATTGGGATGTATCCACCTGAAGACCTATGAGCAAATAATTACATAGCGAGTGAACATTTAAATCATTACATTGTATAAAACAAAGTCGCTTTCTCTGACCCTATATCCCTTTGTATGCTTAAATCTTTAAAACTACGCAATGGATTTTGATGCGGTTTTTTTAATAGATAGAATGATTCAAGAGGCAAGTTTTTATGCCCATTGGATGCCGGGGCGGGTTGCTAGTAATAAATAAATTACTAATTACAAAACAAACAAAAAAAGGTTTGAGAAGTAAGCAAACTTACTTAGCTTAGATTGGCAAGACATACTTACATATGGCTCTTGTCCCAATCTAAGCTATCTAGTAGTATAAATAGCATCAAGGAAAAAAAGGCAATCATGAAATAGTAGCAAGTTGTAGTATAGCTCATCGTTCGCCATTCCTTGACAAATTTTTACGATTCACTATAAAAATAGTTATAATTTTTCATCTTCCCGAACTGAAATCACCTGTCACGACGTATGAAACCACACGTCATAATCGTGGTGATGAAAAAGATGCAAATAGCTCAAGGAAATGAACCAGTTCCTTGTTTACTTTGGGAAGTTAAAATTATAGTGGCCTGCAACTGCACTGTTAACTGACGTTGTTAATTTGACGGGATTTAAACGGCACACCAATCTACCGGCGAACAAACGCTGTTTCGAGAAATAATGAGAAATGATTAACTGGTTCTTTATTGGCGCATCATCATTGTGATAATTTTGGAGACAATCAAAAGGAGACATTTTGGAGAGTTCTTTTACATCAATTTCATCATCATTATTATTGTATATACCTATAGGAGCAACTCTTATATGAATGGGCATAGGCTTTCCCAATTGATCAATCAATTTAACATCAACTTAAATCACCACATTTTTGTTTTATGTATCCAACTTTGTTTTACTTTGTGGATTTTTGTGTGATATTTCAAGTCTCTAAAAGCTTTTATAAAATTTACCTTGGCGATATGAACGGACAATACTCGAGGGACTGTGTTCGGAAGCTTCGTTGCTTTTATGTCAAGAACCGATCAATCACTGTAGGATCAATGATTTTTTAACTTAATTTCTGCATTACCGCATTCTGCATCTTTGTATAAATATAACAAGTCAGTCAAACTCATGACAAGATGCACTAAAAACCGTGATAAAAAAATCAAGAAATTAAGAGACAGTTTATGATTTTGAGGATGTAAAGTAGCCGGTTGTAGATTACTGTCAATGACATCAAACACCCATAGAAGCAAACAAAAAAAAAAAGTATATTTATAGAAAGGACGGCCGTCGCCGGCAGTTGCCTACATGTCAACATCAACGAGCCCTTAGTGAGGCACTTCATTCTTCTGACACGGGTTTAAAGGCCATACGATATTCTGAGAAGTGGAAAAAAGAGGGGCGTTACCCCTCACTCGTCCAAAATAACTCCTATACTTGCACTGTGGCGCACCAACTCAAATAGCTCAAGCTTCCGTTTTATCTCGATTCGTATATTTATCGAAATGAAATGCTTTGAAAGTTTGATATCGTTACGATTCAACACAGAGGCGATGAAAAGTCGATTAGTATGTTCTCCGCCTTCCGCCTTCGATACTTTAAAACAAAAAGCTCGAAATATGTTTCATATACATAGCCTAGATAATGTATTCGTGTAAAATTCGTATAAATTGGATTTATTTATTAGAATATCGTATTTTATAATAATTGGTACTTATACCATTAGGCAAACAGGCGAACGGTCAAACGGATGAAAAACTGGGTACGTAGTCTAGGCCCTAGACTAAAATAAAAGAACGGGCTGCGATTTGAATAAATTTAAATATACCTAGTAAATACTCAATAAAAAACTACATAAAAAATATATAGGAAAGTGGGATAAGGTAAAGGAAAAGATACTTAATAAACACTCAATAGATTTTCTAAAGGGTGGTACCACAAGGCAGTATTATTGGGCCCGTAGAAACCACGGAAGATAAACTATAATAAACACAACACAAGTTTATGGACGAAATAAAAATGCACTTCAAACCTACATTCATTTATCTTAACTTTACTGTGAACTATATAACCATATTATGAATACATTATGAATGAATTTCTAGCTGACAATAATAAACAGGTGGTGAATGGTTCTGATACACTCATTAGAGTATTTCAAGAGTGCACGCACATGCGTTCATTCATAATGCCGCTGGAGGCGACACATTGCGGCGCTTGCCGTAATGTGCGATGTTATATGTATAAGAAATGGCCGCTTCTGCGATATATACTAAAACGAACCAAAAGAAAGAAACAGGCAATCAATAACTTTTTATAGAATACTTTTATAGTATTTTCGAAAAGGACGTGAAAAGTTTTTTGTTGGTTGGCAACGCGCACTTGACACTACTTGGGTTGAGATGTCTACAAGCGGCTATGTTTTTCTAAAATCCAACTCCTACATTCTAGCGTCTCCAGCAGCTCTTTGCTGCTGGTTATTTACTCTATGATGTTAGGATATATTTTAAAAGACTAGGCCTTAATCTATCTAGAAAGATAAATAAAAAAATGAGAAATTTAACACTTATGTTATTACGGAATTTACAATACAGCACAGAATTCAGACAGTCACTAACCGAAATTTGGGAGTTACAATGAGTTTGATTTACAAACAAGGTCTAGTTTCTAGGCAATAAGTCGGGTTGAACAAATAGCTTGTAGACCAAGAAGGAATACTCAAACTATATCCTGCCAGCTGGGGAAGAGCCTCGAATTTCATCTTATTAAATAGGTATGGCATTGCCTTGGGTTGGGTGCACGAATCCAACTAGCGCTTAACTTGTTCTATTGACAGTGTATTATAATTTCACTGAAAACAAATGGGCAACGTTGGCGTCACTCTGCTTCCGTGCTATCACTGCCAGGTTATTAGACGGACGGAAGCTGCGTGTAATTAGCCGATTTGTTGTGGACATTAATGCCAGGTATTTATAATGGACGGGAGGTATGAATGGAACTTTTGGCAGGTGATCTATATGATTTTTATCCGATTATCTGTCTCCGGTTGCGTCTTCAGCTGTTTTGCTTTGAATAGTTTCCACTTCTGCATAATTTATAGAGTATTTATCTATTCTAGCTGTATAAATCGGTTCTGTAATATTACCCTCCAGTCTTTATCAAAATCTATCAGATCATCTATCCATATCTTTTTAAGTCTAACTCTTTTCCTCATCTTGTTACTTTCTGGCAACCCCCTGGTCCACGCCCTACGCCTTTGCCGCCTGTTGTTCAAAGACAAGACATTATTTTTATCTAGATTGCGTCAAACACACACCTACAACACGAGATCAGACGTTCAATGACTTCGGTAGCCGAAGAAATTTTTTAAGCCGAATGCGCGGGCTGTATTGACGGATCCACACCAACAGAAAACCTGTACGTAATAAATATAAACACGCTCCGAATGCTAATCATTTTTTGAACTAAATTTTCATCAAGTCCAAATTTACAATTTGTATAAAAGTTTCAGTTAACAGATATAATGATTAAATCTGGTCGGCAAAGTGTTTTGGCGTGGAGCCGAATAGCGGAATTGGAAAAAACAATAATGCTTATTTATACGCGCCATGTTGTTTCCTGCTTAAGAATAGACCACTTAACTTTCATTGGATGGGGGAACAAGGTATGCTTCCCGTGGGGATCGAACCCACGACCCCCAGGCATACGCCTTAACCACTGGACCAAAGAGGCTTGTTCTCTAAGTCTCAAACATCACGCTGGGATAGGTATAAAAAGAGTACCTACCTATAAATCTATCTAGGTCTAGATATAGACTAAAACGTATGTAATCCACAAATAAATCATTTTATCCGTCGCCCTTGAGTCGTTGCTAAATCTATCCGAAATTATTTATGTTTTATATTCGTAGTCGGTACGTGGTAAAACATTGAATATTCTGCAATAGGCCTTTTCAAATATTACAACTGCAAATAAAAGACTACTCAGCTGTTCACTCTCACGTGATGTACCTGGACCCAGTCTGAAGTGGTCTGAAGCGTAAGCTGCAACTGGGAAACGCTCGGGTAAGAGATCGCTTAAAATAAATTAAAAACTGAATAACCAAACCCAACTCAAGCTGTTTTTCGTTTTATCTAATATTCGCAGTTGATATTCGTTAGCGATTTTCTATGACAAAACTAGCGCCCCTGGCGAATAGTAAGGCAACTAAGAAGTTCCATACAAAATCCTAACGCAATCACTAGCTTCGCGTTTATAAAATCTCATACAATAGGTGAAGAAAAATACTGAATAACCAAAACCTAACCCAAGCATTTTTACGTTGTATCTAATATTCGCAGGTCAACCTTGGTCTATTTACATCGCGTGAAAATAAATTTAAACTTATAAATGTACGAGTTACAGCCCAATCGGAGAACACCTGTAGGCATTCAAGACTTGGAGGAACGCCAGATTGATAAGAACAGGGAATTTATTGAAACTACTACATTGTAAGGAACACATACCAGTTGAAATTTCCACAATTCAATGATATTAGCAGAAGGTAATTCTAAATTGTCAAAATAGATTATAGTTTAACTCCCAACGACTGGGTAGTGAGTCTTATTTACACTTTGCTTTTGCTGGATACAAATGAAATCAATTTTACTCAGATTCAACTTATTAGTATTTAAGCAATGTACTGAGAGTTAATTCTTCTTAGCGTACAAGTCATCCAGGTCTAGGGGCACGTCAGGCACGTCATTTATCTATTTATACATATAACTACATCGTCGGGGGATGCACCACATTTGCAGTTCGTATCTTCATTACTTTGAACCACCTGGTAATCGGCCAATTTGGGTTCTAACTCTTAGACTATTAGGCAAACCCTAAGGGCAAACCATAGCCAGCCAGGTGTAAATGTTTTTTGGGGGTTGATTGAAATACTGGCCTCATATCTCGCCACTATACTTATCTATTCGTTTGTGATAAAAGAGAAAGCCGTCATGAAGAAGAATTTCTGCAGCAGTTCGAAGACGAAGAAGCTGGATTTTCTATTAAATTTCTTCTCCGGCAACAGCAAACTTATTTTAGTTATACATATACAAACATAGGTACCTATATCTCTGATAGTTATTATAGATTCAGAAGGTTTAACATTAAAATATTTTACAGAATTTATAGTTTTAACATTTCAAAACTAAATTTCCTCTGTGTATTTGCCTCGCATCATTTCTCAACGGCTTTCAGCGGTCTCCATTTGCAGCCGTCTGAACTAACAGCGCAGACGCCACACTATCAATAAGTCTGACAAAACAGATTGCTTATGCAGTTTCTTGATTTGATATATAGATCACTGAACAAAAGCAGTTGTAGAGTGCGTGAGCTGGGACCTAAGCAATTTCTTTAGGAATTTGTTCAGGACGCTTAGAGCATAAACATACTTAATATCCCCACCTCTAGGAGGAGCGCCGGAATGGGGGAGGGGGTTAAAGTTCCCATTTTTTTGTCTTTCACTTATATCTTTAAAACGGTACGTCGTAGAGTAAAAGTGTCTTCTACGTAATTAAAGCTAATAAAATTGTCCTACACAAATTTTCGAAATGCTTATCAGTTTTCACTCTACACCTGCTTTTGGATTATTCTTTGAGCGAACAATAAGAAGTTTTCACGTTATTTGATTACTTACGCAAAACAGTTTGCTTTGCTTGCATTGTTTTCCTTTTCCGGTTTGGAGGGAAAGAAAGGCGAAAGATTCCAGCGGCAACGAGTTGGCAAACTTAGTTACAATTTTTTTACAAGCGTCTTTAGCCTATGGCACAGACGAGAATATATACTAAAGTACTCCGTTAAATGGGCCACGCAGGTCGTTTATCACATAAACATAATTTTCTGCCGATTTGTGTCAGCAGTCGCTAAATCAAAATAATGAAAACATTGTTTCAAAAATTCTAAAAATTCAGCTGTTTTCTTTTCGTTTCCATGAGACGTATGGCTACATTAATTGGAATAAATAGGTCATGAAAGTCAGCGTTCGTCACTATAATATCTTCGGATTTCCGTTGTGGCTGTTTTTTTTTTTTTAAATATAATTTTAGTGTCTCGTTAAGCTGTCTTTTGCGCCGAACCGTGAGATTAACTATCTTTGAATGTTAAATGAAATTTATGTATTTTTTTTAGATAGAAGAAAGATTTGTAACAGATTGACCTTGAATAGGTAGGTAAGTACTTATTAACTTCTGTGCTGCATGTTTTATCTATTACATTTTATTTAACAGGTAGATGCTATTGTTTTAACTATACCGAATTCAGAGCTAATTTCTTCTTAAATTATGTCTAGTTAGTGGTAAAAAAATAAAGTAAGTAACATTTTTCCTCATAACCAGAATTATTGATAAATGACACAGAAATACTTAATTGTTTCCGTTTACTCTTCCGACTCCATGACTGGATAAAACAAAAGAAAACAAGCACCAAACTGCATACCTGCCATTTTGTGTTTAACATTTTTAACAAAATGTCCGACCGAGCTAATAAACCAAATTAAACACTCAATCCCTGCGTTCCCGACCTTCGCATTCTACCACTGTTTATTTACTCAAACGGAAAATTTGTTTACATTTCCCGTGCAATGATATACAACGCACTTTAAATAGTCGCCAGCGCATTGCCAAGAAACAGGAACTATTTTGCCTGCTTTAATGGAATGGGAACTTTCAATTGCTATAAGTTAGGTAGACGTTATTTCGTACAGTAGGAAATAAATAAAAAATCTTTTTTTCTTTCATTTATTATCTATCTTTTTATCATTTAAGAACATTGTTCTTGTCGTGGAAGAATTTCCATGTCTCTCTGTCTTCAGTCATCTGTCTCACATCTCTATACGACACGACCTCAGCCTTAATTCTCTTTTATTTGGTCTATGTATGCTTGCTCCTTCTTTCTCTCACCTTGCTTCTATTTTTTTTCCTTCTATTATTGTTTTTAAAAGTTGGTCGTGTCGTACGAGGTGACCAAACATCTTTCCTCTTCGCAACGCTTGAGGTGACCAAACGCTTTCCAACAGTTTCTTCCTTTTTCTGAGACAAGCACTTCCTCGTTTGTCTTTTTATCCATCCAACTTATACCTTTCATACGCCTTCAACACCACATTTCGAACACTTCTAATAGTTACCTTAGAACCTTCATTTATTGGTAGATATATATATTTTTTAATTTAACTGCTAATTATAGTAGTAATTGGTTTGTAGAGAACTAACACATTCACATTTGTTGTACCCTAGGTGTAGAAAGTTGCATTTTATATATCGTATACAGACGGTGTTTATAAAAAATCGTGTAAATATTTTTTATTTCAGAAGGAACCACAATAGAAGAACATCAACAATCTGTTGAAAAAAGAAGCAAAAGTTCTCCATAAAATTGTCTTTTTCCGCTTTGCTGCTGATTATTTACCAGTTCAACAGCAAAGTGAAAAGGTCTCCTTTATGAGAACTTGCTCCTGATTACCTTACATCAAGACAAGAAGAATTGAAGGGACAAAGTAATGGGCCAAATGAGAAAAAGAGTTTAGAAGTACATATAAGACACAAGCAGACTAACACAGTGATGGAAAAAATATAGAATAATGGCCGCTGCATATCCATCGCCTGCTACCCCTACACAATATCCAGGAGGCTTACTACCATCTCTAAAAACCTTGCAAGAACGAGTGAGTAAGCGAAACAGCGCAATACATGATGTAAGGCGACATCTCCCTTACTCAATCGTTCTTGCATGGTTTTAAGAGATGGTGGTAAGTCACCATTACCCCTAGTATGAGATTTTATAAACGCAGATCAATTTTGTATAGAATTTCCTAGTGGCCTTACTATCCGCTAGGGGCGCTGTATAGGTTTGTCATACAAAATCGCTAACGCAGTCGATAGCGTCTGCGTTTATAAAATGTCACAATAAGGCTACAGTATCGCCAGTGTTAAAGTTAATATATTTTTGATTATATTTCTTTCATATAATGTTTATTGTTGTAGTTATGAAATCAAAATAAAACCTACTATTTTAGAACTATACACACATATTTTTAAATAGATTTACGATGTTCCAATAACACATCCCTTGATTGTGTATTTATGTTAAATTACGGCAATTTATGGGCCGTATACTACAGATTTTATATGCAACTATTTATTGTTAGCAATAAATTATATTTCGATCATTTCAAACTTCCTCTCGTGGTTATAGCGACAAAAATGGACGCGCCAGTTGTGTTTGTGTATTTTATTTTATCACTTTTGTGTTTTTTTTTTTACTGTGTTGAAGTTACTTCCGTTACAGTAACCTGCACGTCATCAGTCATCATAACATCTTACCCTGGGCTTCCATTGTCTAAGAACTCTTTTTTCTGCTAATAGATGGCGCTACAAGCGTGTAGCAAGAAATTAATTATTTCAATTTTTATCTTTGCTTTCATTTTCCTTGTCTTTACTATTTTTTGTGTTCCAATTCTATGCATTATATTTGCAGTAAATAGGGTTCACAATCATCACAATGTGCTTTCTTTCTATAATCGGCTCTAATTTTTGTCATAATTTTCTAGTGCTGAAGCTAAAGAAATGAGATTTTATAAACGCAGACGCTAGCCACTGTGTTAGCGATTTTGTATGACAAACCTGTACAGCGCCCCTGGCGGATGGTAAGGCAACTAAGAAATTCCATACAAAATCTTAACGCACAGTCGCTAACATCTGCGTTTGTAAAATGTCATACAAGGGGTACATTATAGCCTAAATAAAATATGAAGTACAAAAATGAGCTCTATTTCTATACTCTCCTTATTCTGTGATTCAGTCGCGAAATGGGCACTTGTCTTAAATTAGCGACGGCGCCGTAAATCAAAGGATTTGGGCCAGCATTACGCCATGAATTCCCAAGATATTTGCTCAACTACGTATTTATGTTATACGTAAATCATATTTATTGAAGAAAAAATAGATTAGGCCTTAACGTCGCTCACACATCAGTAGATACCCCGCAAAACTATAAATTTGGTTTTCCCCCACTAATATATTTCTGAGTCGGAGTAAATCAACATGCTTGCCTCATCTATATTCTATACTAGCTATAGCCCGCGACTTCGTGCGCGTGGGCTTCGTTCCCCATATCGTGGGAATTTCAAGATGTGCCCCCAAAATTCCCGCGGGAATTGCCCGGGATTCCCCTATTCTTTTATACAGTTTGTCATGACAATAACCAACAAAAAAAAGAATTATCCAATTTGATGCATTCTTTCGAAAACAAACATGCCTTGAGTTCATTCAAATGATGATAACTTTTTTTAATGGACCGATTTTGATGAAACAAACTTTAGATGTTCTTCCGAGTATAAACAAAACAATTGGTGTAAGTTTTAAGCAAATGGGTTCAGTACCTTCGGAAATAAGCGTGATCATACATACAGAATAAAATTAAAAAAAAAAAATTGTTTCTGTTCTTCTTTTTAAATATCCCTTTATCCCTTTTAGTGAAAACTAAATGTACAGACAAAATATTTTTACTATTTTATTATTATATGTATAGATTATTAAAACATAAAGCTGAAATGTTTGTTTGAACCCTTATTCACTGTACTTGTCGGATATTATTATTTTTTAAGTTGAAAGCACTATATTCTTTTATTTAAATTAATAAAATAATAGGATTTTTTTGTACATCATTTTATTGCGCTAATTTCTTAAAATAAATTACAACTATATACAGAACCAAATGCAACAGTTTTCTAAAAACGGATTAAAAATATACTTTTACCGACACTTATTAAAATGATAAACGGTTAAAGTTAAAACGATGTTCTAACTAAACTATCATTTGATGTTCAAATTAAAATGAATTTTTCTTACATTTAGTGTTCGTCCAAATGTGCATAGACCCGCCTTAATTTTTCTCTTTTATTCTTATTTGCGTGTTTCTTCTCTTGTTTCCAGGGCTTTCCTGTTTGGCCGTCTGCAAGCTGAGCTCCGACTACCCTGCAAGCAAAAAATACCTTTTACCATTTTTCACGAGATACTTCTACGCTAAACGTAGACATGTTTGATGAAAATCGGTTGAGCCGTTTAGAAGTTGTGGGGGTGAAAGCGGGGAAGAAGGACCGAATGTCTGCAAATATATATGAGTGGGGTCTCAAATGAAAGCGCATCACGTGCACATTACAAAATAATATGTTTAATGCAAATAGGTTGTACTGTTACAAAGCTCTGGGGGTGTAAGTGGGAAAAATACCTAAAATCTGCAAATAATATGTGGGGGGTAAATCAGTCGACCTTCACCACAGAAAATGTATCGTGGGTTTTTTTTTAATTATAAATTTAATGTTATAGTTGAAATGGGCTTAGCAAAAGTTTGATTATTATGAGAAAAGGGGTAATGTATATATTTTAGAAATCGCTTTGCAAACACCCTGTACGTACAGCAAGTAACACATGCAACGGCCCGCAACGAGTTCTAGAGCAATTTTCACGATCGTTAACCCTCTGGCGTGTCGTAAAGAAAACTTTATGAATTAACACTTGGCAACCGGCCACGGTGCCCATTTCGCCTTCCCGAGTTTATTTAGGTTTCCCTTAAATCTAATTGATAATATACGGCTATATCTCTTTCATCTTACTGGTTATAAATAAAACTATATTCATTCCTAGATTCCTGTGGAGTGATTCGATCGATTACTCCGTTTTAATAACGAAGTGAGAAGACGTATAAGTGATACTGCCTCATTATCGTCAATGGTTTCCGAAAATACATACAAGGTTGACTGTTAGATAATGCTTTTAGCATTAAGTTCGCCTATTGTGTTATACAACTGTATTTTGTACAATAAAGTTTAAATAAATACATGATCACTCATGCGATCTGGTTTCCCTGTAAAAAGTGTTATAGAGCTCGGCGGCACTCGCTCTATTGTAATAACGACAACCGCATTTCTAGGACTATTAGTTAAGTGTCCCTGGAGTCTGGATAGGTAAGCTAAATGTAACCGGAAAATCAGGAGCGTTTAATCATATGATCCTAAAATAGACATTTATCACACATACAAACATACAAATTAAAATCAAATATCTTTATTTGCATGAATGCATTTACAAAATGATGGTGTAACAATATGAATGTGCTAATTAACAAAGGACAAAGATACAAACAACCATGAAATGTGACAAATATCTCAATAGGTGGCGACTCTGTATTACACTAGACTAGGACGTCTAGCACTGATTTTCAGTCGCCACCTATTGAGGATTCACGGACAACTTACAGTCAAACGATGAAAGATGACAGAAGACGAACCGGAACGAGTGTGTAAGCGAGACGGCGCAATACATGATGTACTTTATCCTACCAGTCCTTATATAAGGTGGACTCAAATCAACGGCAAATATTTTGAGGGTAGATTCAGACCACTATACTGAACAACTTTTCCAAATAAACATATCAAAATATGAAATTGTTTTTATAACTCCATATTTAAGCAGCAATTTATTTAGGAGATTAAATTTTTTTTTTTCGTATTTCAATATCAGTTTATTTGGAAAAGTTGTTCAGTCCTTATCTGCCCTTAAAATATTTGCAGTTGATTTGAGTCCACCTCGTATATGGTTGAAGTCGCTTTTATTACAATAGAGGGACTGGCGTCAGAGTTTCGTAACCCCTTTATAAGGAATGATTCGAGTATAGTAGTGACCCACACTATCAGATTTTTGAGGATGCTCATAGGCACGCCAAGACACAGCCTAACTACAGCGATACCAGCTGGGGCCAAAGCCTTAACTTGGCTTCCGAAGCACGAAAGACGTCAATATAGAAATGACTCTTGTTGCATAGACGTGAAAAAAAAACTGTCGGCAGGTTAACGTCTGTCAGCCAGTTATAAACTTTATATTTAGATGGCCTAATTGCAAGTGAGGATAGGTGAGGTGGGATAAACGGAGATCGCATAATTCCAATTTCGAAATAACTCCAAATATTTGGATAACCCACAAAAATTATGTCTGTCTGGTGAATGAGTGAGTCATGGTACAGTCGACGATGGAAACCAGAATATGTCTCTAATTAAAAGTAAAGGAAATTCAACTCATAGTACAGTCGACCATGTAAAACTGGACACAGATTGCTAATGCTAAATGTATGAAATTTCGACATCCGCTATTAATCTTTTTAAAAATATTTTCGTGTTCAGCAACTAATGTTAAAAAATTGATTTTTACACTTAATTGTATTTGTTATAAAGTACTTGTTAACAACAAAAAAATAAAATGTAAAAAAATATACCTACTTTATTATTTAATATCCATATTTTCTCACTCTCTTTACTAAATCTATATTTTTTATGATGAGAGAGCTCGAATTTAGTGAGTTTTCATATGGTAAGTAAACATCAGAACCACAGTACCTATTTGAAAAATTATTTCATCCTACATACATTATTCCAGATGGTACTACACGAGCGAATTCACAGTCAACAGCTAGTGAACGAATAAGAAGAACAATAAATAATACCTTACCCAAATACTGGTTTCCCTTTGACGTGAGCTGTACTTTTCTTCATGGCGAAGAATGCACTGTCGATTTCAGCAGATTTGTTCAGCCAACCCTAGAGCAAATAATAGACTATCTGAGGATGGATCATAACTTTTTGGTGAAATACAAGAAGACTCATTCGGGTTTTTAAACAGATTATACCTAAAAAGTGAGTTACTGATACACAACGTCTGAACAAAATTCATTTATAATTTGTCTATTTAAGACTACTTCAGTTGATCTTAAACTAACGACGATGATACCAAGACAATTTAAATTCATCTAAAGTTTCCCGGTTTGTTTCCGGGTTTCGGCACCACTTAATGTTGATGGCGCTACATGCGAACTATATTTTGTTAATTAATACTCTAATGATAAATGCATACAATACGATGCAATGGCGAGGAGAGTGAGCCTCTGAACATCTTTAATGTTTTAATTTTACGATTACGACCTCCGTGGCGTAATGGTCAACATGCCTGACCGCTACCCAGTAGGTCTCGAGTTCGATCCCCGGTCAGGTCAAGATGAAAAATTATCTTTTTTTGATTGACCTGGGTCTTGGATGTTTATCTATATATGTGTTTGTTATAAAATATAGTATCGTTGAGTTAGTATCCCATAACACAAGTCTCGAACTTACTTTGGGGCTAGCTAAATCTGTGTGATTTGTCCCTATATATTTATTATTTAATTTTTATAACAATTTTATCAATATGTTTTACTAAATGAATCAAACAGGTAGATAGGATAACTCACCTCGACCATTCTCGCTTCCCTAGGCGTGGGCTTCCGTTTCTCTGTCCTCTTCTCTTCGATCATGTCTTCAACCTGCGGTTGGTATCCCGGAGGTATTTGTTCCCATCGCAGCCGACCGCTCGCCGCCTCCTTCAACAGTATCCTGGCTGAACGGGATTGGTCGGGTTGGCCTGCCGCTGTCATGAAGCCGCGGTTGTCTGAACACAAATGATTGATTGATTTAATTAAATTTTATACATATGTGAATAGAATAAAAATATTAATCATCTTCTGTTGTGTGTAATTTTTTAACCGACTTCAAAAAAAGGAGTCTTTTTTTTTAGTGTATTCTTTATTTCGCTTGTATGTATACCATTTGGTGGATGGAAAGCAATACATGAAGCCTTATGGGGTGTTTCATGAGGGGCTTATTAAAATTTCGTCAGAGCTGGCAACGCACTATTGATATTTCTGGTGCTGCAGACATCTTTAGACCTTAATAACCATATAAGACTAGCTATAGACTTTTTTGTTTAATCTAGTTAATAAATTACTAATATAACTACAAAATTATCTAAATTAAATAAAAAAAAATTGTAATTTAAAATTAGATAAAGCAGTTGTTATAGTTTTATGAGAGAAAAAAGTACATACAAGCATGTGCAGTGAGTATCTGCTTGTAACTGTTCTTTGAGTCTTCGGTTTCGGGAAGTAGAAGTCCGTATTTCTCCTCGAAAGTGTGTTTGCTGACCAATTCGCAAAGCCGGGCCATGGCCCCATCGTGAGACCGCATCTGTTGAATAAAAGCTAATGAAGAGCTGAAGAGGTCTCATGAGGCCACGTAACGTTATGGTTTTATAAATCCTTTCGCTAGCTGACGAATTACAAATTTACAAACATTTCTTAAGTTCATTTTGACTAAAATATGTTTTGTCACGTTAAAAAGACGGAGAGTTGAACGGCACATATATATATATAGTTAAACTAGCTTTCGCCTGCAGCTTCGCCCGCGTGAACTTTCCTCAGCAACAGTGCTTTCCCCAGGGATTCCCTATGTCCTTCTCAACACTTCTAACTATGTGTATACAAAATTTCAGAAAGATTGGTTCAGTAGATAGGCCGTGAAATCGTTGCAAACAAACAAATAAACAGATTCGGTTTTGACCTTATATGGCTAGGTCCAATCTATTCTCTAGGCTCAAAAGAGTCTTCAAGAAATATACAGAGATCAACTCAACTGCCCACCGTCCTAATGTAAGGTTTGTACCTATGTACTTTAAGATTTTTTTTTTTGTTTATTGACACACGTCCTCAACACCAGTCAATCCTTTTGAAGTGTGGTAGTTCTAACATATCTGTAACCAGCATATATCTATTATTGTATTAAAAATTTATATTGATTTAGGGTCGATTTCACCAAACATGACTTAACTTGAGAATAGTTATCCGCGGAATATATTTATTCTTCCATTTAGCTCTTGGATAACTTCGTCCACGTTCCACCACTTTACACTAGATTAAATTTACTCTCGGATAGTTACTCTCTGACAGGGAGTGAATCCGAATGATTGAAATGAATGACTGTATAAGTCGCCCAAATGTAATTGCTCGTTTCTCCTAATAAATAAAGTGTATTTCGTATTATTATATTCGATAGGGTTATACCTATGTCAAAAGTGTCAAAACGAGATATTCTTACATTTTTTTTTTTGAATAGTTTTTACGGCCGTGGAATCTAGTCCTTTAAGGCCTATCTTGAATTTATTAATATTCTTCAGTCCTACTTAAGTCAGTCGTCAAAAATTCAAGTCATTATGCACAAACACTCGAAAAAACCTAAGTTTTGGAAATTAAATACAGCGCGAACATAGCGACAGTTTACTTTCCCTCCAAAATAAAACGATATTCTTACAAAGTAAAATCAAAGAAGTTCGATTCGCGTGCGGTCTTTTTTAGTGACGCAATTTTTTTTAATTTATGGTTAAAATATAAAAATATTTTAGGGTTTTTGGAGGGAAAGTAAACTGTCGCTATGTCCGCGCTGTATTTAATTTCCAAAACTTAAGTTTTTTCGAGTGTTTGTGCATAATATTGGTGGATTATTATTCGCAAAGTGTTCGTGAACAAGCGTGAGTGTTGGGAAGTGATACAGTGTCGATTACGTGACTTTTTATCTTTGTCACCAAAATCTCCATGATATAGCTTAAGTGAAATTTTTCCACCGCTTCACTTAGCCATCTGACTCAGACTAGACTTACTTACTTGACTGGACTTGACTATTGACTTGATTTTTTGACTCGACTGACTTAAGTAGGACTGAAGAAGATTAATAAATTCAAGAAAGGCCTTAAAGGACTAGATTCCATGGCCGTATAAACTATTCAAAAAAAAAATATATTTTATCTAATATTTTTTTTATGTCAGCGCGCCAGAGAATCAGCTGTTGAAACAATGACACTTGGACGCCATATTGAACTTATCCTTAGTATAAGCTCGCTGTTCGTTGAAAATTGGCGGAGTAGAGATTTACTCCAGCATAATCGTTTATTCTTGGATCAAGTCTATGGTGAAACGTAAAAATATGTTATCCTAGGGGTAACTGCTCGTATACTCTCGAGTAAAATTTACTCTTATTTGGTGAAATCGACCCTTAGAGGTATATGTGCCTAAGGGAGTCCCCCGCATTTATCGTCGCGAAATCAGCTTCAGCCAGTCAGAAAAGCCCTTAATGTTAACATAATAAGGTCGATTTTCCGTCAGCCGGTGTTGGGTCACTTCGTCCAAGCCGAGCAGATGCAAATGGCATAGCGACACCCTTATTCCGTTAAGATAAAGGTTTTTTTATGACCGACTGAAGCTAATTCCGCGTCAATAAGTGGGGGGGGAGTAAAACAAAATCTTGTAATTAATAAGGGTAAAAAAAAAATTTGCAATCAATGAGGGCAAAAAAATATTACAAAGTGATACCAACCTGATCTATAGACAACACAGCAGTCAACATAAGGTCCGGGGCTACAGCGTACGCTGGCAACACCAATCCGGGACAGTCCAACAACTCCAATTGGTCGTCTAGTACCAGAGACTGAATGTGTCTGGTGTGCCCAGGCATTGCACTTACGCTGACCTAAAAAATATACATTAAAAAAGTTTTTTTTTTTTACAAATAAATATTTTGTTCATTCGAGTTTTTTTTAGCAGGGAGATTTTGAGTGCGTGAAAATAAAATCAATTTTAGTGCATATTATAAAAAAAGTTTTTATACAAAAACTTCTTCTTTTGGTTCTATTTTTTTTTGTTAGCAGAAATATATTGCTTTAATGCGTGAAAATAAAATCAATTTTAGTGCAGTTAAGTTTCTATGAAGGACGACACACGAACCGAAGCGGTGGCAATAAAATGGTAATTCAAAAAGTAAAAACTTCTGCTAGAACGGACTACTTCAATTACAGCTACTCTACTTATTAAACAGAACTATAAAAATCGCAGGCAAGGCATGACATTCTAAAACTAAAACAAAGAATGGTTTAATTTATGTTAAGGTGGTGTTCTTAATGGAGAATACACACAGCATGTCAATCTCCAACCAACTTATCCGCTTATAGTCGAAAAACTGATTGCAGATGATATTAGAAAAAAAAATATGCAGTAGTTCATTTCATACATAACTATTATGAGTAGCCAGAACGAAGATTACATGGCAACTTATGAACTTACCTTTTTGGTTTGCATCAAAATATTGACAGTACTAGATTTCCCCACATTAGGATATCCGATCATCCCAACGGAGATTCTAGGTGGATTCTTCAAAACCTCCAGTTTCTGAGCCTTCAACACTTCTAACAATTTATTCCTATCGTAAATCTCATGAGAATTAACAATATCTGTATTATTAGCATCACCAGAATCATTTTGTACCCTTTCTTCATTTTGCAAAGGTTCTATTGGCGTTCCTGATCGCAAGTTTTCTACAACCTTGTCTAATGCAATCTGAATCCTATCTAATTTATCAGCAGTATTAGACACTGCCTGGTCAATATCTCCTAACTGCTTTTTAAACAAATCTATATCATCTTCCATGCACTTTAAGGTCTCTTCTTCTAAATCATCTTCATCTAGATCAGAGTCAGCTGATTCAGTGTCCGAATTCAATGTTTCTTCTGATTTACTACTTGATTCTGATATCTTCCTTTCATTTGTTTGTTTTGCTGCTGAGAAAAATATGATAGGAACATTCTGAAAGCAAATAGAAAATGATTTAAAAAAAAAGAATAAAACTTTTTCTATCTTAAGCTTTTACTTAATTTGGAAGGCACGTTAAGCCATTGATTGTTAGACAACTTTAGACAGCAAAAAAATCTGATAGGGTTGACCACTAACACACCCAAACGATTTGTTTGTTTATTAAAGATATTACCTTTATTGTACTAAAACCAAAGTAAATGATCATGTTTCTATTGGTCTGGTTTCCCTGTTAAAGGGTTGAGAGATCAGACGGCAGTTGCTCTATTGTACTAACTAGTACTGCCAAATCAGGACCATCTCTAATCCAACCAGGAAACGCTCTAGGACTAAGACATACATATACAAGGTGGACACAAATCAACTGCAAATATTTTAAGGGCAGATACAGACCACTATACTGAACAACTTTTCCAAATAAATTTACTTATATCGAAATACGAAATTTTATTTGTCACTCTCCATACTAAACTAAATCAGCTGATTCTCTGATTCTGATGATGAATTTGTATGAGAGGTCAAAATTTTTTTTCCTATTTCGACATAAGTTTATTTGGGAAAGTTGTTCAGTTTTAGTGGTCTGAATCTGCTCTTAAAATATTTGCAGTTGATTTAAAATCACCTTATAGATACTTGTATCAAACACCAATAACATAAAATAATAGTGTACCTGTTTAGTAAAATATTCCGCCCAGCATTTCCTTACATATTCACTGGTCAAGTCAGCTTTGTTCAACAACAGGATGAACTTGCATTTCTGTTCTGTTGCATATTTCTCCAAGTCTTCACATCTGAAAATAATCCAGTTTTGTTTATATGAATAGAAGGTACAGTGGCCTACAAATAAATTAATTAATACAATCCTAGGGTGTAACTATTAGGAAAGTTGGTAAGTATACTTTTCAGTGGCCCACTGTTCATTAAATAAGAACAACAATTGTTACCAAATGTTTAAATTCTCATTATTTGTAGACAAGCAACTATTACAGCTGATGCATCTACATCAAATCACTATCAGAACAAATGAAGATTCATGGGACAAGGAAACTTAAAACAACAAAAAAACATTAAATATATATATACGCATATATACGCGTTAGCTATAAGCTGCTAGTGTATTAATTAAATCCATACTAATATTATACTTCTTGGGGGAGCCTTACCCCTAGAGAACGCGTCCCCAGGTGGCGGATAGGGGAATGCCCGGCAGATATGCAGGGTAGGAGGGAAATAAAATACCTCCCGTGGACCAAACAGGCCGGAGAGATGGACACTCCGTTACCAAACCCCTACGGCGAGCTGCTTCAACATATCTGAAGTTAAGGTTGTCCATAGTGCTGTATGTTTCCTGCGGACTGGAATATACAGAAGAGTTGGTGGCGGATGAGCCTAGAAGAAGGCCAACGGCAGCACTTAGATCCTCGTAGAAGATCACAGTCTACAGCGCCGAACAATGGGCGGCGGATTAATAACCCATCAAGCTGGCACTCGCGGGCCTCAGAAAGTGTGAGGGCAAGCACTTGGGAAATGCTTGCTACTATTTCTCCCAACCCTCTTTTTATGTTATTATGGAGAATATGGAATGCGATTTGTCCTGCGACCCGGCTAACCCCCGGCGCTATGAGGTTTCCGGGCCTCATGGTGTGAAATCTGTTACCGAAGACTCTGTTGGTGTGAGTGACCAGGCACCAACAGTAGTGAATGCTACTGGAAAACGAAAACTAGTTCAACAGGCGTTCCATCCTAGCCTATTTACAACTACGAGACAAAGAAGTGCCTCACTTGGGAATATATGTCAGCTAGATCCCAAACCTAGTCAAGAAGGTACCACATGTGGAGAGACACTACCTCGACAACCCCCTGACTGGCAAAAAATTCCCATGCCACGTACCAGTAAACGGAAGAAATCATCACGGTCACCAACGTCAGAGGGAGTTGAAACAAGCAACAGTTTCAATGGATTACCAGTTGATCTTACAGAAGAAGAATCCGAAAAACAAGTAGAGGAGAAAAAGCTACCTAAACCACCACCAATACTTCTGTACGGTATTAAGGATGTAAACAAACTAACGGAGCTCCTTCAAACATCAATTAAAGGTGATAGTTTTACCTTAAAAATAATAAATAAAAATCAGCTTAGAATAAGCACTACTGACATAGAAATATACAAAAAAATAATATCTATGGTTCGAGAAAATGGGCTAGTAGGATACACTTTCAATCGAAAGGATCAAAGGTGTTACAGAATGGTCATTAAAAACTTACATCATACTACGCCTCATTCAGCTATAGAGGCCGAGATCGAAAAAACCGGTAACAAGGTGCAGGGAGAAATCATAAATGTCAAATTTGGCCCTGAAAGAATACCAACATCGACATTCTTTGTTAATGTAGCTCCAGGCCCAAATAACCATGCAGTAAAGAAAATTACTAAAATTCATTACCAAACAGTAGTGATAGAAGATCCCAAAAAAAGATATACTATTCCACAATGCCAGAGATGCCAACAATATGGCCATTCAAAGAACTACTGCATGCAGCCATATCGTTGTGTGAAATGTGCTCCGGGCCATAAAACCTGCCTATAGCCTACCAATTACTCTTTATGGAAGGCCACAAAAGCTCTAAAAGGTCCCCAACATAAGAAGTACCCATTAAAAACGGATACTGGATGGACAAAAACCGCTAAGGAGAAAGCAAACATTTTTGCTAGGCATCTAGCTGAAGTGTTCAAGCCAAATGAGAGCACTAGTGTGGAGGTAGAGAGAGAAGTGGACAACTCTCTTGGTCAGGTTTTCCAATTATCACTGCCTCCCAAGCCTGTGACATTTCCTGAGGTGAGAAGAGTGATAAAAGGGCTCAAAAGTCATAAATCCCCTGGATTTGATTTAATCACCAAAGAGATATTAGAACAACTTCCAAAAAAGGCCTTAGTCTATTTGACTACACTTTTCAACAGAATACTCAGAGTACAGTACTTCCCAAGACTTTGGAAAGTATCAATAATAACAATGGTCCATAAAGCAGGTAAACCGCCACAAGACGCGAGCTCGTACAGACCCATCAGCCTTTTGCCTGTACTATCCAAGATTTTTGAAAAAATTCTATTATCAAGAATAATCCCGATACTCACCAACCGTCAAATTATCCCAAAACACCAGTTCGGCTTCCGACAATATCATTCTACTATAGAACAGGTACATCGAGTGTGTGGCACAGTTAGAAAGTCCCTCGAAAATAAAGAGTACTGTTCAGCGGCCTTCCTGGATATCCAACAGGCATTTGACAAGGTCTGGCACAGGGGATTGCTGTGCAAAATTAGGAATTCTCTTCCACATAGCTTCTATTTACTTCTAGAATCCTACCTGTCTGACCGGATATTCCAAGTTAGAGTTGATGGAGAGTCTTCAGAATTCCACAATATAGAGGCTGGAGTTCCCCAGGGGTCTGTGCTGGGTCCTGTCCTCTATACCCTGTATACTTCGGACCTACCTGAAGTTCATAATGTTACCACTGCTACATTTGCAGACGACACTGCCGTACTAGCAACTAGCAAGGAACCTAATATAGCTTCTGCCAAACTACAAAAAAGTCTTGATGAAATAAGTAACTGGCTCCACAAATGGCGTATAAAAGTCAGTTCTTCAAAATCGGTTCACATCACCTTCACCCTAAGAAAAGGGGACTGCCCACCTGTTAGGTTAGGAAACAGCTATCTACCACAGAATGACTGTGTCAAGTACCTAGGGATGCATCTTGACCGCAGGTTGACATGGAAGAATCATATAAAAAAGAAAAGAGATGAATTGAATCTACGATATAGGAGTATGTATTGGCTAATGGCGCGCAACTCGGTCTTGTCCATAGATAACAAGCTGCTCATATATAAGGCAATACTCAAGCCAATATGGACATATGGGCTTCAACTGTGGGGAAGTGCATGCAATTCCAACATAACAATCATGCAAAGATTGCAAAATGGCATCCTAAGGAACATAGCCAACACCTCATGGTTTATTACTAACGCCGAAATCCATGACACACTTCAAGTGAACACAGTGAAGGAGGAAATAAGACTGTTGTCTGAACGCTATAAAAATCGACTCGAAAACCACCCTAATGAACTTGCAGCAGATCTGATTAACATCAACTACCATAAACGCTTGAAGCGATTTCACATCCAGGAACTTGACTCCAGAAAATAAGAAAGATTGCTGCCACTGGGAAGCATCTTTTCCATAACATATGCCTGCACCAAATCCGCTTATAGTCAACTGACTGATTGCAGATAAAAAAAAACAGGGAAAAAAAAAAAAAAAAAAAAAAATACTAATATTATAAATGCGAAAGTCTGTCTGTCTGTCTGTCTGTCACCTCTTCACGGCTAAACTGCTGGACCGATTGTGATGAAATTTGGTAGGGATGTAGTTAACGACCTGAGGTCAAACATAGGCTACTTTTGGGCGCGATATAACCGAGTCCCACGCGGGGCGAAGCCGCGGGGAACAGCTAGTAATAATATATACAAGCTATATCTTACCTGAATAACAAAGGGTTCCTTGCATCTAAAAGGATAAGAACTATATCAGATTTCTCCAAAGTCCGCCACAACTGCCTCCAGAATTCTATATTTCTTTCATAAGGAGTTAAAGCTGCTCCGAGTTTAGCTTGCAGCTCGTTGAGGTGACGGCGCCATTCGAGGAATGACTCCCTCTCTCGGTTCAACTGTTCTTCTGCTGTTATGCTAGGATTCCAGGCAGGCCTGTATAAAAATAGTTACATTTGTCAAAAAGTTGTAAAGTAAAATGTTAGTTGTCGTGCCCCCAGCGCTAATAGTTAAATATACTGTTTTAGTGGTAAATATATGAGAATGTTTGTTGGAGTAATCCGTCATAGCATGTAAATAAACTTCTACATATCATCCCATCACCCTGATACATCTCAAGAGCCCAGGGTATGCTTAAATCCAATTTTACATTGTTTTTTCTCCATGATGATAATATTCAGCATTTAGCATTATTTTGATCACATCATGAAAATACTGTTGGTGGTGAAATTTTATTTGCATTTAACGCGTCTGCTCGCAAAATCCAGACAATAGAAAACTATTGTTATGTGGCATATTGGTGCGCGATCCAAGCGGAAACTTAAAGTGAAAACCTGATCTAAAGCTACAATAACAATGTAGTTTTTAAAATAGAATCGGTTCTGGTGAGTCTCAAACATACAAATAAAAACAAAACTTTTTTTAGATTTTTTGTTGAAGAAATCTCTGACAAAAATGTTTTTTTACCTTCTCGGTACAGTAAGAGGCTCATCAAAATCAGGCTGCAATGTGACTGCCTGTACTTCGCTAGGAACAGACTTTACATATTTCAAATTCATTTTTTCTGCCGTAAACTCCCTTTGCGCTAGTTCTGCTGTTGATAGAAACTCTTGTAGAGACGACTCAGCTGTCACAGATTGTAGATTCAGACGTCCCCAGTCATAACCATCATTTATTTCAGTGGTGTGAAGCTGAAAGTTTCATATTATTGTTGAAATTCATAATTTGTAGGTAGGTATATACCACTATTTATATTCAAAATTAACTGTGTTGAGGATTAAAATATAGCTTCATTCTTTATATATAAATATATTTATGTTTATGGAATAAGGAATTAATGTTGTTTAATTGCATTTATAAATTGAAAAATTGCTATATGAAATTATAGACTGTAAAGTTGAGGGTATAAAATAGACAGGTTACCATGGTATTATCCTCCACATGTTTTTTGTGGCGATTCTTAGAAAATCTATCCTTGATGAGCGATCGGCCTAAAGATTCCTTGTTCTTTTTTCCCATTTTAATGCGTAACAAGTTTTAAGTTTAAACAACTAATAATTTGAAATTTATAAGCAAAACAAACGTGGTTTTTCCTCGCACTTTTATTTACTTTTATTTTTTTTAATAATTGCTTTATTTGAACATATCTATGATCGAATTCATACAGCCATGTCAGACACCATACCATACCACGAAGTAGACGTCATGATGTCATGTCTGATGACAGTGACAGAAAACTCTCATACTGAAATGTTTCGTTATAAGCAGTATGCGTTGTTAGATTAGCAGAAGTTTAATTTTTCGCATGTATTCAAGCACAAAAAATGGTATTGATTTTCAAATAGTGATTTTATTATTTAAATTCCTTGAAACGAAACGTTGACCTCAGATCGACAAACAGACCAGCAGTTTTGCTTCTTCGATTTTTGTTTTCTTGAACGATTTCAGAGAAATCTATGTAAATTTTCTGTTATGTGTGTTTAAATTTAATTTTATGTTTTTACCTACAATAAACTATATGTGCTTCTAGTGATGATGTCGGAGTTCTTTGACCATTATCACAGATGGGAGCCACTCGCTGAATTTCATTTCTCTATTTCTGATGATTCTGATGATGATTCCGAGGATTACATTTACTGCTTATGCAGCCGCGTATTTTTACGGTACGTCCTTTACTTCCTACATTACTATAAAGTAATTATACATGAAACTTAAATACTTAATTTATTACTTTTCAATTTAAGGGATGGTCTGAAAACCTATTACGCTGAGAAGGCAGATGCTAGTGAGAGTGATGTAGAGGTGCTGAGGGACTCGCAGTCCCAGGATTGGGAGGACCAATCCCATGTGCACTTTTCATTAGATACCTCTTACAAAGTAAGATGTGAGGTAAGTATCAGTTTACTCATCTGAAGTATCTTTTTATGGTTTATGCTTCGCACTTTATGTATAGATTTTTGTAGCAGTTCTTAAAGTATTTCCTTATAGTCTAGTAATAGTCTCGCACTGTTAAAGTAACATCAATGTATCCTGCTAGTTTGTAATTATCTTTGTTCTTAAACTGTAAGCAATAAGTTAAACCTTACTTCTACTTATTATACTTTTCAATGTGGTTTCACTCACCTATAGTGTGTATATATATATATATAGGTACATATGCTGAAAGAATTTTTAAAATCTGACCAGTAGTTCTACATTCACTTAAATTAACTTTTCGCTTTATTATATTAGTATAGATTTAACAATATGGCATGGGCATAAAAACCTTTCTCTTGAGTCACTCTTATCTATTTAAAAAAAAGCATCAAAATCTGTTGCATAGTTTTAAAGATTTCAGCATACAAAGGGACATAGGGACAGAGAAAGCGACTTTGTTTTATACTATGTAGTGATTTTAAGTGACCAACAAGTGTGTGTACTTACATTGCAGTGAAACATGGCATTGCAAGCACACATCAATTAAAATTTTGTAATTGCAGAAAGATGAAGGAGCCAGTTGCTACTGCAGTGCATCACACACGGACAACTACTGCTCTACTGATGAGCACGACCCAGCACAAGTCCAAGGTACAGCACCACACGCTTTACAGCCAAGTGACAGTGGAGCTGACCTCACATATCAAGATTGCCACTCAGACTATACCAATCTCGATCCAGAAAAAATGGAACAAGATTTCCCTTCCCAAAACATAGCTGAATTCAATGAAAACTATTTGTCTGAAAACAGTTGGGAGCAGTTCTGGGCTATCAATGGCGAAAGAATCATCTGGGCCTCATGGATCAAAAAGTACAGTGATTACATAAACCCTGCATTTTTGAATGAAAATAACGAACTGGTTCTTGATGATAATAACCTCCCAAAACAGCACTCAGCCGATCAGATATTCACAAAAGAAAAAACAGAGATAAATAATGCTGTCGAGAGAATTAGAGAAAGGAAATTTTCTTATGATTCAAAAGTTAATCCTTACAAGAAAAGTCATGCAGCAACTGCAGATAAATCAAATGCTAATAATGACAAAGATGATACTTGGTTGCCTTTAGCAAGAAAAAGGTCTTGTTCTGAACATGATAGGATTGTGAGTCCAAGAACTATTACTACTGGGACTGATTCAATGACTAATGTTACTAAAATAACCCTTTCTAGTTATGATGTTACATCTAGTCACGTAACTTCAGAGTCTTCACCAACAGAAGATTATAGTGTTTCATCATCTACTTCAGATGATCAATCAAATGATCAAACTCGAATAGCTAATGTTAATAATGAAAGTGTAGATCAAACTGGTTCAGAAGAGCTTGATACAGAAGAATACTGGCAATTTCTATGGAAAAAACACTTTGGAGAACAATATGCATTACATTATGCTAACTATCTTGAATGTTACAATAATCAGAATAAAGATTTGCCTGAAATAAATTTTGAAATGATTCCAGAAATTACCAAAGTAGTTGAAGAAAAATCTGTAGATATTGAATGTGAGAATAGTGAAGGGAATTCCCAAGAAATGCCAACTGTAATAGAAGTTAAGGAGGTTGAGATTAAAGTAGATAAGATAAAGTTAGATGATAAGAGTAATAAGCCAAAGAGAAGGAATAAGAAAGTGAGCGGTGGGTATATTGGTTCGGTTGGCGTATTGTTACAGAGTTTGCTTCAAGAGGAGCAGAAAAGGAGTGAATTGGATGAGGTTTTTGAAGCTGAGGAGGGTGGAAAGAATACAGAGAAAACAGATCATACTGACGGTAATTTGGATACAACTGATGGTAACGCACCTGTTACTGATAGTGATAGTGTTACGGTAACCCAAAATATAAGCAATAGTTTTACTCCTTATAGTTATGATGATGGTGATGACGATCCCCCAGAAGAGAAACCTGTTTCGTTAAAGAGAAGGTAAATAAAAATGTATTTACTATGTATTTTTTTTATGTAATATAATAACTGTGTGTTTATTTCACACCTTAAATTTTGTACTCAAACATTTGATCTTGATGATCGCACATGAGGGCTTAGGATCCAAGTAATAAAACTTTTAATGCCCTGACGATATTGGAAAAGGCTCTTTTTATCACAATTTATAGTATTTTATTTACGTATATAACTTAGTTGTACCACAAGTAAAAATACTTTTATAATTGGCAGACTTGATAAAAAAAGATGAACCATAAAAAAAAACAGCATAGTTTATATAGTTTAAAATTTAATTATTATTTTTATAGTAGTGAAATAATTATCTATATCATTTATATTTTCACACAGCCACGAAATAGACGAAGATGAGATTGCATCCGAAAAAATTCAGTCTACGTTCCAGGCAATGGGATTTTGTTTTAATCCCGATGAGATGCCAAAAGGCCAGCTTGTGTATAGGAGACGAATGACGAAACTCCGCCCTCCGCGGTCAAAGAAATTTGGTGCCCCCAGGAAGACATACTTCGATGACGAGGGAAACCCCTGTCAGGTAATCATTTAAGCCACATAAAGCCTACTAATTGACATAAAATACAATAACTTTTATTGCATTAAATTAAAGATATTACAGAACATACAAAATACAGAACAAAATGTAAGTATAAGGTACAAAGCCGGACTTATCGATAAAGCCATCGCTTCCGAACCGATTGAGATATTTGTCACATTTCATGTATGTTTGTTTGTTATCTTTGTCCTTTGTTGATTTTTATGTGTGATAAATGTCTTAATAAATGTCTATTGTATTCCAGTCAATCTTATGGTGGATGGAAAAAAAGTACTGGCCTCGCAATCCTTTTTTTAAACGGTTTTATTTAGCTCACCCCGTTTGTTTTATTATTTTTAAAGCTCAGGAATAAAAAATTCAACTCGTATTTCAGACTCAAGAAGCCAATGAAGAAAGGGAAATGCAAACCGATGAAGACATACTGGACAAATCCGTCGACACCCAACAGAAAGATGAAGAAACCAGTTCTAGTTTTGATGTTTTGAATAGGAGCAATGACACTATCGAGGATAACGTAGCCGTTGAGGCTGCAAGTGTGGAGCTTCCCCCTGATACGTTGAGTGATGGACCGGATGAGCAGCCCAGTGAGAATCCGGTTGAAGAGTTTATAGGTATGTTTTATTTATTTTTTTATACAGAAACTAGCGACTCCCCGGCTTTGCATGGGCATAAAAACCTTCCTCTTGAGTCACTCTATTATAAAAAAAGCGCATCAAAATCCGTTGCGTAGTTTTAAATATTTAAGCATACATAGGTACAGAGATAGCGACTTTATTTATTTATTTTGAAATTCATGTACACAGAAAAATATACAAAAGAAAAGAACATAGAATAAAGAACATTAGTACAAGGGTGCTGCTTATTTCTAAAAAAATCCCTTCCAGCAGACCCAAGAGAGGAAACGATAAGAAAGGGGTAACAGGCGTGTACTAGACTTTGTTTTATACTATGTAGTGATAGTGATTAGTATCTCATAACACAAGTTTCAAAAACTTACTTTTAAACTAGCTCAATCTGTGTGGTTTTTTTTCTAGCTCCTGTTCCGGTGGAGTCTACGAAACGTAGAAGGCGCAATAAGAGGCAACCGCGCATTGAAGAGGACTTCTCAGAAATGCCCGACGAGCTAAAGGATGATCCTAAGATGTATAAATATTGGAAGAGGCGGCATTCGTTGTTTTATAGGTAAGACAGATGGGCGAAATGTAGATTTTTAAAAGTTGTTGCCAACCCTATGCTCCGTGGAAATAAGCTGCGGACACAATCGGATAAACGGCAAGATGTAGAAGAGACGGCACTCGCGTGATATCGTGTCCAAAAGAAGCCTTTGTCCCTCCTCGGGCCTCAAACTATCTCCATACTAAACATCAAAATCCGCTGAACACGATTGAAAACTCAATTACACTGAGTAATCTATACTAATATAATAAAGCTGAAGAGTTTGTTTGTTTGTTTGAACGCTTTTAACTTGAAAACTACTCGGATTTGCAAAACTCTTATTGTATATGAAAGCCTGATTCTTGGGGACGGTTATAGGCTATATATAAGGTGGACACAAATCAACTGCAAATATTTTAAGGGCAGATACAGACCACTATACTGAACAACTTTTCCAAATAAACTTATATCGAAATACGAAATTTTCTTTTTCACTCTCCATACTAAACAAGATCAGCTGATTCTCAATTTGTATGGGAGGTCAAAAATTTTTTTTTCCTATTTTGACATAAGTTTATTGAGGAAAGTTGTTCAGTTTAGTGGTCTGAATCTGCCCTTAAAATATTTGCAGTTGGTTTAAATTCGCCTTATATAGTACATACATACACACTTTAGCGGCAACAGCTAGTAATAAATAAACACCCCCATTTATAATACTGGAAGATCCTAATCGTCATTTCTAACTAGCCCCTTCCCATTTCAATTGGTCAGTTCTTTGTATATTTTTGCGTACACGTAATGATCATATTGACGGAAATTTCGTCGAAGCTTTATTAAAAAAAAAAAAACATTTCTTTTTTAATAAAGGTTCGACGAAGGCATAAAGTTGGACCGCGAGAGCTGGTTCAGCGTGACTCCGGAGAACGTGGCGTCGCACATCGCGGGCAAGTGCGCCTACGACGTCGTCGTGGACGCGTTCTGCGGCGCCGGCGGGAACACCATACAGTTCGCCAGGACTTGCAAGAAAGGTAAAGTTTATTTTATATTCGGGTTCGATCCCCGGTCAGGTCAAGATGAAAAATGATAATTTTCTGATTGACTTGGGTCTTGGATGTTTATATATATATGTATTTGTTATAAAATATATAATCGTTGAGTTAGTATCCCATAACACAAGTCTCGAACTTACTTTGGGGCTAACTCAATCTGTGTGATTTGTCCCTATATATTTATTTATTTATCTTTCGCTATGAGTATTTATATTTTTCTTCCACTTGCTCGGAAATAGCTTCTTATTTTATAAATAAAAATAAGATAGATCTTTTGTTAATGTAACATTTTCATATATTAGAGGTTTGTTAGTTTTGCTCTGGCCAGCCTACCAAATAAAAAAAAACTATTCTAGCTGTCGGTAATGGCCGCTTAAATATATGCACATTTAATTTTTTTTAAACTAATAGGCGAGCACAGCTTTTGGGGCGTCAATGAAAAAATTTAAACGTTGTTTCCCCGCAAGCGTGAATAAAGCACTATACCTACCATAAGCCTTGCATGGACATAAAAGCCTTCCTTTTGAATCACTTTATATATTTAAAAACACGCATCAAAATCCGTTGCGTAGTTTTAGAGATTTAAGCATACAAAGGGAAATAGGGGCAGAGAAAGCTACTTTGTTTTATACTATGTATTGATAGTGAGCAATTGGCAATTTCAATGTTACTCGACCGTAAATTGCTTTATCCCTGGCTCCGGCATCAAGTACTTGTACTTTTAACTGTCAGAACCGATAAAAAAAAAATGCGACAAATTTCACGAATAATATCTTTACTTTTTAGATGAAAAAAATGCAATTTGTATGCACGCATGCACATAGGTACAAATTTTGTATACATTTTATCCAATTTTTTTTTCGCTAGTGATAGCAATAGACATAGACCCGGTCAAAATAGAGATGGCACGACACAACGCAACGGTATACGGTGTCGCGGACAACATCGAGTTCATGGTCGGCGATTACTTCGAACTCGCGGCCTCCGTACAAGCGGACATGGTCTTCCTAAGTCCGCCATGGGGCGGGCCCGGTTATTCTCAGGTCAGTGCCTTGCAACGAATAGTAAAATAAATATAGTTAAAAAAATCTAATAAACAGGCTTAAGGTGATACCTCGGTGAACACTAGCGCCACCGTCATTTAAAAATCATTACTCACTGAAAACACAAGTTATCAAAAATCCCTCTGCTGTAATTATGGTTCTGGATCTGAAGTTAATTTTAATTATATTCAATTATTAAATTATAGTTCCATATAGTTACAAATTGCAAAACTGCTAAAAGTGGCCGTTTTAAGTTTGTAACTATAGGGAATTATAATGTAATAATTAAATATGTTTAAAATTTACTTCAGGTCCAGAACCTTAATTACAACAGAGGGATTTTTGATAACTTGTGTTTTCAGTGAGTAATGATTTTTAAATGACGGTGGCGCTAGTGTTCACCGAGGTATCACCTTAAGACGAGACCTTGGTGATCAATAGCGCCACCATCATCATCATCATAAATTTAAGAGCTAGGCTCTTGTCGGTGGAGTTCCTTCCATTTTTTCCTATATTTAGCAAGTCCCTTTATTTCTTGATACGACACGACGTTTGTTTTATCTTTTGTTTGTTTAATATAACTATGCCTTGGTCTAGCTGGACCCCTTCTTCCTTCTATCTTTCCTTCAATGATGTTCTTCATCAAATCATCGTGTCGTATCAAGTGTCCCAACATGTTTCCTCGTCTGTTCTCAATTACTTTTAAAATGCTCCTCTTTTCTCCTACTCTATTTAAAACCTCTTCGTTTTTTATGTGTTCATTCCAACTTATTCTTTCCAGTCTACGCCAACACCACACTTCGAATGCTTCTATCTTGTTTATTTCTTTTAAAAATAAACAAATAGCGCCACTATCAAATAAAAATCATTATTCACTGAAAACACATGTTATCAAAATTCCCTATTATGTAATTAACGTTCTGGATCTAAAGTTAATTTTAATCATATTAAATTGTAGTTCCATATAGTTCCAAATTGCAAAACTGCTAAAAGTGGCCGTTTTAAGCTTTGCTTCCTATTCGCCCACTCAGCTAACGCTTCAGTACGCATGGTTTATCATGGTCCTAAATTAGCAGTACTGGTTCTTAGAATAGAGCGACTGCCGTCTGACTTAGGTCTGTAATCCTTTTTACACGGTGTCCAGACTAATAGGAACTAGTGTTAGTAGCCAAAACTAACTTTTAGGGTTCCTTAAGGTATCTGACAGCCCCATAACTACTATGTAGCCCTAATAGCAGAGACTAAAGGCTTGTGTTGTGCCTTTCGAAGCACTAGAAATGCCACCAATGACGACCACTCCAATTAACTACTGCTCTCTAGCAATTATAATGCCTCGGCACACAAGCGGACACTGGTGGTCGCGTAACCTTGTTTTTTATTTATTTTCAAATTTATGGAAGTACACAGAAAAATATACAAAAGAAAAGAACATAGAATAAAGAACATTAGTACAAGCTGTTTATTTCTAAAGAAATCTCTTCCAGCAGACCCAAGAGAGGAAACGAGAAGAAAAGGGTAACAGGCGTTTACTAGTTATTTAATTTTATTGGGTTTATTGTTCTCTCCTGTAGCAGTGGGTTTAATATGTCAGATAAGGCAAGAAAAAAAATCGTGTTATTATATTTTCAGAACTACGAATATGACATAGAGACAATGCTGGAGCCGAAACCAGCATCCGAACTGCTGGCCGTGAGCAGAAACATCTCGTCCAACGTGACACTTTACCTCCCTAGGAATACAAAGACCGATCAGGTATAACGTTATTTAAAAAAAAACTTTATTTGCCAATACAATTAATTTATTTATGAATCTTGATTGTACTAAGAGTGATGCTAAAAGCGTTATCTCTTATAATATTACTAGCGACCCGCCCCGGCTTCGCGTAGGCATAAAAACCTTCCTCTTGAATCACTCGTATCTATAAAAAAAAACCGCATCAAAATCTGTTGCTTAGTTTTAATGATTTAAGCATACAAAGGGACATAGGGACAGAGAAAACGACTTTATTTTATACTATGTAATGATAGTGATTTATGAATCTTTATTGTAACAAAATACTTTTTACAATTGGCGGACTTACAGTCAACCATTAGGAAAAACAGAAAAATCCTGTGCGGCGCACCTTATAGTGCACAGGATATAAAAAGCACTGTTCCCGAGGGAAATTCATGCGGGCGAAGCTGCGGGCAAATGCTAGTACTTATATGCGTATATAGACGGACTTAATAGCTTACTGTACGAGTCAGTAAACAAATATAGATTTTTTTCTTTTACAGTTATTAGCGTTAACGAAAGACATCGGATGGGGATCAGTGGAGATTGAACAGAGCTACCTGGACAGGAGATTTGTGGCGATCACCGCTTACTTTTACGACTGAAGATTTTTAGTACATTTTTTCCTTTTTTCGAGTCATATCCACTATAGCTCATTATACTATAAATAAAATTTTTGAGGATTCTCCATTTCGAAAGTGCTGCAGCAAACTAACTTTATCGCTGACACTAACGCCTCTCGACGGAAATAATTAAACTGATATATCCTTGAGTGTTATGGAGTGTTAAGATCTTCCGAAGCCTATTTAAAAACTTTGGCACTGAGTTTACAAGGCCCATTGGACTTAAAACCTACACACACACACACACTTTCTTAGCGAGTCCCGCCTCCCCCCCCCCCCCCCACACTTAACACACGCATCAGTGCCCCTAGTATGAGTTTTTCTTAACGCAGACGCTAGCGACTGCGTTAGGATTTTGTATGGAATTTCTTAGTTGCCTTACTATCCGCCAGAGGCGCTATACAGGTTTGCCATACTAAATCGCTAACGCAGTCGCTAGCGTCTACGTTAAGAAAAACTCATACTAAGAGCACTGGTCAGGAAAACCTTTACGTCATAAGGGTTCGTTACATACGTCGTTCGCATCGGTTCTGCTCATAATACGCGACACCTGCCGATGGAGAACCGACCTTATTACGTTAATATCAAGTTTTTTTTTCTGACCAGCTGATGTCGATTGTGGGGACTCTCTCACATCAGCACATCATAGACACATGTTCATATAAAACCAGTAGGATTTTTTTGTTTTCTGTCTCGCTCTTTCGATGTAAATGGATGTAAAGAGTTAATTAAAATTGATTTTCAATTAATAATATTGAGATATGACACATTAAAATTCATTATAGCCTTGTCTGTGTTTTAAAGGTAGAGTCTTAAATATGACCATGAAAGCATCACACATTACATAAAACTGATGATTTTTAATTGAATTATCATGTCATCAGAATAATGTCATTTCACTATTACATGTTTACTTTAATGGTTACATATACACAATATAAACTCGCTCAAAATATTTTTGACTAATGACTTGGTTGCAACTATTATTTACTGGCATTTAAGTACTGTTAAGCTTTTATTATTATTAAGCAATAATTATTAATACCTTATTATACACTATGTGTATTTTTGTGATTTCAATTTTAATGTGAATCTTTTAGATTTATTCTAAACATGTGATCATAATATGTAGGAGTAAAGTATTGAGTTCAATTATTCATCATGATAAAATTATGAGGATATATTTTCTTCTTAACACGGCTATTAAGCTTGCAAACATTTTCTGCACTTTCCAATTTGTTTTGAATTTTGTCTGTGTAAATCTCGTTAAAAAACCATGACTGTTTGCTCAATTTGATTGTATAACCTTTTTTGTCTTTGCCAAAGTTGGGTTATAAGGTTATATCATAATTCATAATCTTCATTCTTACTATAAGTGAATTACCAACTGCTAAATTTATTAGTAAGTTTTAGGGTTATTAATGAAAAACAAAAAGTAAGAACTACTTTTTCATTTTTTAAAGGAAGTTATGGATTTTTTATCATGCGTTCTTCTACTCTTTACAATTTTAGTTTAATGCCGCCGCATTATACACAGACAAATTCACATGTAAACATGTATACAGTTTGTAGTCTTGTGACTTTATCAATGTTTTGAACTCTGTAAATATCTGTTGATGAAATAAATAATGAAAAGTCTAGCATTTTTTTCAAGAAAATTGAGATATTTAAAATAGAACCCCATAATAATTTTCAAGATTTAATCTCAAATGATGATGGTATAAACTTTATTTTATACTATCAGCGGTATGGTTAACCCTTTAACCGCGAATCTGGGATATATCCCACAAACATTTTTGTGCCCATTTTCAAAAACAGTACATTTTAACATTTCCTTGTGTTGGGGGCATGACAACTGACAGTCTCGCAGTGAAAAGGTTTCTGAAATTTTTAGGTCTGGGTATTTTTTGAGAGCTCATTAATATGAGCTATCATCAAAGGCTTAATAGCCTTTCGCGTTATATGCTAAAACCATCAAATATTTGAAATAAAATTTGAAAATGGGTGCAATTCTTTTTTTTTATGATCAATGTATTGAAATCAGCAGTTCTAGCTATGTTCAGTTGTGGATTTCACTAATAACACAAACTTAGGAGGGTTGACATCAGGCAGGCAGTAGATACTTAAAATAATGCCATATCACATTTGAAGAAAAAAATAAGACTGCATATAAGAGGATCTCTGGGGTCCAAAGCCTATGTATGAATATAATGTATGTACACAAACTTATGTGCATGACAGCTTGGTAAAATAAAAGTCAATATATATGGAAATGCTCTTATTCTAAATCACAAAGTTAACACTTCGGAAAGTTTGGATGTACCTTAATTAATACAAGTACCCACACAAGCAGACACATTAGAGAACTTACAAATATTTTAATTAACCTATTCTTTCATTTCTCCTTCCTCATCTTCTTCTTCGGATCCTCTTACATATAAAACATTGTTGCATCTGATCAGAACTTCTCCAAGGTTGCCTATAAAAGATAATTTAAAATTATTCTCATTTTCGTGACAATGTTGTTACATTTTGTTGTAACTTGGCCGTCAAATACTGTGGATTTAAGAAGTACAAGTGAGTGATAGGTCCTTACTTTTAAGTAAATGTTACTGACAATTAGAGAAATACTATTAATTTTATATATCTTCATCATGATTATCATTGGCTTTTTACATCCCACTGCTGGGTATAGGCCACTCTCAAGTTATACCATTCACTTCAGTCCTGTGCTGTACATAACCATTGTCGACCTCCAATTTCTATTATTACGACCAACGCATTGATATATCATTTGTAACAAAACGCAGACAAAGGCACCTTTTAAACTTGGCCTAATAGTTTATGAATTACAAAATAAAACTAACCTGTACAAGATCCATCAACAATTTCCTCTGTATTAGCCAACTGGAGATTCATATAACCATCAGCTGATACTAGCAGACCTTTGTATTCATGTCCCCACTTTAATTTTACCAAAACTGACTTCCCGGTCAAGCTGTTGAGGAATGGTTTGGGGTTGATAGGCATAGCCGTCGACATTTTGGATGTCTTGAATTTCTGTAAAAATATGTTTTCAATTGATAAAATTTAACAAGAATGTCACCCATGACGTAATAATAGAAAATAATTGTAAATATACCTTTTATCAGACCAATAATTAAAAATTAGCCGTTCGGTCAGTAATATAACCTGCAAATGCAAAATAAATATTGCGAGTTGCGTTGCGTTGCGGTTTGCGAGCAAGTTTGCGAGTGCTTGGCGGGTGTAATATGGCGGTCTGTCACCTGTCCCTGTCACCCATCTATCTGTCACATAGAAAGTTTTTTAAATATTTTTACGGCCCTTGCTACAAGTTCTTTAAGACGATACCTTGATGAACACTAGCGCCACAGTCATTTAAAATTATTCCAGTGAGTAAGGGAGATGTCGCCTTACATCATGTATTGCGCTGTGCTGCTTACTCACTCGTTCTTGCATGGTTTTTAGAGATGATAGTAGGCCACCTGGGGGGTTACTACCGTCTCTTCAGTCAGTGTCACACGTCTGCACGTCTGCGCCGTCACCGTCAGGACAACGTCACTATTACTAATTCTGTGACAACGTGACGGACGACGACCGACGTGCCAGCCAGCCAGCAAGACAACCAACAAGACCAAAGCCGACACGAGAGTTTTTGGAGGGAAAGTAAACTGTCGCTATGTCGGCGCTGTATTTAATTCCCAAAACTTAGGTTTTTTCGACTATTTGTGCTTAATATTGGTGGATTATTATTCGCAAAGTGTTCGTGAACAAACGTGAGTGTTGGGAAGTGATACAGTGTTGATTACGTGACTTTTATCTTTGTCACCAAAATCTCCCAAGTTATAGCTAAGTGAAATTTTTCCACCGCTTCACTTAGCCATCTGACTGACTAGAATTACTCACTTGACTAGATTAGACTACTGACTTGACTTTTTGACTTGACTTGACTAAAGTAGGACTGAAGAAGATTAATTAATTTAAGAAAGGCCTTAAAGGACTGGTTTCCATGGCCGTAAAAAGTATTATAAACAAAAAAAAAGCCGACACGACAACAGACGTGCAACAGACAACCAAACCAATAAGTTTATTTTATTTTTACATCTTTTCTTTGCAAGGCGAATTTTTAGCTATTAATTTTTACATGTATCTTTTGTTTATTCCGTAGTGAAATGTCGTCAACGTTTACCGGTTTCAGTGAAGAAGATTTACAAAGAATTAAATCTGGGGAAATTGGGCCGGATAACGGTAGGTGTTCAAATTAATAGGAGTTTGGGATAAAGTTATCATTATCATTTGCGGAAATGCTACTTATCTTGTAATTTTATAAAGTAATTTCTTTGCCGGTATATATGCAAATAACAAAACATACATGGACAATGCATGGTATTATTATGAAATGTACTTTTTCACATGCTAAGTAAGCTATAGATTATATCAGTGCAGTCCTTAGATTGGCATTTCTATCTAGAGCTCGTTGATTTTTCACGTTAAGCTGTTTGCCCTGGCTATCACTATCTGGAGCTCGTTGATTTTTCACGTTAAGCTGTTTGTCCTGGCTATCACTATATTAGCAGTTTTACCACTTTTAAATGTATATATGTGTATATGTGTGTTTGTATATAAATTGGTATTACAATATAAACTATCTGACTGCACGTTAGACTGTTTGGTCAGAAGGCGTGGTAAAAATTAGAAAATTAAAAGAGCGTGTCACTTCTTTGGAGTTTAATGTCAGACTGTTTAAATAACTACATTTTGGACGGAGGCCGGCTTATAGAACAATAGAACGCTGGGGGCGTTTATTGCACCGTTGTTGGACCTACCGAATAGCCATCAACGGTGGGCGTGCCACAATCCTCCACCCTTAGAAAAAGCTACAGATAAAGTTACAAATACAAAATAGTCAGTTACATCTGAAAAACTTAAGATTACTTACAATATATAAATCAATAAGTGTTACAATAGAGTATGCACTGCAATCCAGTTTAAAATTAAAGTTTAACATTATCTAAATGACAAATGGATTGCTATCACTTAACTAAACTTACAATATAATTTCGCTACCTTAATTATTGCTACAATATATCATAAGTACAGTTTAATAATAGTATACAAAATGGATATTTAATATTGTCTAAGGTAACATACTAATACAAGTAAAAAATTTTGGAATACATTATTGAATAACCTTAGCTTAATAAAATCTAAGTATTTATAATAACTATAGGTGCACATCTGCCGTTCTATTTTACTTAAATTGTTTTGTTAGCCGTAATGGTTACTTTGTCACTTTCACATCACTGCACTGTTTTTTTATCTCTGCACGTGTGCACTGTTTTAACAGATGGTCGGGACGGGTAATTAGGTAATTGCATAAGAGGGGAGTCGGGCTGATTTTTGACGTTAAATATTTCATTAGGGCTACGATTGGTTTCTACGATTTTATCAGCTATCGTGGCCAGATTATTGAGAGTGATTTCGCCCGTGTCGCATGCGGTAATGACGGCTCGAATAGAGTGAGGCAGGCGTCCTAAAAATAATAATTTTAAAGTGTCGTCTGCAAACCGATTTTTACTGAGCTCCCGCATGCGCTCTGGTCTCCCAGCTCTATTTCGTTCAAAAGTTTGCTCAATTGGCGAGACTCAGATTCCTCGTAGACTGAAATTAACCTCTCTTTAATTGTGTTAAAAATATTCGTACTAGGCATGTTTTCTAATATGTCACTAATATCGCTCAACTCGTCTCTTCCCAACTTAGCTACCAATAGTTGACTTTTATGTAGGTCACTTGCCTTTTGAGAATCCATGATGGCGTTGAACTGATGGAACCATAGTCTTGGCTGTTGTCGCCAAAACTCTGGTATTCTTGACAGCAGTGTGATCGCAGCTGCAGTTGGTTGCTCGGAGGCAGATGAAGACATCGCTGTAGGGTGCGCGGTCTGGCTTTGGTGCTGGTCTCCGTTGTAGTCTTGCATCATCGTGGCTGTATGTTATCGGCTGGACACTATTTTAAGTCACTGATAATGTATTGAGTCCGACCCTGTTAATGTGATCACGTCGGGGTTACCAGTTTACCACTTTTAAATGTATATATGTGTATATGTGTGTTTGTATATAAATTGGTATTACAATATAAACTATCTGACTGCACGTTAGACTGTTTGGTCAGAAGGCGTGGTAAAAATTAGAAAATTAAAAGAGCGTGTCACTTCTTTGGAGTTTAATGTCAGACTGTTTAAGTAACTACATTTTGGACGGAGGCCGGCTTATAGAACAATAGAACGCTGGGGGCGTTTATTGCACCGTTGTTGGACCTACCGAATAGCCATCAACGGTGGGCGTGCCACACAGTCATTAGGCTGCGTCAAATGACTAGGCAGCCTAAAAAATCGGGCAGTGGTGGCCACTAAGACACCTGGTTTATGTTTCTATTGGTCTGGATTCCCTATACTCTTAAGCAGGTCAGACGGCAGTCACTATTGTAATAGCCAGTACCTCCGAATCTGATTAAAAGTTACTGAGGTGTAAGCTTAAGATGTAACTGGGATATACGCTTTTTATAGTGTAGTCATAAGCATTAATAAATCAGTTCCTAAGTCAATGTAAATAAGGCGTAATAATAGAAGCAGTCACATGATTGCATATGCTTCTTGTTTATTTTTGATTGACAAACATTTTGGTTCATGATTATAAACAATAATTATTGCTTTGTGTTATTAATTTTCACATTCATACTGGTTGATCTCATTTCTATTCGCTATGCTGTTTAAATTAAAACAAGGTATTGTTATTTTAGTTCCCACAATTTCATTTCTGTTCTGTGTTCTGTCTAGTGTTCCTTTTTTATTTTATTTTTTAAATTGTTTCTATCAATCATGTTATTTAAGCCATACCTTTAAATATTTATTTAAAAACAAATGCATATTATTATTTAAAAACATTAAAATAAAAATAAAGGTTGTGCCTAGTTACTAAAGTTTTCTGAATTTCACCTCAAATGCTTACTGGATGTTCGTACATCCACTTTTTAATACACTACTTAAGCATTTGAGGTGTTCTCACTCTGGTGTGTGAGAATAATAATTTGCACTAACATTGTCAGTTTGTTTGTATGTGTAACATAAACTTTGTGAACTTAAGAAAAATTATTTCAATAAAAAAGATACATTATTTCAAACAGACATGCTATTAAACCACTAAAGAGGACACTGGCTAATGTGCAATAATTTGTTTTGTGTCCATTATCAACCAACGGATTCTGTAATATCAGCCAAATGATAACACTATTTAAAATTTTAAAAAAAAAATTCCAGCTCCACAAATAAATACAGCATATAAAAAGATCGAAAGGATCGGAGCGAAACCAAAGAAATTCACAACCCAATACAAGTTACCACCACTGACAACACAAAATTCGGACGATGCCATAGACCATCTAGACTTCGAGAAATGTAAACTCAGTATAAAGACACAACAGAGCGAAGAAAGTGAAACCAATAACAACAATGAAGAGGATGTTATGAGTGATATTAATTTGAATGATGATGACAATGTTATAGAACCGGAAATGAAAAATGGTAACGAAGCACCGGATATAGTGAGGGGTGTAGAGAATTATACTGAAGATGAGTTGGTTGCTCATAAAGTTAAATTGGAGGAGTTGCAATTGAAGCAGAAGTTGATGGAAGAACAGAATAAGAAGAGGAAAGAGATGTTGGCCAAAGCTCTAGCTGATAGGTATGTATGATTCTTCCTCATTTTCTTTCTATTGATGTAAATATATGCCAATTTGATTATTTTCTCGTTTGTTGCCATTTGTCAAAAAACTACAAGAGATGCGAAGCTGAAATTTTGAGTTTAGAGTTGGGATACATGAGCTAAGACCAGATTTCCCAAAATTCCCGTGATAACTGGAGATGATCCCCAGGCAGCCACTAGTACATGTACAGTCAGTGTCGGCTGCAGAGAAATCTGACCCCTATGCCACAAGTATCACTATTGAAGGGGGTCATATTTCTCTGCAGCCGACTGTACACATATGTAGATTTGACTCTCTATTTGTCCTTAGTACGAACCTAGTGCATTCAAATATTTATACTAATTGTCACACACCAATTGAAAGCATCCTGATTAAACAATTGAATCTCATTAAAATTCTGGAATTATCTAAATACTAGCTTTTGCTCGCGGCTTCGCCCGTGTGAATTTTCCTCGGAAATAGTGCCTTTTCCTGGGATGAAAGGTACCCTATGTCCTTCTCAATACTCCTATGTGTATGCAAAATTTCAGGAAGATTTGTTCACTAGATATGGGGTAAAGAGATAACAAACAAAACAAACAAACAAACTCACTTTCGCATTTATAATGTTAGGATTAGCATTCTCATACAACACACAACAGGTTACAAAAATAATATTTATATTCTTCATTCTACCTACGGCATTCTGTAATCTATGGTATTCATTACTCACCACATCAATTTGATAGTTTGTTATCTCTGTTATCACACGGTAGCCTGTTATCACTGATGCTGGCTTTAGTTTACTCTCACTTGTGAGGGATAGCGGTGTTAGGTGTTAGAATGGTTGAGTTTTCAAAGTACACTAAATTCTTTCATCTTATCACTAAACCCATATGGTATTGTATATTTTTTTATATAAATATCTGTATGTATAATGTTGTATTGTTCCTTGCTTTATGTTTTTGTTTGTATATTTTTTTTTTTAATATCATTATTTCATCAAATTCTATACTTACTATTTATATCTTCTTCATTTATACAATATAAATTGCACCAATTTTGTGAGTTTGTATGTACCTATAGAAAGTAAATCTATGAACCACTGCTCTAAATGAAAACAAATCCACCATTATTGAAGGTTACCTATATTATTCAAGGAACATTATTTCTCGTGGAAATAGTCTATTTACTGGCAGTACAAGATCGAAGTCGTAGGCAACTGTTAGTATAAATGAGTGAGCTAGTTACTATTAGTGGAGTGAGTAAAAAGTTACTAAATCACATCTCTATTGCATAAGTACAAGGAAATCGAGCCTTCTGTTTTCTTATTGATGCCTTTTAAAAAATGGAGTGTTCTATTCTTTAATCAGATTCCACATGTCCGCTTAAATTGATAGAATCAGCAATAACTTTTGGCAAAATAAAATAACAGCACATGTAAGATTTATTCAAAGCTTATATCTATCATTAAGGTATTACACTCATATGATAGAAGAGCAAAACAATATTTCAATGTGAATTATAGAAAAAAAAATATTTACAGGACAAAACAAACTGAAGAAGAGGTGATAAGACTAGAAAAAATAAAAAAGGAGCTTCAAGTATTAGACGGACAGTTCTCTCAAGATGTTGCAGTTTTGAGGAAGAAGATTGATCACGCTTGTCTTTGTTATTCTGATGCTGAGTGAGTATTATCTTAACTTATCTTGTTTTGGGTCCTAAATAATAGGAAGCCTGTCGAACCTTCGGGTCCTTTTGTACTTACCCCATACCTGTGTTATTCAACCCAATTAACTCATGTTCTTTATCATAGTGTGTTTCCTAGTTTTATCTTCAGCTTAGGCTTCAGAGCCCAAGTACACTTACGTACGCTTTTAATCATGGTCCTGATTTGGCGGTACTGGTTATTAAAATGAAGCAACTGCCATCTAACCTTTGTAACACTTTTTTTAGGTATAACTAGACCAATAGGAACATAATCAGGGTGTGTTCTTAGCTAATTCTGTCAGGTTTTCAGGTAGCCTCTTATTTTAGCAGCTAGCTTGTACCACATAATAACAATAACTTTTATCAGTTCACTAAGTACTGCCCGCGACACCGCCTGCGTGGGACTTCGTTATAAAGCGCCCTAATGTAGCTAATTTTTGACTCATCGTAGTTAACTATATCAATACCAAATTTTATCGAAATCGATCCAGCTGTTTATGCTAACAAACAGACGGACAAACCTTTGCATTTATAATATTAGTATGAAGAATGGAAATATAAAAATGGATATGGAAGTATGGATGGATAGTATGCACAAGTTTTCAAACATTTTTTTATAATGTTGATTCATGAACCTATATCATATTTATTATTATTTTCAGGAAACATTACCTTAAGGTTGAAAAGGAATTCTTGCAAGCAAAGATACAATTACAAAAGGCAAAAGAAAAAAAGGAGCTATTAACAGAACACTTATGCGCGCTAATCACCCACAACGAAACAAGAAAAGCTCAAAAATTAGAAAAATTAATGTTAGAACTGGCCAGTGACAAAAAGGTCGAGGTAAATAATGAAAAAGAAATAAATTCAGACGTTAATGATTCCGCGGCGACTGATGATGAAAATCCTATAGTCATAGATGGAGTTGATCAAAGAACTGGTAAGATGGTTGAATTTCATGTATGAAAGATGATTGTATTAAAAACTATAAATGGTTCGACATAAGAGTCGTAAGTTAATACTCTTCTTGGGGTTTTTATTAACTCGCAAAACAAAATAAATTAGACTCGAATTATGAAAAGCAAATATCTTACAATACCTTTTATTTTGCGTTTTTAAAAAACTAAAAATGTTTTGTTTGTGATATGTAATTGCAAATACACCTTCCCTTTTTGAATTTAGAACTTTAAAGACCACATAGGGCATTAGTGTACAACAAAAACAAGCAATTATCTAGTAATTGTAATTTTACAAAAAAAAGTTTTTTTACCCTGTTATTAAAAATACATAACCTGTTAAAAAAAATCGCTTCTGTATGCAAAAACTGTTCTCAAAAGGTTTTGAAATGTGGCTGCGGTAAAGTTTGGAGTTGATGATTCGCCAACGGTATACAATTTTGTATTCTATGTCATTTAGGTAAATTTTAGTTTTGTGTTTGCACTCGCGGTGTGCAATGACCAATAAGAGGCGTGTAAGAATGTCAAGCGCAGCATAAAATACTGTCTTATTCTCTGCAATTTTAAGAGCTCAAATAGCAAAGCATGCTTTTAAATCCGTTTAATGATGTCGACTTTACGTCGAGTTTATTTTGGCGTGGTTAGCAACGTGTTTTATTGAATAGAATGCTCAATTTTACGTAATTTATACACTGTAATAACAAATCCTGTTCGTTCCGAAAATTTGTAATAGGATACCATTGGCAATTTCCTCCCAAAGAAAGTTATCATACTGATTCATATTAAATTTTTATTTTATTCTCCAAAACGGGCAAACTATAAACCAGTGACAACGCTAGCGCTTTGGTACGATTATTGGTATGACCCTTGGTTTTCGGGATTTTTTTTTCAACATATGTCGTAAGTGTATACAGTATGTCGACAGTTTAATGTAGCTTCTCTGCCTGTGTTTTTTTACAAGTACTCAGGTCCTATATGTATGAAGTTAAATAAGTTTTAGGAGACTAATTCCACATAGAAATGGTGCGTATGTAATGTTGAAAAATAATTGAGATTTAATAAATAAAAAAATAAAATAAAATTTGTTTATTTCAGGCGACTTATGGCCCATAATTTAAAATGACATTTCTACAGTCGAATATGTTAATGTGCCTTATGATATGATATAATATTTAAATTAACGTTTAAGTTAATATAGTCGTGTTGAACATGACAATATCTAGATTAAGTATAGTTTTAAACTTCAAGCCAGTTTATTTAACTTTATATGAAACAAACATAATAAAACTAACATGTACAAAAAAAACTTATTTGCTTATGACTGTAAGATCAAAAAAGCAACAATATTTTTTAAAAAAGAGTTAAAAATAAAACATATAATTCACTATTTATAACTTTTATTTTCTTAACGCAATACCTAAAATAATAACAATTGATATAAATTTATTTAATGCAACAGTGGACGATTTTTATCTATTTACATGCATACAATGACCTCTGAAATAGTAATACATATCAGCATAGCATTGACAAATTAGGAGTATAGTTTCAATACTCTTCGAATGCTTATAGCTGTCTAATAACATTCAATAAACAGGATGAAGACATTAACAGTTAATTCTACATCTGTTTTGTATTGCACATTTATACCTTTAACAAACTCAGACCAAATTATTGCTTATTTATCACTTCTTGTGTATTACAACTTTCAAATTCAACAAAATACTGATTGATTTATAGAAGAATGCTCATCTACATTTGGTAAAGAACATCCTTCTACCTGTATGCTATCCCCAGTTGAAATAAGAATATTTTTTCTCTGGATTTTTAAGGATAGCTCTTATATTAGCGTCGGCGTTTTGCAGTTCTTTACGTTTTTCTTTCTCTATGTTAATTAATTCAAGACCTCGTTTCGCTGCGCAGTGATATCTTTGACTTAACGAGGCTTCAGATCCTTTGATCCGCGGTATATGGCCGGTGTAGCCCGCTATCGGTGGGAATTCTGGCGATATCATGTTTTCTGAAAAATAAATCATAATAATCAGTTGACCTATGATTGACCCTTGCGAACTCCTATAAGTTTTTGTGGTCAATTTAGGTAGGATTGTATTTTGATTGATGATTATTTACTTTTAATGATATAATTGGGTGTATTGATTTTTGGTTATGTGGTTAAGTGTAGTAAGCTGGAATTTACTCTGTTATATGGTAGTATACAGGATCAATTGCTTGCATTAGATCGTTGTGTTTTAAAATCATTGATATAAAATAATGACATGTAAAAGCAGTGGCCGGGGCGCATAACGTGGAGAACCGATGGCCGATGGGGCAAAATGATTTCGAATGGCGTCCACACACCGCCAAGGGCAGCGTCGGACACCCATCGACCAAATGGTCAGATGACCGGAAGCAAGTCACAGGCGGGCATTGGATGCAAGATGCAGCCCCCTTCCAACCAGTCATTCTGGAAATCCTTGGGGCAGGTCTAACAGTAGACTGCCTGTAGCTAGTTCGATGATGTAAGGAAATAAAATCGTTAAAGGTAAGTACATATATATTTACATACCTTTGTACTTATTGATTTCTCTAAATCTACTAAGATCACGACGTATCTCGTCTCGTGAATGGATGGTCTCCATCTTTGGTGCGCTTTTGGATCTGGAGTATGCTTTGTTGAAGTCTGCTTTGCGTCTCAAATCTCGTTGGCGTTCTGTGAAGTCCGTCATGCAATCGTCGGCGGCTCGCCCATAGGATTTGCCGTATCTAGAAATTGAAAGATGATTGTGTATGAGTAAAAAATATTCGTATCGTCTATCGTAAAGAAATCACTACATAGTATAAAACAAAGTCGCTTCCTCTGTCCCTATATCCCTTTGTATGCTTAAATCTTTAAAACTACGTTCTGCGTATTGGGTACCTGAAATTCATTCCCGGGACGTATCCTGTGTACCCAGTCATGTAAGCGGCTTGCCTGTTATGAAGTCCATCATATACGTCTCTCTGAGGCTTCTCGTACCTCGGCATGTTGTCCAGCTCGTAATTATCGCCTTTTCTGTATTCCAGTGGTTTGCTGCAATAAGTTTGTAAAATACTAAGTGCATATTTAATGTTTAATGGATAAATACGAGAATTTATGTTGGAAACACAATTTTGTTATATTTTTATGAATGTGGCAACACTGCCGCCCTCTTTCTTTGTCATTCATAGGGTGTGTGGTATTTTCGCTCAAATAAATATTATAAGACTAATTCAAAATAGTTACTATGTTTTAATTGTTTCAAACAAATTGGCGCCGAAACCAGGGAACGAACCAGGGACCTATACAATTTGCATTTTGAAACCATTTCATTTTGATGTCTCAACTTTTCATTCATTTATTCATTCATTGAGAAACCTTTTTTTTAATTTACTTTTAATTCCCCCAAAGTATAACCACTCCATCGTTTCATTAATCTTTTCGTGCATGATAGTTGTGTTATCTGACTTTTCGTAAAGATCGCCATCTGGCGTCTAAGCATGTGTCCTATGTTTTATCTATGAGATTATTAATAATGAGTTTTTTTTTACTTACTTAAATAATCCCTTCGATCTAATTTCCCTAAGGATTTGTCTTGTATTGTCTCCGTAACATTTCCCGAAGCGAAACTTGAGCATAGGACAGTGGCCAGTGTACCTGAAACAATATTTTGTACATGTAAATCACTATTTTTATATATCTGAAAAAAAAAATAGTCTGAATAAACTAACTTTAAGTATACAAAAAAACACAGTTTAAATAAAATTTAAAAAGTATTCCCTATGACCTTGAATGCGCAGCAGCCGATTTTCATACAAATTTTAGGATGCGCAGTACCTCGCACGTCCTGTTTGTGTTCATCTTATTTGCCGGGTATAATAGTAGAAAAAAAATTGTGTTCGCGCGTGGGTTTTAAAAATTCCTTGCTCTGTGGTCGTAGGCGATAAATATATTTTACAATATTGCAATAGGAAATTTTGTTTTTCCTTACGGTTGACTGGTAGAAAATGCTTTATCATTAAGTCCGCTATTTTTACCAGTATATTAGGTACCTAAGTAAAGTTGAATTAAAAAAATAGTTTGAATGACGGTAAATACTAATAAAGCGCAGCATCGGACACCCACCGATCCACCCACCACCTGAGGAAGGTCACAGGCAGACGCTGGATGCAGGCCGCTTCCAACCGGTAATTTAATAAAACCTTGGGGGAGGCCTATGGACAGCAGTGGACAACCTGCGGCTGAAATGATGATGATGATGAAACTGTTATGTAATAAATCTGTTATGTTTACTGAAGCTTGCACTCAAATATTTTCCAATCACAGTTTCCAATAAGCAAACTCAATCAGGATCGTATCACGGCGGGATTTTGTAAGCGCCGCAATAAATTGATGGCATATTAAGGTCGAACGCTGTGGGGTAAATCGTATTGAAATCAAATTGAAATATCGATAAGGGTTCTCTACCGTTAGATGATTAGACCATTTTTTTTTAAACCTGAGATGGCTATCAGCCCTACGGTTAACCAGATTTGCTCGATTTTCGGATCTATTGCGAATGGCTTCCTTTGATTTCAATATAATTATCATCAGACGCAGTCAGTCCACTTGGCCTTGGGGGAGGCCTATGTCCATCAGTGGACAGCCTTCGGCTGAAATGATGACGATGATGAGTCAGTCCACTGCTGGACTATAGGCCTCTCCCAAAGATTTTCAGAAAGACCGGCTGGACCTTTCTGCTCCAGCGGCTATCGGACAGATGCATCCATTGCGTGATGATCCATTGCAAAAACCGATGGCATCGGGTTTTCTAGGTATATGTGTCTCACGCACCCACTTCATAAAGCTTATTTGGGCTATGTCGGTAACTTTTGTGTTTTGAATAACCTCTCCAAAGCTTGTCGGACGCACCGTAAGGTGTTCACCAAAAACAGATTTCCCAAATTAAAATTAATGAGTATTGTATGATGATGAGAAAGTAAGAGGCAATGGCATCCCAGCTACATGGACTTGGCAGCTGAGTGTTTTCTTGGAAGCAAAATTAAACAAATTTTCTATACTTATGGTTTCACATCCAGGAACTTGACTCCAGAAAATAAGAAAGATTGCTGCCACTGGGAAGCATCTTTTCCATAACATATGCCTGCACCAAATCCGCTTATGGTCAACTGACTGATTGCACATAAAAAGAGAATAATAAAATAAAAAAACTTATGGTTTAATAAATAAATTTATTTAGGTGGCAATTCATCCTCAAAATATCACATCAGAGTTTGAATTGTCGCCGTTCTCAAATCGTTGTCAGCTCATCCGAAATGTCACGGGCAGTCTTCATAAGCGAAGCAGTAACCGGAAGCCGGATGGAGTACGAATGGGAAGTCACAGTCACATCGCGACCAGCCGCAAATGATCCCCATAGATTTGGCGACTGGTTCGTCGCAAGTGCGTTGCGAAGGCGTCGGTCGACACTCGCTGTTGACTTGGTGCATGAATTCTGGGCATTCTTTTACACCTGAAAACAAACTCTTTAACTCAGGGGGGATAAGGGTGCAGTTTTTACTCAGTTCTGCGTTATTTTGCACAGCAAATATGTAAGGCCTTTGGCGTACCTAGTAATTTATAAATTCTATACAACATTTGACATAATCCTAACGTAGTCTACAACTTCACGGTGTCTTATCGAAGTGAACACCCATTGAAAATCGATCATTCCCGTTGTCCCCCACTTTGTTTGCCACCACTGGTGGCCAACGGGAATGATTTATATAATTTGTTGTATGAATCAAAATTTAGATTTAAATCTTCTATGGATCCAATACGAATTAATTGTAGAGTCAAATCTAATAACAAAACGTAGGATTTGGTTGTTGATTAAAATTTAGATTCAAATCTTCAATGGGTCCGAGTGGAATAAAATGTAACATCAAATCCAGTATGGAACCAAGCGTAGTAGGTATTGTTGAATTTACCCCAAAAGAACAAAAGTAGAGTCAAGAACCACTGACATAAGATTTGCTTGAAAGCTTTCTGTGAAACATTCTTTTGCCAAAGTCGACACTAGGTAGGTATATAAGTAAATAAAAAATACTTACAAGTTCCATTAAAGGACAAGCACCCTACATTCCCAACTCTACCGTAGTACACCGCCTCAATAGTAATAAAACATGTAAACATAATTATCAAAGTGGTTATCATGGCGTCTGCCTCTATCTTGTACTCTATTTGAAGTGGTAAATGCTTGTTGTTACAATCTCTGGTTTCAGTTTTCTTTCCTGTTTGCAAGGTATTGTCTCTGTTTGCCGCTTTTCTTGTAAGAGTATTGTTTAGGAAAACAGGGTGTTTATGTGTGTTGGATGGTTGGATGTCTCTGTGGGTGTGTAACGGACGAACCAATTTTGATTTGTTTTTGGGGTTATGCATGGTGTAAAATCAGGACCCTATTACTAACTAATATAAGACAACAACCCAGTGAGTCGCGATGATTGAGATGGCGCAGGACAGGATCACCACAGGATAGACCGAAATGGAGTTCTTATAATCGGAGGCCAACTAAATATTAAACACATAATTAGACTTTAAACACATAATTAGACTTGAGAAAACACGTTTGGATAATGAAGAAGAAAAGGAAACTGCGCTGTTTTGTTTATTAGCACTTCAGAAATTTAATCTAAAATCTAGAACTATATATTTATGTAATATCGATACAGTTTTGAGAAATATCCATTGAGAAATAACCATGTCGCTGAAAATACACGTTGTTAAATGATAAACACATCATTAAAACTTAAATGTGACAACGTTATACTGTCTTTTGGTCCATGAACTCGTCTTCCTCTTTTAGTCGCAGTTTTTTCCTCGAGCGCCGTTTGCCTTTCATTTTCTTTTTATTTAACTGGACACACTCTTCCATATTGACGCAGTATCCTTTGGATTCGTCATACAGCATTTTCCCATTGCAGTCACAGCGGGACCAACCGCATGTGTAGCCTGAAATAAGAAGCTTTGTGTCGGTTACAATCACAGGGGCCCGATTCTCGCGCAATCGAAGTTCACTTTACCGATTTTCTCCAATTTTTTTCAAAGGTTTATCATGGTTTCTGCTTTTTCAAAAAATTACAATTGAAAAAGTTCAATCGAACGCGTCGATCGATCGAAACTTTTCGATTGTGTATTGACTTAAAGTCATCGAAAAAAATTTGAGAAAATCGGTGAAGTGAACTTCGATTGCGTGAGAATTGGGCCCCAGATTACAAAATAATGTACTAGCTAGCGAAGTAGCCTACACAGATTTACTACTTTAGTCACAAAAAACTAATGACCCAAAACAACCGCGTTATGAACAATGAGTGCCTAATTGTTATTCTACTTCGAAAATCTTTGGGAAAATGACATCGCAATCTCGTCTTGCTCCAGCATACTTACCTATACATACAAATGATCAATACCACGGCATCCACCATAACTACCAACTAGGCCTTGCCTAATATTATTCTTTACTTTCCGATTTTTTTGATGATGTTGATGTTTTGCGATTGATTTAAATAAAAAACCTACCTACCTAGATAGATATAAGTACTTATAAAATATATTGACTTTAATTGACATTAATTTATTGCACAATGACACCGCTGCTACTCAACGCCCAAAAGCAGAAAGAGCTTCCTGCAGACTGTGCGTCCTACACGAATAGACGCATCAAAGCTAGGTTGAGCTCATGGTTGAAGAGATGTACCTCCTCGTCCTTTGTCCAGCCTGCAGAAAAACTACCACCTGGCTACGATTTGTCTTGGCTAACATTGACATGTATAAATAGGCTTAGAACCCAAGTTGGCCGTAACAAGGATAACCTGACCAGGTGGTCTTTTATAAGTGATGTAGATACACCCTGCGAGTGTGGTGCATCACCGCAAACGATGGACCACCTTTTGACGTGCCCGAAACCTGCATGCTGGAGGATTTATACAAGGCTACAAAGAACGCTGTAAGAGTGGTCCAATTTTGGGCATCCAAGAGTATATAAGGTGAACGCCGACACGCTAAGAAGAAAAAGAAGATTGACATTAAAATTGACACTGCAGTTTTTATTGGAAATCACCACCCGTTGAAGTGTTCTAAAGAAATTTTACCTAGTTAAGTAACTTCGACCAGAAGATGGTTTTTACCGACTAGAAGAGTTCTTGAGTTAAAAATCAAAAGCGTTTGCGTCCTGGGCTAGTTGCTTCGGTCCCAGGGTCCGCTTTCCTTCGTTTTCTCCTCCACTTCTCCGAAACTTCCACTTCACCGAAGGTCGGGACCTGCGGCGTCAAATTAGCTCTTACCTATGCTGTATACATGAGGAGACCTGCAAGTGCGTTGCGACATAGTATCTTTATCGCACCTTGTGTGATATGGATGCATTTGTCTTGGGCAGTGAGACACACCTGGAACATAGATTTATCAGTCACTATAGGCATACGAGCGCCAAATTATCGTCTAGGAGTACTATCAGTACTGTTATGCGCTATGTAGATACCTATGTGAATGTCACCATACACAATACAACTATTAATTTATGCAACTATTTTTTCATTCTCCCTTTTATCATCATCCCAGTGATATTCCGGATGCATCTCAAACCGTATAAGCCCAGGGTCCTATTTAACACGATGAATTTTTATTCGACATCATTTTTAAGACCGAAGATTGCCTTATGTCAACCTTTTGGGAAATGACCAGTCGGATAGGTAAAAAATATTTATGTTTGCCCTTGAGTCTCCATTACGTCCACGACAAGAAAGAGTTTATTTTTCAAAACAGCTGTTCTATCTATCATATAACTTATATATACGGCGTGGCTTAGGTCAGCCTTTTTACCTATTTTTTTAGTTCTATTCCAAAAGTAAATAAAATGAAACAATAAGTAAGTACTTACAGATTTTGTCATGTAATAAACACCTTCTCGGTGGAGGGAGTGAATTAACGAGAAACGCGATGGAAAGCAGGGCGGCGACCCTCACAGCCATTGTCTTCTCATGCTAATGCACTTATGAGGAATTCACGACGGACTTCTCACGCATTGTTTACTATTTTCAACCGTTGTTTCCAAAATAGCTAAGCGATTATAGGTGGAAATGGTTTTATGGTTTGGACACAGAACAGAGAAATTAATTCTGTGGGTTTTAATCAAAAAAGATAATGTTTTCATTTTTGTTTCATTTGCGATGGCTCTGCGGATCTCGTCAATACTTGCTAATAATCTCACTAAAAAAGAGGTGGTTAGGTCATAGGTCACTCTTTACTCATTTAGGTTAAGTCACAGTTAAGTTAGTCGTCCATTTGTAAGAACTTTAATGTAATTTTAATGGAGGAAAACGGCTGATCTTTTTCCCTATGTTTATGTCGCAGGCAATTTGTATGATTTGTCAATTTACAAACGGCCTCGGCATTTTATAAACATGAAGCGCTTTACAAATTGCCGAAGGCAAATTTTCAGCGTATTCGAAAGTGTCAATGTAAACGTTATAGTTGTTCTAAGATGACCATGATTTGAAGGCGTTTTATATATGGCGTATGGGTGACCTGGCTTCGGTAATCGACCTAAATCAGGCGGGCAGTATTCCCGCGTTTTGTTTGTCTATTTTGTTATGTTGCAACTATGCAAAAAAAATTGCAAAAAACTCTTTCCTTAAGAAAATGTTTTCGCAAGTTTTTCGAAGTCGTAGCGGTACGTTTCACAGTAAACTACCTGCGATCACGACACGTACCGGATCGGCCTATTTAGCATTTGAAATATAGGTGAAACAGGTGGCAGTCACCTAATTGTGTTCATAGAGGTTATAATGTTTAGACATGGCTTTTACATGTACAGTCGGGGGCAGATAAAAGTGACCTACCCTACCCTACCGTACTTACCATAGTGACTGGAGGGTCAGGTTATCTGCCTGCGATTGTACAGTCGGCTGCAGTGAAATCTGACCCCCTTTCAATAGCGATACTTGTAGCATGGGGGTCAGATTTCTCTGCATCCCACTGTACACCAAAATAGACCAGCAAAAATGCTTAACATAACTGTCTTCATACATGAGGTAAGTACCAACTCGTATCAGGTTATAGGATTTTAAAGCAAGTTGAAAGATACTTGCATGGTCTTGATAGCAAAACGAATTTCTATCTTCTATTGTATCAAAAGGCACTGCCATGGCGCCTCCAGTTTACATCGATGGTGTATAATGATGGAGATAGCAAACCTCCTTGTAGTACCTGGTACCGAGGTTACCGCGTGCCGCTCCACTACGTCGAATGTCGAGATAAATTTAATGGTCTACCTACGCTGTTTATCAGTAATTAGCCGCGACTGCAGTGGAAATAAATTGCTATGTGAATAATCAAAGAGCATTACACGGTATTGATTCGGAAAGTGTTCCATGAAATTACATTCCATTAAATTACTCAACAATTCTGTTTCATGTCAGTTTTGTATTGTACTTACTCGTAGTCGTAGTATTTTGGAGTAAGCAAGTAAGTAGGTAAGTACTTACTTAACTATTTTGCATAACACTATATCCAATTGGCTTCCTGGAAGGAATCTACATACTATACCTCCAGCAATCCCTGGGACGCCTAGGGATGAGTGGAGAACTCTTGTGTCGGAAGCCAGGATAGCCACTACCCAGAGGTCTTGATAGTGTGATGTTATAATATAAAAAAAAACTCCTACTGTTACTTTCTTCTGACGTTCACCTCAACCCTTCGACGCCTAGCATTGGGCAACACATGTGCATAAAATATTAACTTTATAAATAAGTGCAAAATTAACCAACGCCATCGTCGTGACGATCACGTTTAGACGTTCAATTTTGCACTGTCTGTCAATAGTTGTAAAGTTAATATTTCGATATTCTTAACAAATTCTGACAAATTTCGATATCGTTTCGCTAAGCAGCAATGTAACTTTGGCTGAGCCTATAGATGATCTAATACAAGTAACAGTGACTTATTTCATTCAAGAGTTGTTTACGACTGAGGTTCAAGTTATCAGTATTCTAAATGATGGCAGCAGCTTAGAAAAATGTATTGCAATTTATCCAGTCATTTCACGCAGCGATAAGCAGACGCGGTATTAAAGAGGCTGTCGATCAATTGTTTTAGGTGCATATTTCTATCTATACCTGCAGATGATACATACCTTTTTTATATAAAATAGAATATTAAGTAACGAATTTAGTCAAAAACTGATTTTAAGGTTCTAGATCAGTTTTTTTCCAAATCAGTTTTTAAGGTTCTAGATACTACTTAATTTCAAGAATATAAATATTTATAAAAATATGTCCTTTTATTACTACTTCTATATCTTGCATTCTTTAAATTAGATAAATATTTGATTGGTTTTCAAACTGTCTTTTAAGACCTAGCGCACTTAAAATCTTTAAATTAGATAAATATTTGATTGGTTTTCAAACTGTCTTACCTGACCTAGCGCACTTAACTTAAAATAGAACGGGGGCGCTAACTCGATGAACTTTGTAGTGTCGGGCACTGTGCCATGTTGATTCAATACCTAACTGGTTCCACTTGCCACAAACTTAGTCTTTATGATTAAATACTTCTATAATGATGGAGTATCACAAGCACTCATCCTAGCGCTTTCCCGGTTGCTTCCTGCGTCGTTGGTTGTGATGTGAGACCTTTTGCATGAATATTTTCCATTACGGAGTCAAACTGACTTGACTTTTAGGGTTTGCCTCTTCTACCGGAAAAAAAAGAAAAAGCCTATGGCTTTAAGTCCGCCATTTACATTTGCCGGGCCGGGAAAGCTAGCTTCCTGCAGTTTATTCTGTGTGAATTTCTTGTGAAGTTTTAGTGCCACTCCACATAACCAGCGTAGCATCTTAATTTCATCATCATTTATTCATTTCATGTCTTCAGCTGCAAAAAGTCAACTGCTGATGGGACTTTCCTCAGAAAAAATGAAGTTCCATTTTGACCAATTTCGAAAACTGTATTTTGTTATGCGTCTTTCTAAGTTTGTAGACTTTATTGAAGAACTGGTAGAGTCACTCATTATCATCATCAATTCGTGTAGATGATATGGTCAACCGACTATGCTTACCCTGGCGTGAACGTGGTTCCTTTAACGACTACCAGATGGGTCTGCAGGCAAATGTAGTCACTGATTTATTAGATTTGTTGTCTAGGGTGTTGTCTGCGCGATAACGACGGTTTGCCAGTTAACACTCACGCAGCCTGAGGGCCTACTATCATCTCTTAAAACCACCATGCATGATCCAGTGAGTGAGGGGGAAGTCGCCTTACATCACGTAGCGCGCTATCCCGCTTACTCACTGGAACTTGCACGGTTTTTAGAGATGATAGTAGGCCACCTGGACAGCATCACTCTAGTGATATTTAGTCCTATGGGTATTAAAATCAATCCTTCCAAAATCACGCACAATTCCATCCATCACTATCATTCCCCTTACCGGGATTCCCGCCTCGCGTGCAGCATGCCATCGATTTTCCGGAAATACACATTACTTTTTATCGAATGAGTTAATCGACTGACATGATTATCCGACCCCAAGGTTACATCAAACTTTATTAAACGTTCTCTGAAGGTTACACGTTTTAGGAAAAGTATCTAACTACTACATATGTAAATTTTTATTTTGCTTGACATATATCCTAAATTATAGGGGTCTTTCGGGTCTTTTGCATGACCTATAAGTACATGGGCTATTTTCTCAACATCAGCACAGAATATAGATTTATTTTATCATGTTCAGTTCTACAAACGACATCAGTAAAAACAATAGACCACCCCCATAAGTCTCCCCTTTGATTTGACCTACTTACTTGTGGGCTGCTTCTAATAACAAAATACTTCTCCTATAAAAAATTTACTGTTGCCATTCTGAAACCTTCAGAGATTGCCATTTGGCATATTCTGTAATTTACATTTATAAGTCAAATTTTGTTGCATTTAAAAATGGTACGAATTACAATACAATTGGTAGCAGTTCCAATTAGGGAAAACAAAACAAAAATAAAATTACTTACAAAATTGTAGCAAATATGATGGGGTTCATTGAAAATTAGAGCTACAGTTAAACTCTCGGTTGGAGTAGGTATTAAATTTTTTTTTTTTTATATCCTGCATGCAGTACAATAAAACACCATTTTTAAACTTAAATAAACTTTTTTTTATCAGTAAAACTAGCTTTTGCCCGCGGCTTCGCCCCGGTGAACTTCCCTCGGGAATAGCGCTTTTTCCCGGGATGAAAGGTACCCTATGTCCTTCCCCTGGTTCTTAGCTACCTCCCCACCGATTTTCGGTCAAATCAGTTAAGCCGTTCTTGAGTTATAAATTGTGTAACTAACACGACTTTCTTTTTTAGATAAATGTTTGGCAACCCTAGTTATGTCTGCCTTATCCTTCTGACTAGGTACTAATTTGAATTACATTTGACCCAATTACCGTGGTTTTTTATACCCTACCCTACGGAGCTAAAATTTTGCATGCTCATATGGAAATCGAATGACACTGCAATATTAATATGACATGCTGATAATGATAATGGAACGGAAGGTTAGAAGGTGGCCATGAAAATCTGTACCCATAATAAATCGAGTATATCATCGAGTTTGGGCTCGTTTCATGCATATTGACAAGGGTTTTGGTTAGGTATGTATATATGACGATATCATCACTACATAGAAAACAAAGTCGCTTTCGCTGTTCCTATGTCCCTTTGTATGCTTAAATCTTTAAAACTACGCAACGCAACGGATTTTGATGCGGTTTTTTTTAACAAATAGAGTGATTCAGGAGGAAGGTTTTCATGGCCATGCGAAGCCGGGGCCGAAGTTATAAGATAAATACAGTTTACCTACATTATATACATTTCAAATCAATGCATTTCACTTACATTACATTTTAAAAAACAATTAATCTTGCATGAAAGTGCTGACAAGGGAAAACAAACAGCATAAAAAATACCTGGAGTCGCCACTCGCTTGCATTATTTATGGGGACATTAAAATTCTATCATCGACTTAGCATGAACACTTGCATTTTGCATGTAAATCTGTGATGTATAAAAAAAGAAAACTATCGGTGTTACTGGGTATTACCCCCTCTAGTTTTCACTGGTAGGTATTTATAATTTTAGACTAACTGATATAAAAATAAATATAGACAGTATATCGTGTTAGTTGATATTTTAAAATGTTACGCTCTATATTTTTCAACGGGAGTAGGTACCCCATAGGTTTTCAAATCACAAAATTTATGAAAATGTGCTACTTATGGTCATACAAAGAATTTGGAAATCAGGCGCGGTCTCTCTACCGGGGCATTTTTTTTTAAATCTATGTGGTCATATCTTTTGATCGCGTTGTTGTAATTTTGATTATTTTACAGCCAAAAGAGACCGTAGGACTATTACTAATTCTGTGCCGTAGGCCTGAGCATATGTTATGAATTTCAACTTGATACGTTAATGCATTATAAATTACTCTGTGGTTCATGCGTTCCTCAAAGATAGTATTTTTTTTTTTTTGATTATATAATTCGAACAAAGATTTACTTTGAATAAAAATTTAAACGAAGAACGACGTTTTTGCTTTTTGAGATGACGTATGGAATGGAACCCTAAAAAGAAGTCAAATCTACAGACTAGGGAGGAGATAGTATACTAGTACCTATGTCAAATCCTACCAATTCACATTTGACGTGGCCCGCGTGGCGTAAATTCATTCGCTAAATACTTATAACTTTTTTTGTTCGGTATTCAAATACTTTTAGTGAAGTAACGAAAGAAACAGCCAAGACATATTTCGACTCTGCAGTCTGTAAAATTAGACCTTGTAAAGTTAGGGCATGAGCTCGTAGTTATTAGAAGGTTTGCTCTACACTTGCTCTATCTAAGTAGGTACCTACATTAAGATCATAACTTTTTGACAGTGCAAGTCATGGTCTCGTCTTGCAAAATTTTACATCAAATGTTTTTGGTCGGATTATGTATACTGCTAATCAAGCACATTATTATATCTAGGTAAGTATTAGACTACAAGTCGCCTTTATTCTCACAGCCGAATATTATGAACGTGTGAAATGGTTATGGCCATAATATTATCGTAAGTCTTGACCTGAATTCACGAACTAGTTAGTTTTGTGTGTGAGTGCCACGGTTATTTTATTTATTTAGTACTTTATTGCTCAAATTAATTAAATATAAATTAAAATCAATTTATAACCGATGTCTATCTTCTATATATATAAAAGAAAGTCGTTAGTTATACAATTTAAAACTCAAGAACGGCTGAACTGATTTGGCTGTAAATTGGTAGCTTAGAACCAGAAGGACATAGGGTACTTTTCATCCCAGGAAAAATAATTGTTCCCGAGGGAAGTTCACCGGGGCGAAGCCGCGGGCAAAAGCTAGTTTTTTAGAATAAATGCAAGTCTGATAAATGTAAATTTTATTTTAATTTTTCATAAGTATAGATTAAGTTTCGCATAATTTACTCCAAAATCCACTAAATGATCTTGGCATGACAAAAATTTCGTATTTCTATATACATACTTAAGTTTATTTGAAAAAGTGTTTCTGTATAGTGGTCTGAAACTGTCCTTAAAATACATGCAGTTGATTTGTGTCCGCCGCTTTATAACTAACTATCCGTCTTAGATTGTTACATAATTGGTAACAAAGTTTGGCATCGCGTTGTTAACAAACTTTCAGCACGAAAACTCGTTAGTAAAAGATGGTAAAAGTTTGTCTGTAGCATCGCGACACGAGTATGAGTAAATCAGGCATAATACCTAGTTGCAAAAATACTGTTGTGTATGAACTTATGTGTTAGGCTGCGTTCCCATTGAAGTGGAGAGGAGCGGAGCAATCTGTCTTCAGACACGGAAATGGGAAAATAACTAACATAACACTGTCGTTTGTCTTGGTTTTGTATTACATCATCGTTGCATGTTATAGGTTTATTCTGAAGTAAGTATATTTCTAAGTAAGTATATTTCTAAGTAAGTATATTTCTTCTACTGTAGAAACTCTGTGCAAGTACCTACACAGTTAATAATTTGGATTGAATTTACGTGCAAGCTCAAGGGAAAAAGAAAGGGATATTTTACGACAGTAGTATTACGATTTTTTCCCTAAAAAATAGTTATACTTACTGTGCTTTTACTATGAGTTAATGTAATTCACTGTATCCTGGGAATGTGTGAAAAGCACATTATTGATATGTAGAGACCTGATTACTTATGTTTTTACGCTATTTGTTTTTCAGCCTTTAAGTTGAGCCTTTCAAAAAGATTAAAATCATTTCAACCATTTGCTGATTGGTGGGGAACTCGTTGTAGCCATTATACTTAGGTACTTAGTAACCTCAATAGGTACACTTGCTTACTTTACAGAACTTTTACAATTTAATTCTAATCCCAAACCGTACTTTGTCTCTTTAACCGTTGCTCTGACTCTATCATTCCGTAGCTTACTACCATCTCTTAAAACCATGCAAGATCCAGTGCGTGAGGGAGATGTCGCCTTACATCATGTATTGCGCTGTCTCGCTTACTCACAGGATCTTGCATGGTTTAAAGAGACGGTAGTAATCCCCCAGTTCTCTTTAGCACTGTGCTACCTATCTACTTAGTTACTTTCCACATTCGTAAGTTTGCCGTTTTGGCAACATCTCAATCTTGATAGCAACAGGCCAATAAAGTAGGAACATTTAATTATAAAAACTAAGGCACACTTGCTTTACAAGTTATATTATGTCCAAGCCATAGAAAAAATACATATACCTATATATCCCCTATAGAAAGACAATATCCTTAGGTCATTTTTAAAGTAGTAGTTAGTAAAACTTACAAGTGTAAAACTTACAAGTGTAAAACCGGCCTTAATCTTTGGTTCAATTAAAAAAAACTAACTATAGATTTGGCTATCCATACTAATATTATAAATGCGAAAGTCTGTCTGTCTGTCTGTCACCTCTTCACGGCTAAACTGCTGGACCGATTGTGATGAAATTTGGTAGGGATGTAGTTAACGACCTGAGGTCAAACATAGGCTACTTTTGGGCGCGATATAACCGAGTCCCACGCGGGGCGAAGCCGCGGGGAACAGCTAGTTATAATATATTTTATGCGTAGGCATTTTTTTACAATCCGCGTTCATCACCTACCAACTTTGGTAGACTATGTAGGTACTTACTCACCTAAGTACTTAGATAGGGAAGTTACGGTTAAGTAAGTACTTATTGTAATTTTCTTGATAAAGTCTTAGATCGTAGTGCAATAACTTAATTACTAAGATAATAAAATACCAAACAGTAACTTCGCTAAACCTGGAAAAGAAAATCTAATTAAAAGAAATGTGGGTAAGTATAAGTACTTATATGTATAAAAGAAGCTTAGATACATGTTTCGATTATCCTTTACAAAATTCTTAATATTAATAAAACAAGCCGAACGATTAACAATAGAACCTTCGTGCTGCAAGGACTCGCGCCCTTCGTTTTTTTGCCACCCCAAGTTTTGTTTACATATTTGTAAACACATACTCACCCGGGTATGAAAGATCCGTTGGTCTGCGTCATGTAGCTGTGTTTTTCGCGACCGCTGACATCTACCCACATAGCGTTCGTTTACACTTGTTTATATGAAAACTTGTTTTGTTTACGTCAGAATGCCATACTGCTGGCTAATCTGGCTAAGCCCGCGTTTGCTTGCCGAGGGGCCGCGGTCGAGACTGTCGCTCGCGTAGCGGATAGAGAAAGTACCTACCTACCTACATACACCAATGGTTTGGTAATATATGCGCGCGCATTTCTTTGACCCCATGAGATTTTTATAGTTTCTCTACAAACTCCATAATAATCTAAGATAAACTCTCCGTAGGAATGAGTGGAATCCACTATACAATACATGTCAGAAAGAGCGAGTTTGATTGAGATGTCTTCTAGGTATCCCTCCTAGTCGCCTTTTACGACATCAACAAAAGTATCAACGAGGGCTATCATCACTAGACCCTCGATATCTGTAATACGTAAGATCTTGCTACAAATCCATTAAGTCCAAGCACGATATACTTAGGTCCCAAGAGGAAATTATAGGTCTGGGGCCTGGGGGGTTACTACCGTCTCTTAAAACCATGCAAGGTCCAGTGAGTAAGGGGGATGTCGCCTTACATCATGTATTGCGCTGTCTCGCTTAATCTCTGGATCTTGCATGGTTTTAAGAGATGGTAAGTTGTAGGAGTAATAGTATTCTGTGGTAGTAGGCCACCTGTATTTTCTTTAGTTTAGTTCTTTGGTTTTTTGGACATCTTTGGTTCCATTATCAGACTGGATCACGAAGGAAATATAGATTGTAATTTCTCTGTGCTCTGGATATCATGTAAATAGCACTTATTATCTTAATCATAAGCCCGGATATCAGAGCTAGTCCTATAAGCTATTGGTTCAACTCAAACCAAAAAAATAATAATGAAAAGAATCAGATTTTTAATTTTAATCTTATAAAAGATTAATTCAATTTCAATCAAAAGTTTTTGAGTCACATTTTCACTCAAAAATTTTAATCATTTACATTTCAAATGTTTAATATTAAGATTTATAGGTATTAATTTTACTGTAAGGTGATAACAGGTGAGGTGATATCTCTTAAGAACTCGTTTCGGGCCTGCTTGAACAGTTTAGGGTATTACCCTGCCCCCTAGTCTATTAGAAAAATATGAGCCTTTAATGCTTTAAGATATGGCAGCACTAGTCCGAAATGTCAAGATGACAAAGTCAAGTCAATCTGTGGCAAAATTGTTGTGAGTCAAGCACTAGCAGTGATCGTCGGTGTTTTATTGAATTTTTCTTTTAAATTAATATTTTAATATCTGGATTGATTTGACAAATAATGTAAAATGGCTATAAACTTGGATAAACACAAAGACGCTTTGATAGCAGCATGGAAGGACGTATTAGACGAGAAATCTGAAACCAACTGGTACGTAAGCTTTCCTTGCGGCGACCTACTTGCCGAGGAAATTAAATAAACAGCGACTCCTGATTATAATTATTAACGAATGCATGCCTGGCAGTTGCGTTGCCATTACCACCATAAATGACACAATGCTGAATTATTAACGTAAGCAAGGATATTGCCCTGCGTTCGCACGTCGTTTTCACTTATGAGTTCCACTTAGTTTTACCTGAATGTAGGCTTAAAAAGGTGAAACAGAACTGGTTTTTAAATCTACCAATCTGTTTACATCATACCATACTGTTTTACATCGTAAATTAACTTTAGTTGAATATTTCGAAAACATGTATAAACTTTGTAAGTAATTATCCATCATGTAATGAATTCATTTGTCTTTACACAAATACCTACTGTGTACGTAGGTATTTTTCCCGAAGTCCTTCCTAGACTGTAAACATATAATATTAAGAAAACTATTACTATTTTTTTACCAACATGTACCTATATATATTTATTTTATAGAACAACCTTTATAGATCAATTTTGCTATTAGAATAACTTTGATAACACAATATAAATTTCTTTTAGGGCTTTATTTGGATATGAAGGCCTAACTAATGACCTAAAGTTTGTCAGCAAAGGAGATGGTGGTCTAAGCGAATTGATTGATGATTTCAATAGTGGTAAAATTCAATATGCCTTTCTCAAAGTGGACGTGCCCACCGGCAGCATATCTAAATATGTTCTTATCAACTGGCAGGTATGTATACAGATAACTTATCTGGTGACTCAGGCTTAAGATAGTTTTATTTATTAAATGTATGATTGTGAATCCATTTTCACCAATTCTTAAAACAATGTTTTGTTTTTAATCTTTGAATCAGTAAACAACACATACACTAATCCCTGGTTTGATTCGTTAGATATATTAAACCTGCACTCCAAATGCTTGTTTTTGGACTCTGACAAGGGCTTTTTTTTCTTAAAGATTGAAGTCTATATTTAAATGTTCTTATGAGCCCAAAAATGGTCATCCTTAATGTGTTTGTAGTAGCTTTATAAAGATGTTCCATCGTACAGGACTCAGGGTCTGAGGAGATTATTGGGCTGATAGATTAGGGCATGTGCTGATGACATGAAAACACGAAGTTATTAGTTTTGAGTCTGTTAGCCTGATTTAGAAAAGGTTGTTGCCTACAAATTTTGTCAAAATATTTAAAGAATATTTGGTAAAGAGAAGCAAATAGTATATTTTTTTTTCTTGCTTCTTGAACAGTTTAACTGCCTTATATCCATAATAATATTTTACTTATTAATATATTATCAATAAATTATTAATAGACTACCAATGTTAGCAGGAAACACATGCTGTGGTCGGAGACAAATGAAAAAAATATCCTTGTTATATGTAAATTTCCTGTTTTACATTAAAACTTTATGTACCTTTACAAAAATCTACTGGAAAATGTGGATATACTTGTTTAGATAATACATTTGTTCTAGAACTTGAAAATTTAATTAATCTATTGTAAACTGAATACAACAGTTTTTTTCCAAGTATTAGAATGATAGGTAGAACTTATAGCTAAATATACCATATTTAGGTACATTTTTCATGTTGGTACCTACTTCAGATTAAGGTAATAAATATAACTATGAATGTAGTAAAAAAACTAATACATACAAGTCGAGTCACATTTGCTGTTCTCGTGATATATTCTTTCAATCAGCACAGTTCAGTTCAGTACTACTACTATATTTGTAAATCAGCAAATAATTTTTTTTTTTTTAATTTTGTAAATCAGCAAACAATACTTTATTTTTCTCTTTTCTACTCTGCTTTACCGCAATCTGTCAGGAACAATTAACCGCTCTTTTGTCTGTTAAGTATCTTCAATGTTGTCAACTCTCCATAAGAAACAATACTATCACAACCTCTTTTTACAGGGTGAAGGTGCACCAACGGTCCGAAAAGGGACATGCGCAAATCACATCAAACACATCGCACAATTTTTCACTGGATTCCACCTGACTATGCACGCGAGGACCGAAGATGACCTAGATGAGAAACTAATTTTAGACAAGTTGGCTAAGGCCGGCTCGGCCTTCAATTTCAAGCAAAGCAGGCCGGATGAACTGCCTCCGAGTGGGCCCATTGGCACGACTTATAAGAAAGTTAATCCAGGTCAGGACTTTACCTTTCATGTTCTGTAGTCAAAGTCAATATAAAGAAATGTTTGTTAAATCCATTTTAACTAAATTGTGTTTTGTCTTGTTTTTTTCACGTAAAATATCGGTAATAGAAAGAAAGAGATAAAACATATTTCAGTTATAATGTTTCTTAATAAGCTGAAATGGGATCCTATTTTGAATTTGAATGGACATGGATACTGAGGAAGTTTGGTATCCTCGTTTTTAACATAGTTTTTTATCTAACATTGGTAGGTATGGACCAACCAAACCAACAAAAAGTATGCTACCTATGGGTCTTCAGGCAAACGCCCTACCAACTAGAATAGAATAGAAAAACTCTTTATTGTACCAAACAAATGTATACATAATTTTTAAAAACTAGGTAAGGTACAAAGGCGGACTTATCGCTAATGCTACTAGACTACAGAGGCAGACAGTATATAGAGCAGATAGTATCCCCTGTCTGCCTCCGTCTGTCCATTTGAATTGTAGAAAGGCAGTATCTTGTGAACCATAATAGGTAGACAACTTACTTAGGATTGCAGTAAGCTTAATCCAGGATTTTAGCTAGACAGACATGTTGGGTACAAATGAATTTATTAATTATGATATAGTATTATTGAGTAAGTAATAGATTCTCATAATCTGTGTCCCTTTCTATAATATTTATTTATGTGTAATACTATAACTTACTCTTTCTATTTATATAATATGTAATGTAATAACTACCAGGCCACCCCGGCTTCACTCGTGGTACAAACATAGCCTGTCATTCCGGGATAGTGTGACTTTCAAATAGTGAAAATTTTTTCAAATCAGTCCAGTAGTTTCGAAGCCTATTTGATAAAAATAAACAAACAATCAAATCTTTCCTCTTTATGATATTATTACGTAATAATACCTAAAGGTTTATACAACTATGCAACTGTTTGAAAATAATAAATTGCATCACTCAATTGTTTATTGAAAACAAAGAAAGACAAACAAGTCGCTTTACAATCTTTTATTCCAATACATGTGTAGGTGGAGACGTAATAAGTAGATTGTGTATATTGTGTGCGAGGTCAGTGTTATGTTGCGATTTGAAGGTGTTCCAACTAATGTTAAGGAGGACTTGTTGAAGAGGAAACATAGTTTGAAGAGAGGTTTGTATTGTTTGCATAAAAAAAATATGAAGTTACCCGCGTTTTAATATACACTAGCTGTTGCCTCCGCTCCCGTGTGAATTCCGGGATAAAATACATATACCCTATGTGTTCTTCCAGGGTCTAAGCAATCTCCATTCCAAATTACAGCCAAATCCGTTTAGCCGTTCTTGAGTTATAAATTGTGTAACTAACACGACTTTCTTTTATATATATAGAACTAGCTGTTGCCCGCGGCTCCGCCCGCGTGCGCCTCGATTACATCGCGCCCGAAAGTAGGCTATGTTTGACTCCTAGTGCATAACTATATCCATACCAAATTTCATCACAATCGGTCCAGCAGTTTAGCAGTGAAGTGGTGACAGACAGACAGATAGACTTTTGCATTTATAATATTAGTAGGGAAGTAGGGATTAGTAGGGATAACAGCACTTTATAAATCACATTGACTATCTTTTAGACCAAAACTATGAAAAACGCATACTTTTTGGAATAAAAAGTACCCAATGTATTAATCCAAGGTATCAGCTACCTCCATACCTTTAATTAAAATTGCCTCAGCCATTTGAACATGAAGTAACAAACATACTCACAAACTTTCGCCTTTATAATATCAGTGGGTTAATTTTTTTTTATATTTACCATGTCCAGTGATTAATAACGATCCCAATTGATGATCGCCTGTCATCAACGCGATTGAAAGATTGACCGTAAATCATAGATTGAAAAAAACCGCGCGCGATTTCAAATTCCTCGCCGTTAATATTGCAAGTTGAATTAGACTTTAAAACCTACTAGCGACTTGCCCCGGCTTCGCATATAACCTTCCTCTTGAATCACTCTATATATTAAAAAAAACCGCATCAAAATCCGTTGTGTAGTTTTAAAGATTTAAGCAAACAAAGGGAAATAGGGACAGAGAAAGCGACTTTGTTTTATACTATGTAGTGATAGTGAAGGGGTAGTGCCCATTGGCCTAGAATAAATCATTAGTGAAATAAACTTATTGAATGAATCATTTACTTAGCGGTTAGCTGAAGATTCTCAAAGGAAGTTGTTAAACAAAGGAGAAATATGAGTGATTGTGAGTAATTATTGTGACGCGCGTGTTCGCCACATGCCGCGTTTTTTACGAAGTCTTAAGATATCTGTCATGTGTCGTATTTATATTTTATTCTTTTTTTTTAAGACTATAATTAGATAAGTTTAATTCGAATGGCCTGTGTCTTGAACTATCTCTTTGTTACTTTTTAAATATCATTTTAAATACCTCTATTAATGTGCAGTAATAATATGTAAAAACCACTTGTATATGGTTTTTTACATATAATTACTGCACACAATCAAACAATTATATTCTAAAAATTAAAAAAAATGTGCTTATACATTGTCTACTAGTTTTTTAATCTCTGACTAGCGACCCACCCCGGCTTCGCATGGGCATAAAAACCTTTTTCTTGAATCACTATCTATTAAAAAAGCGCATCAAAATCCGTTGCGTGGTTTTAAAGATTTAAGCATACATAGGGATACAGAGAAAGCGACTTTGTTTTATACTATGTAGTGATAGTGATATGTTTATTAGTAAATTCCTTAGTTTTATTCATTGTTTTTTTGTCTGTGTTGTTACAGTTCAAGAAATAAATTCAAAAGAGCGCGATCAGTTCTGGTTGAAGGAAGAACAAGAGGAGAAGAAGAGGCTAGAGGCTGAGAGGAAAAGGAGAGAAGAGGTATGAATTATTATTATTTAGTTGCTTTGATTTGGTCCGTCCGAAGTCTATTAATCAGGGGGTTCTAGGTTCGATCCCCAGTCAAGACAAGTTGGAAAACATTTAAAAGTTGTTGAAGTTTTATTTGTGTTCTATTACTCGATAGGGAGTCACAGTTCACCAATATAATAATGTTAATATAGTCCTAGCAACTCATATATTATAGCACTGAAATCTTAACCATTCTGCTCTCTTACCATTTTGCTCTTTTACCATTGTGCGCTTTTACCATTTTGTGAGCGGTTACCATTTTGCGCTTTTGACATTTTGCGTCTAAATGATTAGAAATACATTACATATATATTTTTTTTTGTCCTGGGTCTGGGATATTAATCAATATATTTATTTGTTGTTATGCATATATAGTGTCGTTGTCGTCAACCATAAGATGGATAATAATAAGAACAGAAGGCGATGGCGCAGTCAAAGTACCAGAATTTCAACGCTGTTATCTTAGAAAAGGGGGTAGTCGATTCTTAAGCCGAAGACCGCACAATTAAAATTGTAACCCACTAAATGCGAACGAACGTGTGTTGTTACTACGTGCTTTTTTATAAGTATAGTCAATGAATGTTGGATTTTTAGGAGAAACGAAAAGCTGAAGAAGATGTCAGGAGACGAGACGAGCTTGAGGCGGCTAAGAGAGCTCGGGCTGAGGAACAAAAGTATGTACCATAAATTGTTTTCGGAATGTGTTTGCTTGCTTATCGAGTATTGCTAGACAACAAAATTGGTAAACACCTATTTTAAATTATGAGAACAACATAACGAATGCATATGCTTGGAGCTGATAGCATTAAAGCAACTGGAGACGCCACGCTCACTTTCTGTGCCCCTAGTATGAGTTTTTCTTAACGCAGACGCTAGCGACTGCGTTAGGATTTTGTATGGAATTTCTTAGTTGCCTTACTATCCGTCAGAGGCGCTGTACAGGTTTGCCATACTAAATCGCTAACGCAGTCGCTACCGTCTGCGTTAAGAAAAACTCATACTAGGGGCACTGCGTAAACAATCTAACTTTATGCGCGCGGGGAATTTCGGAATTTAACGTAGAGTTGGCATTTTCCGTTTGTGATAAACCTAGAAATGAAAAACGCACATAAAAGCAGTATAATGCATATAACTAAGTTTATCACGTCATTACGCACACACATGATGAATATCAAACACTTACAAAAAACACATGCACACAAATGCAAGCGGTATGGTCGGTGGTCTTATAATATTGGTACTTACGTTTAATGAACTAAGGTTAAAAACAAATCCACATGACAAAAATGGCCTCATCACTACATAGTATAAAACAAAGTCGCTTTCTCTGTCCCTTTGTATGCTTATATCTTATGCAACGGATTTTGATGCGGTTTTTGTTTAATAGGTAGAGTGATTCAAGAGGGAGGTTTTTATGCCCATGCGAAGCCGGGGCGGGTCGCTAGTGTTTCTATAATTTACTGTGGCGTACGTGCTTCGCTACGTATCAAGTGAAGTAATAAAGGTGTTGAAATAATAAAGGTGTTGTGTAAACTTTACCAAACCACCTACTAAATAGTCCGAACAAAGCCTAAACATTTGGTTTGGATAGGCGAGCCTGTGCCCCTAGTATGAGTTTTTCTTAACGCAGACGCTAGCGACTGCGTTAACGATTTAGTATGGCAAACCTGTACAGCGCCTCTGGCGGATAGTAAGGCAACTAAGAAATTCCATACAAAATCCTAACGCAGTCGCTAGCGTCTGCGTAAAGAAAAACTCATACTAGGGGCACTGTTCTTGAGTTATAAAATTACAACGAAAAGTGGCATTGATATTTGATGATATCTATATATTTTTTTATATAACTGCAATAAAATGTCGATGATTCCCACAGAGCACCACCTATTGAATCAAGCAGCCCTGGCGAAGTCAACGCCGAATCATTGCGGCGACAGCGATCGGCCGAGGCGAGACAACTTATCGGGGCTTCCACCGCCGCTGCCAGAGCCCTATTTCAACAGAACTTGAATCAGGGACAGATGAACTCGAACAAGTGAGTATTTAATTTATAATTTTATTTATTACCCCGCGAACTTCGTTTTTTTTGGCAAAAATAATTATTTTTAACTTTTTAGTTTCGAATACGCAACACATTACAACTAAAAAGTTGTAAACACGTTACATTTTGGAAATTCAGTTAAACGATATCAGCATCGTCTCACCTTATTAACATGGAATATATCAAAAAGTACCCAAATCGAAAAAAAAACTTGTTCCCTTCTCTTCTATGATGCCATCATCAGATCCTGACCTAATGAATATGGGACCAATTGGAAAGTACATACTTTCAAACAAAACAAAAAAAATAAGTTTTCAAATCAGTCCAGGCGTCTTCGAGTAAAATCTGGTAACATACATAAAAAATAAAAATTTAAAACATTCACACCAATTGAGAGCCTCCTCCTTTTTTAGTCTGTAAAAATGTAATTTGTTCCGATTTTAGGCTGTTATTATATATTTTAATGTCAATAATAATCAATTTTTTGTTCTAATTTTATATTTTTGTTATAGTATATATATTAAAAAGAAATAGTTTGGACTAACTTAATTTCAATTTCAGAACGAACTCCAGCGTGCCAGAGAAGCCAGTCCGCAGTTCAGTGATCGCACAACGCATAAATACGTTCACACAAAACACGTCCCCAGTCACAACGACCCCGCCTAAATCCCCTTCCAGAATACAACCCAAAACGGAATTACAAGAAGAAACCATAGAGCAACCTAAACTCAGCCCGTTGAAGAACATAGACAAAATCAAACTCAGTTTAGAAAGCCCCTCGCAAATACAATACGAACCTATAATAGATCCCACAGTGGATTTGAGTCCAAGCACAGAAACAGAGCCAAGCTCATTCAGCGCTATTAACTATTCAGAATACAAAGAATATAGGGAAATAGGAGATAATATGAAACAAAGTGAGCCGATGATTAAGCAGAATATTCTAGAAAATGATATGTTCGACGCGTCGTATTCTAGTTCCAATGAGAATGACGATGACGATAGCGACAATAAGTTCAGCACGATCAAACGGTCGCCGTATAGTAAGAACAATATAGCTGAAGAACACAAGTCCGAGTTGAGTAGACAGAATACGGTCATAGAGAATGTTAATTATAAAAAGGAAAATGGAAATAATACACATGAAGGTAAGGTTCATTTCATCTTTTTCATCTGAACCCGTTTTCCAGTCGCATTTTCAGCTTACACCCGGGGTACGCTTTTTAATCATGGTCCTGATTTGGCGGTACTGGTTATTACAATGGAGCGACTGCCGTCTGACCTCCGTAACCCTTTTTACAGGGAAACCAGACCAATAGGAACATGATCCGGGTCTGTTAGTGACTAACACTGACAGATTTTTCAGTCTGCCTAAAGGCATCTGGCATAGTTTAACAGCTTAACGTGCCTTCCTAAGCACAGAGGAGCTTAAGATAGAAATGCCAGTAATGGCGACCAATCCAAGCGAGGCCGCGCACTTGCCGTCGCTTGACGCGCGCTATCGTTACGTACGCCCCGCTAGGGCTGCTCAAACTTTTAGTAATATTTATTATTGAATATATTGCTCTTCAATCGTATGTTATGTAGATGCTCGATTCTATACAAAATCAAATCCGGCACCATGTTTAAAACTAATTTTGGTAATATTATACATCATAATTTATGGATTCCTGCATGACACTAAGCGACTGAGAGTGAAACATGACGATTTCGTGAAGAACTCTGACGACCGGGTGTTCATGGTCGATTAACCGTGATACCTACACGAAATAAATTAATTTAATTTATATTAAAATGTTACTTTTCAGACGTTTCACCAGAGGGCCTAGAAGAAGAAAGTACGATATACGAAGACCTGGACGACGATCCAGGTCTCACCGCGAGAGCATTATATGACTATCAAGCAGGTAAATGCACTTTTTTTTTACTAGATTTATTTATTTACTTATTTACCCCGGCTTCGCATGGACCTTCCTCTTGAATCACTCTATCTATTAAAAAAACCGCATCAAAATCCGTTGCGTTAATTTTAAAAATTTAAGCATACAAAGGGACATAGGGACAGAGAAAGCGACTTTGTTTTATACTTTGTAGTGATTCAATTTTTGCGCTGTAAATGCAGTTTCGTGTTTACGTTCCCGTGGAAAATTCACGCGGGAGAAAGCTGGTAATGAAGGCGATATTTATTTGTATTAATTAGTTATTAGATGGAAAACTTACATATAACTTTGTCATTAGCGGACGAGTCTGAGATAACGTTCGACCCGGGCGATCTGATCACACACATCGAGCAAATCGACGCTGGTTGGTGGCAGGGACTTGGGCCTCACGGGGTTTTTGGCCTTTTTCCCGCCAATTATGTGGAACTACTGCCCGCACACACACAACCACGCTAACACACACACACACACACACACGCACAATTATACAAACACACAGACATCTCGTAATATCTTAACAGACACAAGACTGCTGTAGCAGTTATAACCATTTTTTTTTGTGTCTTGTCATTGTCCAAGTGTTAATATGATAATAACGTTATTATATTACTGGGTGTCTTTGAACGAAAAGTTTAATTTTTCAAGTATGTTCAGTACGTAAAATTTTCTTGAGAAATTTCAAGTCTGAACTCGTATTTTTTTTCCTTCATACAAGCTCATAGTGAGATTTGATGAAGTCGAAAATTATTTTCGTATTATTATTTTTTATGTATAGAAAATAGTCAAGTTTTACGTACTAAATGCACTGTAAAAATTTGGCTTGTGTTTAAAAAGTCACCCTGTAGCTCAAAAGAAAGTCGCCTACTGATTTTATACATAGGGAACATTATACATATAGGACACATCTCGATGAAATTGCTGCTCTCAAAAATATTTAATTTGTAATCATTTGTAGAATGTTCTTATGAAACAGATTGCAAGAAAAGTTAAAAAAAAAAATTGTGCAATTAAGATATTACAAACAAAATGTCTAGTTACACGGACCATTTTAATTGTAATGTTTTTCTTTTTTCGAGTGTTAGTGGTCAGCATATTTCAAAACAATTTCATAAAACGCCTTGTTTGGAGTATTTTAGAGTGCTGACCAGATTGTTTTGAATACGAATGTCATGTTTAATTTTAATGAGATTTACTTTTGTTTTCTTAATGAAATTGTCAACAATGACGATCAATGCTCTTAAAATTGCAGCCTACACCATCTTTATTTTCTTTCAATTATAAAAATAATGTGACATAATTTTTTAATGAACAACTAACAAACTCTAAAAAATCCTTAAATTTAAAAATATTATCGGAGACAATTTGGAAATTCTTGAATAATTTATTTTTACAGGCACTTAAAAAGTAATTCTTAGGTAATAATTTTTATAAATTGCAATAATTTTCCATGGTTTATTATAAATAATAGGCTACTTGCTATTGAAGCTTTGTATTGTATACGTGACTGTAAGATCTCAAGTTTTGGTGACAGAATAAGTATTTATTTATTTCTGTCTATTCTATGCATTTTCAGATTTCGCTTTACTTTATACTGCTGCATTTTTATAAATGTAACGTGAGAGATATTATTTTTAAGATGTAAAGATATGTAATGTACGTATAATATTAAAAAAAATGGTGTAGAAATAATAATATTAATATGTTAAAAAATCGTGTTTTGTTGCGAGTTGGTTATGGTAGGATAATTTTTTTTTATGCAAGGGTAGCATGGCAATCAATAACTTCCCACTTAGTGGCGCTAATGATAATAGGGTCCTGCCTGTCAAATATTAATGCGATGGTATAATAAAATTTAAATTAACAATTATTATTTCAAAATAACATGAAATAAATAATATTATTTTCTTTTTCAATTTAAATTAATAAAAGTTTATGTTAGAACAGAAATATTTCTTACTAGATGGGTCGATATCGATTGCGCCACTATTTTTATGTTAAAACATGCCGCCATTTTAAATAAATATTAAGGTGCATTCACATCGTTGTTTACAGACGTATGGAAACCTTTAAACAAATTATCGATTGAGTGTTAGTTGTTTAAAGTTTTTTTATTAATGAACTGTGAAGAGCTTCAATTAATGTTTTTAAATAATATTATATTACAAGCATTTTTCTTGTAGTAACAGATATATTTTTCTAATATGTCACAGGGCTTAGTCTTATGATTCAGCTTTACATAAAACTATACGTGATGGGATTCACATCTGCCAAGAAAATACAAAATTAGATTTGTAACTGTTGATTTGTAATATTTTTTTGCTACTGGTTTTTTTTTATACTATTAAGTAGCAAACAGGCGTACGGCCCACCTGATGGAAAGCTGCAACCGCAGCCTATGAGACGCCTGCAATACCAGGAGCATTGGTCATAGAAATATTTATTTAAACTGTTTGTGAAGATGTATTATGGATGCACCTTAAGGTTTCAAATTGTTTAGTCATGTTGCGTTATGCGTAGTGATTTTAGAACGGCGAGAATTGGTCAGGTTCTTCAGTTAATCATGGCTGCTGTCAGTTAAAGGCGTCAATAATGAATGATTAACTAGTTACCTCATTGAACGGCGGAATAAAAAAAATTGAAAATTCGTCCTATGGCCGAAAGTATATTACTAGTGATAGTGTCTAGTAATATGTGAAGTTAATTCTTTTATTTCGAGGAAACAGTGTGGTGTTATTGAAGAACGACTTTTAAGGGCCAATCTCGAACGCATTTTAAGTAATCTTATATACCTGTTCCTGTCCAAGTCACTTTCGAGACAAGGACAGCACGCTACCTTTTAATTACTTAAAATGTCTTCGGCCGTGCGACTTCATATTACAGACTGCTTTAATTTTAGTATAGACTGCCTTGCAGTTATGCTTCGTAGACATAATTTTATTAGGTATGCCAATTATTTATTTTATTGCTTGTCACTTATTGCGCGTTGTCGCTTAACTTAGATTAAAATTCCTTACCAAAAGGCACGGTGCCATCTCTTAAAACCATGCAAGATCCAGTAAGTAAGCGAGACAGCGCAATACATGATGTAAGGTGACATCTCCCTTACTCAATCGTTCTTGCATGGTTTTAAGAGATGGTGGTAAGCCACCTGTACTGGGCAATAAGTAATTTACATCAACTATTAATAAAAGAAAACTTGTCTAGCTTCGCTTTTGTAGAGCGCCATATCTGTTACACATTTGAACAAAGATTTGACATTGTCTCGTCAGAGCTACGAGTAAAAGAGACGACGCTCTACGAATCTGAAACTAGCCGACTATCTCTCTCCAAAAGTCTATGTGATTTATTTATTGCCCAGTACTGTACTTATCTAGGTTATCTATTACTTAATCTGAGAACTAACTATAAAGTTGCGACATTAAATGTAAAACTGGGCGATGGTAAGTAATGCACATCGATATTATGACGGAGACATTGATTAGTTGAATAGTCTTATAATATAAGGCCGTATGTTTGACTGTATAAGGAAAGTCTAAAAGCTCAATATGAATTTTTTATCGGCGAAAAATTGTTCAGAATGAGTTTATTATACTAATTTATTTGAAAAATTGAATTTTGATTATTAATCTTATTTATTTTGGCCATATTTTTTTCTTAATGTATATTAGGGAATGACAAACGCTAAGTTAATGAGTGTAAAAAGTGTTGCCCGAATTTTATAAAAATATCCAAAATTGTGTCTTGATAGTGCCAATTTATACCCCATATTGTATTTGTAAGTTTTGTAACGATTACTACTTAAAATAATCCTAAAGTCAGGCTAAATGCTCTTGAAACCTTTAGTCTCTGTTCACATGTGCGAATAGGTGGCGATTTTTTGCCTCAACAAAAACCCTATCCGGTGATTTTAACTTCGATTGAAGGTTCCTTCAGTAAGCGGCTTGGTTTGCAAGTGGGGCACAGAGGATGGGCAATCTGCTCACTATTCTCCATGTGGACATAGCCTTATCATATATATTTTGAACGAAGCTGGCACGTTTCTTGTACATGATGCCTTTATTTTATTCGTTGCGGAGTAGGTTTTAGTCACATGACCAGATTGGCATCAAGTGGCATCGTCTAGCAGCGCAATTATATCAACTGAACAGCGCGAAATCCACCAATGAGACTCGTTCGTTTCCTAGCGGTGTGATTGGTCGATTGTTTCCTTCAACACCAAGGTTTTTGACTGACTAAAGCCGATTCTGTGTCCATATTAATGTAAAAGGAACTACTATAGTTAAAAAGTTGCGTGACTTTAGTAGGTACTTATCACTGTAGATTTTGAATCCCTTAACTACCGGACGGGAACAATAGAACCCTTAACGTTACGCGGTCGCCAGTGACCTCTTGCTGGATATATTTATATGACGTTTAGCACATTATTAAGGAAAATAACAACAAATTTTAATCTAATTTTACGACTGACAAACATATTTTATTTAATGAAATTATAGTGACTACTTTTGCGTATTTAAGAAATTAGAGATTGACGATTAGTTTTTTAGGAATACACTGGTCACAATATTTAATTAGTTAACTCACTGATGCAGTGTCTAAGCGAATGGTTTTTAAACTTTGTAGCATATTCATCTCTTTTTCTTTTACGTAATGTTCAAAGTTAAATGTATCTAATATAGGGTATAACCGACAAGCGCGTTTGTGAAACATAATTTTGTACATTATGTAATGGAAATAAATGCTATTAATATTTTTTTTTAATAGCATCTACTACGTCAGTGAGAATTGACCCTTATTAGGCTAACTATAGTATACACTTTCAATATAATAGCACAACGACTTTATTTTACTTTGTTTCTTTTTACACTCATGTTTATAATGTATAGCTATTATGTAAATTCTAGCATTTAACATATAGTACACAACTTTTTGTATATCTACCTAATACTTGTACACATATTCATTTGGATCAATCGACATTATGTAAATATTAAAGTTTTAGGCATTTCAAAGGATTTTGTAGTGGAAGCTTGCTAAGTGTAAGACTGTACAGTCCTTAGCCAAAATAACATTTAATGTCCTCGTTTAGTCTTAATAAATACTAATGCAATATTAAAATCTTAATAGAACCGCAAATTCATACATTCGATACTTGCCGGCCAGTACGGACCGTAGACAAAAATTAACTTTATACACTGGAGGAATATTTTTATTTTCTATCCATATTTATTATGTAAGCCGCGGATAATTCTAATGCTTAAAAGGTCATTGAATACTGATTGTAATCTTGTGTTGTTATAGCCCTTGGGTGCGCTTTAGACGCTTATTCATGCGTGATGGTTTTCCATCAATCATAGGGATGGACTCGAAAAGTGAATTGAATCGACTGATTTCCAAACAAATCATCGCAAAATTCTTGATTTAAATTAAAAAAATTAAGATGATTTGTTTGGAAATCAGTCAATTCAATTCCCCTTTCGAGTACCATCCCTATGTCTGATGGTTTTCCATCATATATCATCATCAAAATAAGCGTCTAAGGTGCGACATACCTTATAAAGTATTATATACACTACGCAGAAAGATCTAAATGGATGGGTGTGCCAGTTAGTGGACGTGCCCCAATAAAAATGTATTAAGACTAACCATTGCCTTTCCCCTTCTATACAAATAGTAATAAGCCCTAATTTCGAGATGTATCTCGTAATTAGTATTATAAGTTGATACAAGTATGTCCTCATGTATACATATGTAATTGCAATATAATTTTGTGTATGGTGCTCCATTGTAATATAGGTTTACATTTGTATCCCACTATTTTCAAAATAAACAAGTCCTACGATTCCATATAAATATGCAGTTTTACTTATTTTACCTAATTTAAGCATCTATTTTAACAAATAAATTGTCGCAGTGTTGGCGTTGTTGTGTTCGAATTTGAAGGGGAACGGCAGTTTAATAATAATATGATTAAACTGCTGTATTAAGTGAACACTGTAATCGACAGATGGCAGCCGTTAGGCTATGTCAGATGCCTTTAGGCAGCCTGAACAAATCTGACAGTGTTGGCCACTAACACACCCGGATCATGTTCCTGTGGGTCTGGTTTCCCTTTTAAAAGGGTTACGTAGGTCAGACGGCAGTCGCTCCATTGTAATAACCAGTACCGCCAAATCAGGACCACGATTAATAGCGTACCCTGAGCTCAGAAGCGTAGGGTGAAGATGCGACTGGGAAACACGCTAAGGCGAAGAAAATTGTATTTTCTTATTACATTTAAGGACAAAAATAGAAAAATAGGCATGTTAATTCATTCTTAATTTAATTCATATCAACATTAAAACATAACTTCTTTTACAATTATAGAATATTTTAAAGTAAATTAGTTATCCTTGAACAGTGTTACCCCGAAGAATATCAGTGAACACCCCATGCCTTGGTAATGGTATATCGTTGACCACATCAGGAACAACCTGAAAAAAAAGATTAAATTTAATTTAGGCTGGCAATGTATATTTTTTATTATTCATTACTTGGCTGTCTCTATGTGCTTGCGTAGGGTTTCCAGCATATGAAAAACGACCAATAAAAATGGGTAAAATATAGGCACGCTATGCGTCCTTGGCGTGTTTTTTTTTTAATAATGAAAAAAAAAATTGAATTTAATTGTGATCATCATCATCTCATCTAAGAAGTAAAGTATTATGACCTGAACACTTTTAACCTTGTAATTTTAATAGTTGTAATAATTGATTGTTACACCAGAGCTTCTCGACTCACTGACTGTAAAATTTTTAAAGCTGCCTAATATATAAAGACAAATCACCCAGATTGAGTTAGATCCAAAGTTCTAGACTTATTATTTTATAACCAATACACGCCTATGTAGACTAGACATCCAAAACGCAGGCCAATCAGTAAAATGCAAATTTTTAATTTGACCTGACCGGGGATCGAACCCGGGACTTCCTGAGTAGCGGGCAGGCATGTTAAGCATTACACCACGGAGGTTGTCCTAATGACTGTCATCCAGAGATAATAGCCTGACCAGGTGGTTCCAAAGAATGACACGGGTTGACGGTGTCACGAGATCAGTGAGTAAGCGAGACAGCGCAATACACGATGTAAGGCGACGTCTCCCTCAATCAATGGTTCTTGCATGGTTTTAAGAGATGGTAGTAAGCCACCTGGTTTGACAACTTACCTTTACTCTAACCTCCCTGGGCATGTAGTCATGGAAGAACTGATAGAAGTCATGGTGCGTGCTGACGATGCACAGCCGCGCCATCTCTTGTTTGAGGACATCAACGGCGTGGCTTGGCGCTATTTCGTAGCGGCGCAAGTCTTTAGTGAAATTGTATATCGTCTCTACTAGCTTCTCAGCGCGGATTCTTGCTTTGTAGTCGTATCTGAGGAATAGTTAAATTTTTTGTTTTATAAAATTACTAACTGTTCCCCGAGGTTTTACTTGCCTGTTGTGTGTATGTACTATGTTCCTAGACATTGTCTAGTAGACACCTTTGTTTAAGACTAGTTGAGAAGCGAATTATAGAAATAAATGTCACAGGATGCTGGACAGTTTGTGATGAATTTTCATTTTCAGCAGTTGCACTTTACAGTCTCATTATGGAAATTATTTACAAAAGACCATAAATAAACTGAAATAACATCTATACTACCTAATAAAATATAAGCACGAAAGTCTGTCTGTTACGCTTTCACGGCTAAATTGATGGACTAATTTTGATGAAGTTTGGAATTGATATAGTTAAAGACGTAAACACAGGCTACTTTTTACCGCCATATAACCGAATACCACGCGGCTCCAGCAGGACAACTGTAAACAATAATCTCATGCTCATATTAAAAACCACGCCCTTTTAATAAATTTATTCAATGAAATAAGAATATTTTTTTCTTTTGTGTTCCTCATAGCAGAGTATAATCCAAATACAATAGGCCATACACCAGGCCTAGAATAGATCTGACTGTAATGCTACTACCGCCTTGGCTATTCCCGTATTTGGCAAAATATTTGAAGAATAGGCAAAGTAGAGAAATAACGCAAGTTTTGGCAAATATACCGTCCACAAATGGCAAATCTATATATATAAAAGAAAGTCGTGTTAGTTAAACTATTTATAACTCAAGACCGGCTGAATTGATTTGCCTGAAAATAGGTGAGGAGGTAGCTTAGAACGTTAACCAGGAAAAGGACATAGGGTAGGTACCTTTCATTCCGGGAAAAAGTACTGTCTTGGATGTTCACCGGGGCAAAGCACCAGGCAAAAAATAGTATCCGTATACAAATAGCCAAGTGAGTTAGCAGCATAAGAAACTATAGCTTTTAGAACCACTTACTTTGCCTCTAATTTGGTCTCCAAAAACTTGTATAACCGCTTGGTAATCCACGACGCATTGCTCGGTTTGAATCTTTTCGGTGGCCTGTATTTCATGTCATCTAAAAATTCCTGCGGCAATTCATCTATAGGAATCATAGTTTTCATTGTTTTTTGTTTTGGTTTGCTTTGTACTGGTTTCGTAGCACGCTTAAAGTTGAACGGTCGAGACGGAACTTTGAATGGATTTATGTCTCTTAAAGGGGCTGTAAGCGAACTTCTTATTTCTTCTTCCTGTAAAAAACATTGAAATATAAGTATTATAAATGCTAAGGAAGGTTTTATAATTGAAAACTATTTATAGTCACCCAATGACAATAATACTATCTATGCTATGTAGGTTTTCATAGAGCAATGGAAAAATAAGAAAATTCTGCGACAAGATAATGAAATTGAAAAACAATTATAGGCTACGCTACTGCGAATACTTTTGATCAGGTCGAATAACTTTAATCATCAATAACGAAAAAAGTTAAGCTTACCACTTTCTTTCTGTTTTCCATGTTTTGAATTTTAATCTTCTTTAAATACATCTCCAATGTCGTTTGACGCGTTCTTTTTGATATTTCATGGGCATCATTATCAGCCTCGAAATCTTCTGTATAGGCCACCTCAGGCAGTTCCGTGGAATTTGCTGTAGGAATATCCATATCATTTAAAGCCGTGTGCCGTTTCGCTGATTTCTCCATGACCAGAGCCCGTAATGATTTTCTCGGAGTAAAATCACGGCCGAAAGTTTGCCGCAACGTTTTTCTGGTTGTTCTGTGCGAGTCCCATCCTGAACCTTCGGCGCTTGAATTTTTAGTGCCATCTGAGAAGCCAGTACTATCTCTGGGCGGAGCTAAACTAGGTCTAATATGTAGACTTTTAATCATACTAGTTCTTCTGACACTTGTATTACGACCCTTAGCAGTAAATGATTCCATATGATCGGTGTCATTCTTGAGAATTGCTTCTGGAGATTTTACATTAGTTTCATCTTTTTTTCTATTTCTGCCAGTAGTATCATATGTTGAGTTTGGTGTATCCTTTTCTGTATCACTTATGTTAAGGTTCTCCTTATCATTATCATTAGTTTCTTCTTCACCTAAGTCATCAGTATTGGCACCATTACTGTCGTTAATAATTTCTTGGCTTTCATTTACTTCTTCATTATCCGATTGTTCGCCTTCTTCTTGTTCAACGTCATCAGTGTCAATTTCAATTTCTTGGCTCTGATCTTGTATTTCTTGACTTTCATTTTCCTCATCCACTTCATGTTCTTCGATTTCTTCATCATCTACATCAGTTGAATTGTGAGCTGTAACTTCACGACTTTCATTTTCTTCATTAATTTCATTTACATCTTCTTCATTATCTTCTTCCTCTGCTTCATTTAAACCGTCGGTTTCCATTTCTTGACTTGCATTTTCCTCATCCACTTCACGTTCTTCGATTTCTTTATCTTCTACATCAATTGGTATGTGAACTTCAACTTCCGGACTTTCATTATCTTCGTCAATTTCATTTTCAACGTCTTCATTATCTTCTTCCTCTGCTTCACGTAAATCATCGGTTCCCATATCTTGACTTGCATTTGCTTCATCTACTTCATGATCTTCAATTTCTTTATCTTCTACATTGTGAGTTTTAACTTTTGGACTTTCATGGTCTTCCCTAATTCCATATCCAGGTTCTTCACTATCTTCATTGTCTGATTTTGTCAGATCTTCAGTTTCCACTTCGTGAACTGCGGTTTCCACGTTTACCTTATTCACTTCGATTTCTTTATTTTCTACATCAGTTGGATCCTTAGCTTTAACTTTCTGGCTCTTATTTTCTTCTTCGTCAATTTTATTTCCACTTTTTTCATTATCTTCATCCTTTGCCATAGTCGGTTCGTCAGTTACCATTACTTTATAGGAATTTTCTTTTTCTATTTCATTTTCACCTTCCTCATTTTCATCTTCTGCTTTAGACGGACCATCGGTTTCAATCTGCTGATTTGCATTTTGTTCGTCTGTCTTGATATCATCTTCTTCGTAAATTGGTGGAATATCCTCGTCTTCTTCAACTGCGGACTCCCTTTCACTTCCACAGGCTTGACTTTTATTCTGTAATTCAAGATTCTGTTCTTGATTGGTATTATTTTCATTTTGACTCTCTACAGATGCATTCATTATTTTTTCATAATTATCGTTAAATCTTTTATTTTTATCTGGGCTTTTATCCACATCACCTTCACTGCCTACATCTTTTTCGGCATCAACATCTTGGCTTTCATTCTTCTTTTCTTGTTTACTGTCATTATTGACCAATAAGTTACTGGTAGTAGAAGTGGCTGCTTCAGACTCTTTCATTTCAGACAGTTTGCTTAGTTGTGCTTTCTTTCCGGGCGATTCAGCAATCATAGCTTCAAGTTGGGTTTGTATCATTGTTGAAGATGGCAGCAGTTTCCAGTCTTCCATATCTATGTCAGTAGTTGGTGAAGGATCTCTTGTACCCCGAGACACAGTGCTTACTCTTCTACTGGGTATATCAAGTTTATTTTGGAAACCAAACACTTTTGGCTGAATCTCTGGTTCATCTTCACTTTCTGAAGCAATGAAATCAGCAAACTTATTCTTTCTTTTAACTCCTGCTCTGTTGCCAAACAAGTTCCTGACTTGTCCTTTAACTTCTCCTGCAGTCTTATTAGCTGTTTTGTCAGGGGAAAACCTAAGCAATTCTGAGGGAAATGCTGGTTTTGATCTTGGTTTTGAACTTTGACCAAATAACTTTTTTGTGCCAGCAACTATGGTTTTATCACTCTTATCAGATGCAACATTTGTCTTGTTGAGTTGAGCTATAGATTCTCTGGTGCCAAGAAATTGAGCAAACTTATTTTTTGGTTGATTCTCCTTTTGTGTGAATAATTTACGCTGTGGAACGACAATGCTGTTGATGGAGTCACTGTCACTACTATCAGGTAAGTCTAAGGTTTTCTTCTTATTTTCTTGGCTGAAACAAAAAATATAAGAACAATGAATAAAGAAATTTTTTTTTATTAGGTTTTGTCCTTGTCCTTCCTGGTAGGATTTATTTGCTATTATAATTTTTTTAGTTTAAAATAGCTATATGGCTATGTAATTTTAATTACAATTATACACAACTAGCGACCCACCCTGGCTTCGCATGGGCATAAAAACCTTCCTTTTGAATCACGCTATCTATGCGTTGCGTAGTTTTAAAGATTTAAGCATACAAAGGGAAATGGGGAAAGAGAAAGCTTTTTTTTTTATACTATGTAGTGATAACAATTGTTTTATGTGTAATAAAGTGTCCAGAAAGCATTTGCTTCATTATTACAACCAGGAAATTTAGGACCATGATAAAAAGCGTACCCTGGGCACTAACCATCAAGCTAAAAATGCGACTAAGGAAAGCTCGGACGATGATGATGGTGCAAAGTGTTTATTAATGTCTCAAACTATAATACTACTATCTTCTTTTTCCATTAGTTTCACTAGCTAGAAATATGAAAAAAAAAATTACCTTAAAACTTCCACATCCATGAATTCCTCCATAACATTGTAAACATTGTCTTGTTTGTCATTTTCCAAAACCTCCATGATGTCTCTGGAAGTGTCATTCAGCTTCTTCCACCAGCTGTTGCCTGCAATCAAGGGGGGATAACTTAAGTTCATTCTCAAGAGTTTGCTCAAGTTCACTCACAAGAGCATTCTCTACTCTACCAACAGTCAGTCAACCAGCAGATGGAACAGAAAATTCATTTTAAAAAGCTCATTTTCTCAAAAGACACAACATTTTACTTCAGACTGGCTGTTTCCTGCGTGTTCACCAATTTATTTATTAATATCTCATTAGCTCTGAGGTTTATTTATGCTGCATAGCCTGATGCAGGTATGAGAAACATGGAACCACCTTTTAACTAGTGGAGATTAGGTGGGACACCTGGAGTGCTATTTTTTTTTAATCTGTCACTCACTCAATACTGGTTAGTTGAATGTTTATCATTCAATAATGTTCGCTATTTGACATAACAAGTAAGTGCAGTAAAAATAATTCAATTCATCAAATTTGAACGAGGCGAAAAAATAGCACTTCTGATGAGGTTTCTTTAATTACCAGTGGGTTTAATGTTCCTTTTGAAGTACAGAATCATCTCTATTATTAGACAATCAGGTGATTTCACCCAGCAATGTACTGTAAGCCTAGCATAGCCTTTAAACCTTAAGATGGGTGGTCTCCAGCTTAAAATAGACCACTTTTCCTCTTCCCGCGAGAGTTGTAAAAGACAGCTAAGGGGGAATAATAGGTTAGCTTACTTGGGCATTTTAAAATTGTCTTGTATAGAATTTTATGGTCATGTAACTACAACATCATGTTTTTTGGAGGAAAGGGTTTTAATGCAAATTGGTAAGTAGATAGCGGTCAGTGCCGCGAAGGGTGCGCAAGTCGAACGCTCATTTTGGGGGTCGCAAGATAACCATAATCTAACCTATGACCCTCTGTAAAATCTTATTTGTGAAAAATGCTACAATCCCCTCGTCCCTTTTTGGGTCACCGAAATCGAAAATACGGAAAATCTCGGAAAATAAGCATCACACGAAAAATCTTCACATGACCAGTGATGCTAATGATGTTATCTATGACATGAGACAATAAAAAATAGGTGTCAATATGACGAGCGAAATCACTCCGAAAAAATTTCCAAGTTTTGCACACCATTTTGTATACTCTAAACCAATAGTTTTTTGCAATATATTTTAAAGCAATTTTTTAAGGCCATATGTTTGATTTTTATCCACAAGATACATTTACTTTAGGCCTGTGCCTTTTGCTCTACTTTTAAATTATATCAGTCTATTTAGCTATTGAACAACATGAATCCTAGGTAATGCTGAAACTTAGCTTATACAAAGATAATAATATACCAAAAAATCCAGAACTAATTTGTTTATGGTAACTGCTTTAACCAAATACTTACGTTTAGGCTCCTCAATATCAGTGTTATCATTTAGGACTGAGCGTCTGCTGGTCAATGGAGACAGGTGGAAGGAGTCCATATTTTTATCCTTAAAGTTCTGTATGACGGAGGTCAGTCTGACTGAGGTGTTAGATTGAGCTGGGGAGCCGACGCTGCGCGGTCCTCTGGGTTTGTGGCGACGCGGAGTCACAATGGCGCTTTGAGAACGCGCGGGCGAAGGAATTTTTGATTTAGGCATTTTCTAAGCTAATAAAGAGACCCTGCGGACTAAGAAATCCTTGATTTAGGCATTTTGCTTGTGAGAACTTGCATACACTAAAATAATGGTTCACAAAATAAAGGGAATATCACCACTATAGAATTGTTTTTTGAATATTATGAATGAAATGGTATTTAAGAGTAAATAATTATACAATAAATTGAAACAAAATAATAAGAAAACCTAGTCTATAGAATAACCTAAAAACTATCTACAATTTGAGGTAACGTGCCCAAAATGCTTGCAGCTTTTCCTTGCTGGATCGCAATACTAATTGAATGAAATTGTCATCACAATTGGAATTGTAAAAACAATCGTCACCTGCTATTTTATTAGATATTTCCCATACATATGTTGAAACCTTGAAATTGCAGTTTTTAATGCATTATTTTTTCCAAACAAAACAACAAGAACAAACAATCACAAAACCGTTGTGTACAAACTTTTTTAAATTTGTGACTGTCTTTTTTTTTATAATTTACGGCCATGGAAACTAGTCCTTTAAGGCCTTTCTTGTATTTATTAATCTTCTTCAGTCCTACTTAAGTCAGTCAAGTCAGTAGTCTAGTCCATTCAAGTAAGTAAGTCTAGTCAGAGTCAGATGTCTAAGTGAAGCGATGGAAAAATTTCACTTAGCTATAACTTGGAGATTTTGGTGACAAAGATAAAAAGTCACGTAATCGACACTGTACCACTTCCCAACACTCACGCTTGTTCCCGAACACTTTGCGAATAATAATCCACCAATATTAAGCACAAATATTCGAAAAAACCTAAGTTTTGGAAATTAAATACAGCGCGGACATAGCGACAGTTTACTTTCCCTCCAAAAACTCCTTTTTTTTTTTTTTTAGTAATTGTTTTACGGCCCTGGATTCGAAGTCCTTTAAGGCCTAAACACCAAAAACTCCTTGTAGGGTGGACTTGTTAATATGTATGTGGGTAGGTTCTTTTATTTTAATAAACAGTCAGCTCCTAACTTCGGTCTTTCACTGACGTCCCACTGGCGACGAGCGAATTTACGCGTGTTAACCTATCGTGTGTGCAGTGATTTCATCAATTTTTATCATGCCAATCGGCAAGCTTGAGCCCTTTGATTTAAATTCAAAACAATGGCCTGCTTATATTCGTCGGGTTAAGCAGTATATTTTGTTAAATGAAGTTAAAACGGAATTGTGTGTGCCTTTACTAATTACAGTGGTAGGCGAAGCCACGTACACTCTTATGTGTGATTTATGTTCACCGGATCATCCGGAAACAAAAACCTTCGAGAAACTAGCCAGCCTACTGTCGGAACATCTGGAACCTCAGCGATCCGAGATCGCGGAACGTCACGTATTCCGTTTACGACGACAACAAACCGGGGAATCGCTTACAGAATATTTGCAAAATTTAAAACACCTCGCTTCAACTTGTAATTTTGGCGTTAGTTTAGAAGAAAACTTACGCGACCAATTCGTGTCGGGCCTGGTCAACGAGGCCATGAGGTCGCGTATTTTTGCGGAAAAAAACATCAAATACAAAGAGGCTGTGGAACTGGCTCTGGCGCTGGAAGCGGCCGAGCGACATGCGGAGGTGAGCGCTGCCACGGCGGCGGGCGCGGCCTCGGCAGCGGCGCTCGCGGGGCCCGGCAGCGCGCCCGCCGCGGAGGGCCTGCATCGCGCCAGCGTGGGCGGCGCGCGCCCGCGCGGGCGGCCCGCTCCGCCACGGCGCGGCGGCGGCAACAGCAGCGGCGGCAGCGGCGGCGCGGCGACATGCTGGCGGTGCGGCAAACCGCATCGAGCGGATAGATGTCGATTCGCGAACTATAATTGTGATGAGTGTGGTGTGCGCGGCCACTTAAAAGTGATGTGTAAAGAGGTTCGTACGGAGCAGCGGGCGTCGCCGGCCCGTCATAATTACGTAAGTGACGACGAGTGCGAAGATTTCTTCAACATTCAGGTGGACGGAACAGGTGACAAACCATATATTATTTCTTTATCGGTGGATGGACGTGCGGTCGAATTTGAAGTCGACACGGGAAGTCGAATCTCGACTGTTAGTGAGGACTTTTATAAATGTAATTTTAGTAACAAAAATATTCAACAGGATTATCTCAATATACGCAGCTATATCGGCTCGAAAATGGAATCGCTCGGATTTATACGTGTAAATTTAATCCTTGGTAATATAACAGCGATGAATTGTAAACTTTACATTATTAAAAAGGGAGGCAGACCCTTATTAGGAAGAGATTGGGTACGCGCCCTAAAAATTGAAAACATTAATATAAATTTAAATGAAATAAAGGACAATGGTGTGAGCGAACCTTTTTTGAACCGTCTGACTGCAGAATTTCCTGAAGTATTTAGTGACAAGTTGGGTACATGTAAGAAAACAATAAGTTTACGTGTGAGCGATTCCAGCCCGGTGTACGTGCGCGCGCGCCCCGTGCCACTGGCGCTGCGCGCGTGCGTACAGAGCGAGCTGGAGCGACTCGAGCAGGAAGGCACCATATATCGCGTCGACCATTCTGAATATGGAACGCCGATCGTTCCAGTGATTAAACAAAATGGTGATATACGGATATGTGGAGACTATAAAATCACAATCAATCCGAAACTTAAGCGTGATCCGTACCCTCTCCCAAGGATAGAGGAATTATTTGCAACATTGAGTGGTGGGGAAGAATATTCAAAAATTGATTTAAAAAATAGTTACCAACAAGTGATTTTATCAAAGGACTCTCAACCGTATACCGCCATCACGACACAATTAGGCACATATGTTTATAGGCGCACCCCTTTTGGACTGTCATGTATACCGGAAAAGTTTCAGAAACTCATGGAAGAAACGCTTAGAGGCGTGCCCAAAACTGTTGTATTCCTAGATGATATTTGCGTGACAGGTTCCAATAGGATAGACCATTTAAATAATCTACGTGCAGTATTAAAACGATTGCGTGATATGGGTTTCACAGTGAAACTAGATAAATGTAGTTTTTTACAGCCTCATGTGAAGTATTTAGGCTTCATCATTGATAAATCTGGCTTGCGTCCCGATAACACTAAACTGGAATCTATTCATAAGGCACCTAGGCCACAAGATGTCACACAATTAAAAAGTTTTTTAGGAATGTTAAACTATTACGGCAAGTTTATTCCAAACTTGAGCCTAATATTATGTCCTTTTCATGGGCTTCTTAAGAAGGGTACAGAGTGGAAGTGGAGCGTCCAGTGTGAGAAGGCCTTTACGACAGCAAAGAACGCTCTTTCCAGTGATAATGTTCTTGCTCATTACGAGGAGGGTCGGCCTCTCATATTATCGGTTGATAGCAGTGCGTACGGGCTGGGCGCTTTATTGGCCCACCGCTACGAGGACGGCAGCGAGCGGCCCATCTCGTGTGTGTCGCGGACACTTAACTCCGCGGAAAAAAATTATAGCCAACTTGACAAAGAAGCCCTAGCCATATTTTTTGGTATTACAAAACACCACCAATATCTTTATGGGCGGCAATTTACTTTACGGACAGACCATCAACCTCTCAGTTATATTTTTGGGAAAAAAGGTGGTATTCCCCAAACGGCTGCGAGTCGCCTACAACGGTGGGCTGCTCGCTTATCTGCCTATGATTTCTCAGTCCAGTTTGTAAGGTCAACCGATAATAGCCCCGCAGACGCGTTGTCCCGCTTGCCACTACCGTATCAACACCAACACTGCACGTCTATCACTTACGTGGATCTCGTTGGGGATCAAATGCCTGTCAGTTTTAGAGATATCGGAACGGAAACAGACAAAGATAAATTACTAAGTAAAATCAAGGGCTATGTATTATTCGGGTGGCCCTGGAAGGAAAGTTGTGAAGACGAAAAACCGTACTTTGCACGCAGAGAGGAACTTGTACTCGAACAAGGTTGTTTACTTTTTAAATATAGAGTTGTCGTGCCTCCCGTATTAAGGGCTAGAATTTTGCAAGAAATACATGAAGGGCATTTGGGCATCAATAAAATGAAAAATGTAGCCCGTAATTACGTATACTGGCCGTCATTAGATCAAGAAATCGAAACTGTTGGTCGGTCTTGTGAGGCTTGTCAAGTAGTTCGAGACGCACCTCCCCATGCTGCCCTGCACCCCTGGGAATTCCCACTTAGGGCATGGCAGCGGGTCCACGCAGATTTTGCTGAATGCAGTGGAAAAAAATACCTCATACTAATCGATGCACATTCAAAATGGCTAGAAGTAATCGCGATGAGTAGGACGGACGCGGATTCCACCATTACAGTGTTACGATCTCTTTTTGCAAGGTTCGGTTTACCTACACAACTGGTCACGGATAATGGGCCTCCTTTCTTCTCTGTTGATTTTAAGAAATATTGTACAAAAAACTGTATAAAACATGTAACGTCGGCACCGTATAGACCACAAGGTAACGGAGCTGCAGAAAATTCTGTCAAAACGGTTAAAAAGGTGATAAAGAGAGCTATTCATGAGGGCGTGAGTGTACCTAATGCACTGTCAAAGTTTTTATTTCAATATCGAAACGTTGAACATGCCACTACTAACGTTGCCCCGGCAGTGGCGCTTCTGGGCCACCGCCTGCGCGGGCGGCTGGACGCATTGCGTCCAGACGTGGCTGAAGTAGTCCGTGCTGCTCAGGAGCGCCAAGTAAGGAACAAAGGTGGCAAAGACCGGGAAATTGAAGTGGGGGACTCAGTTTTAACCCGCAGCTATTCAGATAAACCAAAGTGGGTGGAAGGCCGCGTGGTAGAAAAAACAGGCCCGGTTTCTTATAAAGTTCAAGTTAACGATAATTTAAAATGGCGTAGGCATCAAGACCAAATTATTACTTTAAATTCAAATCAGAAAAATAGGTACTCATTGTCACGCCCTACATTTAATAAGTCTCAAAGTGTCAATGACGACTCTGAGAAAATTGTCAACGATGCCGACGATACATTTGAGGACGCTGAGGGGGAGGAGTCGGAGGTAAACAGCAGGAACTCCAAAGTCGAAGATACCGTTTCCGCGGACATCCTCCCGAGGCACGAGCCTCCCGGGGCACCGGTGGTTAATCTTTCTCCGACCCCTCCAACGCAGGGTGCTTCGGCCCGGGCAATACGAGCCTATAATCGCGCAAAAAATAAACACAAGTAATGTATATACCAATACGTATCGGCATGTAAATAGTATACGATTTTAGCATGTACTTTAAATAGTTAATTCTAATAAAATAGTAAAAAGATTTACATTAATGGCACAGTATATGTATCGTAACGTACTTTTTATATTAAGAGGGGAAAAATGTAGGGTGGACTTGTTAATATGTATGTGGGTAGGTTCTTTTATTTTAATAAACAGTCAGCTCCTAACTTCGGTCTTTCACTGACGTCCCACTCCTGACTGTCTTGTCTAGTCATATTTGTGTCAGTGTCACGTATATCACTGACAATGACGTTTACTTTTTCTTTTTTCTGAATAAATTGTGGTGCAACAGCTTCCAGGAGGAATACTATGAGTTGATTAAGCAGACCCGAAATAAGTGAGTCAGCTAGTTTGCTTTGTTATTTTTATGAATAAGGCATTTTTTATTCTTGTTTATTATATTTATATTCGGACGGGTCTAGTGATGGGCCGTTACCAGGAAATTGGAAAATATGAGTATGCTATGTCGCCTTACATCATGTCTGGCGCCATCTCGCTTACTCACTTTATTATTATGGTTTTTAAAGATGATAATAAGCCATCATGTCTATTCTGCCTGTGACGCAACTGTTTATTGCGATCAAAGAAATCCCAACTAATATTATAAACGCGAAAGTGAGTTTGTATATTTGTTTGTTTGTTACCTCTTCACGGTTTATCTACTGAACTAATCTGCTTGAAACTTCGCATACACATAGTTAGGTGTACTGAAGGTCAAAGGGTATCTTTCATCCCTGGAAAAAGCACTGTTCCCGAAATTCACGCGGGTAAAACCGTGGGCGAAAGCTAGTCGAACTATATTGCGATTGAAATACTGCAGTCGGGATAACGCTAAGAACATGAAGGGTTTTTAGGACAAAAGGACGGTTATTAACCCTGTTGTGAGAATAGTGAGAACTTTAAGATTAATATTGGTATCAAAGTTTAAAGATAAGTGAGTATTTTGTTTAGCTAAATATGTATTGGTTTACACCAGTTAGAACGTACAGTCAGACTAAATTGAAAAACATTTTTTTTATTATTACCTATTTATATTATTTAGGTATATTAATATAATAAAGCCGAAGTTGTTCGTTTGAACGATTATAAATACAGAATATATTCTGTTCTGTGATTACATTTAGAACTATATACCACCAAGTAGGTAGTCGGATTTCCAAAATTCTTATTGGAAAAGGTTAAAGAGGCTATAGTACTGAAACTTTTATCATTATAGTAACATAAGCTCCGTGATGAGCTCCTCGCCGTGGTACCCGAGGTTTTATCAGACACAGCCACAGCAGTGCCATCTACTTTATAAAGTGCAACTTTTCTGACCAAACCTAAGGGAATCGTAATTTTCAGGATAAAAAGTATCCTGTTAGTCCTAGGTATCAGCTACCTCCATACCAAATTTCATAAAAATTGGCCCGCAGTCGCTTGATCGTGAAGAAGTAACAAACAAACATACAAATCATATCAACTTTTTAACAATACCAACAGTGGTATTTTTTCAGGCTTCAAAAATCTGACAGTGCTGGCCACTAACACCCTGTCCTGTTAATCTGGTATCCCGATGACTATAACAGAACTGTCATAACCAGTACCCAGTACCTACCCGGTATGAGATTTTTACATACCGCAGATGTTAGTGACTGCGTTAAGATTTTGTATGGAATTTCTCGTTTGTTCTCACTAGTTCGATTCAGTAGTTCGATCGTCGAACTAGTGAGAATTTTTTTTCTCATTTGTTCGACCGTCGAACTAGTGAGAATGTTTGTTCTCACTAGTTCGATCCGTTAACTTATTATTATCATTAATCGAGAAGCAAGAACATTAAGTACCGATATAATAGATATTGGTCACAAATACATACATTGTATAGGTAATTATAAAATGAAAATCTTTTAGGTATATTTTGTAGGTATAATTATTATTTAAGTATTATTATAATATAGTAAACGTCAAAATTCGACTGCAAGTAAATTAATAGTAAACAATACAAACAGTTTAAATACATAATACAAATCTTTGTCATATCACCCGGAAGTCGTCCACTGGTATATTTCGTGAACAGCTTGTGGCGCAAAGCAAAAACCCTGGGTTTAACTAAAGACAAACGCAACAGAAGAATAATTTCATTATGCGCCAACTTGGCATTGCTTCCAGAAAATGAAATTGTTTCAGGATGGGCGTATATTCAAAAAGAATTGCGAATCTATAATTAAGTTTAAAGATTATTTCGATAAATACTGGATGAAGGGTGATTATCATCGAATTTGGTCGGTTTATGGCGAACGCCACCGAACAAATAATGCAGTAGAAGGATGGCACCATAAAATAAATAACCTTGTAACGAAAGGGCATGTAAACCTATTGCAAATATTACATATTTTACGGGACGATTCCTTATTGTCTTCATATCAAAATGACATTCTTCAGAGACCTTCAACATCAAACAAACGTTGTAAAAGGAGAAAAACTGATTTATTCAATGACGATTACATTATTGATGCTCAAATGCAATTAATATGCGGAGAAATTGGTGTTGGGCACTTTTTAGAAAAGATGCGATAATTACAGTTACATTGAGACTCAATGTGACAAAATAATTGAGTATTTGATTATTACATTATTTTTTTGATTTCGTAACCAATGTACCTAATATAATGTTCAATATACATATATCCTTTGGTGGAATACACAAATTCAAAGTTTTTTCGCTCTCTGCTTATTGAGATAAGTAAGACAGAGAAAAATATATTTAATCATGTATATTTTATCAAAGTTATGTTTATGAATGTTATGTCTATACCTATACCTAATTTTGTACATTTGTAATTTTGAAGCATTTTTGGCATTTTTTTAGTTTCTTTTTAGTTTCTGATTAAGCTTGTTGAGATAAGCAAGACAGAAAAATATTTTTCATCTACGTATTTGGCCAAAGACAATACCTATAGTTGTTCCTAAATATTATGTTTACAATAAATAATCTAATTATGCAACATTGTGATTTTGACGTTTACTATATTATAATAATACTTAAATAATAATTATACCTACAAAATATACCTAAAAGATTTTCATTTTATAATTACCTATACAATGTATGTATTTGTGACCAATATCTATTATATCGGTACTTAATGTTCTTGCTTCTCGATTAATGATAATAATAAGTTAACGGATCGAACTAGTGAGAACAAACATTCTCACTAGTTCGACGGTCGAACAAATGAGAAAAAAAATTCTCACTAGTTCGACGATCGAACTACTGAATCGAACTAGTGAGAACAAACGGAATTTCTTATTTGCCTTACTATCCGCCAGGGTGTTTGTCGTACAAAATCGCTAACGCAGTGCTAGTGTCCGTGTTTAAAAAATCTCATACTAGTAGTCGGTACTACGCTATGTTATCTTGATCCTATATTTATCATAATACATAGCATAGAGTATTGTAGAGTCTAGTATCCCTTAGCAGAGGCGGATTAAACGTTGAGAGCGCCGAAGGAAGCATCTCATCGGCGCCCCTATATTAAAATAACTCGTACTATAGTTTGACCGAAACCGATGTACCTTAGAAAAACGCGTTGAGATGGGGCCAAGGAAAAAAGAGCATGAGTTTACATGAGATCGATATTGTCGGTCATGTTAACATGTACCATCGACAAGGTTGTTTGTAGGCGTGAGTTTTAGTCAGTCCCATCCATGAAGTTGATCGTTTGTTAAATTGAAGCAAATTGAGGTTGTAAGCAAAAATAATAGTTTTTTATTGTCTAAGTAGGGGGCTTAAGTACTTACTGGCACAATTAATTTTATGCTATATTTTATATTTTTTCTTTTACAATTCTGCCCGTGCGCCTCTTTGCACCTTCGCGCCCCTAGGCACATGCCTAGTTTGCCTTAAGGATAATCCGCCTCTGACCCTTAGTATGAGATTTTATAAACGCAGACGCTCAGTTGGTAGCGATTTTGTGTGACAAATCGACAAACCTGTACAGCGCTCCTGGCGGATAGTAAGGTAACTAAGAAATTCCATACAAAATACTAACGCAGTCGCTAGGGTCTGCGTTTATGAACTCTCATACTAGGTGTACAGTGAGTGGATAGGATACATACATACATCCATACATACTAGGATTTTGTATAGAATTTCTTAGTTGCCTTATTATCCGCCAGAGGCGCTTTACAGGTCTGCCGTACAAAATCGCTAACGCAGTCGCTAGCGTCTGCGTTAAGAAAAACTCATACTAGGGGCACAGGGCTACAGCTTTGAAGACGCAACTAGGAACCGCGCTCTGGTGATGATGACTGTACATTTGTAAGATTTTCTAAAATAATACGTGGCAGTGCCACGTCATAGATACACCTCCGAGCCGTGATATTTTGTATGAATAGCTGACATTATCATGAAACTGTGATAATAACGTATTAGGGTTATTTGTGTATTGTTATGGGGGGAACACATTAACGTATAAAATAAAATTAATAAAAATATAGTACCTTTTTCTATCGGAATCCTATGAAATGATTTTTGTTGGTTTCAAATGCAGTCGCCAGTAATTTTGTATTCAAAATATGTAAAGCGCCTCTAGCGGATAATTAAGAAATTAAATACAAAATGCGAATGCGACTGCTCTTGGTAGAGATACCTAGTCTGCTTTCTATCACTCTGGGATCAAGTTTAACTCTTTTTTATACTACTGAGTAGGCAATCACCTGATGAAAACTGGTTACCGTAGCCTATGGACACATGCAACACCAGGAGTGTCACCAGCGCGCTGCCGACCCTGAAGAATTTTTTTCATGCCCTTCTTGATGGCTCCCATGCTTCATTCTATATTGACAAGATTTAAGACCTATTTTACGTGAAGCTAGTCACTACACAATTAAGAGACTGTGTGTTCAAATCTTTACGCATAGAATAAAGACGAGTGTACACGTGCTCCTCCAAGCCAGACATAATATAAGAATGATCACAATAGTATCGTCCTTATTAAAGGCAGTGAGGTTTGTGCAGTGAACTATGCCGAAAGAGAAAAACATGTCCGAGGAAAGGAAGGTTGATTATATGGACTTGCGACCTTCCACGCAGGTCAGTACCTACCTTTCTATTACAATGTATGTTATTTTTGTTACTTATTAAAGTGAACTAGCGACCCGCCCTCGCATGGGCAAAAAAACTTCCTCTTGAATCACTCTATCTATTAAAAAACCGCATCAAAATCCTTTGCGTAGTTTTAAAGATTTAAGCATAGAAAGGGACATAGGGACAGAGAAAGCGACTTTGTTTTATACTATGTAGTGATTAGTCAATGTGGATGTAGTGACGAAGATTGAAAAAAAAAGAAAATGGGATATTGATATGGTTGAGTTAGATGGAAGAGTCGGTCAGGGTCGGCCTCGAAAAACATACTGCGATCAAATCGCAGGCTTGTAGCCACATTAAGAGTACCCAAAATCGCCGAGTGTGTATGACGAGAGTGATGAGTGTGGAGGAAGCGAGGGAGGTCTGTATAGCCATTGGAAATCGCTAGTCTCTGCCTACCCCTGCGGGAGACAGGCGTGTTGATATGTATGTATGTACTAGCGTCTCTGAAACTTGAAAGTTTGTCAAAGACATAACAGGCGTAAATCAATTGTCTCATAATAAAGATATTCCGTGCGTAGGAAGGCATGTTAAGCCGTTGGTCCTGGTTGCCCATCTGTTAGTCGTTAAGAAACCACATCAAGAGGCCAAGAAGCGATTCTGAAGAACTCTGACCAGGGTACGCATGGTCGATTGACCGTGACACAAACGAAATGATGATGACCCTGAAACCATCTATAAGAAGTTTTTTGATGATGGTGAAATTTACATCACGGCCTGAACATCGACAACACTTACGTATGATGCAAGTGGCGCCGCATAATCAGGAAACCAGAGTGCGCATGGGCGATTAACCGTGACAATTACACGAATTGATGATTTGGAACGCCGACTACACGTTATGGGAAGTGGCGAGGACAAAGATGGCAAAAACTTGTCAAAGTATAACAAAGTTATCATTAGGTACCCTAAAATAATTAAAGCTGCGGGTAAAACCGATATATCCATACTTCCATATCCATACTTCCATATCCATCCATACTAATATTATAAATGCGAAAGTCTGTCTGTCTGTTACCTCTTCACGGCTAAACTGCTGGACCGATTGTGATGAAATTTGGTAGGGATGTAGTTAACGACCTGAGGTCAAACATAGGCTACTTTTGGGCGCGATATAACCGAGTCCCACGCGGGGCGAAGCCGCGGGGAACAGCTAGTACTGTATATATTTGTTCTTCTTTTCCAGCCTAATTCGTCCAGTGCAGGACATAGGCCTCCTATAATGAACTCCAGTCCTTTCTGTTTCCAGCTTATCTTTTCCACCTTAAGCGAATATTGCATTTGTCCCACTTTTGTTCCTATAAATTTTTCCTTGTTACAGACCAAGGATCGTTTTCCCAGGATAGTGCTCATAATAATCCTGGCTGAGTTTTGTGAGCGCTTCTCCTATTCAGGCATGAAAGGTACTTATCCCAAAAGATTCAATTTTATAATACTTATTTAAATCACGGGTCATATCTGCCGCATGAAAAGCAACCGTTGGGCTTTAATTGCCACTAAGTGGCACCCGGAGGGTGGTTGGCGAAGGAGGGGAAGACCACGGATGCGCTGGAGTGACGACCTGAGAAGGTTCGAGAGCAAGTGGCTGGATGTGGCGGAACAAAGAGAGGTTTTAAGAAAATGGGGATTTTTGCCCAGCAGTGAAACAATATAGGTTAATAAAAAAAAAATTGGGTCTCGGGTTCGATTCCCGCGGGAAGCATACTTTGTTTAGTTGTTTCCAGTTTGGTTAGGACATTGCAGGCGTGTATCACTTGATTGCCTGATAATATAGATGATTCCGTGCTTCAGAAGGCACGCTAAGCTGTGGGTCTCGGCTGCCATCTATCGTTAAAGATACCCCGTCACGCCAAGAGGCGGTTTAGAATGACTCTGACCAGAGAGTGTATGGTCGATTGACCGTATCACTTACACGAATTGACGTTATACTTAAATTTGTAATCTTCTTTTTGTATTCGTGTTAAATATATATGCTTAGCGAGCGAGGCCACTTCAATGGCCTTCCAATTTAATATATAAGGTGGTCAAAAATCAACTGCAAATATTTTAAGGACAGATTCGGACCAATATGCTGAACAATTTTCCCATATAAATTAGTTTTGATCTGATCTATTATAATTAATGGAGAGTGAAAAAAAATTGCGTATTTCGTTATAAGTTTATTTGAAAAATTTGTTCAGTATAGTGGTCTGAATCTGCTCTTAAAATATTTGCAGTTTATTTGTGTCCACCTTATATAAACGTATATTATTTATCCTGGTTACGCTATAACTTGAGAACGGCTTTGCCGATTTGAATGACATTTAATCTACAGCTTCTAAAGGCACTAAACCATTATAAAAAAATGTTCTTTTCAGTCTTTCTCACACTCTACCTCCGCAGTAAGCTTGGCTACACGGATGACGGAGCTACAGAGACGTACCACGTCTTCAGCACGCTGGTGTTCGTGTTTCCCATCATGGGAGGGGTGTTAGCTGACAACTATCTAGGGAAATTCAGGTGACTGTCTTTATGGTTGGTATAGTTTAGAACTAACTAATGTTAAATACGAATATCCATTGTAGCTTTGTTTTTTTTTAAGTGAAGTTTATTTTTTAGGACGATATTGTACTTGATGTTCGTATATGCAGCTGGAAATATATTAGTAGCTGTCACCGCTGTACCTCAACTGGCTTTGCCCGGACGGTATGTATTAGAATTTGTATGTTGCTCTATTTAAAGTTTTATCAATAGCTTGTAGCTCTATTTAAGGTTTTATCATAATAGTTTGAGTCTAATATTGACTGAGTAGGTAGGCCAAACCCAAACAAGGTGATCCATGCTCAGTTAGTAAGTTATTATCATCACAAATAACAGAATACTATACTATAGTGTTATGTACGGGAAGTAGTTATATTTTTATTAACTACTAGCTGACCCGGTGAATTCCGTACCGCATGAACAATGTTTTACCGTTTAAACCTTCCCTGAACTTCCAAAAATATATCAAGACCAAAATTAGCCACATTGGTCCAGCCATTTTCAAGTTTTAGCGAGACTAACGAACAGCAATTGATTTTTATATATAAGTTGATTTTTATATATATAGACTAGCTGACCCGGCGAACTCCGTACCGCTCGAACGCACTTTCTTCACCGTTTAAACCTTCTCTGAACTTCTACAAATATTTCAAAACCAAAATTAACTAAATCGGTCCAGCCATTCTAAAGTTTTAGCGAGACTAAGGAACAGCATTTAATATTTATATGTACTTATAAATAGATGTCTACTAATTACTTTTCAAATAATTACGAGTTTTTTAATATTGTACTTTTAGCCTGTGCACTATGATTGGATTACTGATGATAACACTCGGAACAGGAGGCATTAAACCCTGCGTTACAGCGTTTGGGGGTGATCAGTTCAAAATGCCACAGCAAGAGCACTACCTATCCATATACTTCAGCATACTGTATTTCAATATATGCTGCGGAGGCCTTATTGCCAAGACTGTGTCGCCGATCCTGAGGTCTGAAGTTCATTGTTTTGGTGACAAAGATTGCTATTCTTTGGCATTTGGAGCTCCTGGAATAGTTATGCTCTTGTCCATTGGTACGTAATAGCCACATGATACAATTTTGTCTTAATGAAAATAGGGTGGGAAAATAGGCTATTAAATAGTGGCGTTATTTAAAAAAATAATACTTAAAAACATCGTCTGATATAGTCATGGTTTGAAATATCATAGTCTGAAACAGATGGATAATAATCTCTTTCCATGTAGTTAATTATAAAAATCTGCCGCAAAAATTCGATTTGTGTAAATTTGACTGCGAAAAAATGTAATTGTCCAATAACTATCCGGTGACCAGTGACTTCACCAGTTTACCCTAAATTAATTTACATTTCATAAATAAGTGTCTTCAATAAGAGCGCATGCTCTATAATAGTTTTCTCTAGAGTAGTTTTTTATCATTACTCGCGTGATTTCCGTTTTATTAATTGCCTGAATGACAATAAATCTTTCAAACATAAATATTTGCTTAGCGATTCAAAGAACAACATCAGATTCTCTCCTAATATAACTTGTTGTATTTACTCTCATTTAAAAATAGATTAAACAGACATAGATTGATTTATAAATATATTCCAAGCAAATATTTGTTATGTTGCGGAAAATCTCATGCGTTCCACTTTGTTTATTCACTTTCGTATCAAAAAACCTTGACAAATCACACAATAATTACTTTAAATCAACAAGGAAAGATATTATTTACTTATAGATATATACTCTCAAAGAACGATGATAGGTTTTATTTTAGATTATAAAAATAATATTATATATATACTTGCTGCGTTAAAACAGTGCCCCGATATTAAGCGAAAAAAAAGTCACTTTACTTTTGCACAAAGAATCTTTCAAATCCGACCTTTAGTTCTGAGGATTTATGCCCTAAACAAAAAAAAAAAAACCAGCTTATAATCGGTATAAATAAGTAGTACACAGTCTAATCCTGCAGTCAAATCAAACGAATAAAGATAATTGATTCTTATAACTTATTTTTCTTGTTTGCAACCTTTTGTTATTTAACTAAGTAAAATTATATTCCCTTATGAAGCACATATATTTTATAAGAAGAACACATATAAAAAATTAAAAATCTTTTATATTTCTTTCACACAGGACATAAATAAATAAATCATTTTCAGTTATATTTGTAAGCGCGAGAAGTCGCTATGTTTTGAAAAAACCTGAAGGCAACATATTGCTGGATTTCATTAAATGTGTAACCGTAAGTACCTAATTTAACCTACCATAGATTACTAAGTTTGTACGTCTGTTTTACAGTTTTGGCAGGGGGGGCATAAATTAAGTTAGTGACCTGAAGAGGGTCGCAGGCAGGCGCCGGATGCAGGCCGCTTCCAACCGGTCATTTTGGAAAACTTGAGTGAGGCTTATGTCCAGCAGTAGACAGCCTGCGGCTGAAATAAAGAAGTATAGTTAGTTCTTAACACATTTGAGCCAGCAATAAAGATTTGATTACAATTTTTACTAATTACAGAATTACTTCTTTATCGCTACAATATTGATTATTGATTTATTTCGGCGATGTTGTTTAAATATAAATCCCTACCTACATACATCAATATCTATATGCTAGTTTACAATAATCTACAAAATTTGGTTATAGTTAGTTCTTAACACATTTGAGCCAGCAATAAAGATTTGATTACAATTTTTACTATTACAGAAATACTTCTTTATCGCTACAATATTGATTATTGATTTATTTCGGTGATGTTGTTTAAATATAAATCCATAAATACATCAATATATACATACTAGTTTACAATAATCTACAAAATTTGGTTACAGTTAGGCATAAAGAATGTGGTACGGAAAAATACGGTAAAAGGTGCGCATTGGCTGGACAGCACTCAGCATCGTTATGACCCAAGGTTTATAAGAGACATCAAGAAAACCCTCTCGGTGTTGGTCCTCTTTACTGCTTGTCCTGCGTTCTGGGCATTAATTGATCAAATGGTAAGATATATATATATATATATACATGATGTTTGGCGGCATTATTTTATTTTATTATCAAAATTAAATAAAAATAAAACAAAGTCGCTTTCTGTTGTCTGTCCCTATGTTATGTTATGCTTCAATCTTCGAAACTACGCAACGGATTTTGATGCGGTTTTTTTAAATAGATAGAGTGATTCTAGAGGAAGGTTTTATGTAAGCAGTCAGGGCACCTCGCGGTGCCCACAAATTTGCTGTCCAGCAAATAAAATCGATACGAAAAATGATGGAAATAACTCGATTTCCTATGCTTTGGTAGATTCAAAATTGCTCTGTTAGTGAATAATGTATTTTTAAGGGTTCAAGATGGACACTGCAAGCCACGAAAATGGACGGTAGATTTGGATTCCTGACGATAAAACCTGATCAAATGCAAGTGCTGAATCCTATAATTATTCTTATTTTGATTCCCATCGCCCAAAAGGTAAGATAAAATTCTTATTAAGTAAGTACCTTAGAATTAAAAGAAATCCATGCATCTGAACTAAAATTATTATTCTTAATCCTTATGGCATGACTCATAGTAGTCGCTCCATCTATGCATTATAACTCAATAAAAAACTAGGAAAACTTAAAGCAAAAATATTTCCTATTTACCTAGGAAAAGTGTTTTATTAAACTTTTTCTTTCAGTACGTTTATCCGTTCCTCGAAAAGAAGAATATATTGAAGAACCCTCTACATAAGATGACTTTGGGCGGTATATTAGCCGGAGTCGCATTCATAGCGTCAGGGACAGTAGAGGTCTACCTAAGTGTGAGTTATTTGCATATGTATCTCGAAATGTAAATAATATATTCGCTTTTGGTCTTAAACAAAAGCTTGCTTAAGTATTAGGCAAGTTGTTGTACCTATGTCCCAAAGTTAATTCGTCCCGCAAAAAAAAAAGTATTACTTTAATCTTTGGTTATATTATCAAAAATTAATTTGATATTATAAAGCACATTTTTTTACTGTAAGCGAAATAGAACGAATCTAATTAAACTTTTTTTTTTTATGAATTTCCGTAACTAGTACGGTTGGAGTTTTGAAATTTAAGAAAGGAGGGCGTTATATCCTTTTTAAGGGGGTTTTTATTAGTGGCCAGTGACATTTATCGTGAATATATTTTTACAAAATTCTTGAATCAAGGATTCAAGTGGACTTCAGAGAGATCCATCAATAGATCTTTATGATGGATTTTAGGGTATATAGTAGGATGTGTATAGCGAATGGTATTGGTCATTGCACCGGTACTGATAGTGGCGTAATATGTTAAATGGAGAGTATTTTGCGCTTCGGAATAATGATATTGGGTGTATGCAAAATTTTGTTGAGCAAAGAGGCTGACCACATAAGCTTATTCAATAAGTTTTTGTTTTGACAACGATATTTATTTTTTAATTTCAGACTAAATATCCCGAACTAACCCAACCAGATTACTCACAAATAAGAATATTCAATGGCAACCCTTGTTCTGTCTCACTTCACAATGACAACTTCAGCACAATTTATATGCCACCTCTTTCCTACTTCGTCAAAAAAGATGTGAGAGTGAAAGGGATGCTAAACATAACATTTGATTTGGCTGGCACTTGCATTGAGCCAAGGTCAGAAAATTTTTCGCTGGAAGAGAATACAGCTGTTTCTTTTTTTATGGATGACAATAATATTTATCGCTATAAAGATGTTTTAGAAAAGAGTAAATCAGGGTTTCCAGTAGTAAGGTAAGTTTTTACGCCTCTTCTATGTTTTTTTTTATATGATTTTGCCCAATCGAAGGCTAAAGTCTTCGCTGCTCTTTGACCTATTTATTTTTATAAATATTCCAATCTAATCTCTTACAATAAATATTGTCTTGTTATAATAAAAAAAGTAAATAACAATAAAATTAAAAGATTTTCAAATATAGTGTTTACGAATAGTTGACTAAGTAACTTTGTAGTTTGTTTGCATGAACTACTTAGTTGCTGACGACGGTAGCACGCAAAATAAATCATTTCTCTGGCCCAACAAGTTCCTCCGTGAGCTTATTTTCACAGCTTTAATTTCTAACCTTTTTCCTTTGATTAGAAACACGAAAAGTTGTCAGAAAACGAGTAAAGGCTGTCTTAATGGAAGTTTCCGGTCGAAGTTATTTGGAATCGAAAAGCTTTCTTTTTCCTTACTAGGTCTTGTTCGGATTAGGTTAGGATGAGAATAAAATCTAAGACACTTTTAGAACTTTTCCGGTTGCATTCTCAGCTGTTTGCTTAGGAGCTCAGAGCACAGTCTTCTTCGTCCGAACGTGTTTCCTAGTTACGCTTCAGAGCCCAGAGTACGCTTATAATCACGGCCCTTATCATTTCATCCCAACGTTTTCCCAACAACATCCCAAGTTGTAAGGTTTTGGAGCCCAGAGTCCACTAAAACGACTAAGAAATTGTTTGAAATCAACCCATCTTTGTATTATGTATTGGGATTGTTTGGGACACAAAAAGACAAGTAAAAACCCTGGATGCTTGGTAGATACTGTTTTAGACTTGTCAACTACGCCTACAGATAACAAATAACACCATAGATAAAAACGTAACATCTTGGTAAAACTGTTTGCGGAATCCTTCATCAGCCGGACAGAGATACAAAGACATTTAGACCTCTGTTTATTCCTTAATAGCCCAAAGTTATCTACTTAACCAAATTCGTCGAATACGAATGAAATGACATGCTTTTTTCAGGTTTCTGGTGTCACACAGGGTTTCTGGTGAAAACATAACGTTTGTAAGAGAATGGAACAACGAAGTCGAGGCATATATCCACTACGGTGTTTCAAGGCAAATAGAAGTGTTTACGGATACCTATTCTATACACATTGCTAAGTCAGGTATGTTATCAACTAGTTGTGCTCCACAGTATTGTCCATCGTTGATAAAACCTCTACCTTCGTCGTCATTGTTTTCCTGGTCAGTGTTAGACACACTGAGACAGACTACGAGATTTCATTAACGCAGATGCTATCGACTGCGTTAAAATTTTGTATGGAATTGGAATTTCTTGTTACCTTACTATTCACCAGGAGCGCTGTACAGATTTGTCATATAAAATCTTTAACGCAGATATAGGGGAAGAGCATCCAAATTTAATAAAACGATTTTTAGTAAAAACGACCATAAGGCAAATTTGACAAATTTAATATTGTAAGAAGTAAAAAGTGGCCATATTGGAATAATAATAACAGAATAATCTGTTCCAGCTGAATCCAGTATAAGAAACGAAATGCATAACACGCATGATGCAAAAGTTGGTAAAACAGAACCTACTTCAGACGTTTCAGTAGTAAATAATATGACTAAGATAGATTTGAACAATGTTGTTGCTGCTCGGAGCCTGGAAATAGAGAGTGGGGGTGTTTATACTGTTATGTTGGATGGGAATGAAAATGGATACGTGAGTTACATTAATATATTTCGTCAAATATAGCTTGATTAAAATGAAGGCTGTGAAATCGCATACATTTACTTGTTAGTCTCAGCTAGACTTAAGTAAGTATATTGTCCAATTTCCTTTTATCTTTTGTAACTATTTGTGTGACACTACAGTATAGTACAGGACTGTACTAATTGGATTTAGGATCCAGGGATCCTAAATATCTCGTCAGGACAATAGTTCGCCAGGTAAACGTTACCCTACCGGAATTTGTCTATTGATGAATATCTGAAAATTTACTAATTTCTTACTATTCATCGATGTTACAATAGGTAAACATTTGAAGGCATCCGTATCGTAAGACATAATTTCAATTTTAATTAATTTATTGCAATTCATATTGTACAAGTTCTAACTATAAATAAAGTCATCCATACTTACTAATATTATAAATGTGAAAGTCTATCTGTCAGTCTATCTGTCTGTCTGTTGTCTTCACGGCTAAACCGCTGGAGCGATTTCGATGACATTGACCAGGAGTCAAATATAGGTTTCTTTTGGACGCGATATAACAAAGTAACACGCGGCTGAAGCCGCGGGCAACAGATAGTGTTAGATAAATATAAAATAATAACTATGATGTTTTTATATGTTTTATATTAAGTAAACTGTCCAATGTGTATTATTTTTTTCAGAATGTGAAAGTTTTCGTCATCACGGAAGCAAACTCTATTACAATGGCGCTGTTGCTTCCCCAATTTTTAATTATGTCCGTGGCCGAGGTAAGTCCTCAGATGAAATATTCTTTTGTCAAAATTGGGTACTTATTTGTTACGCATGACGTCTCCTATTGTATTTTGATTGGATGTTTTCGATTAAAATTCCATTAAATTTTATTCTCTATGTATGCGATGATTTCATAATTTTTTTTAATTATATCTTTTTTATGTTTTTCTTGGAACTCCTTTTAGTTATTTTGCTACCGTATGCACTAAATCAGGACAAGAAAGAGCACACTGAAGTGCTATTTATAAAATTTTATTTATAATTATAATTCGACTCACCGAGTTTGAGTGAGTCATTTAAAAATAACATGATTAGTCCTAAGGATTTAGTCCTTAAGCTTCGCTGTCGAATGATTTTCATTCGACATAAGTGATAAATCTCAAAAATAGCACTCGAGGAAAAAAGGAACTATTTAAATAATATCTCGTTGTCCGTCTATCTGTTTGTTACCTGTTTATTCAACCAGCGACACTTTAACATAATTATATAATTGCGCATCTTTTTTTAAAGAAATATTTACTTTGCCATAATAAATTAGGCGAATCAGTCAGCCCTAATAACAATTGTATTAAAAAAACGACGGTATTAGAAAACTCCCTTTAGAAATGGTATCAAAAATAACTAGTTAGAAAAATCTTTGTGTTATCCGTGAAAAGAAAAAGCTTTATTGAGACGAGTAATGTAAAAGCGTTTTTGTAGTCTTCCGCGGTTCACCTGACACTCAGTGCACTTACGTTTGAGTGGGCCTTTCTTTCTTGAGCTGAGCATACAACGAGCGAATTGACCGAATTTGTTGGCACGCTTTTTACCCTTTTGCTTTGTGGTTGTGACACTTGTTTTTCTCTCACATGTGCAGAATAAGACATGAAATTATATATATAGAGACCGAACCTTAAGCCTTGGATGCTGCTCCTACAGAAACATTTTTTTTTTTAAATAGTTAAATTTAGGTTTTTGTGTGAATATAAACAACGTGTTTTTCATACAAAAATAACTTTCATTCAAAATTCATTCGTTTGTTGATAAACCTTAAGATCATTTTGTTCTAGCTCCTGTTCGCGATGACTGGCAACGAATTCGCTTTCAAAGAGTCACCAGAGAGTATGAAAGCGGTGATGACTGCTGTCTGGCTGCTGACTGAGGCCATGGGGAATGTCCTCATCATCGTCATCACTAGGCTGCTGGTTAACTACGGTCAGGTCAGTACAAAAACTTCATCTGTCTACTATTGAACATAAGCTTCCTCCAACAAATGCCTTCGTGGCGTAATAGTTAACACGCCTGACCGCTACTCAGGAGGTCCCGGGTTCGATTCCCGGTCAGGTCAAGATGAAAAATGATCTTTTTTCGATTGGCCTGGGTCTTGGATTATAGTGTCCCATAACACAAGTCTCAAACTTACTTTGGGGCTTACTCAATTTGTGTGATTTGTATATTTATTTATTTATTTCTACAATTACCGTTTGGAAGCGGCCTGAATGCAAAGCTTACCTGCGACTTGCTTCAGATAATCTTACCATCTGGTTGGTATATAGGTGCCCGGTGCTTGGTTGTCATTTTTTGTCCCATAAGCCATCAGTTCTCCGCTTCTTTAGTACAAGATTTTGTCCAGCTATTTCATCATCTGAGAATTATCTCGTTTGCATTTAAAGCCGTATGGCTTCGGAGTCAGGGTCGATTTAAACGCCTCAATTCGAATCAAATCAATCGAATACATAATGATTCAGATGTGTCAGATTTTGTAAGGCAAGATTCGGAATTATTTATTTATGACCGATCGCCAGCCTTTGCAAAATATGCTTTTGTTGGCAAAATGTTGGTAAATGTAACTCGAAACTCTGTTAAATTCGAAATCTAAAAATATAATTTTTAAAATCCACTCACAATTTCAATATCCGTGTATCTTATCATATTTATTATAAGCTAAAAAAATTCCAACCCGGAGTGGATATTGTTTATCTAAGAGTCAGTTACCAAACAAATAAATATGGTATAATAGAAATAACCACGTATAAGGCGTGGGTCGTCAGTTCGATTTCCGCCCAGGGCAAATATTGGTTTAGCAAGCACTTGTCTCCGCATCCGATGTTAACTGTGTTGTACAAAAATAGATGTTTTTGTTTGTGCTTGATGAAGTATGAACAAAAGAAATTGTTATCAGATCACTTAATAGAACTCCGGTAGAAATAGGATGGTTTGAAATATATTTTTTGTTGTGGTATTGCTTGTTTTTGCTTGACTGCGGCAAACGAAACGAACTGAACGGACCATATTTAACTAGAAGTTGCCTTTGTTATATCTGACTATAACAGAAAAAATCCGATGAATTGAGAACCTCCTCCTTTTTTTTGAAGTCGGTTAAAAATTCATAGATCACGTCAAAATGATTACTTTCAGTGTGAAACTTGATTACTCAAATAAATAAAACTCAAGGAACTTACAGGGAAATAAAAAAAAAGTGCAATCAACTTTTCACATTTTCTTATACTAGAGACCTTCCTAATGATATGAGGTAGATTTTTGCCCAGCGATAGCTAGAACAATATAGTTTAAAAAAAAGGTACTTATGCTAGAAATTCGCAAATTTTTATCGAAAGCCTGTAGTTTGTCTGACCATCTAGTTTTAGGCCTTCCCCATTTCCTGTATCCATCAGTAGGAATCCAGGCAATCAAAACATGAGGCCATCTTTCCGGAGGCGAGAAAGCGCCATGGCTAGGGATACATGGAAGACGATTGGGGAGGTTTTTGCCCAGCAGTGGGACATATAAACAGCTAAAAAAATTTTTTTACAGCACACACAATTTTTCTTCTACACTGTCCTCATGTTCATCTCCATCACGATATTCCACTTCTTGTCACGTGGGTACCAGTTCGGCCATGAAGAAGACCCTCCCAAGAAAGAGTTTAGAAGTGACAGCGAGGTCCTGTATCTACAGGTTAAGCAAACTGAAGACTGTTTCGATCACTAGATTTTTAGGAAAATTATTATTCTTATTTAATATTTCATTATTTATTATTATTTGTATCTTCTTTGAGGATCATGGGTCTATTCACGCCGGACTTTTGAGAAGCTTGCGCGGGGATATTGATCCAACGCAACTGAATAGTAATTTTATCTTAACTACTAAGTATATCTAGAATATTTGATAATATAAAGAAATGCATTTGATGCAATAAGTGTTCTTATTCAATTATTATTTATTCAATTTATTTGTAACATGTTATTGTTAATTTTAATAAAAAAATTGTAAAGTTATTTATGAACAAAATAAATAAATGATTTGTGTTGTGCTTCAAGTATGAATGTGATAAGTAGGTAATTAGTAAATTTTTTATTAATTTTTAATAGTATTGTATACGTGATCTACATCATGTTTATTTTATGAAAAATTGTATATAGGTACTTACCTAACTAGTTTATATCTATACATGATGTTTTTATGAGAAAAAATAAAGGTATCGAAAAAGAAATTCAATGTAATCCCAATTTTAGCCCATATTCGATAAGTATTCTTGACTTCACAAGATTTTAAGCGACACAACGTATTATGCATAAAAACAGTACCTGACATATTTATTTAATTGAAAGTGAAAGTCTGTCTGTCTGTTACGCTTTCACGGCTAAACTACTTGACTAATCTTGATGAAATTTGGTATGGATATAGTTAAAAACTAGGGGTAAAAAATATTCTACATTTGGGCGCGATATAACCGAGTTTTATACATAGTATTTTTTCCTGATTATCCTTAGTCAAAAGGAATGTTAGAAAGAACCTGGTGTTGCTGCGTCTAAGCAAAATTCTAAGCGAAAAACATTTCATATCTAATTCTGACCTAAATAACGGTCGGAATACGTTCGAAATTTTAAAATGCAAAACTCATTCCTAAATGCAGTCTCAGATATAAAATGCATGGACTGGCGCCGGCCATTTTAATATTTTCATATCCAAACTAGTTATCTTAATCCTTACAGCAAAGCGGTGTTTCTGAGAGACGCTAGGCGGCGTCGTCGTCCTTTGTATTAGTTATTTTTTATTTTATCCTATACTATTAAACGAGCAATATTTGTATATATATATATTTGTCTCGCGTTTTCGAAAACGGCTCTAACGATTTCTTTGAAATTTTAAACATAGGTTCTTATAAAGTCAAAAAATTAATCTAGCCAGGTTCCATGTCTGGGAAAAAATTTTTTTCCCATATTTTCCAGCAAAAAGATTTTCCGCATGAAATTGTAGTTATAGTACAATAATTTTGGCGCCGGCGGGTCTGCTTCGATAGCCCAGTGGTTAAGACATCTGCTTTGTACTCTGGTGGTTCCAGGTTCAAATCCCAACTAAAGAAAGTTTTGTTTTTATTTTTTGTTTTTTTTTTTATGTTTTGGAGTATAAAAGTATTAAATCAGTATAAATCGCTCATATATTATTTTAAAATGGCTTGAAAGAATTATTAATTCGGTTATATATAACGTATTAAAATATTTTCCTAAGAAACATTATAGTTTCAAATCACAAGTCATCCAAGTATCACCATTTTTTCAGGATTCCGTCATCAGAACCTGTTGAAACTAATATGGGACCAACTAGACGGTCCAACCTTTCAGACAAAAAAATGAATTTCAAATCGGTTCACGCGTCTTTGAGAAATCGAGTAACAAACATTAAAAAAAAAGATTCCGACGAATTGAAAACCTCCTCCTTTTTTGAAGTCGGTTAAAAATTGAATGATAAATTCTACCACTGACCCAAAGGAAATACTTTACAATCCACGGAGTAAATAGTGTACCTACCTACCAATTCAAATAGGACTGAAATGTGGAAAGTACTTAAGGAATGCAACTAACAACGGTAGACGCTAGATGGCGGTAATCTATTTACTGAAAAAGTACAACGCGCTATCGTTGTGTTTTCCCAAAAAGTGATTCTGTTTTCCATATATACCACTAGATGGTTCCCGCAGCTCCACCTGCGACAAAAAGTAGCCTATGTTTGACCCCGGGTCTTCAACTAAATCCATACCAAATTTCATCAAAATTCGTCCAGCCGTTTGGCCGTGAAAGAGCAACAAAACAGACAGATAGACTTTCGCATTTATAATATTAGTATGGATGGATACCATAACTACCGAGCAGAGCTCGGTCGCCCAGGTACTTAAATCTAATATGCATAATTATGTAATGGCTAATGAATAAATTAAAATTATCAATTTATCACTTAGAAAACATATGTCTGAAGGTGGTTATGTTTTACATAGCCACCTGCAGATATAGGTTAACTAGGTAAAAAAAAATATGCATCTGATTATTGAAAATTTTAATGAGTTTTGTTAGAACTTTAATGTAGCAATATCTATAATGATTCAATCAATGCTTTTAGCAATTAGTCCACCTATTTACAAACAATATATATTACAAAAGTATTTTTACATACATACATATCATCACGCCTGTCTCCCGTAGGGGTAGGCAGAGACTAGAGATTTCCATTGGCTACGATCCTTACATACCTCTCTCGCCTCCTCCACACTCATCACTCTCTTTGTTGAAGGTTTCAGTATTGATCACCTTCATAGTCTCATTGTTATACTGGTTTAAATACTTTGAGATGATGTTCCATAGTTACCGTAGTAACTATTTATTGATGTGAAGTCATATTATTGATTTGATTGTCTTGTTATTCTTCCCAGAATATACTCACTTGAATTGTACGTTATTTTATATTTCTACTCCAATCTTCCACATATACAAAAATATCTTACACTCTTCATACACGCTCGCCGATTTCGGGTACTCCTAATGTCTCCCTTTTTCAAAAGGTCTGCGATTTGGTCGCAGTATGTTTTACGAGGCCGACCCTGACCGCCGCTCCCAGCCAACTCTGCTTTGTATATACTTTTCGTCAGTCTCCTTTCATCCATCCTCTCTACATGTCCAAACCATCTCAACATCCCTTTTTCTATCTTTGTCACTACATCCTCATTTACACCGCATTTCGTTGGGTAGAATACGAAAAACTGTTAGCCAATATCTAGCAACGAAAAAAATTGGTTAATTTTTTCTTAAGTAATAATAGGTGATTGTTTAAATAAAGCTATTAATTTAGACAAACTTCGTACGATCTTTATTGCATGTCGTGTTTACCTATAAGTGTTTGTTACATTTACAAAATAGCTATATATAATACTTTAGAAATAAGTAACAATGTAAATAAATGTTGGTAAACCATTTAAATAAATAAAAAAAAATAACATTGTTTGTTTAATTTTATCCATAGTGCAGGTCCATTATCGAAAAAGACCAATAAATGTAGAGCTATAACCTGGATTCTAAGAAACAGTAATAACAACACAAGTAGATACAAAAATGTATCTACTTATAAGATGTGTACTGCAGATCGCAACTATAAAAGTTAATAGAAGAGAATTTTATATGTATTAAAAGTTTTATTAAAATCTTGACTGTAATGTCTGGTTTGTAACTCTTTATAATCTACTTTGGTATTTGATGTTGCCTCAGCAACGAAGTGGTCACTGGTGGCCGCGTAACGTTATAGGTTCTCTTGCTCCTCCTCTGGTAGCCGAGGAATATTATAAATGCTAAAGTGAGTTTGTGTACTTGTTTGATTGTTACCTCTCTACGCCTCTGCCTCATCCCGTTTTATAGGCGGCTTTATGGTGGCATTTTTCATCTTGACCTGACCGGGGATCGAACGCGGGACCTCCTGAGTAGCGGTCAGGCATGTTAACCATTACGCCACGGAGGTCGTCAAAATCAAAGTTCATTTATATACATAATGATAACAATAACAAAAAATAAATAAATACGCCACGCACAACATTCCCTGTTTTTATATAAGAATATAAATATAAAAAATATGATAATAAGTGTAACTATTGTTGACCACTCAATCCAGCGACAGCGACCGCTAACGGCGACGTTGTGCGCATGTAGAGTTACTGGCTTTTGCCCGCGACTTAGATCGTGTGGGACTCGGTTATATCACGCCTTGAAGTAGTATATGTTTGGCATTTGGCCCTTTAACTGCATTTATGCCAAATTTCATCAAAATAGGCTCAGTAGTTTAGCTAAGAAAGCTTAACAGACAGACATATATACAGACTGATATTTTCGCATTTAATATTAATATGGAAGTATGGATTTGTCGCAATATAACCAGAGCTGCAGGTAAAATCATATTTTAATCACAGCTGGTGTGAAATGAATTTGTGTGTCACTGTGACTTATGTCGTGACGGAGTGCAGTTTGGGCTACAAATCAACTTTTTGTGAACATGAACTACAATGTTTTGCAAACATAAATCTCGTTGGAATAAATTGTGACCGTATGTGTTGCAAATTTCATTATGTCTTTTGTCTACTTTTTCTGATTATTGCTTTCTATGAGAGACAAAGCCGTGATTCCCCATTTGTATGGGAGGTGTTTGTAGAGGTCAATATTTTTTTTCGTATTTTATTTTATATTCGTCGTTTCGATTTAAAAAGTTGTTTAGTAAGTATAGTTGTCTGAATCTGACCTTTAAATATTTGCAGTTGATTTGAGTCCACCTTATATATAAAATTTCAAATCCATATGTATTAGATGCATACAATTAGAAAGAAAATCGCGCGGATTTTTTTTTTAATTCTATCTGTTGATGTGTCATTTTGATAGGTACCCACTCGACACTTCTTTTAAACTCATGTATTTCTGATACTGTACAATCCAATGACGTATTTAAATAAATATAGTTCATTATATTGATTAATTCATTCACATTTCATCAGGCTATACTGGGTTCGCATTGAATATGAATTAGCCAAGTTAGTAATAGCTTTCTGAATTGCGTGTATTTCTGGATCTCCAAGTTTCAACTACTCGTAAGGTTTCCTCGACGGTGAGTTTCCACAACTCTAAGTACGGTTTAATGGTTTATTTCTTGTTTGATTTACATGGCTTGTGTTCTTGGAAATCAGGAATAAACATGACTGTGTTAATGCTTGTTCAATTTGTTTGAATACTGTACGGTTAATACGGTAGGTTGTAGCGCAGTGGTTAACACGCTGTTTACTCAAAAAGTTTCGCTACGAATTGTTGAATTATTGCATGTGTGTGTATACTTTCAATCAAATAATTCTTCTCAATCGTACACTCTTGACAGAGTGGTCGTGATTACAGATTGGGTTGCTCCATGGCCGCTGCTCTTGCGATTCTTCTCCACACATCTCTGTCTGCGGCTTTCTTGGAGCATACTGTTGCTGGGCACTGTGTTACAGCTTTGACAAGATCTAGCCACCTCGTTGGAGGCCGACCGCGTGAACGCTTGCCTTCAATACGATCCTGGATCACCAAACGCTCCAAAAGTCTTCTTTGCGGGTGACATGGCCAAAGAATTTAAGGATTTGTAGCTGCGCAATCGACGAGCCTTTTCTTAATTCGCAATTCCTTTAGTATGGAAATGTCAGTGCGGTGGGCTGTCAACTTATACTAAGAAGTCGTCGCCAGCACCATTTTTCTTAGACATCTATTTTACTCCGCTCATTCAGTCCATGTTTCAGCTCCATATAGGAAAATTGGAAAGACAAAGCATTAGATAAAATCAAATAATTACTGACCCATTTTTTAATTAATAGAAACGCAGAAAATCTCTCTATTGATCTAGAGTATTTCCAGATCAGGGTTGGGAACCACTGACCTAAAACAATACAATTATACGCAGTGACTCTTGTCCTGCTTGATTGATTGATTAACCCATCATCAATCTCAATAGCGCTGGGCGTTCAACCCGACTCAGGCTCACAACAAATAAAATGTGAGTAAAAATTCCACTCTTATATTCTAATCGTGTGTGTGTTGTGTACGTGATGTACTTGTATTGTTTTTTTCACATACATTTGTATTAAGTCTTATTAACACTTTCGCAGACAGTAAACGAGAAAACAATAACAGTTAACACGTTGGCGGACACACGACTGCTATAGCAGTTATAAATAAAACTTCTATAGTTTTTTCAAAAACGTCCGCCAACGTGTTAATTGATATCTACGTCGAGAGGCGTTACTGTTAGCGAAAGATAGCTTCTTATTATCTTTCCATTATTATTTATTTTTCCAAGGTCCAATCTATCATCGACTTTCACGATTGCATGCAATTAAAATAAAGACGATGCTTTATTTCGGTTGGATTTTTAATAAATAAATATTTTAATTTTTAATTATTGGTATGATTTCCCGGTAAAAAGGTTTGCGAAGATAAGATGGAAGTCGCTCCATTGTAATAATCTTAGATCATATAGCTCAATCTAAGGTAATTACCAGTATTGACAAATCTAGCATCATGATTTAAAGCGTACCTTAGGCTCTGAAGCTTAAACTGAGGATGAAAATAGGAAACACGCTCGGATTATTACCTATCATGGGAACTTCAAAGCAACTTTATTTTTCGTTGATACTTAGCTTAATTGTTATATTTTCGTCGAAACAAAAACATTTGTAGTGTTTCTCTCAAACAAAATGTCCAGTAAAACAAAGGTACGTAATTAGAATAATGTCAAACTTATAGCTATTAACAAATAATTTGTAACATTTTAAGACTTTATGTACAGTCAGAGGGCACATAAAGGTGACAACCTACTATACTTACTGTAATGACTGGGCGGTCAGTTTATCTTCTTCCGACTGTACTTACGAGTAGTGGTTGCGCTGCAGTTTCATGCACTATATATTGTAGCTTTCCCCATTACCATCGAATGCAAAAATATTTTTTATCTTCGACAAAAAATGGGGTGTTAGGTATTTATTTATTTAATTAAAGAAGTACATCTCTGTCTGGCTACTAATATATAGCAAGCAAGACCACTCCCTTAAATTATTATCCCCGTCTGCTCAATTTCCTCCCAAATCACAGACATGCAAAGAAATAGATAAAACATTTTAAAATATACTTTCGGCCAATCTAGAAGTCTATTACTGGACATAGGTATCTTTTATAGATTTCCATGCATGCGACCCGTATCCAGCGTCTACTTAATGCCATAACAAGGTGACGACCTAGTTAAGGCATCAAGTAGACGGTGGATTCTATTCTACCTCCCAAATGGACCCGTCGGTCTATTTGAGAATATAAAACTCTTTATTGCACCAAACAAATGTATAGGTACCTACATTTTTTAAAATCTACATACATACATATCATCACGCATGTCTCCCGCAGGGGTGATAGAGACTTTTTTTTTTTTTTTTTTTTTTTTTTTTTTTTTTTTTTTTTTTTTTTTTTTTTTTTTTTTTTTTTTTTTTTTTTTTTTTTTTTTTTTTTTTTTTTTTTTTTTTTTTTTTTTTTTTTTTTTTTTTTTTTATCTGTACCACCAACGTACAAGATGTGTTGGTGCCTATTGTAACCAGTCTCTTTCATTCCAGTTCTATCATCTATTCCACTCGCACTTTCACGCTTCATCCTTGCCTTTCATGCTTCATATCTTTTGTATTTTTTACAGGTGGGATGCCCGTCTACTTTTTCTAATCTAGCTATTCTACTTCTTCTTCTTGTTTTATTTCAGTTTTTATTGGGTTTTAGGGACATAATAACACATTTTTCTTTATTTTTCCAATTTTACAAACTTACGTGTCTATCTTACATATGTATCTTATTATATATTAGTGTTCTTTTGTTATACAAAAATTTTTATTTATAAATCTATACTATACTATTGATATTTATATTTCTTATATTCTATACTATTACATTTGATTTGTTTTCTAACTTCAGGTTGTTTTACAGCTGTATACTGTTTTACATATTTTCCTTATTCTATATTTTACATCTAATTATTTTCATACAATTTTGTTACTACATACTGACCTACAATATACTTATTATATTATGGCAGCATGTTTTTCTTTCCGTTTCTTTTATTTACAATTTTAGTTATATTTATACAAAATCTAAGAAATCTATCAATTTGGATCAATTCCGGTAGTTTACTTTTTACAATTTTATTTCCGATTTCTAATTCTATGTCTGCCCTTTCTCGGCCAAAAACCGGACAATCTATTAGAAGGTGCAGCACCGTTTCCTCCTTTTCCGGATCGCAGGTACATGAGGGGTTCTCGCGACACTTGAATCTATGCAAGTATTCCGCGAACCCCCCATGCCCAGTTAGTATTTGCGTAACTTGGCTTGTCGGTTTGATCTTTCTGATGGTTTTATAGGCCACCGATGCCTTCGGGAAAAATAATTTCGTCGTGCCCGCGGTTGTGCCCTCTTCGTATCTCAGATCCCATTCGCGAAGCGAGCTCTGACGCAGAACTCGCTTCGCGCACGAGACCGGACACAAATCATACTTTGCCTTGGTTTTGGAATTCACAGCCGCCTCCTTTGCCAGCTCATCTGCCCTTTCGTTACCCTCCAACCCTGCATGCGCTTTAATCCAGTACAGCTTTATTGTTTTGTTCTGGTGGGATAAAACCTTTATATTATCCCGAGTTTGTACAGCTAAAGGGTGGAGGGAACCCGGGTTTGTGATGGTCATCAAAGCTGACATGGAGTCACTGTAAATTCCAAAATCATTGGCTTTATGCGTTTTGATTTTCCCTGTGGCTTCCCGTATCGCCAAGAGCTCAGCCTGGTAAACCGAGCAATAAGACGGCAAGCAAAACTTAGACTTTCCGGTTTCCGCCCCGCCCTCCCATATGGAGAGCGCGGCGCCCACCTTCCCATCGATTTTGCTGCCGTCCGTGTAGATTTGAACAGAATGATCTCTGGTCTCATCCACCTGTTGCTGGCTTACCAGGCTGGAGAAATCAAGGTCAATACGTTCTGCCGGGTGGGGGGCCTCAATCGCTGGGGCCAATAGCTCGATCTCCCTGTCGCCCAGACCCGGTATCGGCGCCCCCTTCTTGATCCCGTATAGTGAAGCTACTTCACGCACACGTAGATCAAGGGGGAGCAATCCTGATAACACGAGGGCTGAGTTCAGGGAGACCGTGCGGTAGGCTCTGCAGATTTTCTGGGCAAATCCGCGTTGCACGGCGTTCAGCTGCTTCCTTACCCCTACTCTGTTTGTCACTGGTGCCCAAACGCTAGCGCCATACAATATAATGGGCTCTATTGTCGCATTATAAATGGTTCTTATTATTTCAGGGTTTAGGCCCCAGCTGGTTTTTGCCGCCTTTGCTAGTAGTTTATAGACACCTATAGCTTTCCTGCATACATTACTTATATGATTTTTAAAAGTAAGTTTTGCATCTATGGTGACCCCTAGAAGTTTTATATCTTTCACCATTTCAATGTTGCTCCCGCTCATGCTCAGACGCGGGACGTCAAACTTTAATTTGTTGGTGATTACCATTGCTTTAGTTTTGTGTGCGGCAAATTTTAATTTATTATCAATTCCCCACGCCTGGACAAGGTCAAGAGCCACTCTAGCTTGTTTCTCTATATCTACGGCGAGGTCCCCGTCAAAAATTAGGATCACGTCATCAGCGAACGCTTGTGATCGTATCCCTTTGCTCTCCAGCTTTTTTAAGAGGGGGTCCAACAGCAAATTCCAAAGTATTGGACCCGCAATTGAGCCCTGGATACATCCTTTGGTTGGTTCGACTGATGCCTCCTGGCCGCCGTATCTTATAGACACCTTTCGATCTTGAAGATAGCTGTCGAGAACCTTCCTGATCCCTACCGGACAATTCTCCTCTGCGAGTCTGAGCACCACCGCCGGCCACCAGGCGTTATCAAAGGCCCCCTCTATGTCCAGTGATACCATTGTGACAATTTTCTTCTCTGCCAGCTTCGTTCTTACGTGGTTCATCAGGACATAGAGGGAGTCTTCAGTACTCCTTTGCGGCATGAAGCCGTACTGGTGCTTGCTCATTCTCGGGAGGAGATGATGTTTCAGCCGTGCGACCACCATTTTTTCAAAGATTTTTCCTAATATTGGCAGTAAGCCAATGGGTCTGTATGCCTTTGGGGTCGTGTAGGTATCCTTCGCTGGTTTCCTTAAGATTACAACTACGGCCTCTTTCCATTGTGTAGGAAAATGGCTGCACCTCAGACACACGTTCATGAGTGCCAGGAAGAGATCTAAATCACGACCTATTGCTCTCATGCATATGTCTGAGGTGAAACCATCCGCCCCGGGAGCCTTTTTAGGGTTAAAAGAATTTGTCGCCGTCTTTAATTCTGCTGTTGTGAATGGTCGTTCGCATGTACTTGGATGTTCGCTCGCATTAACAATTTTTGCTTTCGTTCTAGCATTTCGGTGTGTTATATTGTCTTCACTTTCCGAATCTTCTTGGTAAAACGTCTTAGCCAGCAGCTCGGGTGATAGAGACTAGAGATTTCCATTGGCTACGATCCTTACAGACCTCCCTCGCTTCCTTCACATTCATCACTCTCGTCATACATGCTCCCCGATTTTGGTTACTTCTAATGTCTTTCGTTTTCAATAGGTCTGCGATGGGATCGCAGCATGTTTTTCGAGGCCAAACCGAAGTTTTTCACTACATCCTCATTTTTTTTACTAGGTTAGAGACAAAGGCTTCCTGATATTATTATTCCAGAACCATGGGTCAACAGCTATCAGGTTTTCCCGTTAGGTACAGTGGGCCACATAAAAAGTATACTACTTTACCCTCTTACGCCAATTTTCTGACATGTGTCGTCTATTAAAGATAATTGGTCTGTATTCAGTACATTCGCGTGAAAAATCGTCCGTCTTCGAGGCCATACGATAAGCGGAAGACAGTTATTTGTCAACGACACAATCTTGTATCTCTCTGTCTATTCCACACTAATAGTTTTAATACAAAATGAATCTTATTTGGTTGATGTTAAAGTTGATTCTACAGTGAACATGTTACTTGATAAAACAGGCATGCTTTTAGTGTCATTTGCCGCACGGTATCTTTGCAGGGAGAAGAGCTGTCTTGGATAATGTTGGAATCTGCTAAATTAACTCTCTCTTATCTAAACGCTTTTCCATCTCCATCATCAGCTGCTTCATACCCTTTTCTTCTAGTAACTGAATATGTGATCCCGTGTTTAAGGTGTTTGTATGAAACACGGGAAACATACTTTGTTGTTCTCAGTTTGGTAAGGAAATCGCAGGCTTGAATGTCTTGATTGTCTGATAATAAAGATGATTCTCCGCGTCAAAAGGCACGGCCTTTGATCTCTGCTATTATTCGAGTGGTTAAAAGACCATAACGTCAGAGGCAGAGAGATGGTTTCAAAGAACTCCTTACCTTAGGTTTTACATGGTAAATTGACATAGTATAAAACAAAGTCGCTTTCTCTGTCCTTATATCCCTATGTATGCTTAAATCTTTGAAACTACGCAGCGGATTTTGATGCGGTTTTTTAATAGATAGAGTGATCCAAGAGGAAGGTTTTTATGCCCATGCGAAGCCGGGGCGGGTCACTAGTTTATGATAATAATGAGATTTGTCATCAGTCGGTCATTGACGTCGACGGTATGGATGAATAAAAAAAAGAGTCCAGTCGTTTGAAGATATTTGCTCGGTTTTGTGGAATTTAAACTCACAAAAGCATCTTCAAATATTTAGTGTTTATTTTGTTGTTGTTGACGTAGAAACCTTCATTAAATGCATCTTACCGACCAAGTCCTTAATAAAGAACGCTCGAGGAACACAATACCATTTTATTTGATACAAGTTTAATATCTTAGGAGCTTACGGCTGTTGATATCTCTTTGAAATGGATTTTTTTATGTAGTGATAAAAGAATTAGTTGAACAAAGGCACCGAAATGTTTCTACACTTATTAAGTAGTTGTTCCCCCCGGTTCCGCCCGTCTAGAAACGATATGGCGTGACTTTTTAAATAAAAAGCAGACTTTGTTTTAAAACAGGACATATCCTATCGGATCACAAATTTTTATTAAAATCCATTTAACCGTTAAAGCGTGTTTGAAAGAATGAAAAAAGGATTAATATTTTTTTTTATTTAACATATTGTCTCACTGCTTCCCCTATCTCCTTCTAAACCTCTTTTTGTTCCGTCACATTCAGCCACTTGCTCTCGAACCTTCTCATATCGTCACTACAGCGTATCCGTGGTCTTTCCCTCCATCGCCAATCATCCTCAGAAATATAAATACATTCCAAAAATAAATTTAAAGAAACGAAAAATAAATAAATCCATGAACTCTTACTAGCTAAGTACGTACAATCGCCTGCAGAGAAACCTGACCCCCCTGCCTGTTAAAAATCAATCAAAGGGGGGTCAGGTTTCTCTGCAGACGACTTATGGTTAAAAATGGCCACACACTAGACATGAGGCAACATGCCTATCCTGTGGCAGCCATGTCTTTGGCGAGCAGTAAAGGAAACTCTGAAAGGAAAAGTATGAAATAAAAAAGGTAGAAGTAGATCTTTTATATTAGCAATCCGTGCTATTATTACGACTTCTTCAGCAAGAGAGACGGTCTATTCTTATTAAGCCTGAAAACACTCAGCCAATGAAATATTTCAATACAAAATTTTTAACATCAATCAACGTTTAAAAACCCGCAGGAATGGTCAACTGCCAACAAAACAGAAACTAATTTCCCCGAAACATGAGAGAAGCGTGAATTAAAATTCGAAATTCGAACTAACGTAATGCGAACTGATTCGGGAGGTTGATGTTGTTTCCATGAGTTTTTGGGACTGAGCACACATGCGATTTTGGCTAATTTTTGTTAATTTTATCTGTTTTGTTAACTCCGTAACTCTTTTTACAGGGAAACCAGTGGGCGTAGCCAAAGTCACAATTTTAAAACATTAACAAATGTCGACAAGAAAAAAATGTATGGGATTGACATAAGCCGCGCTAAATCACGTGGTCAATCGTATGTCAATTCCATAAAAATCGGTGGGACCACGAGTCAAAAATCACATTTTGTTCTTGTGGTCCCTGATCAATTAGGAACATGATATGAATATGTAGTGGCCAACATTTTCAAATTTTTCAGGCTGCCTAAAGGTATCTGACATGACACAGTCTAATGCCACATTTACACTCAGCCTTGTAGGGCAGGGAAGTGAGCAGGGAAGTGGGCAGCGCACGAATGTAAATAGGTTACTCGCGTTGTCACTGCCCATGCCGCTGCCGCTGCCCGGCGATCCCTCGATTGTCGGTTTTTCGCGCGGAAGTCAAAGGACGGGCAGCGCGAGCGCGAGTGATGTTTACATTCAGCTTAAAACCATGCAAGATTCAGTGAGTAAGGGAGATGTCGCCTTACATCATGTATTGCGCTGTCTCGCTTACTCACTGGAACTTGCATGTGATAGTAGGCCACCAGATGAGCAGTAAAGAAGTATGAAGGCTGAGTGTGAACGCTCACTCGCGTCGTTATTGCCGCAGAAGTATTTAGGGAAATATTTCCGGCAGCGACAGGAGCAGTGGCACGGGCTGAGTGTAAATGTGGGGTAACATTAGCCCTTAAGTTATAAAAACCGTGTATAATGGCTAAACGTGCCTTTCGAAGAATGGAGGAGATCAAGATGAAAATGTCACTAGTGACGACCAATCCAAGCTAGGCCGCTCGCCGTTGCTTGACAAGCGCTATCGTCACGATCACGCATGACCCGCTAGGCTATCAGTCTCTTCAGTTGGTAACGCTTATAGACTGTATAAGTAAGTGTTGTTATTAGTATTGTGTTTACTTTGCCTCTTAATTGAATTTATATCTAGCGACCGAACGAGTCAGTAAGTCTCGAAACTAGCATTCGAATTTCGCAAAATGTGTGCAAATGAAATCAGTCAAACGAAAAACACTTTTTCCGGCGCGAAGTTTAGAACAGTTTTTAGGATTAATCTCTTGTTAATAAGTGGGTTTCATCGTATAATTGTTCAGTGAGCAAAAAAAGGAGTTTGCCTCATTGGTTCCGAAACGATAAAATTTAAGCTTTCCATTTCTAGAGTTCGAGCTAGAAAAAAATGTTTTAATGACTAAGGGATCATAGAATAGAAGTCATTAATCATAGAAATGTAGTTACTTATATAGATTCAAATATACACACTATAAGTCGATAAATTGGTATGTATGGCCCACATCGATCATCGCCGCGTTCTCGGGTTTGAATAGACCACTATAATATTTTTGGAAAATGAATTTAATTAATAATAACAATGATATTCTAATTTTAAGTAGTGTTAAGAAATGTTCGGATGCAATGTATATTGTTTTAATGAATAAATTGAATTGAATTGACTCCTTCTCACCTCTAGGGGTTGCTAATGGGGCGATTATTGCATTTTTTTCTCTTTTGGATTCTTTGCGCGCTTGCACAGTAATTATACAGGTTAAAGCACATATTAATTTTGCATAAAAGCGGTGGTTGGTATATTGTAATCAAATCACAGGGAAAGTGTTGGAAAGTATAGGGGATGAACTACTTTTTTTGTATCACCGACTCTCTGAACGGAAAGCAGCCAGTGTTTATGTGTTAAGTCTATCAGTGTATTAAGTTGCAAAAATTATAACGCATATCCCAATTTTCTTGCAAGTGTTGTGATGCAATTTGCCGTTGCGAAAGAACAAAAGTTTATTTGCCGTGACTCCTGCCTGATACAATCTTTACCATATATTATTATGTTGTGTTGTGCACACAGCGATTTCTATCTAGTACGAGTACCATACAAAACAGAAACAGCACAGAATAAAGTTTGGTTAGATGTATGCACTGCAATTTTTCCTTTATTTTTAAAACAAATAAAGAAAAAAGTGAGAGTCTTGTCGTATCAGGAGGTAGAGGAGATAGAACGAATAGAAAGATGTAAACGAAGGGGGGGGGGGGGACCATCTGTTCGAGAGGTGAATATGAGTCAAATGTTTTCTCTTAACGCAATATTCTGTTCTCTCGATGTTTTGTACTACGAGTACTTTCAGTTTGGAATTATTTTTCGTCTTGTTATTCTACAATCGATGGATGGGTTGTACAAACAAGTGACTCGCTTTTGTTTGTGAATACCTTTAATGTTTACTTGTTATAAATATTGGAAAGTCATTTCGCTGTTAATGTTGCATGGTTTGATAGCTTTGAAGAAATTCGATGCAGTTTCTTGATATTGTTGTGTAGTATTTGCGGAACTTTTGAACTGCATACTACTCGAAATAATGTAATTTGAGTTTTGCATTGTATGTTATACTGACTTTAATATAAGAGTATCCGAATGATTTGTTTGTAAAAACATTGTTTTCTTCTTTTCGTGTCAATGACAAATTGCTAAATATAGTTAGCCCAGTGCGAGGCCATCTTATTATAATTAAGGATTCTTACAACCACAGTATGCTTACAACCTACCTAATTCACTGCATCCGTGTTCTAGGCATTTGAATTAAGGTCTGTGGTCGTGGGTCCAAAGAATACAGTGGTTGCAGTCTTGGATTACCTGATTTTTCGAAAGATAAGATGTTTCCGTGCTACGGAAAGCATCGGCTGCCTGGCTAGTTGTTACATTAAAATACCACATCAGAGACCAAATGGCGGTATGGAAAAACTGGTGAGCGAACATTTCAGTTGAGCTCACAATAGAAACAATTAATGATATAGGTGCCCCGAAGAACAGTAATTGTAAGGTGCGACTCATTGGGTTAAATTCCATTCACCAATAACTAATAAATCATATGAGTAATGACCAACTCTGTTCTAGTTCTAATGATATTAATAAATGAGCAACCTAGAGATGTATCATTTATACTGAAATTATTTTATTGGAAACAAAATAAAGACAAGCATTTACATAATAAAAAAAAAATTAACCTAAAAAATAAAATAAACATATTTTAAAAAAGCTTACAAAAATTCTAGTCCCGGAAAATCATAACCCCGAGGTAGGGTGCCCAAAATATATCATTTCATTTCTTTAAGTCATATTAAAGTGATCAAAGTCTAACCCCCATATTAAGAAACGTTTGGCCTATTTTAGTTAAAATGTGTTTCGTCTCGTTCTTCCACATGAAGTCTCAGGTAAGAAAGAAAGAGTCAAAACATATTTTAGTTAAAATGGGCTTATCAAACTTATCTTAATACGGCGGTAAGAAAAAAACGTTAAGATCAGAGACTAGACTGGAGCTAATATACAATTTTTATAGCTATATTTTTAACCGCATTTGTTAAATATAAGGTCTATTTATGCCGACCACGTCGTTTATCTCTTGCTAAGTAGTTACGAGATAAGAATGCAAATTCCTGCAACAATTTATATTCTTCTGTAAATGTATGATAATTAGGCGCACTGTTAAACCGTTTAGCCTTGTTCTATTAAAGAGGGTAGAAACACGCTATAACATTGTAAATCATATTTATTTGAGATATCTCAGGTTATATAAAATACGGGAAAATTTCATCCTCAGGTAAAAAAAATTCAGGTAATATTTCATTTTTGGTAGGAGTTTTTTTTTGTCGGCAGGGGGAAGATTTTGGTGCAATAAAGTGACATAAATTTGACCGTTGAAGGGTTCCTAAATTGAAAGTTTAAAAAAATCCTTATATTTTATTATATTATTATTATAAAATCAAAAGTCTATTCGGACCCCAAATGCTCGACATAACTTACTACTTAATATATTTATACAATAACTCATTAAATATTATAAAGGCGAAAGTTTGTGAGTATGTTTGTTACTTCTTCACGCTCAAACGGCTTGGCCAATTTTTATGAAATTTGGTACTTTTTATCCCGAAAAGTACCTACGCAATTCTTGTAGGTTTGATAGCGATCGCACCTCCATAAAGCGTTATGGAGTAGATGGCGCTACTGCGTATGATAAACTGCAGGTATCACCGCGGGGTGCAGCTAGTCATAAAAAAATATTCAAAACGTCTGAATATTCTATTTTGTCGCCAAATAAGACATTTCTATATGATATCAACTTGAAAGTTGCATGAACTAGTGGATAATTGTATAAGATTTGCAAGTTGGAGTCGCTTGTTGACACAACTCGAGTGTCGCGAACTCTGACGCTTATTGGCGGATCTTGGTCTAGACTGAGTGGATCTATTACGTATCATAATTTTGTGTTCTGGCAATAATATTATTGAGATCTCGAGGTATTATGCATGGAGCATTACATATGTAATGCTCCATGATAGAAAATGCTTTACTTAAGAATAATGTTGAATTTCCTGTAACATTTAACAATCAGCCTTAAAATAAACCCCGTTCCAGCGAAGCTAAGTGGACATGCACATGGCAGCAAGGTAACGTCTGAATAATTAATAGAATAAACCCAAATTGAGGTTGTTTCCGTAGAGATTCCATTATATATGGGAGGCTTTGTTATTAATACACAATGATTACAACTCAGGATGGGCCTGTTCATTTTGCGTTTATCTATATTTATACTAATGATTAAGTTGTATAGGATGTTTATTTGTAAGTTTATAACTATAGAACTAGTTTTTGCTTAAGATAACCTGTTTCTTACACTCTAACACTACGGACAACCGCAGCAGGGAACAGCTAGTATCCCATCCATCCATCCCGACCCAACTATTATAAATGTGAAAGTGAGTTTATTTGTTACACTTTCACGCCCTATATACTGAACCAATCTTCTTGAAATTTTGCATACACTTAATTAAAAGTATTGAAAAGGACATAGGGTATATTTTACCCCGGGAAATGCAGGCGGGAAAAGCTGCGAGCTAAAACTAGTTTTCTATTTTAAAAAAATATTATCATTAAACGAATTTTATGAACTATTTTGACTTTGGTTTAATTATTTTTTACACCGACACTGTCAGATTTTTTGAGGCTGTCTAAAGGCATCCGACACAGCACGTGCTCTCCTAAGCACGGAGCAGCTCAAGGGAGCCTTTAGTGGCAACCAATCCAAACTAAGCCGCACACGCTATCGCTTGACTTGCAACTATCGTTACGAACACGCATGCTCAAGTAAGTGAAATGTCTATGATGTCACGTAATACATCCATATCAGCTACCTCCGCGAAGGCAGGATATTGGAAATTGTTAGTGAACTCTGCATCACGACGTATTATTGTACTGGAGTTCCTCTCAAAGAGTTTACATTACAATTGTTTAAAAAGATTATTTTCAGTAAGTACCTACATTAGGTCAGTACTATGTAACATAGCATATAGTATGGTCAGATATCACACTAAAAATAAATCTTTCTCTCTGTACGTAGATGTCGTAAAAGACGATTAAGGGATAAACAGAGGTCCAAATTTTCTTGAAAAACACATCCTACTAGTTAATACATCCAGAATCTACTAGTTGGTTGAATGGTAGAAAAAGCGTACATAGTATTTGAGAGATAGTTTTGCATTTGATAGACTCTTCTTTGGGAAGGTTACTATTGTACAGTAGTATACTATTATGTATACTATTATGTATACTATCGGATATAAAAATCACGGGCGAGATAAATTACGGAACACAGCTAGTTTTTTTTTTACAGATTTTTGATAACAAAGAATAAAAAACTAAAATAGGCTAGTTGACAAAATTTCAATAACTGCTTAATATTTTAGCTTATTAGGCATTTTATCGAAAAAAAAGGTTTATTTATTTTTAATCGAGCGTTTACATTATAAATTTCGCGTTTTAAAAAACCATTTTTCAATTTGGTTCCAAAACGCACAAGACTGTCATGGCGTCTTGAATGACGTCACGCCGTGCGAAACAAACCAAAGAGCGATCGTGTCTTCGTACGTTATAGCTAGTTTTAATCGTTTAAAAATAAATTTCTCATATTATAAGTACTGTATAGTGCCCCAGTGTGATAGCACGACTATAAAAACGCCAAACAAGTTATTTATATATGTTCCAAACAATGGAGAAATACGGAAAAAGTGGCTAAAACTTGCAAGAAGAGATGATGCTCATACTTTATGCTAAGAGATCCCTTCCTGGGATAAGTCCGCCATTGTCTTCTGATTTTAATAATGTTCTATTATGTATTTTAAAGCAATAAAGATATTACAAACAATAAAACTTTATCAACAGGTTCAAGAATGTATTTTTGTGAAGATCATTTTGATTAAGTATTTCACACAATACAATCTATTACTTAATTCGAGCAAACTAGATGTGTTTTGTAGAATCCCTATTTTCTAAATAATAAATATATAAGTTCAGGTTAAGTTGTTTCACTTTTAGGAGTGAACGTTTCATTTTAGTTTTCTAATTAATGTTACAAACATACTCTTTTTATTATTCTAGTTGCCAAATGATATGACTAATTATATGGAGTATCATATGAAGGGAACAGTAAAATAGTAAACAGTATCTTGCAAAATGTACGTCACAACATTAAGTTCTTGTGTAGCGAACTGAAATATCACATAGCATTTAAGCTTATAATAAATATTTTATACTTACAAGGAAGTTTTAACATTGCGAAATTCAGATGAGCAAAAGTTACTGTTCGACGCGAAAAAATTTCCAAGCATAACGGCATCGATTCTGGGCAAATTATTACTGTCTGCTTTGCTGAATCCAGATTCCATGGTTAATTCTTTCAAATTATAATTAGCAAAAACTGTATTAACTTGATATTAGTTGTTAAAAACCAAAATTTTATCAAGAACCGGTAGTAATACTCGAAACGTCAAAGACAAGATTGGAGTTTCGCACGGCGTGACGTAACGCTTTCTGATTGGTGTTCACTGTCACGTGACTAAATGTTTCATTTTACGAAATTTATTTTTAAAAAATATTATTAATCTTTAACGCTTTTAATAATTAAAATTGTTTGTTATTTTCTCTATAATATAATTAATCATTATAAACCCCTATCCATTATATTTATTCTTAATGGACACAAGCCTATTCGTGAACTTCGTCCTCTTGCGAAAAAAAGCAGCAAGCCCTCTTATCACCTACCACTTTAGCTACGGGTAAAACCTCAGGGTAAAACGTAGTGATTATATTCCATTAGTCTACGGGTGCTGCATCCATAGATTAAAAAAAATTGCGTCGCTTAGAGACCGCGCGCGATTCGAACTACTTTGGCTGCACCCGTGTGACAATTTCAAAACGCTAACGAATGTCGACAAGAACAAAATGTATGGGATTGACATAAGCTGCGGTAAATCACGTGGTCAATCTTATGTCAATCCCATACATTATGTTCTTGTCGTGATTGTGACTTTGGCTAAACCCGTGTAATGTGATCTTACGAACTAGTAACGCCGACAACCACAGAACTAATATAGAACAATTATTTGACAAGACGCTAAGAAATCTATTAATTTCATTCTCGGTTGATTTGTATTAGTGTTCTTGTCTTATCCTAGCTGTGAAATTTCATTAGTGGTGCAATGAATCAACTGTGCGCCCTCTAGCTATGAAAAATTAAAATTTCAAATGAAAATACTCGTCGTCGCCTTGCAGATTATGGTAGGAAATTTATTCAAGCTTTGTTTAGGATTCAAATCTGTCGACTAAGAACTGTATCTCTCTCTTTTTCTCTCTTTCTCTCACTCTTTTAGCGTATTCGTTGCAATATCATTTGTATTTTTTTGTAGTCCTGAAAATGTAATACTTTCAGACCCAATTACATAAATTGATATTAAGTGTGTTTTTTCTTTTAAACTTGAAATGCTTGACTGTGGTTTGACGTCTATCCACAAATTTAATCTTTTGAATGTATGTCTACGTTTATTTATACATCCAAAAAACCTGCGGATGGTTTTGGCGAGAAGGTAAAAGTCACATGTCGGTATTGTACTTATTTATTTTCTAATAAGTATATCCTTTTTTTCGAGTATTGTGCATAATAATGATAAATTATTATCCGCTAAGTGTTCGTGTAGAAGCATGAGTGTTGGCAAGTGGTACAATGTCGTATAAGTGACTTTAATCCTTGTCAACAAATTCTCCCAAGATAATACTAAGTGAAATTCTTCCACCGCTTCACTTAGTCCTCTGATTAACTTGACTAGACAACTACTGACTTGACTGAGACTTGACTTAATACTGCCAAAAATAAGCTATAAGTATGATTGCCATATTGCGGATAAATGCCAAAAAAAACCTGCGATACTTAAGAACTTGTAAACCAATGTACAAAAAGTACTAAGAATATTGTACCATTAGAATCCCTAGTGGGGTAAATAGATATTCCGTTTTCTTTACAAGGGCAGCAATTATGTTTTTCCTTGTGAATAGCGGTTCATTAGTTGAGTATATGGACTCGTCTTCTCAAAATAGAAGCAATTTGTTCTTAGACAAGTATCGTATTTAATGAGTGAAGGGATCTTTTAGGCGTTCGCGCAATCGCTGACCCGATACCCTATGCGATAGAATTACTGTTTCATTATTTTACGATATGCAGCAATAAACAGGAAACATTAATTTATTTCTCAATTAATTCCCAAATATGTTTGTTTCTGAAACATGAAACTTAATTTTACAAAGTTATATTGAAGTCCATGCTGCGTTAAAGCGTTAAAAGCTCATTCTATTCCAACACAAAAAAATTACCATATTTTCGGTTGGCAATGAATAATTGAATATTAGCTGAAATCATAACTTCATAAATGTATATAGTCTTCATCTCACCGTTTTTCCGGTTGCATATTCAGCTGTAACTAACTTGGGTTTACCCTTTTCTTCCAACTTAATTTGAACGTAGACAGTGAAATTACTAGGTACTGTGGCTAAACATCTTAAGCCACCAGTTGGCAGCGCACTAGTGAAACTGTCAAGATATCACAAGCGTCAATAGTAAGTAAAGTAAGTAATATATAAGGTGAATTTAAATTAACTGCAAATATTTTAAACGCAGATTCAGACCATTAAACTGAAGAACTTTCCTAAATAAACTCATCTCGAAATACGAAAAAAAATTTTTGACCTCTCATACAAATTGAGAATCAGCTGATCTAGTTTAGTATGGAGAGTGAAAAATAAAATTTCATATTTTGATATAAGTTTATTTGGAAAAGTTGTTCAGTATAGTGGTCTGTATATGCCCTGTAAATATTTGCAGTTGATTTGTGTCCACCTTGTATATATCCATAAGGATAGGACAAAAAGACCAAGCTTGTGGCGGTTAATAGCCTTATACATGACTGCAATGTAAATGTATGTAATAAAAAACTTGACCATAGCTGTATACAAACCAGTCACGGAAATGCAGGAAAATAAATAAAGATTATCTGTATCATGATCATGCGGCTACCGAGGAATGTGAGTGCATTGCTGTAGGGATAGGAAATAAAACCTTAGTACTGAATACTTGATAACAACTTTGATTGTATGTTTACTGGGCTTTTTTCATGTTAAACAAACATCTTATTGTAAACTAATGACAATAAAGTATATTTATATTTTTTAAATATTTAATTAGAATGATTTATATTATAAATTTTGTTACATACTAGTTACCTTATTATTAAAATGAAAAAAAATTCGGATTTTTACTTTAAAAACCGCCGTTCCGGCCGTCCCAGGGATCCACTTGTGAATCAGATTTTAAGGATCTGACTGGAAGCACTCGATTAAAGATCATTTCACAAAATTTCATATATATATTAAAACTATATATTTCCATTAGTAAATAAGTAATATTTATACATTCTCTACCAGTTTCTCTCTTTTCACCAGAGGGCGCTACTACTGTTAACATTCATCGTGAACGGCTGCTGTATATTTAATTGTTTATTAATATTTTTACATTCCAAACTGTAAGAAAGTGCAGTGTATTGTGATGAGTGACTTTGGATTTATCTTCGTTTATTGTTGTACCGAGTGAACTTTTGCCAATGATTGTGTAAAACTTTATTTGTTGTTCCTGACTAGTGAATCAATTATATTTGGGGTAGTTGAATAAAACAATACTAGTGTTTGTTTTCCCTCTTCTTTGTGAAACTGAAACGAGTTCAGGCTTTGTGTGCAATTTGTGACCTACGCTTTTGTGGATTTCCATTGCCTGGGATGAATTTTGTGAGATTTTCGTCGTTTGTGGCATTCATAATTTCCTTTGTTGTCGTCGACGAGAGCCATCTGTATTTATTTCCTGTCAACTACAATTAAGGTTACCTGTCCACAGTGTATAGCCCTAAGTAACTTCTTGGTTTCTCACTAAACCCTGGGTGTTAAGTGATAACTAAACACTTAATCTAATCGTCCATATATTGGTTATCAGTCCATAGACATAAAAATTAAAATCTGTTCTGTCACTGTCAACAATGTCAACATCAACAATGTTGTGTGAAGCTTGTCGGCGCGAAGTTGCCAATAACTCCATCATGAAATGTAAACATTGTGACGGAAAGTTTCATTATCAGTGTTTAAACATGAATAAAAATCTGTATTTGTCCCTTGGAAAGGAGTACCTCGAGTCGTAGATGTGTCCTTCATGTCATAATGTAACTCGCCGCACGAAGCCAAACATTAATACACCTGTGAAGGAGCACCAAGTTCCGACTAACATGTTGAACGAGAATCTGTCCATCAATATGTCGCTTGATAATAGTGATCACGCTTCGACTATATGCTTGGATACATCTCAGGTTTCTCATACCAAAATGCCTGTTACCATCGAAACGATAAGCGAGCTACTACTCGACTCTAAACTTCAAGCATCTTTCCTGAAGTTTATGAATGATTTTCGCAACAATTTCCAGAACGACGTGAAGAAATTGGTCCGCTCTGAAATGGGTGAGGTAATCCAGGAAGTTAGAGCTGATTTTGGTAAGTCCATCGAGTTAATTGCTGATGCACAGGATTCCATGAAACACTTTATCGCCTTGGTTTGTAGGTAATTAAATATGTTTATGTAACTCTTATCCCTTTCTTTTAAATGACTAAAATACAAAACACATAAATATATTTGTCTGCTGACTGCACTGACAAGAAACTATTCATCCAAATGTATGTACGTAGGCGGTACGTCTCAAGTACCAGCTAGTATGACAGGAACTGCAGAATAAATAGACTGCTATTTCAGTCCTATGGAAATATGCCGCATTTTTATGTCTATCAGAGACAGTATTATACAAGGTGGAGATTTCTATAATAGATATACAGATTGGAAACCGGTAATTTGAATACTTTGCCAAAAATACCGTCACTAAAATGTTAAATATAGCGGTCGTTTTATGGGTCTATTAAGACCCTTAAAAAACCGCTATATTGAAAAAAAGTACATAAAGTTATATAACTTTGTGTATTTTTTTAATACGATTACGTAGTTGGCCAACTTGGCAGTTAAGTATACGACTTGCTTAAACTCGTGGTCATAACACCTTTTGTCATTAGACCTGCAGCCTTAGCTAAGTGTCAATGTCGAACTCTGTCACACACAGTAAATTTATCGCGACAAATGCGTATTTGCAGTTTAATTGAACCGGTTTAATTCAAACCGCGGCAAATTCAACTCGCTGCGATTGAATCTATTTGCAGCGATTAGCTTATCACTTAAATCGAATACTCGCGATTAGAAAGCATTTGCAGCATAGATTAAAAAAAAAATGCGTCGTTCGCGCGCGATTCGAATTTCTTTGATTTGCAGCGATATGACAGAAGCTCTCGCGTTGGCGAATAATTAATGAGAATCCGTCAGGCAGTAAAACTGCTGGTATTGTGGCGAAACGTCCTATATAGGCGTCGAATAAGCAGCACGCTAATGAGCACGCTTAACCAAGTGTCAAACGCTCAGGGGGCTTACCACCGTCTCTTAAAACCATGCAAGATCCAGTGAGTAAGTGAGACAGCGCACTTACTCACTTGAATACCAGCAGTTTTACTGCCTTACCATCAAATCGGAACAAAACAACGTAAACACTCCTTTTGACGACTGAAATAGTGAAGCAGGAGCACCTTTGGAGCATAGTAAGTATGTCTACTTTAACTGGTCAGTAATATAAACACATGTTCTCAGCCAAGTTCCGCAATAACAGCACAAATACCGAGATTGGAATTGCAATTCAGAATTATACAAACAGCAAGATCCGAAGCAAATAAGCTAGTTGAGAAGCCAATCTTCAACTTTGACCTTAATTTAACACTGTATGATTCTATTAAATATAGAAACAGTTTCTTATTTGTGTCTGCCTTAAGAATATAAGAATTTTACGTCTTCGTATTTTTCTTCTTCACCACTTGCGCTTTGGAAGTGGTGGTAAACTTAAAATAAGTAACAATTGACGTCAATAAGTGATAAGAATATCCTATATTGAAAATAAACAATTTGAATTTGAATTTACGCATATTTTTAGTCGACGATGTTGTTGAAAAGAAAATAAATAAGAATAAATATGAATATTTTAGTTTACTACGCCGCGCTCACAATTTACAAATTTAACAACGTCAAATAAAACTAGTTTATTATTAATAAAGTTTTTACTCAATACTCGATACCAAACAGAATTAAAATAGTTCAAAATTTCACAAAAGTTCACTACTCCATCCACAATTTTATTAACCAACTTTTTGTCATGCAAACTCGATGTTTTTATTCAATCCCTCTCCACTAACTTGGTTATGGCTTATTAAACTATTGGACAAAACAACTAAAGGTTAAAAGAATAACCACGTATAGTGGGCCATATAGAAAGTATAACGTTTGAGCTATACGTGAGAGTAGGAAATAAGGTATCAAATAGAAATCTAGCACTAGTGTTTATTTCCCGAGTGATACAATTAAAGTCAGGGCTGTGGATAGTTCAAGCACAAAGTTAGGGACCGAAAACAATAGTGGTACTCAATTGGCAGATGTCGAGCAAGAGCCACCATCATCCATCAGTTGAGCCTTTTTCAGCTAAGTCTATTTGTGCAATTCAAAAGATTAAATTTCAAAAGTTCATCTTTTCACAAAAAGCAATACCATGAATGTTTGGTTATTTTTTGTGGTGAAACAATCGACAATGAATTGGGGATACTTATAGTCTCATTCAAAGACCCTAGGTTAATCTTACGTAGTTCTCTGTATTTAATAAATTAAACCGCAATTTCACAATTATATGGCTTTAAGTATACTCGTATATATTTAAATTCAAAGAGATATTTATCCCTTTCGTACAAGCAATCTCAGCTTATAAAGTTTAAAACACACGCAATTAACAAAATAACACAGCTACTTATCTGTTACTTTCTTGAATTTGACAGTGCAGTCTTTGATGTGCTTGGCTTTGGCTTGGATGTTTTATTTGTTTTCTCGGAAAATGGTTATTACTTTGTCATCCAAGTTTTTGGCTTTCAGTCAATTGAGTGTTGGAAAGTTGAGAAAATATTTGCTATTCCGTGTCCGTGGGCGGGGATATTTCCGAATTCGAGCCGTAACTTAAGAGCACAGAATATATTATAGTACTATCGGTAAAAGGTGAAACTTGGTTGTGAAATTTGATTAGGACTGATTTGATATTCTAGTTTTATGGATATTTGGCTACTGGGTAAATATTTTGTTGCCAAAGTATTTAAGTTATTGGTGAATTGGAATAAAGTTGTTGAACATTCAAATTAATTCATCCCACGGATTTGAGCCCTTAGGAAAATTATTTTGTATCGAATAGCTTACTTATTTTCTCGGACAAATATTTCTTCGTCTCAGTTATAGAAATATGAAAAATCGCGACTGCTCTTTGAGTCTGTTTGTTTATACGTGCTAATCTCTGCCCTGCAATGAGTAGAAAAAATCTTTTTGGGTTTGTTAACCCAATTTCCGGGGAGTATTATGGGTACAAGCTGCAACTGTGGTGAAAAGCCAGCGAACAATAAGCCATTATTTAAAGAATATGTTGAACCAGAAAAATAGAATAAAAATGTTTTTCGTATCTGAAGGCGTCTAGAGATTCATTCAGGCTTTATATTAGCAATAAATCTACAAAGTATTTCTTTCCAACGAAGATTTGGAGCCTTCCTTTGAAACCGACGAAACCCTTATCATTCGGGTATTTTCGTGATAGGTAACTGTCCCGTATTCACGAAACCTTTCTAGTTTTAGCCAATATTCTAATTTGACTCGCTTGAATAATGTCTATGTTTTGTATCTACGAAACAATTTTGTCAGTTTAACTCAAGTTTTGGCTAAGTAGACCATCATAATCGAAAAATTGCCTGAAAGCGAAAAGTTAGAGGATGCAAAATTGGTCTTAGATACATATATTAAAATATACATAGGTACTCTAGTGGATCGGTATAAAATTAGTAGAACATTTGATTAGGCTAGCTATAGATAAAGAATGTATATACCCGCCTTCAGTGATGAAGCGGTACCTAAATCAGAAAAAGTGGAATCTTGAAAATTTCTATATTGGCGAAAATGTGTCGCTAACAAAAAATAAAAATCTATGAAGTAATTCAACCTCTACCACGGAACTTTGCAAACTCAAACGCTATCGACTGTAATTAGAACTGAAAATCAGATATATATCTAATAAAATTCCCGTGTCACAATGTTAGTTACATTACTCCTCCGAAACGGCTATACTGATTTTCAGCAAATTTTATATGCATATTCAGTAGGTCTGAGAATCGGCTATTATCTATTTTTCATACCCCTAAGTGATAAGGGTTGTTCGCCCTTTAATTACCTAGACATAATTTATATGATAAAACAACGATTGCGGGGTCAGCTAGTAAGTATTGATATATATAAGTAAGATCCTAACTAACAAACATAAACTTATGGCGAAGGCTCTGTATACGTTTTGTATAAATCCATTTAAGAGTTCAATCGAAGACGCAACGCAATTATGAGATTTAAAAAAAAATGGGCTATCTATCCGAAATCATCTTCCTTATCTTCCGCTAACCTGAAAAAAACAAATTGAATTGATTTGGAAGAATTCGAGGTGCTGATTTTACTTAATTAGTAAATTGTACAATCTTGGCCATTACTGCAAAGATTTCTATTATATTTGGTTTGTTTCCGAAATGAGTAAAATTATATTACAGTGTACGTTCTCACAAGATGACATCCAAGACCCTTGTCTTGCGACTTGACGTTTGATAACTAAGCAATTTAGCCTCTACCCGGCTTATTATATTCGGACTATGTCGCACCCATACGACAAAGGGATTATCCTTTTTATAGGAATCATTGGCAGATTGGTTGTTTTATGTCTTGAGTTTGTAGAGTATAATACCTTTCACAAGGAATTATTATACTCTACAAATTAAAAAAATAGTACCTACATCATGGATGATGGTTTTTATACAAAAAAATATAACATTTAATAAAAAGTACATGGGATTATGGTATCATCGATGACATTTTTATACTTGTATAGAAATAAGAAACAAAGAAAATAGTTTAAATTTGGCTCATATCATATAAACTACAAACATTTTCAATTACAAAGATTATTGACCGTCGTACGAGCCATACGAGTATAGAAAATATTTTTGCAAAATGATCCGGTGGGCTCATCCTTAGCATAAATAAATTATTGAAATATTACGTCTAGTCGTATAAAAAATATGCTCAATCGTGTCAATGCCTTTTGTACAGACCTCATAAAAAGAAGAAGAAAATTAAGTCTCTTTTTGGCGGACTGTGCCCCTAGTATGAGTTTTTCTTAACGCAGACGCTAGCGACTGCGTTAGCGATTTAGTATGTCAAACTTATACAGCGCCTCTGGCGGATAGTAAGGCAACTAAGAAATTCCATACAAAATCCTAACGCAGTCGCTAGAAAAACTCATACTAAGGGCACTGGGCTTATAATCTCGCGGCACTGGTAAGCGCAGCGTCGGAAACCTACCGACCCAATAGTCAGATGACGTTCGTAGGTAAGCGCTAGTTGCAGGCCTCTCTCAGCCGGTCATTATGGAAATCCTTGAATCCTGATGCTGAAATGACGAGGATAAGGGGTGTCTAACCTTAACGGCTTTAAATTCAACCAGGAAAACGAATAATAGAAACTAGGATTGATTGCTTAGGCCGAGATTAACAGAGATGAGTAGGTGCGAAAGTTATAATGCTATTATACTAATATTAAGAGATATAAGGTCATGGGATATACCATCACAATTATGAAACTGTTACCAAGTTTTGGGGAACGAAGAACAAACAAGATGGTTTGTATTGTTAAGTGAATATATGTAACTTGTCAAATCTACTAAACATTTTCTGACGATAGACTGAACGTACCGTAGTAAGTTCGCATAAGTTGGTATTTAAAGTCGTTGTATACGGCAGAGACAAGAGATTTCCATTCCCTACGGTCCTTACATATTTCCCTCACTTCCTCCACACTCATCTTTCTTTGTACACACTACATATATAGGTACTTATATATAACCATATATATACGGTCATATATAAGTACCTTTGTATACACTACAGTGCCCCTAGTATGAGTTTTTCTTAACGCAGACGCTAGCGACTGCGTTAGCTATTTAGTATGGCAAACCTGTACAGCGCCTCTGGCGGATAGTAAGGCAACTAAAAAATTCCATACAAAATCCTAACGCAGTCGCTAGCGTCTGCGTTAAGAAAAACTCATACTAGGGGCACAGATGAGTGAAAGATGAGTGTGGAGGAAGTGAGGGAAATATGTAAGGATAACAGGAGACAGGCGTTATGATATTTATGTAAGTATATATAGTGAAACACGATGATTTTTATTGACTTTAAAACTAAACCCATATACTCTCAATCGAACTTTCATAGTAAATTGGTTCAAACCAAATTTAATTTTGTCTTGCTATATATGTTTACCTTTAGGCTTGTATCACTAACTATCCGGTAACAATGACTTAATTTTGGCTAAACCTTCTTTATATAAATGTAGTAATATGAGTGAACTAATCTCTACATCACATATAAATTAGTTTGTAGCCAATGGAATACACTATAGAAGATGTATTAATTTACCATCGCACACTATAGATGTTTAAAGAGCCCTCCGATTCCCCTAGTGGCCTCTTACACTATCTATAGGAAGAGATGGGGTGGTCTATTCTTTATCATGGAGTGTGGTTTTGCAGCGTGGGAACCATATGATATCTGAAGATATCGAAATTATGATAAAAAAAATTTAGGCTTTAGACGAAATGATGTCTAGTCTTATAGACGTAATATTATTTAGGTTTTTAAACCAAGTACGATAATGAATGAATCTTGATGTACAAGAAATTGAAATTCGCTGACAGCTTTTAGGCTATCACATTTCAACCCGAGATCACAAAATATTGAGAGTACAGAAGGAACTAGACTAAGGGAGAAACAGTGGAGTCAATCTTTTTGTAGCACTTTTTGTCGATCACACACATGCAGTAGATCACACCAACAGTCTTATAAGACCTTTTAATGTATAGGAAATTATAATAGCGACGCGTTATATTTAGTAAATATTTAATAACTTTAAAAAAAAGAAACAAGAGCTACTTTTAATATTTTTTTCAAACACAGCGACTGCGTGGTTGTTATTGCTTGATCATTTGGATTTGTAAAATAAATAACATTAAGAATAAATTAGTGTAAATTTTATTTATTTATAAACCAAATTTATGTACACAAAAATATATACAGGATAAAACATATAATCGAGAACATTAGTACAAGGGTTCTGCTTATTTCTAAAGGAATCTCTTTCAGCAGACACAATGTCTGGTGCCTTGTGTGTGAAACGAGAAGAAAAGAGTAACAGGCGTATACTAGAATATTATTTACCTAATTGTTTTTTTCACTGATAATTCGGATACCATAAAAATATGTATCGCAAATAAATAAATAATTCTACTCATGTCAGTAACATATATTATGCGTTGTTACAAGAACTAGAAAGTTCGAATGTAGTGTCTGCTCTGTACTTTCATTAATTAGTAGCAAGAACATCAATCATCGCCTCCATTATCATAAATCTTCGGTCTGAGTGTCGATATTGTTTACATTTCTAAGAGTTTTTAGCCTCTGAGCATTGCTCATTTACGATAAGATCCATAAAACATTATTCTTTTTTACTTTTAATGGGATGCTGGTTGTTGTCATTGACTCTGCCTACGTCATACTCCATTAGATAGCGTCAAAAGTATTAAAATCCGCTTCACGGCGGAGCAAAGAGTAACAAGCGCCAGAGTTACTCTTTTTTATACCATTCAGTAGGCAAACAGGCATACGGCCTGATGGAAAGCGGTTACCGTAGTCTTTGGACGCCTAAAACACCAGGGGTGTCACGTGCGCGTTGCCGACCATCTAGAAATCTTTTTACGCCCTTTTTGAAAAACCCCATGTTGAACTTCTTCAGTATATGTAATGTAATGTATATAGTATATGTTAGTGAATATATGTTGGGTATTTCCGCCCGTATTCAATTCATAAATTGCTGACTCAATATAAAATTATTTACAATACATACCGCTAATCATCGTCTATCTACCTATCTATCTATTAATTAAACCTTTATTTAAAAAGCCCAATTTTTTTGAAATGAAAGCCACATATTAGAAAAGTCTCACAAATATTTGATATGATTATGTAACATCCAAACATATTCAGGAAAGTAATAACATTATGGTCATACAATAAACATAATTATTATAACTTTCTTCTTTTTCCTCATACATCAGCATAATTTTGCACTCAAAGAGAGTAAAAACATGACTCTGATCACATTACTTTCTTGTGTTTATTTACTTATCATAAGTGTATCATAAGCAAATTCCTGTGGGAAATTCGAGAAGTATATTATTTTTATGATGTTCTTTCAAATTCTGATAAAATATTTTTAACTTTTGGTCCCTTTTTTGATTCGATTTTTTTTTAAACATGTCACATAATATGAGGATTACTTCTTTGAGCAACCGCTTGCCTAATGTTAACTCTCCTTGGGAATACGTAGAGTCCGTTACAAGTTGGAGGGAGATTCTTTACTTGCTCCCTTAGTCGCTAAGACATCTACGTTATAAAAGGAAGTGATCTATTCTTAGACCAAAGACCATAGGGGGGACACTAGTCATTATGGGTTATTTCACATTTTGGAATGCATGAACCATATGCTATGAGTGTCTCCGACCTCCGTGGCGTAATGGTTTACATGCCTGCCCGCTATTCAGGAGGTTCCGAGTTCGATCCCCGGTAAGGTCAAGATGAAAATATTTTTATGATTGGCCTGGGTCTTGGATGTTTATCTATATACTTATGTATTTGTTATAAAATATTGTATCGTTGAGTTTGTATCCCATAACAAAAGTGTTGAACTATGGGGCTAACTCAATCTGTGTGATTTGTAGACATATTTATCTCTAGATGATGCTATGTCAGATGCCTTAAGGCAGTCTAACCATTGTACCACAGACAAAACCATAAACATACCTAAAACATTAAGCCGGAACGCTAAATGTTTTACGTCATTCCAGTAATCGCTAGAGCGCATCAAAAGAGGCTCAAAGTGCACATTTGCATACAGCAGCGTGCTCAACACAATTGTGTGGAATGGAACGCATAATTATGCTTTGCTTGAATTAATGTACTGCTAGATAAGTGCTCGGTATTTTAAAAATGGAATTCTTTTGCCTGCCAACTACAGCATTGCTTGAAATGAAACGTAGATAGCACTCAACTTTCTCATATAGCATTAGTCACAAGTCATTAAGCTAAGTCAGATGTGTTTAGGCAACATGAAGTGATACCTACTTTACAAACGAATAATAGAAGAAAGAGGTATTCTGTGTTGTCATGGAAACCAACCACAACCTCTTAATAATCAAAGCTCTTAGTAAGGTACATAGTATTTGTAACATTATAAAATAATTATATCTTCGGAAGACACGTAAAGCCGTTGGTTCCAGCTTTTGTAGCTAGATGGCTGTGTTTGAAGCTTTAAAACAGCCTGGAAAATCTGACAGTGCTCGCCACTAACACACCCGGATCATGTTCCTAGTGTGTCTGATTTCACGTAAAAAGGAGGACAGAATTGGCAGTCGCTATTTAGGACCATGATTAACTGCCTCCGTGGTCCAGTGGTTAAGGCGTTTGCCTGTAGAGCCAGGGGTTGTGGGTTCGATTCCCACGGGAAGCATACTTTGTTTAGTTGTTTCCAGTTTGGTTAGGACATTGCAGGCTTGAATCACCTGATTGTCTGATAATAAAGATGATTCCGTGCTTCGGAAGGCACGTTAAGCCGTTGGTCCCGGCTACCATCTGGCATGCAGTCGTTATAGGAACCACGTCAGAGGCCGAAAGGCGGTTCCGAAGAACTCTGACACCAGGGTGTGCATGGTCGATTGACCGTGACGCCTACTCGAAATGAATAAATGAATTAAAAGCTTACCCTCTATCTCAAGACGTAACTGCTAAACATACTTATTCAAATTCAAATTGTTTATTTTCGATATAGGATATTCTTATCACTTATTGAGATATTAGAGTTAATAGGTTATAACTGCAGAAGTCTGTCTGTCTGTTACACTTATATAGCTGGACCAGATTTGATGAAATGGTATGGTATGAATATAGCTAAAGATCGGGGGTCAGACATATGCTACATTTTGGCGCGATATAACCGAGTACAGCTAGTAAAAGTATAAATTTAAAAATTCATTGCTATACTGAAGCGAGTTTCTTATAATACAATAACAATGCTCCGTAGGGCGAAACCTATCATGGACAATGCAATTCCGGCAATCGGCATATCGAGGAACATACAACTACAAGCCAATTTGGTATGCTGTTTCCGTAATTTACGTAACTGGGAATCGAGTTCGGCCCTCGTCACAATTCCTCACAATTCCTATTGTGACAAGGGCCGAACTCGAGGATCCTTCCTTTAAGATCATGTATTTTTTTAGTTACATTTATATTTATTTCAGGCTTGTATATTTTTTTAAAATCAATTATTCACCGAGCCACGAAAACCTCGTAGGTAGATCGTATATAGTAACTCAAGTCTAGGCATTGCCTAATAACCTTTGGGATATGATGTCATGGCTAAAAGTGCTGGATCGACATAGCAGTTTCGCGCGGTGGTGGAAACTTTCCCAAAGTTATTTTTGGAAACTTGGGAATGTTTCCGGAAATATTTCCAAAATTCCGGTGAATTTTTAGGAAATTCCCCTAAAAGGCACATCACTATGGCAATGAGATAATTTTGTACAAATGTAGTCTTTATTTTCCCAGCAACAGTATTCTCCAAGAAGGCCGCAGACAGAGATGTGTGGAGAAGAATCGCAAGAGCAGCGGCCATGGAGCAACCCAATCTAATCACGACCGCTCTGTCAAGAGTGCACGACTAATTAAATGTCTTTATTTCCACTTAATCTCATGTATTCATAATATACTTCATAATGTACTTTCCTGTTTTGTATTTCTGTGATGACAAAATAAAGATTTATTTATTATTAAATATTATTTAAATTAAAGCGCAAAGGGTATTGTGACGATATATTGAGTGACACTTAATCTATATCCGATCATACTCGCTTTACAGGTTTTAATGACAGCTTAATTCCTTTGAAAATTCAGGGAAATAAAATGCTTACAAAAAACATATTTTTTTATGGTTATTATATAATAGTTTCTTTACTAATTTCCACCTTAATCCATATTTGAGAGACGCCGCTCGTCGTTCAAAGTGTGAGATCATTTATTCATTATTCGCATCAGTCGCGTTCAAAGAAGGAATTAAACTGTCATCTCATTAAAACAGGAATGATTAAGTTGAAGTAATTAGATAAATTCAAGACTTGAATATTTACCATTTACTTATTTATTTGTGTAGTTACTTTCATCGTGTAAGTACACTATCAATCGTTCATGCCCACCCTGGTGTTAGAGTTCTTCGCAACTGCCTTCTAGCCTTTAACGACTGCCAGATAGCGGCCGGGACCAACGTCCTTACGTGCCTTTCCGAAGCACGGAGTCATCTTTATTATCAGACCGTCAGGTGATTCAAGCCTGTAATGTCATAACCAAACTGGAAAAAACAAACAAAGTTTTCTTCCCATGGGAAGCTAACCACGAACACTGTGTAATTTTCTAGCAAACCCAGAACCTTCAGAACCAATAACCTACTACTAGTTTTCAGATAAGAATAGAACACTCCTATCTCGTAGATGGTGACTAAGTGACAACCACAGGTTTAAATATTTATTTATTAATTAAAAAAAGTCTATAAGGTAAATAGTTTTATACAATTACAAATTGGTAGACTTATAGCTGAGAACATTCACTAACACTGTGAGAAACAGATTGGTAGAAAAACATTTTATTTGTGTTAGTATATATTTAATAAAGGCAGGTGTAGCTAGACAATAGAATGAAGTAAAAGAAGCAATACCGACTGAGGGAAGCAGTTGCCGTGATATCCGGCTGGCTTTCCTTCCTTTGGGACGTGCATGCGGGAACTGTGTCGATACTGAAACTTACGATAAAATATTTTACACTGAGCAAAAGAAACGCTAAAATATCACGAAAACCGGGCACTATTTAAATCACGGATATGAATATGTGCTCCATCCCTGAACGTACCCGTCGTCACAACCAAGCTTTATTTTACGTCCACCGTGCTAACTACATAGTGGTCACATTATCGATGACTCGATGTTTTATTAAGATAAAGACACTCTATATAAACTAAATTTGGTATAATTGGTTAAAATTGTTTGAATCTTCCACCAGTTGGTCAGATTAATAAATTTAAGTTGGCACATTTACGAAATTGGTTAATACTGGCATATAGCAGAATATGAGCCGCGTATTCTCTGGCTTAAGTTTATTCATGACTAAAGAAAGACCAGCGATCTAAATTTACTTGAACTATTCGACTGAACGAATGAAAAGAAGTCCCAAAGAGGGTAGATGTCAGGCGTAGAAATAATGCCGTACCTTAATCTCAAGTATTAATCAATTGATACCTCAGAAACATTAAGACATTGCGTCGCGTCGTTGAGGTCACTGATTTCCAAAGCTTCGGGAAACAACCTAACGCTAAGATGGTAATGGTGACTGGGCTATAAGGGTTACGGAGGTCAGAGTCAAATGGCATTCATTCCATTGTAAGAACCAGAACCTCCATATTCTCCATATATAAAAATATGATTAGGAAACACGCTTCAACGAAGAAAATTATTTATTTATTTATTAAAACGATTGTTCCATTAGTACAAAATACTTATACAATTGGCGGACTTAATGCTAAAAGCATTCTCTACCAGTCAACCATTGGGAGAAACAGAAAAACTGTGCGGCGCAAAAAAGTTACAGGGGAAAATAGGTACTTAAAAATAAACAAATTTACCACGATGGGCATTTTTAATAATTATTATTTACTTATAGATAATATAATTAATGTTATTTAACGCTAACTTTCAGTTCAAACGTCAAATACGATACGTAACATTTCCGTAAACAATGCGAGCCGATAGAAAGCTTTCTATCAAAGCCTTCGATAAAGCTCTCGTTCATTGTTACTTGACAAGCGAATCCGGTTGCAATTTTTCACGGATTAGATTGATGAATTTTCTTAGGGATTGAATGAATTCTTTTACAAAAACGGAAAATTATCATAACAATGGTTTGCAAGTAACATTTTTTTTTTTCATTAATAGCATTATTTCATATCGTGTGGGTTATGTGGCCAAATATACATTTATACAGACAAATCGCATAGATAGCAAAAGTAAGCCCGACACTTATGTTATGGGGGATACTAAATCAACGATTATTAACAGACAAATAAGATTTTTTTTTGTTCTTGACTTTGATTTTACTAATTACATTAATAATATTAAGCGTAGACTTCTCTTAATGGACCTGAATAATGCAGTAAGTGTACACTCGAACAAAGTGTTAGCCCAGATAAAATTGTTTGCAACGTGTTGGCATCAGTTAACACTAAATGTAAGTTAACTTGTACGTTTCCTTCTACGATAGCTATGTAAGATGAATTAAGAGTGGGTGGTTCTCAGAGCAAAACGTCTACAATGATAAAGCGACCGTAACGTAGAAATTGTCTTACAAATCATTTTTCAGCCAGTATCAATTTTAAAAGATGTAATTCTATTTGTAGAATAAATTGATATCCCAAATCCATTATTGAAAAAAAGAAAATAACATTCTAAATTTGAATCTGCAAAAGGTCAGTATATTTTCAGCGAAAAAAAAGGTCAACAATCATGTACGTGTTAGAATGTCGAGCTCCAAGCAACTGAAACAGGCCAAGCCCTAAAAATTTACGATATAGCGCGGTGAGTCGGAAATTTAGAGGAATAATTGCCTGCCATCCCTTGTCCGGGTAACCCGCATGCGCCGAGCCACACCGCGCATGTCACTCAGCGAAAACACCTCGCTTTCTGGCCAAAAACAAATATCTTTTTAAAAGTGTACCCTTTTGAAATTAGAATTCGAGTTTGTCTTTTTTCTTTTTGTGCACAATCATCCCACTCATAGAAACTTTTGCCGCGATCGTCAAGAGATTTCGTAAGTACAGACCGCCCTAAATCCTCTTGTGTGTAACATGAATAACCTTAAAATTTTATGTGTTGGTTGTTTTAATTGATTTTGGTCTATCGTTTGACATTAAAACCGTTATTAGAATGTGTAATGATATTATGAATTATGGTTTAATAATAGCTGCTAATGTATAAGTAGGTTGGCTTAAAGATCACACGTGCTTATATTATAAAGGTCATTTTTACTACACAGATACATACCAAGATAGTACAGATATAATATAGCGGGTATCCATATTTATGCCAGAAAATTAGGGCAATTATTTTACCTGATCTATTCGAATGACAACTAATATAGATATTAAATAAGAAATGACGTGACCATTGTCTGTAAATGGAGGCTATAATGATTATTTCTGTAGTTATGTTTAGAATACGTAGGTGTTTTCCTAAAACATGCTTCAAACCTAAGTTGACTCTTACTGAGTCATCACTACATAGTATTAAACAAAGTCGCTTTCTCTGTCCCTATGTCCCTTTGTATGCTTTAATCTTTAAAACTACGCAACGGATTTTGATGCGGTTTTTTAGTAGATAGAGTGATTCAAGAGGAAGGTTTTAATGCCCATGCGAAGCCAGGGCGGGTCGCTAGTTACAAAAATATATTACATACTAGTACATACATACATATCATCACGTCTGTCTCCAGTAGGGGTAGGTAGATGCTAGTGACTTTTTTTACATACTAGTAATTTTCTAAATACAAATAAAAATTATTGAATAAATAAATGTGTCAGGGTAGTTATGTAAACACATGTTTTTTTCAATATAAAAGTCTCAGTCTTTGAAAAGATTCATGAGATTTGCAACAAATTGTTAAAACTTTTACACGACATGAATATTACAAACTAACTGTTGGCCGCGACTCCGCCCGCTTGTTATTCGGTTATATCTCGCCTAAAAGTAGCTCATGTTTGACCACTGATCCTTAAATAACTATATCCTTACCAAACTTCATCAAAAGCTCTGAACAGTTTAGGTTTAGCCATGAAAGCGTAACACACGTATCAGATAGAGATTCGCATATTTTTATTTAATTATTTATTATTAATTTAATTTTTTTTATAAATTATTCTTGTTATTTTAACATATAATTTTCTCTTTGTGTCAATTTTTTTAAATTTATTTATTTATGTTGTGTGTATTTTTTGGAGTCGTGAGTTTTAATGATTTTTTCCCATCTCAAAAATGCTCAACGTGCTTTCACTTAATAAAAATATTCTTTATAGAATATATTATAATAACATAAGTAAAATATAAATGCGTATATTTCTGTCGACCGTACAATTTTATGGTTATGGCAGTCATTTTAAAGCTATAAACAGCATTTTTCATAGAAATACGATCGGCGGAGCCATAAAAATAGGTTTGTTGGAAGGTAAATCTTATCGCGGTGGAATAGAAGTCACATTAGTTTGGAACAGCTTCATTGAAACACCATTGTGATCAGAATAGCGGGACATCAGCTGATTGCGACGATACATTATGATACAGGTATTATATTAATTTAGGTAAAACCTTTTAGGTTAAAAAGTTACTTTTTTATTTATCTAACTAGCAACCCGCCCCGGCTTCGCATGGGCAAAAAAACCTTCCTCGAATCATTCTATCTATTAAAAGAAACCGCAACAAAATCCGTTGCGTAGTTTTAAAGATTTAAGCATACAAAGGGACATAGTTTTACAAAGAATTTGGAATCGCGCGTGGAGGCAAATTTATTTTTTAATTTATGAAGTTGTATTCCTTAACACAAGTAACTAGGTACTACTTTAGGGCAATTCCTAAATTAAAAGGCTTAATTGTGGCTTAATCTGTGTGGTTTGTTCATAAATATCCTTAACATTATAAACGCGAAAGTTTGTCTGGATGTTTGTTACTCTTTGACAGGAAAACGGCTGAACCTATTTGGCTGAAATTTGTAATGGAGATGGCTTAGATCCTGAAACAACACATAGGCTATATTCTATCCCGAAACTCCCACGGAGCCTGGGCAACAATTAGTTATTTATATTTATGTAGTGTCGTCTAACCTGGGCTCTGAAGTGCAAGCTAAAGATGTAACCGGGAAACACGCTCGGATGAATACAAAATACTCTGTATAACACCAAACAATTAAGGTATTCAAAAAAATTCTTAGACATACTTAGTATAAGTTGCTAATAATTATTATTGATAGAATTATTTAAGATAAAAAAATAATCCATATCAAACTTTGTATTTTTTTGCTAATCTGAACAGGAATGATTACTTTCTATAACTACATTGAAGTCTTAAGACGATACCACAGTGAACACTAGCGCCACCGTCATTTAAAAATCATTATTCACTGAAAACACAAGTTATCAAAAATCCGTGTTATGTTATTAAGGTTCTGGATCTAAAGTTATTTTTAAACATATTAAATTATAAAATTATAGTATATATATTTATATATTGCTTAAAACGGCCACTTTTAGCAGTTTTGAAATTTGTTAAATGGTGGCGCTAGTGTTCTCCGAGGTCTCGTCTTAAAGTGGAAATGTTTGAAATTCAAATAATGCCGGAAGACATTTGATAGATTGTAAACACGTGTACGTAATTAAAACAAAGTAAGAGCCAAGTTATTTAAACAAAGAGAATTTAAACTTCAGTTGAAAAGCGAAGTTACGTATCTCTACACTTACGTAAAATCAAAAGGTTAAATAAACATGAAATAACATAACTTCATAAAAAATCACAATTTAAGTGCAGTTTTCTTAACATGTATTTGCCAAAGTAGTTTAGTGGTTTAGTAGTTATGTCGTATCAAGATTTAAAAAGGCTATAGTGATGGATAAAAGCACCTGGAATCGACTCGTCCACTCTAATCTGAGAAAGATAGATAGATCAATTTAGTATAACGACATTAGAAAAATTAATAATCATAATTTCAGCCGCAGGCTGTCCATTGCTGGACATAGACCTCCCCCAAGGATTTTCAGAATGACCACTTGGTAGCGGCCTACATCCAGCGTCTGCCTGCGACCTTCTTCAGGTCATCTGATCAGCTGGTCGGTGGGTGACCGACGCTTGTCGGTGCATGGTCGCCATTGGTTCATCGTGCTATGTGCCAAAAAAATAATGCCGAATTTTATATCTTTTCTTTAAATGGCTCATGGATTAAAATGCTAGAACATTGTATTTAGCAGAACAACTTTTATTATAGTTCCCTATAGTTACAAATTGCAATATTGCTTAAAACGGCCACTTTTAGCAGTTTTTCAACTTGTAACTATATGGAACTATAATTTAATATGATAAAAATTAACTCCAGATCCAGAATCTTAATTACATAACACAGATTTTTGGTACCTTGTGTTTTCATTGATGATTTTTAGTTGATGGTGGCGCTAGTGTTTACCAAGGTATCGTCTTAAGCCTTTAACAAGATAATGATGGCAATTTTAAGTAGTCACTTAATGATATAAGAATAGCTCCAGTCTGAATATCATTCAATTTCACTCATACTTCGTCAATCAATACCGAATTCGGATTAACTAGACAGCGAAACGAATGAGGCGGCGGAAATTTAATTCCGTTACATAAAGACGAATAAAAGGCTTTTATTCATGCTATATGGTACCAAATGAAGCCGGGTAACATGCGAACAAGGAGCTCAGCACCAATTAGAGTTCGCAATTAATATTATCGCTTTTCAGTTTGCCGTGAAATCCTGTTTAATTATTACGTTTCGTTTACTGAAAAACAAGTTATTGGCAGGATTCGCGCTCATGGTAGCTCGGAAATCCGTTTTAATGCTTTTAAAATATTTTCTATGATGTAAAGCTTGACTTCCAATACTTAATATAAATTATTTTTCATGAATCGGACGGAGGTATAAAGAAATAATACCTCTGTCATTTATCAAATCCACGGGATAAAAGAAGTGGCCTATTCTTAAAGGCTAAAGACGTGAAAAAACCTAACAAATAATAGACCTAAATGAGCTTTTCAAGGCATATTTTAACGATATGTGCTACGCTTAAAAATTCTCGTAGCATCCGTTCGTAGACATGCTACGAACTTGCTACGGTTACTTAATAATATCACTGGGTTTTTTTAAATACTTATTGAGTCATTTAGATTAAAAATTAACAATAATTGATTTTGATTTCTTAAATAATTTAAAAAGGATTTATTTTCCGCCGGAAAAATCCATACTTATATTATAAATGCGAAAGTCTGTCTGTTACGCTTTCACGGCTAAACCGCTAAACCGATTTTTATGGAATTTAGTATATTAAAGACTACTTTTTAGCGCTATATAATCGAGTACCACACAGTGGAGCTGCGGGAAATAACTAGTTTTTAATATGTATTATTTTGTTAAAAGTAGTGACAGCATTTGAGGTGAGATTAAAGCTGTTTGAAGGGCTCGACACTTTTCCAAAATAACTACTTATATTTATAAGAAGACCTATATCAAATTTCGATCAAAAAAATGTCATCGAAATCCATTATCCGTATACGACACTTCCACACAATACATTTACTCTGAAACTTTTCTGAAAGCCTATCATTTATCCATAGGATCATCACAATAACGTTCCCGTATCACCTCCCAATAGCAAATAGTTCGTAAAAGGGAACCGTACGAGGAACTTCGGAAATAAGTGCCATATTCGCAATCGGGCGAGATACGCACAGACTCTAAATAACTACAGACGGAGCAGTGCCCCTAGTGTGAGTTTTTCTTAATGCAGACGCTAGCGACTGCGTTAGGATTTTGTATGGGAATTGCCTTACTATCCGCCAGAGGCGTTTTACAGGTCTGCCGTACAAAATCGCTAACGCAGTCGCTAGCGTCTGCGTTAAGAAAAACTTACACTAGGGGCACAGTAAAGTTTGAAAATAGTCGTCAATGTGTGTGTATCGCGATGATGAGTAAAGGGGATTGGTGCCAATGTCGCTAGTTGTTTATTAAATTAATTAACATTGTAATATTATACAAACTGTCCATTTGATGTTCTTCAAAAACAATATTTAAGTAGTTCCGCTCCTTTCGCCGTTAAGAGGTCAAGCACGTTGGCAGTTTTCCAGAAGGCTGGCAGGATTGCTAGCTCTGCACTATTAATTGCAAAAACTCTTTATTGCATCAAGAAAAAAAATATAAAGCGACCATTTGTGCCAAGTAACTATCCACCATTATCTCCGGTTACAGCGTCGAAGCGTGCCGAAATATCGAATATATATTAAAGATTTTGTCTTTGTATCCTATTGGCCCATTGTCTTTACCACCAAAAAGAGTACTAGGTAATTGTGTGACTGAAAGACATATATGACAAACGAAACGGCCACACTTTGCAGGCTTCACTCGTTTAGTATTTGATACTATACTATATAGTCTGGAGTTTTTATAAGTCTGTGGAGATAGGCTGGAACTTTGCCAATTTTAGCGCGGAATTTGTTCCCATACATATGCAAATTTGGGTGCTGATTTCGTGTTAATTTGAATATCGGGAGCAACGTCTGTTTGTTGAGTGTCGCACGAATGGATCAATCGATTTAAAATATACTCGTACTTTTCGATATTGAAGGTTTTCGAACATGTTTTTGCTCCGTTGTGTTAATTAGTTCTTGAGTTATTTAAACTTGATTTAACATGATTATTTGAGAACTAATATTAACTTTGAGAACTCTAATACCAGCATGCATGGTCTATTGACCATGGACCGTGGCGCCTACTCAGAATGAAGATGGTTTGCAATAAAGATGATTCTGTGTTTCAGAAGACTCGTTAAGTTGTTGGTCCTGCTTTCTTGTGGTTGAGGAATCACGTTAGAGGCCGAGAGGCGGTTTAGAAAAAACCCGACATAAGGGTTTGCAGAGTCGATTGTCCTTGCGGCCAACAACTGTATTGTAAATTTTCGGTGTAATAAATTGACAATATCGCACTAATTTGTGTTCATTTGATTTCTTTGTATGCTCCATAAATTCCAAGTTTTTAATATTATTTGATTCGTATACAAAGTCGTGACTTAACGTAGGGATTCCAAAGTTGAATAAGTTACTTAAACTCTATTTTCAGCTCAGACAAACTTATAATAAAATGAGGTTCGTAATAGTTATTTTTCTTCTTCGTCGAGTCGATGTCTGTGCCCCTAGTATGAGTTTTTCTTAACGCAGACGCAAGCGACTGCGTTAGGATTTTGTATGGAATTTCTTAGTTGCCTTACTATCCGCCAGAGGCGCTGTACATGTTTGCCATACTAAATCGCTAACGGAGTCACTAGCGTCTGCGTTAGGATTTTGTATGGAATTTCTTAGTTGCCTTACTATCCGCCAGAGGCGCTGTACAGGTTTGCCATACTAAATCGCTAACGCAGTCGCTAGCGTCTGCGTTAAGAAAAACTCATACTAGGGGCACTGTTTGTTTTTTCTATATAGTGTCGGACCAAAACCACGCCAAACTAATTGAATTATCCCCTGCCCTGCACAAGGTCCTAAAGCTACACGTTGGAGGGTGACTTCTTTGACACTGCAACAGTTGTTCCATCGTTTGCAGTGGATGATTACATATGCACCTTATGAAATTATTTATTTATTTAAAACTTTATTGTACAAATTAAAAACAAAGTGTACAAATGGGTACAAAATTATCATAGCGTGTCGTACTTACGTCTTTTTGAGTAAAAATCACATCCATTCTGGACTCAAACTCAATGTTCAAATTGGAGTAGAGTTTAAGAGTTTTTCGATCTTGAGTCTATTTCAATAACTCAAGTCTGACTCATTCATATTTTAATTTGCCGCGCCAGTAAAATTAAGTCTAGATTGCAAATGAAGATTCGAGAATGCAAGATTTTTACATTTTGGCACTGTCTTAAGTAGTTCTTTGTGCCATTCTAAAATCGCTGACTAATATTTATTTAGTTTTAATTCAAAGCTAGCTGTGCCATTATATCCTCATACTTGATATACTCAATTAGAGTTTTCTTTAAAACAAAATATCTACAAACTATTAACTCTTTCGCTGACAGTAACGCCTCTCGTCGTAGATAGCAATTAACTGTTATTGTTATCTCGTTTACTGTCCGCGAAAGCATTATTTGGCATGTATCTACCTCTTCCTAGACTAAATTGTGATGTTTTATGGGAATGATCAGTTTCAACTCCCACGTTTTTAGGGTTTGTTTTCGTTACCAAGTAGCGGTAACTGATATCAATTTCTTTATGTAACACTATCTAGTGGGTTTCGTTAGAAGGGTGACAACAAAATTTTGATGGTTACTATAGTTTTGTTAGCAGGTAAAGTTAATATTTTCATTTGAGTTAACAAAAACTCGACAAGTACGGATCCCTCTGTTTGCTGGAAATATCGTTTCAAGGTTTTTAAAAGTAAAACATGACATGCGCGTTTCTAATTTATACAAATAATTGACACGTATATAATAAAATCTTACATTTATTATTACCTGCGTCATAACGTAACAATTGTGTTACTAATAATACGTATTTGTATTTGAAAGAGGAAACCTCTTATAAAATATTCCTGAGTAATAACCGAACATCCTGCGAAATATGGACAAACTTGTTGAGTTCAAAATCGTTATTTGAATTCAACAAATTTGTACCAAACTTTGGTAATTTGCTGCCGCGATATTAGAAGATATTAATTTGTAAATTTAGCATCGAAATAAATTGAGTTTTAATAGAGTTTTGTTTATAAGTAACAGTGGTTTCTATGAAATAGAACTTTAAATCGAATGAATTAACTCTTTTAATTGCGTGGTAGATCTAACACCGTAGATATTGCCAAAAAAAAAGTTATGAGAAAAAGATAACAACGGATCGCGATGTCAGGATAAACCAATAGTACTGGCCCGCACAGATTTTTACCACAGGATGCACTTTTCATTGATATTATATATTGTGTCCAACGTGATATAAACAATGTGAAAATTATTGCTACAAACCATAGTACTGCCCTGCATAGATTTTTGCCATAGGGTATATATAAACTAAATTATGTATTATTTTAATCATATTTTTAAGAAAGGCTCTTGTTGTTTGAATAAATAAAATAAATAGCACTTTTTAATGATATTATATTTTGTAAAGGACGTTATATAAACATGTGGAATTATTGCTATTGTTATTACAATCCTAAATAGGGACGAAACATTAAGGGTTTATTCTTCGTTCGTCCTGAAATTTTGTCCCACATTTCAAAAAATGATTCGTTTGTCCCAGTCACTTTTATATTCCCGGTTTGTCCCAGTTCACAAGAAGGTACTTTAAAGGTACAGCTAACAAAAAAGTATTTTGAACGAATAACAAACAAAAACCTATATTATTTAGAAAGAAAATTACTTATAAAAAACAACGGGTCGAACAAGGAATGCAAAGGGGGACCAACTAGGAATAAAATAATAAAAATTGTACATCGGGACGAAGGAAGCATAGTGTTTGGGACTAACTAAGAAATTTATTAGTGGGACAAAACTCAGTGGGACAAACGAAGAATGAATCACATTAAGAGGTAAATAAGTTAATTATGTAAAACACTTTTCAGTATTTCGCTACCGGATTTCTAGGTACTCTATAATTAGTACTCGTTAAATTACACCCTTCTAGTGGATTATTATATGTATATCTAAATTACCAGGAGCAAATTTAAATTAATATTTATGTATATTTAAATAAGGTTTAAATTAAATAGGGATACGTTTTAAGGGATTTAGCGAGCTTAATGCATGGAGGCCATTTAGATAGAAATGGGTAATTAGACCGCAAAACGGAGTATTATTTAAAGTCGCATCAAGTCCCTTTTGCGTGTTTTTTAAATTGCGTTTTATTATTTAGAAGATCAACAACAAAAAAGATTCTATGTTTAGATCGGCTGAAGACTGCATGCATTTTTTTTTTCAATTTGAATTTTGATTTGAATCTATGTTCGGCACTCTTACCCCGTGTCGCGACGTCAACACTTTTTAGCCTTCTGAGTTATATGCTTAAAAATATTTTTGTGATTAAAAAAAATACCGCACACTGTTTTAATTTTAAAGCCGTGATTTCATTATTCTATGACATAACGTCATCAATATCGTTTAAGCGTTCTTTTGTACTAAGCAGTAAACATTAAAAATATATATTCAAAAACGTTCAATATTTAATTAGCTCTTAAAATTAACTTTTGACCTTATTCTATTTGATATCAGTCTAAAAGAAGTTATTCAAGAACTGTACTTGAATTAAATGATCTAAGTCAAAGAAAATATACACTACGGCTAAGTGGAGGTGCGAGCTTATCTCAGAATATTAGGTACATAAAATTAAGCTCCCGTTTCATGTCTAAAAACATTTCTCTAGATTGTTCTTGTGCCGTCTTAGAAAATTAAGCCGTCTTATCACGTAAATAGGATGGCTTATTGAGTATCTACTTAAATAACAACAAGGAGACTGCAGACACGAAAATATGACTATTACTACTATATAATAACATTGTAATTTTTTTTAAAACACCCACTAAAATATTACATTGCGTATCATTATGCGTAATAAATAAAATTTGCTTGTTTATATATTTTTTAATTCGATATTATTTAATGTGTTCCTTAGTAGCCTATTACGTTATGAAAAGAGAGGGAGTGATCTATTTTTATTCTAGAAACCATACAGCAAGCTCTTCTATCAACATCGTAAATGACATGTTTTATTTGTTCCCTTCATCAGGTACTTATAAGATATATAAGCGTCTGACTAACACTGTTTTCTTTATATTGACTTGAATTTATCACTGCCACAATCCAATGTCATCCCGGCTGTTTTCACGCCAAACACGTCACAGCACACAAACATTTAACCGCAAACATTCCAAGGAAACATAAACATTAACAATACAATCCTTTGTTGCAGGTTTTGTCGACGATAAATTCCATCGACTGAGCTCGTAAAACTGTCATTTTAAAGCCAAGAATAAATTGTTATCTTCTTTTCACGGAACTACCTGAAAGGAATAATGAACAACTCAGAACTGAATTTCAGTGCAAGTAATGCGACGGAAAAATTCCGTAATGGCACGCCAGACAATATCCCTCCGCTGCCACCAGCGGGCTTCGAGAACATCATAGACAACAAATGGGTACAAGCAATATTCTGCGTAATATACACGACAATTTTCGTTTTAGGATTATCAGGAAACATTCTTGTCTGCTTTGTTGTCATAAGAAATAAGGCGATGCAAACTGTCACCAACTTATTCATTAGCAACTTAGCTCTTTCCGACATCCTACTTTGCATATTTGCCGTCCCTTTCACCCCTCTTTACTCCTTCCGAGGCGCTTGGAGTTGGGGTTCCCTCTTATGTCACATAATGCCTTTCGCACAAGGGTGCAGCGTATACATATCCACATTGACACTTATGTCGATAGCTATTGATAGATTCTTTGTAATAATATACCCTTTTAGACCGAGGATGAAAATAGAGACCTGTATCACAGTTATTATTATGATATGGACGTTTTCTATAACGGTAACGATGCCGTATGCCATATTTATGACTTACTACGACTTAGAAATTGGAAGATTTTGCGAAGAGACCTGGCCAACGGAGAAATTGAGGCGAATATTCGGATCTGTGACGTCTGTTATGCAATTTGTATTGCCGTTTATTGTGATCGCCTTCTGTTACACGTGTGTCAGCTTCAAATTGAATGACAGGGCCAAAGCTAAAGCCGCTAGTAAAAATTCGAGAAAGGAGGAGTTGGATAAAAATCGGAAGCGAAGAACGAACCAAATGTTGATAGCTATGGTCACGATATTCGGTCTGTCGTGGTTACCTCTGAATGTTATCAATCTATGCAATGACTACTATATATACGCAATACATTTGAAGTACTATTTTCTCATTTTTTTCATTGGGCACGTGATTGCAATGTCGTCTACATGCTATAACCCTTTCATATATGCGTGGATGAATGAAAATTTCCGAAAAGAGTTTAAGCAGTTAATTCCATGTATTGATACTTCTGCTCAGTTGAGGGGTAATATTCAACTACAGCAGTTAGGAGTAGGTCAGTCTGAGAAGACGTTCAACGGTAACACTACCACTGATAGCTACTTAGGTTCTAGTAGTCAGAGAGGTACATCATTCAGGCATAAGAGAAAACCAAGTGCAGCAGCTGATGTGGAGAAGAGTGGGGTGGAGCTGAATGAGGATCTGTTGACAGTTGACGTGAAGCATTGTCACATTTCGACGAGTTATAATCTAAGGAGGGAGTCAGTTAAACTGAGGCTGATTAATGAGGAGTCATTCGACGGGACGCCGACGCAGAGTCAATTCTAACAGTTGATGACGCGGGTAAGTGATGTTTTGAATTTTAGACTTGAGTAAGATAGCACAGCAGCATTTAAAGACATACTAAAGATATATGCAAATAAGTGCTATAAATTTTTGCTTGCCAAATAATTTGCATAGATATTTTCTGATTAGTTTCACGGTTATACGTTCAATGGAACTATAGTTAGAGAAAAATTACCACTAGTTCTTTAAAACTATTGAGAATGATCCAGTTATTTTACGTAAAAAAAAGCAATCTAGAGCCGACTTGATATCATATAAACATTCATTTATTTAACCTAAAAACCTTTATGTTCACATCCAAAATTGCGTTGTAAATAATTATTTACATTGCATAATAATTCTTTACTTAGTCTTGTCACACACTAGAACTTTATTACATGTTTCACACACTTTATTACCAGCACGTCTTGTGAACTAATTAAGTTTTATACTAACTAATATTTTCATCAACACTTCAAACCAATAATAAGAGTGCGGTGAATACCAACTAAATATTAGATACACATATAAAGCGGGCTTGTTTGGACTCAACACTAAGGATGCCGCAAAATCAGGCGATGTGGAGTAGAAAAAGTGGGAAAGCGGAGCCTGGGCTACGAGACAATCGGCTGAGGATGCAACTGAGAAAACGCTAGGATGAAGACGAAATAAAGCGGGCTTGTTTATGTTTTGGTCCGTGGAAAACTGGGTAAACAGTAATCCTATTTAAATTAAAAGGAGTACTGGAAAAAAAACTCGCTTTTCTTATTCACAGGAAATAGTTGATCAGTATTTGTTATTATGTTGCGTTAGCTGGTTAACTCTGTAATTCTCAAAAATACGTCTATCTATATGATAGCAAATTACACAGAAAAAAGTTGGCGGATCGGAACTGCCTATAAATATCTATACTAATATAATAAAGCTGAAGAGTTTACTCTGCTATTTACATAGAATTTGGAAAAGCGCGCGGCTCAGGATTTTTTTAATCTATGGTTATTTATGACATCTGTACCTTCGTTGTTTTAAAACATTGTTTTAATATTCTGCACGATTTCATTCTCACATGAACATGTGATAAGAGCGGCGCGTGCCAAATTATTAAAATAATTTATTGTACACAAGCGAGTTCACTTTTTGCTGTTTTAAAAAATGTCTTTGTATGTGTGCTCTTGTTATTTTATGCATTATGGAATTGTAAAAGGTTGTTATTATTTGTATAAATTTATAATGAGCACAACATGTTACTTTTTTGCGCCGCACAGTTTTTCTGTTTCTCCCAATTGTTGACTGGTAGAGAATGCTTTTAGCATTAAGTCCGCCAATCGTGTATTTTTTACTTATGGAACAATAAAGTTTTAATAAATAAGTAATTGAATAAACATGTAAGAACTAAGAAGTAATTTAAGTATTCAAGTTTAAGACTGGTATCTTTAAGAAACAGTAATATTTTTGGCTTTCTTCACGTATTTTTAGATCAAAATGACCGTGAAGTCCAAACATTACAGTTAAAGAAAGTAACCTTGTGGTGGGATAATATTCTTATCTTTCGAGGAGATTCAAAATAAACTAACGACCCGCTCCGGCTTCGCACGGATGCAAAACCTTCCTCTTGAATCACTCTTAGTATCTATTTAAAAAAAACCGCATCAAAATCCGTTGCGTAGTTTCAAAGATTTTACAGACAGCGGAAAGCGACTTTGTTATATATGTAAAGATTAAGATATGTAAAGATAAAGAAAAAACTGAGGTCAATAAACCGATAATCGAAAAACGTTATAATAAGATACATAACAATATGTTTCTCCACAGGTGCGGCGCTGGAGACGTTCCCATATATGAAGAAAGAAACTTTGAATAGTGCCCGATATTTTTGGAACAACTTTATTTTTTACTCAAGTCGTCTATACTATGCACATCAAAATGTCTACTGAACTTTAATACGCTTACTATTACTAACCTTTAGATAAAATAAGTCCATTATTATAACTTCAAAGCACACAATTTTCAATTTTTATACCACTGCCTATATGTCCCGATTGTGTAAAATTTTGTAAGAGAGAAGTTTAGTCAATTTAAATATAATATACTTAATACCTAGATAAAAGATTTTTTTACCTTAATTACTAATACATTCCTACGTTTTATTTATTGAGAGAAAAAGCTACAATATCACCGTCTAAAACCGATGCGAACATCGATTAAATATAGACTTTATTAATTTAAATTTAGAATTAAATTTTAACCATAGAAACTCGAAGTTTTTCCGTATTACTGCTAGTATAGCATTCTATAATCTATGGTATTTTACACACCGATATACAATTGCCGCCGGGCAAATTCGCGTGTAGTACTATAATAATCTATATAAGTACTCGTACTGTTTTTTTTTTCATCATCTGATAACATATTTTTTAGTTAGATTATCTTCATAATTAAAGGTTTCATCTTTGTAAATCAGGTATTTTTATATGTGTTTCTGATATCTGTTATTACACTTTATTACTGAACGAACGAATCGACCTCCCATACTATGTGAAAGTCAAATGAGTCACCCTGTATACGACAAATAAGTACATCAAATTGATGGTAAATTAGCTCTGATATTTCATAGAATGATATACGCCAATAGACGATATTTTTTGTACTGATCGACACTGAATAGGGTATTTTCAATTATATATTTTTACTTTCAATGTAACATGGAGTCTCAAAAAGAGGACCAAATGAAATATATAATATTGAAATAAAGTATATATTATACTATCATTATAAATAAAAAGAGAACATAAGATACCAAATATAGTACCAAATGGTTCGTAGCGTTCATACCGTAGCATGCTACGAATTCCTTCGTAGAATGCTACAGCGCTACGAAATAATATTACATTTCGTAGCAGTACATTGTGTAGTTATTTATAACTAGCAAACCATCCCGGTTTTGTCCAAGTACAAATAACGTACGCATGTGTATTTAAAGTGTGTATATTTAACATCGGTTTTTATAAAATGACTATACGTTTTGGCCTTGATTTTGATATTGAGTGAATGGGACAAAACATATTTTCTTTCAATAATCATTTGTTTATATTATTGAAAAAGCGGTAAAACGGTTGTAGTTAAAAAACAAACCTTTTAATAACTGTATATTGGCCATGGCATCATTGGAAATCATTTAATTATTTTTTAGTTTTTGTATTGATTTACTAGAAAAAGTAGTCTATATCAATTAATAAGTAATTCAATAGACTACCGTTTTAGAGTAGCCTGTCCTCAGATTTAAAAACAGGATTGAATTTATGTTTCCTTATTGAAAAGAATCCTTAAAATTTATTGAACATTGATTTTGAGCGAAATTTTACAAATTCCTAAAGATTTAATTTCCTTTCAGAATAACGAAGTTAATCGAATAGAACTTATGAATTTCGTCTCGAAAATTAAATATTGCAGTTATAGTAAACGTAAATTGTCAAGTTTAAATTATAGTAATAAATAGTCATGAAAAAATGTGGTATTTAATAGAAAGGTCGATGTTTTTAGGTCTGTATTTTTAGGGGCCCTTTTTGTTAGGTTGTTAGACAGAGATGGAAAAACTCCACTAATAAGCCTAGCTCTTAAATTTATGATGATGATTATCATTCAGATAAGTAATGTAGTAATTAATTTATTTTAAGTATGTTATTTATTTTAATTTTCGTTTTAAAATTCTTATGCATGGAGAATGATGTAACGTCAAGGGCAGATAATCTGACATTGGTCAGGTTATATATTGATATAGGGTGGACACAAATCAACTGCAAATATTTTAAGGGCAGATTCAAAATATTATAATAAAGAACCATTTCAAATAAAATTATATTGAATTAAGATTTTTTTTTTCACGCTTCATACTAAACTAGATTAGATGATTCTCAATTTCATATTTTGATATGTTTATTTGGACAGATTCTACAGAATAGGAGTATGAATCTGCCCTTCAAATATACACTTGATTTCTTACACATATACCATTATATAATATGACATAGGGAGATCAGTTTTATCTGCCCATAACTGTACGTAACGTAGATTTTTTTTTGTTTTGAGGCTTTCCATATGAATCGTGTAAATAGGCCCATGGTTTCCGTAGCCTATTGACGCTCATGACACAAGCCTGTCGATTCTGTAAACTTCAATCAACAACTCGCTTCTCACGACGCTATCACTCACACTTCGCATAAGTTTCAAAATGACAAGTGATCTTCGAAGTGACGGGGAAATTACCTTACAGAATGCAACATCTTACGCCACCTCATACAAAATCTCACGTCCAATCTAGTTCATCTCGCTGACACGCTCAGAAGGGTAGCGCTAGTATAGATTCGAATTATCAACCGAGTTTTTAGAATGCCAATCAAGAAACTCACAGCAGATTCAGATTCGAAGTATAAAATGAAAGTTTACAGAATCAAGGCCCAGTCATAGCACAAAATAAAATTTAGAATTTTCCGAGTGCCTGATATTTTGGGAATGGAGTGTATTTTAGTGTGTCAAAAATATAAATGTGAGTCAATGTAAGCAATACGTTTAAAATAATAAATAAGTTATTTAGGTGAATGGTAGAGTTTTCAAAATAAAAAAAAGGTTAGCCATTTTTCAATGACTAATAAAATTAAAAAAAAATTATTTTATTAAAATGTTACGTCTAAAAGCCGTGTTGTGACTCTTTTGACTCTTTTTAGTTATTCCAGTTTTTGTAAGACTGAATCTAGGATATGTCGAAAATAATTCGACTCTTCCTAGTTGTAGTAAGTAGCGCCCGGCCATTTTGCAAATTGACTGGATAACCTAAAGAGCCGCACTTCGGAGTTTAGCCGTAACCCTAAAATTATAATTTTATAGAAAATCCCTGATAGTTGTCGTTTAAAGTTGATTTTTTATTAGGAGTATTTAATACTTGTAAGTTCTAATATGTAAGTTTAAAGTGTGATCAATGTATAGAGAACTAGATTATATGTATCTGTGATCCGCACAAATATATATAGTTTGTTAAAAATTTGACAGTTCAAAACTGGTAAAATATTTTTTTGTAAAGAATTCATTTTTATGACCCTTTTTTATTAAGAACTAAGTTAATTTCGTACCTGATATTAATATTGTTTATAAAATAGTTCTTAATTTTTACTGAATGCAATATAATTTTATAATTATTTATACTTTGTTTATAAAAAAATTAAACAAATACGATTTATCGAATACTTATACAAGCTTCAATTTAGTTACCTTTATTATCAAAATACAAACAAAGAAATAAAAAAACACATGGATTATAAAATTATTAAAAATATATAAAATTTAATATTTTTTTCAGAAGACTATTAAAAATTTATTGCACCATCCACTACCGTCTAACTTATTATTTTTATTTTCGTTTACTTAATAGAAAATATGAAAAACGTGTTTGAATAAGTATTTATGTAGATGTTTTTATTAATATTAGCGAATGTAAACAGAGTTATTCTTGAGTACATTTATGTATTAAACAATAAACAAGAGTGATTTTTTTGTGAATAAATACATTTCTTCAATAACCGTTGTGTTTTTTATAAAATTTATTATTATATCTTACTATTTTTATTTTTTGGGGTCTACAATCTACATTCTAGAGAAAAATAACGGAGCCGTACTTTTGTTCCTGAAGTCCCGACAAGAGGAAAACTAGTTGTGGCGAGAATGATGCAGGAGAGTTTTAAGTATAGTTAATGACTAGAATTGACCACGATCCTACCTGATGGTAAGTGAAATGTGGTCTAAGATAGATCTCGTTGGATCATTAATAGCTATTCATTCTAGCCTTAAAAAGAGTCGCCACATTGGTACTACGGTCACGGGGGTCGTGGGTTCGATTCTCACTGGAAGCATACTTTCTTTAGTTGTTCCCAGTTTGATTAGGACATCGCAGGCTTGAATCACCCGATTTTCTGACAAAAAAGATGATTCCGTGCTTTGGAAGAGTTGTCGTCAGCCCCGGCTGCCATCTGGTGGTTGTTAAAGGAAACATGTTAGAGGCCCAGAGGCGGTTCGAACAGAGCGAAGGACTTTGACAACAGGATGTGCATAGTCGATTGACCATGTCATCTACACAAAATGATGATTATACGGTCACGTTTTACGTAATCAAGCTAGTCGCATGGATAACAAGTGCCGTCTCTGCCAGGGCTGTTAAAAGGGGTCAAATCCGGTGGGCTCTTCATACAACACCCGATTTCTACCATCACACTTCACACCATCGACATGATGTTAAACCTCATAACCCTAGAAGTATAAAATTCACGTGGTTTTGACGCCAGGCTAAGTTTTTTTTTTAATCTGTGTTGTTTCAACATAGATTCCTTTGATCCTATAAATTAATACATAGAACCCTTAGATTGCATTCGCATACAGTGCTATTAAAGAGGAATTTTCTCCCGCGTTCGCTGAAACTTGGATACGACCTTTTTTCGGGGCTTCAAAATAGTTTTTAAAAAGGATATGAAAACATCTGGTGGCTAAGCTAACCACTTACCATCAGGAATGCTGTGAAAAGGCCAGCTGAGGAAATTACAAAGATGAGAGAGCGAGAATAATACTATAGTGTAATAAAATTTTTAGTCCCATATACTCGTTCTGTTGTGTGTATTAAGCGCATTTTCATCCCGGAAAAAATCTTCTAAATATACTCGCAGCCCCACAGCGCCCATTGCACTAACATAAAAAATTTACCTCTTACATTTTCCCGTACAAACCATTCCAGACTTCATTTCATAGAAACACATTGTGAGTGGACCGTTTGCAAACTTTTTTCATACAACTTTGCGAAGTCCGAGGTATACGTGGAACGGACACATTAACTTTTTAATGAAACTAACGTTTATTGTGTTTACTTCACAAAATTGAAGGTTGTGATTTTTTTGAAGTAGAGCGATATTTGTAGAGCTTTAACCAACTATATAAATAAACTAGCTGACCTGGCGAACTCCGTACCGCCTTAACCTGCACTTTTCTTATCGTTTAAACCTTCCCTGAACTTTCACAAATATTTCAAGACCAAAATTGGCCAAATCGGCCCAGCCATTCTCGAGATTTAGCCAGACTAACGAACAGCAATTGATTTTTATATATAAGAAGAAGAAAGAAGAAGATAAGTTGACATAATAATACAAAACTTAAAATAAAAATGGTCTCTGCGGCATTGTACCGAAGACAATAACTTTAACTATAAGGCAACTATTATCGTTGTTTATGTACGTCAAACACCTCTACCAAAGATTTACAGAATGACCGCTTGGAAGCGGCCTGCATCTAGCGCTTGTCCGCGACCTTCTTCAGGATCTGTTCATCTGGTCGGTTGGTGTCCGACACTGGGGTTGCTGGTCACCAGTCGAGAACCTTCCTTCCCTATCGGCGATCTGATTTCCGAGCTATGTGCTCCGACTATTGCCACTGTTTGCGACCAATACAAGTCAGGCCACTCTCGTCATCGCGACGATTGAAATTCACGGTCATTACGGACCATAGAGTATCAAACAACCAATAACACAAGAGTGGCTACTGCCAGGCAAGCCCCTCAACCAACAGTACAGTGTTTGCTTGTGTTGGATAATTTTGTCGAGTGTCGAGTGACGTTTACGTAGAAATAAGTACACTTGGCGTCTCCAGTCGGTTTAATCCTCTAAGTTACGAACACTCGTACCCACGTAGGTTATCGAGCTCCTCCAGACGTGTGTCTGTAAATTTGTCGATAAAATGAATATCTGCCTTAAAATAATGACTTGTCTGCGTTTTACGGTTATGGAGAAAATACGGATCACCTGCGGCTTTCAATTTCTTTTATGATATTCCCATGTAAATTAACTGAACATTAGGAACCCGAAAATTGTCTTGCAAACGGAATTCTTTCTAGCCCCAAGCTACTATACCGTTTCGAATGTTTTTCGTTTGGTTTATGAAAACATTTTTATTCCAATTGCTTTGGTTTGATAGATAGATATCCTCTTCATTGTACCATTAACATAAAAATATGATTTTGATACAAATTCAAACAATGTGTACAAAGGCAATAAGTCTATTGCCTTTGTGAAATTATTGTTATTTTTGGGAAAATAAGTGAAAAAGATTTTTTTCTTTGACACGATTTTATAAATCCGTGTTCACAAAAGAAATATTAGTTTATGCAGGCGCGGTCACGTTAGCTACAATGAAAATATTATACGATGTTATTTTCTAGAAAATAGGAGAAAAGTATAGTTATACAATACACGTATCTTAATGTATAAAATGATAATATATAAATTTGAATATAAATCTAAAACAGAGCTTAACTCCCACAAATAAAAAAGACCGAAATAACATGACGCCCTTATAGTATGCATTTGAAAGTTTAAATTTGCATGCAATTATTAAAAAAATTGTCAACCATACATTGTTACTATACTATATCTTTTTTTTTAGAGAAAATAGGTTACCATTTCGACTGGACAAGAAAAAACAAAAAAAAAATTTTTGAAAAAAAAAAACAACATTAATGTTCTCTATTTTTTATTTTATTCTGTATTTTTTTCTATTGACATGAGTTAAGTAAACAAATTAAATAAATAAGAAAAAAACCTACAAACAGTTTTTCTTAAAGTGAAGAAAGTATTTTTGTCTTCACATAAATATAAGCAAGTTGTACCAACCTAATAATACATCACGTACGCACATGAGCGTAAACAAAGTTATAAAATAAGCAAACAAACTCCATACACTTATTCGTTACGCTAGAATAAAATCTTTCATGTTGCTTTTAAATTACAAAAAGGTACGAAATTTCTGGGAAAAATTCTAACATCGTACTGCCATTATTCATGACAAATAAATGTTGTAAGCAAATATGATTACATGCAATTTGTAAAAAAAAGTAAAATAAATTATGCTTTCTTTTCGGGTTTCGTAAGACGCGGCTTGGAAAATCACCGATTCACAATACAAAAATGTTTATGGAGGCAAAAAATACGTACATTTAAAAACAACATAATGAAGATATGAAAGATACAACTAAAAGATTAACATTTGCTCCACACTAGGCAAAAATGCGTCCTGTGGCAGCGCGAAATACATTAGCCATTTGTTTTGGTAAATTGTTCCTAAATTCTATATAAGTATGTGTACCTCGTCTATTCCAAATTAGACCTAAGTCTGTTGTTTATGCATTGTCTATAAAATTTCATAGAACGGAGGGAAAACGTGTCAGAGGAAAGCATCTAGCGAGATGTAGGATATATTATAATGCGGTCCGTAGTACTACCGATCGCGCACGCTGAAATACATATTATGTGGTCACGATTCTCAGCATTGAGGGACAGATAAAGAAAAACCTCTGTCAAATTAGGGTCAAATTTTACCAACGACAGCATTCCCGAAGAGGGTTGACGTCAGGTAGGCAGATAATTATAAAAATAATGCTAAGTGGTGACCAATCCAAGTGAATTACGTTACAAATACGCATTGTCCCGCTAGACATTTGAGCTCCTGAAATGATGCAAAGCAGTCCATTAGACAAAATATTTTTTCTAAATATAACTACCGAAATTCCAGACACAATAGGAAAACTGTTATGCGGTACCCGGGTACCGCCTGGTCGTCAAGGGGTTAAACGTGCATACATGTAACTAAAGGTTCCTCGCAGCTTAAGTTTGTAGCTGCAATGTGCAAACTTACACAATAGTTGGCAATCTCACACAGGTAGTTAAATGTTGAACTTTGTGTAAAGTTAAACAAGATCTTAAATAGCAAAGCCTGAAGTCTTGCATTAGAAACACGTGCTTTCCATGTGAGAATTTACGTTTATTCACTGACATATATTTACTTAGACTAGTTTTGTTTTGCTTATGATACGAAATTAGTTTTGGCAGGAAGGTAAAAGCTACAACATTTGGTTGACTGATAGATAAAGCCTCAGGCTTTAAGTCCGCCGTTTATAATTGTGCAATAAAGTTAAATAATTAAAATAAAAAATATGTAGGTGTTGAACAAGCGTGAGTATTAGGAAGTTGTAGAATGTCGTATAAGTGACTTTAATCCTTGTACCAAAACATCCTAGTTTGTTTGTAATATCTTTATTGCTTTAAAATACATAGTAAAATGAACATTATTAAAATAAGAAGACAATGGCAGACTTATCCTAGTTATTGCTAAGTAAAAAAATTTCACCGTTTCGCTTAGCCATTTGACTCTGACTATAGACACCTGACTGAAATAGACTACTGACTTGATGTTTCTGAAGACAAAATGTGTATTTATTTTGATAGGATATATTTTTTTTAACAATGTATAAATATAATTATGACCAGTCCAGTATACAGTATACATAGAAAAGGTTGTTGAATACAGAGCAAATTACTTAGTAGACTTTTACTTAGCATGTAACAAAGTAGCCAGTGTTAACTTGTTTTGTAGAAACTTGGCCTTACGAGTATCTCAGTAAGTGCCGAGTTAAGAAGGAAGATAACAAAATAAATGGAGTTTCTTGCGAGCTAAGGTATATACGATTATTTCCTGTTCAGGTATGGTCAGATGATTTCAACGGTCAAAAAGGGTATCGGTAAATTGACTAAACAATAATTGGCTAGTCGATCGAAAAAACAAATAAAAATTACTATCATAATATTTCTTTTTGAAAATAATAATTGAGATAGAAATCCATATATGCATAAATATAAAAATGGCCATTGAAAAGCCGTGCACTCACTGTAAATGGATAATAGGAATACCTTTAAACGATTTTGTTGGTGTACAGTGGGTGCGACCACGGCTTTACCATAACCATTTTTGTATACAAATTATTTCCTTGTTTCATCCTTTTTTTTTATTGTGATAAATGTTTTGTTATTAGCCTATATAAACAGGGACGTAGCCAAAGTCACAATTTCAAAACACTAACGAATGTCGACAAAAAGAAAATGTATGGGATTGACATCATCATCATCATTTCAGCCGCAGGTCGTCCACTGCTGGGCGTAGGCCTCCCCCAAGGATTTCCAGAACGACCGGTTGGAAGCGGCCTGCATCCAGCGTCTGCCTGCGACCTTCTTTAGGTCATCTGACCATCTGGTCATTGACATAAGCTGCTGTAAATCACGTGGTCAATCTAAAGCCAATCCCAAAGAAGTTCGAATCGCGCTGTGACGCATTTTTTTTTTATAATCTATGCAATCCCATACAATTTGTTCTTGTCGTTATTCATTAACGTTTTAAGGATGTGCCTTTGGCTCAGCCCTCAGATTATTTAAATGCAAGACTACTCTTGTATTTAAATCATCTGGTTATTATTAATTATTTTACTGTAAGATCCCCGAAAAATTAACGAATAAATAAAGGAAATAAGAATTCAATGCCAAGTTACTAATTCAGCGTCCGGAATGGATTTGAACACTGAGATTGTGTAGCCAAAGGCATGTCGAAATGAAATCCTTTGACGAAGGTGAAATGCTTGTGAGATTAAGGAAGGTAGGGCTTCTCAATGAATGGCGTATGTGATGTGAAAGGAAATGCGACACGGGCTATATAGAGTACTAGCTGTGCCCGCGACTTCGTCCGCGTGGACTTTAACAAAAAAATCTAAAACCAAACCAGCCTAGATAGTCATGATGAAATAACATTAGCTTTCTGTCCAGCTCGTGAACACATATATGTTTCTAGGCGATCGGCTGTACTACGGACCGTATTATTATACTGCTTCCAGGTTCTCTCATCACGCTTTCTACTCAAAACTTCCCTTAAGGCGTTTTCCCTCTGATCTGTTTTATGTTTCTGTCCCAGTATTATGCTTTTTACATTATTGCGGATACTTTAATACTACAAACAGACACTCCAATTTTATTTATCTGTATATATGATTAGATATAAACTAGGGCTATGTGTGTGTCCTTTTGGCCGCCTGTGGCTGTATATTAGATACGTAGATTGACTAAAGGTTGAATGGAAGAAATTGCTTTAGCGAAATAATACAATAAACTAACTTAACTCTTTATTGTATCAAAATTTTACAAAACATATTATTCCAGGACAAATAAACGTAACGATAGTGCGCGTCAAGCGACGACGACGGTGAGTGCGCTGTCATGTTTGGATTGGTCGCCATTAGTGTCATTTCTATCTTGAGCTCCTCCGCGCTTCGGAAGGCACATTAATTGGTCATTGGTCCCAGCTGTTATCGATAGATATGGCTATGTTAGATGCCTTTAGGCAGCCTAAAAAATCTGACAGTGTTGGCCACTAACATACCCGGGTCATGTTCTTGTGGGTCTGGTTTCTCTAAAATAAGGGTTACGGAGGTCAGACGGCAGTCACTCCATTGTAATTACCATTGCCGCCAAATCAGGACCATGATTAATAGTGTACCCTAGACTCTGAAGCGTTAGCTGAAGATGTAACCAGGAAAAACGCTCGGACGAAGATAAGAAGAAATAAAAACAATAGGTACAAGAGGTAGCTTTATCGCTTTATCTTCCAGCCGAACCACAATAATGAAAAGAGAAAATTACGTTGAGTTAAACAGGTGGCGCTGTTTAGTTAGAAAAAAAATCTATTTGCTATGAGGGTATTGTAGTGTATGGATTGAATAAATCATAGGATTAAAATGACAAGTATATAGTAAATCCGTTCGGTCAGGGCCCTCTTATAATTCGCACAAACAAAAACGCCCGTCTGCCACTGTCCATAATAACTATTCTCTTGAATACTAAACTCTGAAGCATAGAATTCGGAAATCGCGCGCGGTCTCAAATTTTTTTTAAAGGAGGTATATGATTTAAAGTTATGTTGTTTATATTAATGTATATTTCTATCTGGCGATGAGCAAAAATTTTACACTACTTTACAAATTAGTAAGGAAAACTAAATCCTCTCTTTTGCTTATACAATTACGTTGACAGCCAAACGGCCAGCAATAGATAGATGCGCAGTCACCGTAGCCTATTTACGCTCTTAATAGCTTTAGAGTGTCACTAGCACGTTACGAACCCGTGGCTTAAAATGTTACGCTACAGTACCCAGTAATTGCACTGCCTTCGTCCTTTAAACCGGAAAATCAAATCAATAAATATATATTCGTAAATACAGATAAAACTAAGTGATAGGAACCTTTATAATTGTGTGCTCTGTATTTTGCCAATGTGGCGCACAAATATAAAAGAGAGTAACGCAATTTTGAACGAAGTACGAGCCCTTCCTTCCTTCTTCTTCCTTCTATTTTCGCCAAACCAAAGACGTACACCTTGTATGTACAAAAGTTTGACCGTTTATTAATTATAAGATGTTAAAAGCAGATTCCTATTTAGGAAGGAAGGCAAAACATAGGTTATCCTGATGAAAAAAAGTTTCGTCGTTTCAACCGCAGCGTTTGCCCCGCCCGTCTATATCCCTATCGCCCTCATCAATCATAAGTGGAGATACGATGACGTGTGCTTTTTCCATTCGTCTGTCATCCGCATTGTCATGCCCTGAGTCGAGCGAAATGAACGCTGGAGTGGGTCGCCCGTTTGGAGTGCACTTAAGCCGTTGTTGTATGGCAATATGTCTGCTAGTCTTAATAGAGTTATTTTGGTTATAAGTTTGAAAAAAGGAAATTAACGTCGCGGAATCCATTGTAAAGACAAATTATTTTCAAACGAAATTAAAGAAATACCATCACAATACAATAGAGACTACGCTATATCTTAGAAATACCATTAAAGAAGCTTTACATATACCTCGAATTTTTGGGAATTGTATTCCTGAAATTTAATGAAATTTTGTTGTCAAATAAGAAATGAGCTGATCATTTTCCAATAGTTGAATATATCTTCATAAATACTAGACGCGGCGAGATCCATCTCGCTCAAGTTTCAAACAAAAGAACAAAATGTGTACAGCTCACTACGATGGATACCACACACTTCTCTCTGGGTTTCAAAAAAGTGGTATACCATTAGAATTATCGCATAGTCGCTTTTTTAATAAAATTAGCATAAAATTAGAACAAAGCCCACGATGGTCGAAAGTATCAAACTAGCATTTTACTAAGTCCTCAAAATTCCTGTGTCTAAAAACTTTATAAATCCAAAATTCTCTCAACACAACTTCCATAGAAACTGTTACCGTCAGGTGCAGAAAATTACCCAAAACAGGGATTTGTCAACCCCAAAATTGAGAGACCCCACCTACTTCTTATATACTACGTATCGTAACATATGTGCCGACACATATAGAAAACGTGAATTGAATTATAAATGAATGTGGCACTTTACCTCGGTATATTACTGGATGTTAAGTCGCGTAATGGGAGTTTAACTGCGGTTTAACTGGGCTGTTATTGCCTACGATTTAGAATATCCAATGTTTTTGAGGATAAAACGAAGGGAACGGTTTGATTCTGGTATCACCGTGACTTTTAATAGTAACTAAACATATTAAAAGATTGTTAGTGCACCCGTATGTACATGTATAAGGATTTTATTGTTGTAATTTTGATATCATTTTTATGATCGGCTGCCTATCTGACGTTAACTCACTTCGGGGCTGTTATTGATAAAAGTTTCCCACTGCCCCAATAGCTCTATAGAGCGATGGATATAAAGCGAATTAAAAGTAATACAGTAAAAAGATATTTCAACTCAAAAAGATAAATAAAAACCGCTTCAGGTAAGTCCAAAAAATGGGGACTTCTATTCTCTTTCTTCTTCTGTTAAATAGCTTTTTTCGAAAATAGCTTAATTAACGCGTTGATACTAACGCCTGTTTATAAAATAACATAGATCATGCATGATCCCCTTTGTCCCCCTGGCAATTGTAACTACCAATTGCATACTAATTACTCATTGAGATTCACGTGTCTGTCTGTTTATTAGGATTGTAAATTCGCGCTGAATACCGAAATAGATGAGTGGAACAATTAGCCTTACTAGTTTCAAAGTACATATTCTACCTAAATATTCGGCAATATTTGATGTATTTGGTCGTGGTTCAGATTTTACAATGTAATAAATAAGAATCTTATCTTCTTATTTCTTATATATAAAAAATCAATTGCTTTTCGTTAGTCTCGCTAAAATTGGAGAACGGCTGGATCGATTTGGTTAATTGAAATATTTGTGGAAGTTCAAAGAAGGTTTGAACGGTAAGAAAAATGCGTTCAGGCGGTACGGAGTACGGTCAGCTAGTTGTAGAATATAATAATATAATTCCAAAATTATATTTATTTAGTTTAGTAAGGACAGAATAGTTGTACCTACCAAATCACTTTGCGTGCTTTCGTTTCGCCAACAGTTAGTTTATGCAATCTAATTTCGGCCATCATCCACTACTGTTAGTAACAGAATGACTGCCACCAATAGCTTTTACATACCTTGAATCATGTTCACGTCGTATTCACCTCTTAACTTTATTCTACTCGTTTTACCTACACGTGTAGAATATTTTGTAGCATTTAATTTTGCTTACAATTTATCTTTTAAGTGGTTCACAATACGAGCCAAGATTTCTACGCCTCTGCCTGTACACAATATTAACACAAAATCCAATTTCAAGAAGAATTAGTAGTTCAGTAAACATTCCATTTAAATGTTTAAGTACCTACTGGGGCCCCAGTCTTGTTCACGATTGATCCAGTATTTTCTTAACAGTATGTCAACATATAGCTTACATTTACTAAATACATAATAAAAGGTTTGGCGATAAAACTAGAAATATTAGATTCTACTCTACTAGCAAAAAATACTGATGGAATTGGTGGAATCCGATATCTGCTGAATGCTGAAAAGGTTTCGTTCATTCAGGCCTGCGATAAAAGTATAATCTACAAGAACATTGACGTCACTGATAGTTCTATAGCCGCACTTTACAACATTCACTGGTAAAGACGAAGTGGTCTATGGTCGTAAACCTTGATAACTTTAAATTCATCTTTTATATCTTCATCTCATTTAAGTAGGTAGTGAAAACCAACCTCATATTGCCCCCGTGATCCTGTGGTTAAGGCGTTTTCCTGTACGCCTTTGGGCCGTGGGTTCAATTCCCGTGGGAAGCATACTATGTTTAGTTGATTTTGGTTTGGTTAGGAAATTGCAGGCTTGAATCACTGTGATTGTCTGATAATAATGATGATTCCGCGCTTCGGATGGCACGATAAGCCGTCGAGTCATTAAAGGAACCACGTGCGAGGGCGAGCGAGAGGCGGTTTCGAAGAACTTTGAAGCCAGGATGTGCATAACAGATTGACCATGTCACCGAAAATGATGATGATGTTGATGATGACTGCACTGAGAATGAACCCCTGTCTTAATTAATTATTTAGGTATAATATAGAAAATTGATATTAATAATATAATTTAATAATAATAGTATTAAATATCCCTGAAAAACCTAAGGGTGTAGGCAGGCCACCAGCTACATGGATGAAAAACATGGAGAAAGAGATACACAAGGAGAAGCTAGACGTAAAGACAACCCGGAGTAGAAAGCTCTGGCGCAAATGCACGAGGAGACCCGACCCCAGATGAACTGGGATAAGGGGTGCACAAAGAAGAAGAAGAAAGAAAATAGATATCGATTGTCTTACCTATAAAATGTTAAAAAAAAAAACAAAATACACATTACTACATCCCATTAGGTCAGGTTCGGAATAATCCGTTGAGACTCGAGAAACTTGAGAATGTCACCAGAGAAAACGCTAGCCCATGGAGATTTTCAAATGCTAAATCGGCCATGGTTTATGACGCTTGGCCCCATGTTTCTCGTAATTACTTGAGCCTCTTCCAGCCACTACTTGTGATAATGGAAAACGACATAAAGGGTAAGTGTTAATGTAATTTCAAGTTTGAGTAGAACTTGTAACTTGTCGCACACTTATTGACTAAATTTTAAGGAAATATATCCCTTTACATATAGATTTAAATGACTCTTAGGGTCGATTTCACCAAATAAGAGTAAATTTTACTCGAGAGTATACGAGCAGTTACCCCTAGGATAACATATTTTTACGTTTCACCATAGACTTGATCCAAGAGTAAACGATTATGCTGAAGTAAATCTCTAGTCCGCCAATTTTCAACGCTTAGAGCTTTAGAGCTTAAACTAAGGATAAGTTCAATATGGCGTCCAAGTGTCATTGTTTCAACAGCTGATTCTTTGGCGCGCTGACATAAAAATAATATTAGGTATAATATTTGTATATTTTACCCATAGATTAAAAAGAAAATTGCGTCACTTAAAAAGACCGCACGCGAATCGAACTTCTTCGTATTATTATATTCGATAGGGTTATACCTATGTCAAAAGTGTCAAAACGAGATATTCTTACAAAGTAAAATCAAAGAAGTTCGATTCGTGTGCGATCTTTTTTAGTGACGCAATTTTTTTTAATCTATGGGTAAAATATATAAATATTATACCTAATATTTTTTTTATGTCAGCGCGCCAGAGAATCAGCTGTTGAAACAATGACACTTGGACGCCATATTGAACTTATCCTTAGTATAAGCTCGCTGTTCGTTGAAAATTGGCGGAGTAGAGATTTACTCAAGCATAATCGTTTATTCTTGGATCAAGTCTATGGTGAAACGTAAAAATATGTTATCCTAGGGGTAACTGCTCGTATACTCTCGAGTAAAATTTACTCTTATTTGGTGAAATCGACCCTTAGGGTCACTTGTCTTGCAAGGATTAGCCATATCCTCAGCATGTTATCATAGTTACTGTATTTTTACCCTTTTATTCATAAAAACAAAAATTGTTAAGTCTATTTATATAAATTGAGATTTGTCTCATTTCTTCTTTAAATGTGTATATTAGAATAAGGGAAAAAACATAATTTAGTTAAAATAGGTTTAACTAACGTTTGTTATCACTTCATTACATAGTATAAAACAAAGTCGCTTTCTCTGTCCCTATATCCCTTTTTTGATGCGGTTTTTTTAATAGATAGAGTGATTCAAGAGGAAGGTTTTTATGCCGCTGTATTTTATAAATAAGGGGTATAAGTCTTTAATTCCCTTGCGAAAAAATAAATTATTATTAATCACTATTTTCCTCATTTTAGAACAAAAATTAACACTTAATTTTACCCTTTTAAATTGCTCTGAATTTCCATTAGTGAGATGGATATTAAAATCTTTTAAATACTTCGAAGACATCTTAGATTAAGTCTTGAAGTTATTAATTTAGCCAATCTACCTACTTTTAATTACGTCTGTCTCTGAGTCGAAACTTTAAAAACTGTACTTATGAACTTTACTGAAGGCTTTTTATATAATGACATAACTAATTAAAACAGAGACAATTGAAACTCTATAACCTTGTTATTCATAAAGACGAAGCATCTTTACTCGAATAATAATAAAAAATCATTAATCATCAGACCATTGATTCATACAGTATAGTTAGTACATACAGCATAGTACACCACATACATTTAACTGCCTCCTTGGTCCAATGGTTAAGGCGTATGCCTGTAGACCCGGGGGTCGTGGGTTCGAATCCCAAGGGAAGCATAATTTGTTTAGTTGTTTCCAATTTGGTTGGGACATTGCAGGCTTGATTCACCTGATTGTCTAATAATAAAGATGATTCCGTGCTTCGGAAGCCACGATGTTGGTCCCGGCTGCCATCTGGTAGTCGTTAAAGCAACCACGTCAGACTGAGAGGCGGTTCCAAAGAACTCTGACAACAGGGTATACTGTACAAGGTCAATTGACATGATGATAATGACCCTACATTTGCAAGTGGGCCAGGTTAAGAATCCATATAAGGTGTACCTTAGATGGATTCTCAACCTGGTCCACTGTATATACTCTGTGTACTATACATACCATACTGTGTCATAGCTGGTCATAGCATACCTTGAGAGAAGCCTATACCAAATAAAATATATACCCATACCCTGCAGTAGTTGGATGTATGTAAGACTGCCAAGTACTAACTGTTGAACGCGGCTCCGCCCTCGTGGTACTCGGTTGTATCGCGGTAAAAAGTAGCCAATGTTTGTCCCCCGGTCGTTAACTATATCCATACCAATTTCACCAAATTCGGTCCAGCGGTTTAGCTGAAACTCTTGTTTGATGTGATCTGAGGCTGAAACCGTAACAGATGAGGTAACAGACAGATATATAGACAGACAGATTTTCGCATTTTAAATATTAGAATGAAAGTATGGTATGAAATCAAAGGAATTAGTGTAAATTTGTCACTCATTTTTGTGATTTATCATAGTATAAGTCACAAGGTCAATCCCTTCATATCCTGATGCCAAGACTTTTTGACTTCGTTCTTTGAAACTAAATATTTTGGTTAGTTTTAATGGCTTATTAGGTCAGTTCGCTTTATGGTCAGCTTTGTAAATCATACAATATTTAACCATAGAGTTGTTATCATATTCACAAGGGACATGATTTCGGATGAAATATTCTGGATAATTACAGTGATTTAGCCGATTAATCCGGTTTGTTGAACGTTTGTTGAACTTTAAGACAGAATCGTTATTAATTATTTATGTCAAAGTCAACAACTAGTACTAGACTAGTTCAAATTGGTCCCAGTAAACAAATGAAAGTTGGTTTTTTGGTTTTTCCTGGGATAAACGTTATTAAGATGATACCTCGGTGAACACTAGCGCCACCATCAACTAAAAATAATTATTCACTGAAAACACAAGTTATTTCAATCACATCACAAGTTATAAAATCCGTCTTAGGTTAGGTTAGTTTTTTATATTATAGTTTCAGATAGTAATAAATTGCAAAACTACTAGAAGTGGCCGTTTTAAGCGATATTTCAATTTGTAACTATAGGGAACAATAATATATGTTTAAAATAAACTTCAGATCCAGAACCTTAATTACATAACACGGATTTATGATAACTTGTGTTTTCAGTGAATAATGATTTTTAGTTGATGGTGGCGCTAGTGTTCACCTAGGATCATCTTAAGCCTTCTCCTTACACCCGGCCCTGGTGGAGGCCGCTTGGCTAGACATGACTTATGTGAGACGTACGAAAGTAATTTAACGAGAAACCTTCAATTTGCATGACAAATGTGATTTTGAGTTGATTAATGTTCGCGTTTTCAGCGTCAGAGTTCGGGATTAAAAGATTGGCCAATCGTTTCGTTCACTGGCTTGCAATTAATATTTTAATTTAAAGTGGAAGTCTGTAAAGTTGAAATTTAAATGAAGGTTTTAACATTATAATAGACTAGCTTTTGCCCGCGGCTTTGCCCGCGTTAATTTCCCACGGGAACGGTGCTTTTTACCGGAATGAAAGATATCCTATGTCCTTCTCAATTATTCTATCTATGTGTATGCAAAATTCACATTCAAGAATACGCTTTCACGCAGTAGACAGAGCGTGAAAGCGTAACAAACAAGCAAACTCACTTTCGCTATTTTTCATGAAAGTAATGAATTTGTTGAATATGTCATACATTAAAGTTCATTAAACTCTTTACTATTGAAAGCGTTTTACTATTCTAACCTTTTATATTCCTAATTAGTTTCTTCTGATTGAGTATATATGCTTCAAGGTCAATCGACTCTAAATACCCTGGTGTCTAAAACGTCTCACAGGTGTCTGATAATGTTTGCTTAGTGGCCACGAGATGGCGTCCGAGACCAACGCATATTCTTATTCATTTAAGATGAAATGCGTGAAATGACTTGCTGATCCATTTATTTCGGCTGTCAGTAATTAACGAAAGTGTTGTGTCACTACTTTGTAGTTAATTCCAATTGACCTGTTTGTGTCAATTAATTAATGTGGATGGGTGGATAGATAATATCCTCTAACTAGCTGTTGCCCGGGGCTCCGCTCCCGTGGGAATTCGGTGATAAACTATAGCCTTTGTATTGTTCCAGGGTCTAAGCAATCTCCATTTCGAAATTCAGCCAAATCGGTTCGGACGTTTTCCTGTGAAAGAGTAACAAACAATTCTTACAAATATAATTATAATAAAAATATGACTAAGTATATCTTACTAATCTTATTTGAGATGAAATTTGAAAGAATTTCTACTTACAAAGTAGTTCAGCAATTTTCTAAACTAATCCTGTAATAGAAGGGGCAACTGAATCAAACAAGTAGGTTAATGTTAAACGGCATAAGAAATACTTATTTACAAAAAGTGTAATCTCAAACAACGCGGGCGAAGCCGCGGGCAAAAGCTAGTATTATATACGTTAGGCAATTGGCCCCGTCTATCATTATAGGAACCATCAGGGGTCCAGAAGCGGTTTTGACAACACAAGCGTGCGCTGGGTCAATTGACCTTGATACCCAAACGATATGACGATATGACGATATCATACTCGTATTGCTATTTTGTTATAATGTAATTTGTTTATCCCTGCCGGAATTCACACCAGTACAATGTCATTGACGTAATGATATTTATTACGAGCAGTGACCCAAAGCTTTGTTTTCTTTGATAAATTAATTGATTTAATTTACTTTTACCCTTAGCTTAGTTCCCGTGGGAAAATCCGACCTTGGTAAAAGCATCCAATATATTTCAATATATTTAATACAGCTGTTCCCCGCGGCTCCGCCCCGCGTGGGACTCGGTTATATCGCGCCCAAAAATAGCCTATGTTTGACCTCAGGTCGTTAACTACATCCCTACCAAATTTCATCACAATCGGTCCAGCAGTTTAGCCGTGAAGAGGTGACAGACAGACAGACAGACAGACTTTCGCATTTATAATATTATATTAGTATATATTAGTATGGAAGTATGGATATGGAAGTATGGATAATATGCAGTGCGCGGGGTGAGGAAACACGCACAATAAGTATAACACTAATGTTTTATTCGACAACTTCGCCGCGCACACACTTGATAAAAATATCCCACACAAACAAAAAAATACTCTAGTCAAAGTACAAGCAGTATGACCGGCGATCATGTACATTTGGCAGAAGGGGTCGCCTGTCGGTAGCCACTCCGATTGGTTTAATGCTCTAACCCCACATTTACACTCAGCCCCTGCCACTGCTCCTGTCGCTGCCGGAAATATTTCCCTAAATACTTCTGCGGCAATAACGACGCGAGTGAGCGTTCACACTTAGCCTTCATACTTCTTTACTGCTCATCTGGTGGCCTACTATCACATGCAAGTTCCAGTGAGTAAGCGAGACAGCGCAATACATGATGTAAGGCGACATCTCCCTTACTCACTGGATCTTGCATGGTTTTAAGCTGAATGTAAACACTTACTCGCGCTCGCGCTGCCCGTCCTTTGACTTCCGCGCGAAAAACCGACAATCGAGGGATCGCCGGGCAGCGGCAGCGGCATGGGCAGTGACAACGCGAAGAACCTATTTACATTCGCGCGCTGCCCATTTCCCTGCTCACTTCCCTGCCCTACAAGGCTGAGTGTAAATGTGGCATACCGCGCATAAGGCAAAAGACGACCTTATCGATTAAAGCTTCTAGGCAACCTTCAGACAATTCAATATAAGTTCTAAAACAGTCCTGTATAAGTATTTGAAATTCGTATTTCAGAATATGCAGTCTACAATAACAATAAGCCAGGATCCCTTGGGTTATTGGTCATGGATTCGATTTTGGTATTTCGATACAACAATGTACTCTGTCAATGCAGCAATATTAGATTCGGGTACCTATACAGATACAAGCGTGCATCAAATTGCTTCGATACAGACACAAGCCCACGGAGGATATAGAGTTTATCTGTGCAGAAGCCTGCCTGTGCTAGGCAATTTGTCTTAATTCTATTTAATTTGGTGTATTGGTCTTTGAAAAGAGTTCAGGAGCACTCAAGATAGAAATGCCTCTAATGGCGAACAATACAAACTAGGCTGCATTCGCCGTCGCGTAAGGCTCGCTTTCGCACACCTAGGCTATCGAGCTTCCTAGATAGAATAACTATATAGATATAGGTGGATTAGTATACCTACTAAAACTGAGTAGTAGTTAAGTGATTAATTTAATTTAATAAAGGTTATTTTCTCCGTTTTAGAGCATTTTGTAAAATGAGTTTCTATCAAAAGATTGGTTCGACAAGTTAATTCTGCCATGCTTATCTACATATTCATATCTAATATCCTGAGTGCTCCTAGCCTGGCCATATGCCAAATTGCAAATCAATTCCATTGTAATCAACGAATTTGTTTTTCGTCTTTTCCTTGAATTGATAAGAAAAAATATATTCGGTCGAATTTGAAACCTTCTTCTTTTTTGAAGCCAGTTAATAAAAAATAAAAGAAACTTAGTTAAGCGTAAGTTGGAATCACAAAACGATTCCGTTCCATAGTTGGATTTCCAATAAAGCTAGTTTTTGTTATAAAAAATTAAATTGTTTAATAGAAACTCCACAATTTCCTTCTTCATCCAAGCGTGTCTCCCAGACGCATTTTCAACCTAAGCTTCAGAACATAAGATTCACTTAATCATGATCCTGGTTTGGCGGTACTGGTTATTTACCGACCTGCCGCCACCCTATATAAATCCCGCTGTTTCCTAAATATATGGAACAATTTTTATCTTTTAATTTTATTTAGTTTTTATTATGCCCTTCAACAAAAACGCATTATTTGTAAAAAAAAAATAACCATGATAAGCCATTAGACAGACGATCAAGAGAAGCTTGTGATAGGGTCCCGTTATTTGATATATAGAACCCTAAAAATGCAACAATATTATACGAAGTTAGCAAATTAATTAAAATTTCCTCAACACCGGACGCCGCCTTGTTAATAATTCTCAAATTGAAGCAACTTTATAATAAACCAGTATCATGAATAACTTCGTCGGGATCCTTCAAATTGTCTGCTAGTGACATTTCCTTAATAATTTTATTGCTAATTAACACGTTGGCGGACATTTTTGAAAACACAATAGATTTTTTATTGTTATAACTGCTATAGCAGCCACTAACGTGTTAATAAATATTACTTATTAATCGAGAAAAGAATTGCCACCCTAAAGTGGAAATGGGCAGGTCACATAAGCCGTAGGGAGGACGGAAGATGGGGCCGAAAAGTCCTTGACTGGAGACCGTGGATGGGATACCGAAAGCCGGTCAAACCATCTGCCCGCTGGAGCGACGACATCGCCAAGACTGGAGGCTCTATGTTCTGCAGTGGACGAAATAAATTCCAAAGAAAGAAGAAGAATATCATATATAGGTACATTAATAAAGTAACAGTTATTACTTCCAAAAGTCTTTTCAAATCAGTTCTCACAAAAAGATATTCTTTTAACTCAACGAACATATATTTTTATGATAAATAAAAAAGAAAAAGTCACTTTGAAAAAGAACATTTTCCATCTTAACCTGACCGGGGATCGAACCTGGAAACACTGGTGTGACAGCCGCGTAGTATGACGACGACTAAGACACGGAAGTTTTTTTTAAAGAAAAATGAAGTTACTGTAGTTTCTTCCTTGACTCAAGTGTTACAAACACTGATGTTTTAGACATTCCAAAGATCACCGAATAAGTAAAGCATTTTCTCTATACATATTAGAGGTAGAGTAAACACAGACGTTGGAGTCACATCAGCATGTTGTGTCACTTTGGGTTACCATTGACAAAGATGTCACCGTGTAAACCCGAGGGACTCCAAATGCCAGTCTTACTTTGAATCTAGCAACGATCATAGATGTGAGGAGATACGTCTTTAAATATTATGCATATATAGATACTGGTTAAACGAAAATAAAAGTATGTTATTATATAAAATAACTTTCAATTATTTCACAAAACATCTCTAATTTTTAATATAACTTCACTTGTTTACTTATTTCATTGCAGTGTTGACCATTGTAACCGCCTTTGGCGGTAAACAAGAAATCTATCATCTTTTTATTTTTTATTTATAACTATGTCACATTGTACACAAAGTTCTATGGAAATTTTTTCTAGTTTTCTCCCTATGAGGTACTACTCTCTATGCTCGTCTTAGCGCTTTTCCGGTTTCTTCCTCCGGGTCCACTTTCCTGCTTTGTTTCTTAACTGAGCCCGGTCTAAGGCATCCTTAGGTATTTATTTATTTTATTTATTATTTATCCACTTACATCTACCTTTACAAAACAAGTCTATTTCGATGCGAAACGGGAAAGTTAAGACCATTAGCACGCATATCGTTTACTGTGACGTCGAGCCAGCACTTTTTAGGCTTGCCCTTTTTAACCTTGTATGAGGTATTCTATGTACCACTATTTAAGACATTTATAAGCTTTGGCATAATTTTTATTTCCAGCAGTCGACCTGTTGTCAACCCTTTGTTTTTTAACTTAAGAAAAGAGATGCGGCATGCAGTGGTCTTTTCTCAAGTAGGACTAATAGTAGTACCCTTAGTCATTTATTCATACCTCCTATTTTCTCTGATTTAAGGTGAATAAAATATCACGCAAATTCTTGAAATGTTTGCCATTTGCGACTCGAAACAATAATGTGGTATCTACTTACTTGCTGGTTATTTTAAATTCTTGATCATAATGTGTATTATTCATTTTATTAACAAACAAAATTTTATTTTAGACACAAGCGATTTGTTAGAAAAATAAACGTAACTTCTATTTCAAGCAATCTGAAAAATATGAAATATCTCCTAGAAAAAAAAAAAGCTTAGAACATGGCACTAACCAACATTGCATTAGAATTAACAATAAAAAAATATCGCAAGCCGTTTTAAGTTTCAGCAAGACGTGATTAAAGTTAACAAGGTAAGGGGATGGTTTTGAAAGCCTTTTGACACCAGGGGGTGCAGCATCAATGGACCTTAAACCCCCACACAATAAAAATGAATGAAGCGAGAGTAAAGAACGGAGATTCATTTTTGTCTTCATCTGAGCGTGAAATACCATTAGTAGCGACCAATCCAATTCAGCCCACGCTCACCGTTACTTAACATGGTTGATAGTTATAGACGTGCAAGCTACATTAACGAGGTCAGTGACTCTACTCAACCCTGCAATGCAATGTGTTGACTGATAATAATAGGGGTGTCAATTTTTATACTGTCAATCTAATATATTTATTGCCCTCGATAACACCTAATTTTCCACCATAAATAAGAAAAAATATTATTAGGAGCTGAGATGTAGTTTTTTTAGTAAACAATGTGGATACGATACTTGTGCAATAAATTACTAATAGTAGTGAGTCGACGTTTATATGGAAGAGTTAGAGCTAGCTTTTGCAATAAAAAGACAAGTTGTTTAAAAATATTGTACTTGTACGTAGTAAGGTTTTGGCATCGATTGATTTTAGATTTGGCAACATTAGGCTTTGTCTCTCTCTGTAAGAAATAAAAAGGTAAAAATAAGAGTGTGCGTGTAAAACAAGTGAGTGGAGACGGCGAGCCACAACCCTGTTCATCTACAGCCATCACCACTCTGCGAAGAAGTGTATAAGAATGTTACAAAAAAGGTTTCCCATTTTCACTTTACGAAAAAACGAAATAACCGACTATTTTAATATACCCAGAGATACCTACTACTTCGGACACTCCTCCACCTCCCATAGCTCTTCCAAAATTTCGGTTATACGAGCCGTATATCGGGATAGTGTGCTGTACTTGCATTTCCACATCTCTTTCCAGTCGCACCTGCTTGATCTCTATAGTGTCTCCTATCTTAGTAGGTATCTTTGCTATATAAATATGATTCTCCTCCGTCCTTAAGGGGGCACACAATACACGTCACGCCTCGCTGGTCTTCTTCTCCACCATCCAGTCGCGGCATATCTCCTAGATTCTTTTACTCTTCTTGGTGTTCTTCCTGTAACCCGGCGCTGCCTCTTTCGAGGCCGCTCCGGATTCTTTACCACCGTCGCGAGAATTCTTTAAGCCGCCTGAAGTTCGCCTCAGATCCTACGAGATCACAGTAGTAAACCGGTCCCACTCTGAGAAGGACAAAATTATCTAAATAAAAGTATCCTACCCTCTTCCCTATAAATGGAGCACTCCCATACTACTTCGGACAGTCGAGTACAAATTCAGTTGCACACATATTAGTTCACCATCAGTAACCTCAGTAACTCAGCAATCAAAATATGACCTCGAGACTCACAGCTCTACTATAGACATTGTCATCAACATGCCCACGTATTTGTTGTTCTTGTGAGTTGATACAGTCGCGCTAATGGCCACACGCATTTGGGGTGTGGAGCTCGTCTTATAGCGGATTATATTTGTTAACTAGCGACCCGCCCCAGCTTCGCATGGGCATAATCGCCCGGGTCTACAGGCAAACGCCTTAACCACTGGACCCCAAAGGCAGTTTAGAGACCATGAAGATGATACAGTTCACCAGTAAGTATCCTTAAGTATAGGTTCTTGAGTTAATCTTTGTTTTCTTAGACAGCAGCTCAACTATAACAAAAGTTAACGTTTACTCTCCGTTTCTTATTGACAAGAGCCGAAGGGAGTATAAAGACGAGCCTAAAAAAATACTATGAACCTTGCGAAAAGGAAAAACATCTGCAAAGGGTAAGAAAGATAACATTATAAGTATTCATAATACTTCAAAAATAAATCTAGTAGGGTATTGTTATAAGGTTTTATTTCCCTCTGGTCTTATTTCTAAAACTCTCTATAAAATCTTAAGTTATTTTGTGCGAATTTCTAATTAAGGGGTATTATAAAATTGAGAGTATATTTTTGTAACTGGATGATTGGAGCTCTCGTCGACGGGGAAATTTAATGCTAAAACCTCTTGTGGGTAAAATCTTTGTATATTTATTTGCTCCCTATTTCAGTAGCGTGAGGTCATGGGTTCAAATACTACAGGAAGTATACTTTTTAAAAGTTTTTTTTTTCTGACTTTTAAAGGACATTGATCTAATATCTTATGAGCCGTTCAAGACTTATGGTGGAGTAAAGAAACTCACATATATACAAACATGCATATCTGAAAACAAAACATTTCTTTTTCGTTAGTCGTGTAAAAGATAATTGAATGCAGTTCGTACTCTATTATAAGTTTTTTTTTATATATTACAAATGATTACATACATTGGTTTAATTTAAGTACCATGAAATATTATTTGTTTAATTAATAATTAGTGTAATGGATAGACGACTTACGTTAATTAGTCGGCATTGAATATTACAATTTTATTAGATTTTAGAAGACAACAAGATAAACAATCCACAAAAAAAAACAAACAAAAACATCAAAAATCAAAATCAAAAAGAATATTTGAATTTAGAAATAAAATAAAAAAAACAAAAATGGTTGGTGACAAATACGGATCATTTAACTCATAGATTTAAAAAAAAAAATTGCGTCACTTAAAATAGATATAACATATGACACTAAATATATGGGAACCAGCCGCGCCGTTTGCGGGGGGTAAGGGCTGAGGTAAAGGAGGGTAGGAGGGGGGGTCCGTCACCAAATACACACATTATGGAATGAGTTCACAAACTATTCTTATTGCAAAATCAAACAAAAATGACTTTATGATACAGGATTAAGGCTTAGTACAAATGCACTGTATTTCCACTCCAACCAACTAAGCAGTCTGAGCCTAGTAGACCCAGGGGTCGTGAGAGCTTATTTAGTTGTTTCCAGTTTGGTTAGGACATTGCAGGCCTGATTCACCTGACTGTCTGATAATAAAGATGATTCTGTGCTTCGAAATGCACGTTAAGCAGTTGGTCCAGGCTGCCATCTGGTAGTCGTTAAAGGAACCATTTTAAAGGCCGGAAGAGGCTTCCGACGAACTCTGACACCAGGGTGTACATGGTCGATTGACCGTCTTACCTACACAAAAAGATGATGAGTCTGAGCAGGAAATATTTAAATTTCTATGTATATTCTCGAGCAATAGAAAAAAGTTCACATTCGTAAAAAAGTTCGAAGTGTACGTACGGTATTGCCGTTTGTAATGTTTGAGCGTAGGTTTTGTTCTGGTCTGGAGATAAAGATACCTTCTCGTTCTCAATACGACTGTTATTTACCAAGTACATACTATTTTTTTATTTATAATTACTAATATATATAAATAAATAGGATACAAAGGTCAGACGTCAATCGCTCCATTGAACCATGATTAATAGCGTACCATAAACTAGAGCAACATTATAAAATTAATTTTACTCGCTTTTTCAAATAACAGCACTGAATATGATAAACTGAACTAATCTTAATGAGCTGGTATCCATAGGTCCTCTAGGCTATGACCAAATGTTAAGTACCATATCTGTTAATAGATTTGCAGTTATATCAGATAATTGCGTTGTTGCAGTCAGAGCAAGAATCTTGGAGCGCGGTAGTAGCACTGCAGCATATACATAAGCTTCAAATTTAGAATGTAATTAATGTTAAGTGTATAACCCAAGGGAAAACTAAAATATTTTGCAATTTCGGTCCAGTTTTCTAGATACACCAACTGCATAAATAACTTTGTAATCCCATATAAATATATAGGATAACAAAGTTACATTCGCAGTGAACGAACCAGTGTACCTGCATACTTATACTTCGCCCGCGTTATCAAGAGGCAATATGTATGTCGTAAAGTAGTTCTCTGTAATCTACAAAAAGAAATGAGATACCATCAAAAACAAAACTTATAAAAATTCCAAGTCTCGCTTAGTTGTTCTACCGTCAAAAGTTGTGAGATCCATGTAATACCAAGCCGGTTAATTTATTCAGTCCCTTCTTAAGCGGACCTCTTGTCTTCGGTTATCACTACATAGTATAAAACAAATTCGCTTTCTCTGTCCCTATATCCCTTTGTATGCTTAAATCTTTAAAACTATGCAACGGATTTTGATGCGGTTTTTTTATAGATAGAGTGATTTAAGAGCAAGGTTATTATGCCCATGCAAAGCCGGGGCGGGTCGCTTGTTGCGTAATAAGCTAACTTAAAATCATCTTCTAATCTTCTAAATAACCAGGACGACTTGCCAATCGCACGAAACCATCTAATTCATTATAATTAATAGGTTTGTATCATTAGTGAGATAATAATGTGTTTTCACGCGATGGCCATATATATTTTTTCAGAGTGACAGAGACACGATGTTCAATGCTTATCGTCACTCTAAAAAGTAATAACTCATTCCATTTGTATAATTATTACGTCTATTTGTTGCCATTTTGACATGACAGCAGGCAAAATTAGTGAAGTAACAGATTCGCGTAGCATCGATATATCGAGATTACGTTGAATTATTATTGTTATTTTTTTATTGGTTTTTATTAATATTTGATTTTATTACACTTTTTAAATTTAATCATAATTTACTGTTTATATCTGTATGGGCTAGCATGGTCTGACATGAAGAATACTATTTATTAAACTATTAAGTCACAAACAATGCATCTGGCGGTGGTGGTCATTAGCCAGACTCGATACGATAAGTTTATCATGCAACAATATGAAAAAATAACCAGAAGTCGAAGCAAACAGGATCATGAGCATAATGGCCTGAGATGACTTGGTTTCACTTGTGATTCCAGAATGCCGGTCAGGCTCAAGGGTCAGGTCTATATAACCATCATTAGAACTGTCCGCTGAGCTGGATGTGTGAAATATCGCGAAAAGACCGCGTTAGAAACTCCCACCACGTTCGGGACAGCCTTCATATCCATAACATAGCAGATAGATAAGCTTCAAAAGAGTGGCCTGCGGTGGTACGAACACGTCTCGTTGAAACAGGTGTCTTGACCATGCCACCTCCCACGGGGCTTGGTATGGTGGAAGGGGCAAAACCAAGACGTGCCGGCTTGACGTCGTGGCGCATTATTAGTCATGCTTGATTTAACGTTTTCAAGTTGCTTGCATAATGTATTAGTACCTTCTAAAGTCAATCGACCTAATATACTGTAGAACTAATGTTTAATAGCTGCTGTAATGTTTTCTATTGCGTCCGTTTCCCTTTTTGATTATTAATTCATATCAAGTGGGTAAAAGCTCAATTCACCCTGCACACTCTTGCGTCACAGAGGTCATTGAACCCTCTAAGGTCTGGCATCATTGTTTTGATTTTTTTTTTATTATATATATCAATTTTGTTTGTAGTTCGACTTATTTCTCCCACTCTCCCCCTCACCCATATATTTTCCAGGCATTAGGTATTTTCCCCACTAATACCCCTAGAGCTTTTTCACAGCTTAACCTATTTTTATTGAATTTTTATTTTGTACTGTGGACGTGATGCGTTTTAATTTCAGACCCCACTCGAGTATATATTTGCAGGCATGCGGTTATTCTTTTCCCCTTTCACCCCCACAAGTTACAAACGGCTCAACCGATTTTCATCAAACATATATCTAAAAACACTCGCACATAAGTCACCGTTATTACAAAAAAAAACTAAACTGAAATCGCTTTATCCATTACCACAGACAGACACGTCAAACTTATAATACCCCTCTTTTTGGGTTAAAAATAGCGTGAATGCCACTGTTATGATTTTGTAGTCCATTGGACCTTGAAAATTCAATTATCTGATTTTTCTTAACCATCTGTTTGGGTTTGACGTTAAACCCCACGTCTAGTTTTACTTCATCAGAGGTCACAGGGAAATAAGAAAACCAGACATTTCGTCTTTTCTTTTCGATCCCGAAGAGTGTCATATAATATGTAAACATTTTTAGTAAGACGTTACAAACAAGAATAATTGGCATCTTCCGGAATTTTATGGTAACACTAGCAATTTCGGAAACTGGTTTCTTCATTCATTTCCCGTTGACATTTACCTACAAGAATTATGTTGATGATTAATCCCGAATTTTACTCCCAACTCGCCTCCTAACTTCGTTTATCGATACTTGACGAAAGAAACGTAAGAGCAACAACACTATGCTTAGCACATGCTTTTGACTGAATAATATTTTTTTCATTCAAAATGGCGTTGAATCTGCTGTAGTATTTTACATAATATAAGGCTTTAACTTGTATAAAACGTAAAAAGAAGTATCAGGAGAACTCATATTTGGATTTATACAATTATTTTTACATATTGTGAAGGCATAAATCGGCATTGATACCCAAAATTGATTTTTTTTGTTGTCCTTGTATATACTCCGCAATAGACATTAGTAGACTGTGAACCCCAGGATGGCATACACGTAAATATCGTGTATGAGTGGTAAGACAGTTTAGCTTGTCATGCTACTTCTAGTAGAGCCGCGTTCCTAGTTCTATGATTTAACTACTTAAAAACAGTTTAAACTTAAAAATTAAATTATTAAATGTATAAGTGTCAAAAAATTTTTTATCCTATACTATTAAACGAGCAATATATAAGTTTATTTGTACTCGCGTTTTCGAAAACGGCTCTAATGATTTCTTTAAAATTTTAAACATTACGAAACGAAATTTCTTACATAGTCAAAAAGATAATCTAGCTAGGTTCCATATCTGGGAAAATTACCCATATTTTCACGCAAAAAGATTTTCTGCATAAAACGAGCGAAGCCCGGTCACCCAGGTATACATTTTTAGGAATGTTAGGAACATCAATACGCTTACACCGGAGTTTTTGGAGGGAAAGTAAACTGTCGCTTTGTCCGCGGTGTGTTTAATTTCCAAAACTTAGGTTTTTTTCGAGTATTTGTGCTTAATATTGGCGGATTATTATTCGCAAAGTGTTCGTGAACAAGCGTGAGTGTTGGGAAGTGGTACAATGTCGGCTTTTTATCTTTGTCACCAAAATCTCCATGTTATAGCTAAGTGAAATTTTTCCACCGCTTCACTTAGCCATCTGACTAGACTTACTTATTTGACTGAACTGGACTAGACTACTGACTTGACTTTTTGACTTTGACTATAGTAGGACTAATAAATTCAAGACAGTCCTTAAAGAACTAGTTTCCATGGCTGTAAAAAGTATTTAAAAAAAAATACGCTTACACCTAGACACGTCCCTTACTGGCAAGGGATCAGAAATAGACAATTTGTGTCATTTTCACCTGTCAACTCAATTTCTTTGCCTTATTTGTCTTACTATATCTACTTATAAGATAGTAGATTAGTAAGTAGGTAAGTTTATTTCAAGATCATAACCGGCTTCAAGTTGGCCATTTGCATATTCAGGAATTAAATAAATAATACACAAAATATAGTAAAATTAAAAATTAAAAAATTAAATTCTTAATGAGGAATCTGCCTCTACTCGAAGAGTAAAAACTAAGCAATTACAAATTTTATGACTTAATATCATGATAAATATGGAGTTTTTTGAGCTGACCATGGACCCAGTCTGGACTTAGTGGGGAATACATGCTCAGGTGTGCTACAGGTTTGTATATACCTGCAAATTTGGTGAACCTCCTCAGCCATGGCACATTCTTGTCTTGAATTGCGTGTCAGCCACCTGTACAAAGCTACTGATAATGCCTTGTCAGTGGCGGAGTATTGGTCTTCATAAATATAATTTTCATGCTTTCGCCCGCGGCTTCGCCCGCATGAATTTCCCTCGGGAACAGTGCTTTTTCCCGGGATGAAAGGTGCCCTATGTCCTTCTCGATACTCCTAGTTATGTGTATGCGAAATTTCAGGACGATTGGTTCAGTAAATAAAGCGTAAAGAGGTAACAAACAAACAAACAAATATTAAAAATAACTTTCACATTTATAATATTAGTTGGGATTAGTTGGGACTATAATCGACTCTCTAAGAATAAGAACCTGATCTCACTGAATACATCTGATAAATTATGTTACGGGATCTATACGCTATAAAACAATATGAATAAAAAATCAGTGGCACTTCGGGAGTGCCGACAGTACTGCGTTAAAGATTTTGTATGGAATTTCTTAGTTGCCTTACTATCCGCCAGAGGCGCTGTACAGGTTTGCCATACTAAATCGCTAACGCAGTCGCTAGCGTCTACTCATACTAGGGGCACAGAAGTAAAAAAATAAATGTGTATTTTTTTTGATGTCGGTGATGGTGTTGTTCGATGGCTTTTTCCATCTCTGTTCCATATCAAATTCAACTTTCCCGCCAAATTATAATTATTTTGCTGTAAACCTCTGTTTGCAAAATATCCTTTTCCTTTATATCTATCTCGCTCGCACACGGATCGGTCATATGGTGAAAAAAGAAGGGGATTTATCAAGATGGCGCTTCCTTTTCGATCCACGGCGTGAGCGCAGCTTATTAATTCACGTTAATTATAAAAAACCGCAAAATAACTACAACTTACATATATTAAACACTCAATACATAGTGCTTGTGTCAAGGATTTATAAATTGTGAGAAAAGGCAAGACTGGACACTGGATCCTGCAACGTTCTAGAAACAGACGCCTCAGAAACTCCAATGTGGTATGTGTGCTTTCCTATTTATTTTTCCTGACACCTGCTATCCCGTCTAATTTTGCAAACAGTACACCTTTGGGGGTTTTCCTATCTTCTAGTTAAAAAAAAATACAGTCCACTAAATAAGACCAATTCAAAACATTTTTGGTCATAGCGATCCGCAAAACCCACCAATCTCAATGTCACATAATGTCAATACCAACGCGTCTTAACACGTTGACGGATACACGACTGCTATAGCAGTTATAACAATTAAACTTCTATATATATATATATATATATATATATATATATATATATAGTTATAACAATTAAATTGTGTTTTCAAAAGTGTCCGCTAACGAGTCAAGAAGTTTTTTCACTCCAAAATTAAACAAAATTTTTGACAAGGATATTATATTCAATTCTACAGTGGAGTACTTAAGTATCTACTTTAAGGAAATAAACTTTTAATCTTCCGACTGACACAAACAGACCATTGTTAGGGGTAGCAAATTAAATTTCAAAAATTGGACTCCGTCGTATCAACGTTCCTTATCCCAGATTATGTTATTGCATGATTATCTTTAAAAACATTTGTCCCGTTTTTTAACAAGCGGAACATTTGGAAAGCTAGTTTTTGCACGCGGCTCACCTCACTTGGTACTTTCACTAACCGACTTCAATTAACGGAAGAGGTTCTCAATTCGTTGGAATGTTTTTTTTTGTCCGGTAAAATTACACGGTTCACCCATGCATACATTGGACTTAAAACCCTCCTATTACCTGGGCAACCGAGCTTTATTCGCTTGTTGTACTGTAACTACCATTTTATGTAGAATTTTTTTTGCGTGAAAATATGCGTAAACTCAATTTTCCCAGACATAGAACCTATATAGATTATCTTTTTGACTATGTAAGAACTTATGTTTAAAATTTCAAAGAAATCGTTAGAGACGTTTTCTAAAACGCGAGTACAAATAAATTTATTGCTCGTTTAATAGTATAGGATTTCCTCCAACGAACGCTGTTATTGTGGAATCAACACCCAGCCACGGTTTTCCAAAAGGACTACAAAATGGGGGTTTTTAAAAACGCGCACGTGGTCCCTGGTGTTTCAGGCGTCCATAGGCTATGGTAACCGCTATCCATCAGGTCTGTTTGCATACTAAATGGTATAAAAAGAAAACTGTATTCAATATCAAAAAACGAACTTTTGACATCATAATTTTAATTTACTACACAAAGAGTATAAACGAATTCAATTCTCCAACAGTAACAAATTCAATAAAAAAGTTCTTTAAAAAAATTACTGACCGCAGTTTCAGATTCGAAGTTCGGTCTCAAACAAGCTTATTAGCTTTATATACTAGTTACTTTTAATAAGATCGAATCGTGGTTCCCTATTGAAGTTTATTCATTAAAAAGTTCCATTTCCTGAAGAGTGCTTCGTCACTTAAATTGAGTTACTAGTAGCTGCTAGGGTGCTCATTAAATAAGATCCCACATTATCCCAAAATATTATTTTGGGATAATGTGGGATCTTATTTAATTTTTTCTTATACCTTTTTTTAATGGTCAGACGAATTACAGGCTTTTGATTAAAACTGTCGAGAAAATGCCATGTCTAGGGATACATGGAAGATAAGTGGGGAGGTTTTTGCAGCTAAAAAAAACCTTTACAGCTATTATTATCAGTTGTTAAGCACAATAAATATTCCCGTTAACCCACGGAGCTGTTTCGCGAAGTTGGTATTTCGCGGATGTGGTAGATTTGGAATTTAACGTAGCGGCATTTTCAGTGATTAATATTAAACGTCGAAATGATAAAGTTGTTGTTTAAGAGTCACCAAATGAAAACATGAGATTGGAATTTGCCAGGGCCGACTGATCATGAAATAAAAAAGATTAAATGATCTTGATAACTTGTAGCCCACATCGATAAGAATTACATTAACATAAACACAATGTTTCTGTTAACCAAGTTAGTATATACAAATAGTGACATATTATGTTACTATTATTAGCTATCCGACCGAATTACCCATTCGTGTCTAAGCTTTGGCACTAATCACGGTAAAGATAGGAGCACCAACCCCGCTCCTATCACTGGGATCCAGCCTGAAGCGTACCAATCCCTCGTCCGTGCCTACCTATGCTAAACTACAGTTACATTTGAACACATATTAAAATTATCAACAGCAATATCATATCAATATCAAATACTAATAAAGGCCATATTAAATCACTAGAGCACAATACACGTCTGCACCGCTCGGCGAACCCAAGGAGAAGAGAGCGTTACACTCGTACTCACCCCGACACTACTACTGCCAAGAGGGGTTTACCTGTAGTGGGGCGATACCTGTCACGTGATGTTACCGGGCGCTAACACTCGGCCGTCCTGAAAAATCCGGTCGTCCCCGACCGTTGTGGTCTGGTGTATGGCTAAAAACAAACACAGGAAATAAATACTTTAATATCGGTGACCTTTATAACCAGGTCCACCAATCAACCTGTCATAAATGATCTCTTAATACGGTGTTAACAATATATTCCCAAGATGCGTTAGCTGCCATGAAGAGTTAAGCAAGTTATCCCATCGTCGGCCAACTTGCTTGTACAACATGGAACAGCCATCAGCACCTAAGGCCGCTGATGCTGTGTATCACCATGCACTCCCACAAACAACTGTACCTAGTTGTAGGTCATAGCCAACTATCACAACTTGTGAACTTTGCTGAACACACATACACCAGACATATTTAATCAAAGCATCAAACCCAGTCAAGATACATTTCGACAAATAGATATTTAATAAAAACAAGTTATTTCCAACTGAAGTGTAATAATAACAAAATGTTATGCGTGTGAATGACAACATCCGGTTTCTTACTATTCGTCCATTTCCTCGCCATCTCGATAATGCATAGTATCTTGGGTTGTTTATCAGTGTTCCGAGACCATTATGACTTTTCCGTTTCAGTCACTTCTGGTTTTTAACTGATCGAACCCTCACCTATGGCTTGCTATTCCTTCGTAAGTCACTTTATATTCATTACTAGTTACTATTTCGTTAATATTTGAGCTCAAGCAAACACATAATAAAACCACATATTCAAGTAAATAAACATTAAACACCAAAGTATATTTACCAAAGCTATTACTAACTTTAGTACTCACAGATTATACAATGAAAAACCCTTATAATTCACATTATAATGGAATAAACCAAATACATCTATTAACCTTTTAAACTTTTTAATGAGTACTGACATCAAAGTCAACAACCAATACCCAACGGTTAACATTTTTTTTTCAACATCATTTTTGAAATACCCACTAAGTAAATAATTTTCACAGATATTTTATTTTCACCCTTTTTTTTTTTTTTTTTTAGGATTCAAATCACATAAAACATGAGACTTACCGCTTCTGCACCAATACTTACAGCTGTGGTATATCATATCACAACATTACATTTACACTTTAACACTCACTCACATACTTTTTCGACTACTTTTAGTCCGGTCAAATTAGACATTTGACCCACGACAAATTCAGGGGAAGCTGAAAATTCTTACAATTGTTTAAATCATAATTATAAACATTGTCTTAAAAGTCCCAATCGATCCCATGTAAGGAAAAAAATTTAGCGGGGTAAAAAGGTCCAAAAAATGGGTTTTTCGCGATTTTCTTGAAAACGGTAAGTTTTATCGCAAATTTACCTCAGACATAATTTGTAGATCAGGAAATTTCCTATAAAAAAGGTATTAATATTTTTTTCTTAAAAGCCACCGCTTCTGAGATATAACGATGCAAAAAATTGCAACTTGTAAGCGCGCGCCCATATACTTGCGCTAAGTACACTACCTCAGAGGTGGCGTGGAAACGTGTGCGTTTATGACGCTTGCAATTTTTTGCATCGTTATATCTCAGAAGCGGTGGCTTTTAAGAAAAAAATTATTAATACCTTTTTTATAGGAAATTTTCTGATCTACAAATTATGTCTGAGGTAATTTTGCGACAAAACTCACCGTTTTCAAGAAAATCGCGAAAAACCCATTTTTTGGACCTTTTTACCCCGCTAAAATTTTTTCCTTACATGGGATCGATTGGGACTTTTAAGACAATGTTTATAATTATAATCTAAACAATTGTAAGAATTTTCAGCTTCCCCTGAATTTGTCTTGGGTTTACTAATTTTTTGGTCTAATTTGACCGGACTATTTAGATTACAAATTTAATCTAACCGTTTTGTTAAATTTACTTACGCGTGTGTGTCAGAATGTTAACAATTAAGTATCACAAAACATGTACAATTTACTAGGCGTGGTAGAATATTAAGAAATATTCTTTCATCATCCAACTTCTGATATTGGCTATCCGACCGAATTACCCATTCGTGTCTAAGCTTTGGCACTAATCACGGTAAAGATAGGAGCACCAACCCCGCTCCTATCACTGGGATCCAGCCTGAAGCGTACCAATCCCTCGTCCGTGCCTACCTATGCTAAACTACAGTTACATTTGAACACATATTAAAATTATCAACAGCAATATCATATCAATATCAAATACTAATAAAGGCCATATTAAATCACTAGAGCACAATACACGTCTGCACCGCTCGGCGAACCCAAGGAGAAGAGAGCGTTACACTCGTACTCACCCCGACACTACTACTGCCAAGAGAGGTTTACCTGTAGTGGGGCGATACCTGTCACGTGATGTTACCGGGCGCTAACACTATTTTTTATTTATTTTAAATGTTCATTTAATAAGCCCCTCGTTACATTTATCTTGTCTATTATGTTTTTTTTGTTAATTTAGTACAATAAAGTTATTACAAACAAACAAACTTTTTTTTTTGTTTTTTAATGTATTTACAGATAAAAGCTTTTTTAGTGCTTCTTCCTTTATACTAAAATTTTAAAAAAGGTATATTATAAAAATAATAAAAATATTTACTAGCTAGATATTGATTTGCCCTTAACAAAAAATGTGTTCATATTTTAAAATTAAAAATATTTTTATAGAATACCCCAAAATGGCCAACATAGTTTTGACGCCTGATCGAAATGTTATTGGTTTTTTTGGTAGCTGTTTGGAATTTCAAATATCCGAGACAGAGGCGTAATTACGATTTACGAGTTTGTGTACATTGGACGAGATTTACATTTTATAGTTATTGCATAGCACCTGTTATAAGGTGCCGTTCACATTACACCGTACACTTTAATATTTCTTAGAAATATTAGCATTGATGTATGAAAAGTATTTCAATAAAATATTATTTATCATTATTAAAGTGGCGAAAACAAGAACCTCCAAATAAAAAATAAAAAAAACAAGGTCACTGATTTAAATTGTGATTTCTTTATTCATTTTGTGTTACAAATTTCAACAGAAAGTGATTATTTATTAAAATGTAAGTAAGGACTATTAAGACTATTGAAAAATCCTCGTATAAGAAAATTGCGACGATACTTTTCGTGTAAGGTAACATTCATCACCGACAATCACACTTTTGGGTCGGTCCAATGGTAGAGAGTGCCATAAGGCATTAAGCCCACCATTTCTACACTTTATTTTTAATCTGTGAAATAAATAAACAAAATAGAAAGTAGTTATTTGAAGCAATAGCTGAAAAAGCAACCGGGAAAGCGCTAAAATGGATGATGAGCTTGATTCCACGTTTTGAACAAACGCCTGCCTAATTCGTGTGAACGCACCTTAAGTTGCAAAGAAGCATTTACAACGATAGCTATCTGATGCTCATCGACTATAAATATCCCATTAACTCAGTATTTATTGCCTCTAGTGATTAGGTTGTTTCTGTAATGGAAATTTGGAATAGCAAGAGAAGTCGTTTATACTAATTAATGAAAAACCTTGGCCTTACTGGTTAGTAATTTGGTCTATAAAAGAAAATTGAACGAATGCCAAAGAAAATGTATAAAGATGTCAATTATGGTGTGGGTCTCGACTCAAAGTGTAAAACGGGACACTATTATTTAACTTTCTTCTGTTTGCCCATCCGTCCATCCGCCTGCGTCCTTTTGTTTGTGTGTGTGTTATATTCTTTTCATGCTTTATATACTAAAATTATTTTTTTTAAAACTTCGCATACACACAGATGTGCCAGTAAAAACATAGTGTACACCTTTTATCCCATAAAAATACTAATCCAGTGGGATTTACGCGAGCGTAAAATCTAGTCCATAATAATTTAATTTGTCAGTTAGTACGACAAAGCCCTACTCATTCTAGTCGTACATCACTCAATTCCCACACTCTAACTCGAAGTACGCGTAAAGAATACAGACGGAAGTGAGTTTATATGGCAGGGGTTTATATAGGCAAAATACTTACCATTTGTTCGTTGTTGAGACAAATTTCGTTTTTTAAAATCTAGCTGTTTCTCGCTGATTTATTTTATTTATTTATTTAGCTTTATTGCACACAAACAAATTGCACACAAAAAGAAAACTTAACGCTAAAGCAATATCTACTAGTTTACCTTCAGGGCATTGTAGCGAGAGATATATGGATGGGGTGCTAAATATAGATTTAGAAAATTTACCGTTGCAACAATTTTTTTCTACCTAGAAATAAATACATTGTCCTTACAGTGCAGGTATCGGGGCACCTTTTTTGCTTTTTGTGGTCATGCTTTGGTTTACCTTGACTTCTTGAGGTCCGAATTAAATTCCGAACTTCCGAATGTAAGGTTCACTCTTCCACACTTAGTTTTTATTTTCCTTTTATATTTCCTTCAATAATAATTGTTTTTGCCAAACTATTTAAACCGATGTCAATTATTCAACTAAAAAGTATCAAATAATTAATAAATTGATGTTGAAATATGCTTGATATCAAACAAATAAAATGAAATAAAATATAAGAGTAATACCTGTTATTTACATTAAGGATGCAATAAAGTTTTGAGTAATGAGAACAATTAAAATTTGTATGTCAAGAAGTGAGAACCATTGGTTGTTATAACAATTGTAGACGAAAATTGGATTTGGTAACGAGCGCCCGAGTTTATAGCCGACAACTGATGATTATCACGCACTCGCTTTTAAGCTCGCTTTCAAAGGGAACGATGTATTGTTCCGTAACTTCTGCATCTAGTAATTTATTTTGACTTTATAATTAAATTTCATACATTCTGTAGGCGTAATGAAAACGTAAAATTTTTTCGTGGCAAAATACGTAGATATATCAATTATATTCTGTTAGCATTATTCGTAAAACATGTGCTATGATAAAACTATCTAAAATATGATATCTATTTAACATATGTATCCGTAAACCTTATATTTAGGCAAAGATATCAAAGATTTATAATACTCGTTCAAATCTTTGACCTAATGATTGTTAAAACACTTGCTTTAACTGGAAATTGTATATTCACCTATATCCTTAAATTTTGGCCCACTATACTATTCATTAGGCTACTAACGAGTATACTATATATTGATATTGAAAAAGAAAACATGGACCTATAGACCTATTTGAAGTTCGTCAGACCAGTTTGTTTGGTTTTCTACAACTCTAGACTAAGAGAAAATTAATTGGTCGCGTAAAGTGCGCTTTTAAGGAGGAATTTCCTATCACGTTCGAAGCCTTCTACTCCTTTGTCCGACTTCAACCCAATAGAGCACGTTCTGGAGCCTAGATACAAGGATCTTGTTAGCTTCCCTAGTCGAATTTAAGGAGACTAAGAGTTCATTTTTACTCAAAATCGGTGGGTTGCACTATTTTCATTTAACTCACGGGTAATGTTTTCGAAAATGTATACAGGTACCTATATAAATAAATAAATATATAGGGACAAATCACACAGATTGAGTTAGCCCCAAAGTAAGTTCGAGACATGTGTTATAGGATACTAAGTCAACGATAATATATTTTATGACAAATACATATGTAGCTAAACATCATTTACAGTACTAGATTATTTATATACAATTATATATCAACAATGATAGCAAGCAAAAAATTAACATTCATACATTTTATTATTATTACTTTATTTTCTCTAAGAATAGGGAATATTCACTTAAAAAGTAATGTATATTGCTATTGTACTTGATATATAGCGCTTATAACCGTAACAACATACTGTCATTTCTAAAATTACCCTAAATGTATCATCTACAAGATAAATCTCGTTTAATCATATCTCGCAATATAATATACTAGGAACGGAACATGGAATTAATAATCTGACCTCACGGATGCTTCTGACGTGTATTGAGAAGCAATATCCGAGGTCGGAACTAGACGGTCCTGCCCGAGACAGCTGGAGTTGATTGACCTCGTCCTGTAGCATAAATCACGAGAAGCTTGTAACAGCTACACAGTTTCAGACAAATATGACTGATAGTTAATTTGTTCCGGTGTTGCTTTGCGGAGACAGTTTGATGTAAAGGGTGACACATCAAGTGTAATACCTAAGATATAAATTCTGATTTATATCGTAAGATATCCATACCATCTATACTAATATTATAAATGCGAAAGTCTGTCTGTCTGTCTGTCTGTCTGTCACCTCTTCACGGCTATACTGCTGGACCGATTGTGATGAAATTTGGTATGGATATAGTTATGCACTAGGAGTAAAACACCACACACAACAGCCTACTTTCGGACGCGATATAACCGAGGCGCACGCGGGCGGAGCCGCGGGCAACAGCTAGTATAAGATATAAATCCATATCCATACTAATATTATAAATGCGAAAGTCTGTCTGTCTGTCTGTCTGTCTGTCTGTCTGTCTGTCTGTCACCTCTTCACGGCTAAACTGCTGGACCGATTGTGATGAAATTTGGTAGGGATGTAGTTAACGACCTGAGGTCAAACATAGGCTACTTCTGGGCGCGATATAACCGAGTCCCACGCGGGGCGAAGCCGCGGGGAACAGCTAGTTCTGATATATATCTTAGTTAGTACACTTTTTAATTTCATTAGGTACTCTGGTAATTTCTTGTCATGATGCTAAACCTTTGAATCCACAGCAAGTAACACTTCTTACTGCATTTCTGGCTAGCTTTACTTGACCCACTCTTTTTCTTTGTAAAGTGTGTTCAGATTCAGAGTAGTAGTTTACCTTGTAACCTACGGATCTTTATTTGACTAATAGTTGGCAAAACAACATAAAAAAAAAAAATTCTGCCTCTGTAACTTATACGCTTATGACGATAAAAATACTCAGCTACGGGAGAAAACATTGAATACAAAAAGTTACACGGTATACGATTACCGCTTGGAGCTTGATGTTATGGATTTTTTCCTAGCAGCCCACACTGTCTTCGCCCGTGTTACACATATAGCCAATGTTACTCGCGGATAATGTAGCTTTCGAACGATTTTTTTTTTGCAAATCAGTCCAGTATAGTCAAAGCTTATTTGATGCAAATAAACAAACAATTAAATCTTTCCTTTTTATAATATTAATATAGGTACCTACCTTTTTTGAGTCTAAATTCACAAAGTCAAAAAATCAGAAGTTGTATGTGTCATTTTTGCCTACCACAGAAGTTATGCTCCTGCTTTATAATATATAAGTTAGGCTCCTGTAGCATATTTTATTGGCACAAAAAGTAGTATTAATAAGATAGGTAACATACTAACATAGTTATAAGTTTTCTAAGTTAATGTTTTTTTAAATTTCATTTTATAATATTTCCGGAAATGTTTCTATTTAAAGGTGATTCTTTCTAATCATCTTTTGAATCTGAAAAGGCAATTTTCTCGAAAGACGCTCAAATAACAAAATGTTTTGAATTCATCGAAATGAGATTCTCGTTATTGTTTCATCAAAATCTTTGTCGTCACGAACGAATCTGTTTCGATTGTGATATTTCTATTTAATTACAATCAATACGTTGATGGATCATTTATATATTGAAAAAAAAAAATCGATTGCTGTTCATTAGTCTTGAAAAATCTCGATATTGTCTCAATCGATTTTAAAGGAATTACGATTAAAGCTAGTTCAAATCGTATAAGTATTTCTTTTTTGATAAAAAGGTAAAAACTCGTTGTACCAGAGAAGAAAACCATATAACTCTATGGCCTACTAGTACTAAACCCTTTAACCACGTACGGCGGATGTGTCCAACAAACATTTCGAGCCCATTAGCGTCGGGTAGATAGATAGATATACTCTTTATTGTACCATTATCATACAAATTATACATGTTGAATACAAATACAAACAATGTGTACAAATGCGGACTTATCGCTAATGCAATTTCTTCCAGCCAACCTTAGGGTATTTTAAATAGATAAAAAAAAAAAACAAATTCTATGGGTATTTCCGATCGAAAACAGTACATTGTAACTTTTCCTCGCTCTAGAGACACGACAACTGTCATAAGGTCTCGCGGTGTAAGGTTAATAAACAATAAATGTGTTGCATATTGAATACACTTATTTCACATTGCGCAATTATCTATCTGTCACGTACTACTGTTACCCTTTTCGAGGAAACAGCCAATGTTCGTATTGTTTGTACGAGATATTCTGCGAAAACCGATATCAGCCTAGAGATAAAACAAAAATAGATCCCGAACATAATTTTTCCTTCATGCATGCTTCTCAGTTACATATTCGCCTTATGCATTAGAAACTAGGGTACGCTTTTTATCAGGGTCTTAGATTATGGTGGCACTAGTCCAACCTACGTTTCATTAACCGTTTTACAGGGAAGCCAGGCCAATAGAATCATGATCATGATGCGATTTTGCAGGCTGCCTAAAGGCATCTGGGATAGCCTTGCGACTGCCTTTTGCCTCAGACGTGATGGGGTCAAGGAAATATTTATAAATTGTAAGCAAAACTCAACTGCAAATTAATCGAGTGACGTCTGGCTAATACGTGTTTTTAATTAAGCCTAATTTTTGTATATTTATTTTATATTGTAAATATTATTCAATCGTCGAAAGATTAAACAGTGTACTTTCACCTCGTCTCTCATTTCCTGCCAAACTGCCATCTAGTGATAACAGCTGGGACTTACACAGACAGCACACAGATGCTCGCTTGACAAGCACGATCGTTGTTTGCCCTGCAAGGCTAGAATAAATCTATTCTATACCTCGTGCAAAATAAGATTTGGCATTTTTTTTAAATGGACCTCTACGTCAAACCTCTTGGAAAGGATGTTTGTGGAGTAAGAAAATTAAAACCCTTCTTCTTTGCTTTTCTTTGACACCAACGGCAAAAAGGGATTGGTCTACTTCCGAACCAGATACCACACGTCCTGTGATTGGTCAGTTTATTTACTCGTCGTTTTCACTAATTTACCAGTTTACTCATTAGACAGTCGATTGTCTATTATTGTAGTTAGTCTATGAACAAATAAGATATAGTTGTCAATCCAACGTCAATTCCTATTGCCTGGAGAGGGCTGAATTGTGGTTCAACCATCCATAATACCGCAGTAATCGGTGAATCATTGATTCACAGATGTTACATTACATACAGTAGGATAATAATTCTTTATCGTATGTTAATGACCAACAGTGTTAGTATAGTATGAAATAATTCACCGACGTTGCTAACTAAGCAACTGATTTAGATATTAATCAGAGCTTTGTTTATGATTTATTTTTATAGAGGTTAGTAGACACCTAAATATGTTCTGAAGGTAACTACGAGAGCTCCTCTACAAGTTTCGTAGACTTCTACAAGTTATGTAGACCTACAAGTTTTCGTAGACGTCTACAATTTTTTGTAGACGTCTACAAGTTTAGTAGATTTCTACAAGTTTTCGTAGACCTACAAGTTTTCGTAGACCTACAAGTTTTCGTAGACTTCTACAAGTTTTTGTAGACATGACAATGTAGATGTTTCGTAGACATACAAGTTTTTGTAGACTTCTACAAGTTTTCGTAGACTTCTACAAATATTCGTAGAGGTCTATTGTTTTCGTAGAGTTCTTAAAAATCTTGTGATACTCCCGCATTCGATTCAGCCTTCATTCGTAACATAAAAAATAAGCTGTAGGATTGTTTCCTGTACAGACACTGGTCGGTCAACTTGCATGTTACGTTAGGCATAAATGCATAGATTTAAAAAAAAAAATACTGGCGTGAACCCGCGCGCGATTTTGTACTTCTATACATAAATGTTTGGCCTTAACGCCTTTACTGAAAAGTGGACCCTAGGCTTCAAAGCTACATAGACCGATTTAGCGCAGCATCGATTGTAACAGAATAGTTAATATTAATGGCATTTATTGGATAAATTACCTAAACTGGGTTTTAAAATACCAAATACCTAGAGGTATTTTTAAATTAGAATTCCAGTTAGGTTTTTTCAAAACAGTTTTAAAGCAAAACAGCTAGGAAATAATCTTCTTCCTCATTGGTCACGAGAGCTTCTTAGTTATGTAATCACCAGTGCTATGGACCGCTCTGTAGATGTTGCCCCCAGCTGCTCTCTTAACTCTATCCACCCGCACTTTCTTAAAATTTTTCCCAAAATCATACTTTTTCTAGACAATGCTAGAAGACCGCAGCACAGGTTCGAAAAATCTGAGGGTCCTTTCATCTCAGTGCAAGGAGAGACGCTTCGTGACGCCGAGCTCAGCAAAAATTGATTCGTTTGTTTTCATGGCAGTCCATGGTATGCGTAGTAATTTCCTCCAGCAACACATCTAAAAACAAATGACGCTGAAATGTAATCATTTTGGCTACTCAGTATAAAAACAAAAAAAAAAAAATAACACAAATATTAAATTCTGTTCCCGTTTTATTATAAAAAATATATTTCCGCCATTACCGGACCTAAAGTACAATAAAGGAAATCCAATTGTTTATTATTTCTGTACGTTTGTTGACAGCGAAATGAGGGCGGCAAAAGCGACGCACAATCGTGTTTATTTTTTAATGAATCGATGCTTTGTCGTGATTAAAGCCTTTTGTTTAAAAATGTTGGATTATATTTCCATTGTTTTTTTTGTTTGTTTTGTATTTTAGGGCCTTTGAGCATTATTGAGATGGGAAAATATTGAAATCGCGACACGGTCATGTAACCAATTCCCTAAAAAATACACATATATTTTTTGCACTCCTGTCGGCATCGATGCCACTGTCTTTTTTGTATGTTCTGATAAATAAAAAATTGGTTATAGAGATCTTACAAATAATTGTGATTCATATTTCTGTTGCAATGAATTCCATCCCATTCGACTTCCCATAAATATTAAAAAGGCAAAACTTTGTGCGTATGTTTGTTTCTTCACACGCTCAAACGGCTTTGCTTATTTATATGAAATTTGATATGAAGGTAGCTGATACCTTATATTCACATATAGGATACTTTTTATCTCGAAAAGTACGCGATTCTCGCATGTTTGGTCAAAAAATCTGATAGGCAATGGTGCTTTATAAAAAGATGGCGCTGTTGGGTATTTAAAAAATCGCGGGCAGCAACGTGGAGTGCAGATAGTCCGACATAATTATACAAATAAATTATGGTTTCTTGGAATGCCAAAAAAAATTTATTTTTATGCCACGAAATGGTATAAACTTACAATTATCATCATAAATTTAAGAGGTATGCTCTTGTCGGTTCTTGTCGGTGGAGTTCCTTCCATTTTCAAAGAAAAAAAAAGGAAATGAAAAATGAAATATCTGATAAACTTACAATATACTAGCTTATTTGGCACATTACGCCGAACTGGCCTCCGTGGTCCAGTGGTTAAGGCATTTGCCTGTAGACCCAGGGTGAGCATACTTTGTGTAGTTGTTTCCAGTTTGGTTGGTACATTACAGGCTTGAATCACCTGACTGTCTGATAATAAAGATGGCACGTTAAGCGGTTGGTCCTTTCTACCATCTGGTAGTCGTTAAGGTGATACCTCGGTGAACACTAGCGCCACCGTCATTAAAAAATCATTACTCACTGAAAACACAAGCTATCAAAAATCCCTCTGCTGTAATTAAGATTCTGGATCTGAAGTTAATTTTAAACATATTAAATTATTAAATTTTAATTCCCTATAGTTACAAATTGCATTATTGCTTAAAACGGCCACTTTTAGCAGTTTTGCAATTTGTAACTATATGGAACTATAATTTAATAATTGAATATGATTAAAATTAACTTCAGATCCAGAACCATAATTACAGAAGAGGGATTTTTGATAACTTGTGTTTTCAGTGAGTAATGATTTTTTAATGACGGTGGCGCTAGTGTTCACCGAGGTATCACCTTAAAGAAATCACGTTAGAAGCCTAGAAGCGGTTCCGAAGAACTCTGTTGTGTAAGGTCAAATGACCGTAACGCGTACATGAAATGATGATGATAATGATGCCGAATAAATTAAGTAAGCTGTTTCCATAAAATGAAATACATATTTTTGTGCACGTGCAGATAAATATTCCCTTATCCCATCAAAATAACAGTTGTACGCAACACCAATATTCAGTAGCTATTTCATCACAAGGTTGTGTCACGAAATATAGAGAGAACAGAATGGAAACCATGTGAGTGCTCGTGGAAATTGGTAATAAATAAAGGGTTCTTCATTGATTCAATACAGTACAAAACTCTTTATTGCACCAACATCTTACAAATAAAAGCAAGAACAAATACTTAAAGTAACAAGAGGTGGCCTAATCGTAATTTATTCCAGGCAACCCCAATCACCGGATTCATCACGGAAGAGAAAAAATATTTTCTCTTTCAGCCGCTTGCTCTGCTTCTTTTTGTGACGATGGTAAAAACACTTGTAAGCCCTTGATCCCTCTGAATGGCTTTGTTTGACGCCATGAAGAGTGTACGGATACCAAGAACACGACAAACAGTAGGATACATTCACTTCTTTTGTGTGTCGTCCACCGTCCACCTTACAAATCTCGCCCCGTTGGTTTTCTTACAAATAAAAAAAATAACATTTGTCGTCATATTTGAGCTCAGCCGCCTGCCTTATTATCAACCCTTCTTTAAAAAGCTGTTGTTTGATATGACACCAGTTGGACCAGAATGTCAGAACAATAAATAAATAATAGTCTTCAGTTGGTCACTAATTTATGTTTTGGTACAGTGAGTGGTCTATTCTTAAGATAGATACCACCGGGTCAATCTTCTATACATTCATTATTCTATTTTTATACAGAATGCCAGAATTAGTATACAGGGTGCGCACAGAATTTCCATACAAAACAGCTGAGGGGCTGTAAAAACATTCTTTGACATGCCTCACTCACTGCCGTATGACTTGAACGAAATTAATGAAGAGAAATGACAGCCATTTTTCTTGCTTTCTTTTGCAAAATACCTATCTGTTTGTTTTCATTTGTAAATAATGGTGTTTTCTTAATAATGTTTTTATTTTATTTATTTAATTCATGTACACTTCAAACATAGAACACTTAAAATTAGGGAATTTAGTACAAGGGAGCTACTTATTTCTATAGAAATTTCTTCCAGTAGACCCGCGAGATAGGAGATTAAAAACAAATTGGCAGTTTAAGAGAGTCGAATCTGATTAATTATATTTGTGACTAACTAGTAAAGGAATCAATATAACAAAGAGAAAATCGAATATATAGCATGAATATTTCATCTTACAGAGCCTATATACCGTTTTTAGGGTTCTGTACCACAACTTTTTTTCTGAGAAATGCGTGAACGTATCTAGTTAAAACTCATAACCATATACTAAGGACTACTATGTAAAATAACCTAAAATGTTGCAAATTTTCAAAAATTTTGCGATACATTTTTACAAAAAAATTAAAGGAAAGCAAAAATCTTAATATAACTTGGTATTTTGTAGTGGTACGGAACTCTCGGAGTGGGCGTTCGACTCCCACTTGGTCGATGTTTTTGTCCGTGACGCTACAACTCGGCGCAAAGCCTGCTGGCTTGGAATAAAACCAGAATAAAACATAATATATATAAAACCTTTTTAGTTATTTCTTATAATAAGCTTATATTAGAGGAGCTCGATAGCCTAGCGCGGTGCGCGTGTTCGTAACGATAGTGCGCGTCAAGCGACGGTAACGTCAAGTGCGCGGCCATGTTTGGATTGGTCGCCATTAGTGGCATTTTTATCTTGAGTTTCTCCGTGTTTCGGAAGGCACGTTAAGCCGTTGGTCCCGGCTGTTATCGGTAGATGGCAGTAGTTAATAGACTATGTCAGTTGTCTTAAGGCAGCCTGAAAAATCTGACACTGTTGGTCACTTACACACCCGAATCATGTTCCTGTGGGTCTGGTTTCCCTGTAAATAGGGTTACGGAGGTCAGACGACAGTCGCTCCGTTGTAATAACCAGTTCCGCCATATCAGGACCATGATTAATAGCGTACCCTGGGCTCTGAAGCGTAAGCTGAAGATACAACCGGGAAACACGCTCGGGCGAATAAGATTTAATAAGCTTATATTAATACAGCTCTGTATTATCGTTTATATTGTATGGAATGAACCACAATACGCGTCTTGTACCGGATTTGGCTCAAACACTGACAACAGCCTTTACACCCACTAATAGTGCTTGGCAGTGCGTGTAAAGTTTATATTAAACTAGCGACCCGCCCCGGCTTCGCATGGGTGGAATATTAAGGGTTTTGCTTACATAAAAACCTTCCACTTGAATCACTCTATCTTTAAAAAAAAAACAAAACCGCATCAAAATCCGATTCGTAGTTTCGAAGATTTAAGCTTATTAGAGAGGACAGAGAGCGGAACGCGACTTTGTTTTATACTATGTAATAATCTATATATATAAAAGAAAGTCGTGTTAGTTACTTCACTTATAACTCAAGAACGGCTGAACCGATTTAGATGAAAATTGTCAGGGAGGTAGTTTAGAGCCAGGAGAAGGACATAGGATACTTTTTATCCCGGGAAAAAGATCCCGAGGGAAGTTCACGCGGGCGAAGCCGCGGGCAAAAGCTAGTAAATAATAAATCTAATACATAAAATTCCCGTGTCACAATGTTAGTTACCTTACTCCTCCGAAAAGGCTTTATTGATTTTTACCAAATTTTATATTATGCATATTCAGTAGGTCTGATAATCGGCTACTATCTATTTTTCATACCCCTAAGTGATAAGGGTTGTTCAGTTTGTTCCTAAATTACCTTGAAATAATTTTTTGGCAAAACAACGTTTGCGGGGTCAGCTAGTACAATAATAATAAAGATACTAAAGGATGCCTGCGGTTTCTCTTTAGCACATTTTTAGGGTTCCGTACAAAATTGTACAACGGAACCCTTACAGGATCACTCGTGCGTCTGTCTGTCCGTCCGTCCATCTGCCACAGCCAATTTTCTCCGAACCTACTGGACCAAGACAGATGAAATTTGGTGGGATGGCGTAATCCTGTGACCCAAACACAGATGTGCAAAGAAAATAAATATTTTTTTTTTAAATAAGGGTCATTTTAGTGGGACAAGGTAAGGACATAAAAAAAGGTATGCAAACCTTACCGAGTTATATATATATATATCAAATAAAAGAACTCGTTATGAGGATGTCAAATATGTTTTTGTTATTATTGTAACATAAATAGTTTTCATTTTATTTATGAAAGAAGACGAAAATTGACCTTTCCCCCCCTGATCTCCAAAATTACCAAGCCTAAAATTTTGAAAAAAATACGGAATATAGGTCATTTCCTGTAGATTACAGGAAAACCTACATGCTATATAGCTATAGCGATATTAGTAGTTAACACGCATCTCATAATCCTTTCATATTAAAATACCACAATCCATACTAATATTAAAAATGCGAAAGTCTGTCTGTCACCTTTTCACGGCTAAACTGCTAGACCGATTGTGATGAAATTTGGTAGGGATGTAGTTAACGACCTGAGGTCATACATAGGCTACTTTTGAGCGCGATATAACCGAGTCCCACGCGGGGCGGAGCCGCGGGGAACAGCTATTTGAATATAAAAACTGACATTGGCATTGTACGGAACCCTCTTCACGCGAGTTCAACTCGCACTTGACCAGTTTTTTAAATTAATTTCTAAGAAATTCTTAATAAAATATCCTTGATATTTATATATTTGCCGTTTTAATGCCCTAAAAGTGGACATGGCCTGTATTTAACTGTTATTTAGTCAAATTATTGTATACTAGCTGTTCCCCGCGGCTTCGCCCCGCGTGGGACTCGGTTATATCGCGCCCAAAAGTAGCCTATGTTTGACCTCAGGTCTTTAACTACATCCCTACCAAATTTCATCACAATCGGTCCAGCAGTTTAGCCGTGAAGAGGTGACAGACAGACAGACAGACAGACAGAAAGACAGACAGACAGACAGACTTTCGCATTTATAATATTAGTATGGATATGGATATGTAGGTCAAAAGAAAAACTGCACATTTAGGGTCATTTAATTACGTTGACGTATCATTTTAATTATTTTACAGCCAAAAGAGACCGCAGGGCTCAATAATAACTAATTAATAACTAATTTCAGCTTAAGCTTGCGTTCTTCATTAAAAAAAATGACAGACGGACAACGAAGTATTCTTATAAGTTTTTACCTTTTGAGATACGCAACCCTAAAAATCGATCAAGTGCTAGAAGTTATTTTCTATACGCTGAGTTAACAGCCTGTCTCTATTTCAGATTGTTTTTTTTTTTTGACAAACCTATTTAATGCTAAAAGCAACAATAACTTGAGGCTCTGTCTTAACCACAACTTAATGGACAAAAACGTGACAGTATGTAGGTGTGTTAAGATAAGTAAGAAAAAAATAAAATTCACCTATCGATTTTGAGATTTAGGCTATTTAGAAAGTAATTAATTGTGAAATATAGAAAATAATTAAGAAATTTCTCTCGACGCTTTCTGTTGTTTTCCTCCAAGCGTCTTTCCTGGTTCATATTCAGCTTTCAATTATGCTCCTGATTTGGCGGTCCTTATTAACACAAAAGAGCGACTGCCGTCTGACCTCAGTAACCCTTTTTACAGGAAAATCATACCAGTAGGAAAGTGATCAGGATGTTTAAGTTGCCAACACTGTTAAAATTTTCAGGAAATATAGCCCAACGACTGCCATCTATTGATAACAGTCGGGACCAACGGCCAAGCGTGCCTTCCGAAGCAAAGATGAGCTCAAGATAGAAATGCCATTATGGCAATCAATCCAAGCATGGCCTCGCACTCGCCGTCGCTTGACGCGCGCTATCCTCACGAACACGTGCGCCCCGCTAAGAGCTTCTCCAAGAAAAAAACACCTGATTTTATGTTGTAAACAGTAAAAAAAGTTAACAAGACATTAAACAATACTGTTTAAAAGTGAAACAAGCTCGTAAACTCACCGAAAAAGCCAGCTAAGCCCACGACTCGTAAAACTAAAGTCGGGATAAGGGAACAACGTGCTTCTTAAAGATAATTTTGCTACGGTTTAATAATAAGATAAATAAAAATGTTTCTTTTTTTACGAAGATTGTTGTGGCTAACCCAATGTAAACAAAAACTTCGAATTAGATGTTGAAATTTTTTTGTTTATTTTAATGGAATATTTTTTATGAGATCAAATTCAAGTGAAATGTTTTTAAACCGCCTTACGGTCACATCGGCACGTAGGCACTCATTATCTTCATTTCGTGTAGGTGACACGGCCAATCAACTATGGTAGGTTTCAGAGTTTTTTTGTACAGCCTCTTGGCCTTCAACGTGGTTGCTTTAACTATAAAGAATTTAAAGAATGGGAATAGATAAAATAGTCTGTATTTATGTAGTTCAGCAACAAGATGGCCCACTGCTGGACTCCGGCCGTCCTTGTACTATATAATATGCCGAACTTAACTTGTTAGTCATGTTTGTATTGTTGGCTTCAAGCGATAAGAACTAGTATTTAATAAATGGTACCCATACGAATTTCTAAGTAAATATGTAATCGATCGTGGCAGAACCGGGACGTTTCACATGCGGATTTAAAAAATGACCTTTCAACTAAACAAAAGACTAGCTAGTTCATCGGTTGTGGTGACCTCACGTCCTGAGGCCGGCAAACCGTGACAATTGGCTCCATAAGTCTTTGAAACGTCTCACCAATTGATTCACACGTTGGTCGGCTTTTTTTGCGGTAATATTCTATTTATATGACCCCCTTTGGTTCTTTATTTAAAAATCGAATTGCAGATACTGGCTAGCATTATTTAATTTATTTGCTAAAATAATGGAACGCAGATGGAAAAAGAACTGGATTTAGGAATATCTGTACTTTATCGATATTTATAACCTTGAGCTTATAAAAGTGCCTCAACGGCATTAGAATTATGAATGAAATTTTTACCATTTTTACTTTACCTTCACTACAAGATATTGTTATGTCTACTTGTTGTCGACAAGTTTGCAGTACACAATAAATCTACTCTCTTTCTAATTACCACGCTAATGAATCTACGATTTCATGAAACTTTCACAGTTTCCAGTTGTTTCCAAAGTTGAAATAAACGTAGACCAAAGTTGCCATACATACTATGTCGAATTTCAACCTGCTTTTGCCAGTTAAGAACGCATGGTACCAATTTCAAACGAATATTTTATGCGATATAGGAAAATTATAGCATTATATTCAAATTGCTATTAGTTCAGTAAATTCGCCACAAAGAGAATAATGCTATGAACTAAATAAGCGGTTTGCGAGTGACAGTAATGGTATTGTTTAAGACTGCTTTTGTTATAGTACGTAATATGCAGGTTTTGTGTCATAATTGTTGTCAATTTAATATTCTTTAGATAATATGTTTTATTAGTCTGGATTCCCCTGTCCTATAGTAATTTCGAAATTGCCTTTTCCGTTGATGTTTTCTTTCTATAAACTACCTACCTGTATTTTTTTTCAGCTACATTGATACAATAACTTTCGATATTTATTTGTTTGATCATAGAAAAATTGTACAACATTACAATTCAACATCCAAAACGTTGCACAACTTAAAATAGGACACAGATTCATTCATCAGATATTTATTTTTATTATGAGTAAGACATGACCTAAAAGCCAGACCTAAAATAGTAGTTCATTAAAACACGATGAATGAAAGAATCTGCCGTTGTCTCGATTTTTCCATTTATTTAATCAGGGGGTTTACTGCAACTTCTACAGGTGACCAAAAAACAAATGAGTGAGCGATTTAGCGAAAAACATGGTGTAAGCCGACATCTCACTTACTCGAACGGTTTAGTTGTTTGGTTTTATGGTTTGAGGTCACAGTATAAGCTCTATGAAACTATAACATTGTGCAGGCATTCCTTTGAAAGGGAGACCAAAGAGCCCCATAAAGACTAAATAAGAAAGAAGACCGAAGTCGTGTCGTATAGAGATGTAAAACGGATGGCTGAAGACAGTGAGACATGAAAATCACTCCACCACTGATAAGAACAATATTCCTAAATTCTATCCCACTAATATTATAAACGTGAAAGTTTGTAAGAACGTATAGATGTTGGTTACTCTTTCACAGGAAAATGGCTGAACTGGTTTGACTGAAATTTCGAATGGAGATTGCTTAGACCCTGGAACAACACATCCATACTAATCCATATCCATACTTCCATATTAGTATGGAAGTATGGATACATTATAAATGCGAAAGTCTGTCTGTCTGGATGTCTGTCTGTCTGTCACCTCTTCACGGCATAACTGCTGGACTGATTGTGATGAAATTTGGTAGGGATGTAGTTAACGACCTAAGTTCAAACATAGGCTGCTTTTGGGTGCGATATAACCGAGTCCCACGCGAGGCGAAGCCACGGGGAACAGCTAGTAGGCTATATTTTATTCTGGAATTCCCCCGGCGTGGATCCTTGGGCAACAGCTAGTAATAGACTGCATTTCTAATTAGCAATAGGATAATGATAGCTAAGTCCTTTTGTGTGTCACGTCATATCCTGTGGTTCTGGCGAGTGACGTGCATGGACAGTTCGGGCAGCCATTGTTGATGTGATGTGCGTATGAATTGTTTAATGCATTGTTTTGTCTATTAGGAACCCGATTATAGTATGGTAGTAGATACGTTAGCCTAAGTATATTAATCCATCATCATCATAATTTAGCCGCAGGCTTTCCACTGCTGGACATAGGCCTCCCCAAAGATTTCCAGAACGACCGGTTGGAAAATATAATTGAATATAAAGTTAAATACTTATGAAACAACATCAGCTGCTATTTGACTAAGTCGCCTCATCTCTACATGGCGACCCTGCCAAGATATAGAGTACTAGCTGATAATCGCAACTTCGGCCGCGTTTTTTTCCTATAATATAACCTACTACCTTTCGCCCGAATGAATTTCCCTTGGTAACAGTGCTTTATCCCGAGACGAAAGGTATCCTATGTCCTTCTCAATACTCATTGCTATGTGTATGCAAAATTTCAGGAAGATTGGTTCAGTAGATAGGGCTTGAAGAGGTAAGAAACAAACAAACAAACATACAAACAAATATACAAACTCACTTTCGCATTTATATTAATCTTTAAGCATATAAATATTACGGTACGGTATATTATTGCAAAGTCTAAGTGACTGGGCATTTAAATCATTGACAAAGATGGCTTACAGCGACAAGAATCGTTTTTTTATTAGTTAAAACGCCATCGTCCTGTCCTCAAAGCATCTTTAATTGTGTACATGCTCGGCTGATGATTCCAGGTACAAAGCAAAACCAGGCAAATCTCTTAATCCCACTTTATTAAAACTTCTAAGGAAGAATACCGCTTTCAACTTATTGGTATTTCGTTTAATAAGTTTTCGCCTTGAAAAAAATTTGCTATTTACTAAATTAAATATATTTTTGCCATTTTACCATTTTTACGATTCGATCGTTCTGTATGTACGAAGAGAAACCCATTTTTTTCTCTCTCTGTCTGTCCGCCTATCAATGACAATTTTCGAGACCTATTAGAAATTTGCTACATTTATGACTCGACGAATATGTGTGTTCATTCTATCCCCGCTTTAGTAATTTTTTACTCCGAGCATTCTTTCGTTGTTCTATTGCGTTCTATAGAATATTCTATAAGAATGCTCGCTCGCTTGATGTAAACGGCACTAGAGCGTGCGAACAATTGTTTTAGAGCGTTCTTTCGTATTCGGACGCGTTACATTCAACGTACGGAACCTTTTCAAAGCAATTATAACTCAGTTTTGATCGGTATTCACACTTTTCTATACTTCTACTACATTTTAAAAATAGAAAATAAACATCACAAAAAATGATTGATCGAATCCATCAGTATAAAATAAGTGTACCTATCGATCGCATAGACATGATTCCGCAAAAAGTAATAAATTATGAAGATTTATATTCGTGTTTCCAAGAAAATGCCTCTTGAATATTGAAATACGCGTGAAGTGCGATATAAGTGGCTCGTAAAAAGCTCCTGATAAAATAAAGGGCGTAAAATTTATTATTAATATTGCCTTGTACGCATCATTTGATCGAATTGTGGATGTGTCATGTGCTTACATATGTAAATAGCTACCAGCATTTTATATTAAATATTACATGGAGTTTCATTCGATAAGGAAGGCGGTCAGTTATAAATAATAATGTCAAATGAAAAATGAAGACAGATCGCTGGCTACAGAACAGAGAAATTATCCGAATAGAAATGCTTTGACGCGGATTTAGTTCCAGGATCAGTGTGGCTAGTATATTTTCTCGTCTTCAATTCATACATGTAAACCACACCACACCTTATTAGAAATGTATTACGTTGTTTACAAAAAAGTACCTAATATTATCGATCAATAACAGTGGCAATAAATGACGCAATAAAATTCCCCGTCCATTTTTTCTGTATGAAACGTTGGCTTAGAAGCCAAACTAGTGACACGCTTTTCGTGCGCTATGCCACTTCTTGATAATATTTCTAAATTCTATGTCACTGGCTATGAAGCCAGGTATTAAACCGGTAAAAGTAGAGATAATAATAACGATATACTTGTTTAAAAAAATTGACAAATACACATTAAAATAAAAAACCATTCCCTTTTAAATATATTTTATCTCCTGAGAATACTTACTGGTTGCATTTCTTTGCTGGTATTGCTTTTTTGTTGGGAAAAATTGCAGCCAGATTTCCTATTACTAACAGCAGATATCAGACGTGGAGACATACCAGGACCCCAAGGTACAAATATCCCGATAGTATTATAAAATATCAGTAAAAACTGTATACATAAGCCATTATGAAATTTTCTAAATTGGCCAACACTTCAGCGCGAAGTTCAATAAGCTTTAAAAGTTTTATCACTTCACTAAGACGAGAGCTTTTACGATATTGTCAGCTTTTCTGTGTTTAATCTGAGTTGTTTGCTACGATTCGTTTGAATCTAGCAACTGAGTTTAAAATTTATTATCTCGATAGTGGAGGAGTAAACAGGGAAATTCATGTATCCTCATGCCTATTGTACAGTGGGCCACAGGAAAGTTATCCAAATAGAAATGTTTTGAAGCGGATTTAGTTTCAGGATCAGTTTTTCAGCGTATTCACTCTTTTAATCTTAAATTAATACATGTTAACCCATGTTAACCGCACCACACCTTATTAGAAATGTATTACGTAGTTTACAACAAAGCCACCTAATATTATCGACCAATAACAGTGGTAATAAATGACGCAATCAAATTCCCCGCCCATTTTTTCTGTGTGAAACGTTGGCTTACAAGCCAACCTAGTGACACATTTTTCGTGGGCTATGCCACTTCTTGTTAATATTTCTAAATTATGTGGTTGGTACCACATAATTTAGAAGTATAACCGTAGTGAGTTAAGTTTATCTGCCTATGACTGTACCAAAGCTAATAAGTAAACAGGGATAATTATTGATAAACTAGCTGTCCCCCGCGGTTTCACTCGTCCGTGGTGTGTATGTACTTTAGGGTATATATATAGCCTTCCTTAAGAATCAGACTATCACATAAAGAAATACTTATTTAAGAACAGAGTAGTTCTAAAATTATAACCTTTCAAACAAACAAACTGCAGCTTTATTATATAAGTAGTAAAGATAGACCATTTTATGATGCTTTTGATGTTAAATCATTGGGATAAATTTTTGAACTGAAAACTTTATAAATATAGAATAAACCATTTAACTCGCGACACCGTTACCTTAACCGACTCCTTATAAATACACACTTAAATATCTGTTGTTTTATTTTTCAATTATATGTATGTATATCTATTTTCACCTATAAATATGTCGATAAATTTCCCATTATTATTCAATTCAGATTAGAAAATTCAATTATTCTGCGTTGAACGTCTATAAATAAGCGTCTCCTTGATAACATCGAGTTATCCAATATAATCTGTCGAGAAAATAGCAATCTTGCATACCGATGAGCCGGCCTGTATTATGGAGGGAAAGGATGATTTGCGACGTTCCTATCTACCTATGTATTTGGTCATAGCATTTACAGTTGAAAACCGAATAACTATAGTATTAAAAAAAAAACAATTTAATATTTTTACTTTTGACTAGTTTATCCTAAACAAAAATGCATATTAAAAGACAATAAAAGTTACGGTGTTCTAAAAGTATTTCTAAAATGAAAATCAAAATATAATTTAAATAAAAAATAGTGGTTCCGATATGAATGCAGTTTTCAACGACCTACCTATTTCTAGTAATGTAAATTTTATTCACCTGATGAGGACTGTAGTAAATGAAGGCGCAGATTTTCACGAAGCACTGATTTATTTTCACTGATTTTTACAGCATTATTTTCCCACTGTTGAGCACCATAGTTTCCTGGTGATTCTTCCTAGTGATTCTTCCTTTTCTTCTTGCTAGTACTGGAACTGACGATTTACTGAATGCTCCATACATTTTTTTTTTTTTTTTTTGACTGGACCTACAATATTAGCTTCTAAGAGCTTTAATATTTACAGCGGGACGGTTTGAGGCGAGGGCTTGACGCCACTCAGCCTTTTCGGCAAAAGCGCAAGGGGCTCCCAGTTGGGACGAACCTCGGCCATGGGCTTTGCCTTTGATCAATGGCGAGCGATGCAAACTCGCGAGCGATGCAAACGCTCACTGCCTTAAGGGCCGACACTAGGGTGCCTTAAGGGCCTAAGAAGAGCCTACTGGTGGCGAGAAGCGCCCTGGTACATTTTGGTACCTGGAAAACGAGCTACTGTTCCTACTTCGTCGCACTCGCCGGCGAGTGCGGTGTGTCGGTGTGCCTGAGGAAAATCCCCGTCTCCTTTGAGACTGGAGATTTTCGTATGGCCGATTAGCTACCGTGATGGGGTCGTCGGGATCAAAGAGAACATTCCTCGGGCGTCGGTGCCGCAAGGGGACATCCTTGGACGGGCTGTAGTTAGCAGCTTGTTCCACTAACGGGTTCGGATGGGAAGAGCATTTCTCAAAGTAACGTTTTGACGTTTCTTTGAGGTGTCTCAACATGGATGGGAGCTCAAGGTCCTTGTGTAGATCGCGTGTGCGTAGACCCCGGGGGGATCCCGTGGCTCTACGTGCGAACCTATTCTGAATGAGTTGGAGTTTATTCAGAAGAGATGGTGCTGCGTGTGCGAAAATAACGCTCGCATATGTCATGACAGGTCGGATGCACAGCTTGTAAAGAGTCAACTTATTTCTAAGCGACATTTTTACGTTACTGATCATGGGTGAGAGTCTGCCTAGATAGAAGGCTGCTCTGTTGCGTACTCTTTGGATGTGGTGTCCAAAGGTCATCTTGCTGTCAAAGATAACGCCCAGATATTTTGTGCGGTCAACCCATGGAATGGATTTTCCGAACAAAGATATCGTTTTTAAGAGCGATTGTGTGCTCCATGCCGGGGGTCGTGTTGCACCGCGGGAGTCTTTGGAGAAGAACACTGCTGCGCTCTTTTCCGGATTCACCTCGATGCGCCACTTCCTGAACCAAGCGCCGAGCGCGTCGACTGCTTGTTGGAGGCGTTTGGAGATAAGCTCCTTACTTGTACTGGATGTGAATAGAGCAGTGTCGTCAGCGAAGAGAGCCAACTCCACGTGCGGGGTCCGGGGTACGTCATTGGTGTACAATGCATACAGTATGGGAGAGAGCACAGACCCTTGCGGGACTCCAGCTCTTAGTGGTCGGGGGCGTGAAAGAGTTCCTTCGACTCTGTAGCGGAAGGATCTATTCGACAAGAATTCTCGTATGATGCGCACGAGACTGTCAGGCAGGCCCATGATGGCCAGCTTGGCTACCAAGCCGGCATGCCAGACTTTGTCGAATGCCTTCGCTACATCGAAGAAGAGTGCTCCTGTGGGTCTTCCGCGGCGGCGGTTGCCTAGGATGTGTTCGGTTAGGCGGTGCAGTTGGTGTACGCAAGAGTGTTTTGCGCGGAAGCCCATCTGCTCATTCGGGATCAGATTCATAGATTCGGTGTAAATCTTGAGTCTGGCCGATATGATTCTCTCGTATATCTTCCCGATGCAGCTTAGGAGGCTGATTGGGCGATATGAGGACGGATTTTTCAGGTCTTTGCCTGGTTTTGGGATGCCTATTACCGTTGCTTGTTTCCAGGCGTCTGGGAACGTACAATTATGTAGGCAAGCATTGAAGATGCTCACTAGCAGCAGTAATAGAGTCTGGGGTAGGCATTTCAATATGCCGTTAGATATTCCGTCAGCTCCGGCGGCTTTTCGGGGTTTTAGGGATTTGATTATCGATTGTACCTCTTCAATCGTAGTTGGAGGGAGTGCGGTCACGGGGGGAGCCGATGCGGAGGCGGTGATGCTCTCTACATGCGATTCTACCCGTCGTAGGTGATCTGGGTCAACTGGTTCACGACTAGGAGAGCATTGGCTTTCCAGGCTGTCTGCTAGGCATTCAGCTTTTTCGTCATCATCGAAAGCGATGGAACCATCCGGATATTTGAGAGGAGGAGTGGTTGAGATCTGATCGCACTTGAGACTTCGTGCCACACGCCAGTAAGTGACGTGGGACGGTGACAGTTCAGAGAGGAAATCGCCCCACCTTTCGTCCCTGAGTTCCTTCATGCGCTCCTTAACTCGACGTTGAAGGTAGCGTAATCTAGAACGGGCCTCTTCGGTGGGGTAGAGGTCGTGTTCCCTTGTCGCGGCGTTTTTCTCCGTCAGCAACCGCCTTGCGTCTTCCGGCAGTTCGAATCTGTGGTTAGGGTCCACAGAAGGGACCTGCCTGGAGCAGTCCTTGATGGCTGCTTGCAAGTGGTTGGTGAGGGAGGAGATCGCCATGTCGGTCTGTTCGGTGGACGATATCCTTTCGGGTATCGCGTCCAAGTCGGGGGAGGGTTGGTTGAGTGCTTTCGCTAGTCTCTTCCAATCCGTGATTGTCCTTGTATGAGCGGGGCGCCCATTGTCGGTCTGTCCTAGTTGGAGAAGGACCGGTCTATGGTCCGAATTTAGGTCTGAGTGCACCTCTAATGAACACACTGTCAAGGTGATATTCTTTAGTAGGGCAAAGTCCAGGACACTGGGGTTTTGGCCTTCCGCGGTAGGATAGCGGGTCGGAGCCAGGGGCGCTACAACGTCGAAATCCAGGGACTCTTCGAGCCTCATTAGGGTTTCGCCGTTCGTCGAGTTGGTTAGCGAATGCCACCTGGTGTGTTTACTATTGAAATCGCCAGCCAATATGGTAGCGTTTCCCATAGAAAACAGGGCTTGAAGGTCGCTCTCAAGCAAGCTTTTGGTGGGGCTGAGGTAGACGGAGGCGATGTTGATTGGCGGGTGGCCAGTCATCGCTATTCGGAGGATTGAGCATTCCAAGTTTGTTAGGGAAGGAGGGTCGAGTTTGCTGCAGTGCAGGGACCTCTTGTAATAGATTAGCGTTCCGCCTTTGGCGTTTTCTAATCTATCATTGCGAATGATGTTGTAGTTCGCAATTTTTGGGTCTCTGTGCGATGGTTTGAGGAAGGTCTCCTGCAGTAGGAGGATGTCAACCTGATGTTGGGTGAGGTACTGAGCAATTTCAGTCCTTTGGTCGCGGAGATTTCCGTTGGCATTGTAGAATGCCAAGGTCAGCGATCGGGGTTTGTTCCTTTGGGCCGTACTACCCATCACGGACGCTGGTTGGCGCGAAGATGTGCTGGGATGTCATACGCAGTGATCTTCGCAATTTCTGTTCTGTAGCTCCTAATAACCTGCGTCCGGGCGATCCAATCGTTGCCGGCGGCTATTAGGGCATGACCAAGTTCCTCGATGATGTCGAGGTTGACGTCGCGGAGGACATTGAAGCAGACTTCAATCGCCTCGTCGGCGGTTGCCACACGGGGGACCGCGTTCCCACGAGAGGTAGCGGGCTCCCTGCGGGCAGCGACGGCGGGCGGTTGGGCCTGCCTCGTTGTCTGGGGGCGGGGGGCTGAGGGTTTGGCAACCGCTGCAGCGAAGTTGGGGGCCTGCGGGGCAGCCAGAGGGGCTGGGGGAGGGGGGGGCCCGGTTGGCCTCTTGTCGAGGGCCGGGAAATCGGAGGGTGCGGCCGAGAAGGACGGCTTGGGTTTGGGGGCGGGTTGCTGCTTGGGCACTCGGGGAGAGCGACCGGCCGGCGCCTACCTTGGTTTGCTCCTCGGAGCTTTCGGGCAACCGCGCCAGTTGGCCGGGTGCCCGGATTCTCCGCAGAGCACACACGCAGGCTCGCCCGGGGACTCCTTAGTGCGCTCGCAGTCTTTGGTTGCGTGGTCCTCCGTGCACTTAACGCAACGGGGGCGAGCGTGACAGTTACGGGCGGAATGCCCGTAGTATTGGCAGTTGTGGCACTGCCCTACGATTCCGCGTTTGCGGGGGGTCTCTACAGAGAAGCCGGTGAGGCCGGCGACGGACTGGATCTTAAAGATCCTTTTACCCTCCGTGGTCTTGTCGAGAACGACCATGACCATGTCGTAGGGGGTCCGAGGGGATTTGCCCTTGTACATCCGGTGGACTTCCCGGACGGGTAGAGCTTGGGCTACGAGCGTCTCTCGGATGAACTCCTCTGAGACGTCGTGCGGGATTCTCCTTATTACTACCCGGAGGACTCGGTCTTCTTCGAGCGTGTACGAGTGCCACTCGTACTTGCGCTCGTGGAGAAGGCTTGTCAGGGCCTTGTGGTCTCGAAGGGTGGGGACTGTCACCCTAATACCTATGTCGCACTTGTGCGCCTTAGAGTACTGGATGTGTCTATCATTGAGAGTCCGGGAAATGGACTCCCAATGTTTGGAGTCGTGAATGATGACCGGGGGTGGGGGTTTTGGCTTAGGGCCGGTAGTCTCTGCGGCCGTGGAGGGGCCTTGAGTGGGTTTGTGCGGGGTGGGAGGGCGAATGGCCTTTCCTTCTCCGTTTCTGGAGTTTTTGGAGGGCGGTTGCCTCTTGTTTTTAGGTTTGGGCCTGCGCTGACGCTTGCCACCAACTACGACGAATTCCTCGTCGGAAGAGGACGCTCGTGAGGCGTCTGAGTGTGATTTGGGAGGCGAAGTGTCCATTGGACACGATGGCTCCTCTTCGGACTCCGGCTCTGATTCTGCCATTGGGGACAATGGCGAATCGCGGACGGGAGGACGTATGTCCCTAAGATGGACGGGGGATGGAGGGGGTTGAGAGTCCTCGACGGGGAGGATCCCATAACGGTTTCGGGAGGCGGTCGCGGGCGCGGTCGGGGGTGGGGGAGGGGTTGCAAGGAGGGCCTCCTTGTAGAGGAGAAACTCTCCTAAATTTCCTTTCTCGGTGAGGAACCTAATAAATAGGTCCTCATCGGGAGGAGGGGTGGGGGCCGCCATTACGGCGACAGTGTGGCGATTGAACGCCAAGGGGTGGAGGGATAACCCGAGGGGTCCACTCGGGTGTCCTAATTCTTCCTTCTGCCGGGTGTAGACAGAAGGGTGTGTGCCTATTGGCCCTACTACGTGCTGTCTGTAGGGGTCTGTTGCCAACCTTGTTAGGGTCAACAGGTGTGTACCTATCAACTTAACTACCTAACCGATACAAATTCAAATTCAAATTCAAATTGTTTATTTTCAATATAGGATATTCTTATCACTTATTGACGTCAATTGTTACTTATTTTAAGTTTACCACCACTTCCAAAGCGCAAGTGGAGAAGAAGTGGCGCCACAAACTCCACAGCAGCATTTTCTTCAAAAACGTCAATTCACAAAATTTGAGTCAAATCAGACGAGTTTACATTTGAATATTTTTATAATTATTAATAAAATTATATATTAAATAAATATTGAGGATTATTGAAATAGTTTAATAAAAATGTCAAGTAATAAAAGATGTCATGATAAAATAAAAAAAAAAAAAAATAATGTACTGAATGTACATATGATCAATTTTTAGCTATAGTTTGGAGGACTCCGCACCAAGCTTAAGTTACACATCCTTGTCATTGAGAAAATCATGAGCGCTATAATAGGCTTTTTTACAAAGTAAATTCTTAACATGTGCTTTGAATTTTCGGTCAGGCAAACTAAGGACCGACTCTGGAAGCTTATTGTAATAGTGTATACAGTTACCCAAAAATGAGTCATTAACTCTACTTAGCCGATATGATGGGAGATATAATTTATTTTTATTCCGTAAGAGTCTATCCGTAACATCGCAAATTTTTTTAAAAGAAGAAATATTTCTCCTGGTATACATAATAACCTCAAATATATATTGAGAAGCGAGAGTTAAAACATTAATATCCTTAAACAACTCCCTAAGCGACTCCCTTGGTCTTAAACCATAAATGGCACGAATTGCCCGCTTTTGCAAAATAAAGATAGTCTTTATTTCACTTGCCCTTCCCCAAAGCAATAGTCCATACGACATTAAGCTATGAAAATAACTAAAGTACACTAGTTTAGCAGTTTCCACATCTGCTATTTGTCTGATTTTTCTGACAGCATAAGCGGCAGAACTAAGTTTTTTAGCTAGGCTTGTAATGTGCGAACCCCATTGCAATTTAGAATCAATTGTGATTCCTAGAAAGGTGGTATTATCTACAAGTTCTAAAATCTCTCCATTCAACGTGACATCAACTTGAACCTGCCTCACGTTTGGTAGTGTGAATTTTATGCATTGGGTCTTATTAGCATTAAGCATTAAGTTGTTAGTTGAGAACCAATTAGAGATGGTATACAAAATATTATTCACATGATTGGTATTTACACTACGGCGATTCATTTTAAAGATTAAAGATGTATCGTCTGCAAATAAGACTATATCAGCGTTCTTTTCAACCGCGTAAGGCAAGTCATTGACATAAATCAAAAAGAGGAATGGTCCAAGAATTGAGCCTTGAGGCACGCCAATTTTTACTGTTGATCCGTCTGATTTGACACTATTTATATCAACAGTCTGACATCTATCACTTAAATAAGATCTTAGTAACTCAATTGACTTAGTATCAAAGCCATAATGAGAAAGCTTGAGCAAAAGTGTCTCATGATCAACACAATCAAATGCTTTAGAAAGATCACAGAAGACCCCGATAGCATCCTGTGATTCTTCCCACGCGTTGTATATATGAGTGATGAGTGCCACTCCCGCATCGGTTGTTGATTTACCGGCAGTAAAACCAAATTGTTGACTGTGAAAGAGGTTGTAGGTCTTAAAGTGCAGTAGCATTTGGTTGAGCATAATCCTTTCAAACACCTTGCTCAATACTGGCAAAATGGAAATAGGTCTGTAATTGCCAGGTTCTAATTTATCTCCTTTTTTGAATAATGGGATTAGTTTACTGTATTTCATTAAATTTGGAAAAATACCTTGATCGATACATTCATTAAAAATAAAAGCTAAATCTGAAGCTACAACATTGATAATGTGATAAATCACGCTAACAGACATACCCCAGTGATCCTCGGACTTTTTTAAGTTAAGCTCTTTAAAAGTTTTAACAATATCACTGGGGTGTATGTAAGAGAAATTAAACTTGGAGTTGCAAGGGGTGACATTCTCTTTAAGCAATGTTTCAGCAGCTTGTGGGCAAGAATTTATATTTGAAGTTATTTGCAATGGAATGTTTGTAAAATAATTTTCAAAAGAATTTACTATTTCTTTAGGGGAAGAAATTTTTTGATCTTCGAATTTGATTTCTTGAATATTTTCCCTTACTTTACATTTCCCAGTTTCTTTATTTATGACCCTCCAAGTCTCTTTCATTTTGTTAGGAGCAACATTAATCTTTTTTTTAATGTAATTAGCTTTAGCCATCCTGCAAACAATTTTGAAAGTCTTCGAGTAGTTTCTAACATAATCAACAAAACAGCTATCAAAAGTGTACTGTTTTTGGGCATACAAATCGAACAGTTTTTGTCTACTTTTATGAATACCCACAGAAGCCCATTCACTAAATTTTAATATATTATTGCGCTTAAGCTTTTTTTGTTTAAAATTTTTGGAGAAACTGTCAGAAATAACACTAAATAGTTTATTATAGTGACTATCAGGATTGTTATCTGTATAAGTCATTGAGCCTAGTTTATTCTCTATTGAGTTTTTAAATTGAGTAATTTTTTCTTTTGTGATGGGTCTACACATAAAACTTTCTTCTGTTACACGCGAATTTTTATTAAGAGTTATCAATTGACCACAATGATCCGAGGGTAATTTACTGAAAACAATTTTACTTAGCGGTTTTTGGCTACTGAAAAAATTATCAATACATTTAGCCGAAGTGGCTGTAAATCGGGTTGGTTCAAAAAATACATTATCTAGATTATAGCTACTAAATAGGTTTAGAAATTGGGAGCTTGTTGCAGAATTTACTAATATATCAATATTAAAGTCGCCACAGATAATTAATCCTTTCTTACTCTTTGATGCTACTGTAAGAACACCATCAACAACTTCCAAGAAGTCACCGAAATTACTACTGGGTGGACTGTACACACATAAAATTATAAATTCCTCAAGCTCGGCGCAGGATACCTCAGCACAGCGTTCAACAGAAAGTCTAGCTATGTCTGACCGCTCTTTATAGCGTAGACCATTTTTTATATAAATAGCGGAACCTCCTCTAATTGCAGACTTCCTCCTGAAACAGCTTGCAACATTAAAGTTGTTTAGACTAAGCATTGTCTCACACTCTTTAATCCAATGCTCTGTTAAACATAAAATATCTACATTTAATGTATCTAGAAATAATTCTACTATAAGTTCTTTGCCGGGAAGCCCTTCTAAGTTTTGATGTACTATTTTTAATTCCTGAGGGTTTCCCATTGTCTGGGTTTGCAGTTTAAATCTGCTATTGCGTCTCCTGAGTCACCATTACAAGTATTTGGCAACTCAGCAGATGTTGTCCTATGACTAGATGTTTGTTTACAATGTAAACTCGTCCAAAAATTAATAGTATAAGCTACAAGTGTAGCAAGCTTATGTCTATAAAAATTTGAAAGATAAAAATTATCTTTTGTCATAGAACATCCACTAATAAAGTTATTAGTGTCGAAATAAATTAATTTTTCATTATGACTACATGTCAAAGTATGTATTAAGTTATTAAATGAGTTAATGTTCTTATTTATGTTTGGAGGCTGGCAACTAAGATACGGAAATGCACATATAATTACTTTGAAAACATTTAAATTATTTAGGATATTAATACTAGAGATAATATCTTTTTTAAGCAATTTCTTACAGTTACCTACAAGTAATACAATAGTTGTATTGCTGTTAAATTTTTTTTGTTTAATTTTTTCTATTATTTGGTTGTAGGATGCATTAGGAAAGCAAAAACTAGTACAATTGTCTAAAATATTATTAAAAATACGACCCATATTACGACCTAAGCTGTCAGAAAATATCAGAGTATTATGAGTTGGGTTGTCAGTTGCGACACAAGCTAATACAGCAGATCCTAACAAATCACTATCACATGAAGATAATACAGACACAGAGTTACATATGTCGGGTTTATTTAATATCCCACAAGTACATAGTTGTACTGCTGTTGTTAATTTCTCTTCAATATACCTACTGTCATTAATCAGTTGCTCCGTAGCCAACTCATGCTCAGTGATTTGCTTTTGCACTGAATCATACTTAATTTTAAGGCTGTAAAAATCGTCACTTAGTCTACTAATAAAAGATTTAAGTTTAGCCGTGTCGACACTGTACAACTCTTGACTTTCCGCTAATTGTTTTTTACTTATCTCGAGGTCTGAGCAAATTTTTGAATACATTTTCATACCGTTTTTAATTTTTGATATACAAGACTTCACTAAACAATTTTTTATCTGAGATTGTTTTTTCTTTATTGTTCTATTTAATTTACAAATTTTTTTACACTTGTTATGACTGATTTTTGCCCGAGGCAAGTTAATAATGCTGGGAGATGTGTCATTAGTTAGATCAATTACTGAAGAGTTAGCTGAAGGAGGCACAGTGGTAGATACAATGAGCTGGTCATAAAGGTTATTCACCTCCGATGACTGATGAGACTGCTTGTCTTGCTCGCAGTTGTTTATTTGGTTTAGTGCCTTCTTCAGCTCCCTCTCCAACTCAGTGTTACGTGTAAGGATTTCCTCATACATATCACTGCATTGGCGGAAAGAATCTATTTTGGACACCAGTTGGTTAAGTTGGTCGTTTAACTCATCACAGTTTAATCTACTAGCCGATAGCTCAAGCTTCAAGTTCGAATTTATCTCTAATACAGATTGAAATTCCAGTTCGTTCTGTTCCCTTTCCAGTAGAAGTTTGTCATTTTCGTCTTTTAAAGCCTTTAGTTCGAGTAAGGCTGACTTTAACTGCATTTCCACTTGACGGGCAGTCACGGCTCTGCTTGAAGTAGACATTATAGACAATACAGAATAGATTTATATTTGCAAGGAACAGAACGAACAATTTATTTGCAATTAACCAGTAAAACCAACTGACCTAACCTTAACGTCAACTACCTACTTGAACAAAAATAAAAATACGAAATTTACAAAATATTGATTGTGAAAGTAAGTGAAGCGTATTTTAATCTGATAATCAGTGTTCAAAAAAACGTGGTGTAAGGTGAAAAGGAGTAAACGAAGCTAAATAGTTACCGATTTCGCCTTGTAAAAGTTGTAAACAAACGATACCGGCTTGTTACCCACTAACCTTTTTGTTCACTATTTATCCACCAAATACACTTATTTTCACTACACAAATATTTAAATTCACAAATATTATTACTATTTTATACAGTTATTGTACTTTTATTATAATTTATGTGCATTTAAATTTAATTAAACAAATAGAAATACGGAGCTAAATAATTGACAAGTGAGCTCCAGTGTTGCCAGCCGCCAAAAAAAAAACGTCCGTTCACCTCGAGAGCGCAACCCAGAATGACCCTTCTGCTCCATACAAAATCATGCTCAATTTTATGCAAGTTTTTCGTCATACTAACTATACAAGCATTGACGAGTATACTAAAAAATAGTGGGGGAATTTACATACAAAAGTTAAAGTTTACAAAATTTCTAGAACATTCTATACATCTATCCTTGTCTAACTAATGAGTGTGAACAGGCAACTGTATGTACCTAGGTATATAATCAAACTTAACAAATCATATATCAAAGTTATCTAAAGGAACATATCAAACATATCAGACTTTAAATCAGACTTATTAATCTAACTTATCCTATTTATTAAGACGTAGGTTCGCTGTCCGCTTCATCACCCTTTAAAATTTTAGAAGTTGGAGCAATATCCTAGTATAATAAAATCTATACATATAATAAAACAGTAAAAATGTTTTGTCTGTACATTTAGTAATTTTGTCTGAAATGGATAGAGGGCAATTTTTTTGTCTGTCTGTCTGTCTGTATGTATGATCACGCTTTACTTCGAAAGAACTGAACCGATTTGCTTAAAACTTTCACCAATTGTTTTGTTTTAAACTCGGAAGAACACCTAGTTTGTTTAATCAAAATCGGTTCATTAAAAAAAGTTATCGTCATTTGAACGAACCCATTGCCTGCAAATATATAGCAATTTCAATCGAATGCACCAAATTAAATAATTCTTTTTTTGTGTTGGTTATTTTCATGACAGACCGAGATTGCCGGGAACTTCCCTCGGGAAATTCTGGAACAATTCCCGCGGTAATTTCCAAGGAATCCTCGTTTTCTTTTATTAAAAGTTTGTCGAATAATTGAGAATTTCGGGAACAATTTCTGAAATTCAGCGACGTCCACGCGCACGAAGTCGCGGGCTACTACTAGTTAAAAATAAAAACGAATGAAGTTTCGCCTTGAAAGTCCCCAGTTCCTTTATTATAATTGAATATCGATAGAAGAAACCTCTGGTGCTCGTTAGTTTTAGAGTTCAGTTCCCTAGGCCAGCGCAGTCAGTATGGAATTCAGAAAATTTCTTGTGCGCATGCGCACAAGTAATTAGCCGTTTAGTCTAGAGAGGTCCTAAGTACTCAATTTCTTGCCACAATCATATCAAAGGTAGTTAAGGGCCATCATACTTTTCTTTGATTTATTTAGAATAAAATAATTAAAAGTGATACCAAAAGTACTATAAGTTATTTACTAGCGACCTGGCTTCTTAGATTTTTTCAATTGAACCTGATTTTAGAGAAAAAGAAATAAAATGATTGGTGGCCCTAGATGGCTTATGATAGCCCCTTAAAAGATAAGTAATCTAGAGAAATTGGTGGGGTGACCACTATCTGAAGCAGTGTTTTCGCGCCTTCATCCTCGGATATATTATTGCATTTAAGCCTCGGGGTCGGATACACGCTGTATATCATTCTTATCCCAACATAACTACTACTGAAATTACTTATGAAAAAAAAAAATATTATGGTTAGTGTTGAAGAATGCTCTAAGTCCGTCAAATGTATAAATATGTTTCTTTGTAGTGACTATAATAATTTTATAACTACCTGTTCCCGCGGTTTTATTCGAACCTGGTGTGTTTGTGCTATATATAGATAGTATACTAGTGTACATGTATAACCTTTGAGAATCAGGCTATCATAAGCAGGGCCTTGTTTCTGTAAGCTTTCATTTTAAACTTCGAATCTGAATCCGCTGTGAGTTTCTTGATTGGCATTCTTAACACTCGGTTGATAATAAGAATCTATACTAGCGCTACCCTTGCGAGCGTATCATGCGAGATTTTGTATGAGATGACGTAAGATGTGGCATTCTGTATGATAATTTCCCCGTCACTTCGAAGCTCACTTGTCATTTTGAACCTTATGCGAAGTGTGAATGATAGCGACGTGAGAAGCGAGTTGTTGTTTGAAATTTACAGAATCGACAGGCAGAAATATATTCTAAAGTTAAGAGCGTTCAAACAAACAAATTCTTCAGTTTTATTATTGTATAGAAATATAATTAAATTATTCAATCTATTCAAGAATTACTCAAAGCAACCAAACAACATATAAAAAATTAAATCTAGACCAGAAAAGCTTTACTTAGTCGCTCCAATATTCGTGATGTAATAAAAAATTGTGCAGGTCGAAGAGTCAATTAAAAGCGATAATTAATTCAGCTAGCCGATCAAAGTGGCACGGCTTATCGACTGAGCTTTGCAAGCTTTATTTTTCTGTAAGCCTGTTAATAACTTTTGTAAGTTCGTTGAAAATGTTTATTTATTTCCAAAATTCATGTACAGTGAGCTGTAGAGAAATATGACCCCCTTTCAATAGTGATACTTTTGGCATGGTGGTCAGATTTATCTGCAGCCGACTGTACACAGTCAATTAACAGAATAATACGTAGAGTAAATAATAAATAGTGCAAGGGTTTGCTCTATTATTTATTTCTTTATATGCAACGGCAAGCGCAGTATCGAATACCCACCACCCAGATGAACAGATGACTTGAAAAAGGTCGGAGTCAGGCATTGGATGCGGGCCGCTTCCATTCATCGCGGGTCATTCTGGAAATCCTTGGGGGAGGCCGAGGCTAGCACTCCTTCCACCTCCCATGAGTCTACCAACCTCTCGGTTATACGAGCTGAATCTCGGGAGAGTACGCTGTACTTGCATTCTGCATCTCTTTCCAGTCGCACCTGCTTGATCGCCCTATACAAGTTCTCTATAGCCTATCCATGCAATCATTGCATTTTAATAACTCTCCCCCATCTTTAGGGGACTTACGTTCACACGTACGCCTCGCTTGCCTTCTTCTCGGCCTGAGGCCAGCTTCTGTCTTCTAGGTAGGCATTCATCATAGGTGGACTATGCCAGTCAAACCTTAGGACCAAACAGAAAATCGTACAGGGTGGTTTATTAAGTTGACGATTTTTATTTATATTATTTCCTGTTATTAAACTCCTTTTTCACAAAAATCATTTGTGACATGCAAAAATGAGAATGTGAATGCCTTTTCCACTTTCAATCACGATAAATGTTCAAATTACCTCAAACATATTTATGGATAATATATTATTTGGTTTTATATTACTTATGGTATAATTTTTTTAATGTTTTAATTCAGACTGAACTGAACACAAAAACAGTAAAAACTTATTTATGGCATCCATCGCGGCAGTCGTTAAAACTTTCCATTTATAATTAACGACTTAAGTAAAATAAGTTATACTTGGTATTTATTTAAAAAAGCTCAAAAGTTGTTTTTACATAAATATATATAACAACCTATAAGGTAATGATATATGCAAAGTCGCACGCGTTCGTGTGTTTTTTTAAAACAAAAGATGGTGTTGTATTTAACACACTTATATACTAAACGACACAAAAGTTTATATGACATTAATATGGTAACTATAAGCAATCAATCACAATCGCTAATAAACTCGTTTTGTTTTTTAAAACTAATGGTCTATAACACGCAATCTGTCTATCAGTGAAATTACTATAAGTGGGATGGTAACTTATTATGTTGTCAATGATAGAAATCAAGTATTATGAGCGACAAACCTTCACTTGCATAATTAGTACCTCATTATTTCGAGTAGATGACACGGTCCATCGACCATGCACACCCAGGTGTCAGACTTCTTCGGAACCACTCTTTTTTAAGGCTTCTGAGATGGTTCCTTTAACGACTACCAGATGGCAGTCGGGACCAACTGCTTAACGTGCCTTCCGAAGCACACAATTTTCTTATTATGAAACAATCTGGTGATTTGCGCCTGCATTTTCCTAACCAAACTGGAAACAACTAAACAAAGTATGTTTGCCGTGTGAATTGAATCCACGACTTGGGGCTGCAGCAAACGCCTTAAGTAACCACTGAACCACAGAGAGAGAGAGAAGCACGGAGATAGGAAGCAGTGTGCAAAAGAAAAAAAAATCATGAGCGTGTAGTCGGACACGCGTGTGAAATGACTTTTTCTTATGCCAGAAAACAAATTGTCTCGCATCGAAAACCGCGCGCGAATTCAAATTCTTTTGATTTCTGGGCTAGCCCTATCGCCACGCTAAAAGAAACGTCGTTCCATAAACATAAAACCGAATTGAGAACCTCCTTCTTTTAAGAAATTCGGTTAAAAAGTCTAATAACCAATATTCATAAAACTACCCATTGATCTTCCAGCAAGCCCTCGTTTGTCAGTTCCACTTAACCCCGGAAAGCACCCTACACATTGTTCAACTAAACTTCACTAGGCTATTGTTCTTTCTGTCCTACTTACTGCCCCCGCATTTGAGAGGTATTAAACGGTAATGTCTATGTAAAATAACGTTTTGCCATAGAAGAAGAAAGACAGGAGAATTGCCAAAAACACAAAGGTATACGCTTAATGAGGTCCCTCGTATTTCCAATCTTTTTGTACGGGGCTGAAACCTGGTCACTTCGAAAACAAAATCGACTTTTTTTAATTCTTTTATTTTTTTATTTGGACTCTCTGACCAGAATAGGTAGTAACTATGGAAAAAATCCTTCTTTTGAGAATAGACGATGAAAAATAATTAACAGAATGGGAAAAGCCTATCTATAGAGTTATGAAAAAAAGGGAAAGGGGGTTACCGGAGGAGGTTCGCGAGGTCTTGTGTTCACAGAACTACTAGTTATATAGGTATATAAGTTAAATATAAGTTTAAAAAATGTAAAATATAAGTTATTATATAGTAAGGATTAAGGCTGCTTACATGTAACAGAAAAGTTTTTAAAATTAACTCGAATATCGTAACAGCCATTACATGTCCAATTCATTCCAGGAATTAACTATATAAACTATCTCATTTAATTCCCTCGTTTCACAACAAACAAGGGGACTAATGTTGAACATTCGCCCAGTAAAATATTAATCCGTAAATAATGAAGAGAATACCGTGTTTTATGACAACAACCGTAATGCTTAAAAATAATGTGTATTTCGCAAATCTGTTTGCGTTGAACGTATTTTCAACGCGGATTTGGGTTGCATGGTAGAATCAACAGGTTGTTTAGATATATTTTATTTTAAAACTTTACAAACTGTACCTATTTATAATTTTACTGTTCTCATATAATTTACTAGCGACCCGCCCCTTCGCATGGGCATAAAAACCTTCCTCTTGAATCACTCTATCTATTAAAAAAACCGCATCAAAATCCGTTGCGTAGTTTTAAAGATTTAAGCACTCGAGTCTCAAAACTCGAAATTAACACACTATAACGGCTTTAATTTAACAAAAACTTCTTATTTAATTAATAATTTCCTTTACGTTTTGCGCCTGACATGAATTACTTAGCTTTTATTTTGCTTGAGACTGGAACGAAGTGGAAAAATATTTTTAACAGCGTTAAACATTACTTTCCTATTAATTCCCCGCTCAATGGGCAGTGATTACGTGCTTTATTACTAAAAGCCTAATTTTTTTGCAGACGTTTGCGATTGGGTACTTAGCCTTGAGATTTTTTTTTTACAATTTAGCTGACAATTTATAAGGCCATGTAGTCTTAGGAACATTTTACCGTCTCTGTTCTCGTAGGTGACCTAAAAGGCTCTAGGTGCTTTTAGGGCTTAAGAGGACCCCGCTCTTTGATATGACTGGCAATCAAGCATAAGAATAGGCATGCGTTATGAAAACATGGAAGATCTTTTTTAAATAACTACTATATGCCTCTAATCTATTTGCCAAATTTTAAAAAATAAAACGTGTAAGTTAAAAATAACTTTATATAAAATAGAAAGGTTCTCAACCTTTCTATTTTACATTAAATTATTATGGCGACCAGGCAGCAAGCTCAGCATCGGACACTCATTGATAGTCGGATGACCTGAAGAAGAACGCAGGCAAGCGCCTTATGCAGGCCGCTTCCAACCGGTCATTCTGGAAATCTTTGGTGGAGGCCTATGTCTAGCAGTGGATAGCCTGCGGCTGAAATGATGATGATGAAAATATAAACACGCTTAATTTCCAGCAACTTGTATGATTTTTATTTTATAGAAAGTATTTGTGGCAGAAATAGGAGACAGTGAGCTAACCAAACAGACGACCTTTGTAATGCTGCTACCACATTTAGCTATTCGCGTATTTGCCACAATTTTCGACGAATAGGCAAATAGCACAACTGCCATCCATATATCCTGCCGTCCATACATTGACAAATAGGCAAATAGGCGAATACAAATAGCCAAATGTTCATTCATTTTCATAGCCAATATTAGTGTCTTTATAGATGTTTGTGTAGCATCTAATCCTATAAGGTGTTTGCCTGCAATGATAGTTGTAAGTTTTAGGTAAATTAATAAATAAAAATAAATAAATAAATAAAAGTGTGTAGTAACACACTTCTAGTGTTAATCACATCTTACGACATACACTTTGAGAGAGTGAAAGGTCTATTTCAAAGCTTAAAACCATATGGGTAACGCTCCAAAACTTATTAGTCAGGTAAACTAGTGGATTATCAGGTTTTCGATCCTTTGGTTAAACGAATTACTTGGCGAACTGAAATGACGCCTTCTTCCTAAGCGAAACTATGTAAATAACTCAATTTGCTGGGGATTTAAGGCTATTGGATATGTGGTCAGCTTATTTTCCCTGAAAACTATGAAGGTACAGACAGATTACCTCACATATTTTTTAAGCATTCTTCTATCCATTTCAGTTAAAAATACTAAATGTACACACAAAATATGTTCTACTGTTTTATTATAAGTATATAGATTAAAATATATAATTTCATATAGTCTCTCAAAACACTGATGGAGCTGGGCGGGTTTAGTGTCCGAACATCGTCACCTTTGCTGAAAAAAGTTACACTTTATTTGTGCACTATTCGTCTCTATCAGCATGGGTATAATATTTTATTTGCTATCAGCTAGTTTTTATTTCTTATTCAAAAAGATTGGTGAAATATCTTGTCTCTGTTTTAAAGACTAATCCAGGTTTTAACAATATTTTTAATTTGTTTCCACTTTTTTCTGGACTCTTCATTATTTGGCTTGGAATCAAAGTCTGAGCAATGACTGGCGTTTGGAATAATTATAGCTGGTGCATCTTTAGAAAGATCTTTATTAATACCTAACGTGCTCCAGGGATCCATTTCTCCATTGACAAATATCACATTATTTACCTCTGGATGTAAACCACCATACATTTTATTGGTTTGCTCGACAGCTTTGTCAACTTTTTCTTCGGCAAATTCAGAACCGAATAATTCTTTACATATAGCAATATACATTTCTAAAGTAACTATACTTGAAAATGGCTGTTTTTCAGAGGTCCCAGTTTGGAAATATCCAAACTCATTACAAGTTTGGTATAACCATGCTCTTTCGTTTTCATTACGATATTCTAGAAAATCATCGAAATCATATTTGATGCATGAATAGTTTTTTCCTGAATCGAAAAAGATTTGCTCAGATAATTCTTCGTCACAAATTTGCCTGACATCTTTTGGTTTACCATATTGTATTAAAAACATGTAAGGAACTATACGGTCGTATATGAAAAGCATTTTATTTTCATGTCTAGTGAAGTCAACATCACCACAAACATTGTTTTCTTTTTTAAGTTTATCAATGCCACTCTCCGTTTTAAAGAGCTCTTCATAATGAGAAAACTTCTTAGATATTTTTTCATAGCAACCAGGTGTTCCATACTTTTTGAGTACTTCGCCTAAAAGTTCAAAATACTCAAAATAATCTTTTTTTGCCAACAGGGGTGCTCCACTTGAAATTGCTGCATCTACTAACTTGGGAAAGAGAAGTCTCATCCAAACTGCTAAATTACCAGCGTACGAACAACCAACGACCACTACTTTTGATTTTTTAAATTTTGAACGAGTTTTAATTAGTTTCAATAAATTTGCGTAGTCATATAATGCTTGCGTTGAATTTAAATACTCCAAATTTGCTAACGTTAAATTGCCAGGCTTACTTTCACCATAATACCTGTGTTCTGATAAAAATATTGCAGCATTAGTTTCGTTGGCTAATTCAAAAATTAATCCATGTGTCACCGGTAAAATTTCTACTTCTCCACCGATCAATAATATAACTGGTCCACCTCTTCTCCACATAGACATATCTTCATAATATTTCATCATCCATGTTCTTGTCTCATTCTTATCAAAATTATCAACACGTTGTTTTATCCATTTCTCTTCAGGAAATTCTGAAAAAAATGATTTACTCGTAGTTTGACTTCGGCTTGTGACTTTTTTAAATAATCTGTCCCAGTTTCTTGAATTGTAAATTCCAAAGCACCACGCTAAATGCATATTTATTATTATTAAGTTTATGGACAATAAATTCATTTTTACAAATAACACGTTCAAACCTTATCGAATTGGCAATAAATAATATAGCTACGAATTCTTAAAGTGTATATGCAAGTAAATACTATTTACTTATTTTGAAAATCGCAACAATTGATATTATTATAGCCATAAACGTTTAAGTATTGTTCTACAAATTCTCAAGATAGTATCTGCATAATAATTCGAAGGTAGTTCTTTGTCTTACTTGGTAAGATCAAAATAATATATTAATTTATCTGTTTTTATATAAATTTCATAATAATGTGAGGTTTGGCTTGGATTTATCTCCCACTAGTGAAATCTCTATCTTGCTTTGTGCTCCGCCATACTGTGCCGAAATGTAAGTTAAAGTCATTGCTTCTGGATGTTATCGGTAGATGGTTCGTATCATGAACGGTGTGCAGGCGCCATTGAAAAACCTGTCCGGCTATATTAAGAACCATAATTTCAATGTGGCTTTAGGGTAATTTAATGATGCAACTAAGTTAACTGGCACTGTTAACAAATTATTTTTTATGAATAACTTAAAGTAATTCCCATTTTAAAATAACCAGGCAATTTTTTTGTTACTACACGGAACCCTCTGTGTGCGATTTCGACTTACATTTGTCCAATATTTGATAACAATCAGATGAATTCATGAATATGATTGTTCGAAAATTCTAGCCGAATTGTAAGACAAAACAAAATTTTATTAGGAATTAAAACGAATAGCTAATGTAAAAATTTTGAACTGATAACTAATTCAACTGTTGCAAATACTTAAAATTATTTGATAACACAAATGAGTACCATAAATAGTCTAGAACCATATTCAATTCTACAGTGCTGGTGAAACTATCATCCACTTCGGTTTTTTTTATTAAAAATGAAATTACTATATTTAATTTTATACTTACTCTTTATAAATGTATATCTGGTGAGTTCCTTTGAATTTTATGGTATGACTGAATGGGGAAAATTAGTAGAAAATATTAAAAAAACTAGTCATTATTCTTTGGAAGTAGAATCAGCTGAAGAGAAATGGATAGATCAGCCGGTGGATCACTTTGACAAAAATGACAAGAGAATATGGAAAATGAGATACTTTGAAGATATATCAATGTGGAAAAGTGGCATGCCCGTAATATTGTTGATTGGTGGGGAATCTCCAGCATATCCGATGCAGTTTGGTTTACTTTATGAATTAGCAAAAGAAACTAATGCGGCGGTGTTATTTTCAGAACACAGATACTATGGACAAAGTAAACCTTTTAGAAACTTTACAACTCAAAATTTTAAATATTTAAATTCGGAGCAAGCTGTGTATGATAATGCAAATTTATTGAAATATATTAAGTCGAATTCAAAGTTTAATAAATCAAAAGTGGTGGCTGTAGGTGGGTCATATTCTGGTAATTTGGCAGCTTGGATAAAACTGCTTTTCCCTAAGCTAGTGGATGCAGCAATTGCAAGCAGTGCACCCGTACTAGCAAAAAAAGATTTTTTCGAATATGTGGAAGTTGTCGGTGAAGACATTATCAAGTATGGAACGCCTGACTGCTACAAGGAAATTAATGAACAATTTTTGAGATATGAGAAATTATTACAAACTGAAAGTGGTATGGAACTTTTGAAAAAGGAATATAATATCTGCAGTCATGTTGATTTCAAAGTAAATTTTAACAAAATGCTCTTCGTTAAAAGTCTAATGTCATACGTAATGCAAGTGATTCAGTACGGTATACCAACGAATATTCATGAATTTTGTTCAAAAAGTGAAATTACGTTTAAAAATCTTAGCCGGTCATATATAAATAATGACGAAACATGTTACGACTGTACTATCGACTCTGCAATTAACTCCATCAAAAATGACAATTTATATATAGCGTGGTTATACCAAACATGTACCGAGTTTGGATATTTCCAAACTGGTAATTCTGAAAAGCAACCTTTTACAAAAATTTTAACTAAGGAATTTTACATATCATTATGTAAAGGTTTATATGGTATGGAATTTAATGAACAAAAAGTAGATATTGGTGTGGAACGAACAAATAAGATATACGGTGGTTTACAACCCAATGTAAAAAACGTTGTATTTGTTCATGGAGATATGGATCCCTGGAGCGCATTAGGGATTAAAAATGACTTGTCTCAAGATGCGCCTCTTATAATTATTGAAAATGCATCGCATTGTTCAGACTTCTATGCCAAACCAGCAGACGAAATCGCGAGGAAGAAATGGCAACAAATAAAAAATACAGTTAAGTCCTGGATAGGTTTCTAAGAAATAAAAATGAAATTAAAACTAATTTCAAACCTTTATATTATATCTTTAGAACTCCTGAAATGTCATCAATACAAAGAAAACCATTTTTGTACGGTAGCGATACATATTATACTTTGCATATTTAATGACAAAATGATGTATACTTTTAGTTGAATAGTTTATTAAAATGAATTGTCTTCTTATTTTAATAATGTTCCTTTTACTATGTATTTTAAAGCAATAAAGATATTACAAACAAACAGACCTTTGTCTTACAAAATTTCATTTACTAGTATCGCACATAAGACGAACTTAATGCTAAGAAGCATAGTCTAATTTGAACTTCTTGGTTAAGTAGATAAAAAAAATATTAGTGCAATGTATTTTACTTAATACTAGCAGCTACCCCGGCTTCGCCTGTGGTACCTACACATATATAGCCTATGTTACTCGGGGGGAAAGCGACTTTGTTTTATATAATGTAATGATACTAAGATCGTATGCTTTGGTACTTAACGATTTCCGCCGACAAGGAGCTACTTGCATTGTTGTTTTCTGGTTTGAAGAGAAAGAGGCAGTGAGATACTGTGTACTGTGGCAAACATCTCAGGCCACGAAAAGTACTCAAATTTCCTGTCAAAAGTCGGGGGCGTCGCGGACAATCGAATTTTGAAAGACGGGGCCGTCGCGGAATGGGGGCCTATCGGCCGGAACCGAATTGACAGCGTGCACTCTCAAGATATCACCACATCAGAGGCCGAGGTGCAGGGTCCTGAAAAACTCTGACACCAGGGTGTACATGGTCGATTGATCGTGCCATGTCACCTACCCGAAATAATAGTGACTACGGTAACCGGTGTCGTTTGAGCTGCGCATCTGTCGCCAATGTGTTTGTATAAAAAAATAGGACGATTTTGTTGTATTGGTCACATATCACGGAATGGAGGTACATAAAAAAGTATACCACTTTACCATTTCACTTACACTAGTTTGTATGCGTTTCGATGTAGCCCACTGTATAAAAAAAGTCAAGGGTTCTGTCCTTATGTCGTCAAGTTGCCAACTGCAAACTTTTTAGCAAGAATACAACCAGGGAAACGCTATGATAAGTAAGAATAAAGAGGAAAAAATAAAACAAAACGTACAAAACAACCAGCCTCATTTATTCCATCACAAAATCAAATTTCACAATTATATAAACGATCTACTGTTTTCTACACTTTTAAAGCGATTACATCTAGTTGTTTAACTAAATTACACTTTATTTACACAATATATCTTGAAGACAATTATTTTTTGAAGTAACGATTTTGTAAACAAATTAATTTTAGTATTTACAATTTATTCTTTACATTTTCACAATACATAAGTAATATGCGTTTTTAATAAACTCAAATTTCAAACTATTTCGTCGCAAACGTAGCAACAAAATAATTAAAAGCTACGCAAACGAGGATATGATTTTCGTCTTTGTAAAACAAACTACGAAAATCATTACGTTTGAAATCGGGCTCATTAGTTTATTAAAAAGACATTTGTTTTAATTACAGTTCTTAAGTCTCATGTAACATTGGTTAACAATTTATATATACGTGTATTTATACACAACACATAATACTAAAACGACAGTTTATTTCATATATTTCTATAAACTAAAGGGAAAAAAATAGGACATTGCAGGCTTGAATTTTCAGACAATTAGTCACCTGATTGTAAATAAAGATGATTCCGTGCTTCGGAAGGCACGTTAAGCCGTTGATCACGGCTGCCATCCGTTAAAGGAACCACGTCAGAGATTAAGAGGTGGTTCCGAAGAACTCTGGCACCAGGATGTGCATGGTCGATTGACCGTGTCACCTACACTAAATTATGATGAGGGGGAAATATTAGTCACACACTTACGTCATTTACTGTCGTCTGGGACTAACTCAGAGATTGTGACTTTGAGTGTGACTCAGTGCCTCAGTGTTTGACCATGATAGGTTGCTTTTTAAATTGCGGTAAATATTTCTCCAATCTCCAATTCTTTGTTTCTTAAGGCCATTTGCGCAGTGATTAAGACTAAGCCCGAATCCTATCGTTTTCGATATTAAATCTTATGTAGTAGCTAAATAATTTAGTTATTTTTTTGATGTTTTCTGTCACGAAACTTTACAATCATGCAGGCAACATATTATATTTTTTCAGTAACAACAGTTTGAAGACATTTAATTGTTAATTACGTGACATTTGGTAAATCATGAAAGCCATGTTTATGTATGTACTATGTTGTATGTGAATGCATAATATGAGTCATATCCTTCCCTTAGTCTACGCTTCAGAGCCGAGGGTCTCTTTTGGCCAACAAAAGCTAGTGCGTTTACCATGAGATCTTGAAAACTATAGTCTACATTTGTCTATAGAAATCGTATGTTATTATTTAACTTATTATCTGCTAGAGGCGATTTACTGATTTTTCCCTACAAAATCACAAGTCAGTAGTCTGTTACATCGTTCGTTCGAAAAGCTCATTTTAAATGCACAACTTAACATTGACTAGAATATGAATATATAAGAACTCATTATGTATACTCATATAATACTCAATAATGGACTAGAACTAGGCAAACGACCGAGCGGTGGAGATGGCCAAGTACTGGGCCAAGTCAATATAGAGTCCATATAGACAATTAGCCATTATGACTCGAAATGAAGAAGAACTTATATAAAGAAAATAACGAAAGAAATAACAAATATACTATCATGAAAGATTGTCCATATAAGATCATTATATTTACAATAGTTAATATACCTGTCTTAAGTCTCTTAAGTGCAAATATTAAAAAAAAATTGCAATGACATATTTTTTATAAGTAGCAATAAGTTATTAGGCCATTTGGATACTTGCATTTACATTACTAAATTAAAGTTACCTACATTTCACTTTGACATGACTAGATAACAAAATTATACAATATATAATGTAGAGTGGGTATATAACTTGTGTGTTTCATGGTTTGATTAATTGTTTATTCATTATAATTTAAAATATACGATTGGAAATGTCTAAGTTTATATAAAAAGCAATATCAATAAATTATAATTATAAGAATTACAGCTACAACATTTTACAAAAAGTTTCTAATTTTAAGAACAATTTATATACAATTTCATTGCATAAAAAGCAAAAAAAAAGTAATAATCTGAGAAAATAGAATTAATAAGTACGCCTTTATTTAATTGTAAAATGTTATGTCAGGTTCCGATACAAAAAAGAATTATTTACTTCAAGATTCGGGTTTTTTATTTATACTGTCTTATCCTAAAAAATTTCAAGTTATAATTTTATCTACCAAATTTCGAGTTACTTACCTAATTCGCAAATCGAACAGACAGACAATTTTTTTCTAAAACTTATATCATTAAATTTTTAAAAACATATTTCTTATATTTAAAAATAAAAACTAATTTTCATATTATGCAAATTAACAGAAAATATAATAATTGTAATAATCGTCAACTATATACAAGTATGTTAGTAAAGTTTACAAATATATACACTATTATAAGCGCGAAGATCAAGTTACAGGAAATATACCTAAGCTTTGGACTGAAATTACTTAATAGAGTTAAGTATGAAAAAACTACAACTTAAAATCATTTTGTACATTTAAAATAATTTGAAAACAGCCGTTGTTCATATATTCTTAATATTAAGCAAGTATATAAAATAAAGATTCGTGTTATTTGTCGTTGTTATAGCTATATGTACGTACCTGAAACAAAAAATAAATTAAATTATAAAAAAATAACAAAATATATACCTATATATTTTGTTGTAAGTACCTACTTACCTAGTGTGGTTTTGATTTATAAATCACGGTATATCCATACATCCATACATATATTATAAATGCGAAAGTCTGTATGTATGCCTGTTACGCTTTCACGGCTAAATCGTTGGACCAATTTTGATGAAATTCAATATGGATATAGTTAAGGGGTAGGGGTCAAACATAAGCTACTTTTGAAACCGCGGGCAACAGTTAGTGAATCTATATTTGCTTTAAATTATAATAACTGAAACGAACTTCTCGAAGTTCTCAAGAAATGTTAAGCTAACCAAACCATGCATAATTACTTAAAATATTAAAACACAAACTCAAATTGAATATTGCTTAGAGCAAAATAAAAAATAAATTCTTGTAATTGACTTTATCAACAAGGTGCTCGAGGGTTGAACTTTGTCAATTACGTGGGTAGGAAGACAACGACAGACAAACATAAAATAAGGAAAAGTTAATGTCAACACCTTTTAGTTGAAGGCTTTGAAGGAATAACAATTTGTCTTAGTTGGTGAAGTTTTCTTGGAAGGATTAGCTCGGTGAGACTGACATGTTTTCAATAGAATTAAAAAGTAATTCTGACAAAATAATTGTATTTTACGATACTTTCTATTACGGAGTAGACGAAGATCTTGATAGAAAAGTATTATTACAGCCTAGAAGAATTTTTAAGAAGATGAAAAAATTAATGATTGACATAAATTGTAATAATCTGCAGAAGTTAGTACCTAAAATAAGATAAATTTTATATTGTTATTGCCAAACTATTTTGAACACAAGAATTTTTCAAATTATATCTTAGTACCTAATAGTATGTACCAAATTTGCATGCCTTTCTTTGACAAAATGTAATGGCACACTAACATTGTTACATCATCATTGTATTACCTTTAAATGATCTAAGTCTATTACCTACATTTATGCAAATAAAGAATAAAGGAGTCTTAAGATGTTCAACCTGTCTAGGTTTTACTAGATACATCTATGTGGTGTCTACCTCATTTTTGTTAGTTTAGATTTAGATGGAAAAAGGGGTTCTGAAGTAGTGATAAGTTGCAAACCTATGGCGTGTTTAGAAGAGAGTTAAATGACTACGAATTAAAAAAATGACCTTTGTCTTGGGCTAGGCATTTCATAATCCTAACTAATATTATAAATGCGAAAGTGAGTTTGTTTGGTACACTTACACGCTCTATCTACTTTACCAATCTTCCAGGTAATTTCGCAAACACATAGATGAAAGTATTGAGAAGGACATAGGATACCATTCATTCCAAAAAAAAGCATTGTTCCCGTGTGAAATGCACGCCGGCGAAGCCGAGGGCGAAAGCTAGTACATAATAAATTGAGCAATACTTACAAATTACATAGCTGGTGATTTGCTATCTTTTGATTCACTGAGTTGTGATTCTTCATCAATCAATTGCAAATTCACATTTTCGCTCTTTGTATGAAATGTAGCCGAAATGTTTTTATCTTCTAACAGAACATTTTCGATTTCCACACCATTATCCTTTTTGCCATTTCCTTCAACATTCCTTTGTTTTATCGAAGGACCTCTATTAAAAGATGAAGCAAGTAAAGTTTCTTGAATAGTTTCATTTCCATTACATATTTTATCAGTTTTATGTGTAGGCATACGCCCTGAATGATAACTATTTCTCACGCCACCAGTCGATTCAAAAAAAGGAAGAACCTGTTTGAATTCTTTTCGAAAATTTTCATTTAACCAAGCGTACAGAAATGGATTGTAACAAGTTGAAGCCATAGCCATTGAATGGGCGAGAAAAAAGGACACATAGTAATAGTTCCATTCGGTCATTTGAGCGTAGAAATCGTTGAAGATGTTGATCAAGTTCAAAGGGAGCCAAGATATTCCAAATATAGCTACCATAGAAATGAGCATTCTATTTGTTCGTTTTTTCCTATCTCTGTCTGCTTCTTCTCTCCTAGTATTCTTAGCACCTGGCTTGGACCTTGCTCGGTCATTCAGTCTTATACTAACACATGTGTAACATATAGCTATTACTAGAAAAGGTATTAAAAATTGGAGTACTGTGGTGAAAACTCCGAAAATCCTTCTAGACCTATCTGACGGCCAACTCTCTTCGCAATAAGTTTTGTTCTTTGTGATTTGAAGGCCCATGAATAAGCCATATGGACAAGTGACTACTAAAGAGAATACCCATATAAATACTATTATGAATATACATGTATTTAGTTTCATTCTTGGGTGAAATGGGTATATTATGACGAAAAATCTGTCTATGGCTATAGATGTGAGGGTTAGGGTGGATATGTAAACACTGGTCCCTTGGGCGTAGGGCATCAAATGACAGAGGAGTCTTCCAAAGACCCATCGTCCCAAAAATGTGTACATTGGAGTTAAAGGGACAGCAAAAAGACACAAAAGTATGTCAGACAAAGCCAGATTAGTTATAAAAAGATTGGTCACTGTCTGCATTGCCTTATTTCTGAAGACGACATAGCAAACAAGTACATTTCCGAAAACCCCTAGAACGAAGATAACTGTGTACAAAATGCAAAAAGCAACTTGAACTACATTAACGTCAATTATATCCGTTGTTTCATTTGTTTTTGGTTCATCTATTATGTCCATGCTTTCTCCGGTCAATGTTTTTGTAATAATCTGGATGCCCCCTCGAGGAGAGCCAGTGCCATTGATAGCCATGGTGAATCTGTTAGCCATAGTAGATGCCACGTCATCGTGGCCGGTTGTATTGTAAGCAAATGTCATGTTAGCTCCGCCGCAACTTCTCGATGTTTATAATGGGATGCCAGTCCATCTGTGAACAAGATAGAGAATGCTTGGTCAAGTCAAATATTATGATATGAACTACATTAACTAGTCAAATCGAATATGCGTTTACATTTCGTCAGGATCGCATTTAATAGTGAATTATAGCGAATGAAAACCGATTCGTAATTCATGAAAACCCACGCTCAAATTCCTCATATTACGTAGGAATTTTAGTAAATTTAGATAAAACATTTTTATTATTTGTTCGCGAAGTCATATTTGTTTAGGAATCAATTATTGTAGGTGTAGCGGTATTTATTTCAAAATCTCAAGTTTCGAGCCAAAGAATTTGGAATCGCGGACGCCAGGCAAATTTCTTTAATCAATGTTTCGAGCCTTAGTTAAAAAATACCAATTCACGTACAGTTAACATTGCTTATATATACAAAAAAGACAATTTTTATAAATTTTGCTTTACTTTGTTAGTCTGTAAACATAATTTTAATAATGTCTATAATCGCGTGGCAAGATAAAGCATCAACTTTACGATTTGCACATATCTGCGAGATATACCGTCTGTTTCCATGACAACTGTCGCGATTGCTATTAAACCAGGAACACATTAACGAAATGGCACATATTATATTGTTAAAGACACGTGTTACAGCTACAAAAATGTATTAAGATGGGGTAAGAAAGGATTTTAAGAAACGGGAGCTGTATAAAATATATATTTTCTACTTAAATGTTTAAAATTCGGTTGAAGTGATACATTTTAAAATCTGTTTGTTCATTTGTGTTTCAACCCGAAGAATTTACGGCGAAAATAAAACCACTTTCAAAAGGTGTCCTTCAATTTCGAATGACTTTTGGTAGGGGATCAAGTGATAAGAAAATAACCTTGATCCCCTTTAAAGATAATCGAAGTTTTCCTGTACTGCTCTTACTATTACAAAGATGTTTATAATTTTTAAAATTAATGTCTTATATTTTACAGTAACTGATAGTTGAGTTTATAAGAAAAAAATATGACTGTGACGAATGAAAATAAAAAAATCATTAAAATACTTCGCAATGCAAACATCTGGTTAAAAAGTAACATATACTTCTAACCGTATTCATTTCCTTTGATTAGAATGAAATTTGAACTTTAAAAATTTGATTTCTTAACACTATTTTATAAAGGTAGTAGTCCCAACTATATCATAACGGCCAATTTTCAGGCCCCAAAGTTGAGCATTTGGCATTCTCTTTCATCTTAAGAACCTTGGTAAACACTAGCGCAACCATCTAAAAATCATTATTCACTAAAAACACTAAAGACACAAGTTTTCAAAAATTCGTCTTCTTAATTACGGCTCTAGATCTGAAGTTAATTTTAAACCTATAAAATTATAGTTCCCAATAGTTACAAATTGCAATATTGCTAAAATTGGCCACTTTTAACAGTTTTTCACCAGAGAATCCCGCTAGGTTGGACACGGGATTAGTATCAACATGATCTACAGTATAATTGTCAATGAATACAGTATGAAATTATCACGTTATAGTCATTTTAATACCTAGTATTTTTTTCTAATTGTCCTTATTCGCCAAAGAATTTGAGACGCCTTCCTATCACCACTCAAAACGCTCAAAAGTCTTTACTTGGACCACACTGCGGTGGGTACTAAAATCGTAATCGAGATACGAAAACATTTGAAGTCGTAAAAAGCAAATTAACGTCGTCGCAAATGAAGAAAGTGCCTACCAGCCAACGAGGATTCAATTACTAGATTATACCTGTTTTGATGGAATTCCAAACATTTACTAATTGGCTAGTTTTTAATACAAAGAAAAAAAAATACTAAAATTTGAAAACTTTGTGCTCTTGCCCGTGAAGCATGGTATCAAGATCACTGGCTGCGTTCCCCCTCTGCATAACTATGATAATCCTTTGGGCAAAAATGGTTTTAGTCTATTAGGTATTTATTTATATCGTGTGAGTTTCAGGGTCAAATGAACATGCGCACCTTGGTTTAAGAGTTTCTAAAAAACAGCTTCTTAACTTGTTTTTTTAACGACCACCAGGTTATGTTAGATTATTAACCTAGTTAACCAGCGGATTAGCTCTTTGAAGTGGCAGTGGGCAGGGCACATAGCGCGACGAACCGATGGCCGATGGGGCAGAAATGTTCTCGAATGGCGACCACGCACCGGCAAGCGCAGCGTCGGACGTCCACCGACCAGATGGTCAGATGACCTAAAGAAGGTCGCAGGCAGACGCTGGATGCAGGCCGCTTCCAACCGGTCGTTCTGGAAATCCTTGGGGGAGGCCTACGTCCAGCAGTGGACGACCTGCGGCTGAAATGATGATGATGATGATGATGATTAACCTAGTAATGACTTATGGCATGGACTCGTCTAATTACAAACCAACATGTAGCAAATGTCCAAACTAAACAGTGACCGGCCGGCTTATAAGAAACAGTATTTAAAATACTCTACTAATATACTTTCTTTATGTTGGAAAATCTCTACGTAGTAAATAAAGTCGCTTTCTCTGTCCCTATATTCCTATGTATGCTTAAATCTTTAAAACTACGTAACGAATTTTGATGCGGTTTTTTAATAGATAGAGTGATTCAAGAGGAAGGTTTTTATGCCCATGCGAAGCCGGGGCGGGTAGCTAGTTAAAAAATATAACCTGGTTAAGCGCGAATCAAATTCACGCAATATCATTCCGGCAATCACTTTTCATTAGACGGGCCTGAAGCCTGTTTCCCCACTAAGTAGTATAAAAAAGAAAAAAAACAAAGAGATCAAATAAATTGCAAAAGCTTACCACAGGATTTGGGTCTCTCAATTGTTTTTCATAATAAATTATGTGAAGGAAAGCAGAATAATCCTCGTATTTTTTTATAAGATATTAGGTTTGTTTCTTACATATTATCGAATACAAAGTTAATTGAAATCAGACTGTCATACTAAAAGTTCAAACTGTTATTAGTACATGATAACAAAAAAATCTCATCCATACTAATACGAGTATTATAATTTCGAATCTCTGTCTGACTCTCTGTTACGCTTTCACGGCTAAACCTCTGGAGCGATTTTGAAGATTTTTGGTATGGATATAGTTTAAGACCGCGGATCAAACATAGGCTACTTTTTTGCGCGATATAAGCAAGTACTACGCAGGCAGAGCCGCAGGCAAACTCTAGTCTATCTATATTTAAGAACATTGTTCTTGTCGTGGAGTGATTTCCATGTTTCTCTGTTTTTAGCCATCCATTTCTTACCTCTTTTTTTACACGACGACTTCTCTTTTATTTGGTCTATGGTATGGTCCTTCTACGTAAATTAAATACAGAGACCAATACGTTCCTTTCTATTATTGTTTTTTAATTATTATGATTATGATTGAATTAGTTGATCGTATCGTACAGGGTGACGGAATATCTTTCCTCTTCCCCAATAAGAATGAATACTCAAAAAACCAATAATAGTTACTTAATATATACCTACCAAAAAGGGCGTGAAAAGATTTCTTCATGGTCGGCACGCGCACGTGTCCCTGGTGTTTCAGGCGTCCATAGGCTACGGTAACCGCTTGCCATCAGGTGGGCCGTATGCCTGTTTGCCTACTAAATTGTATAAAAAAAAACATATATAACTATTATTACTTTAAAAGTAGAGGCAAATACTGTAAATTGCCTGTAACCTAAAACATATTTAAGTCTTTCAAATCAATGCTCTACCATACATACCTAAGTCATCAATACGTCATTATTATCCAATTTTGCATAGGAATGTCGGTCTTGTCTCCTCATTTATTAACCGACTTCTTCTTCCAAATCTTATCAATTCGGCTCTCTACATACATCATCAATACTCAATACGTCATTATTATCAACTTTTGCATAGGAACGTCGGTCTTGTCTCCTCGTTTATTAAATTCTATTTATCTTTTGCGAATGAAACCAGAGCTACTTAGCTAATCAGTCCGGAAACAAAGGGTTGAATCGTACAAAGGCACGTGATATTCAAATGAATCTGCGACATTTTTTTAGCCTGTTATGAAAAAGAAGGATCTCAACAGCTTAATATTGTCTATGTAGACAATTATATGATCTATTGTTTGGTAGAGATATAAATGTCTATGCCAGTAGAATTTTGTAAAAAAAGTATAAATTCTGGTTGCTTCTCTCCTCTCTCTTAGCGTTACCCCATTTTTAGTTGGTAGCTTTATACCTAAGGACACGTTTTACTGATTTGAGGATCTCAAATATATTTTTGTTAATATTGTAACATAAATAGTTTTGATTTTATTCTACTTAACTTCGAACGAAACTTAAAATCGCATATTTCAGAACATATAAATGTTTAAACTCGAACGTGGCTGGTCCAGAGAGACTTGACCTCATAGAAATAATACATTATGATACAAGTGTGCTAAATCGATCACGATAAAATGTTGTTGATTCCATTACGTCGCACTCGCCGTAATGGAAGCAGATTGTGACCATAATATTTACCACGATTTTCAACACACTTAAGAGGATATATATTATTTTCTTCATAATGGGTTTGAATACATTTCTGGCATTGTTGTGAACAAGAACTAAGTAAACCAGGTATTTTACGCCTCTTTGCATACTTGTTAGTATAAAAATTGTTATGTTAACAAATAAACATATGAAACCATATATAAAAAAATTGCCTCCGCGCGCGATTTCCTAATTTTATGCATAAAACACAAGTGCCGTAATGGTTAACACGCTGATTTATTAGCCTTATTATATTATATTTGAATCGTTGTTGTAGGAGAACCGTGTAGGAATACACATATTTAATTATTATACTAATATCAAATATAAATGTCATGAACTTTTTTCTTTACATTTTTGTACTAAAAAGTGAATGTATCGCAAACCTTTTGAAAAAGATAGACATTAGGATTACCCGAAATCGGCGAGTGTGTATGACGAGAGTGATGAGTGTGGAGGAAGCGGGGAAGGTATTTAAGGATCGTAGCCAATGGAAATCTCTAGTCTCTGCCTACCCCTGCGGGAGACAGGCGTGATGATATGTATGTAGGAGGAAAACATTACTTTTTTTTGCTAGTCAGTCAGTAGAAAATCTGAAAGATATCCTATTTCTAGATTTATAGATTCCGATAAGTTAAACTACAGTTCTCTCTATATAATAATAAAATTCTATTGTTGCAAGTTAAGGCGTTGGTTCCATTTTTTTGTTATTAAACAAATTTAACCTCGTTAGTAACCAACAGTTCATTTCGAAAACTGACAGGGTCAAATTGATCTTCTAATCATATCAAATAGTGTTTATTGCATTGGCTAAAGGCCACCTTACGATAGGAACGAGTAAGGTCTTTGAAAACATAATAATATATAACTACCCTGTCAATACTGAATGTACCCAATTGTGCGATTTATTGCATGCTACACGTATTCCCATTATAAAATATTTGAAGTAAAATATGTATCGTGTTTCCTGTAAAATATTTATGCAAAACAGTTAAACCAGGCAAATAGAGAAATATATTTTATTTTAAGCTACACATACAATATAGTAAGCTCCGTATCAATTAGATACTAGTTAATAGATATGTAACCATAACATTGTTAAACACATTGTAAAAACAAACATTAAAAAGGTAATATTATTTAATTGTTAATAGTATATAGTATGTATGTTAAGTGGGTATATTTCTTTCGTACTGATCTGGGAGAAAAAACAAATAGAAAAATATAGAATGTACAGCTGTTTCTCATCCCGCACAAGTCGTAAAAGTCAACTGACCTTGCGGCAACCCGTCACTATAGATTTCCTGTTTTAACTACCATCATTCTAAACGCGGCCTAAGTCTTAGGAACCTACCTGTCTACCCCGTATGGGATAAAGACGTGATTATTTGTATACTAGCAGTCCACCCCGTGGTACATGCTTGCCTATGTAACTCAGGGTGAAAGTAGCCTTTCGATGGTGAAAGATTTTTTGAAATCGGCACTATAGTTTATTTATTACAAACATACAGACAAAAATACAAATCTTTCCTCTTTATAGTATTAGTTTCAAGAGATATGGTTTGTATGTATATTTTTAAGCAAATATCACGGTCATATCACGTCATATATAGGTTATCATACCACGGTCAGTTTCAGTACAAATGAAGAAATACTTTTAGTAATTACTTAATCCATTAATTAGAGTTTCGGTTACATTTGTGGACCACGAATTGCACCCGAGGGAATAATTATAAGGGCACTATCAACATGCTTGAAAAATTACAGTCAATGTTCTCGAATAATGTTACGCATTTGAAACTCCTAATTAAAATACCTGGATGTGATGACCTTGCACGCGAAAGGGACGTCTTTCAAAGTAGTTATTCTCATAGCTGAGGTTAGTGTTGCCAGGCGTCCGGATAAAGCCGGACATACGTAGGCTTTTTGATTGCGTGTCCGGCCAAAATAAACGGTGTCTTGTCCGGCTTTTGTTAGGCTTTTTATATTTCGCAAAAGGGTAAGAAGAAAGGGAAGCGGTTACCGTAGCCTATGGACGCCTGAAACACCAGGGGAGCCACGTGCGCGTTGCCGACCATTAAGAAATGTTTTCACGCCCTTTTTGAAAAACCGCATGATTTATGATAATAATCATTTTATGTCGTACCTATTAATACTGAGACAAATCCTCAATAATGTAGGGTGTCCGGCCTTTCTACCCAAATGTCCGGCCAAACTGGTTGGTCTGTCCGGCTACCAACTGGTTTGGCGACCTGGCAACCCTAGCTGAGGGTTGTGGTCACCGTAATAAAAATTGGTTATTAATAACTTACAGTCTGACCTGACACAGACTAAGAAGTGTATCTATACAGAAACGGAATCCGGTATTGCGTCCCTATTTAGCAGACGTGATGTGGTCAAGGAAATATTTATAAATTGTAAGTAAATCTTAATTGCAAATTCATCGCGTCACGTCTGGCTACGTGTTATGAACTAAGTCTTTATTTAGTATCTATATAAAGTTATTTTATTTTGTTAATATTATCCAGTCGTCGAGAGAATAAACGGTGTACACTTCACCTTGTCTCTCATTTCCTGCCATACTTAACACTGAGTGCCAAGAACGCAGTAGCAAAGAAAATATACAGGGTGTCCCGCGGCAGATTTAGGATTTGAATTTTGAATATTTTTAGTAACTATGTTGAAGTGGACTAGCGCGTAGCGCGCTTTTGCAGTTGAAGCGTATTTTAAAGCTAATGATTCGTGCACTTTTGCTCGCCCGAAATTTGTTCTCAATACAATATTAAACGTTTAAGTAAAGCACTGCGTGAAAGTTTGATTGGGGCATGGATTCAGAAGTTCCGGGCAACAGGTTAAACGGTTAATGAGCCACGGCCAGGCCCTAGTCGGGCTAAGGACGGACCGAAACATTGAACGTATTGAAAGCAGCGTGCGAGAAAATCACGAGTATGCGTAAACGATGATGATGGTGATGTCTACCGCCACATGATTAGCGAATATTTCATTCCAAAACTTAGAGTCCATCTATCGAACAGCTCTCACACGTGGTTTCAGCAAGATGGCTCCACGCCTTACACAGCAAGATTCACTATGAGCCTTCTTCGCGAATAAGTTCCCGGAAAATTGATAAGCCGATTTGAGGATCCCGCATGGCCACCCAGATCACCAGATCTCACCCTTTTAGTTTTTTTTCTATGGGAGTACCTAACGGGAAAAGTATACGATTGCAACCCAACAGACCTATCAGCATTAGAAGACAATATCGTGCGAGAGGTCAACGCTATTCCTCGGTCAGTACTGCAGGGCGTCGCTGAGAAAACTCTCGAAAGATTCCGCGAGTGTGTGCACTGTGATGAAAAAGATTTGGACTGAGTGATTTATAAAAAATTAAATCCGCATGTCTTGTCTTTCATTTTGTGAAAATACAATTATATTTTAAATCAATAATATTTTCTTATTTGATTAAGAAATCCTAAATCTGCCGCGGGACACCCTGTACATAGCAATAATGCGTTTTAAACAATTGAAATAAGTACTATCCACGGAGGAATTTCTCTGTGGAACTATCTTTTATTAAAGGTTTCTCAGCAGCAATCTAGACCCAAAAATAACCGTTTTTTTAAATCTGATAAATAGAAACAGAGGTCGATTTTAGGAAATTCATCATAATTCATCATTTTGTGTAGGTGATACGGTCAATCGACCATGCACACCCCGGTGTCAAAGTTCTTCGGACGAGTGGAGCCGTAAGCGTAAAAGTCGATGTGAAAATGTATGGGCTTAAAAATGAGCAGGTTTAATTAAACGGGAATTCCGATTCTTGGAAATACTTGGATAGAAAGTAATAGCAATTTTTTTTTATAAGTTGACTTGGGTATAATTATATTTAATAATTGAATTAATTATAAAATCAATTATATTAAAAATATATATAAGAATTAATCCGTTTCACGCTTCGTCCAAAGACAAAATCAATTACATTAAATTTCAAATTTAATCAATTGAGTTTAATTTAGTACCTAAATCAAAGGGCCTGTGTTGAGCTGAGAACTGAAAGTCCGCTGTGGGAAGTGGATTTCCGTCTGCCTTATTTCAGACTATGTATACTTCAGTCAACAATAATTGAAGCCTAAAGTGGGTAGGTACTCTTTAGCTCTCGCCGATGATAACGAACCTCTCGCTAATTTTCAAATCGATGGAGTGCTATTTTTGAGTTGTATAACTCACCTAAAACTGGTGAGTCGAATGATTATGTCGCCGGTTATGTCGCATGAAAATCATTCGAAAACGAACGATAATAATTCGACTCACTGGTTTTCCTATGTCATACATTTAAAAAAAAAGCACTCCAGCATTACGGTATGCACACACCTATAGCACCTGCCACCATATTCAATGTTCCATACATTTTAGAGCGCCTTGTCGGTCTTGGTCGGCTAAGTCCTAGACATATGTATAGCATTGGTTATTATTATTAAAATGGACGACTGCCATCTGACCGCTGTATCCATTTTTACGAGTACGAGTATAAATAATTCCAAGAGGAATTCCTTAGAAATGATAAAACATTTTCTTTTATACCTCTGAAAACTTAATTAAGCGAGCCTATATACGATAAAACTTTTCCACCAATATATTATCAAACATTTGTTAGAAAAGTTCCGAGAAACATCAGAAATTCAGTGAAAACAATCTGGAAGTTACAAGGTCTTCAATTCAAATAGCAAACAAATATTTGGATCAACTTTGTTGGCGATTCGAACTTGAAGCCAATAAATATACCTCAAGCATTGTTATAACAGTCAATAGAATTCCACCGTGTGGTTTTCGGGTCAAAAATAGACCACTACCTTTATTCCCGTATACAATATTTATAACTAGCGACCCACCCCGGCTTCGCTTGGGCATAAAAACCTTCCTCTTGAATCACTATCTATTAAAAAAAACCGCATCAAAATCCTTTGCCTAGTTATAAAGATTTAAGCATACAAAGGGACATATAGGGACAGAGAAAGCGACTTTGTTTTATTATACGTAGTGATTCCTTTGTCATGGGCATATGCTCTCATTGCTTATGAAAAAGTATTTAATTATTTTCATTACTATAATAATAGATGGCAATACAAGGATTTAAAAAATCTATTTAGATCTCGGTTTTTTAGGCGACAAAAGAGTAAATTTAAAACAAACTGATAGTGCTTTATTTAAAATATCGGTCTCATGACACAATTTAACGTCATGGGATCTATTCGCTCTTTAGCTGAAGGGTTGATATCAGCTATTTTTAATTATAAATCGTTATCACCTATTTCCATTAACGTTTCTGCAAAGACACTCAAAGAATATCCTGAATTATCCCTGATTTTATAAAATGTGGATGACAATTGATCTCTCGGTCGTTAACCTAGTAACCTCCGCTGTTTACTTCAATATCTATATAATAAAGGGCAGGTCAGAGTTCATTCTCAGCTCTAGTTTGACTTAACACGTTCGCGGACGATTTATTAAAAACAAAAGAATTTTTATTATTATAACTCCTGTTGCAGTCGTGTGCCGCTAACGTGTTAAGGTTTAATTATTGGTCGACCTGCTAAGATTTCAGATAAAAGTTTTTTACTTACTTACTTACTTATCACTGCGATGGCTCAGCGATCCTAAAAGGATCTTGGCCTCCGACACCAGAGCTCTCCACCGTTCCCTGCTCAGTGCCTACTCTTCAGTATTTTTAATACAATTTAATAGGCAAACAGGCACACGGCCCACGTGATGGTAAGTGGTTACCGTAGTCTGAAACAGCAAGAGTGTCTATGCGCATTGCCGAACTTATAGGTAGAAGTATTGTCCTAGCTCATAGCACGCATTGGGAAACTATTAGTGTCTTTATTCAATAAATAATAAAATGTACAACCAACTATAGTAGATTGTACAGTGTACAACACTTCAATTTAGGGTTCGGTTCCTCAAAAGGGAAAAATGGAACCCTTATAAGATCACTTAAAAGATCACGTCTCTGTCTGTCAAACTTTTTTTCTGAAGGAAAGGAATAGATGAAATTATCAAGTTAAAATTCAAAACTCAGGCCTATGGTCTCTTTCGGCTGTAAGATAATCAAAATTATACAATAATGCGATCAAAAGATATGAAGGTAAATGACGCTATTTCAGATGGGAATCAAAATCTTTTTTTGGTATCGGTAACAGTGTCGCGAGTTAAATATGTTTTTCTGATCTCAAAAGAAGTATTCAATTATTTTGTTCACCACTCAAGTCACTCAAGTCACGTCATTATTCCTACTAAGTATAATATACAAGTAATATGATGGTATCTGACCGTAAATATCCGTTACTTACGTAGGTACTATTCGGCTCCCGCTGACAGTCTGCTAAGTTACTGAAAGCTACTCGGCGATTACGTATTTTGGGGAAAATATACGAAACATAGGAAGGGTCTATACATAGCATGTCCTCGAAGATTTTTTACTTGGGGAAAAAATATATATAGGAAGGGTCTTAGATATAGCATGTCCACATGTCTTTCAGATTAGATCGGCTGCCCTGGCGTGATTTAGTACCGAGAGCTTTGTTTTATCTAAAAAAAAGTCCACGTTTTATAGCATTTTTTTGCAGATGAATACCAAGCAAAAAACTACTGTTTCGACGTCTATCTATATCCATCTTCTTCTTAACCTTCGTCAATTATAATTTAGTCAAAAGTCGTTGACAGCTGGAAGTAGAATTCCAGAACGACTGGTTAGAAACTTTGGATGCAACAGTGAAATGTTTGTTTTGTTATAAAATATTGTTTAGTTTTTGTACAAATACCTACAAACTTGTAATGCAATGATATACAATAGTATTTTATCGATAAAATCATGTTTTCCCACAACAAGGTCGTATTTGGCAGATCTTATCTTCCTATACATTTCGCACCATAGCTTGTAGTGATAACATATCATATGGATGATAACATTAATGGCTCGACAACATAGATATTATTTTAAATAGACATTAAATGTCACCTTTTTCATGGCGGACTATAATTTGTCTGAAATAAAGATTTGTCTGTTATTTAAACAAAAATGATATATATTTACATAGAGTGAAGAAACAGAGTAAGTACAAAGACACAGTAAAATATGTTTGATCCCTGTGTGTTATATCGATATTTAACGTCAAAGAACGAGACAAAACATATTTCAGTTAAAATTGGCTTGTTAACTTATACGAAAAACGGGGGGTTCGATTATTTGTCTATTCAAATCTTCATTGTTCCACATATAAATAATACTTATACAATTGGCGGACTTTACTAAAAGCATTCCTGTCAACTGTAAGAAGAAACAAAAAATGTGTGCGGTGCAAAAAGTACGAATCGGGAAATAAATTTAAATTGAAATATAGTATATAAGAAACCACATTCATACATTCCTCAATTTTTATAGCAGTGAAATAAGTAATAGTTAATTTAGTAAACATTGTGATCTCTATTTCATTAGAAGTCTATGGAGCTAGACAGACGTAATACTCCAACTTTCCATGTTTTGACGGGAAGCTAAAGATTCTACAAGGGAAACCCCATAATACGTATATTGATATTACTTCCCGTCTTCTCTTTATATAGTGATACTTAAAGTGACTTACTTAGGTTATAAAATAGAGTGCAGAGTTCATTTTAAAGTTTCATAGAATATACTCAATATCAATACTTCGCTCTTGTATGAATTCGCTGTCTGAACAACCATAAGTATCTAGATTATAAAGAAAAAGTTAATCATTGGTTGAGACGGACTTACCTTTATTATATTTTCTAATTTTTTTTTTACTTTTTTTTTTGTCAACAATCATTTTAAATTTAAGTTGCCTGGAAGAGATTGCATTAGCGATAGAAGCCGCCTATTGTCTTATCTATGTTTGTAATCAATTGATTCTAGAGGTCTAAAATCGAAAAAGTTCCAAATAGACCAAGGCAGTAAAAAAATAATTTATCCATACTACTACAAAGTATAAATGCGAAAGTCTGTCTGTCTGTTACTATTTCACGGCTAAACGGCTAGACTAATTTTGATCAAATTTAGTACCTATATATATGTAGGAACAGGAGTGCTATTTTTGAAATGTATGACTCACCTGAAATCGGTGAGTCGAATGATTATCGTTCGTTTTCGAATGATTTTCATGCGACATAACCGGTGACTCGAAGGATGATCGTTCGACTCACCGATTTTGGATGAGTCATACATCTCAAAATAGCACTCCAGGGTTCAAATATAGGCTACTTTTGATAGCCGAGTCCCACGGGGGCGGATCCACGGGCAACAGCTTGTTTTACAAAAAAGCAAATATAGGAATAATAATTAAACATCGTGTGGTATCAAAAGCTAACTTGTAATGAATAGAAAATTAAACTTGAATTGATTTTAAGTACTTATGAAATAATAAGAAGTGTTGTGCGGTACTAAATTATTACTATTTATTATATGATTTTTATATAAATTCTCTATGATTACCCTCTTCAATGCCCATTTGCTTTTTTCTTTGGTTTACATGTTGACTAGTAGAGATCCCTATTGGGTAAAGATCCGCCATTTTTATGTTCAACATTATGTATTCAATGTTCTACAATAAAGTCTTTACATACATACCTATATAAATACATACATAAGGAATGTACTCCACAAACAAGAGCCTAGTTCTTTTTAATACGATGATACAAAATAAAGACTAGGCTAGTCTACAATTAGTCTGAATATTATTTCTCTGTATTGACTGATCCAAAGTTCTTCAAAGAAAATGCCCATTCAACTAAACTGTGTTTCAATAGGATTGGATAGAGAATTAGTGAACAATTCCAATTATAATCCGACATTGATCCTAAACAAACAGAGCAGATTAAGGCTCTGTGGATCGAGAGCGGACGTATGTGATCTGAGACAGAGAGCTAATTGATTTCACCCAGGGAAACGTTCCTGAAACTAGTACCTAATATGTCTAGTGGCACCATAGACAACTTAATACATAGACCTTTTTTTATTTTAACTTTATTGCATAGATACAATAGGCGGACTTAATGCTAAAAGCATTACATACATCTAACAGCCAACTTCGAGTCGTGTGGTTTACAAGGTTAATCAACATGCAGGCTGAACTTCAAGCTAATCATGGATAACATTAATGTTATTAATACCTTTACGAAGAAAAAAATTCTTAGTAATCCACTCGCTCCCAATTACCTTAAATGTGATTTCAAACTGTTAGGTTACAATCATGATAGAAACGTCGTTCTTCTATTATGTCTCTTGCAACGCCTTCTCATTATACAGATTTTTTCTATAAGTCATTCGCCGTGACCGCAGTAAAACTGGAATCGCCTTCCATAATTGATTAGGCAGGCCTTCAGCCGTGCTACTTTCTAATGGCTTGTCTACAAGTTTCTCATCTCTAAGTTAAGAGTTTCTAAGCTGAATAAGTGAGGATTGCTGTTATTGTTCATTTTGCTTTTAATATTTCATTTTTATTGGCTATAGTAATAAATTTTAGTACTTTTATTTAGTAAGACTATTATCTATTAAAGTGAAGTAATTTATTATCTTAAAAAGTGTTTTTTACCATATCACTACTTAGTATAAAACAAAGTTGCTTTCTCTGTCCATATTTCCCTTTGTATGCTTAAATCTTCAAAACTACGCAACGGATCTTGATGCGGTTTTTTAATAGATAGAGTGATTTAAGGTAAAGGTTTTTATGCCCATGCGAAGCCATGGCGTATATATAATACTTCTTCGATGGGCATATGTTGTCTATAAAAGTATCATATCAATAATGCAACTTTGAATATTTGGTATCTCGATGCCAATATTGCCAAGATATCCTGTTTGATCAGATCTGTACTGTTCTTGATCTTGCGTACTTGTATGGTTATGTGTATGGTGGAATATTGTTGTAGTTTGCAATTCATTCGATTTACTTACTTATTACATATTTGAAATGCATGAAATTGTAAATTCGACCCACTTTCTCTGTGATTCGACCTAAGCATATCAAAAATATTATTAGTATTAACTTTCTGCGATAAGTCCGCCATTGTACTTTTATCTCTATGTTATTTTATTTTAGTACAGTAAAGTTAATTATTCAATCTTAATAATAAAAGTCTTAGTCCAATTTTGACAACATTGGAGGTATTTAATATGATATGACTCTACCTCCAATGTGTATGGTAAGAGAGACGATAATTTGTCTTCTCTCTTGCCACGTCCACTGCACATAGAAAAAGCAATGAAATAGTTTTCGCACTTGAGAATATGCAATTAAACAAAATATAAAGGAGTGTAAAGCCCGGTTAAAGCCACGGGCAAATGCTAATAAAATAATTCAAACTATGAAATTTTGTTCTCAGACCTTTTGCGATCATCTATTATGACCCTGTAATTATATCACGTTTATAGACAATCGCATCAGTTACTGTATTATAGGTCTTATGTAATTGGCCATAAACCTATTTTTCAAATAGCACAACGCCATTAAACCACTATCTGGATAACAGCCACGTCTCCATTTTTATACGCCATAAACCGAACTTTGTTTTTCAGTTGGAAACTGAATCGAGTGCGAATGAAAATTGCAATTTTATGGATGTTAGGTATAACCTTTTGGCATGCGTCTATTATAGTCTTTTTAATTTGGTAATGGGACTTTGTAATTAGAGAACAGTTCAACCCTTAAAGCAGCCACAGATAGAAGCCAAAGGTGAGGCAGAGGCGAAGACGTGCATTTTGTATTTTTTTGAGTTTCGACGAATTACTACACGCCACGGCTCTCCGGACCGCGTGTGTAGTCCATCATATAAAATCAAAAAATACAAAATAAACGTCTTCGCCCCCGCCACGTCTCTGGTTTCTGTGCGTAGCGGTTTTAGGGCTTAATATAGGATGCTTATTTATGTATGTATTGTTATGAAATAAAATATCGTAAAGTTAGTATTAGATAAAAAGTTTAAAATTTACTTTGGGGCTGGCTTAATCTGTGTAATTTGTTCTTGTATTGGTGGCAAGCATAATTGGATTATAACAATAATTAGAAGATGGACGCCAATGAGCGATAATTTACATATAAGTACCTCAACTATGTCTACCCTAGCTAGTAGAGTAGCTATCCTATAGAAAACTTTAAGCTGAAATCCAAAGATTACTTTATTCCAAATCGATCAACACTTATCCAAACTTTGTTTGTTTGTTTGATTGTTTGTTTGTTTGTTTGTTTGTAATATCTTTATTGTATAAAAACTTATTTAAACATAGAAAGTTAAACCAATATACAATGGCGGACTTATCCCATTATAGGGATCTCTTCCAGTCAACCAGCGATTGATTGGGAATATTTATTTAAAAATGAGCGAGTAGAATAGAAATAGATACTTATTTATTAAACTTATTTATAAATCTAAAAATAATCACTTATAATGGTGTCAGTAGGAAAAACATATTTTCCTTCGCAAAGTAAACACTAGGTACTTCAGCGCTCTGTGTGAAAGTGAGAATTTCCGCAAACAAGTGAATGTTGATATTCCTCAAGTGGCATAAGACAGTGAAAAGGGTCCTTAAGTCCTAACTCCGTAATGGTCGAATATTAAGTAGACATTTTCAACCCTACAGCTCGCAACGAATATTGAACTTTACCATATTGTTTTAAAGTTAAAATTCGAATAGCAATGTTTGTGATACTAAACTGGCATTTGAAGGCATGTGTGCTACTTCTTGATTATAGCATTTATACTTTGGTGTCAGAGTCGAAATTGGCGTAAACATGAATGTAGGAACTAGGTTTCAATGATAAGTGGTAGTCTTGGTCTTTGGTCATAGGTTTTACTTATCAATGATAATGATAAAGGTTTAACTTGTGATAGGATTTGCTAGATAAAGTGCATGACATGGCTTAAGACCCGATTATACAGGGAAAATTCACTACAAAGACAAACGTAAGGAAAATTTGCAACACTTTTTTTCCATTAGGCTCGCACCTTTTTCCTTCATTAGTCCCTTAGTCCTCTACACTAATGTCGTGCTTCAAAGTTATACGATCACCAGTGCTATGAACCGCTCTGTAAATGCTGCCCTTATATACTTACATATAAGTAGGTATCTATGATCATACAAGCCATGGAGAATCTAGATTAAGAATTCCTGTTTTTTTTTCTTCTTTTACTTCTTAAAAAGGCGACCAAACAGGGGCACAAAATTCCAATTTTATCTATTAAACTGGCGGCGGATTTCACCACGGGGATAACCACCCCTAATGGGGTGAACCTAGCTTCGATTTCCTTTTTAAGTTAAGGTTAATGCCACTAATAGCATTCCCAAGGAGAGTTTATATTAGTCAGGTGGACGGTAATAACTGACCAACATAAGAACACAAGTACTAACGATATTAGCACAAGTATATCAGAGTAGACGAAAAGAACAAAGGAAATAAGAGATGGTGTGGAATACATAATCAATTTACAAATAAACTCGTACAGGTAAACCATGCATTCGACACTTCAAAGGGAAAGTTTTTTTTAGAAAAATATGATTTATTTCGATAAACAAACTTGTCCTTTGAAGTTTTCAAGAAAAACAACAGAAATAGTTTTATGAAAACTGATATGATCTGTGTTTCATACTAAGTTTACTAGCTTTGGTGCGGAGCAAAGAATTCATGTCCTTCTCAATACTTCTAACAATGTGTACTTATGCTAAATTTCAGGAAGATTGGTTTAGTAGAGAGGGTGTGAAAGCATAACAAACAAATAAACAAATTCACTTTCGCATTTATAATATTGGATAGTAAACATCATACCATGGGCTAATAAAACTGCAGAAATTGAAATCGAATTATTATTCTATTGGTCTAGTTTTCTTGCAGTTACAGAGATCAGAACACAGGGTCAGAAGCTAGTCAGTCTATTGTCATAACTAGTGTCACCATATCTACGTACAGATTAAAGTGTCTATGCTCTGAAGCGCGAGCTGAAAATGCAATTAAAAACACGAAAATAAAGAAGAAAAGTAAGAACAAAATAGTTTTAATTTGTTTTTTGTTCTGAATAGAATACCAAGTGTGAAATAAACTGGTTAAAACTGTTTTATTATAAGTTTAAATACATAAATCGCCGCAACCAATGCCGCCCTCGCAGCTGTCACCGCCATTTGCAAACGCCGTTTATCAGTGGCCATTTTGTAATTCATCCACGTTTTTCCCGCCAATCAATGTGTCAGAGACAGGAGATTCGATCAGTGTACATTAACAGTCTAAATATTAGCTTTCTTTCATTTTTTGGATTATTGGTTGATGGTTGATAAATTATAAAGCGGAAATCAGAACTTTCCGAACTTAGTTAAATAAAAACATACATACTGTCATATTACACTGATTGATCTGGCCCAAAAGTAAGTTGAACTCCGAAGCAATATCTTTCATGAAATAATTACCCTTTTTCTACGATTTGCCAAAACAACAACTAGAAATTATAAGTTAACCTAGTTAAAGTAATACCTAAATCAGCTCATATATTATTTTTACAGAGACTGTTATCCTTACGGCTTCGCTTAACCAGTATTTACCCAAATGTAATGTAAAATAATAATTATAACTATCATTAAGTGTAGGTATCGCGGTCAATCGATCATGTACACCCTGGTGTTAGAGTTCTTCGGAACCGCCTCTCGGTCTCTAACGTGGTTTCTTTAACGTATACCAGATGGAAGCCGGGACCAACGGCTTAACGTGCCTTTCGAAACACGGAATCATCTTTACGGACAATCAGGTGATTCAAACCTGATTTAGGAGCTACTTCACAGGTCATTGGCTAAGAATACGCCATATGAGACAACATTCCCAAAGAGTGTTTAAGTCAGGAAGGTAGCTTACCATAAAAAAAAAACATTTCTTTAGAAATACGCGGCATCCTTGCACTCATGTTGTTTTGTTTAGAAATTCCTGTGTAATAATTATTATGTACAGTCGGGGACAGATTTCAGTCCCCTATTATGAGATTTATAAATGCAGTCGCTAGCGTTTGCGTTTGTAATATCTCATACTAGGGGTACAGGAACAGAAAGTAACTATACCATACTTACCATAGTGACCCGGGTCAGTTTTATCTGTCGCCAACTGTACATGAATTTACCCAACAAATAATATTAAATACTTTCTTAGCATCAAAATTTGCGAAAAATAACCATCAATGACTATCATATTTCCTCGATAAATGGCTTCCTAACAAATGGTATTTGGATAACTTAATGTATGTTTATCTTTGGCTCGATTACGACCGAAATTGATCTATTTGCGACTAATTATCTGTTTTGGTATTTGGATTATTTACAGTAAGTATTGGTATTATAAATATGCGATATAACATCGATAAATTACGCAATTAAGTATGTTACTTATTTGATAAGTATATCATCATCATTTCGTTTTGGTAACACGTACCTACAATCGACTGGTGTCAGCGTTCTTCGGATTCGCCTCTCGGCCTCTGATATGGTTCCTTTACCAACTACCAGATAGCAGCCGGGACGTTGCGTTGACTTGATAAGATAGATACGAGTACCTACATCACCTAAGCCTGCGGTTTTAAGTTCGGCAAATGTTTATTTTTTTGTTATGCAATGACGTTAAATAAATAATGAACACTGATATTATGGTATTTCTAATTCACGGCAACTATCTTCTTCTTTTTATAGCATATTTGCGTTCACTGCTGGACATATGCCTCTTCCATGGCTCTCCATTCTTTTTTTAATGCGGCGGTATAACCGCCAGACATGGCAACTATAATCTGCTGTTTTTACAGTAACAACATAGATTGCAGAATGTAGAATGCTATTTATAGTTACAATGAAAGAGAAAACAAACGTCATGTAAATTCGAATTAACCATAGATTACAAAAAAGAAAGAATAACCACGCGCAATTTCGTAATTGTATGAAATTTACAACAATTTGGCGAAACGCGAGGGTGAAGCTACAGAGTATTTTTTAGGTTACCAAAAATCTTTGGCGAATAAATATTATTCTCATATGAATTATGTATGAATTTTTCTAGATCAAAAGTTATCGATAATTTCAAGGACTATGGTTGAAGATACTTCGGCAGCCATTGTTTTTCTCAATAAACCAAGACAAGGATGATCCCATCCGGTTGCCCTGAAGCTATTTGTTCGATCAGACTCCTTTGGAACGCTTTGTAAATAACGTGGTTGGTAAGTGCCAATATACATAATTACCTACTTATTGTATTAAGTTAGATCATAGGTTAAGGTTTAAGTAATTAAATTGGTAAGATATATTATCCGTAGATAAGGAGTTTTGGCGCCAAGCTAAAGTCGCTCAGTTATCGTCATTGTATTTATTTTCTAATATTTGTGTTTTTTGAGTATTTGTGCATAATAAAGGTGGATTATTTTCGCTAAATGTTCGTGAACAAGCGTGAGTGTTGGGAAGTGGTACAATGTCGTATAAGTGACTTTAACCCTTGTCACCACATCTCCCAAGATAAAGCTAAGTGAAACTTCCACCGCTTCGCTTAGCCCTTGACTAACTTGACTAGTCATGATTACTGACTTGACTTGACTGTGACTCGACAAAATGAAAAACATTTATCTAAAACTTGATACTGGCAAAAATAAGCTATATGTTTGATTGCCATATTGTGGATTAATCCACATAAAAAAAAAAACATAGATAAAAAAAATACTTGACCGCGCGCCATGTTATATTCTATGATATTGACCAATGATTAACAGTAGTGGTTTTTGCAGGGAAAGTAAACTGTCACTTAGTCCATGATGTATTTAATTTTCAAAATTTATGTATTTCTGAGTATTTTTATGTGCATAATAATAGTCGATTATTATTGCTTAGTGTTCGTGAACAAGCATGATTATTAGGAAGTGGTACAATGACGATTACGTGACTTTTATCTTTATCATCCAAATCTCCAAGTTATTGTTAAGTTTCACCAGACTTACTTAGTACTTTCTGACTAAACTTACTTGACTGGCGTAAGTAGAACAGAAGTAAACTAAACAATTCAAGAAAGGCCTTAAATGACTTGTTTCCAGGACTGTACAAAAATCCCTTGATGGATGGTAATGAGCTCCTGAGGTAACTATATCATAGCTTTTCTCGACTTTATTATAGTGGAGAGAAGCACTTTATAGTATAACTAATTGAGTCACAGTGCATGAAAAATGTAGACTAAAAAGTTATCATAAAATTCATATTTCATTAAAAATATTACATATCTCAAAAGAGCAACAGTCTCATAACATCAAGTAAGCAAATAATAAAAACAGGAACTCATATAAACTTTTCACAAGTGAATAATTTTGTCAGGTCAAAGGGCACAGCTTATCTCGTGCACAATAAATTCACACAGATTATCATGTTTGTGCTATCAAATAGGATTTTCTGCAATTGTTTTTCATGAGTATTATTCTTGTTTATTATTCTTGGGAACTTGCTTTTTGTTACCGGCTTTGCTCGGTTTATCAATCAAGTTATTTAGTAACTAACTTGTAAGTTTTTAAGTTTGCAAACATGGCTTACATTTAGAATGCTTATTTTTTTCGGGAAAGCAGAACCGATTCCAGATAATACCACAGAATACCTAATAGTACTAAGTTATACTAAAGTAATTTACTACAAACTGAGAAACTTATTTTATGAAGTCCGTTAAGATACCAAAACCCTCCTAAATGTAACAAATACGTTTCTGCACATTTCTGCAAATTGATGAAATTGCAGTAGCGCTAAGTCCGCTTTTGTACTAATTTGTTTTTCTGACTATGTACGATTTCAATGATTAATTTATGTAATTACTTAGTGCAATAAAGTTTGTATATAAATTCATTCTAAAAACCGCATAAAAATCGGTTCAGCTTATCGCATGATAATCGCGAACAAACACTTGAAAAACGATGTAAACCATTGTTTTACATAATCAAAGAATTTCGATATTTTTTTAAAATCTTTCTGTCTTATTAATAAACCAGTTTTAAGGTCCGCTTAACTTTACACCAAGGTTTAAAGCAGTTTTAGTAAAAATACTTATTAATAAACCCAGTTTAAGGATAGAATAACTTAAACCTAGGTTCAACCTTGGTGTAAAAATATACCTAGCAACCATTAGGTTTAGCGACAGATTAAGGACAATCTAACCTAAAATTTTCTTCGTCCGAGCGTTTTTTCCGGTTGCATCTTTAGCTCGCGCTTCATAACCCAAAGTACTCTATTAATCATGGTGTTGATTACCAACAATGGAGCGACTGCCGTCTGACATCCGTAACCCTTTTTACAGTGAATCCAGACCCACAGGAACATGATCCGGATGTGTTAGTGGCCAACAGTGTCAGATTTTTCAGGCTGCCTAAAGGCATCTGACATAGCCTAACGACTGCCATCTACCGATAACAACCGGAAACCAACGGCTTAACGTGTCTTCCGAAGCACGGCGGAGCTCAAGATAGAAATGCCACTAATGGCGACCAATCCAAACATGGCCGCGCACTCTCCGTCATTGTCGCTTGACACGTGCTATCGTTACGAATACGCGCTCCAAATAGACAAATAAAGGTGGCCTACTATCTACCATCTCTTAAAAACCATGCAAGTACGAGTGAGTAAGCGAGACAGCGCAATACATGTAAGACGACATCTGCCTTACTCGATCGTTCTTGAATGGTTTTAAGAGATGGTAGTAGGTACCATATAGCCATGTGGGGTACCAGCATTACAATTCATAAGTGCTACAAGATGGTAAGAGACTATTATTTGAGCTGCATTCATAGGAAATATTTGATAACAAATGTTAAAAATAAAATGATTTCAAGAGAAAATAAAAATATATTTCATTTATCACTTTTTGACTTTGCAGCCTCCATATTATATTGAGCAGTAATCATCTGGAACTCTGCCTGCTTCTTTTGCTTAAAACACAATTCTTCTTCATCTTCTGTTACTATCCGGCACGTTTCGTTTAAAGCCGTATCCACTAGCCGAGCGTGAACAACAAAAACACAATAATAAACATTAGGTACAAACCAATTTTAACAAATTAGGATAAAAGGTTATTTTTATTTATTTTAAAATTTTTGTATTTTCCTGGAAACGAGTCTTTTAAGGCTTTCTTGAATTTATTAATCTGGTTTTGATATGTCACTTCTGTCAACAATCTGACATAAAAGTCCAAAATGAAAAAAAAGAAACAAAATATTCGTTTTCTTTTTATGGTAAAAAGGTCAGTGTTGCAATTTTCTACCTTAAACCGAGGTGTAACTTTAGTATAGCTAAAACGTCGCTAATCTAAGTTTATTAATAAGGCTATTAAAACTTGGTTGAAACATCCTTATTCCTAGTTTAACTATTCCAAGCGTAACCTCGGAATAAGCTTGGATTAGGGTTATTTTATTAATAAGACAGGATAACATAAAAATAAGAAAAATCCAAGGAAAATATAATGTTGTAACTTGATCATTTCATGAATGAATAAGGAAAAATAAGCCGTATAAATCCGACTATTCTTACCGCGATAGGTTCATACGAAGCTCGCGCGCGCCTGAGCTTACTTACCAATTTGCATTTTTAAACGGGAAAGCTTTAATGCAAACCACAGGGTACGGATAAACTGAATTATGTTATCTGTCTAGTAAAAGAGATTTTATTTAAGTCTAGTTTTTGTCGGCCAATGGATGATAATTTTATCTCATTTATGCATAGTTTTAAAAAAATGCCTGTAGAGACCGCGCGCGATTTCCAAATTCTATGCATTTATAGTAAATATAATTTAATTATGTATATTTATTTATTATTATTTTATATTATTAATTTATAGTTTGTAATCAGAATGTGGGAAAATTTTGACGACGCATTTGTATAAAGCTTGCTTTTTCACAAAAACCAGTGAGATGACTATGATTTTTCGGTAAAAGTTACATTTAGAACTCAATTTTTAAAGTAAGTTATTTACTGTAGTCTGTACTGTAGTATCTGAGTATGAAATATAAAATAATAAAGTACTTTTTAGGTATTATCTGATTTCCTGTCCATAAAATAGCAACAATAGTTACATAAAACAATTGATTTGGTGATATAGTTAATATGATTCATCGGACAGGGGGTTAAATTTGAAGATTGCGGGAGTTATAAATAGAGGAACATCAAAAGTGATGGATGCATAAAATTATACAAAAACCATTATAGAATATTTAATGAATACTTATTAAATTATTAATCTTACGGCTCATTTTCTGCATAAGACTACTTTTGAAATAAACTTTTTTTTACCCACAATGCCTAGGCATAAGCGTCGTAAGGCGCCATGACGGGAAACCCTAAAAACCTTTTGAAGTCCGCTTTTGTTAGCTCTGTTATATTATTATTGGTCTCAATAATAATATAACAGAGCAATAAACAAAAATAAAGTCTATTCAAAATATTACGCAACCAAAGCGGTATACAAACCTGCTCAAACGTTATCAAGTAATGTTGAAACAGCAAGTAAAACACACGTTCGTTTGATTTGGTTTCCAACTTGTTGAGGAGTTAGGAACTAACAGACAAACTTTTAGTTATGGCAATATTATATTTGATTGAAGATTATTTGGCAAGTAACTTGAGCCAATATTTGATTTAAAACTTGTCTCGTTGATGATTTGGATTGTCTACGTTGTAATTACTAATTATCAATACCATATTCTAATCTATATTAATATAATAAAGCTGATAAATTTGTTTGTTTGAAACTGGTCGAAACCGATTTTTTTTTTTTGCAATGAAAGCCTGTATCTTGGGGAAGGTTATAGGCATACTTTCATACAAATGGCGAGTAAAACAGCGGGGATCAGCTAGTTACCATTATAAGGACTGCCTTTGTAGGTTACCTACATGTCTAGGCGTAACTTTACAGTGATTTAAATCAGGTGCTTAAATCAGCCATACCTATATAAATTGTAAAAATGTAAACTATTGGTCTTCCTAAAATTAAATAAATAAACAAACCCTCAACGGTATAATTTAAATTTACACGAGGCTAGTCGCGTGTGCGTTTTCCAGATTTATAGACGACACGCTTTTCTAGTATTTCATGATATTGATACTCTTACTTACCTTTGATAGCGCATGAGTGCATCATATACCATCGCGTTAAAATGCAGAGAAATTTTTCTCTTCTTTAAAAGTAATTTTAATGATTTGCAAACTTAAATTGCTATTTCATGCTTAATACGTCAGGAACACTGTGCATAATTTCTTCTGCATGAATAAGTAAGGGATAGATTTTACTATTTCATGGTCAATTATTTACTGGTTACATGGTCTTTTTTTTTTGTGTGAGTCACATTTTTTAGTTTGATGGCATAAAGATTATAGAAATACTCTAAAATCTTATTTAATCCATTCTTCTCTTCCACTAAACTCTCTATCTTAACCAAAGAATTTCGAATCGCGCGCGGCGCCAGGCAAATTATTTTTAATCTATGATCTTAACGCTATCTTTTTAGTTTTTGATGGAGGCGGCATAGCTAGACCCTTGTCCCTGTCCCTGCCTCACGTTATTTGCCGGTTATAATGAAACGTGACGTCCATTAAAACTGTAAATGTCGTCTATCATAGACAATCGGCATTTGAATCGGCGCGGCGGTTAATTTATTTTTTCATCGATTTTGAGTGGAGTCACAAATTTCAAAAATAGACCTCCAGTTGGCCCTTTACGTCACGGACATGACAGCTACCCTCAGAAGTTTCCCAAACAGTATTTACAGACATCTTTCCACATTTTGAGTCTTTTTAAAAACTTCTATCCACATTATTATTAAAGATGCGTTATAATTTAGATAGGGGCGAAATGTTGGCCTATTGACTTTGTAATTTTAATAAAAATATATGTGCCCCGCAATTTCTCTCACCTATAATTTGATACTACTTTCTCAAAAACTTATATGCAATAAAATATTTTTATCTGGTATTATTATAATCCATAATCCATCTGGTATTTTCAGACTTAAAGACGTTCAGACCAGTTTAATTATGATTAAATATTCAAAGGTTCAGACTAATAAATATTTCAGCTAAATTATCTAAGTCTAGATTTAGCACAATAATTGGCGACTATCGAATGATATTAGCATCAGAATATTGGAAATACCCAATTATCCAAAATGGTTGATATATTAACACTAAGCTAATAAAATGCAAACATTTAGCAATATGCATTTATCTTATCGTTCAACACAATTAATGTGCATTGAATAATTCACTCTAAATGGTGTTTAGTAAGCCCATTGGATAATCTAGTCATGATCAACACACTAATACCGCATATAATAGTATGCTAATACGATTTTGGATAAGATATTAGATAATCACTAGAGATTATTTTTAATTTATGCAAACAATCAATGGGTAGGTTTTCGAAGTATGTAATTTTCTTATATTTCATATGCATTTTAAATTAAGAAATACTGACGAACGAGTACGACGAAATCTCCTAATTCTTGCTAAATATTTTTTTTAATTACACAGTATTTTATTATAAGTAAAACATTAGAGGATTCCTAATACCTTTTCTCAAATTATATGATGCAGAACTTTATTGCACCAATTATCAAATTATATTGATAAATCTGCGGTATTTGACTTCACAAGAGCAACGCAACGACATTGCGATGACTACGCTGGACGCCGAAGCCAGTGTACCTAAAGGGTCTAGTTCTGTGTGAAATCAATCTTCAAGCCTGAAGTGCAATCAATAAAGTTCAAACTATTCAAACACCAGAAAAAATGGTGCTGACAGAAGTGGTTTATAAATAAAGCAGCAATTAATAATTATCCCGTCAATAGCACGCTTTGTTTTCTAACAAAAGGAAACAAACAGTGCTTTTACTGGATAGGAATGGACGTGACGGACGTTTGCGTAAACAAATTTAATACCTCAACACTGCTGGAAATATCTTAGCAAAAATAGGTCATGGGCTTTTTATGATTCTAAACTGATTGTGGGTAAAAATCCATGAACAATCTGTTTTTTAGAGTGTTACCATTGAAATCAAACATGGCACACCGCTTGTGAGCGTAGACATTATCAATAATCAAAAACTTGTTTTTCTGGGTTCGCGATTGTTGGTGTAACGCGATGGAAAGCATACTTTGTCAAGTTGTTTTCATTTTGGTTAGGACATTGCAGGCTTGAATCACCTGTCTTGTAAAGATTGTTTGTCTGATAAAGATGATTCCGTGCTTCGGAAGGCACATTAAGACGTTGGTCCCCGCAGTCGTCAAAGAAACCATGTCAGAGGCCGAGAGGCGGTTCCGAAGAACACTGATACCACGGTGTACATGGTCGATTGGCCGTGTCACCTACAAGAAATGATGATGATGGTGTCACGCGGGTATACGGTGTAAACGAGCTATGTATAGATTTTCCCAAATGGTACTAAGTTTTGTCATTTCTATATAACCGATCGCATGGCTGACGTCAATGCTACTTTGGATTTCTGTTGCAAAGAGGTGTATTAATAAGTTGATACCCTGTTATACTGTTTTCTCTTACTAGATCATCGGGGAGAGTGGGATGGCCTTAACGCTGAAGACTTTACGACCTACAGGAATAGTTCATCATACAACCTAGATAGAAATATTGTTAACATACGAGTGCGCTTTCAAACAAAATAATTGATATTAGATTTTCAACAAACAAGAACAGGGATAGTAGGAAACTCAGCGTCAAACCACAAAAGCGTGTTTCGAATCTCTTTGACTTCGCCGTATTCCTGTTGTAGCTAAAATTGTCTATGTCGATCGATATATGCTTTGTCTGTAGTTAGGCCCCATATATTAAATTAAAATTTAATATAAAATAGCCTATTTTAATAAATCTGAATTACGCTATTAATATGTCTATTCTAAAAAAATTAAATAATTAAGGTATAAACTAAATACTTATATTAAATTAAATATAGAGCCCAAATTACTGTCGTCACAAGCCATGGGAGGTGGAGGGAATGTCGTCACAAGCAAGTAACATGCCCAAAAGTCTGGCTGCATTGCCACGTTGTATAAAATATAATAAAAAAACTGGCAAAGTGCGAGTCGGACATGCGTCCGTTTCACCACGCAACACTAAAAGACTTGCCACGTTATTTAAAATTTAGACTTTTTAAAACTTCTCCTTTACAGCTTACCTATTTAAATTTGCATAATAAATCTTCTTTATATTTATTATCTTCTGTACATATAATTAAACAGTAAAAATATTTGACATTAAATGACAAATGACTACTATATAATACTAGGCATAGTAATTTGAAGTATAGCATAGCTTGTAGAGCAGCGCTCCAAATTGTTGGGCTCCGATTACAAACGCACCTAAAACATACCATTTAGCGCTCTATTCATTTTTTTACAGGAGCGTGAATGGTATCACTATTACTACATCACTACATATTAGTGTAAAACAAAGTCGCTTTTTCTGCCCATAAGTCCCTATGTATGTAGGTATGCTTAAATCTTTAAAACTACGCAACGGATTTTGATGCGGTTTTTTTAATAGATAGAGTGATTCAAGAGGAAGGTTTTTATGGCCTTGCGAAGCCGGGGCGGATCGCTAGTAGTTAATAAAATTTATCCTACATATCACTCTCAAAGCTAAGTACTACTATTCTGAGTCTGTTATATAGCTATAGAACATAGCCATTGGAATAAAAAAATAGTGCAGTTTGTACTACACTAGAGGTTTAGTTTTTTCTTTCTAGGGTCTATAACCCTAAAATTTACAGTATCTATAGGCATCTTGAGATATCAAACAGCTCATATGTTCTATGACGTAGAATTACTGTATTTATTACTGATCCTAAAAATATGATATAAGATACGTGTGAAGTGATTTATTGCTTATAGTATTTATTTTTATACACAAATGTAATGCAACAAATCATTGCTATAGATTGTAAAAATAAGAAGTTTGGCTCTATACCAAAAGCTACTTTTGCAAAATGTTTTCAACAAACTACAACTGAATTGCAAAATGGGTATATGAAAAATGCAAGGCAATTATGTATGATGACTCGCCGGAGCCTTGTTTTATACTATGTAAAGATAAAGATGATCTGATTTCTAATCCGCTTCGTCTGCGAAAGTGTTGAGACAAAATTAAGAAAGAAACAGAAAGGGGAAAGTCATAATCTCAAATCGTTAACGAAGTATGAAAAGAACAAAATGTATGGGATTGACTCTATGGGATTGACATAAACTGCGGAAAATCACGTGGTCAATCTTTCATTAACGTTTTGAAACTGTGACTTTAGCTACGCCCCTCTTACGCACATAACAACCTATTCTTACCGTCATCTTTTGTTGATAGCGAATTAATCTCGTAATACGGGCAATCCCTGATAACATATCAACGGGGTTTAAGAGATATTTGGCCGCAAAGGTTTGTGTCAACACGTTTGCTGTCTCAAGATAAAAATGATGCGGAGAACATTTTTAAAGACAGTCTCATATCTAACTATGAAATAATGAATCTACATATTTTATAACGTGGACTTAAATCAACTGCCAATATTTTAAGGGCAGATTCAGACCACTATTACTGAACAACTTTTCCAAAGAAACTTATATCGAAATACGAACAAATTTTTTTTACCTCCCATACAAATTAGTATTTTAATAATTTAATAATATACTTATAAGGAAAAATCTATATAGATTAGTTTAGCCCCAAAGTTAGTTCGATACTATACGAACTCAACGATCCATACTAATATTATAAATGCGAAAGTCTGTCTGTCTGTCTGTCACCTCTTCACGGCTAAACTGCTGGACCGATTGTGATGAAATTTGGTAGGGATGTAGTTAAAGACCTGAGGTCAAACATAGGCTACTTTTGGGCGCGATATAACCAAGTCCCACGCGGGGCAAAGCCGCGGGGAGCAGCTAGTACTATAATAAAATTAATAATGTCTCACTATGGGGAGGACTCTATTAGTACACTAAAAACCAACTCGCTTCTTTATACGGCGGTTGAGTATCTGTACAGGGGGCTTAGCCAAAGTCACAATCGCAAAACGTTAACGAGGTACGACAAGAACAAAATGTATCGGATTGACATAAGATTGACCACGTGATTTACCGCAGCTCATGTCGATCCCATACAATTTGTTCCTGTCGACATTCGTTAGCGTTTTGAAATTGTCACTTGGCTACGGGTGCAGCACCCGTATACACTGGTATAGTATTCTGTAATCTGTACTATTAGTGTAGACTAGGCTCTAAAGCATAATCTAAGGGAAAAGAAACGGGTTTCAGTGTACCGTGTGGTCTCCGACCGTCTCCTCTCTTCCTTTGGGTGTCGTAAAAGGCGACTAAGGGAATAATTGATTCCTAAGTTTATTTGTACCTTCTTCGGACTGGTGGCAGATTCCACCATCAAAGGTCTTAAATATGTATTTAAGACTCTAAAATCGACCGGTAATTTATTTTACCTGGTTAAAGACATAGACCTCCCCCAAAGATTTCCAAAACGATCGTTTCGAAGCGGCCTGCATCCAGCGCCTGCCTGCGACCTTCTTCAGGTCATCTGACCATCTACTCGGTGGGTGTGGGTGTTCGACGCTGCGCTTGCCGTTGGTTGCCATTCGAGGTACAACGCACGCTCGTAAAGTATGAAATTTTTCTTAATTCTTTGCATGCATTAGGTTTTTAATGCAAGGAAAACTACATTCAGTGCGTCGAGTATTTTTGATAATAAATAAACACCTGAGGTAAAATTAAGCACGTTTTAATGAACCCTGCGCTCCAAAGCCTCTTAAGTCGTAAACACAGCTTAGATGATAATGATGATGATATCAAAAAATCAGCATAATATGATAAATTTACCTTTTTTAAAAATGAGCATAATTTTCATAAGGCGCTCCGAAAATTGTCTCTACGTGACAAACTGCTCATATTCCCATAAAGTGTACGTGCTTGGTATTTTTATATATGATACGAAAATTTATCTGAAACTTTTTTTATGATTGACGTTTTTATTTATTTATTTAACTTCATTACATACACATGTAAATAGCGTACTAAGCCATAGGCTTTTTCTACCAGTCAACCAACCAGTTTTGCACAACTGGTTGGCTGACTGGTTTTCTGCAGAGAAGAACATCTTTTTGGGGTAAGTTAGATGAGAGAACAAAAATATATTAAAATTATATAAATATAAACTAAAAATAAAGTTTTAGGTGACTTTGGTTAACATCCATAAAATGAAATGAAGGTACCTAAATTAAAAATTAACATGTGACTAGTAGAGAATGCTGAAGTAAAAAAGTTATTCTAAGAATTAAAGTAACGAAGAGTAGTCACTTAATTAAATAAACTTTGAATAAAATTCAAAGCTAGAGAATAAAATGTTATTAAAAAGTATCTTGAAAAGTATCTATATAATATATTTCTACGAATATGATATACATGTAATATAATCGATATGTACTAACCTTGAAGTAAAGACAATATGATGTTAATAATTACATCTTCACCACGGAGATTGCAGCAGAGAACTTATGTAAAAATAATAAAAATAAATACTTTCACTTTTCTTTCGACTAACACAGTTTGTGATTTTAAAAAAAAACAATGTTTAAAAAAAATTAAGCAGTCTCAATACTTTTTTCTTTTTTAAACTGTAAAAATTGTTTTCGCTTCAAAACGGCCAGTATTCTTTGTTTTCAATTCATTTGTTCTATATGTTCTTTTGAAAATGGAATAACTGTGTAGACTAGCAAGTTTTGTGTTTTCCGCGTAGAGATTTTATAGGCAAGAGCGTCGTGCGCATAGGACGCCAGCTATTAACAGACTGAGCTGCGAACGACGTCCAAAATATTCTTTTGAAAATTCGCCCTGAAGATTGTATATTTGTTCATTTCATATAGAACCATATAAGTACTACTACTAGTTTCATTTTTGTAAAAATCTGAGGATAGAATATTTTAATGAAGAACCAATGTTTTGTTTTTGTTTAGTTTTTGATTAAAAACTTCTACGTACTCGTAATATTTGTCTCGTGTACAATTTATTTGTAAAAAATATATTATTTTCATGCGCTTTTCGAAAAAAATTAAAATCGTTACACAATACTACTTTCATTATTATAAAAGACTTTTGTATTGATTATTGCAATTATTTAAATAGTTTTGCGCCAGCAATTGCAACTTTTAAATAAGAGAAACTCTTTGTCATTCTTTGTCATCTAATTTGATTCCTTTCGACGACAAATCCGGAAAATGAGAACACTTTATCTTTCAGATATTTATTAGTCTTAAAATAGTATTTTATAAGTGAAATTATAAAGGAAATAAAGCTGTTATAATAACCGCAATATTTTGCCAGAAATTCCATTTATTAAGTAGTGGTTTGAGGTAGATTTTCGTGGTTTGTATTCATTCATTGTTATATGCACAGATAAATTATTTGTTAAATTCGGAAACTAAAAATTATCTTTACTCTTTCTATATATATCTATCTAAGTATATAAATAAAAATCAATATCAATTGTTGTTTGTTGATCACGCTATAACTTGAGAATGGCCGGACCGATTAGTAGTTTCAGAGAAGGTTTAAATTTGAAAGTAAACTTTGGAATGCACTTATTTGAAAAAAATATTTCATTTAAAATATATTCCAGATTCAACTTTATACAAGAAGACTACACGAAGACGAAGCCACAAGCTAGTACATATTCTACATATGCAAATTTGAAATGAAATATGTTTGATATAAGAATTCAACTGGACTACCGTGTATAGGGAAATTGCATTTTGTCGAAATAGGGAATGGAATGCGACCGAGTAGGCGCAGACTTATAAAAACTTCAGACGTAGTCTCACAAGTCTAAGTAGTTACCTTTATGAAAAAATTGTATCATCATTCAAAAGGAACATTTATCCAGATGAACAACTCTTTAAAAGATATGAGTACACCGACGAAGCCACAGGCCAGAGCCTTATCAGAATACAACACGTGTGAAGCCTGCAAACTATGGCTGTTTCGTTTGTCAAATACGGCGTTCACTTTCATTCACACAAATAAACCAAATAGTGACACTTGCGCCAATCGCCATTATCCATCACCATATTACACACATACATAAGTGGATATTTTCGAGCTTCACTTTTAATTTAACCAACTACCTTCTAACTACATCTCTGGTCCAGTGGTAAGGGATTTTGCTTGTAGATTGCGGGTTGAGATTTGATTCCTACGGGAAGCATACTTTGTTTAGTTATTTTCAGTGTAGTAAGGTCATTGTAAGCGTGGATCATCTGATTGTCTGATAAAAAAGATGATTCAGTGCTTCGAAAGGCACGTTAAGGCGTTGGTCCCGGCTGGCATCTAGTTGTAGTTAAATTAACTAAGTCAGAGGCTGAGAGACGTTTCCGAAGAACTCTGAGACCAGGGTGTGCATAGTCGATTGACCGTGACATCTCAAGGGTATCCTCATGGGGTATTCGGTACAGGGCACTCCGGGTCCTGTACAAAGGCACTTACATCGCCACGGTAACGTATGCGGCGGCGAGCTGGTTCCATCGTGCGTCACTGCACGTTGTGCGGAGCGTGCTCCTGCGCACCCAGAGACCCGCCTTGATCCTTCTGACCAAGGCGTATCGTTCGACAAGTACTGCCGCTCTAACAGTATTGGCTGGTGTTCTGCCGGCCGACATCGAGGTGGGCCGAGCTGGTAGGTTAGGGGAAGCACGCGAATCCGCGGTTACCCGGGAGAAGCTACAGCGCGCGAAACGTAGCATTGCGGAGACCGCACTGGCCACATGGCAATCGCGTTGGGACGCGTCGACCGATGGTAGGGAAACATATCGATTTTTCCCAGACGTGGCGGGTCGGCTCAAGGCAACTTGGGTCGAACCGGACTATGAGACCTCTCAGATCTTGTCCGGACACGGCTGCTTCAGGGGTAGGCTCCATCGCATGAAGCTTTCAGACACCTCAGCCCGCTTCTGCGAGGAAGCGGTCACTGAGGACGTCCATCACGTACTTTGGGAATGCCCGATTTATGAGGAGGCGCGTAGGGAACTATTAAATAATGTTGTCCCGCTCGGGGTGGGCCCGGTCTACTATTGCGATCTCGTGGGATCTGAGGCGAACTTTAAGCGGCTAAAAGAATTCTCGCATCGGTGGCATAAAATTCGAAGCGGCCTCGAGAGGGGCATAACTTGAAAAGTAGGAGCACATCAAGAATACTGCTACAAGCAGACAAAGAAGACGAAGAGAAAAACTGAAACTAAGACAAACTCAAAGACCTAGAAGACAGAAGCTGGCCTCTGGCCGAGAAGGCAAGCGAAGCGTACTTGTGAACGTAAGCCCCCTAAAGATGGGGAGAGTTATTAAAATGCAATGATTGCATAGATAGGCGACACTATAGTGTAACGTTATTTTTTAATTCACATTAATAATTCAGGTCGATTGTCATCGCAATTGTTCAGTGATCGATTTAGCCGACATTTCGTTATTGAACTCTAAGAAATCCATACAACTGATATCCGATTCCGATTCGATTAAGTTTGCGCGATATTCGTATTACCTAATACAATTATGAATCTGTGGCTATCTACAATTAAAGCTTGTTTAATATGTAAAAATCCGAGTAAAGTAACTTACCAAGCATCGAATCGTTGAGAGAATCGATATTTTGAGAATTTTCTGACGAACTACGATTTGGTCTTTAAATTAGTAGCGGAATACGGGAAACGTCAAAATGTGTCGTTGCAATTCGGCTACGATGCGGTTGAGCGCTATGTGCAATTACGAAATTGGTGGGTTACTTAGATCTTTATTTATCGACGCCTTTGTCAATGACAGTTGCGATTGGTGATCGATAATTCACACGTAGGATTTTCATTTTGCATTGTATAATTGTGATGAAAGAGAATCGAGTAGTCGATACCAGATTGTGATCGATTATGGATAGACGAATCGAAATTGTCGACCTTCGCCCCATCACTACGGACGAGCTAGCTGTCAAATGGATTTCGCTGGTGGTTCGATTAGATGCCGGCTTTGAATTTATTTTTCGTTATTTTGCAATTAAGTTGCTAAATAAACGTATTTTTTTTATAAATATTCTTTTAAAAAAAAGTGCCGAGATATCGAAAGTCGAATATTCGAAATCGAAAAAGTACATGGAGGTTGTATTTTACCGACAACCAAGTTTTGTTAAAAAATATTTTGGAAAACCCTGAAAAGGTAATTTGTTTTGTTCTAATTTTCTATTTCCACGTTAGTATGCTAAACAAACCGTAAAATCCTCTCATTTGGTCTTATATTTTCTTGGTAAAATCAGATTCTTTGTGAGATTTATATTTTTGAGTTTAGGGTAGTTATCAAGTGTTTCTTGTATCCAGATTTTGTCTGGATTCTGTCTTAAAATGATTTCTAACTATTTGTACACATGAATAAACCAAGAACCTATAAATTAAATGTAAAATATTTCACACAGGGTCTATTTTTCTCAAAATAGTCAGATATTTCATTGCCAGGCAACCCACAATATAAAGTTGAGAATTTCTAGTTGATAATTGCAACCATACCGGATTTAGCAATGATTATACAATGAACATACTCTATTTTAACTAAATTTTACATACTTTGAGTAATGATTTGAGTGTGAAATGGAATTTTCAACACCGGGCTCCGCACTGTTTGTACTGTATCTGACAATCATTGTTACACAAGCCAATATATTCTTCAGGGTTTTTTTGCATTGCGCCTGAAGAGATCCACTGGACCGAATGGGACCCCTTTCTCTCCGGGTCTTTAACTAGAGAGGTCACAAAAGCGCGGGATCTGAGAGCTCATTTATATAAGGAACAAGAGGACTTGCCTTTTACTACAAAAAGCTTTCTCGTTTTAAATAAGGTAACAATAGCCAGCTGAGGACTTCATTATCGGTCGGCCCTGCAGATAGCAATTACTTCTCTCAACTTTATTTCCTTTTCTACTTTACTTTTTTTTTTCAAAACAAGGGAACAATATTTGACCAGTCGATCTGCTCTCTCTATCTATTTCTTTCTATATATATTTATTACTTCTTTGTCTCTCTGTTTCTTATGCTACTGGATGAACATTCCTTGGATTGTTTGTTAAAAACCTGTATTAAAAATAAATATTGTAAAAAAATTTATTTGGTTTTAATTTGTTTATTTTATTTTTTGTGTGGCTATTTTCCTTAAATAAATAAGGTACAGAAGATAGGAAAGAGACATTTCATTGGCGCCCGAACAGGGACGAGCAGATAAGAGGTAAATTAACTTGTATTGCTTGCAAATTTAAGTAAGTAAATAACCATAACCCTATTTCTGGTCATTTTGCTCAGAATTAGCTGTCAATATTGATCCCTTGTTTACTTTTATCAATTAAGTTTATTTTTACTACCCTACATTACAATCTGAAAATAAGTCAGTTACAATATAGAATAATTTTGCTTTTTACCAAACATTTGTTACGTCTGGTCAATATATTCTTAACCCTATTGTTTTTTTACCGTTTTCTATTTACAACTTGCTAAAAATGGGTGAAAGGCCAATTTGCTTTAATTTGCTACACAAAGATGAATTAGAGTATGAAGTAAGAATTCGTGGCGCTCAACCTAAGGACAATGTCATTGGTCTGAGGGCTCAGGTTCGCGCGCTTAGTAAAGAAATCCCATCAGATGAGATTTTCACTTGTGATGTGAATATCGCGGAGGAATTGAACTTTATAAAAGACAAATTGGTTGAATTAGAGGGTTTAATTAAAGGAACAAGTAGTAAATCGGGTTCTCTTAAAATACTGAATAGAATTCAAACCTTAGGACACCATTTGTTTCATCGTTTGGGTAGATTGGATGCTGGTGATGTGGAAGAATACATCCCGCAAATTGAGAGCTTACAGGAACGATTAGACCGCATTTTGTTCAAAATTGACGGGATCATGGATAATTTTAAAAGTAGTTCTTCGCAGCATCATCACTCTTCTAACCCAGCAACCAATCCGCCGATGCCTTCTAGTAAATCTGATAATTCTTCAAATTCATACTCTCAGATTTATAAGCTAAACCTTCATTTTAATGGGAAGACTTGTGTAAAGGCATTCTTGCAACGTTTAGAAGAACTTTGTTTGTCCCGCGGTATTAATGATTGCAAACTTTTTAATTCTGCCGCCGAGTTATTCACTGAGGAGGCACTGTACTGGTATCGTGGAGTACGCGATGAGGTGAATGGTTGGTCTGAATTAAAATCCGCCCTTCTGGAGGAGTATCTGCCCGCTAATTATGATCACCGACTTTTGATAGAAATAAGAGCCCGCACACAAGGATCTGATGAAAACATAGTTAATTATCTGAGTGTTATGCAGAATTATTTCACTCGTTTGTCCAAACCCTTATCTGATGAGGAGAAACTTAATATTGTAATGTTTAATATTAGACCTTTCTACACTTCCCAATTAGGTTTAAATCCAGTTGACTCGTGGACCGATTTGAAGCGTAAATGTAGACTCCTTGAGGATGCAAAGGAGCGTTCCAAGTTATTTTCAGAGCCCCCTAAATTGTCGTCTTCTTGTTTGGCCCCAGATCTTATTTACAAGGGCAACCGATGCCCTGCTGTTCCTAAAGTGGCCGCGACGATGGCACAGGTTGATGGTAGCAACTTCTGCGTCCGTTGTCGTGTAGATGGTCACACGTTGAAGTCCTGCAAGGCGCCTGCCATCATAATTTGCTATCGTTGTGGAAAGAGGGACGTCACCGCCAAAACTTGTCCTAAATGTTCCCCGTCGAAGACTGTCAAGTCGCCAACGCCGCCGTCCATTCCAAAAAACGAGTAAGCTTGAATCGACAACATACTTCTACAGCTTCTAGTAATTTCTGTGCTGAAGAATGGCGGTCTTGGTTAAATTATTTGAAGAATTTCTTTTCATCAACCCGTCCCCAGCGCGTGTTGTCGGTTCGTAATTCCGATATTGAACCTATCTCGATGACAAGCGACGTTGACAACTCCTTCGACAGACGGCCGTATCTAAAGGCTAGTATACACGGTCGGGTATTTAATGGCCTTTTGGATTCAGGCAGCCAAATTTCGATAATTCATGGCAGTGCCGTGTCATATTTTCAAAAATTCACCACGGTACACGAGTCGGCGGATTTACACTATATTAAAACTGCTAATGATTCTACCGCACCTGTCACTGGATGTATCTTTTTGCCGGTTACAGTAAAGGATAGAACAGCAATTATTAAATTTTATATTATTCCAAACATTAATACTGACTTACTTTTTGGAATAGATTTTTGGAAAGTTTTTAATATAGCTCCCGACGTTTTATCACTGTTAAATGACAATCAGTTTGAATCTACTCGAGAAGTCCATACTGTAGCCGCCAAGGATAAAGCGTTACGAGACTTTGACTCGCTCTCCGAGTCAGAGTGTGAACTGGCTCGGGAAGTGATTCGAGAATTTGAGGATATTTCGGCAGAAAAGAGAGGATTAGGGCGTACTCAGTTGGTGACTCACCGTATTGATACCGGTGATCACCCTCCAATCAAGCAACGTTACTACATGATGTCTCCAGAGAAGCTAGCCGAAATGAACCGGCAGCTTGATCAAATGTTGAAAGACGATGTGGTGGAACCGAGTAATAGCGCTTGGAATAACCCCGTCACCCTAGCCCGTAAGGCGGATGGCACACTCCGCTTCTGCCTGGACAGCCGAAAACTCAACGCTATCTCTAAGCACGACGCGTATCCTCTACCTTATATTAACCATATTTTGGATCAACTCAGGGATGCTAAATACCTATCTTCTGTTGATTTAAAATCTGCGTATTTCCAAGTACCATTGGATTCGAACGAATCTCGTGAAAAAACTGCATTTACCATACCTTCACGAGGTTTGTTCCATTTTAAGGTCATGTGTTTCGGCCTAACCTCTGCCCCGGCGACCCAACAGCGTCTTATGGACAGGTTGTTCGGCCCGGAGTTTGATAATAAAGTTTTTATTTATTTGGATGATCTTATCATCATTCATTCAACTTTTTCCGATCATTTAGAATTGTTACGTAAAGTCAGGGAGAAATTGCAGGGCGCAAATCTCACTGTTAATATGGGTAAATGCCAATTTTTCAGAAAACAATTAAAGTTTTTAGGTCACGTGGTCGATGAATTTGGTCTACGTACTGACCCCGATAAGGTAAGGGCTATTGTCGATTTTCCCACCCCTACATGTCGAAAGGATGTTAAGCGTTTTCTAGGCACTGCTTCATACTACAGGCGATTTATTAAAAATTTCAGTCATCGCGCCGGTCCCTTAAACGCGCTTACGTCAACTCGCAAAGGAGCTCCACCCTTCCGTTGGACTCCCGAGGCAGATAAAGCTTTTACTGATTTAAAGTTAGCTCTGACCACTGCACCTGTTCTAACATGTCCAGATTTTTCGCGTGAATTTTCTGTGCACTGTGACGCGTCGGATTTTGGAATAGGCGGGACCTTAGTTCAAAATATAGATGGACAAGAACATCCAATCGCTTATTGTAGTCGCTCGCTTTCCCCCGCAGAGAGAAATTATTCTGCGACAGAGCGGGAAGCTCTCGCAGTAGTACATGTGGTAGAGCATTTTCGACCTTATCTGGAGGGCAGTAAACCTTTCCGTATAGTTACGGATCATTCTAGTTTGAAATGGTTTTTAAATCTTGAAAATCCTACCGGTCGCTTGGCTCGTTGGGGTTGTAGGCTATCTCCCTATAACTTTATTATAGAGCATAGAAAAGGGTCACAAAATGTAGTACCTGATGCTTTATCGCGGTCCGTACCTGTGTCTGTAAATGCCATAGATTTAACTACAATTAAGGACGCCTGGTATCTTAATATTGTAAAACGTTGCACCGAGAGACCCCGGGCTTGTCCGAATTATCAACTTTTGGATGGTAGGCTTTTCCGTTTTACGAAAATTTCTAACCAACTCAGTAGTGATTTCCAGTGGAAAGAAGTTATACCTCTTGAGCTTAGGGAAAGTATAATTATTGAAAATCATTCTAAACCTACTGCCGCTCACCTTGGTGTAGCCAAAACATATAAACGCTTAAAATTGAGATATTTTTGGCCTGGCATGTACAAAGATACCGTTAGTTTCATTAAAAATTGTGACATTTGTAGTGCCTATAAACACAGCTCACAGTGTACACCCGGCTTTATGGGAGAACCAAAAAATTGTACAAGGCCATTCCAGTGCATAAGTGTGGATCTAGTCGGCCCGCTACCCATGTCCCGCCGTCAAAATAACTACCTGTTAGTTGTCATTTGTTGTTTTACAAAATATTGTTTTTTGTTTCCACTTCGCAGGGCCACTGGAAAAGTTATTGCGCAAAGATTAGAAGATCATGTGTTTCTGGTGCATGGAATACCGCAAACCATAATTTCTGATAACGGATCCCAATTTACAGGTCGTGACATTTTAGCCTTATATGAAAAATATAATATCCCCCAGATACACCTAGGCCCAGTATATTGTCCGCAAGTTAACCCCGTTGAACGCTATAATCGTACAGTAATGACCGCCGTTTCGGCTTTTGTGGAAAACGACCATAGATCCTGGGATGAGAATATTCCAAAGATCCAATTTGCTATAAACACTTCGGTTAACGAATCCACCTCTTATAGCCCGTTCCTTCTAGTCCATGGTAGAGAAGCTATAGCCAATGGTGATATTTATAAAGATTGTAGTGATGTCAATGAATTAACTATTACTCCGCCTGATGCACATGTTCAAAAATTGGGTCAACTTTCTCAAATTTTCAATAATGTAAAAAATTCACTTAAGCAGGCGCATCAGAAGAATGTGAAATACTATAACAAGAGGCGTAGGGATGTATCCTTTAATGTAGGAGATATTATTTGGAAACGTACTTACAAACAAAGCGTTGCGAGTAAGTATTTCACCGCGAAGCTTGCTCCAAAATATGAAAAATGTAAGATTATCAGGAAGCTTTCACCATTGGTGTATGAGTTGGAGGACGACCAGGGAAAATACATTGGTAAATGGCATATAAAAGATTTTAAATGTTTAGACTAGCTTTCAACGGCCGTGGGATGATCGGCCTCAAAGAATTGTCTCCCCGTCTGATGTCCGGACGTGTCGTAGGAGGCGACTGTGGACTATTTTAGGTGTTTTCCATCCTTACCTAACCACAACTTATATCAATCTACCATTCCATTTAGTGTATCTTGTGTAATTTGAAAACCATAAATTTGTACTTAGTTTCTCTCAATTTTTATAACTGGTATAACAAGAAAACTTAATTTCTTTTATGCTGCGTTGTCTAAGGGATCCCATGACAATTAGCAACTATATTATGTCTATTTACACCCTACCGGTGTTGGTAGATTTATTATTTTAATACATTTATTCCCCAATTATAATATACTCATATAGGCGAGTCTATTTGTTTCCGGAGAATAATAGGTTATTTTACTACTATTTTGTTGTACAGGGTTGGGAGACGGTTTTATTACAGATTTACTAGTCATTTTTTCAGGCCTTATGGGGATGTAAGTAGTGGTTGGTTGTCACACCTTTAATTTTATTTTTTATTCTTTTTTTTATACATTATAACTTACCTCTAGTCAAAGGTTTTAATCAGTTGTTGTTTTTTCTCCTTTAAACTACTTTTATTTTTACAAAGGGTTCATTCCTGTTTTCAGGAATTAACTTTTCTTTTCACTTACCTATTTAGTAAGAGTTTTACTCTATTTTTATACATAATGAAATAAGTATATTTTATTTTTACTTTGGATTCATTCCTGTTTTCAGGAACCTATCATTTTAATAATTTACTTTTCTTGTTTATTTTCCTTGACTGGAAACTGTGAGAAACAATTGGCCCCTTTGTTAGTTAAAGAAAAAATATAAATTACAATAGGCTTCCTGTTTAGAGTACCTGATTTTGTTAAATTTTGTCAAAACTGTTTATTTCTCAAATCCTAAATTGATACATACAACCAATTTTGGCTAATAATTCAGTAGATTATAGTTTCACTTAATTTTCCCCACAGAATTACCAGAGCAATATTTATTTACAATACTATGCCTTCTTGGTCTATTTTTTTTGTCATTGTGTAAACTCCAGTAGCGACTTTATATACAAACTGTTTAACCAATCTTTACCCTATATATATACCTAGACATTCTAAAATACATGCTTATGTAATTATGTATCAGTCTTGAACGATTTCTTTTCGAACAAATCGTTTGCAAGCCTGGCCGATATTCTCCCGCTGTAGTTATTTGTCTGAGCAGTTCTTTAGTAGTGGCATTCATTTTTGAATATCCATTTTCATATATTCCTCTATATTATAACCTATATTTCAGTAATAAATTCGATTTTTTATTATTATGGTCGGTACCTTCAAATATCATAGAAAAAGTAAATCAACTCGACGGTAGTATGTTTTTTATTTTTAACTGTCAACGTCAAGTAGTGCGGCAAATGTTCAGATCGATATCGTTATCTCATGAATCGATCGATTGAATCCATCCTATGATTTGGTTTATATCGATTGTTTCTCGATTTATTTTATTGCCTTTTCTATCTATTCTTATAGTAAAAGTAAATGAATATTAATCTTCCTTATGGTATACAAAAGGCCGAGGACGTCCCGCGAATTCCCTACGTGAATTCTTATCCGGGGAAGGGGGTGTTGTAACGTTATTTTTTAATTCACATTAATAATTCAGGTCGATTGTCATCGCAATTGTTCAGTGATCGATTTAGCCGACATTTCGTTATTGAACTCTAAGAAATCCATACAACTGATATCCGATTCCGATTCGATTAAGTTTGCGCGATATTCGTATTACCTAATACAATTATGAATCTGTGGCTATCTACAATTAAAGCTTGTTTAATATGTAAAAATCCGAGTAAAGTAACTTACCAAGCATCGAATCGTTGAGAGAATCGATATTTTGAGAATTTTCTGACGAACTACGATTTGGTCTTTAAATTAGTAGCGGAATACGGGAAACGTCAAAATGTGTCGTTGCAATTCGGCTACGATGCGGTTGAGCGCTATGTGCAATTACGAAATTGGTGGGTTACTTAGATCTTTATTTATCGACGCCTTTGTCAATGACAGTTGCGATTGGTGATCGATAATTCACACGTAGGATTTTCATTTTGCATTGTATAATTGTGATGAAAGAGAATCGAGTAGTCGATACCAGATTGTGATCGATTATGGATAGACGAATCGAAATTGTCGACCTTCGCCCCATCACTACGGACGAGCTAGCTGTCAAATGGATTTCGCTGGTGGTTCGATTAGATGCCGGCTTTGAATTTATTTTTCGTTATTTTGCAATTAAGTTGCTAAATAAACGTATTTTTTTATAAATATTCTTTTAAAAAAAAGTGCCGAGATATCGAAAGTCGAATATTCGAAATCGAAAAAGTACATGGAGGTTGTATTTTACCGACAACCAAGTTTTGTTAAAAAATATTTTGGAAAACCCTGAAAAGGTAATTTGTTTTGTTCTAATTTTCTATTTCCACGTTAGTATGCTAAACAAACCGTAAAATCCTCTCATTTGGTCTTATATTTTCTTGGTAAAATCAGATTCTTTGTGAGATTTATATTTTTGAGTTTAGGGTAGTTATCAAGTGTTTCTTGTATCCAGATTTTGTCTGGATTCTGTCTTAAAATGATTTCTAACTATTTGTACACATGAATAAACCAAGAACCTATAAATTAAATGTAAAATATTTCACACAGGGTCTATTTTTCTCAAAATAGTCAGATATTTCATTGCCAGGCAACCCACAATATAAAGTTGAGAATTTCTAGTTGATAATTGCAACCATACCGGATTTAGCAATGATTATACAATGAACATACTCTATTTTAACTAAATTTTACATACTTTGAGTAATGATTTGAGTGTGAAATGGAATTTTCAACACCGGGCTCCGCACTGTTTGTACTGTATCTGACAATCATTGTTACACAAGCCAATATATTCTTCAGGGTTTTTTTGCATTGCGCCTGAAGAGATCCACTGGACCGAATGGGACCCCTTTCTCTCCGGGTCTTTAACTAGAGAGGTCACAAAAGCGCGGGATCTGAGAGCTCATTTATATAAGGAACAAGAGGACTTGCCTTTTACTACAAAAAGCTTTCTCGTTTTAAATAAGGTAACAATAGCCAGCTGAGGACTTCATTATCGGTCGGCCCTGCAGATAGCAATTACTTCTCTCAACTTTATTTCCTTTTCTACTTTACTTTTTTTTTTCAAAACAAGGGAACAATATTTGACCAGTCGATCTGCTCTCTCTATCTATTTCTTTCTATATATATTTATTACTTCTTTGTCTCTCTGTTTCTTATGCTACTGGATGAACATTCCTTGGATTGTTTGTTAAAAACCTGTATTAAAAATAAATATTGTAAAAAAATTTATTTGGTTTTAATTTGTTTATTTTATTTTTTGTGTGGCTATTTTCCTTAAATAAATAAGGTACAGAAGATAGGAAAGAGACATTTCAATAGAGAACTTGTAGGGAGATCAAGCAGGTGCGACTGGAAAGAGATGCGAAATGCTAGTACAGCGCACTCTCCCAAGATTCGGCTCGTATAACCGAGAGGTTGGTAGAGCCATGGGAGGTGGAGGGAAGTGACCGTGACCGTGAATGATGATGATTTCGACGACGTTCCGTCTGTAGTTCTTTTAAGTCTGCGCCTAGTGGAATTATGAATATTATGATGCTGTATGTCCAGGATTTCATCTTAGAAATGTACCTTTTAAAGCGTTTGAGGAAATGCTAAGTTGTGAAATTTCTACCGAGTGTGCCACATAAGTAGCTTTAGAAGGATTTCACAGGAAAACGTTTTGCAGTGTGAAACTCAAGTAAAATAAAATAAAGCTGTACTTAGATGGGTTGTTTAGTTATTTTTAAATCGTTATTGTACCACAAGTAAGTATATCTTATACATTCGCTCAACGGTATTAAAAAAAAAATAAACAGAAAAAAATATTGTGCGGCGCTTGTTAACTCGAACGAAAGAACGGAAGTATTAAGAAAAATAACAGATTGCTATTAATTACTTCATTCAATATTTTACTCGATATGATCATTGTTGTGGAATGGACTGTATATATATTAAGTGTGTGATAAATAAAAAGATTATGTTGATAAAAGGTTTTTTAATGAAAAGAAAATGGATATAACTTACCTACGGGACAGGTGAATGACAAAATATGATGCAAAAACAACTAAAAAACGTGACAATTAGAATTTCTTTTAAAAATATATAAAAAAAAAAGGTTAATCTGAAATTAGTTTATAACAATCATTATTGCAAGCATATAATTTGTTTAGGTTTATTCTTGTTGTTATTATTTATTAGATTTTCTTTTTTGAGTTTAGTATTTATAGAGTAAAAAAATTACACTACACTTTGGGAACAGAAAATATATACTACGCGCTTTTGAATTTTCTTTTCTTTTATTAAATAATTATCATCCCGTCAATACCACAAGAGAGAATCCATGAGCAAAATCTTGTACCCACATTGCCTCAAGATGCCTCTTCATGACTCACTGCTTTAATTACCCATTTAAATTTGCATATCCTGGGACGAAGCGATAGTCGATAGATGATATTACCGTTCATTATTTTGAACAAACAGCTGGGTCCCTGTCATCTTAGCGTTTACAAACAGCTGATTATAATAGACTGTTTTTTTATTTAATTAACTTTATTACATACAAATGTAAATGGCGGACTTAAAGCCATAGGCTTTTCTACCAACCAGTGGTGTAGAAAAGAACATGTTTGTTTCCGAAAAACCTTTCATTCCGAAAAAAGCACTGTTCCCGAGGGAAATTTATGCGGGCGAACCCGCTGGCGAAAGCTAGTGATGTAGCATTCGCCGATCTTACATGTAGTAGAAATACATGCAGGAATTAGGAATAAAAATATAATCTTAAAGAATCGACTCGTATATTAATAGTTTGTTGAATGAATGAATGAATAAACACTTTATTGCACCAATTACAAAAATACATCATTGGATTGTACAGGATCATAGATAAAAATTAGTACAAAGGCAAAAAGTTGAAAAGTGACAATACTGTCAATATTATATGGAATCACAAAAAATCAGTATTTAAAATACGGTATCGGTCAGCTACAATCCCAACTAATATTACAAATTCGAAAAAGAGTATGTTTGTTACGTTTCCGTTTACTTTCACACCCTATCTACTGAACCAATATCCTGAAATTTGGCATATAGATAATTAAAAGTATTGAGAAAGATATAGGGTACCTTTTATCTGGGAAAAAGTACTGTTCTCGAGCGAAAGCTAGTCTACAATAAAATAGGTTTTAACATTACATGGGCCGTAAGCTTTACTGCCATTCTAAACATATAAATGAAACAAAATTATTAATTACACAAAAGTGGTCTGTAATATTATAAGTATGACGTACTAAATTAGCAGATAAGGGCATGTGCAATCACGTGGGCTATAAGAAAATCGCGGGTGGTCTTTTGATATCACATTGAGTTAATCCGATGGCATAAAGTGGCCTTATGAAATAGCTGGGCTAGGAAATACGTAAGATTTTGTATGAGATGACGTAAGTTGTGGCATTCTGTAAGGTAATTTCCCCGTACCTTCGAAGCTCACTTCTCACTTGTCCTTTTGAACCTTATGTGAATTGTGAGTGATAGCGACGTGAGAAGCGAGTTGTTGTTTGAAATTTATAGAATTGACAGGCTTCTTCTAAAAAATAAAAAATAAAAATAAAAATAAAATTTGTTTATTTCAGGCATAGAACTAGGAACGCGGCTCTAATAGAAGTAGCATGACAAGCTAAACTGTCTTACCACTCATACACGATATTTACGTGTATGCCATCCTGAGGTTCACAGTCTACTAATGTCTATTGCGGAGTATATACAAGGACAACAAAAAAAATCAATTTTGGGTATTAATGCCGATTTATGCCTTCACAATATGTAAAAATAATTGTATAAATCCAAATATGAGTTCTCCTGATACTTCTTTTTACGTTTTATACAAGTTAAAGCCTTATATTATGTAAAATACTACAGCACATTCAACGCCATTTTGAATGAAAAAAATATTATTCAGTCAAAAGCATGTGCTAAGCATAGTGTTGTTGCTCTTACGTTTTTTTCGTCAAGTATCGATAAACGAAGTTAGGAGGCGAGTTTGGAGTAAAATTCGGGATTAATTATCAACATAATTCTTGTAGGTAAATGTCAACGGGAAATGAATGAAGAAACCAGTTTCCGAAATTGCTAGTGTTACCATAAAATTCCGGAATAAGCCAATTATCCTTGTTTGTAACGTCTTACTAAAAATGTTTACATGGTTACGATGGTTAAGAAAAATCAGATAATTGGATTTTCAAGGTCCAGGACTACAAAATCGTAACAGTGTCACGCTATTTTTAACCCAAAAAGACGGGTATTATAAGTTTGACGTGTCTGTCTGTGGTAATGGATAAAGCGATTTCAGTTTAGTTTTTTTGTACTAACGGTGACTTATGTGCGAGTGTTTTAGATATATGTTTGATGAAAATCGGTTGAGCCGTTTGTAACTTGTGTGGGTGAAAGGGGAAACAAATAACCGCATGCCTGCAAAAATATATACTCGAGTGGGGTCTGAAATGACAACGCATCTCGTCCACAGTACAAAATAAAATGTTCAATGAAAATAGGTTAAGCTGTGAAAAAGCTTACTTGTTTCTAGGGGTATTTATAAGTGGGGACCTAATGCCTGAAAAATATATGGGTGAGGAGGAGAGGAGCAATGATGCCAGGCCTTAGAGGGCCCAATGGCCTCTGTGACGCAAGAGTGTGCCTGATAGACCTGACCCTTGAGCCTGACCGGCATCTTGGAATCACAAGTGAAACCAGTCATCTCAGGCTATTTTACTCATCCTCCTGCTTGCTTCGACTTCTGGTTATTTTTTCATATTGTTTCATGATATACTTATTGTGTCGAGTCTGACTAATTACCACCACCGCCAGAACTAGTCCGGCACTGACAATGCATTGTTTGTGACTTAATAGTTTAATAAATAGAATTCTTTATGTCAGACCATGCCAGCCCATACAGATATAAACCTTACATTATGATTAAATTTAAATAGTGTAATGAAATCAAAGATTAATAAAAACCATAAAAAAAATAACAATAATATTTCAACGTATTCTCGATATATCGATGCTACGCGAATCTGTTACTTCACTAATTTTGCCTGCTGTCATGTCAGAATGGCAACAAATAGACGTAATAATTATACAAATGGAATGAGTTATTACTTTTTAGAGTTTGAACATCGTGTCTCTTTCACTCTGAAAAATATATATATATCGCCATCGCGTGAAAACACATTACTATCTCACTAATGATACATACCTATTAATTATAATTAATTAGATGATTTCGTGCGATTGGCAAGTCGTCCTGGTAATTTAAAACATTACAGATTTTTAAAATGGATATAGTCACTATAAGATGTTGTTAGGTTAGCTTATTACGCAACTAACGACCCGCCCCGGCTTTGCATGAGTATAATAACCTTGCTCTTAAAACACTCTATCTATAAAAAAAACTGCATCAAAATCTTTTGCGTAGTTTTAAAGATTAAAGCATACAAAGAAATATAGGGACAGAGAAAGCGAATTTGTTTTATACTATGTAGTGATAACCGAGAAGAGACTAAATAAATTAACCGGCTTGGATCTAAATTATTATCTTGGATATAAATTAACTACATGGATCTCACAACTTTTGACGGTAGAACAACTAAGCGAGACTTGGAATTTTTATAAATTTATTGTTTTTGATGGTATCTCATTTCTTTTTGTAGATTACAGAGAACTACTTTACGACATACATATTGCCTCTTGATAACGCGGGCGAAGTATAAGTATGCAGGTACACTGATTCGTTCACTGCGAATGTAACTTTGTTATCTTCTATATTTATATGGGATTACAAAGTTATTTATGCAGTTGGTGTATCTAGAAAACTGGAATGAAATATTTTAGTTTTCCCTTGGGTTATACACTAAACATTAATTACATTCTAAATTTGTAGCTTATGTATATGCAGCAGTGCCACTACCGCGCTCCAAGATTCTTGCTCTGACTGCAACAACGCAATTTTCTGATTTAACTGCAAATCTATTAACAGATTTGGTACTTAACATTTCGCCATAGCCTAGAGGACCTATGGATACCAGCTCATTAAGATTAGTTCAATTTATCGTATTCAGTGCTGTTATTTGAAAGAGCGAGTAAAAATAATTTTATAATGTTGCTCTAGTTTATGGGACTTAAGTAAACTGTGCCTAATAGATTAGACATATATCGGGCATTAATGCATACCAATTTTCCAGACAGAATTTCAAAAGAGATTTTTTTTGTAAGGACACTCATCTATTAGTAGGTACACATAAATTCGAGGATAAAATGGCTTCGTATTCCTGTCTATCTATTAATAATAAATAATAGTACTTACTAGTAATATCACGCTAGTGACACTCCAGGTATCAGTACTGTCCATTCTGTGGTATCACGAGCGTATTAGGCTAAAATAACTGTGCGCTCATCTTTCCCGGCCTTATTTTATATTATGATTATATACTATATATTTATTTTTATATCTTCGCTCTAGCGTGTTTTTCCCGGTTGCATCTTCAGCTTACGCTTCAGAGCCCAGAGTACGCTATTAATCATGGTTAAATGGAGCGATTGACGTCTGACCTATGTATCCTACTTATTTATATATATTAGTAATTATACTAATATATAATATATATAATACTTGGTAAATAACAGTCGTATTGAGAACGAGAAGGTATCTTTATCTCCAGACCAGATCAAAACCTACGCTCAAACATTACAAACATAAATACCGTACGTACACTTCGAACTTTTTTACGAATGTGAACTTTTTTCTTTTGCTCGAGAATATACATGGAAACTTAATTATTTCCTGCTCAGACTCATCATCTTTTTGTGTAGGTGAGACGGTCAATCGACCATGCACACCCTGGTGTCAGAGTTCGTCGGAAGTCTCTTCCGGCCTTTAACATGGTTCCTTTAACGACTACCAGATGGCAGCCGGGACCAAAGGCTTAACGTGCATTCCGAAGCACAGAATCATCTTTATTATCAGACAGTCAGGTTAATCAAGCCTGCAATGTCCTAACCAAACTGGAAACAACTAAATAAGCTCTCATGACCCCTGGGTCTAATAGGCTCAGACTGCTTAGTTGGTCGGAGTGGAAATACAGTGCATTTGTACTAAGCCTTAATCCTGTATCATAAAGTCATTTTTGTTTGATTTTGCAATAAGAAAAGTTTGTGAACTCATTCCATAATATGTGTATTTGGTGACGGACCCCCCCTCCTACCCTCCCTTACCTCAGCCCTTACCACCCGCATAAGGCGCGCACGGTTCCCATACATTTAATGTAATATGTTATATCTATTTTAAGTGACGCAATTTTTTTGTTTTAATCTATGATTTCAGGCGACTTATGGCCCATAATTTAAAATGACATTTCTACAGTCGTCGCTCGAATAATACTAAAATCATTGTTGAATTTCGAATACAGCACTTTTCAATAGTAACTTAACAAAGACAATGTAGTTTTGTTCCAGAATTGTTGAATTTCCTCCGACGTCGTCGTTTCACCTAAGTAAATAAATTTACACCAACTTTGTTGGACGTGTTTGGTCGCGGGCGAACAGAGTAACTTTCCTAAATGGCTAGTTAAGAACTTCTCGTCTATTTTCTGCGGCTTTAGCCATTAAAAAATTTAAATCAACTTACAGTTTTACACAAAAGAAGTATGGTCTAGCTGTTGCCTGTAGTTCCGCTTGCGTTTCACTGTGTTATACTCGTATCATAACCAAATTTTAATAAACCTCTCTGCCATTTAACTAGTTTAGTTTTCACGTGCTTTTCACGTAAACTACCTAGGTACTGATTTTGTGCAATTTGATTTAAACAAAGACTGAAAGGAAAACGTCTTGATTTCTACACACAGTATATGTTATGCAACATATAATATTAAAAATTAAACCAAAATATTATCATTAGTTTTCAACAAATCGATCATAGTATAATAAACGGGTTGATTTGATAACCTTATTAATCATTACCAAATTCTCGTAGTGGCTCTACGCCGTAGAGGGTTACGCCGTAACCCATCTAAGATGGGCCAAATTAAGCTAAGTAAAAAATTAAGCTGCTAAATAGCATAGATGGTTACTCCTTGACTCGACTGAAATTATGCGAGGTGCATAAATAAATTATTTCTGTTCTTCATCCAAGCGTGTTTCCTAGTTGCATCATTACAGCTAATGCATAAGAGCCCAAGCCTAGCTTTGAATCTGACACTGTACCAGGCTACTTAGAACGTTGTTAGGGTGGTCCGGTTTTTGGCATCCAAGGGTATTTAAGGTGAACGTCAACACGCTAAGGAGAAGTAGAATCTAATCATAGAATTGCCGGCACTGGTTACTATCGTCTGACCATCGCCAAAACTGGCAGAATTTTCAGGCTATCAAGACATCTTGCTAGTCCAAACGACTGCCAGCAACAACAGCCAGGACCAATGGCTTAACGTTGTGTGGCGACCAATCCAAGCTAGACGGCACGCTCGACATCAGTTGACTTGACATACGCTATCGTTACAAACACGATTGCTACGCTATGCTATCGAGCTCTCGCCTCGCATAAATAAATTATTACTATACTAGGGTGTATGGGTAGGGTGGGGTGCAAGGAAGGAGCCTCTCCGAGTGACGTTAAGCTGATCCTACCTAGACCCTAGATCTAAAGCGTCCGGCGCACCCTGAACAATTAGTTCCTGGTAATGCAGAGACTAGTTGACTTATCCTATCACACGATGTCTCATCTTAAGAACTCATTCATTTTGTATAGGTGTCATGGTCAATCGATCATGCACACCCTGGTGTCAGAGTTCTTCGGAACCGCCTCTCGGTCTCTGACGTGGTTCCTTTAACGACCACCAGATGGCAGCCGGGACCAACGGCTTAACGTGCCTTTCGAAGCACGGAATCATCTTTTTTGTCAGACAATCAGGTGATTCAAGCAATGTCCTAACCAAACTGGAATTAACTAAACAAAGTATGCTTCCCGTGGGAATCGAACCCTCGACCCCCGGTTCTACAGGCAAACGCCTTAACCACTGGACCACGGAGGCAGTTAATTACAAACTACAAACAACGGACCACTTTAGTTTTGGTCCGACACCATTTGAAATAATCAGACATCGACACGATGAAGAAGAAGAAGAAGAAGAAGAAGAAGAAGAAGAAGAAGAAGAAGAAGAAGAAGAAGATTAGCAAAGTGTAATTCCGCAATCCACTGGTGTATAAAACATTTTGTTGATATTTAATTTCTAGGTACAGTTAAAATTTAACTTCTTATAAAACATTCAACATTGTCTAACTCTAGCAGCAACTTTTCAATTAATATGATATTACATAACATGTGAATAACGTCGTGGGTTGCATACATACAACAGTGATTATATATTAATATTTATTTAGTATTATGTAACTGTTTGTTCTTCCTTCACTATCACTACATAGTATAAACAAAGTCGCTTTCTCTGTCCCTATGTCCCTTTGTATGCTTAAATCTTTAAAACTTCGCAACGGATTTTGATGCGGTTTTTTTTAATAGATGGAGTGATTCAAGAGGAAGGTTGTTATGCCAATGCGAAGCCGGAATGGGTCGCCAGTATTAAATAAAATAAAAAATACTGTTGGCAAATCTACCACTCGCTTCTTTTGTTTGTAGACTATTTTTGGTACAACTTTTACCATCGGTTTAAAGCAAAAATTCTGTTTTTCGCTTTTTTTTCGTGTTCGGAAAATGTATTTTAAACAGGTTGACCGCATTTGTGTTACAAAATAAAAAGAGTACAAAATTAGATATTCAGTTTTCTTTTTACACTTAAAAAGCTTTTTTTCTTTTAAAATTCGTCAGATTTTAACATATTCAAATCTTTCTCATATTTGGGTCATATTCTTCAACATCAAAGATACAACCTCTTACAACTCATATTGATGGGTAAAGTTGCGGGAAAGAGGAAAGTTGGAAGAAGGAAAACATAGCAAGCGCAGCGGAGCTATTTCGAAGAGCTAAAGAAAAGGAGGACTTTAACAGACTAATCGCTAACCTTCACTAGTTGGAAAAGCACCCTTAGAAGAAGAAGCTTTTAGTCTCAAAGCTAGACTAGCTAAATAAGCCGGTAGATAAATAAGCCGGAAGAAATTTCTTTAGCGATAAGTCCGCCTTTGTACACATTGTTTGTATTTGTACCAACATGTATAATTTGTATGTTAATGGTACATTAAAGAGTATATCAATCTATCTATTTGACGGTATGTCCCAACTGCCCAGACTCCTGCCATAGACTGAACAGGGAAAAGAAATCAAAATACTGGTAAAAACAACAGAGAAACCATCGACCATTATCGACAATAAGCAAAAGAACTATCCATCTGTAATTTCTTTATTTTGTGTGAACACAAACAGTTTAAAGGATCCCAAACAATGGGCCTTAGCACATATAAAACTTCGTAAACGCTTTCATTTGAAGTTACCATTCATTTGCATTTAATCAGGAAAAGGCCTTACCCGAATAAGCTGATTAGAAGCAGAAGTAAATTGTTTTTTGAATTAAGTAAATATTTTTAAAATAAATCATTTACTTCAGGCTACAAAATATCCCAACTAATATTATAAATGTGAAAGTGAGTTTGTATTTTTGTTTGTTACCTCTTCACGCCCTACCTACTGAACCTATCTTCTTGAAATTTCGCATACATATAGCTAGGAGTATTGAGAAGGACATAGTGTACCTTTCATCCCGGTAAAAAGCACTGTTCCTGAAGGAAATTCATGCGGGTGGAGCCGCGGGCGTAAGCTAGTGTTTCATAAATGTTTGCATTGTTAGTAAAAAAAAAAAAATTTCCGAATCTATCATATTTCGAAGGAGTCAAAATATATAACTGAGGTATATTTGTACCCAAACTTTCACAATATTTCAGATAGTTACAGCATCATCTATATCTATACTAATATAATTAAGCTGAAGAGTTTGTTTGTTTGTCAGAACGCTTATAACTTCAGAACTCCTCGTCGGATTAAAAAAAATATTTCTGAATATGATAGCTTTATTTTTTGGAGGTTATAGCTATAGTCATCATCAACATGGCATATGAAACCGCAGTAACAAGTATAAAAGTGAAAATGTGTTATTAGGAAAAAGTTCCGCTAGTTTCAGAGCCGTACAATCATTAAAAATATATCACAACAATATATATTTTACGTACCAAAATTAATAAACAGTATTTATTTTAATATAACGAGATGATAACGCTTCTTTTATAGGACACAATTACGATTTTCGTTACAAAGAATAATAAAATATATTTATACGAAAAATAAATTTCAGTCGATTTCCTTTATTTTATGCTTCATCAAGCATCTTCATTTGGGTGTCTTTTAACAGCACCAGTGGCGTAACAATAAGGTGGCAGGGCTGGCAAAATGCCAAGGGCCCCGGCCGAAGAAGCCGCGAGCTCGAAAATATTTTTTTACATTGTACCTTAGTATATTGTTTTATTTGAAAAGTATATTTTAAGAAGTTCTGCTGAAGTTTACTCAAATTAAACTGAGCACAACGTGACGATTTTTACTGATAGGGCCCCATCAAAAGAATTTGCCACGGGCCACAGACTCTACACAGTACAGCTAATTTGCTCTGACTCTATCTACCGGTCCAAGTAATTTCAAATGTCAGCTTGTAACCTTTGACGGGCGTATGGCAAAAAAAAAAACAACTAGGTACTCATTTTAAAGAGTCATTTTTGCAGTAAATTACCAGTAAATTATCTAGCAATCAAATTGTTTTTACTTTATTTATACTTTATAATCAAATTGTTTTTTACTGTCGTGTGTTATTTTTGTGTACCATGTTTCATATCACTCTGATTTGCTATACTGCTCCATATTTAAAAAAAAAAAAAATTTCTTCAAAGATAAATTGGAACTCTCCAAGTGAGTTACATTTGTTGATTTGGACAAGCACAAAATAAGCACATTTAGATCAAGATTTCAATGACCATAGAAATATCTCAATGTTATCTTAGTAGAAAAGCATGATACAACCTAGGTGCCACCCTAGGCTAAATTTAATAGATGTAGTTAAAAAAAACATCACTTTTAAACTTTTCTTCCTTAATTTCAGGATATTCATTTAATATTTTTTACAAGTTATAAACAATAATATTGGTAATATTAGACGGACTTATAGCTAAATATTTATGTTTTATCTGTGTATAACCTTAGTGTAAGATATAATGTTTTTGTGTGTATGTGATGCAGTACTGTAAAAAAAGCTTTTATCTATCTATCTATCATAAAACATTATCACAGTCGACTTTTGGGTATAGCAGAGATCTTAATTGAAGGTAATTTGAGGTTGGTGTCTACCTAGTTAAATTAATTTATAAAGTGTGTGTACATATACTTACAATAATAAAAATCATATTTCTATAGAACAATTGAAATTTTACATATGGAAACGTCACGTGCCGAATTCGGCGCATACGAATTTCCGTCGAGGTTTTGCAATTTCCGCAATCCAAAATTTTGTCTGATTGCAAATTTGTTTCTTTATCAATGTTTGATGATTTCAATATACAAAATAATACCGCCCCTTGTATAATCTGAATAGGAGTAGAGATTGCAGTTCATATGAAAAGAATAATACTCGTAAAAATAAAAATATTTTTATATTTTATAATTATATTTTATTCAGCTCAATATACTTTTACTGCAGTACATGAGTCTGAGATTTGACTGCTGTACCCTAGTATGAGATTTTATAAAGGTGGACGCTAGCGACTGTGTTATGATTTAGTATTTCTTAGTTGCCTTACTATCCACCAGAGGAGCTGTACATACAGGTTGTTCATATAAAATCGTTATCGTAGTCGCTAGTGTCTGCGTTTACAAAATCTAATACTGGACCACTTAAGCTCAATTAGCGTTCTAGCTACACAATACCTTAAGTTCGCCCGCCATTATTACCAGCTCTTGTGACGTGGTCTCGGCTGCTACTATATTGAACAGAAGCATAAGTAATCCTTGTCCCAAAAATATCTAAGTTATAATAAGTTCACATGACGTCACTCCTAGCAATGACGCACATACGTACACGCCGCTGTGATTCGTTATACTTTTGTCCATTTACACAATAAAATAAAGTAAGCAACAGATACTAACAGATGATCTTATTGAAAATGAGGATAGTCTAAAAACTGCTTTAAAATGGTAGATAAACGATATCAGCTTCAAAAGTGGAGCCACAAAATGATGTAAATATCACTAAATTGACATTTTCACTTTCAGCTGCTTCGTATTCGCGTAAACAGTAAACCTGTCACGCACGATGCGAAAATGTGTTGATTTATTATTTTGTAAAGGATAGTGCATCCATCTACTATATAATCAAAAAAAGACTCCAAAATATTATTAAAAGACCGACTAGTTGACCATCCAGAAAAGTCGTAGCAGCGACGAAATTGAAAGTGGTGTAAATACATACATCAGTACGTTTACTAATCATAGCGATTGTTGCAAAATTTCTTTAGACATATTTATATAAGGGGAAGTCCCTTAAACCTAAACGAGTCGAACTATGAGACCGGTGGGACATTATTGGTGGGACCACTAATCAAAAATCATATAATGATGATGACTTTTCTATTGCCAAGAATAATTGTGATATCTTCATTGAAATATAAGTATTATGAATACTTATATTGATCATTCTTCTGTACTATGGCTATGTTGTTCTCACATATCTCATCTTGCTCCTGACACACCTTTATCACGCACGGGTTGACATGAATGGTTTTTGAAATAAAATAATGAAATGACTACTGCTGGCAACCTATCTTGGATTTTTATTATATGTAAATTCTTTGCAGTTGAATAGAATAAAAAAAAATGTAATAAAATAGAATAAATGAATAGATGATGATAGAGATGATGAGATAACTACTGGCCAGTTAGTTTTAAGAGTAATTATAAAAAAAAATCATCAGTATGTATCCAAGAGTAAATTAATATATTGTTTGTATTATCTACTCTCTCTTCATTAGAGTAAGTATTACTTGAATATTTTCTGTGACATTTCCCCGCTCTTATCAAATAACTGTAAAAAAAATAAAATATTTGAAATAATTTTATAAAATACAGTTTTTAATGTTTGTCACTACACTGGTTTTATATGACAACTAATAAATATAGTTAATGTAAGTTAACTTTGATTATGTAAATACAATAAAACTTATTTTCACTATATAGTAATTATTTTTTACACGTCCATTTTCTAGATTCATTCTTATTTGTTTTTTTTTTTCTAGCCTGCTGATTCTGTATCGTACTGCTGGGTAAGGCAATGTCTCAACTCGTCTCTACCAAGAGCAACGTAGTTTATTCAGTTTATTCACACCATCTTCTTTGATCTTTAACCTAGGCGATAGTTCAGCGAAATTTTCTTTCTGGCTAAATCTATTCTTTTTCTTAATTTTTGCCACTTCCCGTTACGCGGGGTCGGCTTTCCCAATCATGCGGCGCCACTTGCTACGGTCGAAAGTTAAAGCTAAATTAAAAAATAAACTAATCTATTCTATTGTATTTAAATCGATATTATACGCCCAGGCGTAGGTCAGATGCCCAACATCTGTGGAAAATTGATTTCAAACGACGGAATCTCGGGGTACGCAAAGTTGCCCGGCGTCCTTGTTTTTATGACAGAATTTATTGGAACTAATACTGCGAGTAATAGGGATCTCCCTATTACTTATTTTACGACGCTTTCTTAGATTATCTATAATATCTACCTGCGTATAAAAGAGCCTTTTGCATTCGCTTTTATTTATAAAAAAACAAATTAAATTATAAAGATTAAGCTAACTCCAAAATCAGTATATGCCGGTAGGTACTAAATAAATATTACTACCCAGATACAAGTATTAAAAAATCTGTCCAAGTAAATTTTTATAATTTTTCCTGTGTACATGCATGTTCATATATTTATGTACAGCATATTATGTAGGTAGTTTCAATTTATTAAGTAATTCATTAAAATGCAATTGCACAAAAATAAAGCGTAGAAAATAATACTCTGCATGGCAATCGAACTTAGAACCTAAAGCATAAAGTCCTACCAAAAAGAAGCCTTTGTACCTCACCTCGTTCCGGGTTATTTTTTTTAATCATTTGTTTAGTTGTAATGTATTGTATAAAACTCTCACATATCAGTAATCTATTTATACTTATATATCTATACTAATGTTATAGGCTGCCTGTCCGTTACGCTTTCAAGGCTAGCTCTTGACCGATTTTGATGAAATTTGATAGGATGTGATGTTAAGGTCTTTAACTACATCCATACCAAATTTGGGTATTACATAGGCTAGTTTTTGGCGCGATTAAACTGAGTACCACGCGGGCGGAGCAGAGCGCAACGGCTAGTAAAATGTATATCTATGAGCATATGCATATATATTATTAAAAATGGACGTCAGATTTATAAACATTTTATACGTGCTTAATGTTTTTTATACTGTCAAATTTTACTGCTGCCATAATTCATAATTAAAATTTTCATCCAAACATTGCAAGGGTTACTAGAAAATAATGGGAATAAATACTAAAATAAATTTTATAACTTTTGTATAAGATAATGAATTAATAAACTAAATGAAATGATAAATTAATTGTTAAAAGAAGAATCGCAATAAAAATAAATAATTTACATTATATACCGCCTCAGATCACATCAATGTGATCTGAGTATACCGCCGTCAGTATGTGCGCCTACTTATCATATTTAAATATAACGCCATCTATACGCATTTTCCCGTACTAACAAACCATTGAGTTTCATGGGAAGATGTGCTCAATCAACAAGTGGTTTCCTTTGAGAGGCAACTTTATTGCACCATATTTAATAATGATGTCGCCGTTGTAGATATATTTGTACGATATAACTTTCAGCTGGGGGAAATAGCTAGTCAAACTAAAGAAGTACCCAATATGTAAATTGATAAACAGGGCTTTTCAATTTACATTGTTATAACGAATCACAACATTGTAAACAGTTATTTGAAAAAAAGGAACCTTTCAAATGTTTTAGATTTTTTTTAATTACGATTTTTCGTCACAAGATAATATGCATTATTTAATAGTTTTTACTTTTTTGTTTTATTAATTATAACCCATTATATATTTGTTTTTATTCAATATCTATAATGAGAGGACATATATGAGATATATACTTTGTCTTTTAGAACCTATTTATTTAATAAAATCTTTATTGTAAAAAAAAATATGTACAATTGGTGGACTAAATGATATATGGCATTCTCGATTTCAAATTCTTTACATAATTGTTACTATATTTATTACTAGCGAACCGCCCCGGCTTAGCATGGGCATAAAAACCTGCCTCTTGAATTATTATCTATTAAAAAAACCGTAACAAAATCCGTTGCGTAGTTTTAAAGACTTACGCATATATAGGGATATAGGGACAGAGAAAGCGACTTTGTTTTATACTATGTAGTGATAGTGAAGAGAAAGTAAGTCCTATGGCTTCAAACAGCCGAAAAATAAAAACCAAACGTCACCGATTAAACCAAACTACCAAAATCATGATATAGGCTATTGAAATTTGAAGATTTCAATCGACCGAAACTATTAGATGTCGAATCACCACTCAAGATCCTTACTTGAACGGCCAATATTTGAACTGTCCTTTGCGAACCACAGACTAAGTATTCTTTAAACCTGACACAATAATAATACCGGAGAACGTGATAGCTAAATACGATTCACAGTAGGAAAGACAAAGAGATACTTATCGTTTCTTTTAACCCTTTAATAGATGTAGGCTGAAGTGGGAGTAAATCATATCTGCCGCATGCCTCCGGAAAGATGGGCTCATGTTTTATTGTTCTTATTTATTTATTTTTTTAATTTTATGGTTATACTAGCTGTTGCCCGCGGCTCCGCCCACGTGGGACTCGGTTACATCGCACTCAAAAGTAGGCTTAGTTTGCTCCTAATTCTTAATATCCATACCAAATTTCATTTAAATCGGTCCAGCTGCTTAGCCAAGTGAAAGCGTAACAGACAAAATGACTCGTATTTAAAATATCTCTATAGATTTTTTTCGTCTTTTTTTTCTGTCTATATTATTTTCAGATGTCAAGTCTATAGGATATTTGGTCTATGTTTGCCGACCCTATCAGATGGCAGACCAACGTTATCTAGCTGAGTGGTCCATTCATCTATATTTACAATACGTCAGACTGCCAATTAAAGGGGTTGTTGCTAATTGGACCAAATCATACAGTTAATGTCTTTGAAAGTTTGTAAGGAATAATGTAAGGTTATCGTTACTTCTTCACTCTATAGGGGCTGAATTAATTAGTTAAACAAATTTGACCTACTAAAATTTTTTGTAAGTTGCTTCAAACAACAGTGATTTGAATGATACTTTAAGGCTCCTCCTTCGGTCTCGCTAGCGCCACTTCCCAAAAAAAAAACAATTTATCTTTCTGTAAGTGAACTAATCAGAAATCCTCGCGCAACTTTTTTGCTAGAATTCTTAACTTACATTAGAACCTCGAAAGTCATTGAAATACTAATACAAAAATGTCAAAAGTGGCCGTTTTTAGTAATTTTACAAAGGAAACTAAAGTGGATAGTATTTTAATGACTTCGTTTACGTTTATCGGATATAACGTTTTGCCAACTGTTGTCCTATAATGTTATGTCATAATACTTAATAAATAATATTTCTGCCTCTCTCACCCATCAAACCGGAATACAACAATGCAAGCACTCAATCACTCAAGCAAACAAAACTTGCACAATGGTCTACCCTCCAATTTTAGTTTATAGTTATTTATTACTTCAGTTTAAATTTAAGTTCGATGTTAAATTTAAGTTTCTAATTATTTTTACTATAAGCTCTGTGGCCTAGTCATCATGCCAAGCTGACAAATCAGAGGTCTCGGGTTCAATTATGATTGAATTCGTGTGATTTGTTCGCATATATTTATTTATATTTTCTAACCGCTACTTAGATACTTCGTCTAATTCGGTTTTTAAATAACAAGAAATTTCTTCTAAAAGTTCGGTTCGTTATCAAAATTTGTGGCTCAGATAAACATATTTGAACAAATACAATTCCAGACGTTCAGTACCTGCGCGACATTAATATTAATACAATAACTGGATTCGCGAGAAAACAAAATTACCATTTTCCCTGTTTCTTTATGGATTTTACAGATTATTGTGAATAAAAAAATAGATAAAGAACTTCTTACTCTAGACATGATTTACTTATGTGCTCTACGTGTTTATGGAAGGGAATATTTAATGGCATTGAATTTATTTCATATTCGGCTTAACATAGACGACCTCCGTGGCGTAATGGTTAACATGCCTGACCGCTACTCTGGAGGTCTCGGGTTCGATCCCCGGTCAGGACAAGATGAAAAATTATCTTTTTCTGATTGCCCTGGGTCTTGGATGTTTATCTATATAAGTATTTGTAATAAAATATAGTATCGTTGAGTTAGTATCCCATAACACAAGTCTTGAACTTACTTTGGGGCTAACTTGATCTGTGTGACTTGTCCCTATATATTTATAGTCGTCCGAGCGTGTTTCCTGGCATCTTCAGCTTACGCTTCAGAGACCAGGAAAAACTACGAGAGTATAAGTTAGAACTATAATTGTACAATACGAATTGCAATGAATGAATTGAATTGAAATTTTTTAATAATAATCCTGATGTAGCGACTGTCGTCTGTAAAAGGGTAAAGAGGTTCTGACCTCCGTAACCCTTTTTACAGGGAAACAATACCAATAGAAACATGATTCGGGTGTGCTAGTGGCCAACACTGTCAGATTGTACAGGCTGCCTAAAGGCATATTAGGCAATATAGCCTAACGATTGTCATCTATCGATAATAGCCAAGGACCAACGGCTTAACGTGCCTTCTGAAGAACGGAGGAGCTCAAGATAGAAATGCCAATAATGGCGACCAATCCAAACATGGATGCACACTCCCCGTTTGATGCCATCGTCACAGACACGGGACGCGCCCCCGCTTTTTCGCTACAAAAGACTGATTTTGAAAGAGTGCATCATATTGCATGTACAATATGATTTTTAGCCGAATCAACGGTCGCCCTAGTTCCGAAAAGAGAAATATTTTTCAGCTCAATTCAGCGTTGAATGTTCGTGATTTGCGGCTTTGACGGAGTTAGATTATTTTTTGTTTTTTTTTTTTTTATTGGACAAACATGTAACACTGTTTTTTTTAATTTCAAAAACATTTTTTTATATTTTATTAATTAAAATTCCAATGCATAAGGCTTGGGACAACCAAAAATATTCTAAGATTAATTGCCCGACTAATCTCTATCTTATATGCCTTGCAATGTTAAACTCTTTATAGTTTCACATATATAGTTACTAGCTTGCGGCTGCGGCTTCGCCTGCATGAATTTCGCTCGGGAACTTCATGCGGGTGCTTTTTCCCGGGATAAAAGGTACCCTAAGTCCACTCCTAGCTATGTGTATACGAATATTTCAGGAAGATTGGTTAAGTAGACAGGGCGTGCAGAGGTAAAAAAACAAACAAACAAATATACAAACTCACTTTCACAACTATCTTAATATAATAAAGCTGAAGAGTTTGTTTGTTTAAACGCTTATGACTTGAAAACTACTGGTAGGATTTACAAAATTATTTTTGTATATGAAAGCCTGATTCTTGGGGAAGGTTATAGGCTAGTACATACACACTAATGGCGAGTGAAACCGCGGGGAGCAGCTAGTTTATAATATTAGTTGAGATGGCTTGAACCACAGACTAAAAGAAGTTAAAGTATCTTTAGTGCAAGCGCAAACTAAGCGGAAACTGTGACCAGAGTGCTAATGGAAACACGGAATGAACTAAGTAATTTTGGAATTTAAACTGAGTCAGATGACGTTAAGCTGTTTGAAAAGTCTGTCTCCAATTTTTCCACTTTTTATCTTCAATGGCTAAACTATATAAATTTGGAATATAGTAGATATGTAAATTATAGTAGGATGTCATTCATGGCTGAGTCAGAGGCCACAGCCAGATCACCCATTGTACATGAGAAAGGGCAACTGCGGCACGACAGCGAAGGTCCATCATTTGTACCGCGCCACGACATGGCCATCACTGCTAGATAGATCCCACTTCTTCCTATCTCCATGCATCACCTACGCCCGATTGTAGTCTGTTGTGATTTCCTATTTTTCCAATACATTTAAAAGTATAGCGGAAAGACTGCAAAATAAACTTCCACAATCGCGGCAGCCTTCAGATTATTGTATAAGAAGGTAAACCATAGGAGATCCTGAGCTGGTGCAGTCACATCAAATGCGGGACCAACCGCTTAACGTGCCTTCTGAAGCACGTAAAAAAGGAAACACAAGAAAAACAAGTTTGTTTCGTATCTCTTTATTGTACCGTATAATTTTTTGTATACTGTGTTATTTAATAAAAATTTTCAGTTACACATACAAAATTTAAAATTAAGTAAATATTACGTAATAATAATGTGTCTAAAAATTCTTTGTCAATTGTGACACACAGTGTCAATACTTACAAACTTATTGTTATTGTGATGTTGAACTTTTCGTCATAATTCGTCATTATTATCCGAGCGTGTTTCCCAGCATCTTCGGTACGTTTTAATCAAAGTCCTAGATTTTGCAGTATAAGCTCCATAACCCCTTTTTACAGGGAAACCAATCGGAACATGGTCCGGGTATCTAGATACGAGATACTCGGTATATTTTTTTAATCACCGCTTTCTTTTTGAAGTCACTATGCTATTTCCAGACCATAGAGTTTGTAAATATCTCTGGCATTTAAGCCATGGCATTCACAGACCGCTGTAACTCCATAAAATCACTACAATAATGGCCAGCACTATAAAAATACTTTATGAAAGGTGAGATGTCGTAAAGTGTCATCGAATGACATTATTTTATGGTGACGTATCACCGTATCACCGTACAGAATAAGCCAGTCTCGCTTTGATCATTGCTGCGTATACACGAACGTCTGTGCTGAAACGAAACGCGCGAAATTACGTCGCCATTTAAAAAGTTTACGTATTCTAATTTCGAACGAATTTATAATTTCATATAACTTTTAAAATTTGTGTTTTATTTTTTTAAGGACCATAGTTTTTTATGTGGACAGTATTTTGTTTTTGTAACTGGCCGAAAAGTTGTCTCAAGTTCAAATCGCTAAGTTTATCACCATCGCGAAACAAATATTTTTTTGGTAAGTTGGTTTTATTCTTCAAGTTTGGTAACATTAATTTATTAATTTACTTTATTTTATTTAAATATTGTCCTATGTTTACTAGATTAAGGTGTCTCATTGAAGGAAGTTTCAAGTTTATTTGATTTTGTACTATGATAAAAAACAAATAGGTACTGCAGAGATAAATCCATTTTATCTAATTTTTTATCTTCTGTCGAATGAATACTTAAGTATTTTCTTGTCATGTTTTGAAATAGTACCTAAAGAAAAAAGAATATGCGTATTTCCATAATTTTGTTCTACGAGTATATTATTAAGTACTATTTTATATTTTTAAAGAGTGGTCGTCTATCTTGACGCCTAGATAATAATAAAAAACTTAAATTTTCATAATATTTTTCTGAAATTAAAAAAAATATTTAATTAACAAAATTATAAGTACTTAATGATTATTAAGTACCTACCTAGATAGGATAATACTGACTTTCTAAAACATTAAAATTTTAAATATGATAACTAAGTTATTTTTCCACGTTCATATTATGAAGACCCAAACGGGGTGAGCCGCGATTCCGACAGAAGTGAAGACACAATCGGCCACTAGTTTATAATCTATTCATACTTATTTATAAAATATGTAAAAGTGATTGTGTCTGTATGTTTGTCCGTCTTGCACGTCGAAACGAAGCTGCGGATTGAATAAAACTGCGGGTAGAAGCTAGTATTGTCTTAAATGATGTTTTTTTTTACAAAACAACGATTAACAATATTAATCAATAATATATCAAATTTTAATATAAAAGTTATCACTAAGCATATTATCGAATGAATAAACTAAACTCACTCGCAATTTCTCCAGACATCATCATCATTCCGTGTACTTGAGAAGATCAATTGACCATGCACACCCTGGTGTCAGAGTTCTTCGGAATCTCCTCTCTGGTTCTGACTGACGTGGTTCTTCGTTTAACGACTACCAGATGGCAACCGGACCAAAGGCTTAACGTGCCTTCCGAAGAACAGAATCATATTTATTATCAATCAGACAAATAAATCACTACATAGATAAAACAAAGTCGCTTTCTCTGTCCCTATATAGGTTTATAGCATACATAGGGATGTATGCTTAAATCTTTAAAACTACGCCACGGATATTGTTGCTATTTTTTTTATTTATTCCGATCCAATACCACGAACGAATACCACTGGTATCACTTTGAATTTTTAATTCTTTTCTATTCCGAATGGATACCAGTGTTTAAACCAATACCATATTTTATTTCGATGACGTAAAAATATTAGAAAACAAATTTTATTTGATGACTGAGCTGACTGTATGAAATTCACGTTTTAGTATTCGTTCGGACATAAAATAAAATAATTAAATAATTTAAAGTGGTATTTGTTCGGAATAGAAAAGAATTAAAAATTCAAAGTAATACCAGTGGTATTCGTTTGTGGTATTGGATCGGAATAAATATATTTTTTTTAATAGATAGAGTGATTCAAGAGGAAGGTTTTTATGCTCATTCAAAGCCGGGGTGGGTCGCTAGTACGGATATAATTATTTCCAAATTATTTACATGTGAACTTGCTGCCGAAAACTAACTATCGATTAAAACAAATAGACATTTAGTTTCAAACACGAGATTCAGGAAAATCAAACAGTTAGTAATTAAATAGTTGAAGATCAAGTTTAGTTACTCATACACCTTAATTACGAACTGTTTAATTTGGAAGCGTTATTTAACTCTGTATAGCGTACAAGTATACGTAAGTCAACTGAAACTAAAATCATAATATGAATCGTTTATTATAGATAGGATTAGCTCATTAAAGTAGCATAGCACACCCACCGACCAGATGGTCTGGTGACCTAAAGAAGGTCGCAGGCAGGCGCTGGATGCAGGCCGCTTCCGACCGGTCTTTTTGGAAATCCTTGAGGTAGGCCTGTGTCCAGCAGTGGACGCCTGCGGCTGAAATTAGTCTGGTAACAGTCGCTCAATTGTTAACCAGTAATTCTGCGGAAGACCCACAATACAAAAATGTTCATTTGTCTTTAAAATAAATAGATTTTATTCAAATTATATTTATAACTAAAAAAAATATTCTTATTCTTGCTGTCCTTGTTTACGTTTATGACCTTGTGCTTTCGAGGCTTTAACTAGGGTTCAAAATTTAATTGTTTCCAGAAAAGCTTACGCTAATTAAGTTACATTGTTTAGATACAACTCGCATGTTCTTAGGAATATTCTTTATCGCAACACGAAGGATTATGTTGACGTCTGAAATAAAAAAAAAAAAATTTCAAGACTTTGTTCAGTAATTAGATACTTTTCATCTGACAGCCCAACGAAGGGTTATAATTTCTTCGTCATCCTTTGTACTCGACGACCCGAAGTGGATCTTGGCCTCCTAAACCAGAGCGCCAAAGAGTTCTATTCTGCGTTTTGGCTCACCAGCTAACAGCTCCCAACTCACGAAAGTCGGTCGATCCAGAATATATCGGGGGCGGCCAGTACACTCCGTCTACCTGATCTGAACTGCCTCCGTAGTCCAGTGGTTAAGGCGTTTGCCTGTAGACCCGGGGGTCGAGGGTTCAATTCCCACGGGAAGCATACTTTGTTTAGTTGTTTCCAGTTTGGTTAGGACATTGCAGGCTTGAGTCACCTGATTGTCTGGCAAAAAACATGATTCCGTGCTTCGGAAGGCACGTTAAGCCGTTGGTCCCGGCTGTCATCTGGTAGTCGTTAAAGGAACCACGTCAGAGGCCGAGAAGCGGTTCCGAAAAACTCTAACACCAGGGTGTCCATGGTGGATTGACCATGACACGCACAAGAAATGAATGATTGAACCTGATATCTTTCCTAGATAGGCGGATTTAACGCACGGCAAAGTCAATATAGAGTCCATATAACTATTTTGACTCGTAAAGAAGTGAAATGAAAACATCTTAAAATACATAACCTAACCTACCTATATTTCGTATATCTAACTTGCTTTAAATTCATAAAAGTGTCCCGAAATTGATATTATGGAAATGAAGAACCGAAAATAAGACCGGATCCGATTCTGAAATTGGTGGTTTTTCCTCTTATGCAATGTTTTCAGATGGCCCCAAATCTAATTGGAATAAAGCCAAATGGATATTAAAATAATAAAAATCTTTCAATTGAATAAGAGTATTTTTATAACCAAGTGTATCTACTTGTTACGGGATTGACGATTGATGTTTATTGCGGCATATTTAAGGTCATTATATCTCTTTCATCACAGCGTTTTCTCTGGTCGTATCTACTTACAATTCAAAGTTCAAAAGCGATAGTTAAGGTAGTAACCTTAAGTTCAATGTTATTGTTTTATGCTATTTACGAAATTTAGTTAAAGAAAATCAGAAATTAGGCTTTCGAAGCAAACATCTGAGGACGCAAACAAGAAAGCACTAGGAAAAGAATGAGAAGAAATGTAACTATACATTGTCCAAGTACCGAACCCTTCGTGCCCGAGTCTGATTCGCACATGAACGGTAATTATCACAGAACAGAGAAATCATCCGAATATAAATGTTTTGACGCGGATTTAGTTCCAGGATCAGTGTGGCTAGCATATATTCTCTCTTCTCACCTTCAATTCATACATACATGTAAACACCTTATTAGAAATGTATTACGTAGTTTACAACAAAGCCACCTAATATTATCAACTAATAACAGTAGCAATAAATGACGCGATCAAATTCCCCGCCCATTTTTTTTGAATTAAACGTTGGCTTGCAAGCCAAACCAGTGACACTCTTTTCGTGCGTTATGCCGCTTCTTGTGTTATTTAGTACAGCGGAAAATTGAAGGCTTAGTTAAACTCTGCCGCTGGACATAGATTTCTTTGCACAGCATCATAATTTTCTTGCAATTAATTATGTAATAAATGAGATATAAAATCGAGTATTTTTAACACTAACACGCCCAGTGGTCCACCGGTAACCGACAAACAATTGAAAAACTATGGTATCTGCAATTGCGTTTAATATATTTTTTGAGATTTTTTTTGTGTAAACGGTATAAAAAGTTATGATTTATCTAGAACTTTTTTTTAACTCTCCTGAATTCATAATCGATCATTCGTTGATAACTTCGTAATCTCTTTTCGACACGAGTGACCTCACGATGACCGATTAAGCCGTTTCCCGCGTTATCAAGCAATTAGAAATATCGACTATCTTGTCAACATTAATTGATAAGACTGCTGTTACATTATAGTTTTTTAGGGTTCTGTACAAGAAGTAAAACCCCTAGTAATTAACTAAAAGCCTCTTCAGATGAAACTACGGTAGACTACGAGAGGCTAGGTTTGAAAGTCACAAAATAATAAGGTACAGTCGGCCTAGTAGAAAAGTGTACCATTTTACTCTAATACTTACACCTCTAAGATGGTTTAATATTCTATGAAGCCTGTACTTACAATAATTCACTTAATTCACTTCGTGAGAGACACTACACAAAATATGTAATTATTTTATTGAAGGATATTAATAAGAAAAAGTCTCTCTCATCTATCTAAGAGCTTTACCGGTTGTTTCCTCGGCTGATTGTTTCGGAGCCCAGAGTCCGCTTACTTGCTTTTTCCTTAGTTGTGTAACTGCGAAGACGAGCCAGCACTTAAAAAGTCTTGCTAATATATACGCGTTGAAAACTTTTAGAAAAAGCAGGAAACCAGTCCATGCCCTCCAAAGCCAGATGAGATAACCGGGAAATCTATAATTGATAGTCTAGACAGTATCGTAGATTGGCTGATATCATCTCAATACAAAACTGCTATAAATTCCAAACTTTAACATTATAAGCAAAAGATATTTATTGCTCCACAGCAACTAGTTACAAAGTGTGATTGAGGTCATGACTCCATTCAAAGCGTTACGTTGCCAGCATAAGATGACACTTCAGCAGTTTTTTTTCCAGTTTCCTTCACATTACGGCTTTAGTTTGAATATGACTTTTTATACAACTAGGTTGGTAATCAAACATACTAGTTTTTCCATTATTGGATTATATGACGAATCCGCTGATCACTTGGTTTATTTTCCAACTGTCGTAAAAGGCGACTAATGGACAACAGAGGTATAATTATAGTAATTATTATTGTACGTCTTTCCGACTGGTGGTGGATTCTACCAACAACGGGAATACTAAAGACAAAGAGACTAAGGAGGCTTTCACTCAAAAAATAGCCTCGCGCTTTTTTTATTTCTCTATGTAAGGTATCCTATTTTGTATACTGTACATATGATTGCAATCTCGCAGTCGCCCAGCTGTCGCCGGCTAAATGATAGATCTACAGTCGCAAACAAACTCAATACACGAAATGATTAATTTTCATCCAATCCCATTTCGGTTTTTCACATTTTGATTACAATTTCTTGATGTCATTTACGATTGAGCTTGAAATTTGTAGAGCTACCAGCCTGTATTTACCGTACCGTCAATTTGTGAAAGGAAATTAATAAAATATATATTTTTTGTCTAGTGGATTGTAGGTCTGCTCAATTTGCCTACTATAAGAAATAATATGATTGGATTTTTATATTAAATTACCTGTCTAGTAATTTAATCGAAGCTGATAAATTAAAAGAAAAAATCATAATTTTGTTACTGTTTTTTCAATATTTCTATACCTATTTTTTACATTCATGCAGATATGAACTTGGAAAAATAAATCACTATCACTACATAAAATAAAACAAAGTCGCTTTCTCTGTCCCTATGTCCCTTTGTATGCTTAAATCTTTAAAACTACGCAACGGATTTTGATGCGGTTTATTTTTAATAGATAGAGTGATTCAAGAGGAAGGTTTTTATGCCCATGAGAAGCCGGGGCGGGTCGCTAGTTAATACTTATAGGTTGAATACTATAGCTTTATATCAACGATTTTAATACTTTTAATTTATTTTACTTCATATCGTTTATAGTTTAGTTTATATTCAGGTCTATTTTCAACCGATTTTCCAAAAAGATAAGGTCCTCAATTCAAAACATTTAATTTTTAGCTCTACTTTATTTAGGTCTTTGCCCTGCAGTGGGACACAGTAATAGATGGCTAAAAAAATATATATTATTATGCTCATTAAAAAGTTCTTTGAAAACCAACCTATTTTGTTTTTTCGAAATTTTCATTTTAAGTTACTTACATACAATTTTAGAATCTTGTATATATTTTCGAGAGAAATCTTAGCAGGTGGTTATATTGGTATATATTTATTAGAACAAACATTTCAGGGCATAATAATACTATTTGTGATTTCGGCGAGACACCATTAATGGATTGTAAATAAACTCGTGTACAAAGTCAATACGGACGTTTTATCGTTTATGCGATACCAACCACTGAATGCTAAGTACACACCATTATTTTAGGGAAATACGGGAAAATGTCGAGTGGGTGCCGAGAGCAGTGTACTTTTATCGGCAAAAAATGTACTTACCTACTCTAACCTTGACGTCATTTCCTTAAAAAAAGTTAAAAAAGGTACTGAAATACTGTAATGAAAAAGTATATGCAACTAATATCCAATCCAACTAATAATTTGATTGCTAAAGTGAATTTGTTTATTTGTTTGTGTATTTTCTAAACCGATCTTTCTGAAATTTCGCATACTTATAGTTAGAAGTGTTGAAAAGGACATAGGGTACCTTTCATTCCGGGAAAAAGCACTATTCCCGTGGGAAAGGAAAACGCGGGTAAAACCGTCCACCCTAAGTTCCCATAGATGAGTAGGATCTTAGCAAACATCGCCTAATAACTACTTTTACCATTTAGGGCCCACTTCTGGGCAACATCTCCTACTTTTTATTTCATTCCTCTCGATTCTGCGATACCTTTATCAAAATCCTTCAAATCATACGTCCATTTCTTTTTCAGTCTTCCTCTCTTTCTTCGCGCATCTGGATTATAGTTTGTAGTAATATGCTCATCTTTCGTGATGGATCAAATTCAAAATCAAATATTCTTTATTGTTAAACATAGGTAAAAGAGGTCTTCATATTTTTTACATTGATTTACGTATCACGCCCAAACATATTTCAACTTGGCTGCTTTCATTTCCACATCTATTAGTTAAGTGGTGAAGCGCAGTGTGGTATTTCTAACAAGATCTATTCGCCTAACACTAAAATGCTACGCTCCATTGCTCGTTACCTTCAATTAATACCAAAATTAACTAGTTACCTAGCAACGTAGAACCAGGAATTGCGCGCGAGTGACGCATTTTTTTTTTAATCTATGCCTAGCAAATATTGGGATTATGCTACTTTTAAAAATTAACAAACGTTTATTTAATTTAACTAAAATATGGTTATCTCGACCTTTCAAGTTAAATATAGCTTTAGGACCATTAGAATGGAACATATATTTTTATTTTAGATGATCATTTCTATAGTATTTTTTATACACAAAACGCGTGTTTACCCACTACATAACATGAATCACCTTTTGCTTTTAGTTCAAGATTTTTATTTATATTCTAGTAACTAGATAGTAGCTAATTATTTTATAATATAAATAAAAATCTTTTAATATCAGAACATGATGATGACTATAAGAGTGCACTCTACAACTCCATCCCTCTCAAAAAAGCATTCCCAAATTGGTTTGATGTCAGGCTGATGGCTTCAATAAAATACGTCTTAGAATATCATTGGCAAAACGGATAAAAGGGAGAATATTAATTCAGATTTCATTTAGATATATTTTTTTCCAGAGTGATGATATCATCCCATATATCATCCGAAAACAAATACTCTTCATGTCCGATCAGATGTTATTTTAGTACGGTCGTATAGTATAGTTAACACCATCTCACGCTAAGCAGATATTCGAGTCCAGTGCAAATTTACTCCTATTACCTTAGTATAGAGGCTTATATTGGACATAATGCTTTTGAGGGTACAATGGGCCGTATGTTAAAGTACACCTGCGTGTGAATTGACAACATTTCATTTTTTTTTGTCATTTGTTTTCTTATGCTCAGTAAATAGTATTTTGAAAACTAGGAAACACGTATTTTTTCTTTTCGTGATATTTTAGATCTAAGTTATAGAAAAATATTTTTAAAATTTTGTAAATTCAAACAATGCTTTAGAGGATAAATAAACCCATTACCTTTGCCTATACGAGTTAAAAAATAAAAATAATGAAATTGACATTGTCACGATTGACGTTTGACGTTTGTTTGTTTTTTTTTCGGTTGGTAGTGGTGATAACATAGATTTAGAAAATAATATAGATTTAGTTATGATTTGTCATTTACTGCGAAAATGAGATGGCGAAATAGGAAAGTCCATCTTCTATCTCATGTGCGACTATGCTATTTGTACATCTACAGGTACGTGATCTAAGGTGATAGGAGGAGGATGATAGGAATGCTCAAACCAGAGTCTTTATTTGATTTGACAACGACATTTGACACCTCAATTTTTTAATGATACTGTATAAATGCGCAAAGGTATACACGACGTTAATCCGCCATTGGGACATAGTATCTCCTCCTTAGTCTGTGATTGGGACTGCACAAAGTTTTTTGAGAATATTTCGATAAATAAGTGATAAAAATGGTCGATTTTTTTTTACGGTGTTATTAAAACATAAACTTCAAAATAGTTAACAATTTGAGGTACCTATAAAAATTGAAATGTTGTGAATTTAAGGGTTAGGTGCACAAAGCACGGAAAATTTTGCTGCCCGTGCGATAGAATTCTATTCTTATTCCACCGAGCGTGTTTCCCGGTTACATCTTCAGCTTACGCTTCAGCCCAGGGTACGCTATTAATCATGGTCCTGAATTGGCGAAACTGGTTGTTACAATGGAGTGACTGCCATCTGACATCCGTAACCCTTTTTACAGGGAAACCAGACCCAAAGAAACATAACTCGGGTGTGTTAGTGCCTATAAATGTCTGATTTTTCAGGCTTCCTAAAGGTATCTGACACAGCCTAACGACTGCCATCAACCGATAACAGCCGGGACAAACGGCTTAACGTGCCTTTCGAAGCACGGAGGAGCTCAAGATAGAAATGCCACTAATGACGCCCTATCCAAACGATATAAGAATTCCATTATCTGTGGTAAGGTGGTATACTTTTATCTGTGGCCTACTGTACATTTCCTCTATTTCTCACTATGAATGATCACCTGATCTGTCAAGTCTCAAGCCCTTCCGCACATATCATCTTTCACGCAGTCCATCAATCTTTTCTTTGATTTTTCACCTCTATAGTGATTTATATTTACTAGTAAGTTCTCTCCCAAATAATGTCAGTTCCAATAAACGAATGGTCAAACAGTTTTTGGTGTATGGTAATAAATCTTTACATGAATCTTAAGTCATAGATAATAAAATAAATACTTATATAAATCAATATATATACATATATTGTTCACGATAAAAAATTATAGATAAAACTATTTGTTAATAATTTATCTATGACGAAGTTGAATCTGCTTAAAAATACTACCACGCCAATGGTAGAACTTTAAACAAGGTCCGTCTACTTGGGTATTGTGTTCGTGCAATATTATATAGGTACTAGCTTTTCTCGCGGTTTCACTCGCGTGATATCTCCTAGGGAGCAGTGTTTTTATAGAAATATATCATATGTCCTTCTCAATACTTCTAACTATGTGTGTGCGAAATTTTAGGAAGTTTGTTTAGTACGTAGGGCGTGAAAGCGTTACAAACGAAATCACTACATAGTATAAGACAAAGTCGCTTTTTCTGGCCCTATGTCCCTTTGTATGCTTCAATCTTTAAAACTACGAAACGGATTTTGATGCGGTTTTTTTTAAATAGATAAAGTAATTCAAGAGGAAGGTTTATGCCTATGGTAAGCCGGGCGGTTTGCTAGAAAATAAATAAACAAACAGATACGTTCGCATTTATATTATTAGTTGAGAAGTTGGGATATTTCTGTTTCAAGGGTAAGAGAGGCAGTGAAACCACGGAGTACTGTGTCCACGAATTAGCAGCGCGCGCGTGACATCATCGCAATGTATTACAAGCGTCACTAAGCTTAGATGACGGCTGGTCCATTTTTCACGAGCCGGCAAGACTGCTAAACTATGATATAAAGCTATAGACAAACCTCTGTGGTTTCAACAGTGTCTTTTGTATGTAACTTTTTTGTACTACTGTTTATGTAATGTGAAATAAATATTTTAAAAAAAGAAAAATGATTTGACCATAGGAGTATAGAATCGCCCGCACGCCAGGCAATTTTTTTAATCTATGATTTTGACCTGCATGTTTACGACATGAAATAAAATGCACATCACATAGCTATATCATTACATCTACATCTGTTAGTCGTATCAATTGGTGGGCTATCACTCGATAAAACATTATCAGTTTCAACGAGGTCGGCAGATAAAAAATGTGATCTTTGTTAAAACATTAAATAACACTAGGTATTATTATTTACATTAAGTTTAACGGCCGTTCGATTTTGAGCTTACTTACTGCGATAGCTCAACAGACAATTTAGAATCCCACCAAAAACATTTTCATGTAAAATATTGCAAATACGAGACCCATACGAGACCCAAAAAGTTATCAGTGCCCCTAGTATGAGTTTTTCTTCGCTTCAGTCGCTAGCGTCTGCGTTAGCGATTTAGTATGACAAACCTGTACAGCGCCTCTGTGGGGTAGTAAGGCAACTAAGAAATTCCATACAAAATCCTAACGCAGTCGCTAGCGTCTGCGTTAAGAAAAACTCATACTAGGGGCACAGATCTCTACAATTCTACATGCCCTTTCTTACTCTAAACACCTTACTTCACAAACTCTATATCTTGGAACTACAAGGGTTAAATTACTTTGTTTTCACAAACAATAAACAGAAGACATTAGACATAGCACTTTGGCACGACAGTCTAGTATAATCACAACAGCAAAAGGCGCAAAATTAAATATGTACGGTTCGCCTAAACATATGGCAAAGACCTTACATTAGAATTTTGATAGCTTTGATTATTTATTCTTTGATAGGTATATATATTCTTGATTTAGCTGGCGGTCTAATCAAGCGCTACTGAGCGATTTATATTCTATCCAATTTTCTTCAATTGAATGCCTTTGCAAGGTTGTCTGGTGATATATTTGTTTGTGAATCGAATCTCGGCTAAAATTTACGACAAATACGCAGATATCGAGCTTCACGCACTTATTGAAAGATTTCTGACAAACACATTATAAGGACGCTCCATTTGAATTATATTTGCTCATTTTTCCAGAGAATGATTCCTGTTTTTAAGGGTTCCGTGTTCAAAGGGTAAAAATGAGACTATTACTAAGGCTTCGCTATCCGTCTGTTTGTTCATCCGTCCGTCTGTCAACAGGCATTTCATGAACCGTGATAGCTAGGCTGATGAAATCACAGTTGATGTATTTCTGTTGCCGCTGTAATAACGAATACACAAATCAGAATAAAACATTTATTTAAGTGGGGCTTCTAAACAACACTTGTTTTTTTTGCTGTTTTGTAGGTATAGATAATTGTACCTACGGGACCCGAGTATGAGTCCTAGTCGCACTTGGCCGATTTTTCTTCTTTTAATATCAATGACAAAATACATTTACTATTCTATTACTACAACTACTTTATAAGCATCCTCTCTGTCACTAGCTAGTTCACTGTAAGAGATCCCTCTCTGGGATAAGTCCGCCATTGTACTATTGTTCTATTTTTATGCTTTTGTATTCCCTTTTGTTTAGTACAATAAAGTTATAACAAACAAACAAACAAACATTATTAAGTAAATATGGTTAGCCCAGTACGACCGACCGATGGCATTCTTTCTATTAATGATTCCTTTTAAATTACACATTGTACTTCGTTACTGGTAGGCTTCTCATTAAATGTGTCAAAATTAATAGCCGAGACTTATACAAGAAAGTTACTATATTGTTTCCCAGAAATTGTAACTTTTCCTCTTCAGCTTATTGGGAACACTGCCTGCAGAATGAAAGTTGGCGAAAGCTTGCGGGCCTTCTACTTCAGAGATTCTGATTTTAACAAAGTTATGTACAATAAGTACTTCTTCTGTTAACGTAGTACCAATTTATATCTCTTATTTTGTTATTCAAATTATCTAGTAAGTCGGTCCATGTGGTATCCAGTTTAAGAACAACTTACCACTGTCTATCTCGCTTTCTGTGTTAGTAATAAGATTAGCGAGTTTATTAAAACAACATAATATACTATTATATTTAATACACAGCGCCACTTGGCACACCGGAACCCTTAGTCCCATTTCGTAGCCAGATTTCGTATACAACCGTCTATTCCCGGTTGTTACCACTGGCTTTGTCACCACTGGGACTTACAGGACTAAATTCATAGAAAGGACCATTGCTAACAAAAAAACATGAGAGCACACAATCTGGAAACTGTTCATTTCACCAGATGAGCCACGGGCAACCGCTAGTACTTTATGTAACGCCTATTTCTGTAGTGGTATATATTATATCTATCTATCTAAGATCTGTACTCATGTCATCATTCTATTGGCTGCTAGTCTATTCTCATCCTACCGCTTTTCATAAGACACGTTTTCATTTATTTGTCGATGGTATACAAAGAAATAAAAGGTATATATATATATATACTGTTTTACCAATCTTTCGAAATAGGATCGCAAACACTAGTGCAATTCAATTCCAACACTTTAAAATTCTCTTTCCAACTGGAATTGGATAGTACCGCAAGCGAGACATCCATTTAGCGCCGACAGTATATATACACCGTGTGAATACCACACCGATGAACAAACACGGCTTTTTTATTCAAAAACTGAATGAAAAACAAGATTTCAAACACATATGAAAAATCCAAAGAATTTCGAATCGAGCGCGGTCTACCAAATTTTATTTTATCTATGGAAAAATCAAAATAATTAAATTTTTTCCCAAAATACAAAACCCTAATTCCATTTGTTTACAGGGCTAACTAGAAATTTTTCAAATAAGAAAAATTCTACGTGTCTGAGTTCGCATTCGGTGTGCAGGGTCAATGACCAAGTACTCCAATGGGCTACAAATAAACGATAACAGTGGCAGTGCCCCATTCGATTGTATTGAAATTATGCCCTTTCGAACAAAAAAAGTATTTTCAAAACCGGTCTATAACAACATAATAGAAAAAATATTCAGCAGAATTAAGAACCTCCTTTTTTGGAATAGGTAAAATAAACTATAAAGATATATATTTCCTTCGCTTTATCTAAACGTCTTCGTACTCATAAAGATTATACGATTTCATTCCTTCTCAACTTGTTTCGGTAGCAGCCGTAGGAATAGAAACTCAATGGTGCTCTCCTACTTGTAAAATAGAACTGATTTATATGAAACTAGCTGCTGCCTGAACGCTCCACGTTCTCTCTCTCGTGCCAAAAAGTAGAAGTATGTTTGATCCCCAGTCTTTAGCTAAATATATTCATACTATTTCTCAAATGGAAGCGTAACAGACAGACACGCTTTCGCATTTATAATAATTAGTATGCATTTGCTATGCATTTGCTACAGAAATAAGTTAAACTTTAAAGAAAGATATATACTTCGCATCTATTAAATGCGGCTAGAGTTGAATGCGGATGAAATAAACTGTTTTCAATATAAAATACTTATTTATCTTTCATACGTCTTTTGTTAAAATCATAACTTGATTTTATTCTAAGCTTATTGCTCTCGCAATAAGTAATAAAAATCTGCAGTTTCCTCTTAAATATTAGAGGAAGATTGCGAACTTTTCATAGTATTTTCTCATTTTATATCACCTAAAGACATCTCAAAATATGACGTATATTTAGAAATAGTTCAATTTTGGTAAATTTTCATACAGAATACTTATAAACCTTTTTGTAAAATTACAAATTTTGCGGAAATATATATATATATTTTTTTTGTAAGTTTGGTATTCTTACATTTTAGTTTTTGTAGACTGTACAAGATTGTCATCAATAAAAGGCAGGCAGTAACTACGACGAAGGTCAAATGCTGCAATTAGAGTAGGTACATACTCGTGGTTCGTTGGAGCGATCCGGATATATCCGGCTGACATGTATGTATAGTATAAACGTAATGAATCCGTCTGTGTTTTATGAGATCTCCCGTTTAAGTGGAATTTCTTCTATGCAGTGTTAAGTTATATATATCTCTTATTTTTACAAAGTACTTAAAAAGTATAAGGTAACGGAGTTTCTCTATGAGATCACATTACAAACGAGGAGATTCGTAGAACCAGGGTGACTGATATAGCACACCCGATTAGCTCGTTGAAGTGGCAATGGGCGTGGCACATAGCGCGCAGAACTGATGGCCGTTGGGGCAGAAAGGTTCTGGAATGGCGACCACGAACTGGCAAGCGTAGCGTGGGACATCCACCTACTTGATGGTTCGACGACCTTATTAAGGTCGCAGCAAGACGCTGGATGCGGGCCGCTTCAAATTGGTCCGATTGGAAATTTATGAGGGAGGCCTATGTCCAGCAGTGGACGTCTTGCCGCTGATATGATGAAAGGTGTGATTTAGAAATAATTAATCTACCGAGCGTGTTTCCGAGTTGCATCTTCAGCTTACGTTTATCCAGTCCAGGGTACGCTTTAGTCATGGTCCTAGATTTGTATTTGAATAATTGTGAAGACTATTTTAGAAGTTTTTCTAAAACCCGTCTATCATTTTTAATACTTGTATGTGTGCTGTTGTTCCAGAGTTATTACCAAAAGTACAATGTATAAGAGTTTAAAATACATGTAGATATATTTGTATTGCCATCTTTTGGCCGTACTTAGAGTAGTATCATGTAGTATTAATTTTATCTCAGTTAAGATTAAAAAGACTTTAGATATCAAGGAAAAAAAAAGATATAATTGCAAAAGTATTATGAAGTTTAATAACGATGACGTAGTAATTCTATTTTGTTTGTATTTACTGTAGTTTCTTTTACAGTTATTTTTTTTAAGTTTGCTAGTAGCTCGATTTAAAATTTCATATACCTATCAAACTTTATCTATAATAAAAACATCACAGGATGTTCTTTATTTAACAATATAAATTTAATTCTTTCATTAGTATTTAGGTTTTTTCTGAAGTTGGGCCTTCACTCCATCAAAACTCAAACATGAAAATTACTTGTATTGTATGGGTTTCTATAGTACATCCTACACTAATTCAGTGCACTAGATGCACAGAAGAATGCATCTTTCTCTCTCATAATAGCGTTGTCATCTTGCATTGCTTAGCAGTCCAGGATCATCTCCATACTTTTCTATATAACCTCATGAAAATTACTTTAAATTCGTGTATGACATTTTTTATACTATTAAGTAGGCAAACAGGCGTACGGCTCACCTATGAGACGCCTGTAATACCAGGAGCATTGCGAGCGCATTGCCGACCCTGGAGGAATCTTTTTACGCCCCAACATGACAAGAGTAATGAATGTACTTTACTTTTGCCCTGCACTAAACTTGTCCGTTTTTCCGAATCGTTGACTAGGAGAGAATGCTTTAAGCATTAAGTCCGCCAATTGTAAAGTATTTTTTCTTGAGGTACAATAAAGTTATATAAATAAATAAATAAATAATAAATTTACTAGAATTGTAGAATGTTACAATTTTAACACTCCTATTGTCTACCTTGCGTTAAACCAGCGTGATATTAGATATTTTACATTTAACTCTCTAGGGTTACGCACTTTTTGGTATAGTCTCTTACAAGTCTATTTATCTTCTGACAGCCTTTCACATCCTGATACGACACGACTATGTATGTATGCGTTCATGTATACGCATTGTATGTGTAAATTCTTTTTTTAGCCGCCGCCTACTTGTTATAAACCCTCTTTCTGTTGTTTGTTTGCCAAAAAATGGATCTATTCTTATATCTCAAACCACACAGCTGGCATCATCAACATCATAATACACTTCAATGTTAAAAGTTTAGTTTTACGTCAAAAATTGCAATTTATATGAGAAATGAGTTCGTGCAGCCTCCCACGCAGACATTTTATTACTGTTTTAAGCACATTTTTACTGCAGTTGTAAATTCGTATTATAGTTTGCATACCGAAATGTACGAATGAATGAAATCATTTTCACATTAATGCTCGAATTATTTCTTTATGCATAGTCAACCAGGGTAATTGATTGTAAACATTTTTGGGTTTTGCTGATTTTCATCATATCATAAAATGATTTTATATAATATAATAGATATTTACATATGTTATAGTGATGTGGTGGCAGTAAAAATGAGTAGATGGATAATTTGTTACTCCTTAACGGTTGAACGAAATAGTATAAGTGTACTAAGAACATAAATTAAAAAAAATTACCTGGGTAGAGACCGCGCGCGATTTCCAAATTCTATGACTAAGAATAAAAAGAGAATACCTACTTCTTTAAATACTTCAAAACTTAATTGAAAAACAAAAAAAGCATGAAATATCTTGAAAAATAATTAAAAACCTAGTTCAGAAATCAAGAATGCGCCGAAAGATTTGATGAAGAACACAAAAAATTATCAAATTTAAGGAAACAAAAGGCTGAGTAATTAAAATTCAGACAAAGTTCAAATTGATTAGATGCCCGAGAAGATCTTTCTAATTGGATTCAAGACGACATGAAAAAGAATTTCTTGCTAAGATTCCAAAGCAGACGTTCTAAAGGAATTGACTGGAGATAAACAGCTTATACACAACCCTTTTATCACGCTTAAATTACATAATGAAATGAAATAAATTTATTTGCAGGCAACACGGTAGAAATACATGTTAGAACAAAGAGTACCTATGTCCAGATTAAGTTGAACAAGCGTGTTGCGCTAACAATTGCCATGCAAATGTTCGAAGTTCATGCTTTATTCAATAATGTATATAATTTTAGTCAATAATATTAAATAATAATAATGAGAGAGAGACTAATCTTGCTTGGCAGTTGGTCAAGACAAAAATACAGAAAGCAGTACTTCTGGATACGGCCCGCATTGTGAGAAGATTCCTCACTTTGGAGCCCTGACCACCGGCAGCTTGGGTCTTCACTCCACTGCCGATGGGTGCCCCTTTTTATATTTATAAATATTTTTTTTAATTAATATTTAAAAATGCAAAAAAGAGAGAAAGATAAATAAGGGATAATAATAATTCATTAATTCATTCAATAGTAATGGTATGTCTGTATAGTTAAACAAATTTAAAATAGAACGGAAAAATTTACATCAATAGAAATATAACAATAATATTGAATAGGTAGGTATATAAGTAACTGCCTTCGCGGTCCAGTGGTTAAGGCGTTTGCACGTAGACCCGAGGGTCATGCATTCAATTCCCACGGGAAGCATAGGTACTTTATTTAGTTATTTCCAGTTCGGTTAGGACTATAACGACTTGAATCACCTGGTTGTCTGAATAAGTCGATTGACCGTAATGACCGTGTCATCTACACAAAATGATACATAAGGGTATTTATTACATTCAATTTTAAAATTACGCAAATGTCGGCTAATAAATTAATCTAGGTATGTTAGAATAAAGCTAAAGATTTTTTTCTTTGATTTTTATACTACTACAAAATGGATTTATAAAAATTCTTTATGCAAATTGTTGAAGGTTTATTGACCTTCATAGTCTCGTGGTTATACTAATTTAAATATTTTGAGATGATGTTCCACAGTAACCGTAGTAACTATTTATTGATGTAAAGTCATATTGTTTGTCTTGTTATTCTTCCTAGAATATACTCACTTAAATTGTAATCTTACGTGTATACAAAAATATCTTACACAAATAATAGCAGGCTAACTTATTTAAAATCTTTAATATCCTTAAAGCAGTAAATTACGCAAATCCTTAATTCTTCTGACGCAGTCAACTAATCATTATTTGCTGGCTATTCCTGATATTTTCCTCAGCTCCTAAACTACTGGAATATTGAATTTTAAGTGTGAATAATACGAAACTCAAAGGAAATCAACAATTGACAGTATTCAATTACTGAATATTGCATTTGAACGGTCTCGACCTCTTCTTATTCAAATGAGTATCGTTTGAACGTCATTTGGACCAGTGTTGGCACCACTGTCCAGATCCAATTTATATTCTTTTGTGAGGTAATAAAAGCTGGCCTTTATTCCCTATTTTCCTTCCCAGTATATTTCAGAGGACTATTGATTAAAGACTAGCTGTTTCCGGCCCTGCCCGCGTGGGACTTGGTATTATCGCGCCTAAAAGTAGCCTATGTCTGACCCCGGGTGTTGGAGTATAACGCTTTCCATCAAATCAGATTATATTTTTTATTCTATTTTTAAAAAGAAGCTGTCAACTCCAATATTGTGATGTTTTTTTGATCATTCAGACAATCCACACCTAGAATGTAGTTTACTTAATTTATAACTAGCTGTTTCCCGCGGCTTCGCCCCGCGTGGGTGTCGATTATATCGCGCCCAAAAGTAGCCTATGTTTGACCTCAGGTCGTTAACTATATCCCTACCAAATTTCATCACAATCGGTCCAGCAGTTTAGCCGTGAAGAGGTGACAGACAGACAGACAGACTTTCGTATTTATAATATTAGTATGGATTATAATTATTCAATAATATATTTCTACTTGTACCCCTACCTGTGTTCTTCACCTTATAAGGTCTTTAACAATATCCATGCCAAATATCATCAATATCGGTCCAGCGGTTTATCTGCGAAAGCGACAGACATTCGCATTTATAATATTAGCACGGAAGTATGGATATGTGAGACCCGCGGCGGCGTACTTACTTCATTTTAAACTACTTTCTTAACTAAGACTGTTTAGTCTTACTTATAAATAATGTTCAAAATAAAATCGAGTTTGGAAATTTTCTTTCTTATAAGTACTTAATTAACCCACGTATCCCATAAAGAATCCCATTTTGTTGGCTCCAATAGAAATTGTTCAAATTGTTTTTTTGATAATCTAACGTATATAAATCAGAATGTAATAGATATTGAAAACATTCTAAATTAATTCATAATTTCACAAGCATATATGTTATTTAGATCACTGATATCACAAAAGTATACCGGAAATACAGCATCAAAGACATCCTTTTTAGCAATTTACTCATAAAAATAAACCGCATTTGTATTGAAAAAGGTTAAGCCTTCCATACAAACGAAGCCTTTAAAGACACGAGTTAAAATATTAAAGGTACCAAATTAGTCAAATGTACTTCCACATTGAAAATATAAATAAAATATTCCACTTTTTGATTTCTGTAAACGACGCCATGCTGAAAACATTTATATTTAACTGGCCGACTCGACGAACTCCGTACTGCCTGAACTTTTCTCACAGTTTAAACCTCTCCTGAATTTCCACAAATATTTCAAGACCAAAATTAGCCAAATCAGCGCAGTCATTCTCAAAATTTAGCGGTACTAACGAACAGTTATTGATTTTTATATATAAGAAAGAAGATTTTTTTATGCAATAACGTAATAATGAACTTATTTTGAATATTGACAAAGTTAATTCGTAGTGATGACGTAATCACAACGATTTCTAGTGTTTTTTTTTTCTTTGTGGCCAACAAACTTTTTAATGAAGCTAACTTTTTGCAAGTGTCGAGTTTTCTTGTATTATGATTCACCGCAGGCAATATAACAATTGACTTTCCCTCCAAAACTCTTTTTAGTGAATTTATATTCCAAATTCGAAAAAAAGTCTGTTCTACTTTCAAATCGACATCAATAAATGAAAGATCTTAGATTATATTTAAATGAAAACATGTTGACCTCCCGCCATTACTCTATTAAATTATTTCAAAAGAAAAAAAAAAAAACACAAAGCTATCTATGTCCTCGAAGAAAGATGTTAGATTTTTTTGTTAATTCTCTATTCAATTCACCCTTGCGACCTCGCAATTTTAAGAGGGTCGCCATTCACTCTTTCAAGGACCATTTACTTAATATTATTCTCAACTAAAGCCGTCTTGAAACATTCGTTACATTTCTGTATGAGTTAAAATCCCTATTATAAAAGCTTTGGGATAATTTATAAAAAGGTATTTTGGCAATAAAATGAAGGAATTAGTTACTGAGGACTTCGCTTAAAGTAGATAATAAATAAATATATAGGGACAAATCACACAGATTGAGTTAGCCCCAAGGTAAGTTCGAGACTTGTGTTATGGGATACTAACTCAACAAAACTATATTTTATAACAAATACATATATAGATAAACATCCAAGACCCAGGTCAATCGGAAAATTATCATTTTCATCTTGACCTGGCCGGGGATCGAACCCGGTACCTCCTGAGTAGCGGTCATGTTAACTATTACGCCACGGAGGTCGTCAATATAACATAATTTAGCATATTTTACGATACTTTTGACTACTTTTATTTTTGTGTCAATGACCTAAATAATTTTGTAAGCCCATGCAGTATGCTGCCACTTGGATCGCACTGTGCCCCTAGTATGAGTTTTTCTTAACGCAGACGCTAGCGACTGCGTTAGGATTTTGTATGGAATTTCTTAGTTGCCTTACTAGCCGCCTGAGGCGCTGTACAGGTTTGCCATACTAAATCGCTAACGCAGTCGCTACTAAGGGCACTGGTAGGTCGACGGCCTATTTCGATTCTCTCCTCTCGTAATCGCTACTTGTATCGCTATCGCCACATTTCGCTCCGCCTAACACACAAAACGCTTTAATTTTTTTTTGTAAATATACATTGTCGAATGCGTTGTCACTAACAAAAAAATATTTTTTATAGCTTTTTGTGTGTTAGGTTTAGCGAAATGTGGCGATAGCGATACAAGTAGCCATTACGAAAGAAGAGAATCGAGATAGGCGGTCAACCTACTGTTGTCGCACCCATAAGGTCACCTCTGCTGTAGGTACCTGGACATAATGAGCACTACTACACTTTGACTACTAATAATTACAATTTAACCTGTCAAAACTTCAAGATTTTAATTATACATCATGAGATACAGCTCTCTGATAGACACATGTACAAGAGTGTATTTTTATACCCTTATTTGCCCCACTGATGGGCAAAGGGCTCCCCTCTTGTCTTCCACGCGTCCCGGTGACTCGCCGCTTGTTGCCATCCAGTATCGAATTTGTCCAGGTCATCCCGCCATCTCTTGCGTGGTCTGCCCCTCGGTCTACGGCCTTCTGGAACCCAGGAAGTTGCTAGTCGGAAAGAAAATAAAGACCGATTTTTAAAAGACCCTTAAAATAGACTTGAACTGTTAATTGTCTTGCAAAGGGCCTTATTTAAGACTAAGGAGCAATTATCCTCTTGTATATTTTGAGAAAAATGACCTTTAAATAACCAGTTCAAAAGCATACTTTACCGAATTAAATTAAGGCACATTTTCGTGAAAATTGAATTAATTTTGCGTATTGTTTCAAATCCCGCCATGGTAAAATGAACCGGTCCAATATGGCGAATGAAATTGAAGGGAATTATTGTAATTATACGCCCTTTGCTGTAGCAGCTCTGTCGGATGAAATGGAGACACAAAATTATGCTGATCCCTTTACAAATAACTTTAACTGCGGTTCATTTGCTATTTTGATATAATTCCAAGAATTTAGCTAAACCATTAAAGTAAATGCTGGTATCTGAACGATACTATATTTTATAACAAATACATATATATAGATAAACATCCAAGACCCATGTTTATCAGATAAAGATCATTTTTCATTTTGACCTGACCGGGGGTCGAACTCAGGAGCTCTTGAGTAGCAGTCAGGCTTATTAACCAACCGATACATGACAACGGTCGTCATGTATTTATTTACCAGGTTTAAGACCTTTATTTTTGGGTTTTAAAAATACCGGTTTCTACCCCTGCTTACAGTGAAATAAAAAAGCTCTACTTACGAGTACATGAAAAAAAGTCAACGTTTCTCTAGCATTTTCTTATTTCAAGTTAACAAAAACTTCATAAGCGGTTGTAACATTGAAATATTACGCTATGTGTCAAGGTCAATCGACTATGCACGCCCTGATGTTAGAGAACTGTCTCTCGCCTTCTGACGTGGTTCCTTTAACAACTACATGATGGCAGCCGTAACCAACGGCTTAAGGTGCCTTACGAAGCGCTGAATCGCGCATCTTATTATGAGACAATCAGGTGACTCAAGCCTGCAATGTCCTAACCAAACTGGAAATAACTAAACCAAGTATGCTTCCCGTAGAATTTGGGTTTATTCTTCGTTCGTCCTGAAATTTTGTCCCACATTTCAAAAAATGATTCGTTTGTCCCAGTCACTTTTATATTCCCGGTTTGTCCCAGTTCACAAGAAGGTACTTTAAAGGTACAGTTAACAAAAAAGTATTTTGAACGAATAACAAACAAAAACCTATATTATTTAGAAAGAAAATTACTTATAAAAAACCGTTTAAAAACAACGGGTCTAACAAGGAATGCAAAGTGGGAGCAACTAGGAATAAAATAATAAAAATTGTACATCGGGACGAAGGAAGCATAATATTTGGGACTAACTAAGAAATTTATTAGTGGGACAAAACTCAGTGGGACAAACGAAGAACGAATCAGAATTTGAACCCACGACCCCTGTGTCTGCAGGCAAACGCCTTAACGAAGAAAGATTTATTTAATAAATAAGATAACAATATAGGTACTTACTTGCCTCAAACAAAAATAGTATAACAAAATTACAAACAATATCTTATACACTGCTTCTAAGGAAGGTTGTATTTTCTTTCGAACGATTTCGTTTATTAACTTGCTATGATATTTTATGTTTTTTCAATCTTTTGTTTCGATTCGATAATGGAATTGTACAAGCTATGCTAAGTGCAGGGTCTATAGTCCAATCAATGCATCCTGTCCTCTATAAACCTTAGGATAAGCTTAATTTAATGTATGGGATTGTATATTGTATTGGCGAATAAAGATTTCTTATTATTAAAAAAAAATACGACCACACTTAAAACAAGCTTTAAAAACTATTTCAATATAAATTTCTTATTTCCTAATAGTGGGCTACGTGAACAAAAGTAACGAAAACTTTAGAAGCTCGCAGTGGTTGAATTGTAAAAAGATATCCTTGGTATTACTCCAGTTGTTGAAATAACAAGGGGTACTATTTTGACAGAGTTCATATTATTAACTTACTTAACACTTTCGCTGACAGTAACGCATCTCGACCTAGATAACAATTAACTGTTTTTGTTATCTCGTTCACTGTCCGCAAAATAGTAAAGACGAGGCCTTGGTGAACACTAGCGCCACCATCAACTAAAATCATTATTCACTAAAAACACAAGTGATCATAAATCCGTGTTATTCCTCCTTCGGTTGATGCATCGGCGTGAGGAAAGTGAATCCTTCGAAACAATACATAATGCACTCTCATTCCCAAACTCTTATCACAGTATTATCGTTTTTATCACAAAGCAATATAACTCGAAATCGTAATGTGAATAATACAATGACATCACCTTATATCGCTAGGATTATTTTGTGCATTAAAAGGCTTGTATCATTGGCTTCGTGTTCAAACATTTTTTACGATAAGATAGTCACGGGCATATGTTTAAAAAAGTATAGTGACATCACAAAATACAACAGGTTCTAGTTATTTCTACTATTAACATACAAATTATGGGATTTATTTATTTATAAGTACACAAACAGTTAATTAGGTGGGTACATTAATAAGAAAAAAAATATACTTTACAAAATAAGACAACCTACTAATTGACATAAGCTGTGGTAAATCACGTGGTCAATTTTATGTCAATCATCATCATTATTTAGCGTAGGTGACACGGTCAATCAACTATGCACATCCTGGTGTCAGGGTTCTTCGGAACCGCCTCTCAGCCTTTGACGTTAGGTATACCTTTAACGACTATCAGAAGGCAGCCAGGACCAACGGCATATGGTGCCTTCCGAAACTAATTAGAAAATTAGGTGATTCACGCCTGCGATGTCCAAAACAAACTGGAAACAACTAAACAAAGTATGCTTCCCGTGGGAATCGAACCCAAGACCCCGCAGGTAAATAATGTAGCATTATTTAAAATAGTTTTCAAATATAGTTCATATAATAATATTCCAATGCTATTTCTGCAACACAAAATGATCTCTGTATTGGATGTTGTGATATTGGATTTCGAATCACAAATGGATACGGCAAGTTATATTACAATGTACTAGCATGTACCTTTGTGTAATCTTAGATACAATATTGTCTAATGTACAAAAGATTTATATTAATGTATTTTTATTACAAAAATGCATATCATCACCTCATTGCCCCAACTGACCTTATATTGTAAGTATTTACCAAATTTTCATGTTTTTTATAAATTTTATCTTCATACCTTAGGAGAAGTGATACTATTTCTATTTCTTTGTATTTGTATTACGAAACCCAATGTAAAAAAGGGATTTTTTATGTACTTTTTTGTTACTGAAAAAATTTGACTTCTGGTCTTTTACTATATCCATACCAAATTTCATTAAAATCGATCCAGTGGTTTGGTCGTGAAAGGGTAACTGATAGACAGATAGACACGCAAATATAATATTAGTGTATGACGGAGAATACCTTTCGTCCCTATCAAGCGCTATAGTTATCCAGTAGAGAACCTTACATAGAATAAGACCGCCTTAAAACTGCGCATTCATTACATCAACATCAACACCACCACCAGGGGTGTCACGGACGTGCTGCCGAACTTTATTGAACCTAATTCTCTATGACATAAAACTGTTTTTTTATGTGGAAACTTATTTAGCGACGTTGTGCATGGATGTGCGATGGACAAAATAAAAAATATTAAACTAGCTTCAGGACACGTGACCAGTGGGTCTAAAAACGCCACTTTGAGCAATTCCTTAGCAGTTCTTTAGCAATACCTATTTCTTTCAATTTTTTTCAAGAGGAATTGCAAAGTTTAGTTGGTCATTTTACAAAAAAATAGAGAAATTGCTACAGAATTGCTTAGGAATTTGTAATATCGAATCGATTCGATGAATTGCTCAAAGTAGCGTTTTTAGACGCCCTGATCGAAAATTCGTAACACGGAGGGAGTAAGACTACCGGCGTCGCGGCGTAAGAGAGGAAGTAATGTCCCCCTCATTCTACCACGATGCGAAAATATATGCCTGTTCTTGTTGTCACTTCTGCCGTGCTACCCATTGATTTTTTTCGTCATAATAGCGGATTTCTAACTACGAACGTCAAAGGAACCACGTCAGAGGCCGAGAGGCGGTTTCGAATGCCTGACACCAGTGTGTATATTTAACTGACCGTGATACCTACACGAACTGATAATGATGACAGTGGATTCGTTATGATATCGTTACAATTTAGCACAATTTGCATACGACACGGGTACGACATTGTTTGTGATAGTAATTACTCTGTATTGACTAAACACTGTAGACGTAATAATCTTGTGTTTGATAGAAAAATTAGCACTTCATTATTTGTTTTGTTGATTCGGGTTTGTTACATTGTGCTTTAGGAATTATGAATTATTATCGTTCAAATGTAATATTTAAAGGAGCCATTTTTTATTACTTATTATATTTTAATGTATTTTTCCTTTGCGAGGTAGACGGATCTTCAGGGGGGTTACTACTGTCTCTTAAAACCATGCAAGATCCAGTGAGTAAGCAAGACAGTGCGATACATGATGTAAGGCGACATCTCCCTTACTTACTGAATATTGCATGGTTCTAAGAGATGATAGTAGGCCACCAGGCAGGTTATCAAATCTACAAGACATCACAACCTAAATAAATAAAATAAATATAAATATATAGGGGACAAATCACACAGATTGAGTTAGCTAACCCCAAAGTAAGTTCGAGACTTGTGTTATGGGATACTAACTCAACGATACTATATTTTATAACAAATACATATATAGATAAACATCCAAGACCCAGGCCAATCAGAAAATGATCATTTTTCATCTTGACCTGACCGCGAATCGAACCCTAAGGGACCTCCTAAGTAGCGCTCAGGCATGTTGACCGTCACGCCACGGAGGTCGTCGCTAAGCATAGGGCTCGTGATTAAAAATAATTCAAGAAATAGTGACAGTTTTGATTTGGCGTTTGTGTTTGTAATATTTTGCAGACATAATAATTGAGTTTATTTTTAATTTATTTTCTATAAAAATCCTTCTAAAATTTTAAACAATAACTTTATAATATGAAAATGAAATTTCTGGATACTGTGGCAAAAGATTCTAGGCCAGCGAATGGCAGCCATTATTGAAACCCATTAAAACCCTAAATTTTCACAAGCGTCAATCCCATATGCCTGACTGCCAATAAAATTGTATTAAAACAATTCTAATTAACAAAATATAAAGATACTAGCTGTTCCCCGCGACTTCGCCCCGCGTGGGACTCGGTTATATCGAGCCCAATAGTAGCCTATGTTTGACCCCAGGTCATTAACTACATCCCTACCAAATTTCATCACAATCGGTCCAGCAGTTTAGCCGTGAAGAGGTGACTGACAGACAGACAGACAGACTTTCGCATTTATAATATTAGTATGGATATAACAATTCAATAGGCATAAGTTATGCCTATAGTCGCGTTATGCCGCATAACGCGACTCATCTATAACAACCTCATCAAAATTAGATAACGCATCAACTAACGTTTTCTAAAACCATGATTTTATTTTCAGCTTTATTCAATTAAAAAAGGTTATTTTGGGCCTAGAAAGCTCTCCAACTCCTATTAACCCTAGGTAACATTAGCATATTTATGTGAATTACAAATGAAATTCAACGGGTGTCCCTTATATACGAGTAATATTTAGTTTCAGCAACGCTTATTAGTTCAGCAACTGTTGACATTTCAAGTAGTCTCGGACCTAGGTCTACTATATTAGGTCTTATGATTGTCAGTAGGTAAGTACTTTGCTTGCTTTCGCCACCAGAACCCCTAGTATGAAATTTTATAAACAAAAGCTACGTACACGTTAGTATTTTGTATGGAATTCCTTAGTTGGCTTACTATTCGCCAAAAGCGCTGTACAGGGGGCTTAGCCAAAGTCACAATCTCAAAACGTTAACGAATTACGAAAACGACAAAATGTATGGGATTGACTTTAGATTGACCACGTGATTTACCGCAGCTTATGTCAGTACCATACATTTTGTTCTTGTCGACATTCGTTAAGGTTTTGAAATTGGTTTGTCATACAAAATCGCTAACGCAGTCGCTAGCGTCTGCGTTTATAAAAATCATGTAATATAGTTATTTCATGCCTACTACTACTACAACTTATTGTATTTTGACTGCGGCGAAGTTACGCTTGAATCTTTTAAATGTCTCCTGATTGTTTTGCTTCAGATGTCCTGTGAAACTCTTAATCGTTAATTTTAATAGCTTTGATCCTGGTATTGATTACTATATTTCTGCCAAACAAATTTGTTCTGTTGATAGAAATATGGTCGTTAGGTTAAGTTAGGGTTTATTTATCTTTACCAGCTATATTACTACCAGTTAAATTTTATTCCTTTACTACTTACTTTTTAAGAAGGGAAACAAGGTAATACTAACACGTAAAATTGTAATTGTTGTGAAAACCACGTCGCAAATAACATAGGCATAAAAATATTTAATGTTTATTGTATAAAATCCAAGGCATTTCAAACCTACAATATAATTAATAATAGAAACGAGGCCATTTGTCACACTAGGAAGTAAAACAATAAATGCTTTCAAGAGGTTGTCCTTTAGATGCTTTTATTTAAATTAACTTCTTATAAGACATTACTTTTTTCATTGCGAATTGCAATTTTAATCCGTGCTTTATTTTTCTTCAAGACCAAGTAATGGACTAACTGGCTTCAAGAATAATTTCTTGAAAAAAGTAATACAGTAGTAATACAATGAAGGCTCTTTTGAGCTAAACAGTTTTTTTTTTACCTAATTTGTTAAAAGTAATTAGCAAAACCAAGTGGAGATCAAATTTATAGTATTGTATCAGTATTGACAATTAATCAAAGCAGTATTGTAATATGTTAGTGACTTTGAAGGTTCCACTAAAGCAAACTTCGCTCTCTAATTGTTGCACCAATTTGAATGGATAAAAAAGCTTAAAAATGGTTTTCCACTTGGCGCAAAGTGTCAAATAGAAAATTAAACCAAAAGTAAATGAAAAAACGATTCTACTAAGTGGCGGATAACAATTTGTGTCGATTCTTGTTTATGTAACTTACTATGTGTGTTGGATACATTTAGAACTGATTCATCTTATTAAAATAACAAAAACTAATTTAAATGTTTTTTTGTTTCAGGTATCAATTAAGAAGAAAACCAGAATGAGCTGAAACAATGAAGCAAACACTCCTCAAGACTTCATTATGATATCACAACTCCAACTAAAATAACTCCAACCAGAACACTATGAGCTATAATAAAATCGAAAAGAACATAAAACACCCGCAAATAAAACAATATGATAATAGATACAGCTGGTTTATGATGCCGAGTTAAGAATAATAAAAAATATGCCAGCTGAAGAATGGATTCACAACGAAACAAACCTGACTGGCTTCGAAAACGCAAACGTCACAGATCTCATCGAAAACAAAGCAGTTCAAGCCTTATTCTGTACAGCATACGCTATCATATTTGTAGTAGGAATCTTTGGAAATGCCCTAGTATGTTACGCTGTCATCAGGAACCGAGCCATGCAAACTGTTACTAATCTATTCATCACGAACCTCGCATTATCTGATATACTCTTATGCGTATTTGCAGTACCATTTACTCCACTTTACACATTTCTGGGCAGATGGGTGTTTGGCGGTCTGCTATGCCATATCATGCCTTATGCCCAAGGCTGCAGTATCTATATTTCTACTCTTACTCTTACATCGATAGCTATAGACAGATACTTCGTCATCATTTATCCATTTAAGCCGCGGATGAAAATCAAAACCTGTATTGGGCTGATCGTTTTTATTTGGATTTTCGCGCTGTCTGTCACTTTTCCATACGGTTATTATATGGCGCTTCAAGACATCTATTGCGACGAGCAATGGCCTTCAGATCAAATTCATAAAGCATTTGGAGCTGTTACTACTATCATGCAATTTGTTGTTCCATTCATAGTTATGGCATTTTGTTACACTTGTGTTAGTGTTAAACTTAATGATAGATTGAAATCTAGACCTGGTAGCAAAAATAGTAAAAAAGAAGATGCTGAAAGAGAAAGAAAGAGAAGAACAAATAGGATGCTTATAGCAATGGTAGCTATATTTGGGTTTTCTTGGCTTCCTCTTAACCTGATAAATATAAGCAGTGATTTTTATTCTTTGACCGAAACGTGGACTTACTACATGGTGATATTTTTCACAGCTCACTTCATAGCAATGTCTTCCACTTGCTATAATCCATTTTTGTATGCATGGCTCAACGAGAATTTCCGAAAAGAATTCAAACAAATACTTCCTTGCTTAGGTGCATTTGTTACGAAGAAAAAGAGAAAATGTAATCAATCTGAAAGAACGGGTGCGTTTCGTTCAGAAAAGACATGCAATGGAAATGATACCGTTCAAGAGTCACTCTTAACATCAACTGTAAATAAAATGCCTTCAGTTAGATATAAAATAGAGTTCAATGAGAAATTAAAACCATTTGAAGATGAAGGGGCAGAAAATATAAGTCCAGATGATAAGCCCGAGAACCATCCTAGTCCGAATGAAGACTGCCTAAATATGTACATGTTAGCAGATAAATCCGTCATCACTTCAGATAAGGAGCCAATTGTTTCAGCGTTGTAGTCATAGTGGTAAGTTAGTTAACAAACATAATTAAAGAAGAAGCATAATTAGATGCTGGTTTTTCAAAAGGTCTTAAATTTTACAACATTTATAATATACCCTTATATCATAAATGTTGTAAAATTTAAAACTTGCAAGATAATAAAACCCAAAAAAATGTTATAACGATTGTTCTGGCTTTTCTTACTATTATTATCCTGAGCTGTTTTGCTCAAGTCCATTTGCAAATTGATAATACTATTTAAAGATGCAATTCTTGGGGTAAAACGCTCAATCACTTGCTCATAAATAATTTCATTAAATTATTCAGCACAGGCAATCGTTGTAAAAGATTTGCACTGCTAGATCTTTACACTGCATCATATTTAGGCTACAGCTGAAAATCAGTGTATTGCTCAGTTAGAGTAATAACGCCATATTTAAAGACATATGTTCTTTAACTGAGTTCACTATGTAGATACAAAAGTTGATTCATCGAAGATATATAACCGCTTTTGCTAATTTAGTAGATTTTTTTTAAATTTGCATCTATCTGTCATACGAAACAGAAAAATATACATACTGTAATTTCGTTCTAAATAGTGCCAGTTCCTGTTCCACTAATATGAACCACAGACTAATAAAAACGAGTCGTAACCAAATAAAGTCTGCAAATAAATCGGGTCATTCGTTTACGCAACCAAAGACAGATCGATGGAACAAATATTTGGATAGATGTTGCAAACGGCGAAATAAGAGGATGCCAATAGATTAAAATATCTATCGTGTTAAAATTTTGTAACTGATATAAATAATTTACTTTATTTCATAATATTTTTTTTTATATTTAAGGACAAGTCACAGAGATAAAGCTACAAAGTAGACAGATAGACAGATAAAAGCTTTATTTACCAATACTGCATCACATACACACAAAAGTAGCAGTTAGCAATACTTAGTAAGTTTGTAACTTATGTTAGATACTTTTAAGTAAACGATAATTTGAGAGTCATCGAAACGACGAAGAAGAATAAGAACTAAACGATATAATATCTTGATCCATTATTATATGTAAAAGACCTTTTACCAAATTTTCGTGACTGAGGAGCGTATTTGAACCTCCAGATAAGGAGGCAACCGTGTTATCCAAAACGCACGGAGGTCGTCATAAGAAAAAAAAAGGAATTAAGAAAAATATTAACACACAATATATGTAACTAAGGCTGGGTTGCACCAACTTACTATAACAATAACTGTGTAAGTAGTCAAAGTACCAGTTAGGTGAAAAATGGGTTGCACCATTTTGTCAATCGTCAAAATATGTCATGACTTTTACGCTAACCGTAACCGCCCAAACTTGACCGGTTAGAGCTATTGTTATTGTCAACTTGGAGCTTAGCCAAAGTCACAATCGCAAAACGTTAACGATTTACAACAAGAACAAAATGTATGGGATTGACATAAGGTTGACCACATGATTTACCGTAGCTTATGTCAATCCCATACATTTTGTTCTTGTCAACATTCGTTAGCGTTTTGAAATTGTCACTTGGCTACGGGTGCTTATCTGTCAGACGGGTCGAATAACCTCCACGGACGTCATTATACTTGCAACCCTGGTAACTATATATGGGATTTTGCCCGTCACTGTGTTGTTAATCACACGTGTATAGGATAAAATCGCGACTTTCTATCATATTGACTCTGTTTCCCCAATTTTGTTTGTTCGTATTGTCTTGGTGGTGGTTTTAAGGTAAGTTGCAAATATTTATTAGACCCCTATCGTGTCCATTTAACAATGGACACGGATCCCCCAGACGGGGGAGGTTACCCTCCTCTGTCTGATCCTGAAATGCTCCAAAGCCCTAGCACATCTCAGCCAAAACCAAAAAAACGTCCGGCTGAAGATAGTATATCTATCGATGCCAAAAAATCGAATACGCCATCTGACTCTATCCAGTCTGTTTTTATCAGACCGGGATACGAGGAAAACGCCAACTTCCAATACTCTGACTCTGATCCAGGTCCGTTCATTGTCCATGTAAGCCGTACAGAACCTGACAATGTAGCGGGTTTATCAATTAGGGTACTTAAATTTGCCCAAATGATTCACAAGGCAAACATATGTGGCATAAGTGAAGGAGGTATTCTCCCAGTAAGTCGCAGCAGAATTTCTGTTGCTTTTAAAACTGCCAGAGATGCAAACAATTTTGTTCAAAACCCAATGTTATCACAAAATAAATTAACTGCTGTCATTCCCAGATTTTTGGTATCACGCATGGGTGTCGTTCGAAATATTCCAACAGAATGGTCACTGGAAGATCTTCTCGATAGCATCCAAACCCCTCGTGGGTGTGGCCTTGTTGTTAGAGCTAGAAGGCTAAATATTAAAAAAAAGGGTGATGCAGGTGTCTCGTGGGTGCCATCCACAACTGTAGTCCTCACATTCCTCGGTCAATCCTTGCCTGATAAAATTTACTGTTACAGCACAGCTTTAGATGTAGATACCTACCGACTTCCTACGATCCAATGTCGCAATTGTTGCAAATTTGGACATGTTAAATCACAATGTAGATCCAAACCTCGTTGCTATAAATGCGGCCAGGAACATTGTGGAGATGACTGTTCACTAGAAAGCTCATCATGTTTCCTTTGCAATGGTTTGCATTGTGCGACAGACCCCAAATGCCCGGAGCATCAGAGACAGAAATCAATAAAAATTATTATGTCTCAAGAAAATATATCTTACACTGAAGCAGCCAAAAGATTCCCACCTACTAAAACTTCATATGCAGATGTGGCATCCTCGTCCCAACCCCTTCTGTCCCCCTCAAATTCACAGCTTCCTCAATTTGTCTCTTACTATACTCCAGAGAAAAAATCATACAAAAAAACTTTGTTTAAATCTCCCAGACCTTCCCCTTCTCTTGGCAAAAGTTATGATCTAGAGGCCCATAACTCAATAATATATACTCCAAAATCTACTCAACCAAATGGTTGTGGCCTTTCAGATTCCCCTCCTAGTCCCACTCCTAAGCTCACTCCAAATGATAACTTAATTGAATTATTAGTCTGTTCCTTAGTGAACATTATTTCCAAATTCTCTGATTCCGTACCGCCCAATGTCAATTCTATATTACAGCAATTCTTAAATACTTTAATATCCAATAATGGACCAAACCCTTCTGCAATGGAATTGTAAAAGCGTCCGCAATAAAAAATATGAACTCATCTCTCTTCTCAACCAATTCAAACCCGTTGTGGCTGCTATCTCGGAGACATGGTTGAGCCCGGGGGCATGTTTTCATGTGTCTGGGTATGCCTGTCTTCGGGATGACAGGGATGACGGGTATGCAGGTTGTGCTCTCCTAATCTCAAACTCTTTTGTCTATTCCCAAATACCCATCCCTCCCCATAGCCCTCATCTTCATGTGGTAGCTGCTTCTTGTATTGGTTTATCGCTAGTCTCTGTCTATATACCTTACCCGAACTCCCAAGTCCTCTCCGAATTAAATAATATAATTACAAATCTTCCTAGACCTTTAATAATCCTTGGGGATTTCAACTGTAAAAACACATTGTGGGGCTCCCACTGTGACGACCCTGCTTCATTCTTCCTACTTGATATTCTTGATACTCAGGATCTTTGCATTATCAACGATGGATCAGCAACTCGGAGAACATCTCCGACTCAGAATGTAAGCATTCCTGACTTGACCTTAGCATCCCCTTCTATTGCTCCCACTTTGTCATGGTCTGTTCTTCCTAATGCATATGGCAGTGATCATCTTCCTATTGTCACTTACTTATATTCTTCTTTCAGACCCTCTCCACCAGTTCCTCCACTGTTAAAGTATCGTACACAACAGGCTGACTGGTCCAATTATGCTAGGATCCTGGATGAAGAGATAAGTAATCTCCCAGAAATAAACAGCTTCAATGGCTTCGATATGTATGATCAATTTATTTCCTGTGTTCAGTCTGCAGCTGATAAATCCATCCCAACTAAAAAACCTAGCAAAAAGCTGATCCCTTCTCCCCCTTGGTGGGACCATGAGTGTACAACCAGTGTCAATGAGCGCAAGGAGGCAGAAAACCTATATCTATCAGACCTTAACATGAGCAACTATATCAATTATAAAAAAACCTGTGCTCGCACAAGGAGACTGTTATCTAAAAAGAAGAAGCTTGGTTGGAACAAATTCTGTGAGTCTCTCTCTCCGAGGACTCACCCTTCTATTATTTGGAAAAAAATAAAGTTGTTTCGTAGAAGCCTTACCGAAAATAATACCTCCTCGAATGACTCATCTCCATGGTTGGAACAGTTCATGGACAAGTTAGCCCCTCCCTCTGCTCCAAACTTTGACTGTTTTCCTATTTCTTATCCTCAAACTTCATCATCTTCTGACTCAATGAATGATGAGTTCTCTTTTGCTGAACTCTGCAGTGCACTCGACCACCTAAAAGACTCTGCTCCTGGTGTTGATGGTATTCCATACTCCTTTATCTGTAATGCATCTTTGTCTACCAAACGCTATCTTTTAAATATCCTTAATTCTATCTTTCTATCTGGAAACATTCCTGAATCATGGAAAACCCAAATAATTGTGCCAATTCTTAAACCTGGCAAGGATCCTTCAGACCCCGCATCATACAGACCAATTGCTCTTAGTTCAGTTCTTGTTAAAATCATGGAGCATCTAATAAAAAATCGTCTTGAATGGATAATTGAGAACAGAAACTTACTGTCCAACACACAATTTGGTTTCCGCCGTGGCAAGGGCACCATGGATAGCCTCAGTATTCTCTGTTCGTCGATCAGACTAGCCTTCTCTAATAATGAAAATGTTGTTGGAGTCTTTTTAGACATTTCCTCTGCTTATGACAATGTCCTGCTTCCGGTGCTCAGGCAAAAACTGCTACATCTGAACATTCCAGTGAGGCTTGTTAATGTCATATGCAATATTTTCATGCGCCGTTCTATTCAAGTCCGTATTAGTCAGTGTCTCTATACGACTTACTACCCCCAAATATTCCACGTCCTGTCAATATATCTTTTTTGTTAACTATAGTTTTCTCTAGGTTTGTTAATATCTTTGCAAAATTTATTAATAACAATAATATTTATTTATAACATTTATATTATCTATACATCCTTGGTGATCCATACCCTATTTCCTTTCCTATCAGTGTATAAATTCATCATACCGAAAAAATGTCTATGTTACTGTGTGTGTTTGTTTGTAGTAAATAGTCTACTAACCCAATAACCATTAACATTTGTTTGTGTTGTTTTAGGTTACAGAGCTCCCAAAAACCGAACAACAGTCTCATGAGTATATATTTCAACTCGAACACTGTGTCTTTCTCAACCTTGACATTGGCAAAATCATCGTTTGGCTAAACGATGGAGCCATAACCAAAAAATAGAATAGAATAGAACTATATATGCTTTGAAATACGACGATATCAAAAATAATATATAACAACATAATTGATAGAATTCTCCTCGATGACATGAAATTCAAACGGAAAATAAAATAGTTAACGAGGTGATTAAAACGATAAATTTAAATTGTTAGTGACTATTATTTTGTGAATGTTTTACAATAAATGAATTCATCTATAAACATACTAAACCCTCTTCTAGTCTATAAATGTTTATAGGCGATAAAATATCGACTCGCAATTGAGATATTCGAACACGATGCGTATAAAAGTTATTTTCGAAATCCTCACCGGCCGTTAAAATACCACAAGGAAAACAACAGGTTTTATACCTATTGTAATTAATGATCTGAATGCTGTAATTGTCAAACAAATAATAAATTTAGGTATGGATTGAAGCACCGTCACAAGTTTTCAATGACTCAACAAGTTATTTTATTTTGTTCTTTCTTATGAACTCATCACATCTGTAGCTGCCTCCGTGGTCTAGTTGTTAAGGCATTTGCCTGTAGACCCGGGGGTCGTGGGTTCGATTCACACGGGAAGGATACTTTGTTTAGTTGTTTCCAGTTAAGTTAGGACATTGCAGGCTTGAATCACCTGATTGTCTGTCTGATAGTAAAGATGATTACGTGCTTATATTCGGTCCTGGCTGCCATCTGGCAGTCGTCAAAGAACCACGTCAGAGGACGACCTACACTAAATGATGATGACAATTATTAGCTATCCGACCGAATTACCCATTCGTGTCTAAGCTTTGGCACTAATCACGGTAAAGATAGGAGCACCAACCCCGCTCCTATCACTGGGATCCAGCCTGAAGCGTACCAATCCCTCGTCCGTGCCTACCTATGCTAAACTACAGTTACATTTGAACACATATTAAAACTATCAACAGCAATATCATATCAATATCAAATACTAATAAAGGCCATGTTAAATCACTAGAGCACAATACACGTCTGCACCGCTCGGCGAACCCAAGGAGAAGAGAGCGTTACACTCATACTCACCCCGACACTACAACTGCCAAGAGGGGTTTACCTGTAGTGGGGAGATATCTGTCACGTGATGTTACCGGGCGCTAACACGATGATGTACAGATGTGATCATCATCATCGTCATTTCGTGTAGGTGACACGGTCAATTGGCCATGCACACCCTAGTGTCAAAGTTCTTCGGAACCGCCTCTTTCTTTCTAAGGCTAAATAAGGCCATACTTAGCTTAATGTGGCCTATCTGTAGTAACTATGATGCAACATCCATGAAATGTCAGAGCTTGCAGCAAGTCACTGTTCTGTACGTTAAGTATTAAACCACACTAGGTATTTACTGATTTTCGTTCGGATTTTACCATCATTTATAGAAATTATTTTTTATGCAAGTATATAATTGAAAACTGCATACCCGTCGTGGCTTACCACCATCTCTTAAAACCATGCAAGAACAAGTTAGTAAACGAGACAGCGCAATACATGATGTAAGGCGACATCTCCTTTACTCAATCGTTCTAGCATGGTTTTAAAAGATTAGACGTACGCCACCAGATTGCTTGTTCTTTGTAAGTAAACAACGCGCAACGTAAAATATTACAACTACCTAACCTTAAAATACACGGTGTATTTTTCAGAAAAGAAAAATACTACGTGTAACTAATATCGTGGTTTGGGAACCACGATATCATTACTTATTGGAAACCAAGTCATAAATATTTACAAACTGTTCAAAACCAATAGGTATATACTTAATATTTTATCTGCCCATACATCACACTCGATAACGATATTTGAAAATTATTCATAGATTGAAAATGAGTTTTCGCGTTTGAACATATATTGAAATGTCAAAATCAATATATGATTCATATGTTTTTAAATATTTATTGACTAGCTGCCCATCCCAGCGCCACAAGTTTTTTTTTCTTAAATAGCCTGTGTATTTTACATCTACTATATATTTATTTCGGCGAATGGGGGAATCATGACATAGGCGATGCGGCTAGCAACCCATCAATATTAATTTCCTAAACTATCATCATGCTAAACGTGGTCTAAGGTCTTATGGCCCTAGGCTCTGTCTACCCCGTATGGGATAAAGACGTGACTTTATGTATGTATACAATATATAATATACTTAGCTAATTCATTATTTTTGTTTCAGAAAACCCGCGAACGAACATCAACTGAATGGAAATTGTAGTATTGTGATAAAAAAAAATACCAAGCGATAGAGACTTTATTTGTAAATAAAATTGTTTATATCGAAATTAATTTAAGTTTTAAAATTTCAATTGTTCTTCGCACACGAAGTGTAAATGTCACTAATACTTATAAAAACAAATTACTTATATAAAATTGTAAACTTGTTAGTATACGAACTGTATAGTATTTAATTAAGTGTCTTTAATGTTATCCGTGTAAATATTAATTTTAATATTAAAATAATGTAAATATGTGACCAAAAAGTATTTACGTCAATTAATAAGTTCCTTTGGAACTGTGAGCCCATTGTCGAAAGTACTTTTTATGTAAATGGTAATTAAAGTTGTATTCGTAATATTTTTGTAATTGTAATTGTAAAATAATTGTATATAAATAATGCATTGCCTTGTAATTAATGTCAATGGAGAAAATTTGTGCAATTTGCTGTCGTTATAACAATAAAATATGCAAAAAGTTTAACTAGTTTTCATTTACATATTTTTTATATTAGCCGTATTTAGCAGGCAAACAGGCCTACGACCCATCTGATAGAATGTGGTTATTCAGCGTACATATTAATCAAATATTATTATATGTTTTTACCAAAAAATCATCATTCTTGGTACAAGCTTTTACTATTGAACATATTACAGAATACTAAACGAGTACAGATATATTCAACCGCCATACAAACATGCGTCGATTTTTTGTATAAGTATACTAAGAGAGTCATACTGAGACATATTCACGCCATCTATCGATCACATTAGACTGTGATTCTAAATCCGATAACTTGTTAAATAAAGCACTTAATCGAAATCATCGTTAGAGTCATTCACTGAAGGGCTCTCTTCAAATGATAAAGATCTCTCAAACAGACCAGCTTAAAGCGCAGCATCGCTAATTGAAGATATACACGACACGAAGAGAAAATGAAACTATACTTCGGCCTTTTCCATTCTGATCATTCCCGTTATCCCCCACTTTAATTGACCCCATAGGTGGACAAGGGAATCATTTGTAAAATTTTCGCGTCTCTGTCCACCAATATTAGACAACGGAAATACTTCAAAAAGTTGTTGCGTTGTCCCCAGTGGGGCCAACGGCACTAATTATATAAATCATTCCCATTGGTTACCATTGGTGGCAATTGAAGTGGTGGACAACGGGAATGATCGTTCCATTCGCCTCCACTCCTACCTTTGGCATCCGGCTTTTAACCGCAATCTCCTGACGTCTGCTACAAAACCGCTATAAACTAATAAGATACATTATTCATTTTGTAGTTTCTTTACAGTTAATTGGACATAACAAAGTTTCCAGCTTTTAACGTCCAAAGTAAGTACTTATTTAGCTTAAGACCTGCATCGTTCTACTTCATAATTAATACTAACTTTTGATAATTATTAATACAATGTAAACTTCACTTTAAAGTTGTAAGATGATGTAAGTTCTTTTGAAAAAAAATAAGAAATAAAATTAGGTTATAGTTTGTATAATTTGATACCGTGTGGTGCTACTAGGAGGGGTAAAGTCCCGTAGGCATTTAACTGTTACGTTTAAATGTTCATGTTAATTACGATTCGGATTTCGTGCATTTTAGGTTAGTTTTAGGCATTTTGTTAAGTTACAAATCAATTTTAATCTATGCTCATCATCATCATACTGTGTGGGTTACAGGACCAATTGACCATGCACACTCTGGTGTCAGAATTCTTCGGACCGCTTCTCGGTATCTGACGTAGCTCCTCCAAATGGCAAGAGACCTACGGCTTCCGAATCACGCGGAATCTATGATACTAAATCATTATGCTTTAAATACGTCGTGTTTGTGGCGTTCATGTGAGAACTTTTCTTTCCATGAATGTCGTAAAAGATGACTAAGGGATTAAATTCTTTAGAGTAGTATTCTTCTTTGATCCTCCAACAATCTCATTGAGGTTGATTTCAGGTGCGGTCATTAACATGATGCGATATTCATTTTGTCTTAAGAATTTTTTTCACCAAGGAAGGAAACGAGGTAGGAATTAACAGTAAACTTTTATTGTATATAATACAAATATATTTTGTCCTATTTCGGTTATATTCATAAATGATAGATATAAGATTTAACTATATATCAAGAATCTCATATTTTGAGAATCTGGTATTATGCGAATAAAGGGACAGAGCCTACTAAATTGGCTAACACAAACCATAAAACGAGCCATCCACTAACAAACAGACAGCAAGAACAACCAAAACAGTAATGCCTGAAACAACAGAATAATTCAGATTTAATTGGGATACGAAATGTGTACTATAGTGCCGAGATTAGCGCCGTTCAACTTCGTGTCAACATGGGACATGGGTTCAAACTTGGGCAATTTGCGAAGTTCCCATGTTCACAAATACCCTTGAAGACAGGTGGCGAGATTGATAGCCTAACATGATCGTGGAAAAGTTTTAATCTGTCTCGCATCAGTCATTCTAAAGATGTCACATGAGTCTGATTTATAACATAGCAATAGTCTTGTATTTCCGTTCAAAATTTATTATTAAGAAAATCGTCTTAAATCTGAATGTATTTGCTTTCAATCTACAAGGAGAAATAGAAGATTTGTGCGGGGCAACAGTTCATTATGAAACAGTGTTGGCATATGATTGACCACGTGATTTAGCGCGGCTTAAGAAATCCCATACATTTTGTTTTAGTAGAACTTCGTTAACGTTTTGAAATTTTGACTTTGGTTAAGCCCCCTGAATTCCACGTATTGCTTGGCATCGATACTAAGGTAAGGTGTATCCGTTGACAACATTACGCCAATTAAACTAATTAACTACCTCTGTGGTCTAGTGTTTAAGGCGTGTTTAGTTAGTGGCTTAGTCGGTAACGACATGATACCATGGGACCATAATAATACCTTACATAAGTATATTACATAGTTATTGAAATTGCCCGTGAGGTATGTATGTATATAATGTGAATTTTAGTACACAGAGAAGACTAGTAGGCACTGTTTTGCTTGACAAACGATCGGAAGAAAAAGAGTGCTCAGTGTCAGGGGACCACATAGAAATAGCCTCAAACGGCGCAGTATCGGTGATATAATTACATTTTTGAGCCGTTCGGGGTGGAGAGGTTGGGTCCACGAGGACCAGTAGGTCGACCGCCGATCTCGATTTTCTCCTCTCGTAATGGCTACTTGTATCGCTATCGCCACATTTCGCTCCACCTAACACACAAAACGCTTTCAAAATGTGGCGATAGCGATACAAGTAGTCATTACGAGAGGAGAAAATCGAGATAGGCGGTCGACCTACAGGTGGCCTACCACCATCTCTTAAAACCATGCAAGAACGAGTGAGTAAGTGGAACAGCGCAATACATTTTGTAAGGCGACATCTTCCTTACTCAATCGTTCTTGCATGGTTTTTAGAGACGGTTGTTACTCCCTGCAACCTACAAAAACTACGACTATATCGCCCGCAAGCTGAATGAGGTTACACGTGACCAGAGGGCTGACCTATACCTCGCACAAACAATAAGCATTGCCATTCTCGCAATGCTGCCAGCACAGAACAGAGAAATTATCCGAATAGAAATGTTTTCAGTGTGCCAGAATTCTCTCTTCTTATCTTCAACAAATTCCCGCCCATTTTTTCTGTGTGAAACGTTGGCTTACAAGGCAAACTAGTGACACGTTTTTCGTGCGCTATGCCACTTCTTGTTAATTTTTCTAAATTCTGTGGCTGTCTCTGTCAGTCTTCTAGGCACGTTATCGGTGCAACGATTTGCATTGGTTTAATTTTATGTAAATGTATATAGTTATTTTTAGTTTAGATTTATTTTATGTGACATATTAATTAACAGTAAAAAAGTATAAAAATTAACCTAAAACTTCGACTAATATTTACAGATTTTATGTACAAAAGAATAAAACGAAAAAAAAAATAAAAAAACAAAAATAAAATATTTTATTTATTTTATTGTTTATACATAGAAATTGATACTAACCTACATTTCTTGGTAGCCCACGTTACATGAAATACTACGTGAATAAATATTTTTATTAAACTAATGGCCACCAAAGCCTTATCAGTTATTCATAGACCAAGACGGTCTCAATTTTAAACGGATAACCCGCGGAATACAAACTGCCTTGAAGTTGGAGACTTAATTCAATTAAAAATCTATTCAGACTTGTGCGAAGGATAATTTATTTATTACTTTACAAAGACTTAGCTATCTCGAAGGATTATGTCAAATCTGTTTTGTTTAAGCCTCTTGTGTCTAAAAGTCAAGATTCACTTTGGATAACTAAAACTAAGCGAGAAGCGTCGTAAGGCATACCTAATCTTTGCGGTAATGACATACAATACGATACTGGTAAATATTTGTATACTATCCTGTTTTTTGGTGTCAACCTGTAAGAGACTATTTAATTTTCTATCAAAGAATTTGAAATCGCGCGCGGTCTCGGCAATTTTTTTTTTATCTATGTACATACAGTCAACAAAATCAATTTTAAAAAATCAGGGCTCAGAAATTAAAAAAACTATTATATTATATATGTGATATTTAAAAAAAAGATTTACTTCATTAACGTGCACTTGAATAAAATGAATAATTTTAAAAATTCATATATCACGCATAGTTACTGATTTAGTCAAAGGGCTAGTACGATATCAAAGAAATACAAGCGAATATTGATGCAACCGAGAAGTCACTTATCTATTTATTTATTTACTGACTAGCTTTTGCCCGCAGCTTCGTCCGTATGAATGATTGCAACCCTCGGAAACATTGCTTTTTCCTGGTCCTATATCCTTCTCAAATATTGTTTACTATGTGTATGCGAATGTTTAGGAAAATCGGTTCAGTAGATAGGGTGTGAAAGTGTAACAAACAAATAAACAAACTCACTTTCGCATTTATAATATTAGTTTGTTTAGATGGATGTACACAAAAATACAAACATAGGATACAATGTATAACACAATGAGTACAAAGGTACTACTTATTTCAATAGAAATCTCTTCCATTAGACCCGTGAGAGAAGAGGTGGTTAACTAATATTGGTAGACTAGCGAAGGCGAGTTCATAAAATGGTGACAAGGGAAGTATATTAGATAACATGTGTTAAAAAACCTACATACAAATATATTAAAAATATACTAAGACATAAACATTATCACTATACTACACTATACATATAGTCTGTCAGCATGTACAGTCGGCTGCAGAGAAATCTGACCCCTACGACACAAGTATCACTATTGAAAGGTGATCATATTTCTCTGCAGGTCACTGTACAGAAAAGGATTAAGAATAAAACTAACTGCTGTTAAAAGAAAACTGAATGATAAAGCAACTCGATCTAATATTAGAGAGAGTCTCCCTCCAAGGACCCGGTGTAGCTTTTTAGACTACACACACACACGTGTAAACCCATTAAAATAATATCAAGCCTAAACACGCACACATTCATTATAATCTCCCACAAGATAGCAAGTCGACAGAGGTCGGCAGATAGTGTCTCTTAGCCTAATTAATTCAGGTAGGTAATTGCACAAATTTGGACCACCATGGGCCAGTAATAGTTTCAAATGGCTCCCTTAGGATATTAGGAGCGATGTGCTCACTCACGCGAAGGACCAAATGAGCGGAGATAAAAGTTGATTAGTTTGTTACGTTTTTTTTTTATTTTTTTAAGGAACATTTAACAGGATATGCTGATCCTGATGAACTGGAGCTAGTCCGTCGGTCTACCCGTTTCTGTTTCTATATGTGCTGGAACGACAGACAGACGGAAAATAAAGTTATCTTATAAGATTTCTGTTTTTGCCTTTTGAGATAGGGAACCCTAAAAAGAAATACGCAAAAGGCGATCTTATCGCAAAAAGCAATTTGTTCCGAACAACCTTTTAAATTGGTAATAGACAAGTACGTGCGGGGTGGATCAATAAACAATAGCATTTTTTTGTTAAAACTGTGGTTATAATATAAGAATTATAACTTAAATAAATCCTTACCAATATTATAAATGCCACAGTAGTTGTTTTTGTTACGCTTTCACGACTATTAAACTGCCGATTTTAATGAAATTTGGTAAAGATATAGTTTAAGACTGGGAGTTTTTGTCGCGATATGGCGGCAACAGCTAGTACAATAATACATAAACATACCACTACATTTTTATAGTGCATGTTAATCTATACTAATAGAATAGAATAGAAAAACTTTTTATTGCACCAACTGATATTATAAATGAAAAAGTCTTTCTGTCTGTTTTATCTGTCTGTCGGTTACACGGCTAAATCGCTAGACTGATTTTGATGAAATTTGTCATGGATATAGTTAAAGACCAGGAGTCAAACATAGGCTTTTATGCGCGATATAACCGAGTCTCAGGAGGGCGAAGCCGCGTGCAACATCTAGTATATATCGTACACATTCCAGGCAGAGGTTCAAAGAAAGTAAAAAAATATCAAAGAGAAAAAGCAACGCCAGGCAGATGGGCAATAAATGCTTTAAAACAAAAAAAAAGAATTACACCAATGATATTTTTAAACTTAAAATTTTTGTTTATTTTGTTACTAATCTTCACCCGGTCGAACTTGAACCACAGTTAAGTTTCATCTGTTGGAACCGTAACTTTAACTCGTCACGTAAATTGATCATCTAAACTTCTATCATTTTTGGGTACCAGCTGAAAATAAGAGCTTTGGCTCGATGCCAAAGCGGCAGTTGGTGGCCATATTTAAAAATAATAAGTATTTTTTTTTAATTTTAATTTCGCATACACAAGTAAGCAGTATTTGAGAAGGATAAAGGGTACCTTTCATACCGGGAAAAAGGACTGTTTCCGAGGGATGTATTCATTCATACGGGCGAAGCTGCGGACAAAAGCTAGTCAGGAAATAAATAAATAAATGAGTGAGTTCTCGGTCGCGTCAATATTCACTTGTATTTCTTTGACATCTTACTGGCCCTTGGACTAAATCAGGTTTAGAGAGAAGCCGCGGGCGAAAGCTAGTAATTTAATATTTTCTTTCATTGTGCCTAACTATATTATTTTCCACACTAAAGATATTCATGAAAACTTCAGTAAACTTTGTAGAGTGGAATATAAAGAGGTAAACTATGCTAAAATTCATAAAGCCGATCCTGTGTGTATTCCCGTCTTGTCTTGTTTGTAGGTGCATGTATTTTTATTTTAACTCTTTTGCACACATTTTAAACTTCGAAGAAACTCTCTCTCATCACAGCGAATTTCCGGTTACATTTTATGCCATGTTTTTTATTATATACTACTAGCTTTTGCCCGCGGCTTCGCCCGCGTTAACTCCCCTCAGGAACATTTTCCCGGGATGAAATATACCCTATGTCCTTTTCCTGGCTCTAAACTACCTCTCTGATAATTTTCAGCTAAATCGGTTCAGCCGTTCTTGAGTTATAAGTGGAGTAACTAACACGACTTTCTTTTATATATATATATATATATATATAGATTTAGTAGGCATACGACCCACATGATTGGAAGCGGTTACCGTAACCTATGGACGCCTGCAGCACAAGGATATGGTTTTGTTTGTTGTACATGTTTCGATTATTTTCCTTAAATGTGGTACTAGACACGTATATATAAAACTAACTGTCGTCTCCAGCTCCGCGCGCGTGGTTCAAAGTTACCTATATTGAACCCAAAAGTAGCCAATTTTTGACTCCTGGTCCGTAGATATTTTCGTACCAAATTTCATCAAAATTCGTCCAATGGTTTAGCTGTGAAAGCGTAACAAAACAAATAAACAGGCAGACAGACATTCGCATTTATAATATTAGTACTTATGTATGTATTCAGGTCCACAATTGAACATATAAATAGAAAGAAACAAGAAGATATACATCTCAAAACTTCCATGGGAAAAGAGCTGCGGTTAATAAACAAGTTTGATAATTCAGTTAATATTGACACCAAGAAATCAAACAAAAATGAATATGTAACAAAGCAAATATTTGATACATCAATAATAAGCTAATACTTCAACGGTTTCACAGATTTTGACCTCCCTACGAGGATCTTGGCTTTTGATATTAGAGTTCTCATTTTTTTTCCAGTTCTGCGCCACTCTTTACCAGTCGTCTCTTGGGACTTTCCTGGGAGCGTAGCCAAAGTCACGATTTCAAAACGTTTACGAATGTCGACAAGAACAAAACGTATGGCATTGACATACGAGTACATAAGCTGCGGTAAATCACGTGGTAAATCTAATGTCAATCCCATACATTTTGTTCTTGTCTTCCTTCTTTGACGTTTTTGGAACTGTGACTATGGTTTAGCCAAGCCTTTTAGAAATTCATCTCTTCAGATGTACCTGCGATGACCAACTGGTCGCCTTTAATTTGAGAGCCCCATGAGTTCATTTGAGTAATTAGGTACATAGACTGAAAAAAATTCTTTCTGGCAGAAACATTCCTGTTACTTGGTACTTACTTTCATTCACTAAACAATCACTTTATCAATGTCGCAAACTCTTAATTAAAACTGCAAGAATAGAATGTTTGAGTTGAAATAGGATTTTTATCTGTGCTAATATAATAAAAAGAAAATGCGAATTTTGCATTGTAGTTTTTTTTAATACTACTTAGTAGGCGATACAGGCATAACTGATGGTAAACGGTCACCGTAGCCCATGGACACCTGTAACACTAGGAGTGTCATGTGCGCATTGCAGACCCTTGAGAAATCTTTTCAAGCCCTGTTTGAAAGACCCCATGTTGTAGTCTCTAGGGAAAACTATGGCAGGGGCTCATTCCACATCCTCAGTGGAAAAGAAACTACACTACCACACCACATATAATTGAAAAAAAATCGGGATTATAGATGTACATTATTTTAGATGAACGTAGGCTTAACGAGCGAAGCCGCGGGTCACTATTAGTAAACAATATGTTTTTTATTTATTTATACATAAAAAGCAGGTTACAATTTATAATAGTATTAGCGACCCGCCTCGGAGCATAAAAATCTTCCGCTTGAATCACTCTTTCTATTAAAAAAACCGCATCAAAATCCGTTGCTTAGTTTTAAAGATTTAAGCATACAAAGGGACATAGGGACAGAGAAAGCGGCTTTGTTTTATACTATGTAGTGATACTGACTATACATACAATAGCAATAAAAAAGGCGTTTTAGCCTAGATATCCTCTGTCGGTAACTGAAATCGGGTACAATACAAGGTTTCGATGCAAGCAAAGACGGAACCGAGTTTAGCAATTACCTATAAGTATAATGAATACATCACACTACAATAACTGTCAATAAAATACAAAGCTGCAAATATAATACTTTTTCCATTTTCTAATACTCGCAAATCTCAACAAAAGACGTTCTATTTCCTTCGCTAGAAAGGTTTCTGAGATAGAAGTTTCTCAACCTGTTTAAACTGGTTTCCACTAGTTACGGCAGGTTTGCGCGCGAAAAGCAATGATCGTTTTCGATTTACAGTTTGAGACTGAATTTATTGAATTCAACCCAGATTTAGTGCTCAAAGGCTTTATAAAAATCAATCTAACTACTCAAATTAAAGTACTACATAGCAGAATCACCTAATTGTCTGATTATTTAGATGATTCCATGCTTCAGAAGGCACGTTAAGCTCTTGGTCTTAGCTGCCATCTGGTAGTCGTTAAACGAACAATGTCAAGGCCAAGAGGCGGTTCATCAAGTACTCAAATTAAAGTACTCATAGCAGAATCACCTGATTGTCTGATTATAAAGATGATTCCATGCTCCAGAAAGCACGTTAAGCCCTTGGGCTTAGCTGCCATCTGGTAGTCGTTAAAGGAACAATGTCAGAGGTCGAAAGGCGGTTCCAAAATACTGAAATGATGATGATGAGTACCTAAATGTTGCTGAAAGTAAAACGCTGTATTGGCTTGCCTAGTAAATATAATTTTGCATCGATCCTGTATGCCTTCAGTAATTTGTAGGCCCTAAACCGATACGTTAGAGGCAGTCTATCTCTTGTTTTCAGTTTAGAGTATGATTGCAGCAGATAATCTGATACGAGTACGATAGATAAAACATAGTTATATTATTAATACGAAAGTCCTAATATTATTATTCGAAGCGAAAGTCTGTCTGTCCATTACGCTTTCTCGAGTTAACCGCCGGGCTCATTCTGATGAAATAGTTATAGGTACAAAACAAAAATATTCATTTTTTTTAATTAAAATTTTATTTCAGCTAAGGCATTATTTACAACAGAAATAAGTCTTATTCTTAATCGTATCACTATCACTACATAGTATAAAACAAAGTCGCTTGATGCGGTTTTTTTAATAGATAGAATGATTCAAGAGGAACGTTTTATGCCCATGCGAAGCCGGGGCAGGTCGCTGGTAATTCATAAAATAAGTAAACACGGATTCAAGATCTTGAAACTGTTGTTGTAACATATAAGAAACTATTAAGCTATTCCGACTGTTGAAGCGCCTCACGTGCGAAACTTGTTATGAACTGAAAGCATCGGATTTTACTTCGTAACACTTACAGTTTGTTTCAAAGTTTATTTTCCTTTAGGTTCTTTCTGACGTGACATTAGGTAGCAAACAGGCGATAGGCGAAAACGTTGTTATTTACTCTAAAAATATCGATTTTTGCTTGTATGTTTATTTGTGTCAAATTTGAATGTGCTACTCTAGTTTTACCCCTTGAAACACATTCTAGCTCAGGGCATTTCACTAATATTATAAATGCGAGAATTTGTGATTATGTTTGTTACATTTACGCGCTTAAACGGCTTGGCCAAATTTGATAAAGTTTTGTATGGAGGTAGCTAATACCTTGGGTAAACATATAAGGTATTTTTTATGCCGAAAAGTATGCTTTTTCCGTAGGTTTAGTCAAAAAGTATGTTTGTTTTTATATTAAAAAAAATATAAGAAATAGTGTTTTATTGTTATAGAAAGTTACAAGAAAACCTTAAATAATAAATAAATATATTTTATACATACATACATACATATAATCACGTCTTTATCCCATGCGGGGTAGACAGAGCCTAGGGCCATAAGACCTGAGGCCACGTTTAGCATAATGGTAGTTGAAACAGAGATCATTAGTGATATATTTTATATAAATATATAATATGAAATAAAATAATAATAATGATTTTTTGTAACTTTCTATAACAATAAAACACTATTTCTCATATTATCTTCTTGCCAACACATGATATTCGTAACAGTTATAGTAATCATCAAATCATCAGACTAAATTAGATCTTTTAAGAATATTTTTAGGCCAGAAAATAAATCTAAAATGATCAAATATTATTTTACAAAATTAATTAATCACAACCGCAGTGTATTTAGGTAAGCTTCACTTTGCTCGCTTTGTTGTTGTATAATTAATTTCATTTCTAATATTTTTTCATTGACATTACAGCAGGTTGTTAGTATTGTTCAATTTAGCGAATGAGGAATTAAAACATTGTATATTGTAATTTTAATGTGAACTACTTTTATCTGTTTATGGGTAGAAAGAGACACAAAAATTTATTTATTAATTATCACTCGGGTTTCTCTGTATAACTTGATCATTATGTAAATTTTTCAGAGGATATCTTTTTTTTCGGTTTCCGTTTGCTGACCTCCAAACTTCAATTCCAAGATGGCACTCCATGATGATATCTTATAACATTATACCAACTTGACACTTGGCTACTGATAGGCGACCCCCTCTAACTTCTTCTTCTTTTTCTTTCAAGTCATAATGGCTATATGGACTCTATATTGACTTAGCCCAGTACTTGGCCACGTCCACCGGCCGGTCGTTCGCCTCGTTCAAGTCCCCCATTGTGCAGGAGACAGGGCAGTTAGGGCACAACAGAAAGTGAGTTATTAAACATTTATTATATTTATTATCATTAGTTACTATTATAATATGTAATGTTTATCTTAAAAGCTTTCACCAATAATTATATAGCGCCATGCAACATTTATTTTGTTTATTCTAGTGTAAGCTTGCTCTTTTTGTAATAAGTAGATATTATTTGTACATGGCATCCGCAGAAGACCAGCGTCGTGGTCCACACCACTACATTCTGCTGAGCGGAATCCATTTTGGTGCATATACAAAAATATTGTTTTTACTTTGTCCGAACCATGTAATTTTGTTTTTGTTATGTATCAAATAAAGACATTTTCTTTCTTTCTTTCTTTCTTTCTTTCTTTCTAACTTTGTGTGTGTTGCACCCCACACGCAATATATAGAAGACTTTTTTATGTGCAAACAGCGACCCGTCCCAGCTTCGCGTGGGCATAAAAACCATCCACTTGATTCACTATCTATTAAAAAAAACGCATCAAAATCTGTTGCGCAGTTTTAAAGATTTAAGCATACAAAGGAATATAGGGACAGAGAAAGGGACTTTATTTTATACTATGTAGTGATAGTTATGATAGATGCACTTTGCGTATCCGGTTGGTTTAATGCTCTAAAGCTAATACTTTACCCTCAGAACAGTTTTATTGCATCAAATATACTAACCATTAGGGCCTGGGTACAAAATTAACCTCATTTAAATGTCAGACATCACCGAAACCCTTTCGACCGTCTCGTAAAATCAAGTACGTGAATTTTTCACGAGCGTAAATGTGCGTCGATTCGGAAGGTGAAAATGTTTGAGGGATTAAAATGGATTGCTGTAAGGGAGTGGGGTTTAAAGTTTAGAAAGGTACTACCCTTGGGAATAAATAATGTGACCTCTTGTGTCATTGTGGTATAGGAATTATAGTTAAAAATAAAATACATTAATTTTAATTAAGATAATTGATCACATTTTGGAAATAATAAAAGGTAGATGCAAGATGCTTTATTTGTTGAACATAAATATGCACATAAATTACATGAAGTGTATTTATACGTGTATTTTGTCATTACTAATACTAGAGATGTAATAAGGTCCTTAATTAGCCAAGTATAATGAATTAAAAATACCTATATGACCAAAGCCTCAATATGTGGTGGCTCAGTATTACTAACACGATATGCGGAAATGTCTAGCGCTGATTTTCAGCCACCAACTTCTGAGGACCTACATGTTGTGCTATTTATCCTGATGCTAGCTATTTCCCGCGATTCTACTTGTTTGATTCTAGTAATATAGAAGTAGGCAGCTTTAGGTCTTACTAGGCTCATAGCTCATAGATTATAAAACTCATAGTAATCGTCATCCAAGCATGTTTCCAAGTTGCATCTACAGCTTACGTTTCAGAGCCCAAGGTATGCTTTTAATCTTGATCCTAGATTTGACAGTACTGGTAAAGGCAGTTGACACAGCGTTACAACTGCCATATAATGATTACAATCGGAACTAACAGCTTAACATGAAGAGCTCAAATTAGAAATGTAAATCAAAAGTGGCGACCAATCCAAGATAGTTGCTTGACACGCGCGATCGTTACAAACACGCCCTGCTGAGATATCGTATACCTACTTATTTATACTCATAGTAACTTTTTCTATTATATTTAAAAAAAAAACTTCGTAGCCAGAGTTTGCGGCAGAAGCAACCTTACAATAAGGAAGATCTATTATTTCTTGGCCAGGATATTTCCTCCAATTTCCGACATAATATATACCTACTTATCTGTCCTTAAAACAGTATTATTCCCAGAATCCGGCCGGATTTCCCCGCTGCGGGGCATAGCAAGGAACTTATTTAGAGCTTTCAAAGGCGGAAGCTTCAATCGTCTATTATATAAATTATATTGTTAAAATAGAAGTCTGTAGCTCAGACACGTGCACGTTGTGGGTAGCACTTATTTAAATAAATAAATCGGCCAAGTGCTTGTCGGACTCGCGCCCTGAGTGTTCCATACCATCAGACAATATTTAAATATTTTAACATTTAGGATTGTAGTTTGAATAGTAGATTTGGATGAGAGGAGCATTTCTCAAAGTAACATTGGGACCGTCTCTTTGAGATATCTCCATATAGATGGAAGCTCACGATCCTTGTGCAGATCGCGAGTTCGTAGGCCCGGGTGTGATCCCGTGGCTCTACGTGCGAACCTATTCTGAATGAGTTGGAATTTATTCAGAAGAGATGGTGCTGCGTGTGCGAAAATAACGCTAACGTATGTCATGACAGGTCGGATGCACAGCTTGTAAAGAGTCAACTTATTTTTAAGCGACATTTTTACGTTACTGATCATGGGTGAGAGTCTGCCTAGAAAGAAGGCTGCTCTGTTACGTACTCTTTGGATATGAGCTTCAAATGTCATCTTGCTGTCAAAGCGCCCAGGCACGTCAAGCCGTTGGTCCCGGCTGCCATCTGGTAGACGTTAAAGGAACCACGTCAGAGGCCGAGAGGCGGTTCCAAAGAACTCTGACACCAGGGTGTGCATGGTCGATTGACCGTGACGCCTACTCGAAATGATGATGAGCGCCCAGATATTTTGTTCGGTGCCATGGAATGGATTTTCCGAACAAAATTATCGTTTTTAAGAGCGAGTATGTGCTCCATGACGGGGGTCGTGTTGCACCGCGGGAGTCTTTGGAGAAGAACACTGCTGCGCTCTTTTCCGGATCCCTACTGCGCATTCAAGGTCATTTCATTTTATTGCCAACTTATATGCCACGAACTATAACAAAGTTAAATAAATAAATAAATAGTATCACAAGCATTATTTCTATTCATTTATTAGTCAGTTTCCTCGAATGACACAAAATCCCTGACAATTTCGTTACAGCGATTACGCCCCAAGCAAATTGAATGTTCTCCGTAAAATTTAACAACTTTCTATATTTATTGTCGACGGAAATTGATAATTTTATGTAAGTTTTCGGTTTATGGGCCCGTTCCATTCACGGCAGGGGGATGGCTATAACTTGTGTACCCTTTATTATTAAACCACACAAATTGTTGCATGAAAGGGACTACCAATTCTTATTATTACACGAAACTACTGAGAAAAAAAATCTTACTTGTTCCATGGAACTATTTGCCAATGGAATAAATAAATTAATAAAAAAATATAGAGCTAGTCTGCTTAGTTCTATTAATCGTCTCTATTTTCAGGGGTCTACTGGAAAAGATTTCTATTTAAAAAAAAAGGAGTTATTCTTTTGAATCAACTTTGTACTTTTCGTGTTTTACATTGTATCCTTTGTTTGTATTTCTTAAATAAAGTAAAATAGTATAGGGTATTAGTATTTATAAAATCACCGAACTACTGATTCTTTCTCTTCCCTTTAGTTAAAAATTGCATTATTGCTTAAAACGGCCACTTTTAGCAGTTTTGCAATTTGTAACTATATTGAACTATAATTTAATAATTGAATATGATTAAAATTTACTTCAGATCCAGAACAATAATTACAGCAGAGGGATTTTTGATAACTTGTGTTTTTAGTGAGCAATGATTTTTAAATGACGGTGGCGCTAGTGTTCGAGGTATCACCTTAAGCCTATTTTAGTCAAAATGTGTTTCGTCTCGTTCTTTCACATGAAGTGTCAGGTAAGAGAGAAAGAGTCAAAACATATTTTAGTTAAAATGGGCTTATCAAACGTTTCTTAATACGGCGGTAAGACTTTTGGATGAGTAAGCCATTTAGAAAGAAGGAAATATAACACTACCGCCATAGTAAAGTAACTATGATTAAAAAAAAAACAATACTCTAAAGCGAAGCTGATGATGCGACAAGGAAACAAATTCGAATGATAAAGGATAAGTCCGCTATTCAGCCGAATGGGATGTGAGTGAGTGGAAGATTATACCACTTCCTTTTCTAAAATTAAGTAATTTTTAAAGGTGGCCCTTAGGACAAGCTAATGTTTAACTTTCCTTGTGCCTTAGTCTGTAGCCTTGTGGTTTCTACAATAACGGAATGAACAACTTTTTAGATTTCCCAAGGTACTATCGCGTTATAATAATAATTATGTGCATCTCTCATACTAATGTAGTTACCCTGAAGATTCTCGTATCAGGTGTAGTATTTATGACGTCATTACTCGTCCCCCGCGACGAGACGTATTGTAAGCATTTTCTTACAAGACGATTATAGTTGAGATTTAGAGCTTATTAAACATATTGTAAAGAAAATATTCCAACGAAAAAATCTCATGACGAAAATGTGGAGGATGTCTATGACGTCATGGCCTTCCTGTCCACATCAATATAATCTGATACGGTAAAACAATGCAAGTTATATCTTCCTCAAGATATTTGATCTTTTTAATAATAATATTAGATTTATTTTTATATTTTTATTTTTATTCATGAATCTCCTTTTTTAGTTTAATTCATAGCTCTCGTATGCGTGAGACGTTTTACCAATATTTTTTTTTATTTATTTAAGAAATAATAGGCGGATCTAATGTCAAGAGCATTGTCTAACAGTCAACCTTTGGGCACCTTCGGGTTAAGGCGATAACATATTATTTCTTGTGTGATGGAAACTCTGCCCATTGGTTTTTTTTCTTTTAGATTATTTTTAGTATACTAACAAATAAAACCTAAATATTACAACTTAATTAAAAATAAAACTAAATAAAAATAATAAAAAGAAAAAAAAAAAAAAAGAAGAATAGATCACCCACTCATTAGCGTTTCCGGTGTTTTTATTACATTTTAATTTAATTAGGCTATTAATTATGTGTTTTCTATTACTGTTATATTATAATATATGTTTTTGTAATATAATATCAATATTTGAAAACATTTTCCACTTATTATGAGTAGTACATGTCGGGATCATATTAAAATATATTCCTATATCATTTATCCTCAAGTTAACAAGTAGTTGGTACGAATATCTCTGATCTAACCGCTACCTACATTCATGATAGACACAAATTAATTAAATTGCCATGAGACCGGCCGCCGCCCATTAATAAGCCATCCAGGGTGATATTAATTTGATTAAATGTTTCAGTATCAGGGTGATTACATATTTTAGATAATTATGTATTGATCCTGTTGTGAACGTGGCAAAATCTTGCTGTGAAGTTTCAAATCTATCACAATTGTTCAAAAACTTTCTTTCTCAACCTAAAAAAAACCTGTAAAATGATAAAATAGCTCATTTTTCTGCCCATTTATTTTTAGTTTTTTTCAGACAAAAACTTAGAATACTAGACAGAATAGAGGAAAAACGCACCAAAAGAAAAATCTCATGTGAGATGTGTGGACAGCATGAGGAAAGTAGCTGGGGGCAGCATATAATGCGGTCCGTAGTACTGCCTATCGCGCACTCTGGAAACACATATGTGGTCACGGTAATTTTATTGTAATTTGCATTATATTTTAAGATTATTATAGCAATGATCTAAGAGCAACCTATATCTTTACCCAAAAGTTTAAACGCAATTATAATCTACCACCGATTTCCATACCGTAAACTAGCAATCGATCGCCTCTCCTATGTTCTTCAAAAACCACTTCATGCTGTTGGTTTATGGCAGTCGGTAAGTAATTATTATTAAGGCAGCATAAAAATCCTAAGCTAGCAAACACATGAATTTGAAAATCGCGCGCAGGCAATTTTTTTTTATTCTGTGCTAAAAAATCTTACACTGTATTGGCCAGTAACACTCCAGTAACAGAAACGAAATAATTTTCTAATAAAAAAAAACTATTTTGTTATTAGTTTAACTGTCGGCAGAGATATATTGATTCCTACAGTTAACAGTTGAAAGTAAAGAAGAAGAAAATACTTTTATTATTTTAGTGATGTTATCTGCTGAGAATATAAAAGCTTAAGGATAATGAGAGCACTAACCAAATTATTTTGCGTGCTTTCGCCACAGTGGAACTGGTAGCGGAAGCACGCTTGTAACTTTGACTTCCGCAAAGTAACACCTGAATCTATTAGATAATGAGAGTTTCAAGTTAAATAAAGGCTTGTATCAAATACATACATATCATCACGCCTGGCTCCCGTAAGAATAGGCGGAGACTAGAGATTTCCATTGGATATGATCCATACACGCTCGACGATTTCGGGTACTCCTAATAATCTCTCTTCTTCAAAAGGTCTTCGATTTGGCCGCAGTATGTTTTTCCCTCAGCTAACTCTGCTTTGTACCTTTCGTCAGTCTCCTTTCACCCATCCTCTCTACATGTCTTATTCATCTCAACATCCCTTTTTCGATCTTCATCACAACATCCTCATTCATACCACATCTTTTTCTAATCTCAGTGTCAGTAAGCTTTTATCTATTTCATAAATGATCACAAATAAATATATACCAACCAGGTGGTAAGTGCTCGAGCCTATAAATCGGATGACGAAATGTGTGGACCGTATCTATGACGTCATGGCCTTCCTGTTTACGTCAATGAATTATATTTCAACATAACGTATACCATTAAATGATTCATGTACTAACTTATAGTGATCAGCATTAAAATAAAACAGAAAAAATATTTTTTGTGTTGGTTATTGTCATGAACTTTGTTTAAAAGAAAACTTCCAGGAAATTCTCCCAAGAAATTCCCAACGGAACGGGAGTGAAGCCCACGCGCACGAAGTCGCGGGCTAGTTAGTACTAAATAAATTTGTTGTTATTATAATTTGTTTGTTTGTAATAACTTTATAGCAAAAAAAATTAAAAAGAGAACAAAAAAAGTAATTAATTAAATAATTCTATGGCTCAAAATTAAATATTAAATAATCTCTATTGTGCATCAAGGGTTTTTTGAAAGCCATTGCGCGGACTTAAGAACTATCGAAGTATAATGTAAAAAAACTATCATTAATTAAAAATACGTACTTATCCATAGGTGCAAAAAAAAACATTATTAGTGTCTACCATTATTTAAGCAATTCTCTGTCCAGAATCTGCTGCCAGAGATGTTTATAATGACGACGACGACGCTCCGTTTTTCACAAAATTTATTAAATTTCCCCGTAATTTGACAATATAAAACACGACCGTTATTAAAATTACCATTGATATAACTTTTTATTAAATTTATTAATATTTATAAATGAAATACGGTAGTTTGTGTTTATATATAGTAATAAAGGACCAAAAGGTTTGACGTGCTTCCTGTGATTTAGGACCCCAAACAAGATAAGATTATGTTTATATAACACTAGCTGTTCCCCGCGGCTTCGCCCCGCGTGGAACTCGGTTATATCGCGCACTAAAGTAGCCTGTTTGACCTCAGGTCGTTAACTACATCCCTACCAAATTTCACCACAATCGGTCCAGCAGTTTAGCCGTGAAGAGGTGACAGACAGACAGACTTTCGCATTTATAATATTAGTATGGAAGTATGGATATGAATGGATATGGATGTATGTATAATACTTATTTGTTTCAATCTTATTAAGGTGGCGAAACAAAGAGAGGTCTAGAAGGAGATAGTGGAAACTTTTGCCTGTGTGTGCAGCGGAACAATATATTCTTAGAAAAGGAAGATGCTTTAAATCGAAAATATCAGATTGGAAATCTTTAAGGAAGATAATGAAAAAATCGTTCAGAGGTTGCTCTATGGTACGAATTAATCATAGAGTATGAAGATGCGCGTGGACAGGCATTTTTTTCATTTAATGCATTTTATGTATTAATTTTTTTGTTTGTTTGTTTGTTATAACTTTATTGTACTAAAACACAAGTGAATACAAAAGCATAGATATACTAGTGAAAAATAATGAAGCCTCTAATGCATAACATATTACAAATAATGCAACCCTTGTGAATATGAATATACATTTGAATTTTGCCGTGTGTGACCATCTTTTTTTAATTTTCTTATCCCAATGAACTAATGTGTTCACGGGGATCTTCTGGGGGGTTTGGTCTGGGGGATCCTGGTGGACGAAATGATCCTAAGACTCTTCATTTTTCAGTATTATTGTAATTTGGAAGTATATAATATAATTTATAAAGGCTATTAGGTTTTGCTTTCATTAAATGTTGCCAAATTAAATTATAATTTATATTCTATTTTCGTGCAAATCCCCAAAAGAATGTTTCAGTATTTTTAATTAAGAGCTTCTTGAATTGTGAGATATTGTTCTTCTGCACGCGACTGTGTTTGCATGTACTTCAGATTAAATAAATTAATGAAAAAATATTCATTCAAGAAACATACCTAGTTTCCTAAATTTTTATTTGTGTTCCTTATTGTCTTATATCTATGGTTTTTTTGTCTTGTCTTTTTTTTTTTGTTTAATTTCTGTAGAACAGGCACTGATCATCATTATCCATGAACATTTTTCCGATTGCATTCCAAGTTCCCAAACCATAGTTTGAGAGCCCAGGGTCAGTCATGACGAAGGTTTAGCGGGAAAAACATTTTATGGAGATTCATAATAGACACATTCGTACAATTTCCGCATTTGTACAATTCTACATTTATACAAATTTACATTTATACACTTCCACGTTAAATATTATATTTCCCCCCTTTTTGATTAGTAAAAGAAAAAAAGGATTGGGGGTAAAGTGTTATATAGTACCTACTCTAGTTATTGTAACATCTATATCTAACAATGTTCGTTTATATGGAAAATACTAATAACTGATTTCCTTATCATGTTATTTTGTATATTTTGTACAGTAAAATTAATACAAACCAACAACTTAAACAAAATAAAATAAATTTCGTAGAAATAGGAAAACGCGCGAGATCAATTTTTTTTACTTTTTTAAATGTAAACAAAAAATCTTAGGATCCTGCTCCGGCCAATATCAGAATATATTTTTTATTTTTATTTTTTTGTACCTCCGCTAGCAACGACGATAAAAAATAAAATTGATTCTAACCCTGTTATATAAATTGTTTAAATTGGCGAGGGCTGGGTAATGATCTTAATTCCCCAAAATTGGGCTCTACAACACGTGCAGAATTTTGACTGCCCTGAATGAAATCCGTAACCTATATTTTGAAAAAGTGGTGGATATATTATATTATGTTAATTATTTTTTTCGTTTCAAAACATATATTATAAGTACGTACATGACTCTGTGTATATAACCATTAAAAAAGAACATTATTTAGGTTAGGAACATTATTGTTTAAGAAGTTTTCGTAAGCAGCAGCAGCTAAGAAAAAAAATATTCGAGTATAATGGCCTTAAAAAAATTATATACTATTCTCACAAGATTAAAATTGTAGTCTTAATCTTTCGATGTTTCAACCGTATTACAAGGGCCATTATCTGTGTAGTATATATGTCCTGTTTAAACTTTAATAAATATAAAAGAAAGTCGTGTTAGTTACACAATTTATAACTTAACCACGGCTGAACTGATTTGGCTGAAAACTGGTGGGTAGCTACCCTACCCTAATATGCCCTTCTCCAGGTTAAAACCAGGTATCTTTCATCCCAGGAAAAAGTTCCCGCGGGTGAAGCCGCGGGCAAAATCTAGTAAACATATAAATATTCCAGTCTAAATACGTTCATGTGTGGTGAAACTGAACAAATACACAAAGTGAAACATGGCGGAATGGCACACTATTTGCAGAAACAGACCAACTTAAAATCACAGCATTCGTTTGGCTTTGACCCTTAAAAGTATTCATGACATTGATATTTACTTAACAGTTTTACGGCAAACATTGAAAGACTATTGTATCTGCGATTGCGAACCTACGTTATATGATCAAAAAATATATATTATTATGATGCCTGAAACAAAACACAGAAAAATTTATAGATATGAGGATAGGACTGATTTTAGAAGGATTATATAGGTAACTGCCTCCGTGGTCCTGTGGTAACGGCGTTTGCCTGTAGACCCGGGGGTCATGGGTTCGATTCCCACAGGAAGCATATTTTGTTTAGTTGTTTAAGGACATTGCAGACCATCTCTTAAAAACATTCAAGAACGATTGAGTAAGGGAGATGTCGCTTTACATCATGTATTGCGCTGTCTCGCTTATTCACTTGTTCTTGCATGGTTTTAAAAGATGGTAGTAAAGCCACGTGATTCTTTAATAATCAAGTTGATTCCGTGTTTGGGAAAGGCCGTTGGAACTCTGACACTAGGAAGTGCATGGTCGGTTGACCGTAACACCTACGCAAAATGATGACGATGTCATTTTTCACAGCCACATAGAAAAGTACATAGCCACATAGCGCGACGAACCGATGGCCGATGGGGCAGAAAGGTTCTCGAATGGCGACCACGCACCGGCAAGCGCAGCGTCGGACATCCACCGACCAGATGGTCAGATGACCTAAAGAAGGTCGCAGGCAGACGCTGGATGCAGGCCGCTTCCAACCGGTCGTTCTGGAAATCCTTGGGGGAGGCCTACGTCCAGCAGTGGACGACCTGCGGCTGAAATGATGATGATGATGATGACATAGAAAAGTAAACCATCACATTTTACATTTCCATGTGGCTACTTTACTATCACTATCACTACATCACTACATAGTATAAAACAAAGTCGCTTTCTCTGTCCCTATATCCCTATGTATATCTATAAAACTACGCAACTGATTTTGGATGCGGTTTTTTTAATAGATAAAGTGATTCAAGAGGAAGGTTTTTGTGCCCATGCGAAGCCGGGGCGGGTCGCTAGTTTGATTATAAAATTAATGTAAAAACTTAGTTGTAAAAATCACTTGATATTTTATGCGCACAAGCTTTTTCCGTAAAAGCTTTTGTTAAGCCGATTTAGGTTTGGCCGATGTAGATCACTGTTGACATAAAGCTCGGAATGTTTTAAAATCAAAATGTAAAAGCTTGCAACTAATAGTAATGAAATATGACAATTTGTCTAATTATACGTGGTGGCTGGTAACGGATTACTCCAATAACTTTCCCAATGGGGTTTGAGATCAAGCAGACGGCTTTTTTAATAAAGTAATGACAATTTATGGAGAACAACGAGATATCCAATGTACCATAACGTGTTTGAAACATCCACAATGAAATGATTGAAATGAAAAATAATATGCATGAAATTTTTATTTGTAATTTGTTTAAATCCTTAATGTTTTCTCCATATATTATTTTATATTACTATCATATTATTTAAAACAATAAAATTATTTCAGTATTTAAAACGAAAACTACTTATAAATAAATAAAACTGCTAACAAATTAATATTTACAAGTTATTTTGTCCCTGCATCACTACTGTTTCAGCCAACTCTGCTACCAGAATGTTTAAATTTGGCAGTGGAAGCGTGATAGAAAAGTTAGGCTGAACACTAAAAATAAACAAAAGAAAAGTACCTTACGCGCTTGGGCGTGACTTGCTTATTAATCCGAATTAATTAAACCCGTTTATGCCCCTTCTCATGAGATTCCTACACATCCCCTATTAATTCGGTGTCGATCCAGCGAAGCACGCGAGGTCAGGGTAGAAGATGGGTCTCCACACAGGTTATTTCACTACCGAGTGTTCAATTGTCAATAAGCTTTAAACTTTTATCCACTAGGCAACCGGGCCTCACTCACGATATCAATGCGCAATTATTCCCGAAGATTTAACGTGAATCGTATTAGAATAGTCTATCCCGAGACTTCACAGGTAATATCCAAGGAATGCATCTAACCGCGGCCGCGCGATTAAACAGACTGCTGGACTGTCATGGCGTCACGCGCGTCCAAACCCGGTAGGGATGTACCAAAACCGATACTTGTCGACTATCCGAATCGAGTAAATTCAACGTGAATATATATTTGTCTGATGAATGTTTTATCCGAAACAACTACCACGCAGCAAGATTATTCCTAAATATTTTAGATATTTGATTTAAATCTATATTGCAAGTTATAAAAATTATGTCTCCATAATGCACAATTTATTTATTTATTCATAATTTTATTGTTCCATAAGTGCAAAATACTTATACAATTGGCGGACTTAACGCTAAAAACATTATCTACCAGTCAATCATTGGGAGAAACAGAAAAACTGTGCGGCGCAAAAAAGTTACAGGGGAAAATACTTAAATATAAACAAATTTCTTACAATGGACATTTTTAATAGATCATACTTAACTACGGAAAAATACATGCACAATACATAAATATACATATACCCTTACTTATATACCTACCCTTACATATATAAGGTGGACACACATCAACAGCAAGTCAGGTTTGGAATAATCCAATATTTTAAGGGCAGATTCAGATCACTATACTGAACAACTTTTACAAATAAACTTATATCGAAGTACGAACCTTTTTTTTTCAATCTCCATACTAACCTAGATCAGATGATTCTCAATTTATATGGGAAGTCAAAAAATTTTTTGGATTTCGTTAAAAGTTTTTTTTTAATTTGTTCATAATAGCAGTCTGAATTTGCCCTTAAAATATTTGCAGTTGATTTGTGTTCACCTTATATATAATAGTAAATATATACAACTAGCTTTTTTAACTAGCTTCACTGGCGTGAACTTCACTCGCGAACTTTTTTCCGGGATGAAAGGTACCCTATGTCCTTCTCCTGGTTTCAAGCTACCTCCCCACCAATTTTCAGCAAAATCAGTTCAGCCGTTCTTGAGTTATAAATAGTGTAACTAACACGACTTTCTTTTATATATAGAATAAAAATAAATAGATTTATATGTAGTTGTCTCACATACCTCCCAGCCTAGACTGGTACAATTTACACCAAGATTGCTTGTCTTTGTCTCCACGTCACACAAACACATACTAACACAGTTAACACAATGTTAACTGGTGGTTAACACGCAAATTGAAGCTTGATGAGACGGAAAGCGCTGGTTTCGACTAGGCATTGTCTGTGTCGTGTTCTAATTGTAAAGCACAATGGTATCCATTATGTTTATCAAAGACAGGACACATTGGAAGGTAAGCTGATATTACTGTATTTTCAGTTAGGGAAACAGAGGGAAAGTTTTTCTTTACATTTGAACACTGAGAGTCGATGAGAGTACATAAATATGTTGCTAAACTAAAATTTTATTATTTTACTAAAATTGAAATTCAATAAATATAAATTAGTTAATGAATGACTGAATAATTTATTGCACCGTTCATTTAAATAAAATTGATTGAACAACAGAAAATAAATGAGTAAATGATTACAAAAGCAAACTTTTCGCAAATGGTATTTTTTCAGCCAAATTTGAATAAATGAGCGAACATGTGCTTTTATACATATATCCAAACTAAACATTGATTTTATTTAATTTTATTCTTTAAATAAATAACCATCAAACAAACAAAATTTTCAAGAAATATGTACTTTTATAAACTAAAGTCAAATTAATAAAGTAGAAATTATAAAAAAAAGTCAGTGTTTGTCTTAGTTCTTGATTGTATTAAATCTGTTGACCCTTTTAAGATGATACCTCGGTGAAAATTAGCGCCACCATCATTTAAGAAATTTAAATCTCATCATTTAAATTTTAGTTCCTTATAGTAACAAATTGCAAAACTGTTAAAAGTGGCCGTTTTAAACAATATTGCAATTTGTTACTATAGGGAACTATAATTTAATATGTTTAAAATTAACTTCAGATCCAGAATCTTAATTACATAAGACGGATATTTGATAACTTGTGTTTTCAGTGAATAATGATTTTAAATGATGGTGGCGCTAGTGTTCACCGAGGTATCATTTCAAATAAGTTGGCTAATAGAAATTATGATCAAAGAGGATATAATCACTACATTTATGATGATAATATAAGAGTTAATCATGATGTAGATACGAATTAGGACAATATTTTCAGTTACCATAAAGAACCGATCTTAATGTTGATTGGTTTCACAAACTACTCTCTCTACTCTTAGCTTTACGCTCTTCGTTCCATTTTAATGAACTTGTCTGAACTTACAATTTTACTACTTTGTAACTACTAAGTTATTCAGAACTTCCCTTTAAGTTGAAAGGTTATATTTTTCTTTTTAAATAGGATATGAAAACGAGGGAATCCTATTAACATAATGTTATTAATTTGTCAACTTCTTTTCATTGTAATGGGTATACTTTTATATGTCACACTGTAATAGCACGTGACTTACAAAATAAAAACTATTTTTAGTGGCCTTATACTGATATGTTTTTATAAGAAATCTTTAAACATAGGCAATGCGCATAATAATTTAAAATACTTATAATAGACTAGTATAAATATAACAGACAATATAAAGCAAAATATTAAAGAATAACCCATCGAAGACTTTGAAACGGAAGGCATTAGGTGTATTTAAATCGACGAGCGCTTGTAGGTGATGTGTGTGAAGGGAGCGAGGAAGGTCTGTTTAGGACGTATCAAGTGAAAATCTTTAGTCTTTGTCTAGCTCAGCGGGAGACAAGAGTGATGACATGTATCTAATGAAGTTGACAGAGTCTTGTCATTTGACAATTGATATGATGCAATCTATGGTAGAATACATCAGACATGCGCAATTCATGTCCGGAATCGGATTGAACCTGGAATCGTTCCTTCGAGTAAAGGACATGGTTCCGTTATTATATGTTCACGGAACTATCTAGTTCCGCCCCCCGTGTAATGCTGTTTAGCATTTTCTCTTTCTTTTTGAACTTTTCACAATTCATCATCGAAACATCGAGTATAAAAATACTAAATATTTTCCTTTTTATCTCTGTGTCCTTTTCACGCCTTAAACCACTAAATATGTTATTATTACTTTACTTCAGAAAGAACGTTGAAAATGAAATTTACTTAAAAATTTCCTTTTGCTTAAATAACTTTTTGACAAATGGATATTATACAAATGTACCCTTTTCTGCTATTAAAGCAAGGCGGCTTGTTTTTGCGGCAGAATATTCCAGGCGTAAGTCTCATAAGGTCTTTTTTTCATGAAGCCATATAAAATAGCAATATATGAAGCCCTGAAAATAATTTCAAATTAATCGAATTGAATCCATTCAAAACGTTCCTAGAAGCAATTTTTCTCCATTTATAAATAAAGGCTTCACATAGGCATAAAAACCTTCCTCTTGAATCACTTTATCTATTAAAAAATCCGCATCCAAATCCGTTGCCTAGTTTTAAAGATTTAAGCATACATAGGGACATAGGGACAGAGAAAGCGACTTTGTTTTATACTATGTAGTGATAGTGAAGTGACATATCTAGCTTTACGGTTCTGTTAGTATCTACAAACACAGAATAAGTTAATAAAAATTAAACGAAAAACTAATAAATACCCACTCTGAAATTTGTGGTATAGAGTGTATAGAGTATATAGAGTAACAGCATTTGACTTACTAAACTAAATTTAAGGGGGTGATGCTGCTACATTTTTGAAATAAATATTTAAGCAATGCGCATATAATGCTTTCGAAAATCCAAACCAGACTGCTCTATAAAAACCAAGAAAGTTAAAGTGGACTGTTTTGTTTTATTTTAACGTTCTTCATTTAGTCGAGTCGAGTCACAGAGTCAAGTCAAGACTAGTGTACCACTTCCTAACACTAACGCTTGTTTACGAACACTTAACGAATAATAATCCACCTTTATTTTGCACAAATACTCGAAAAAAGTAAAATATTAAAAAATAAATACAATGACGATAACTGAGTGACTTTAGCTTGGCGCCAAAACTCCATCCCATACATTTTGTACTTGTCGACAAGCGTTTTGAAATTGTGACGTTGGCTAAGCCTCCTGGTCTCTAAAGCTTAAGCAGTTGAGGAACTCCGAAACACTCTTAGATGAAGAAGACGATGCCTGATAAATTACCCTAAATTCACACACGGAATTGCAAAGAAAAAAAGAACAATGTAAAATAAGCCTTAAAATTAGAACATTAAAACCACAAATTGTGTTTAACATCCGCGTCAAGAATTAACGTCCAACGTTATTAACGTTAGGTTGAGCAACAAAGTGAATTGACACAGATTAAAAACCTTTGGAAAGCCTTGACGAAATGGGGTAGGAAAGCTTATTTCAGCGATTGGAGAATAGATAAAATGTAGTGTGGTTTCTGTTATAAAATAGCAGCACTTGCATGGTCGTGATAAAATTGACACAAGAATGAACAAAACGTTATCTATTCCTCTTTCGAAAATTCCACTGACAATTGTTTTTTTTTTAATTTTTTATTTGTAGAATTTCCATAATTTTTGGTAAGAAAAATTAGCATCAATGTTATACTAATAATGGTTATAGGTATATACAAAACGCTAAAATAGATAGTTATTTAAAAAAAACTACAAAAATTGTTAATGGTTGATAATGAAATTAAATTATCCACTTTTTTTGGTATGTTACGATTATAGAATTAGGCAATAGCGCCCAATATTTTTAAATTCCATGGTTACTACACAAATAAATCCTTTACAAATTTATCAAAGTGATAACACGAGCCCTAAGCTAATATAAGCCAAGCGACAACGATTAATTAATATCCAATATAAAAGTAATCAATTTTATCTAGGGCCTGTTATTAACATAATCATCCATTATTCATGGACACCCCGCCTTTTAGAAGTTCGCTAAGAGGTCAAAGAGGTTGGGGGGTCTTATGGAAATGGCCGCTGGCATGGTGATTTGCATGGCATGATTGTCCGCCAGATTTTGTTTATTGCGGACAGAGGTGTGACGGATTTTTCAATTTCAATCATACGGTTTAAAAGCGGCCATCATTAAAATTATAATAATTGAGAATTAAAGTAGATTTAAAAAAAAAAGTTTCCTGTTCCGCGCGCGATTCGGAATTCTTTGAAAATTAATAAGTAATCAAAGAAAAGAGTGGAAACGCGTGTTCCTAATAAAATCGTCTTTGAAATGATTTTAATTATTACAATATTTAAAGGAATGTTATGTATGTATGTAGTATGAGTCCTGAATGAAAAAAAGCACGTCCAACCTTCGGGTCCTTTTGTACCTACCCCATATTTTACCCACAAGGGGACACCTTGTGCAAAGTGCATTATTTTAAACAAGGGACCCGCCCTTGCTTCGCATGGGCATAAAAACCTTCCTCTTGAATCACTCTGTCTATTTAAAAAAACCACATAAAAATCCGTTGCGTAATTTTAAAGATTTAAGCATACAAAGGGACATAGGGACAGAGAAAGCGACTTTGTTTTATACTATGTAGTGATATACAGATACATATGTTTAAAGGCTATATATTAACTTAAATTAAACCTGATGTTGATCCGAAAATTAATCAAAACAATTCCTATGTCGACAAACGTTTTTTCAGCTGAATCACGTTTTGTAAGGATGTGACGCATGTATGTCGGCGATTAAAACGTAACTTTATACCGCGACGGTACACAGGCACCCCTCGTTGGTAGGTTGAGGTTACATTTAAAGAAGCAAGAGGGTTGATCAATAAGCATTAAAAAAAAAAAAAACAATTTTTTTAGATACCCATTTTCGATTTTCTAAACTATCAGCCAAAATCCATCTTTTTTGTGTAACGTTATATTTTTATGCAATAAAAGTAAAAAAAAAAATATTAAAAAAAATTGCATTTTGTTAGTGAGGTTTTATATTTGTTAGGAAAACTACAAAAACAAAACTCTCCTTCGGGCAGTCGGGTAACTTACGAAGAAAAACTATAAAAACCCTGTACAATACTATAACTCCCTAACACTTCTAAAGAGCAATGAACGGATAGGAAGCTATAAGCTTACGCTCTTATAATGTCTAAAGCTTCACTACATACGTAGTATGAAACAAAGTAGTTTTCTCTTTCCCTATATCCCTTTGTATTCTTAAATCTTTAAAACTACGCAACAGATTTAGATGCGGTTTTTTTATTAAGAGGAAGGTTTTTATGCCAATGCGAAGCCGGGGCGGGTTGCTAGTATATTTATAAAAATATAATTTTTATAATAAGTTTTCTCTTTTTCAACAATGAAATTTTGGACGGTTTAGTACGGTGCATTAAAGTTCCTCAAGAATACAATTAACCATTTTAAAAGAAAGTTTAAGGACTCAACTTACTCAACCTTCTACTCTGAGGAAAGCCATCAACGTTTTACATTGCATTTGACGCTGGATGCAGGCCGCTTCCAACCGGTCGTTCTGGAAATCCTTGGGGGAGGCCTATTTCCAGCAGTGGACAGTCTGCGGCTGAAATGATAATTATGATGACGCTTTTAGCCCAGCACTCAGCACGCACCAGCACGGTAAGGAGCGGCAGCATGTTTGAGTTGCGCTAATTGAGGCTCGCGGCCACTGAACAAACACCATTTGACGTGGACATCTAGAAAATTTGTGAAAATATGTACTGAGGTCTTAGTCCTGGGTTTTAGCTGTTCCTTTTAGGTATGATGAGTATAATCTCTCTCTTAATTTAAGTATTAAAACTTAATTGTAATTTAAATATATATAAACAATAAATATTATAACTAGATATTTTATTACGAACTCTGACACCTGGGTATGCATGGTGGATTGGCCGTGTCACCTATACGAAATGATTCATTCATTCATTTCGTGTAGGTGTCATGGTCAATCGACCATGCACACCCTGGTGTCAGAGTTCTTCGGAACCGCGTCTCGGCCTCTGACGTGGTTCCTTTAACGACTACCAGATGGCAGCCGGGAACAACGGCTTAACGTGCCTTCCGAAGCACCGAATCATCTTTTTTGTCAGACAACCAGGTGATTCAAGCCTAATATATAAACTAAACAAAGTATGGTTCCCGTGGGAATCGAACCTTCGACCCCCGGGTATACAGGCAAACGCCTTAACCACTGGACCACGGAGGCAGTTAGAGGCAGTACAAAATGATGATGATGACCTATATAAAAATCATCTAAAATATAAAAAATTCGTGTCCAAATGTAAAAAATAACAACAAAATTATCTACCTCTGATACCTCTTTCAACCCACTTATGCGTACCCAAGCCCAACTTGATCCATCCCTTTGTAATCGATCCTAAAGGCAGATGGACACTGGCACTAACTCTAGAAAATTTTTGGTTTTATATTGTGTAAAGGTTTGTCATCAGCAAATAAAATTCTTATACAAAACAAACATTTTCTTTAAGGAATAAAGTACTTTCTCTTACTACTCTTACATATTCTCAATCTCCAGAGTATCTAAAATGCAAGCATCAAATAGATACTAATGCTAACGTAATGCAACTTTGAAAATCTTTCTATTATTCATGATTGTGAGCTTCGGTTTTCCGTCACACATTTACTTTTTATTTCCCTTTTGCTTTTAGTCTATTTTATGACAAACTAGCTGTTTCCCGTGGATAAATCCAAAATCATCATCATCATCGTTTCGAGTAGGCGTCACGGTCAGTCGATCATGCACACCCTGGTGTCAGAGTTCTTCGGAACCGCCTCTCGGCCTCTGACGTGGTTCCTTTGACGACTACTACTTGGCAGCCGGGACCAACGGCTTAACGTGCCTTCCTAAGCACGGAATAAACTTTATTATCAGACAATCAAGTTATTCAAAGCCTGCAATGTCCAAACCAAACTGGAAACAACTAAACAAAGTATGTTTCCCGTGGAAATCGAATCCACCACCCCCGGTCTACAGGCAAACGCCTTAAGCACTGGACCACGGAGGCAGTTAATAAATCCATTATGTCTATGTACCTATAACATTTCTCAAGAATCAGGCTATCTCATGCAGATATATATGTTTTTTTAAAAACCGACCAGAGGTTCTAAAGTTATAAGCGTACAAACGAACAAACTCTTCAGCTTTTGTTTTGGTCATCTTCAATCAGAACTATTAATGTCGAAGGAACGAAAGATAACAAACAATGCGAAAATGGAATACCCCAATGGATGAACAATGGTCCCGTTATCATTCATTAGGCACAATACCCTAAAAACTGAAATAGTGATTTCACAGTTGATTGAATAGAGAAATCGAAATTCGTATTAAAAATAGACAGTCAGTTGCACAACGAATCTCACAGGAAATCAACTGACGACGTCACCATCGTCGTATTTTAGGAATATTTTTATCCCGTAGATTTTTCTTTGTCCCGTTTTATTTCAATCAGCTTAGATACTGACAATTGAATACCGTATTTATAATATTTATTCTCAATAAAGCAAGCACCTGAATATAGCAAGCGACAACGAGTTTTGCCTGACTTGGGTTGGTTTAGTAGTTATATATATTACTAACTGTTCCCCGCGGCTTCGCCCCGTGTGGAACTCGGTTATATCGCGCCCAAAAGTAGCCTATGTTTGACCTCAGGTCGTTAACTACATCCCTACATAATTTCATCACAATCGGTCCAGCAGTTTAGCCGTGAAGAGGTGACAGACAGACAGACAGACTTTCGCATTTATAATATTAGTATGGAAGTATGGATATGGATATGCCTAGTGACATTTTTATTACGTGCTTCTGACACGTTACTTTATAGAGTCCAGTTGCACTCTTGTAGTGGTCGTTAAAGAAACCATGTCAGAAGGTCCGTGATACGGTTGTCTATTTGCCCCTGGTCATTAACTATATCCATACCAAATTTCATCAAAATTGGTTCAGCGGTTTAGTGAATGAACAGACAGACAAACTTTCGCAAAGTTGGATAATTATTATTTTAAATTACTTTATATTATTTTATATTAAATTACTATACTACTAAATAATCGATACTTTTTGAAACTAATAAGAAAACCAAAACAATGTGGGACTAAATTTGCTTTCTTTAACCGCTTTTTTATTTTAATTCTAATATAAGTTAACTCCTACGGTAATTTTTCCTGTGAAGCACACTCGCGTCCACAGGCATTGGGAATGGAATACGATATACTTGTGCTATCTACTAGCTAAATTTGCATTTAGATTTGAATGTTTGTCGACAAATATTTATGCAAATATATCGATCACACGAGGGCCAAGGGGCCTTATGTCGTCAAGCACCTACCACCAACATTTAAATACAAGCACCAACATTTAAATACAGGTATCATTTCTCTAACACACAAAGGTCAATTAAAATAAATATATGTATACAAATAAGTATTTTATAGTTGAGAGGTGACAGCCAAAAATGGATTTCCCCGTATTCCATGGGAATGGGAACGAAGCCTAGAGCAACCGCGAGTGACCTTTATAAATATACAATTGCTACAGGGCTAAATGCATTAGTCTCGATAGCAGTAGTTCGTCCTTCTTCTTAATCTATCGTGACAATGTCTGAAAATTATATCAAGTCCCAGTAGAATGCCGTGGCCGTGGATATTACGGCTGAGTCAGAGGCCAGTAAAAAAAAAAAAATCCTTCAATAAGATCATAAATATTGATTAAGTATATGAAAACCTCTCGAATCACGTACTTCGAAACTGACTTTTTAAATAGGGAGGCGATCGGTCAATCAAAACTTTTGATAAGATTTTCCATCCTTCCAAATTGACCAATTTATAAAATTAGGTAAAGTTTGTTCGTTTCGTTACCATCATCAAAATATTTGCATATTTTTTCCAAATTGTAGCGCAGATTTATAAAAATAGGTTTTTTCTTGTTTACAATACAATATAAAATTCTTAATTATATAAATTTATAAATTTATTCAAATCGACTAATTTTCTAAAAGCTTCTATAAAATAATCATTGTTTATTACATGCTTGCTTACGAGAGAAAAATCCATGAACGTGATACCCCCTGTTGTTATAGTAGGTACGGTGGTAGGGCTACTACCTTATGGTATGGTGGTGTACTACCTTATCTAACATTCTAAGTGGTTTTAAAGAAGCATCAAAAAGCACATTGTCTCTAATTTAGATTCATATATAAAAAAATAACACCAAGATTATATCCATACTTCCATATCCATACTAATATTATAAATGCGAAAGTCTATCTGTCTGTCTGTCTGTCACATCTTCACGGCTAAACTGCTGGACCGATTGTGATGAAATTTGGTAGGGATGTAGTTAACGACCTGCGGTCAAACATAGGCTACTTTTGGGCGCGATATAACCAAGTCCCATGCGGGGCGAAGCCGCGGGGAACAGCTAGTGAGGTATAAACGGTGTGCTTACACAAATGTCGGTAAATGCTTTTTTGAGAAGTATAACTCACCCAAAACCGGTTAATCAAATGATTATCGTTCGAGTCACCGGTTATGTCGCATGAAAATCATTCGACAAAGACCGATAATCATTTAACTCACCGATTTTGCTATGTCATACATTTCAAAAATAGCATGCCATAACTTTGATTATATTTGATCAAAGGATCAGAAATGCATTAGAAAAATAGTCGTTTTGCAGAGTATTTCACTATAAGCTCGCTTTTATTCAGAAAGACATTTTAAAATAAGATATACGCGAATGTTCACCGCCCCGCATTGTAGAAATGAAGATATATGTTCCTGTTGTAGCTACAATGGGGATGTGTGTTACAAGTAAAATACTTAATATAAGGTTTGTGGGGAAAAGGCTTAGCACAATTGCAATAATGGAGATACAATTTATTTTTCTTCTTCAGACTTCGCTCGAGTGGTGTATTCGAACAATCAAATGGCAGTAAATTTAAATAGACGTTAAGTATTCCTTTTATTTTTTTTAAATTCGGCTCTGCACCAACGTTCCTTTTTTTCTGACATTGTATATAATAATTTTCAAAAAATATAATACCAAAAAAAAAATTTGCAAACCATTTTTTTTTATATTTGCTTCGGGATGATTGTGATCAAAATACTACATTAGTTTGGGGTGAGTGAGGGATGAGACGTCATAGGACGAAAACGGAACAATCCCTCTTTCATCTACCTTCCACCACTCCTATACATTAACGGAAACCATTATGAGTAGCTTCTTAACAGTAATACCTCACGTGTGAAGATATGGACTACGGCTCTTAGGTATCCTCCATCTAGGTCTTTCACTACCCACCACCTACCCGCGCACAAATTTGACCTGATTCAGTTTAGCTTTCAGTTTAGCTTAATATTACGAGTATAAATGCGAAAGTGAGGTTGTTTATTTGTTTGTTACCTCTTCACGCATTATCTACTATACCAATCTGCTGGAAACTTTGCATACACATAGTTAGGAGTACTGAGAAGGATATAGGGTACTATTCTTCCCGGGAAAAAGCACTGTTCCCGAAATTCACGCGGGTGAAGCTAGTATATATATAAAGCGTAATGGAGTAATAAACATATGGTTTTTTTTATTACTCCTTTACGCTTTAATGGCTTTAATGGGTGCATGTATAGACATGTAAGGAGCTCTACAACACCCCTCTCTTTCTTCAAAGTTCAAAAATTGAGTAACGACTATAATTTATACTATAGATCTGCTTATTGACACTTCAATTAGCCTGTATTATGTAACAATTCTTGCTTTGTCAGAGTGACCTTTCGCTTAAACAGATTCAGTTTATTCCGATATACACATAGATTTTTCTTTTTAACATTTTTAAAAGAGGAGATAAGCCCGCAAAAGAATCTCTTTGTAAGCAGTACAACGCGAATAAATCACCATCTACAGGATGATCACTATGTTGGCACGTCGCCAGGCCACTCCCAGATTGAACTCTGAAAATGTACTGTGATTACCGTTATATTTCTAGTGCCGAGCTTTGTGACTTATATAGGGTTCCCTATATAAGTCACATAGTTTTTTTGTTGACAGGAATACCAAAAACTGCAATCCGGTTACGATGAACACTGTAGATCCGACGTAGAACACTGGTTTCCATACTACTGGGTTGTACTGTAAAATGTATAAGCATGTTATCACCAAAAATCATTGTCAAATCAAAGTGAAATTTCTTATTTTTAGAAATTCAAACCATAGATTAAGCCTGTCCAACGAGGAACTACCACTCTACTGTAATCCTTTGATTGGTTTCTATAATAAAAAAAATCAAAATTTCAAGTGGAATTTTCTTGTACTGCCTTCCGTAGAAATGGTACAGTTATAATATAACGGTAATATTTATCTGTGTAACTACTTAAAATACTTTGTATAACATAGATCATGCCTATTAACGGTGGCTGCCTTGCCCAGCAAGTCACTAAGTTACTAAGAGTTACTTTTGTGCAATAAAGTTATTACAAATAAACAAATAAAACAAGTAATAAATATACAAATATTATTTATATATAAACTTATAACAAAAATAAAACTAAAATTAAATCTACTCTTAATTTAAGTAAAAAATAGAGCCCAAGTCACTGTCATCAAATGGTAAAGTACCCAAAAGACTGGCGGCATTACCTCTTTGTACTGCTAAAATAATTTCATAGTAATAAATACAAATCTGAAAGAAATCTGGCGGAAAAACTATTTTCTCTGCTCCGCCAGTTGGTTGGCTGCCTGACTGGTTCAGTCTACGTAACGCCAATTATGTGTGTTATAAATTTATTTAAATAAATAATAAGACAAACTAAAATAATTCAATATTAGTGTTGAATATGGTCAAGCGCGAAGAAATTTCGTTAATAACAAGCAGCTCTCTTGTTCTCGTGTTTTTGTATTAAGCCATGTGTATTTTACTTTGTATATTAAAATATACTTACATAAATAATAATTAGGTCAATCCGAAATCAGTTTTTTTTTTAATATAATTAACTTGTCTATGTTAATCAAAACCTGATTACCTTTTTTCAATATTTTTTGTTCTCTAAATAATATATTAACTTGTTACTATCTTATCTAATATAAAATATTCGACGAAACAAATACAGGATACAACGCCGCAGTTCATTGTGGTCATGTCATGAAATCGTGTCGGAATTAAAGTTTAAATTTTAATCGGAACACGTTTCGCTTCCATTTTACTAAGGCTTGATACATACTGTGTTTATTTTTTTATTACAGGCTGTACGCTTGCATGGTATGCTCTCCTTAAGAACATTAGAAGAGTCGCTTTGCTTCAAGCGGGCGGTTCATAGATTGTTTCTACAACAAATCGTGAATTTATAGTCATCCTTATATTAATATATTATTTTAGGTATTTTGAATAATATATACATATATATATTTAGATTCAATATATATATAAGCGAAAAATTACTCGCTCATTTAATTATATTAATGTATTTATATATTGTCATATTACAATTACTATTTTTATTTGCACGGTTTTATATAATACTAGCTGTTGCCCGCGGCTCCGCCCGCGTGTAGGTCGCTTTTCGCGTAACCTGTGGAAACTACAACTATCCAGACCTATAGTTAATTCTATTGTATCCTTTTCCCGTGCCAATTTTATAAAGCCATTACATTGCTATAATATCATTAAATATTAGGGCCACTTCTTTCTCAAATACCGTTTTTAAAATCAATAGGAATCAGTATTAAACAGTCGTAAAATTCTGAAAAAAATATATGTTTTTAGTTGAGGATATAGCAGAGTGAAATTCGCTTACAGTAACAGTACCAATATCAGACAAAATTCGCTCGATAGAAAAATCTAAGTTGCCTCCTTTGGAAGTTTATTTTCAATACTATGCCTAAAATAATAAACTTATTGTCCTGCTTTTTATACCAACCTTTAGATAAAGTATTTATATACTTAGTGAAAATAGCTGAAGTAGATTTTGTAGTGTTATTTTCCCAAATATGATGTCTTAATGCCTACAAAATGAGTGAGCGCCGCGACTACGCGGCTTACGGACAACGGACCTTCAGAAGAAGGAGCCCTTAACATTCATACTATCAATCTTTGTCTCTAAAAGAGTAGACGCAGCCTATTACAGAGTCATTAGGACCTAAAATTCACTCCCAAAGTTTTAGTGGGCGTGAAAATTGGAGAAAAGCTCAATAAATAGTGATAAGTCAGATAAATTTGTCCTTACGACACGACCGTATTATTCCGTCAAACACTGATTTGATTATTTTTTAAACCAAAGCCAAACCAAACCAACCAATCAATTCAAATAGCTTACAATACAACACAACAAACGACCGATAAAAAAACCAACCAATAGTACTAAATCAACAGCCAAATTTTTTTTTAATAATTAGAATGAATTGCTGCCGTAAGGAAAAATTTCAATCTGCTATTAAAATAAAGTCAGCGCCATCTATTGATATTTTATGTAACTAAATCATACGCCCACAAACATTCAATGTGTTATTTTATTAAAATTTAATAGAGACTGCAGTGTGTTTTTGTCTTTATTGATATAAGTAGAAATTCTAGCTTTATCTAAATTAAATACGTTTATGTAAATCGCATTCAACTGTTTAAAAGTTTTGAAGCAGTGCTTGTAGTAAACTTTAAATGGCCATAACTTCTATTTCCCTTAACCGATTTTGATGAAACAAAGATTTTACAACGCTCCTAATTATATGTAATTCACCTGTGAAAACAGCGTTCAAATCTGTTGAGTAGTTTTGAAATTATAACGCACCACACAGACAGAAAGACAGACAGACAAAAAGTGCAAATATTGTTTTTTTGTTTTGTTTTTATTACTCTTCTTTAATTGCCCCGTAGAGGTTTTTTAGAAAAATATTTAATGTACAGACACTCGATTTTTACTGTCTTATTATATGTATAGATAGATAAGTACAAAATGCTTTTATATTAATGGAATTAACGCTAAGAGCTTTCTCTAAGTAACAAAATAATTCTAGAAAACAAATAAAAAACGAAAACAGAAAATTCCAGCTACTTTCTAGAAACATTTCTTTACTAAAATATTTAAAAAAAATAGACTTCTAAAAAATTAATACAAAACAAAAAAAGGGTAAAAACAAAAGAAGTGATGTCTAGCAGGATTCGAACCCTCTACTTAAAAATATGATCCGCTACCTCTACCGATAGGCCAACATGCTTTGCTTGTTACTGCCGAAATTTCAAATGGGTTTTGTCTATAAGTTTTAAAGCAGTGTTTGAAGTAAATTTTCAATCGACCATAACTTCTTTTTCCCTTAACCGATTTTGACGAAACAAAGTTTTGACAACGCTCCTAATTATATGTAATCCAACTGTAAAAACCGCGTTTAAATCCGTTGAGTATTTTCGAAGTTATAACGTACCAGACAGACATACATACATACAGACAGACAAAAATTCCAAAAACTGTCTTTTTGGTTTCTGTTACTCTTTTTTAATCGCACTCAATCAGTTTTTTTGAAATATATTAAATGTACAGACACTCGCATTTTAGTGTCTTATTATATATATTGACTAGCTGTTGCCCGCGGCTCCGCCCGCGTGTAGGTCGCTTCTCACGTAACCTGTGGAAACTACAACTATCCAGACCTATAGTTAAATCTATAGTATCCTATTCCCGTGCCAATTTTATAAAGCCATTACATTGCTACGATATCAAACTGAAAATATTAACATTCATACTATCACATCTTTGTCTCTAAAAGAGTAGACGCAGCCTATTACAGGGTCATTTGGACCTAAAAGCCACTCCTAAACTTAAAGTGGGCGTGAAAAGTGGAGAAAATCTCAATAAAAAGTGATAAGTTAGTTAAATTAAACCTTACGACACGACCGTATGTTCCGTCAAACAACAACTGAACTAACTTGCCGATTTGATTATTTTTTAAACCAAATCCAAACCAAACCAACCAATCAATTCAAATAGCTTACAATACAACACGACCGATAAACAAACCAACCAATAGAACCTCATCAACAACCAATTTTTTTGTAATTAATTCAAATTAATTGCCGTAAGGAAAATTTTCAATCTGCTATACCATATGCGAAAAAATAATAAAAATAAAGTCAGCACCATCTATTGATATTTTATGTAAGTAAATAATACGCCCACACACATTCAATGTGTTATTTTATAAAAATTTAATAGAGACTGGAGTGTGTTTTTTTCTTATTGATATCGATAATACAAAGTAGAAATTCTAGCCTTATCTAAATTAAATACGTTTATGTAAACCGCATTCAACTCTGTTTAAAAGTTTTGAAGCAGTGTTGGAAGTAAACTTCAACTGACCATAACTTCTTTTTCCCTTAACCGATTTTGACGAAACAAAGTTTTGACAATGCTCCTAATTATATGTATAATCCACCTCTGAAAACCGCGTTCAAATCTGTTGAGTAGTTTTGAAGTTATTACCAGAGGGACAAAAATTCCACAAATTGTTTTTTTTTTTGTTTCTGTTACTCTTCTTTAATCGCTCCGTATCAGTTTTTTAGAAAAATATTTAATGTATATACACTCGATTTTTACTGTCCTATTATTTGTATAGATAGATAAGTACAAAATACTGATATTTAGAGCGTTCTCTACCAGTCAACCATTTGATTAATCTTCTTCTTCAATGTCGTCAATGACAAACTATTAGATTTGATTTGATTGGGGTTGCGATATCGCTTATCCGGAAATAAATTTGCAAATGAATTTATTCGTTCCTTTTCAAAATTAAAATAAAAGTAAGAAAATAATTCTAGAAAACAAATAAAGACGAAAACAGAAAATTATTGTTAGTGGCAAGATTCGATCCAGCTACTTCCAGCTATATCTTGAAACATTTCTTTACTAAAATATTAAAAGCAAAAAAAATTGAATTCTAAAAAACTAATACAAAACGAAAAATAAGTAAGTAAAAATAAAGTCATGTTTAGCAGAATTAGAACCCTCTACTCAAAAAAATAATCCGCGACCTCTACCGATAGGCCAACATGCGTTGTTAGTAACTGGCGAAATTTCAAATGGAATTTGTCTATAGGTACGCAAATTCACTCCTTTTTTGGATGTAAGGGTTGGAATTGTGAACAACCCTTTCTTATGTGGGCAGTATATAGTATAATAATGAAGACACTAACCGAATTTCACGTTTATGGCTTTTATAGTTTCGGTTTTGTGATGATAAATTAGATAACCTCCCTCTTTTTACCCCTTTAGAGGTTGAATTTAAAAAAACGCTGAAACACGCCATTAGTTATTTTTGTTGAGAAGCATTCTTGCCAAGTTTCAAGTACATCAGTGAAGATTTTAAATTTTTTTCATACAAACTTTGCCCTCAATTTTAACCCTTTTAGTGGTCTAATTTTGAAAAATCCTTTCTTATCTGAGCACTACGTATTAATATAAAACTTCGGTCCAAATTTCAAGTTTATAGCTTTTATTGTTTAGGCTGGGCGTTGATTTATCAATTGCCCTTGTTCTTATATATAGAAGAAATTATATTAATCTACTAACTAATTATAATGAATACTACAAATATACTTAAAGACCTACAATTTATTTGAGAAACCTTACAATAAATTTAAGATATGCAACTAACTTATGGAAAATAACACAAAGATTTACCTATTTTCAAACTACTATTCGAACTCCGGAATCCGGAAAAATACTTTTCAAACTTAAATTAAACAAATCAATGAGTAGCCCAAAACGCAGACATTAAACTATACACCATACTAATATTATAAATGCGAAAGTCTGTCTGTCTATCTGTCACCTCTTCACGGCTAAACTGCTGGACCGATTATGATGAAATTTGGTAGGGATGTAGTTAACGACCTGAGGTCAAACACAGGCTACTTTTGGGCGCGATATAACCGAGTCCCACGCAGAGCGAAGCCGCGGGGAACAGCTAGTACAATATAATGCCGCAATTACCACTCCGTACTCCAATCAATCCCAATTTAATTTAATTATTTTATATTTAACAGGTTACAACTCGTTTTAACACACAATGAAATGGTTAGAAAAGTAAAAACAAAAATGTTTTATTTATTTGAAATCTCAAACTACACATGATGATTAAATGCGAACGACAAACCATATCGACTTTTAAAATGTATGGTGACGCCATCTATTGACACATTACTGAACTCATAATATTAACAAATAAATAAAACCTTTGCACTCTTTCTTCTATAATTTAGTTGTGTACATACAATACAATTCAATACAATACAAAATATTATACCAAGACATTTTCAATTTAAATTCCATGTATCTCACTTCAAAAATGACAAAGTTTCATACAAACTGGCAACCCCTATTTCACCCCTTTAGGGATGTAATTTTCAAAATCTGATTGGTGCATTATTATTTTTTACCAACTTCAAATGTAAATTAATAATTTCATGTATCTTACTTTAAAAATGACGAATTTTCATACAAACTGGCAACCCCTTTTTCACCCCTTTAAAGATAAAATTCCCAAAAGTCCTTTCTTAGCGGACGTCTCTTAGTCACAATCTACCTTTCTGCCAAATTTCATCTTCATCGGTTCAGCAGTTTTGGAGATTTCGTGATGAGTGAGTGAGTGTTTTTCGCTTTTATATATATAGATTGATTAACGCTAAGAGCTTTCTCTAAGTAACAAAATAATTCTAGAAAACAAATAAAAAACGAAAACAGAAAATTCCAGCTACTTTCTAGAAACATTTCTTTACTAAAATATTTAAAAAAATAGACTTCTAAAAATTAATACAAAACAAAAAAAGGAAAACAAAAGAAGTGATGTCTAGCAGGATTCGAACCCTCTACTTAAAAATATGATCCGCTACCTCTACCGATAGGCCAACATGCTTTGCTTGTTACTGCCGAAATTTCAAATGGGTTTTGTCTATAAGTTTTAAAGCAGTGTTTGAAGTAAATTTTCAATCGACCATAACTTATTTTTCCCTTAACCGATTTTGACGAAACAAAGTTTTGACAACGCTCCTAATTATATGTAATCCAACTGTAAAAACCGCGTTTAAATCCGTTGAGTATTTTCGAAGTTATAACGTACCAGACAGACATACATACAGACAGACAAAAATTCCAAAAACTGTCTTTTTGGTTTCTGTTACTCTTTTTTAATCGCACTCAATCAGTTTTTTTGAAATATATTAAATGTACAGACACTCGCATTTTAGTGTCTTATTATATGTATTGATTAACGCTAAGAGCTTTCTCTAAGTAACAAAATAATTCTAGAAAACAAATAAAAAACGAAAACAGAAAATTCCAGCTACTTTCTAGAAACATTTCTTTACTAAAATATTTAAAAAAATAGACTTCTAAAAATTAATACAAAACAAAAAAAGGAAAACAAAAGAAGTGATGTCTAGCAGGATTCGAACCCTCTACTTAAAAATATGATCCGCTACCTCTACCGATAGGCCAACATGCTTTGCTTGTTACTGCCGAAATTTCAAATGGGTTTTGTCTATAAGTTTTAAAGCAGTGTTTGAAGTAAATTTTCAATCGACCATAACTTCTTTTTCCCTTAACCGATTTTGACGAAACAAAGTTTTGACAACGCTCCTAATTATATGTAATCCAACTGTAAAAACCGCGTTTAAATCCGTTGAGTATTTTCGAAGTTATAACGTACCAGACAGACATACATACATACAGACAGACAAAAATTCCAAAAACTGTCTTTTTGGTTTCTGTTACTCTTTTTTAATCGCACTCAATCAGTTTTTTTGAAATATATTAAATGTACAGACACTCGCATTTTAGTGTCTTATTATATGTATTGATTAACGCTAAGAGCTTTCTCTAAGTAACAAAATAATTCTAGAAAACAAATAAAAAACGAAAACAGAAAATTCCAGCTACTTTCTAGAAACATTTCTTTACTAAAATATTTAAAAAAAATAGACTTCTAAAAAATTAATACAAAACAAAAAAAGGAAAACAAAAGAAGTGATGTCTAGCAGGATTCGAACTCTCTACTTAAAAATACGATCCGCTACCTCTACCGATAGGCCAACATGCTTTGCTTGCTACTGCCGAAATTTCAAATGGGTTTTGTCTATAAGTTTTAAAGCAGTGTTTGAAGTAAATTTTCAATCGACCATAACTTCTTTTTTCCCTTAACCGATTTTGACGAAACAAAGTTTTGACAACGCTCCTAATTATATGTAATCCAACTGTAAAAACCGCGTTTAAATCCGTTGAGTATTTTCGAAGTTATAACGTACCAGACAGACATACATACATACATACATACAGACAGACAAAAATTCCAAAAACTGTCTATTTGGTTTCTGTTACTCTTTTTTAATCGCACTCAATCAGTTTTTTTGAAATATATTAAATGTACAGACACTCGCATTTTAGTGTCTTATTATATGTATTGATTAGTAACTCCTTCTTATCGAAGTTTCTACTTGGTCCCATGATTGATTCATCTGGTAGAACAACTTTATGCTATATGGCATTAAGTCCACATTTATTCAAGTCATTTTTTGCAATAATGTTTAAATAAATAACCGAAAACAAAACCTAAACGTGACCACCAGCCGCATGGCTGAAAAACATGGAGAAAGATATACACAAGGAAAAGCTAGACATAAAGACAGCCCGGAGTAGACATCTCTGGAGCAAATGCACGAGGAGACCCGAAATCAGATAAACTGCAATAAAGAGTGGACAAAGAAGAAGAATAAATAAATAACCGAAAACCTTTTCTGCGCCTTTGTGAACCTAGCCTAATACCATTCGATCAAAAACCGTTTACAGCAACCACGCTCTCATTCGACATTATCAGTCGAATTGAAAAGGAGAATTTGGTTTAACAAGGGTCCCGTTTTGTATTGCAGTGTTCGCATTTCAAAAGGTATTCTAATATTCAACCAAACTTGTGACAAAGTGGAATTAGTTTCCGACAAACGTGTAACAGTTTTCAGATATTAGGTATTTGTAGGTTTTGTAAAACTATTAATTCATTTGCCAATGCGCTTCCAACGGCCTATGATGTACGACGTACACTATAGATTAAAGTACTAAGGCTCAAGTAATTTCAGTGTTCGCAATTCAAAAGGTATTCTAATATTCAACCAAACTTGTGACAAAGTGGAATTAGTTTCCGACAAACGTGTAACAGTTTTCAGATATTAGGTATTTGTAGGTTTTGTAAAACTATTAATTCATTTGCCAATGCGCTTCCAACGGCCTATGATGTACGACGTACACTATAGATTAAAGTACTAAGGCTCAAGTAATATCACTGCCACTCTGGAAGCACTACTGTTTGGTGGCATAATTAGCAAAAATATTTGTCGAAACTCATCACCATCTATTCGTGTAGTAACGGTCAATAGACCATGCATACCCTGATGTCAAAGTTCTTCGATAACGTCTCTCAGCCTCTGGCATGGTTCCTATAACGACTACCACATGCCTTCAGAAGCACGGTATCATCTTTATTATCAGAAAATCAGATGATTCACGCTTGCTATGTCATAACCAAACTGTAAACAACTTGGAATTAGAACCCACGACCGGTCAACAGGTAAACGCCTTAACTACTGGATCCAGGAGACAGACTAACGATGGTATAATTCACGGCATATAAGTTGGCAATAAACTGAAAGGACCTTGAATGCTCAGTAGCCGATTTTTAATAACGTCCTGTTTGTGTCCAACTTATGTGCCGGGTGTTATATAGTATGTAAAATCCATAGGCTGTTTATTGTTTAGCTATAGAAAATTTAACATAATATTTTGATGTTGTGACTCGTATTAAACTTGATAACACGTTACATATTGTAATTAGAAAGTACGGCACCGCAATTAAAACTTTGAATAGCTCGTTAAGTCATTTTCGAGTCTGTAAATATTTGAAATGCTTTTAGAATAAATTAATATGTACGAGAAGGAAAGCTGACACGACAGTCATATTTTCATTAACATTTATTTTCGGCGTCATTTATATTTGAAAAGCTTTCATATTAATTTAATCGTATAGAATTTACAAATTCTAAATACATTCAAATTATCTTAAACGGTTATATTATAATGTGCCACATATATTATCTTTTATGGCAAAGAAAATATATACTACGGTTACAGTCAATGCCTAAGTTCTGTTTTAATTTATACTAGCTGTTGCCTGGGGCTCCGCTCCCGTGGGATTTCCGAGATAAAATATAGCCTATGTGCTGTTCCAGGGTCTCCATCAATCTCCATTCCAAATTTTAGCCGAATCAGTTCAGCCGTTTTCCTGTGAAAGAGTAACAAACAAACATACATACAAACTGTAGGTTTGTTACCTCTTCCCCCCCTTTCAACTGAAACAATCTTCCTGAAATTTTGAAACATATTTTGGAGTATTGGGAAGGACATAGGGTACCCTTCATCCTAGGAAAATAATCCTTTTCCCAAGGGAAAGTGAGGACGAAGCCGCGGGCGAAAGCTAGTTGAATATATAAATAAGTGGTCGAGTGGTCTAGCTAGGCCCTCGACTTGCACCCGGAGGTGTTTAGTTCAAGTGCAACCAGAACGATACTTTGTTTACAGGTTTGGGATATTACAGACTTCAACCACTCCTGAGAAAAATAAAAAACAATTAAAAGATTCATTGGATCAAGATTACAAATATTGATATTACAAAAATTAAAAGTCTAGGCTAAAAGATAAGGATAAACATTATCAATATAATAGAAAAGTCTCTCTAAAAGGTCGTAGATATTTTTGAACAATAAATCACCATTAAATTTAAGTGGTTCATTTTTTAACCTAAGATCTTTGACGATAGCTCTAATCCCGAGAACATTAATCGATACCTTAATAAATCGATTCAAACTCAATTTAATCTAGACACTCGATGAACTGCTCAACAAGTCGATCGTCGCGAATGGCGACAATATAATTGTGAATCCGATCGTTTGTCCATTGAGGTGGTAAATATTTAAATTGAATGAGATTATTGGAAATGTTTCCGTGGTTTCATTTGTTGTTTTATGTGCATAAATAATGTGTCGATAAGGATTTATTTTGGTCAGATGACTTAAGGTGATACCTCGGTGAACACTAGCGCCACCGTAATTTAAAATTCATTATTCACTGAAAACACAAGTTATCAAAAATCCGTGTTATGTAATTAAGGTTCTGGATCGAAAGTTAATTTTTAACATAATAAATTATTAAATTATAGTTCCCTATATTTACAAATTGCAATATTGCTAAAAACGGCCACTTTTAGCAGTTTTGCAATTTGTAACTATATGGAACTATAATTTGATATGATTAAAATTAACTTCAGATACAGAACCTTAATTACAGCAGAGGGATTTTTGATAACTTGTGTTTTCAGTGAGTAATGATTTTTAAATGACGGTGGCGCTAGTGTTTACCGAGGTATCGCCTTAAAGAAAGTCGCAGGCAGGCGCTGGATGCAGGCCACTTCCAACCGGTCATTATGGAAATTCTTGGGGAAGGCAGTAGTCCAGCATTGGACAGCCTGCGGCTGAAATGATGATGATGAAGGATTTATTTAGTCGTTCATATCGTGTAGGGAATTAAGTCATTTTGGTCATTTGAAACTACACACTAGTGTCAACAATGTCACGTGTGCCCTAATATTAGGCTATGTTTTCTGCCAAAGCCGGGGTGTTGGTCGCTTCTTTCTGGTGGCTTACTTTCTCTTAAAACCATGCAAGAACGATTAAGTAAGGGAGATGTCGCCTTACATAATGTATTGCGCTGTCTCGCTTACTTGCCGGATCTTGCATTATTTTAAGAGGTCGTGGTGACCCCCCCGAGCTAATTGATTTGACACGTCCCATCGACACGACTGTGTCAGAATGGTTCCCCTAAATTAATGCACATGCAAATAGGCATTTAGTTTGTCCATGTACTAGGTCAATTGACCCAGAACACCTAGGTGTCTGAGTTTTTAAATCTAGCGAAGTTCGAGTTGGTCCTAGTAAACAAATGGAAGTCGGTTTTGGGAAAAAAGTCAAAAGAAAAAAGATGATGTACTTACCTTACCTAGTTTAAAAAAAAAATAATGTATACATTTATTTAGTGCAATAAAGAGTTCTACTAATCTATTCTATTATTTATTTCGTCTACGAATGCTTTTCGTGAAGCTAAATAGCTAGAGAAATTCTAGTCTCTAACCAAATATTGTTCAGATGAAAACATCACAGCTCATTGTGTTCATATCAGCCGGCTATTGTCCATCAAATTTGAACAGGTTTCAAAAATACAGTGCACTACGGCCGGCGTGCGGCGGTACAATGGCTGCCCTAATTATTAACTGCATTTTGCATCCGCCCCTTTGTAATGAAGCGCAAGCTTCGAATACCTTTTTATTGGATAATAATGGCTTTTCTGTATGAAATTACTATGTAAAATGATATTTTGACGGCGGATAATAATTCAAAATTACGTAATTGATTTATTTTTTGAAATTGTTTGATACAACTATATAAGAAATCAAGATGATCCGCCGACATAGATCGCAATCACCATAAAAATAAATGTTTTTACCAGGATTTTACCCTAAAATTTACCTCCATTTCCTCTTACCAGGTTTAAAAGCCGTTATTTTTACTCGATTACGCCTGAAGGAGGCTTATGTTTTTTGAGAGTCGTGTCGTATCAAGATCTAAAAAGGCTAGCGAAAGATGTGAAAAGCTAACACCTACTACTCCACCGACAAGAGCTTATTTTAGTTAGATATATAATATTACTAGCGACCCGCCCCGGCTTCGCATGAGCATAAAAACCTTCCTCTTGAATCACTATCTATTAAAAAAACCGCATCAAAATCCGTTGCGTAGTTTTAAAGATTTAAGCATACAAAGGGACAGAGAAAGCGACTTTGTATACTATGTTGTGATAGTGAAGTGATTGTGAAGTAAGATAGGTATCATATCACTATCTACTCTCCCCTGGGTCAAATGAGACAAACAGACAAGCTATTGAACAGATAAATCAAACAATAGTGATTCAGAGAAATGGATAAATTGCAGTGAAATTATCTAGAATCGCTCGTTTAGCAGATAATCATGATATTTAGGTTTCGATTGTTCCAAATCCAAAATAACGGTTATTTCCAATTGTGCCGTGAATTTGAGAGCATTCGAGATCATTTATCTATGGTTTATGCAGTATAATCTCTGCTTGACCTAAAGGTTGACTGTTAGATAATGCTTTTAGCATTAAGTTCGCCTATTGTGCTATACAACTGTATTTTGTACAATAAAGTTTAAATAAATAAATAAATAAATATAAATACATAAAAGATTACTAAAAGACCAAAGCTGCGTGTCTCGTAACTAGTAAGACTTAAAAATAGTACCTCTTTTTTTAATTAAAGATCCAATGTTGGGAAATTTATTTCGTACGAGGCTTTTAACTGCCTCCGTAATCTAGTAGTTAAGACATGTGCCTGTAGACCCTGGGATCACGGGTTCATTTCCCAGAGGAATTATCTATGCTTTATTGAGAAAAGATAACCTTAAGCCATTAATTTATATAAAAGAGTATAATGTAATCAATTATATTTAGGTATAAAGAAAATTCTATAGACACAAATTTACAATTATTATACAATCTTAAGTACTATCTATATACACACTTAAAATTAATATATATATATATATATATAAAAAGTACTATCTATATGTTATGTTTTCTAGTTATATCCTCAGCTTATATTTAAGAGCCCAGGTACCATCTATTAATCATTTAATCATGGTCCTATATATGGCGGCTCTGATTATTGCAATGGAGCGACTGCCATCTTACTGTATTGACCCTTTTATACAGAGAAATCGGAAAAATAGAATAGCAAACTTTGTTATTAAAAAGCAGAAAAACACACTCTGGGCTTCGAAGCAGTCAGCTGAGGAAGCAACCGTAAAAGCGGTTAGATGAGAGAGAGAGAGAGAGAGAAAATAGTCATTACAACAAACAGTAAGTTTGTGAGAATAATTAATTAAAATACTGACATTGAAAACCCAAATTTGACCTAACCTTCATTTTACTGTATTCCCTCAGGCTCCTTAGTTTGACCTATGACATAACCTTAAATAATTAGAATGTTTTTTTTATTAGCACTAATGAAAGTTGCAAATAAGTTATTGGTGGATTTTAAGCCGACTTAAAAATAAATTGGCCAAGTGCCTTATTTTCAAATAATTTATTACTTATTGATTTACCACACCAATAACCAAATTCGATTTTGTTTTCGCTTTTGTCAAAATTCCATAGAAGAGGAAGCATTCATCTAACAAATTGAAGTATCGCACTTCATAACTTAAAAGGATAGCATTTTGTGTGTATGTAAAATAATTAGAAAACAGAGTTCAAACGCAACTGTGACTACATACATACATACATATAATCACGTCTTTATCCCATACGGGGAAGACAGAGCCTAGAGCCATAAGACCTTAGGCCACATTTAGCATAATGGAAGTTGAAACAGGAAATCAATAGCGACGGGTTACTAGCCGCATAGCCTATGTCATGATTTCCTCATTCTACGATTCCCTCGGGCGACTTTTACGGCTTGCGCGGGAAGAGGAGCAACTGGTACATTCTATGTTTTTCTTTTTCTCCCATACCAACATGGAAGTACATAAATTGTACAATCGTGTTTTACTTTATACAAAACGGAGTTTTGTAAATAATCATATCGTGTGGGTTACAAAGCCAATCAACCCAGCACATTTTATGCAACAATCACAGATTGAACTTTTTTTAATAAAACCTTTCTATTTCCAGCAATTCTCGCCATATCAAAAACATAACCTTGCCTTCTTACGCAAATCAATATGGACATTTATAAGTGATCATTCTGCACTTACCATTATTTGTATCAAAAGAAAAGTAAGGCTTCGCAAAACAAAATTAACTTCAAATCAGTTCTCTTCAATTCCCGGAAGCATTTCTTTACACAAATTAATTTTCGTTGAGTGGAGCTGTTCAGCATTCAAGGGATGGAAAATCATCATTTTCCGACCCAAGGAAACAGTACTGTGATTATATTTCATTAAAACTTTATCCCATTTCACCATTTGTTGATATTACCGTAATTCTTTGGGAAATTGGCTTGTACAGTTTTAAGACTACGACTTTGGTGTTTTTGCCAAAACACCTTGCCTTAAATCCATAATTGTATTTCTTTGCATTCAGCAACCGGCAAAACGTTAATATCATTCTGGTGACAAGGCATGGTCAATTCTGTTTATTCGGTTGAACAAAGTCAACTAAAATATTTAGACGGATAGGTATTAGTCACGGAGGTATTAGCACAGATCACAGAATACTATTTTAGTACAGAGATTCAACCGCCAAACAAAAAAACGAGTCGATTTTTTTGTGTACTAATATAGTCTCCATACTTTGACATATTTACGCTATATATCGATCACTTGAGACACTGTGTTTATAAATCCGATAACTTATTAAATAAAGCACTAAAACAGTTTGTGGTAGGATGACGATACCTTAAAAAATCGTGCAATGACTCTCTTTTTATGTCAAAAAATATGCTGGTTCTTAACTAAATTTATTTTTTCAATCATCATCTTTTTTCATTAATCTTTTTCATCAAATAGAACAAAATCTTTTTTTAGGCAATTAGACCACATGGTATTGGTATAATCTGTCAAATAAAAGACTTTTTTATTCCAAAAGTTTTACTAGTATGGCCATAGAATTTAAAAATTTTAAAAGGTTTAACGCCAGGCAATTTTTTTTATATCTATGGGTATGGCGAAGGCACACACAAGAACTATTGGTTTTTTTTTGTTGATAATTTGTTGTTTTCTGAAACATGTTTGCAATAAAATAAATTTGACTTTATTTTTATGTTCTGACAGTAAACCTTGTGTAAATTAGATCTGTATTTGTATAGAAAATGTATTATCAAGTTGGTCCTTTTGTGCCGTTTTATACCATTTTAGGTAGGTAACTAAATACGAGTATATAAAGATTGAAATAAATATACAAACACAAACAGTAAATGAGAAAGTTATAAGTTATCAATAGGCGGAATCAAGTTATGTATCTTGAGATACCCGCTTGTTTGTATTTGTGAGTCGCAAACCTACAGATATTATATTAGTTTACTGACTGTTAATGTAGAAATTTCGGAACTTTATCCTTCTTTCATCACATTTACAGGTTCACTCAAAAACGAACATTGGAGACTTAAGTTTACTTACTTAAGTTAAGGAAATTAAAAACAAGGGTGTTGCTTATTTTAACAGAAATTTCTTACACTACTAAAAGCCGAAGTGGATCTACATCCACGACAGAAACTTAAAAGTAAATGTAAGTTATTTTAAACTGTTCCAATTGCTATAGAATAAGGATAACTTATTTATAAGATATAACACATTTGTATCGGAGAGTCATATCGAAACCACTATAAAGCAAATTGTCAGTTGGCTTCTTCCAGGCAGATCTATCCTGGGGCAGTCCTTGCATGTTAATCTGCAAGAAGAGGTCGACTGGCCTTGTTGTCAATTAAGTCCGTGGTGTGCTAAACTGCGCTGTTTGCGGAGTGCACTTTCTCTGCCAAGATAAGTCTATATTGTATGCTATGTAGCCATGTATCTTAGCGAGTTGACTCTGGCAAAATTGAGTAATAGTCGTAGCCACATAATCCACTGAAAGACACACAAAAGAGCCCATCCGAGCTCTAAAATTATTTGGTCTAAAGCGATCGATTTAGCCGTAAACGCCTAAGATGCTATATTTGTTCTTGATCGGTAATTCAACAAAAGGATTATTAAGCAAATTTTATACACATTATTTAATATCCTCCAAGACTCACAATTTCCTCTTGTCAGAACGTTTAGCAGACGCCCTAATATGAAACATTATGAAGTTATTTCGTTAACAACTTTTCGCAAATCTTTTGCAGCACATGCAGGAAATTACTTTGATAAAATACCGAGAGACTCCTAAAACAAAGACTTAAAGTGTCTCAAATCTGTTATACGTAGAAAAGACTTCTTTTATTGGCTGTGGTACAGGTGTATCGTGGATAAATTATTATATTTATATATTTTTTTATTTTAGTTTTATTTCAGTTTTTTGCGTGCAGGCACTAACCTGGATGAAATACCATAAGATATTTAAAAAGAGGACTAGCTATATAGCAACAACGATCGCAATTTTATATGCCAAAGCCGTAAAGTGCCGAATAGTAAGGTAACTAAATTCCATACAAAATTCTAACGCAATCTCTAGCTTCTGCGTTTATAAAATCTCATAGTGGTTTAGAGAAGGGCGTTTTTGTTAAGAAACTGGTTGCAGTAACAGCAACAATTCGCGTCGACAAAAAAATACCTGTCGTGAGAAATCGCGCATTAATAAGGTTTTTTCAGCAACTGCTAAAATAGGGTTAACTTGCCAGTATAAATTTTTTTGTTTAAAACTAGCGCGTATATGCTTTTCTATCCTTTTTTGGTGGACAAAGCGAGGTTTTCAACTTTGAGCACCCAGTTATTCAGCACCTGCACATTAGCACTAGCCTAGTCCACTTTGAGCACATACTTACTTATTGATATTTTTGGCAGGTGCTGAAAGTGGACACAAATGTATTTTTACATTTAAGTCGATATTCATTACTTGAATTTCATAACATATCTAATTATCTAGATATCAAATGGATATTAACTAACATAGGAACATCATAAAAAACCTGTTGCAAAAACAACCTAATGTCGCAACAGATTCCTTAGAACAAGAAATGTAACTGATTGCAACATTTCTGAAAAACAACGGAAACGCCCATCTCTAATATATAGGTATTCAAATTGTTTATTTTCAATATAGGATATTCTTATCACTTATTCACGTCAATTGTTACTTATTTTAAGTTTACCACCACTTTATGTATACCCACGTATGGTAGGGCTAGTGACAATATATCACAGACACAATTAAAGTTTTTAGTTATTTATTTATTTCGACATGCTAATGTCACGGGGGATACCGATTTATTCAAAACTATTGATATTTTTCACACGGATTAAATACACATGCTATAGGATTGTGTAACCGACCTTTTAAAATATTAAATCTGTTTTCTGATTCATTTCACGCAGCTTTTCCGACAGCCAAGCCCTTTCGTTATTTATTTATGGAAGGGTAGGTACTTATAAATATTTATCTACCTATATAAAAGTGGATGAAATATGCATTTAAAAAAAGTTTTGTTATTATATTTACAATATCTAGCGATTGAATAGACTAGTCGACAAATATTAGGATTATTTATGCCCATATGCCATTTAAGACAAGTAAAAGTAGAGTAAAATAAAATTTGTCACTCAAGTGGCAGTGCGGGACGCGTAGATTCGATGGCCGTTGAAAAAAGAAATCGAGAATCTTTTTCCTTTGGAAATCTATAACCATTCATATAATTTTCATATATTCAACAAACATATTTACTTACTCTTACTCTGCTGGCTCAGCGACCGGGGGATTAGCCAAAATCACAATCGCAAAACATTAACGACGTACGACAAGAACAAAATGTATGGGATTGACATAAGATTGACCACGTGATTTACCGCAGCTTATGTCAATCCCATACATTTTGTTCTTGTCGACATTCGTCAGCGTTTTGGAATTGTCACTTTGCTACGGGTGCTGAAGTGGATCTTGGCCACCGAAACAAGAGAGCACCACAGTTTTCTATTCTGCGCGATGGTTGGCCAGTACAGCGCTCCATCCATCCAACGCAGGTCAGCCTGTACAGCATCACTACAGCGATAGGCGGGGTTTTTGGAGGGAAAGTAAACTGTCGCTATGTCGGCGCTGTATTTAATTTCCAAAACTTAGGTTTTTTCGACTATTTGATCTTAATATTGGTGGATAATTATTCGCAAAGTGTTCGTGAACAAGCGTGAGTGTTAGGAAAAGATACAGTATTGATTACGTGACTTTTATCTTTGTCACCAAAATCTCCCAAGTTATAGCTAAGTGAAATTTTTCCACCGCTTCACTTAGCCATCTGACTGACTAGAATTACTCACTTGACTAGATTAGACTACTGACTAGACTTTTTGACTTGACTTGACTAAAGTAGGACTGAAGAAGATTAATAAATTGAATAAAGGCCTTAAAGGACTAGTTTCCATGGCCGTAAAAAGTATTTTTTAAAAAAGCGATAGGCGGCCGACATGCAGCAAATAATTTGGGATTTGATAGATAATATGATAAGGACGCAATCTATAATGACTCTAATGAGCATTCTTCTTTAAACTGACTATTTATAAATACCAAAATCCAAGGAATAATCATGTAAGTGGTACGTAAATTAATGCTACGCCTGACTTGGCTGAACTCGGCTAAACTAAATCACACAAATTGGTTCAAATGTGACGTAGAGGCTATGTTTTATGGACATTTTGTATTCTAACTTCAAAGCTGATGGGCAGTTTTGGAAAAACTCTTGACATCAGGTCTAGAGACGATTCTCTTAGAAAACTACACCATACATATTGTTTATTTAAATATTATTATATTTTATTTGTGTATAGGTGTTAAAAAATTTCAAAGGAAACTGGTTTCAAATGCCGTAAGGCAGTTTGGAAATTTCGATACCATACAGGGTCGACAGACCTAGCAAACTACTCCATGAGTAAGAAAATTACTTAACTTAAAATGTATGAAAGATGACATTTACATTGAACAAGTAGGTACTTATTACAATCAATTTGATATAACACATAAACCACACAACCGATTTTATTAAAAGTTTAATGGAACCAAATTGAAAGTATAAAAAAAAAAAAAAAATAAAATTCATTTAGTATAGCCTTTCAAACTAAAAAGTCTCGACCATTCTTACTAGTTCCATCTTTTTTAATTTCGCTGCCGAAAATAATGCATATTTCATTATTGACTACTGGAAAACCTATTTTGAGAAACTTTAGAAGTCGAATGAAAGTTTGTAACTTATCTCAGTTACTGATATCCATTTTGTTGATCCAAAGTTATGCCTTACGTAACGTAATTTACGAGTCCTTTTTGTCTAAGACTAAACTATTGCCATCTTTTCCACACATCCTACACTAAATGAGCATAATTTTATGTAACGATTGTCGTTAGAGGTGCCTAAATAACTATTGTATAATCTATGGTATCATTAACAGAAGGTGGCACTTATGGTACCAGGGTAATGGGCATAGCATCTCCGACAATTAATAAATGTTTTTGCACTACTAAAGGCCAGACTAGAAGGCTAAGCAAAGTGACATTGCTTCTTTGGAAAACGATATCGAAATTCGTCAGCATTTTCTTAGAACACCGAAATATTAACTTTATAACTATTGACAGACGGTGCAAAATTAAATAAACATATGAACGTGATGCTCGTTTATACATGTGTGTAATTTTACACTGTATGCCCATATTGATTGAGTTAATATTTCAGTGTTTTCAAAAATGCTGACGAAATTCGACATCGATCGTTTCGTTAAGAAGCGATGTAACTTTGGCTAAGCCTTCTGAAGCATAATTTGTACGAAAAAGTCAAATTTTCTGTATAAGTGACATACTTCTACGAAAAATAATTAAAAGAGTAACTTGTACTGTTTTTAAGCTTAACTTAGAAAGTACTATCAACGCCTTATCAAGCGTGTGTGCTTATCGTACCAAATATCTACACTATTTCAGCTATAACATATAGGTATAATGATTCCATTTTTGCATGTTTAGGAACGGAACCCTATAAATTAACAAAATAACAATCATGAAATTCTAAGATTTTTGAAAAAAGTCACAATTCCAGCGGCAAACTCAAAACATATAAGAAGTAGTTACTCTGTCATAAGCTTAAAGCATTAGTACGTCAATAAGTTTTGACTTTTTACCATTGACCGATGTACGAGTAGAACAATTTTAAATTATCTAACGGAACTTCTATATTTCTCCGTAACAGTATAAGTACTATAATTTATTCTATGGCAAAAGGAACAATGTCACAGAATTTGCTATTGTTTTCTCCCTCAATTCCATAACTGTTTTTACAGCTTAGGTAAAGCTACTTTTTCACTCTGTATTTTGCATATTTTCAATTCTAAAAATCTCATTTTATCTCATGCGAACGGGGCGGTTAAGCGTGACGTCAGAGCGTCAGAAATAAAATGCCATTTTTTTGTTATTCGTCTACATGCATAACTTTTGAAATAAATTTGTTATTTTCACTGCGAAATACGGAATAACTACACAGTTCAGCAGTATACTACTGACACGGAATTTAAAACTATTCAGTGAAATATTTAAATGATTTAAAATATACAAAAGAAAAGAACATAGAATAAAGAACATTAGTACAAGGGTGCTGCTTATTTCAAAAGAAATCTCTTCCAGCAGACCCGAGAGAGGAAGCAAGAAGAAAAGGGTAACAGGCGTGTACTAGAATAGTAAGAAAAGTCTCATTATCGTCTTCCAAATGTGTGTCTTAATTGCAACGCAATAACTTTTCAAATCGTCAGATAACCTGAAGAAGGTCGCGGCAGGCGCTGGATGCAGGCCGCTTCCAACGCTAATGATAATGATGATGAAGTTTTCAGAGTCTGGAGCATCGCCGGCTTGTCTGTCCGTCTTCTCAGGTTGTATGTACTTTGGAGAGTGTGCTCAGGAACTCCATGAGTTAATTCCACCGACTCCGTTTCGCCATCGAACAACCAGGCGTGGTTGTTTCAGACTTTATCAATATGTGGTTGAAATACTAACAGCTCGTACACGCCGCTTGGCCTTTTCGTTTATAATGCGTACGGCGAAAGAGTGGAATTCTTTACCGGCTGACATATTTCCGGACACTTATAACGCGGGTCTTTAAGGCCTGAACCAGCGAGCTCTATTTGAGTCCACAACTGCACTTATCAGGGTGGGATCGTCGTCAATTGCTGATCATTGACTACATAAAAAGTCCTCCGTTCTCCAATCCTTCTTTTGAGCCTAGGGTACGCTTTTGATCGTGGTCCTTCATATGGCGGTAATGGTAAGAAGCGATTGAAAACTGAAGATCGTTGCGGGATGCATAAAATGCAGTAGATAAAACGTAAGAATAATACGTTCCTAAAGAATCAACAAAAAATTTTTTTACTTATTCCTTTAGTTATTAATGTGTGGATTTTGTTCCGCGTATCAGCACAAAGAGCCCGATATCATTCTGACTACATTTTTATATTCATAGATCATTCCTTTTCTGAACAAATGATTAACGCCTGCGAAGGTTAGGCTATCATAATGCATCAAAATAATGTAAACTATAATAACAATAGACCGACGGACGCGGACACGTGAATTGAAAAGGGTCCAGCCAGCGTAGACCTATCTCATTTTGACTTCAAAGAGCTGTTGTCTGAATACAAAACAGAAAACTAACATATTTGCTGTTTGAAAAATGTTTTTAACTTAAGATTTTCCCTTTCGGCTGCCATGGTAACTGAGTTTCATAACCAGTTGTAAAAACGGAATTTATATTCTCCCTTGGCAACTAGTTGTGAGGAAAGTTTTTTTTTTTATTAATATGCAACTGGTTGCCAACAAGGAATTTCTCAAATAGTCCAGTTGCGATAGAAGAATAAGAAAGAACACAAATTCCTTATTCATAACTGGTTGTGAAACTCAGTTGCTATGGCCAAAAGGAGATTTTCATGCTATTAATGAGTTTCTTATCTATAAAAAAATAAAATATAGTGCTGTGAAACAGTGGACCTCTGAATCTATCACGTACACATAAAATATTGACATATTAAGATGAAACAGACACAATCGATTGCATAATATATTTCTCTTACGTGGCATATTGATCGCACTCAAGAAAACTTTTGGATTCAGTCAATTATGAACTGACAGAAACAGATGGGAATCGGCTTTCCAATATCTCGAGTCATTGTTTGCTTCAATTTGGTGTTAAGTATATTAAGGGGTACAAGTTATATTATGGCCCACAGCTCTGTACATATGCCATATAGGTAGGTTTGTTTGTTTGTTTGATTAAAGTCGTCTGAGGGAATCGCCGAATGGGGAAATCATGACATAGGCGATGCGGCTAGCAACCCATCACTATTGATTTCTTGTTTCAACTACCATCATGCTAAACGTGGCCTAAGGTCTTATGGCCCTAGGCTCTGTCTACCCCGCATGGGATAAAGACGTGATTATATGTATGTATGTAAAGTAGCCTTTGTACCTTTGTTGCCATTAGTTCTATTGAACAGTTGTATGATAGAAGTAAAGGGACTTGTTTTTCTTACTAATCCTATCCCATTAGTTCTTACTGTTCGATAGAACAGGTGAAACTAAAGAGTTTCTAATAGAATGTCATGAAAATGTTTAGTAGAGGTAAAAGCATAGATTTAAAAAAATCTTGCCTGTTAAAGACTGTTGAGAGAGGTTAACAAGATTAATAGAGAATTAAAAATAGAATACATTTCTTCTATTTTAAGGATATCAAATTTTTTTTTCAAAATAAATAAGCAGTAAATAACGCGTTTTTGTCTTTCATTACATTACAAAACATAACAGTTTATAGTGCCTATTTTGTATAACTAAACTGTCATAATTAGACCTGAAATTTTCGAGGTTAAAGTTGCAAAAGTATAAAGAGGCTATATTTCAGACAAGCCAGTCCCGTAAGTGCCACAATCGCACATACGTATAACATACTAAGTTCATTACTTAGTTAGCGTACTATGCTCCGGGGTGTCATACAGCACTAAGGGCAATGAAAAATTCATTTCGCTAGTTCGGAACTTTGCTGTAAATAACACGTGTTTCTATATTTGTAGAGGCAGGCTCCGTTAAGTACTTAAGTGGTAGTTTTTGCCTTGGGATTAGCTCCGGAAAGAATTAAGAATACTTACTCTCTATCTATCTTTACTTCTTACTATCGTTTTCTCAGAGACCAAAAGATTATTTTGGAATCCGACAACGGAGCTCTACCGTTCAATGCTCAGCGTCACTTCGCCAGTCGGATTTTTGGAGATCTTTCAAGTCTCCAACTTCATAACTCTAACGGTACCCAGAACGACTGATCGATTTCCACTAATAATTTCAAATATAAAAATATACAAGCTTTTCTATTATCTTTCCCGTAGTACTCCATTAAATGGTTCAAAATAGGAGCATTAACTCCTTCTCCAGCATTAAACCGATTTTCATACAATTTTATTTTGAACGTTGTAATAATATACGCAAATATAATAAACGAGCTTTCGCCCGCAGCTTCACCCGAGTAAATTTCCCGCAGGAACAGTGCTCTTTCCCGGGATGAAAGGTACCCTAGGTCCTTCTCCTGGTTCTAAGCTACCTCCCCACCAATTTTCAGCCAAATCAGCTCAACCGTCCTTGAGTTAGAAATAGTGTATAACTAACACGACTTTCTTTGATATATATATAGACTAGCTGTTCCCCGCGGCTTCGCCCCGCGTGGGACTCGGTTATATCGCGCCCAAAAGTAGCCTATGTTTGACCTCAGGTCGTTAACTACATCCCAACCAAATTTCATCACAATCGGTCCAGCAGTTTAACCGTGAAGAGGTGACAGACAGACAGACTTTCGCATTTATAATATTTATATACTAGCTGTTGCCCGCGGCTCCGCCCGCGTGTAGTTCGCTTTTCGCTTAACCTGTGGAAACTACAACTATCCAGACCTATAGTTAAATCTATAAGTAGTATCCTATTCCCGTGCCAATTTTATAAAGCCATTAGCCATTGCTACGATATCAAACTAAAAATATTAACATTCATACTATCACATCTTTTTCTCTAAAAGAGTAGACGCAGCCTATTACAGGGTCATTAGAACCTAACTCAATAAATAGTGTTATGTTAGTTAAATTAGACCTTACGACACGACCGTATGTTCCGTCGAACAACAACTGAACTGACTTGCTGGTTTGATTATTTTTTAAACCAAAGCCAAACCAACCAACTAATCAATTCAAATAGCTTACAATACAATACAACAAACGACCGATAAACAAACCAACCAATAGAACTAAATAAACAACCAAAATTTTTTTGAAATAATTAGAATTAATTGCTGGAAAAATTTCAATCTGCTATAATACCATATGAGAAAAAAATAATTAAATTAACTTCAGCGCCATCTATTGATATTTTATGTAACTAAATTATACGCCCACACACATTCAATGTGTTAATTTTTTAAAATTTAATAGAGACTGCAGTGTGTTTTTGTCTTCATTGATATCGATAAAACAAAGTAGAAATTGTAGCTTTATCTATATTAAATACGTTTATGTAAACCGGATTCAACTCTGTAAAAGTTTTGAAACAGTGCTAGAAGTAAACTTCAATTGACCATAACTTCTTTTTCCCTTAACCGATTTTGACGAAACAAAGTTTTGACAAAACTGTTGAACGTATATGTAATCCACCTGTGAAAACCGCGTTCGAATCTGTTGAGTAGTTTTGAAGTTATAACGTACCAGACATACAGAAAGACAGACAGACAAAAATTCCAAAAATTGTTTTTTTTGGTTTCTGTTACACGTCTTTCTTTAATCGCCCCGTATCAGTTTTTTAGAAAAATATTTAATGTACAGACATTCAATTTTTACTGTCCGATTATATGTAAAGATAGATAGATAAGTACAAAATCCATATCCATACTAATACTATAAATGCGAAAGTCTGTCTGTCTGTAACCTCTTCACGGCTAAACTGCTGGACCGATTGTGATGAAATTTGGTAGGGATGTAGTTAACGACCTGAGGTCAAACATAAACTTTTGGGCGCGATATAACCGATTCCCACGCGGGGCGGAGCCGCGGGGAACAGCTAGTACTTATATATTAACGGACTTAACGCTAAGAGCGTTCTCTACCAGTCAACCATTTGATTAATCTTCTTTTTCAATGTCGTCAATGGCAAACTATTAGATATGATTTGTAAGGGGTTGCGATATCGTTTATCCTGAAATAAATTTGCAAATGAATTTATTTGTTTCTTTTCAAAATTATAAAAAAAAGTAAGAAAATAATTCTAGAAAACAAATAAAACACGAAATCATAAAATTATTGTTTGTGACAGGATTCGATCCAGGTACTTTCTTGAAACATTTCTTTACTAAAGTATATAAGTAAGTAATACAAAACGAAAAAATAAGTAAATAAAAAAAAGTAAGTAAAAAAGCAAGTAAAAGAAAGTAAGTAAAAAAGAAAGTAAGTTTTTACTTACTTTTTTTTTACTAAAAAGTCATCTATAGCAGGATTCGAACCCTCGACTTAAAAATATGATCTACGACCTCTACCGATAGGCCAACATACGTTGCTAGAGATTGGCGAAATTTGAAATGGGATTTGTCTATAGGTACGCAAATTCGCGCCATCTATTGAGATTTTATGTTACTAAATTTACGATCAAATTCAATGTGTTATTTTATTAAAATTAATAGGTGCAGTGCGTGTTTTCGTCTTTATTGATATGGATAATAAAAAGTAGAAATCCTAGCCTTATCTAAATTAAATTAAACGTAAGTAAACGCATTAAAAGTTTAGTTTATTTTTCCCTTAACCGATTTTGACGAAACAAAGTTTTGACAACGCTCCTAATCATATGTAATCCAACTGTGAAAACCGCGTTTAAATCCGTTGAGTATTTTCGAAGTTATAACGTACCAGACAGACATACATACATACATACATACAGACAGACAAAAATTCCAAAAACTGTTTTTTTGGTTTCTGTTACTCCTTTTTAATCGCACTCAATCAGTTTTTTTGAAAAATATTAAATGTACAGACACTCGCATTTTAGTGTCTTATTATATGTATTGATATATAGATTACCACAAAAAATACATCGGCTCTAACAAAAGAGATTTTATGAAACTCACATTTAGGAGTATCTACATAACATGTGAATCTGAATAGAAATAATATTTTTCTTCTCCTCGGAACCGAAATAATCGCGCACAATACGCTATAAGAGGATTTTTCTCACCTCGCTTGCAACAAAAGGCCTCAATCTTCCTGTAAGTATCTGTCTCAGATATATACTTTCGATATTACAGTCATCCTTACAAAAACGACAAGAACATACTTAAAGAAAAACGAAAGAAAGAAAACGTTTATTTGCATAAAATTTGGATTTAAAATTTAATGAGGAAATGTTAAACTTAATTCTAAAAATATTAATTTCTTAGCGTGAATCTTGTCTAGGACGTCAAGTCTTTTATTCGGACACAAGGGCAACGCTTTGATGATAGAGGGTTTATTATCTCTCTCTCATCTTAGTGCTTTCCTGGTTGCTTCCTCCAACCGATTGCTTCGTAGCCCAGGATCCGCTTTCCTACTTTTTCTCCGCCACTTCGCCCGGTCTTCGGCATCCTTCGTTGTGTGACCATTAGCACGCATATAGCTTACTGCGACGTCGAGCCAGCACTTTTTAGGCTTTCCCTTTCTACCTGGCCCTGGCGGAGGCGGCATAGCTAGATAGAAGGTTTATTATAGCTAGGCAATAATCACATCATTATGGATAGAGTTCTCTGGCGTAATTAACCCGTAATCAAAATCTAGTTAAGCTTCGAATTAATGACCCAGAATCTTAAAATGATTGATTTGGCTGACTCGACTCTGCCATTGATAAATTCATGCCCCTCAGATATTTTCTTAGATATACACGTATACCATATAGATTCAAGAAATTTACTTGGCGTCGCGCGATTCCTAATTCTTTGACATTCATTTGACTAACCCTTTTGGGGATTTTCAAGGCTTTAGTGGACTCTGAAAGGACCAAAGTAGCAGTTGAATGATTATCTGATGAAATATTTTTATATCCATTTTAAAGAATCCCTTTATGTGATGAGTAGTAGGTATGTAAAATCACGGGACGTTGATAAATACCTTTCAGTCGACTATTATCTTTTTTCTGGGTAATAAAATTGTATTATGTTTTTCTTGTTAAGTAGCATAACAAAAACGTTAGATTCGTTCCCGTATTCGCCTATTAGAAAATCCACACGAGCACGTGAACAACCAATTAACAATATCAAAACAAAAACGTATTGGATAAATTTAGGGTTACCACTAACCTTTATCGGTCGTATAAAATTATTTTTCTTTCGGACGCAAATAATACTCCATTGTTGCATAGGACAATAGGCTTGCGCAACTTTATCTGTTCAAAATTTATCACGAATTGTGCTCAACAGGCTTGACAGCCTTGCCACCACCGGACCGAAGTGTTCATCCTTGATTTTTTACCGCTCCTATCACATTTGACTTGCAATTTTAAGTTTTATTGTCTTGACTTAGGGTACATGTTATTTTTTAAGGAATGTGAAAATAGGGTTGTTACTTTTTAAATATATTGCCATATTGGTTTCGTATGGAGGTACAGTTGAAATAGGGCGTGCAATAAATAACGATGTTCGATAAAGGGACGTTATTAACTTTTCTTTGTCTTTGTTTATTTTCTTTCGCACTGGACTGTGATGATTACGAAGAAGAGTATGTCTGTTTGTTTATGTCTTGTTTCTTTTAATTTTTCGTGGTGGCCTCTACTTTATGCACTGTTTTTGTTTTAATTGTTACTTATTAACATAGATTTTAAAATAAATTGCGTCAGGGACTGCGCGTGATTCAAAATTCTTTGCTTATTAATTTATTTCAGGAAACAACAATAAGTGTCTTATGTAGAATCTATGAAAAAAAAAAACATTTATTTTATTTCCCATAATGTACAATTAAATGCGTATTTCTGTAAATAGTGCAATTAGGTTTTAATTCATTTATTCATTCTTTTTCAATCTAGACCAAGGGCTTCAAATCATAAAGCTGAATATTTACGTAGCCGTATTTCTATAAGATTATCCTTAAGGGCAAGCGCTTATGAAGTAATTTACGGTAAAGATGCAAAACTTTTAAAACATAGGACAGCTTTACAAGTTGCGAATAAAGAAAAATATATCGTCTTTGGCAACTGGATGCGTAGCGAGAACATCTTTATCTTTTAAAAGCTAGTATTTATATAAAGCCATTATTTTCCAATCCACATTGCATAAAGAAGTTTATTAGGTTAGGCATATTGTTCAAAATTAATTTCAAATTACATTTATTCTGAATCACAAAACATACATACAAATATTTATAAATAATATATCTTTTTATAATTATAAAAGCCATTTATTTCCCAATCCACATAACATAGACAAAATTTTTAGGTTAGGCATGTTGTTTAAAATATTTCAAATAACATTTATTCTATAATCAGATTATGTATATTTTTAATTAATAAGTTGACAGTTCAGTATTATTTTGTAACAAAGAATTTCGAATCGCGACATAGATTAAAAAAAAAAAAAATTTTTTTTTTTAATCTATGTATAGATCATACTCGTAGATTTTTTTTTTAATTGCCTCGCTTCAATCCGGGCGCGATTTGAAATTCTTTGATTTAGATATATACACTACTTTTACAATTCAACATACATACATATACATTAATGATGATTGCGAAAGGAAATGGTCTTTCGTTCGTCTTCTAAAAGAAGAAATAAGTGTGACTTTTTTATAATTTCCGGTGGTAGAGCATTCCATTGCCTTACAGCATGGACTATTCTTATTGGTCGTTCATAGACGAATACTTTCTTATATGTTGTACCTTGTGCTTCCATTTCCTAAGAAAAAAGATTTAGTTATATTTCTTGCCAATAGGTGGCGCTACAAGGATTGAAAAATTTTAATTTACCTAGTTGAGATCTCACTTATTTTGGCAAAAAAAGTGTGAATGATTAAATCACGATTTTTTAATGTTTCATCCTACCACAAACTGATTTAGTGCTTTATTTAATAAGTTATCAGAATTAGAATCACAATGTCTCAAGTGATCGATAGATGGCGTTAAAAGGGCTTCGAATAGGGAGACTCTATTAGTACACTAAAAATCGGCGAGTTTCTTTTTATGACGATTGAATATCTGAACAAGTATAGTATTCTGTAATCTGTGGTAGTACGTACAATAAAAATCACCCACACTGAAAAAAATACTCACACAAAAAAGTGACTACATAACTATTTGCAATATGTAACCAAACCTTTTGTCTTTTTTTTGTAAATCACTTTTGTTAAATCAAGTTATCTTCATTAGTATCTTGCCAAACTTTGGTTATTTCATAAATAGCTGAAGTAATTAGGTAGAATATTTTTTAAGTGCATCAAGTATTGATTCATTTTATTATCTAGCCAAGTCACGACCTTAAGTTTTCTTGCCTTAAATTCGTCTTTAAGCCGACACTCAACCCTTTCTGTCCTAATGCATACATTTGGATCACAATGAAAGGCCAGCACACCGGACCCACCCAGTAATTTTTACCCGCGTCAAATAAAATTGTCTTCGGTTCATTGATTTCTCACTTTTTTGTGGAATTTTGCAGAGCAGTATTTTTTGCGAAATAAAAGTAGCAGGTTTTTTTATTTAAGGGTCCAGGTAGACCAAGGCATAGTTATATAAAACAAATAAAAGAGAAAACAAACGTCGTGTCGTATCAAGAAAAAAAGGAACTTGCTAAAGATAGACAAAAATGGAAGGAACTTCACCGACAAGGGCATAGCTCTTAAATTTATGATGATGTTTTTTTATCATATCGTACACGATTTACAAGTTATAAGTGCATTTGACCCTATAAAACCTGGTGCCAAAGTTCAAAATAATAAGATAAAATTCATAAAGTCCACATACAATTACAATTATTCAAATTTAAATAAAATAATAAATTAAAATAATATTTTGGAGGAAATTTCTGATAACAGCTGGGACTAACATTCACATTCATAAATTCATTTAGGGCCGTTTGACCATTCTGCCCGGCCGATGGGGCAGAAAGTTTCTCGAATGGCGACCACGCACCGGTAAGCGCAGCATCGGATACCCACCGACCAGTGATCAGATGACCTGAAGAAGGTCGCAGGCAGGCGCTGGATACAGGCCGCTTCCAACCGGTCATTTTGGAAGTTCTTGGGGGAGGCCTATGTCCAGCAGTGGACAGCCTGCGGCTAAAATGATGATGGTGACCATTCTGATGTCAAAAAATAACAACATCTAAACTTCACATACCTTTCATATTAATAGGTACCAAACCATTTCTAATATATAGAGAAAGTTAATTACCCGCATCGTATTATCTGACCCGTGAAACAAATCTATTGATAGATAGCATAATACCATATGCACAATAGCATGATGATATTGTAGTCATGGCGGAATCGCTGGAGGGCTTAAGTACCATGCTTAATGACCTCAATGAAGTCTCCCAACAGGTGGGCCTTAAAATGAACATGGACAAAACCAAAATAATGTTTTTATTTTATTTTTTTATTACGCGTTTGAGGAAGTTTTTTATTTATAAGTTTATTTTAATATTGTTTTATTGTAACTATGAAATAAAATAAATATTAGAACAAGAAAAAAACAAAAAAAAATAATGTTCAATGTGCATGTTACACCGTCGCCGGTTTCTGTTGGGAGCTGCACCCTTGAAGTTGTGGAGCAATATGTCTACTTTTGAGTCAGTTGATCCAGGCAAGCCGTTTTTGAGTTATAAAATTACAACGAAATGTGGCATTGATTTTTATATATATTGATGATACATGGAACAGAGATAAACGTCAAATTACTACCTTTTATAACTTGTGAAACTCTATCTTTTGTTTATATGGGGCCCTGCATTTTAGCCCTGTATTCTTACACCAGGTTGTGCAGGGTCGATTGACCGTGTCAACTACACGAATTGATGATGACTTACACCTGAGGTACTACATACTTTTGTATGTGACCCACTTGCACTTAACACAGTTGTTCTTCACTCTGCTCCGTATATTTACTCATGTGCCTACGCCGTACAATAGTGAGGTATACCAAAAACTACGCTTTAATAGTCGATTGCAGGTCCGAATAAAATGGATGATTTCGACAATAGCACAAAACAGTCTAATTGTGTAACTTTTTTGAAATGAATTTGACATTGCTGGCTTGAATCACCTGATGATTCATTGCTTCTAAAGGCACGTTAAGCGATTAGTCACTGCTGCCATCTGGTAGTCGTTAAAGGAACCACGTCAGGCCGAGAGGCGGTTCCGAAGAACTCTGACACCAGTGCATGCTGGTCGATTGACCGTGTCACCTACACGAAATGAATCAATACAGAAAGATAAAAAGTATTAAAAAATATTAAAGTAAAATCCTGAGTTTGCCGACAATTGCTAATTAAGCATAAAAAACAATAATTATATTATAACGACATTTAAAACGCTATTATCAATTTCACATGCACTGAACAATATAATTTGCAACACTGAACCGCACAATTGCTCATAATAAATTACTCAAACAAATGAACGAGAAAATCTTTATAAATAGGTACGTAATGCCACAAACTATTATACCGTAGTCATATGAAAATGAAACACACCTGAGCAAACTCGGTCATAGTAACAATAAGAGAGGACGCGAACGCTAGTTTCCGATACGCGTGACGTACCTAATACAAATTGAATTAATATTCAATATTTGTGCTAAAAAAAATAACAGTTACATAAATGTTGTTATTTTATTTTATATCATCACTGATAGGTACCTTGATAAATTAAAATATTAATGTTTATTAATGTGTAAATAATTAAATTATTATTAATAGGAATATATTTATACGTTTTGTGCGTGGGTGTGTTTGAATGTGGTTTGAGAAATGGGGTGCCGGGCTGTAATAGTGATACTATATATGTTTGTGATTTGTGCGTACGCGCAAGATTGCAAAGTTGGAGGAAGAAGGGTAAATTTCCATTCTCATTATCATTTTAACGTTTCTTCGGTTGCGCCCTGAGCTGTATGGCTTGGTAGCCCCGGGGTTCTTTTAAACGCGAATTTATCTTATCTGTTTATGTAGTACTTAAGATTAAAAACCAATTTACCTTAGGAACCTTAAGATTTCAAGAACTCTCAACCGTATCATGACATAGGTTTCATTGTTATTTTATACTAGCTGACGTATTCATTTAATTCATCTAATTAATTTAATTCATTTAAACATTTTTGACATACTTACTTATTTTATTATCATTATTTTTATTTTTATTTCGATATTAATTAAATTGTAATGTATAGATTTTGGTACCAATTCAAAGACTTCGCAACACCCAGCCTGGGTTTATGTACATTCTTACCAAATTATGTAATTCCAGCTTGTAAGCGAGAAATAAATAAATAAATAAGATTGCTGTAAAATTCGCCACCAGTCCGACTACAAGTAGATTAAAAACTTACTACCTTAGTCGTCTCTTACGACAACATTAGGATGAGATGATGCGGGCATAGAGCCAAATTCAATCAACAACCTTTAATTTTAGCAGATTTCTTAAATATACCTCTATTATCATTTACCAGGGTAGCGCGTTATTTTGAACTGAGAAAACACTAACTTCCAACTTCGACAGGGCATTCCTCTTAAATAATTAAATATTTAAAATCAAACGACTTCTAGAACGCTTATTATTTTTTGTTTTTTTTTTTCAGTGCATTGACCATGAACAATGCTGCGGCGGATGCTGTTTTGATGGAATCTGCATAGATAGTATGTATTTTTTTTTAATTTATTATCGTCATCTTTGTGTTTTGGTTAGTAAATCCCACGCCTACGAAGTCGCGGACAAAATCTAGTAAATTAAATAAGTAAGCATTACATAACTTTATTACACTCGTTCACTAATGGACCGAATACAATTTGCGGCTAAGAGATCTATTACGACAGATGTTAATTATCACAGAAGTAATTATATTTTGGATTCATTAACTGGCACTGTACAGTGTGCCACATGGAAATGTATAGCAACTTAGGTAAGAGTGTAAGGGCAAAGTGTTATACGTTTTTCTATGGTCTACCGTACATTAATTAGGCTCGGGTCATTGATAAACGCGATTATTTACATTACCCAATTCAATTCCCTTGTCAGAAATTGCTTCATTTCTACCCCTACGGTATACGGTTGTATAAATACGACTTTATTTACTACTAGCTATTGCCCGCGGCTCCGCCCGCGCGGTAATCGATTATATCGCACAAAAAAAGTAGCCCGTCTTTGGCCCCCTTTCAGTCTTCAACTATACCTATATTTTTTCAAATTTCTCAAAATCTGTCCAGCGGTTTGACCGTGAAAGCGTAACAGACTGACAGAATTTAGCATTTATAATATTAGTATAAATTATTATGTCAAAGATTTTTGAGAAATTCTATGTTCCAAACTCATTCTCTCAACTCAACGGCCGCAGTATAATTGACGTAAGATGGGAACAAAATTCGATAAGAAAATTCATTTTCGTCTGACTGGGCGGGGAAATTGAATAGATTTTGGTTTCAACAGTAATTCCCCGCGAATCCCGCGATAATCTGTCTCGCATTTCTTTCGGGATCACTGGTCATGGTGTCGTTGTAAATTGGACGTTAAATTTATTTCTTTAAGGTATAGTATAGTAGCAGCAATCTGGGTTGCTTTTGCTTTTAAATAAAGATTGTTTTGGTAAATGTCTGTAGGAATGCAGATGTAAGAAACATGAATGAAAATTATGGAACGCATCCAAGGAAGGTATGAATGGAGTGGGGATTAAGTGATATAGATAATTTATCCTTGTAATAAGTACTCTTGTAAAGCCAAACTTTTCTTGTGGCTTTTATCTAAGAATTATCTTGACACTGAGCAACTATTAGAATTCGTATTCTAAAAGAAATTGTTAGTGCTAGGGACACACTTCCCTCCACCTCCCATGGCTCTACCAACCTCTCGGTTATACGAGCCGAATCTCGGGAGAGTGCGCTGTACTAGCATTTCGCATCTCTTTCCAGTCGCACCTGCTTGATCTCCCTACAAGTTCTCTATAGTGTCGCCTATCTATGCAATCATTGCATTTTAATAACAGTGCTAGGGACAATCAAATTCGATTAAATAAAAGTATATCTTGAATCTACTGTAGGAGACCCCACAGATTATTTATTTATTTATTCATGGCGAGCTTAACATTACCATTCATCTTATTAGCTTCATAATATAAAAAAAAATGATATTATCATGCACAACTTACCATACACAATCACCCAACAAACTTATAATGGCACTCATTCATGAACTATTTACATTACAAACATTTACTTACCCTAGTTAGTTATGCAAATTTAAATTTTTTTTTCCTTATTCCCAAATAACAGTTTATCACTAGTTTGGGATATAAGTTTTCTTTGTTAAAATAAAAACCTCTCAGTTATAAGGTACATACACCTCGAGGATGTGGTCCTCGGAAATTAAGTGAGGTACGGCTTGTCGGATGAGCGAAACCGCCAAAATACAGACTAGCCCTAGTTTGGATTCGGTGTTCGTGAGTCCGTCGAGTACGTTTTCTATTAAAAAAAAAATATATGTACAATCGGCTGCAGAGAAATCTGATCCCCATGCCACAAGTAGTCAATCACTGTTGAAAAGGGGTCAAATTGCTCTGCAGCTCACTGTACTAGTTTGAAACAGAACATAAGACGATACGACGACGACTCACACGATAGATCTGAGCTATTATAATTAGACGAAGTTCAAGCTAGCCCCAAAAAAGAAAAGAAATTCGTTTTTAGAAAAACGGTTTTATCTATTGTATTTTGTTTGCAATAAAGATTTTTTTATATAACGAAATATCGTTTGATTCCTACACCCTACATGTCTTTGTACGTCACTAGGTTTTATTTCGCCCGGTGCACTAGTCCCTACGTACTCTAGCATAGATCTGTTCCTAGTCTTTAGTTCGTATTGCCGCAAACACAAAATTAGATTCACTCATTAGCATAATATATTGCCATACGATGCACTGTATGTGAACTAGGTACATTTGAATGCGAAGAAAGTTGAAACACGTAACCTTGCTAACGACCCAGCATTGTAATGGGGCACAGAACAGATAAATTATCCGAATAGAAATGTTTTGACGCGGATTTAGTTCCAGGATCAATGTGGCAGCTATTCTCTCTTCTTATCTTCAATTAATACATGAAAACCCATGTAAACCACACCACACCTTATTAGAAATATAATACGTAGTTTACAACAAAGCCACCTAATATTGTCGACCAATAACAGTGGCAATAAATTACGCAATCAAATTCCCCGCCCATTTTTTATGTGTGAAACGGTGGCTTGCAAGCCAAACTAGTGACACGTTTTTCGTGCGCTATGCCACTTCTTGTTAATATTTTCTAAATTCTGTGTAATGGGACATGTTGCTTGTTATTTGTTACGAGTGTACCTAATGGTATTCAAAAAGAAAAGTAGGCAAAACTTTACTCTCAACTCAGTGTAAAAATTTTAGAATTGAAATATGATTGATGGACTGAAATATGGATAGTTTTTGAGAGGCGGGAGTGATATGCTCGACTGCCCCAAAAGCCGGGTGTTATGCCCGGGGAACCGCAGATCCTTCGTCCATCCATCCGCAGAGATATTATATATATATAGATATTATATAGATATTATATCTTGTCTGAGGTTGTACACATATACTAGCTTTCGCGCGCAGCTTCGCCCGCGTGAATTTCCCTCGGGAACAGTGCTTTTTCCCGTGATCAAAGGTACCCTATGTCCTTCTCAATACTTCTAACTATGTGTATGCAAAATTTCAGGAAGATTGGTTCAGTAGATAGGGAAGCGTAACAAACAAACAAATAAATAAACAAACTCACTATCGCATTTATAATATTAGTTGGATTGGATAGCTCCAATCCGTACAAAACTTTGCAAGCGCGATTTAGACTTTTATAGTAATACTAGCTGACCCGGCGAATTCCGTACCGCCTGATCGCACTTTTCTCACCTTTTAAACCTGCTCTGGACTTTCACATTTATTTCAAGACCAAAATTAGCTAAATTGGCTCAGCCATTTTCGAGTTTTTGCGAGACTAACGAACAGCAATTGATTTTTATATAGAGAGATGATATATTGTCTGCAGTTTCTTGATTCTCGCTTTTAGATTCTAATTCATAAAATTCATACAAGATGATTCCGATTAATCGTTATTATTGTCTACAGCCTACAGATCCTGTTACTCCTCGTTGGATGTCTGCCGAGACCACTCCTGCATAGGGGAAGAGAACTGCTTCGCGTTTGTGCCACCGCAGTGCCCTGCTTGTGAACCAATACCTTTATGTAGGACGTAGAATAGTAAAATGATAAAAAAAAATGTTTCATTTTAAATACGAGTACCTACCTCTCAGCGAATTTTTTAACTTCTGCCTATCAATAGACTGATTTGAATTAGTAAAGATTGTCATAGGTTCTTTTCATGGAATATAGGTAAAATAGGTAGTATCCATATCCATATCCATACTTCCATACTAATATTATAAATGCGAAAGGGTGTCTGTCTGTCTGTCACCTCTTCACGGCTAAATTGCTGGACCGATTGTGATGAAATTTGGTATGGATATAGTTATGCTCTAGGAGTCAAAGATAGGCTACTTTCGGACACGATATAACCTAGGCGAACGCGGGCGGAGCCGCGGGCAACAGCTAGTCAAAAATAAAATAATAAATAGACTAATTTAATTAGAGATTATTACATAAATAAATATATAAAGACAAATAAAAAATCCATATACATTAGTAAGTTAAAAAAATATTGTACAGGAAAAAAAAATGTTTTATTTTTAAGACCAGTAAAAATAGAATAAAAAAGGTTTCTTTCGCATTTCCTTACATATATCAAATCGTAAGGATTCCCATGAAAGCGAAGACAAAGACAAAAGCCAAATAAAAAAAAATGATTAAAATATCTCATGAAAATGGAAGAAATATTCAGACAAAAATACAACTAAGTACTAATTAAACAGATATTAAATACTCTCATCAGAACCCAAACAATAGTTTCTGTGTAAAGCCTTCGCAAACAGACGCCACTGGGGATAACAATTTGAAATGTAAAATGCGTGCAACTGAATTCCATAAAGTCCGTTGTTTTCAAATAGTCTCTTACAATTACCGCCACAAACAACTTTTGAATGCTGTTCGGAGTTCAAATGTGAGCTCGAGAACATTATGCACAGTGGAATAAAATGATACACGCCACTGCTCAAAGCGTGTTAAGTTGGAACACTGTGTTTCCTAGAATAAAATAAATAAATAAATATATAGGGACAAATCACACAGATTGGGTTAGCCCCAAAGTAAGTTCGAGACTTGTGTTATGGGATACTAACTCAACGATTCTATAATTTATAACAAATATACATATAGATAAACATCCAAGACCCAGGTCAATCAGAAAAAGATCATTTTTCATCTTGACCTGACCGGGGATCGAACCCGGGACCTCTTGAGTAGCGGTCAGGCATGTTAACAATTACACCACGGAGGTTGTCAAATATAAAACACATACCTACCGGTTTTTTGATAATTGGCTAGTCCAAAAAAATATGGTAGCGCTTTTTATGTGTTTTATTAAATGAATAGACCATTTCAGAGATACAATTTGAACGAAAAAAATATTAACATTGTATTTAATTCTTTATTTAATTTTAAAGATACATATAGTGATGACGTCACTCGGTGTTAAAACAAAGTATTTAGGTTACGTTTACTGGAATAAAAATATGACAATGACAGATTATGACGATTTGACTGACTTATGCTTGCAGTACTACGAAGCAAAGAGTATATAATCCCTATGCTGCTAACTTATAGAAAAAAATTGAGCAAGCCGCTTACGTCACACGTAAGCGGCTTGTACAAGTTATTTGACCTTGTAGTAAATTTTTGAAAATGATTGGATTTTTTGCAAGTATATACGTGCTTAATAAAAAATATGATTACCGCAAACTGTTTAATAAGCCTATTCCTCTAAATGGTTTTCGAATTTGACTTCTTTGTAAAAAATTGGACTAGCCAATTGGTTTTAGAATCACTAGCTCCCATCTGTTTACTTTTCATTTTGGCTTTAACTGCCTTTATGGTCTAGTGGTTAAGGCATTTGCTTGAAGACCCTGTGGGTTTGATTCCTACGGTAAGGAAACATTTTTAGTTCTTTTTAGTTTGGCGAGGACCTTGCAGACTTGAATCACCTGTTTGTCTAATTATAGAGATGATTCCGTGCTTCAGAAGGCATGTAAGGCCATTTTTTAGGCCAAATAAGAAAAGTGTTGGTCATTAACACACCTGGAACTTTCTATTGGTCTACTTTCTAAATAAAAAGGGTAACGGAGGTCTTCCGCTCCATGTATTATCTCTTTTTCTCCAATAACGCAAAAAAAATAATAATTCTATAACGAACTTTTGTAGCCGAATGTACAGTATAGTTACAGTTGCCATCATATTAATGAAAATTAAACCGAGGATTATCCATGAGAGGCTATTCGCTTCGTAATAGCACTCAATTAACATTAAAAGAGGGATTGGTTTTCACGTGGTTTAAATTAAATTTAACCTTTTAAATTAAGTAGAGCACTTCCGTTTATATTTGAAATTTGTTTCAAAACGAATTGCTTTTTTTATAAATAAATATATAAGCACAAACGGGTCTTACAGATTGAGTAGGCCCCAAAGTTACTTCGAGATTTGTGTTATGGGATACTAACTCAACGATACTTTATTTTATAACGAATACATATTTAAATAAACATCCAAGACCCCAGGCATATATATTTATATATATAAAAGGAAGTCGTGTTAGTTACACTATTTATAACTATAGAACGGCTGAACTATTTAAGCTGAAAATTGGTGGGGAGGTAGCTTAGGAGAAGGGCATAGGGTACCTTTCATCCCGGGAAAAAATCCCGAGGGAACTTTACGCGGGCGAAGCCGCGAGCAAAAGCTAGTTTATTATATTATTTACTAGCGACCCGCCCCGGCTCCGCATGGGCATAAAAACCTTCCTCTTGAATCACTCTATTTATTAAAAAAACCGCATCAAAATCCGTTGCGTAGTTTTTAAAGATATAATAAGCATACAAAGGGATATAGGGACAGAGAAAGCGACTTTGTTTAATACTATATAGTGATTTCGTGGTATGAAATAAAAAATATAAATTATGAGTCAAATAAACATACGTTTACAGACAATACATACATATATAATACACACAAAAATACTGGTACATACATACATAAATATTTATTTAACAATTCACCAGTAATAATGACGTATCTAAGTGAATGCTAATAGTGCTCTTCCACCAATGAGTGAGTGATTTTTTTACTTGATTTTACGTCATAATGACGACACGACGGAGTGCTAGTCGTTATCATTGAAAAAAAAAAAAACAGAAAAACATCATCTCAACTAAATAAAGTAAAAGGTTTAGTTTGTGGTGTAAATGACGGAGAAAAACTCAATAATGTATTCAAGAAAATTTCTTTATTTCGCAAGGAAAAATACACATTGAAACCGGAGACGAGATTGACGTGGAATACGGAGCCGGTAAATTGCCACCTATTTGTGACGTCAGCAATAAGAGTTTCTGAGACAAATAAGAAAAGGTTTGCGCGATAAAGTCAAATTGGAGAGTGGTGTATGTTTGTAAGATTTTTAAATCGGCGAGCATTTATGGAGAGAGCGATAACTGTGGAGGAAGCGAGACGGTCTGTGGGCATCGTGGCATGTAGAAATCTTTAGTCTCTTAGTCTAGTAACTTTTCTCTGAGAGAAACAGGCGTAATCAAAGAACTTGGAATTGCGCGCGGTTTTCTAACGCGAGGAAAATTTTTCTTTTTTAATCTATGGGTGTAAGGATATATCTGTAGTAAGTAATTTAAAAAAAAACTAATTTCATTTGTTATTTTCTTAGTCGACGCTTAATTTAAGAGCGTACAAAAATCATAATAAGAAAGGATAAAGTAACCACAAGTATATATGAATATTCAATGTATCGTATCATGTATGTAATGTTACAATGTATGGATTTTTTATTTTATTTTGTTTTGCCTACATGAACCGATCATTGTTTTGGCAAATGCATGTTGATCGTTATAATTCACTATATGTACACGTTTTGGGAAACTGTAAGTGTACTTTGAAAAGTACAAAATTTATTTGACTTGTATTACATATAGACAAAAATTACCTTTTAATTAAAAACGAAAAACAAATTGACTGCATTTTTCGACAAATCTGTATTATATCTCCTATCCTTCTATAAGTATTAAAATTAGTCCAGCACTTTAGTCTACATTCTGCGACAAAAAATACATACATGTTCTGGTAATTGTCATTTACTTAAGTAGCATATAAAAAAGTGTATACACTCGAAAAACAGGAACCCTTCTCGTCGGCAAATGGCATTTTCCAGGCGTCGCAGTTCTCCGAAAATTTCCACGGCCACTGAAAAAAATACTTACTTATACACAACCAAACTTTCGTCAATCTATAGTGTTCACTAAAAGTGACCACATAACTCTTTGCAATATGTAACCAAACCTCTTATCTTTTTATTGTAAATCACTTTTGTTAAATCAAGTTAACTTCATTAGTATCTTGTCAAACTTTAGTTATTTATCAAATAGCTGAAGTAATTAGGTAGAATATTTTTCAATGTAGGTGTCCTTTTATTCCTAAATACATTTCATTTTCATTTTACTATAACTAGCACGCATGAAAAACCCATTTTCTCCTCGAAATATAACAGCGTTGTCGGTAATATCTTACCCATTAAGAAGTCATTTCACACTGCAAATAACCTTCGGGGCAGAGGGACAGGACATAAGGGTGCTACGTGAATAAAAATAAATGGACGATTATGTTATGATGCAATTCGCCCTTTAGGGCCTTTTTACAAACACCTTACTCTAATAACGGCATTTAAGAGCTTTTTTGTCAGTTTAATTTCGCACGTTTTGTGGTTTTTGTTGTCATTAACTTAATTAGAACATTTTTACGTTTTACAGTAGTCTACGGAGTACAAATATCCTATCACCAATAGAAAAGAATTTCTAGCACAAATCCTGTAACTTATGCGCCGCACAGATTTTCTGTTTCTTCCATGGTTAACTGGTAGAGAATGCTCTTAACATTAAGTCCGCCAATTGTATACGTATTTTGTACATATGTAACAATCAAGTTTTTAGAAATAAATAAATAATTTCCTTTAAAGGGGTTCAGTTTAGATCAAAACGAGAAACTGTAAATTATTGTAAAATAAGAATAGAATAAAACTTTATTTGCGTTTGTATAAGGTTTATAGAAGATGATAAAAACATAATACATATGAGAAATAATTCATCATTTGAGCGTGTTTCCAAGTTGCATCCTCAGCTTACGCTTCAGAGCCCAGGGTACGCTTTTACTCATGGTGCTAGATTGGGCTGTATTCTTTATCAGCAAAGAAGTTCGAATCGGCAATTTTTTTTTAAATTTATATTTATTAGAGTGAAGCGAATGCTGCCGGACCTCCGTTATCCTTAGGAATAATTAATAACTAACTTATTTTGATTCTAAGCATTTTTTTTTGATCCATGTTAAAAATAGATGATGTTACCAAAGTAAGCACATGAATTCCTTTCAAATTTTACCTCGTTATTAATAGTATTCGCTTAAAATTTAATCCAAAATAAGTGAAGCCAGCCAAAACGAACACGGAGATTAAACATTAATTATGTAAGTAGAAAGTAGCTCCAAAGAAGAAAATTATATAGGGTTACGGTATGGTACAAACTTTGCAACCCCATAGCTTTTAAAATAAAACATTCCGACGAATTGAGAACCCCTTTTTTGCAGTTGGTTAAAAAGTATTTATAAATTAATTAATAAAAAAGTATTTAATGTTAGACAATGCTCCTAGCATTAAGTATGCCTTCTATGCAATATTATGTATTTATACTTACTAGTATTTTATGCGATAAAGATTAATGTTATAAATCAACATCCAATTTATTTACCGGGATCAGTTAAAAGACACGGATCTTACTTTAAATTAAAATTATTACTTTTATAATTTAAAAATTATATAAGTTTGGTCTCGCTTAGTTCTCATATGAGTGTTAATAACAAGCTTAGTTGACCCTGCCCACTGATGCCTTGGTATCATTGTTTCAAATATGGGGCACTGTTATCGTTTATTTGTAGTTGTCTATTGGAGTACTAGGTCAATTGACCCTGCACACCTAGGTGTCTGATTTATTCTAATTTAACGAAGTTCAGGTTGTCCCCAGTAAACAAATGGAAAGACGGTTTTTGTTTTTTTTTTTTTTTGAATAAATATTTTCATGGCTAAGTATGGTCAAAAGAAAAACGGTTGATTATATTGATTATCTGATCTGATTGAATCTTCGGAGATTTACTTATACATGATTTATAAGTTTACATAAACTATGTATAAATCCGTTTGGATTCGCTAGGGTGTTAGATTTTGTAGATCCGACCAGAATAATTCGGAAAAAATCCTAGAATCTGACAGGTAAGGAATCTTCGGCTCACGCTCGACTGTTTTGATTTTGTATTTATCACAGCTGCAAATTTTTGCGTTTTATAAATAATCAGATAAATTCCAGCCAATATACGCGATAAGACTTTGCCAACATCTAAGACAAGATAGAGGCTATTTCCGACCCCGAGTTTCGACTACCTGATAAATCAAATTAAGAAGAGCGAGGCCTAAAAGTTAGGGATTCTGAAAATAAACTCCTAAATGAATCCCCTACTAAAAGGATTACTTATAAGGCGTTGGACAAACAAGTCAGTGAGTTGTAATATGGATTAGAAGACTTATGTTCCACTCATTATCCGCCTTTTGTGCTCTGATTAGGAAAGATCTCATTGGATGTGATATTGAAGCCCTTTTAATACTGCTGGCTTGAAATCTATAGCCCGAGATAAAACTACCACATCCGTATACCATATATCCAATACGGCTTGCTTATTGTGAAAAAATATTAATATTTTTTAAGGATGTATTTTGGTAATAGTATTTTTCGGTGACCAATAAAAACGAGGTACGCAATTCAAACCAAATGTGTGTGATATTGTACAGACATATAATATTTTTAATAATGTAGTATTATATACGTTCTTAATAGACTCGTATTATGTGGTCTATATTTTAAAAGTGAAAGTTTGTAGCGCATCTATATCTATATCTATAACTATATATATATATATATATATATATATATATATATATATATATATATATATATATATAAATTAAACCCGTTTCCCGTTGTCACGACATAGCATGAAAACGGCTTGACCGATTTGGCTGATTTTTTTTTGTAGTTTTCTAATACTCTGTACAAGGTTCTTACGGAAAAAAATATTAAGAAAATCAAATTTACGCTAAGGCGGTACGAAGTTCGCTGGGTCAGCTAGTATCTCATAAACTATAACAGATTGGAAATAGCCATCCCGTAGTCCATCTGGTCAGACAAGACGTATTTTTGAATGTTTAGTACTAAATATTTATTTTTTTACTTTTTTTGCTTAAAATTTCCTGTTAAAGTTATGAAATTTTTTCCACTACATATAGCAGAGATTTACGAATACACATCAATATGGCGACTGACAACTGAGTCTATATATCTTTTACCAATTCAACCATATTTATTGTGAGCTTGTCATGTCGCTCCGATAAATTTTACGCTGCGGTCTAACCGGATTAAGAGGAGGCTTTGTTTGTTTAGGGTTTACGATTCTGTTCTTACGTAATTCTATTGTTAAGTCTGTCTTTACAAAATTAGATGTCAAGTCATATCATACACACTCATCCGTGAAGACTACTCGTTTTCCGTGGATATCGTATATAGCGACTAAATAAATGATGACATTTATTGGATTGACTGACATTTTGTATTAAATTATTAAACAAGATTAAATATTATTTTATTAAGTATATTACTGTTATTATAAATGCGAAAGTAATTATCTCGATTAATTTTCACTGCGAATCATATTTACCTAACCATAGATTTAAATAGAAAATAAAAGTTATGTGTCTTCTATAATAACACTTAATGCGACACGAATGCGATGACCGTATGCGACCCTATTTCGTTAATAAATTTACTATTTCGTTTCACCGAATACTAGGAGAAGAAAAGAAAAAATAGGAAAGCGGATCCTGGGTTCCAAAGCAACCAGCTAAGGATGCTATGGGGAAAGCCCTAAAATGCAAAGAAGATTAGTATCGACGAAGCTAGTCTCGTTTCCGGCACTCAGCCTTGAGACGTCCGTTACGTTAGCGAGGACTGTGGACACGGCCTTAACAACAATAAGGTTGTCGAAATTTTCTTATTTTTTTTATTAAACAAATGCGTCAGTGTTTTGTTGTGACTAAGATCTTTAATTAGCCCTGAAAAAAATATTAAAAAACAACCTTTGCAACGATTTAGTTCACTCCGTAATCTAACTTGAAATCATATTATCTAGTCTGTGATTTGGGGATAATTGCAAAGAGCGTCTCTTAATGTGTTACAACTTTTTATCACTGAACCAGTCATCATCATCATTTCAGCCGCAGGCTGTCCACTGCTGGACATAGGCCTCCCCCAAGGATTTCTAAAATTACCGGTTGGAAGCGGCCTGCATCCAGCGACTGCCTGCGACCTGCTTCAGGTCATCTGACTGTCTGGTCGGTGGGTATTCGATGCTTCGCTTGCCGGTGCGTGGTCGCCATTTGAGAACCTTAAGCACTGAACCCACAGCAGATAAATTAGAAAAATTTGATCTTAGAGTGAGATATCACTCTCTTCAGAAAATCTTTTTAATTCGTAAGTTTTTCCTTCAATACGCATATTTCTTATCAGTGTGCCATCCCTAAATGTTTGCAGGATATCCGGTATTGCCCGGCAAGTGTAAACTTGCAGAAAGCTGTTTACAGAGTAAATAGAGCTTTTCGACGTCAAATACGAGTGTAGAGACGACGTGAGCTTTCAAGTGTAACCCTTTCACTGATATAGAGTTGGAGTCATAAGTCTTTGCTTTGATTTTATTTAGATCACGATGAAAGAGCCCTTTTCATGCCCACTTTTGAATATGGGGCCTCTATTCATGAACTATTGTTTTAGTTAAATATGCTCTAACCCTTTCTCTCTTAACTATATTTAACGTGAAAACGAGACAAAACACACTCTTGTTAAAATGAGCTTTACAAACGTTTGTTAATTTTTATGAATTAGAGCGTTAATCTATGGTAAAAACACCCATCGCAAGTGCGCTCACGCTCACATCCAAGTTTTCATATGACACGAAGCTTATATCCAGAAGTGGACTAGCTTCTAAAAAGACTAAACTGGTATATGTTTACACTATTTTAAATTCTTATAGCATATAATAAAATTAAATAATCCTAACTCGTCATATTATAAGTGTGAAAGTGAGTTTTTATATTGTTTGTTTGTTTGCTTGTTACCTTCACGTCCTATCTACTGAACCAATCTTTCTGTAATTTCGCATACTCTCCTCCTCTCTCCTAACTATGTTTAGGAGTATTGAAAAAGACATAAGGTACCTTTTAAAAAAAGCACTGTTCCAGAGGGAATCTCACGCGGGCGAAGCCGCGAGCGAAAACTAGTAAACTATAAATTGTCTAGTTAAAGCAAAATAAGACTTACCATTAAAACTAAGCGAATTTTCAACTAACTAAGTAGTTCATTAAAGCGAATTTATGCTCCGAAGTTGAACGCAAACTGTGAACGTCTAACACGTTACATCAAAGTTACCTCGCATAAAGAGAAACTTTATTAATTATACGTTTTGTTCCTATTACGGCCAAAACTCTTAATGCTATAACCAGAGAATTACTAGTTACCCGAAGAACGAAGACTTTAATTAAGTTAATACAGCGCATCGAAATTTTAAAAAAAGAGGCTTAACCAAAGTCACAATCGCAAAACGTTAACGAGGTACGACAGAAACAAAATGACATATGGATTGACATAAGATTGACCACGTGATTTACCGCAGCTTACGTCTTACCAAAAATATAAATTCAGTTCAGTATATTCACATTTATCAATAGACGAATATTTATATATTAAAGCGAAAGGTCACGAAACTCACTCCTGTATTAAAAAAACAAATCACAAAAACTACAGGATCAACGCACCTGAAAGGTAAGTCATTCATTACTGGGAGACATTAGCAATGAACTAATTTCCACAAACCATAGAACTAGGAACGAAGCAATTTTTTTTTTAAATCTATGCCACAAACGAACGGAAGTAGAGACCAGCGACCGTTGCTGCTAGTGATATACTAAGGGTGGGTTGCACCAAAGTACCAGTTATCGTAACAGTTAAAGTCAAATGTAGTAACATTACTGAACCGTTGAAGCGACATAGGTTGCACCGTCGTATTTTGTAGCATAGTTAGTTACCAGGGTTACAATTACAAGTATAATGACGTCCGTGGAGGTTATTCGACCCGTCTGACAGATAAGTTGACAATAACAATAGCGCTAACCGGTCAAGTTTGGGCGGTTACCGTTAGCGTATGACGTATTTTGACGATTGACAAAATAGTGCAACCCATTTTTTACCTAACCGGTACTTTGACTACACAGTTATTGTTATAGTAAGTTAATGCAATCCAGCATTACTATATTATCTTGGTATTATCTTTAAATGTTAACAAGCTGCAATCGAATGTGTACAATTTCACAGAATAAACAATTATTAATGCAGTCAATTATCTGTTATTTCAACAATACACTTCATTAAACATCATTTACTTTAAAAGGATGCCAAACTAACCGATATCATAATTAAATTTCAACGAAATTCATTTTATTTATTTATTTGAATGAGCTTTAATGATCGATGAAATGGAATTTCAATGAGATTTTTTTAATTTTTTAATTGAATATGCATTACATGTTAAGAACTTGTACTTTGACATTGACAGCATATCCATACTAATATTATAAATGCGAAAGTCTGTCTGTCTGTCTGTCTGTCTGTCACCTCTTCACGGCTAAACTGCTGGACCGATTGTGATGAAATTTGGTAGGGATGTAGTTAACGACCTGAGGTCAAACACTTTTGGGCGCGATATAACCGAGTCCCACGCGAGGCGAAGCCGCGGGGAACAGCTAGTACTATATATATTTACATTCTTTCTTCTTGCAAGTCGTGTTCCTTATAACTCATATCTGAGGGTCGTGACCAACATAATCCAAATTGGCAGTTAGTATCTTCCAGTCGGACCTATTCAAGGCCTGGTGTATGGCCTCTTGGATGTGCATTTCAAAGCTGCAAGGAGAGGGCGGTCCAGCGCGTTGGTGATTTGCCGCTAGATCGTGTTACCGCCATACGGCCAACCATTATAGGAATTTCCAGACTGTTCGGTTCACGTAGTTTATAGTGACCGAAAAAAGAGAGAGTTCGTATATTTGGATAATTACATTAAAAAGAATAACTTAAAAAAGTATAAAATAGACAACCGTGGTAAGCGACCACTCGGTCGTCTCAAGTACCGCTGTAGAGAATAAGTTGTGAAGGACCTGGAAGACTTATAAAAAAGCCAACTGGGATGCTATGTTCTGTGTTTATGCTTTGTATTCGCTTTTGTTTTAGAACAAAAAAGAAAACCAATAAAAAGTCTAATACATAGTATAAAACAAAATTGCTTCCCGCAGTCTGTCCCCATGTATGCTTAGATCTTTGAAAGTACGCAATTGATTTTAATGCGGTTTTTTCAATAGCTGGAGGATTTAAGAGGAAGGTTTTTATAGACGTGCGAAGCCGGGGCGGGTCGCTAGTTTCACATAAAGAATGCTCAGTGATCTATTAAGCCAGAATTTACAAGACTACCTTCAGCTGCTGTTCATAACATCCAATCACAACATTTATAAAACCTTTTTTTTTCCAAAGAAAAGACTTTACGGATCAGAAGGTTATGGAAGCTAAATTTCCCTGGCTGAATGAAACCAAACAGTTCAACGAATTAAATTGGATGTGTACTCGAACGAATTCAAGCAATATCGAGACGTGTTCAAAAACGATTTATATCTAATGGTTCCGTATATAATAAACATAAAAGAGAAAAGAACATTTCGTTTTTATTTCCTGAGTATAATTAGTTTGGAATTTTTCCATAGCTTGGGTGGTTGGATTCCTCTTACACTGAGAGTGACAATAAATATATTAAAATGCCATTTATTTTCGTTAAAAATTATTCCGACGAAATAAGCTACTCGTAATTCATCATATCCGTATTTTTTGATTTCTATGCATAAACACGCAGCTTAAGGCGATACCTTGGTGAGCTATAGTTGCCTATAGTTACAAATTGCAAAACTGCTAAAAGTTTTAAGCAATATTGCAATTTGTAACTATAGGGAACTATAATTTAATATGTTTAAAATTAACTTCAGATCCAGAACCTTAATTACATAGGTAATACGGATTATTGATAACTTATGTTTTCAGTGAATAATTATTTTTAAATGATGGTGGCGCTAATGTTCACCGAGGTATCGTCTTAAACGCCTTTCACATGCTTCCGATGTTATTTCTACGGTACCCTAAAACAGCAAACGAAAAGCGATAGAAAACAATAGATTTTAAAAAAAACTGTGCCTGTTCTCCTATTTGCATTTCAGATGGTGAGCCACGGCCGAAATGTTTTATTGATGAGGATGTATGAGACGTAATGACTGCCAGACCGACAAGGCCTTTACTTTTTTCTCGTCCAGGCGAAGAAATTTAGGCAAAAATGTGGAGAAAGTGTTTTATTTATTTTTAGTAAGTCCGTAGTCTGAACCTTTTGATTATAATCTAATAGCGACCCGCCGGCTCGCATGGGCATAAAAACCTTCCTCTTGAATCACTCTATCTATTAAAAAAACCGCATCAAAATCCGTTGCGTAGTTTTAAAGATATAAGCATACAAAGGGATATAGGGACAGAGAAAGCGACTTTGTTTTATACTATGTAGTGATAGTGATATGTAGTCGTATATATGAATGTAGATAGAACTCAGAAAACCTGAGGAAAGATTTAACTTTTTACACATCAACAAATTATATTATAACGCTTTCTCTGTCCCTATATCCCATAGGGACAGAGAAAGCGACTTTGTTTTATACTATGTTATGATTACTAAAGTCTTAGACCATGTAAAACATAGAATTATCAAATCGCGCGCAGTCTCTACCCAGGCATTATTTTTTATTCTACGATGTTAAATAAATTAGCTGTGTTATACGATTTCACACGATTCACGATTTCACTTGCTCGTGGGGAAAGAAACGTCCCAAGTATAGAGCTATCAAATGTGAAAATCCGTCAAGTACATCCAAGTTAAAGGCGTTCATACAAACAAGCTCTACACGTAATATACCTTCTTAATATTAATAAATTTATGGCTAGAATGGTTTAGTGGTAATTTCTTAGCTCTTTCAATGTATAGCTAAAAATAAATTGTTCAATTATTGAATTAAAAACAAAACGGTTTACTGTTTATTCATTTCGTAGCACACGTATTTTATTGGACAGATCATTGCCCCTTGAAAACATATAAAACAAAAACAAAATCCTGCCATACTGCTAACAAAACAGCTGTTTGTAATTTAAGTCAAACAATAAAATAACTTCAGAATTTCTTTAATAAAATTGCGTATCTAATAATAAACAAAGTTTTGGGGGCTCGAAGTCAATCTTTTGGAAACAAGCTGTTGGAAGTACTATAACAAAAATATTGAATTTCTGACTTTTAAATCAGATATCTCAATATTATATCCATATCCCTCTGCGGGAGACAGGCGTGATGTACTAGCGACCCGCCCTGGCTTCGCATGGTCATAAAAACCTTCCTCTTGAATCACTCTATCTCTTAAAATAAACCGCATCAAATTCCGTTGAGTAGTTTTAAAGATTTAAGCATACAAAGGACATAGGGACAGAAAAAGTGACTTTGTTTTATACTATGTAGTGATAGTGATATGTAGTCGTATATATGAATGTAGATAAGAACTCAGAAAACCTGAGGAAAGATTTAACTTTTTACACATCAACAAATTATCTTTCTTGTTTCTCATCTAATGTTCCCATTTGTAGCAATAGTATAAATAAAAAATTTAAATCCTACTAATATTATAAATGCGGAAGTGAGTTTGTTTGTTTGTTACGCTTTCACGCCTTATTTTCTGCACCAATCTTCCTGATTCGCATACACTATTGATAGAAGTATCCAGAAGGACAAAGGTGCCTTTAATCCCGGGAAAAAGCACTGTTCCCAAGGGAAGTTCACGCGGGCGAAAGCAAGTTAAACGTAAATATTAAAAAATAGTAAAAAGCCACATGCAAACTACCACACCAGTTTCTCCTTTATTATGGAAAATCACTCATTATTTGTAATTTGTGACCGATATACGAGTCTACATCATTTATTGGCCCCGAAACCGTATGTTACAAAAAGCAGAAGCCCCATGAAAAATAATGAGATCGGCGTGGTCAGATCACAGAAAAAAGTAAATATGGAAAAATTATTTATTTATTTAAAACTTTATTGAGTCAGGAGCTAATAGGTAAACTTAATGCTATAAGCATTCTCAGCTAGTCAACCTTTGGAAATTATAGTTAAAATTATAATTGAAGTCGCCAAATAATAAAAAATCGTATTGTAGTAATTTATTATTGTCTTTTTTTTCTCCTATGACATATTTTTTTAATGTTTTAATATTTAATTAACATCTTTTTAATGCAATATCTTAATGTAATTAAATTTAAATGGAAATAATGTAAATTTGAAATGACTGACATTATGATAATTAACTTAATTCGATAATTTAATTGACATGAATTACATGAATGTTATTTACTAGTATACCATTTTTTTATAAAATTAATACCAATTTTGTATGCCTGACGGCGCAGCATGGCGCACAGCAACTAATTTAATACTAACACCCTTAAATGTACCCATGTCTGACATAAAATAAATGAATTATGAATTATGAAAAATATTTAAGTGAAACCAATTAAATTTTAATTACTTATATTTTTTTTAATATCATATCAATAAATATTTTTGCAATAGAATACACATTAGAAACTTATGTTTTCAAAAAGTTGTACCTTTGCACCGCTAAACACTGACATATAAGCAGCCTGAATAACAAATAGGATACCAAAACCAGTTTACAGAACAATAATAAATAACAATTAGTAAAAATATTATATTAGTTATAGAGATTAATCTCCCATATATTTTTATTACCTCTGTGGCGTAATGGTTAACATGCCTGCCCGCTACTGATGAAAACTGATCATTATCTGATTGGCCTGGGTCTTGGGTGTTTATCTATATATATATATATATACTTGTTATACAATATAGAATTGTTGAGTTAGTATCCCATAACACAAGTATAGAACTAACTTTGGGGCTAACTCAATCTGTGTGATTTGTCCCTATGTATTTATTTATTAATTTATTTATACACATTTAAATAATCTGTACAAATAAAAGTAAATAGCTGTATTTCATTTACTTCTTTGAAGTGATGATATCTTGAATCCTAGATGCCCCGAATTTCACCACTATATAAAGCAGAACAGGAGAAACTCTAGAAATGAAATAGTATCGATTTGAAATGATATCTTCTTATCTCTGTCGTCTGCAGACACATGATTTTGACACGAGACATCGTTACACGATATCATAACATAGGCGACATAAGAAATATCGTTAAGAAAACGACTCGGTTGAAAAATTTATTTTGCATTTGTAAAAACATTATGGCTCGTATACTATCTTAAAATTTGTCTTTCGATAGATTATACTTTTTTCAGGCAATGGGGCATTTCTTATATGTTCATAATATTCAACTTCTACATAGAAATGTCCGTATCACACCGTATGAAAACATTTAAAACAGAAAACTGCATGATTTACACTAAAGTTCATGGAATCAAATCCACATACACTTGTGATTAACGTGACTTCGTGTTTATTTTGTAGTTATTTGAAAAATAGCTACGTCAAACTACAAACTTACGAGAAAAACATAATTTTAGGACCTCGTACCCAAATGGTAAAAAAACAGATTTGTCCATCCGTATGTCTGTCAATTATTCTGTAAATTGTACATCCAAGCTTGTTGACTAATCATTTCTTGAGCTTCAGCTTCAAAGTCTAGAGTACTACTAGAGTATTACAATGGCCACTCCATTATACAAACAAACTAAAAACATATTAAAAACAACTTCACATACTTTCAATATAAACATCATTTGTGTGAATTTTGTACCAACTCCTACGATCCAAAGTGTAAATACGTTCACCCTTCGCAGTTTCTATCAATAGGATAAGTTATCCGCTTCATAAATATCTCCGCGAAAATGTAGTCGAGATGTTGGAACTCACTGACGTACATAGAATAGACGACACAAGTGAATACGAGAAAGTGAGACATCTATAATGTTTACTGTTCGAGTTAAAATGTTTCGCTATAGTAGTTGAGAGTGAGGTTACAAATTTGTCACCCCGGGGGACAGTGCTAGAGGGGACTACTACTGGTAATCACACCTTTGGACATTTGAACGATATCACAAAAAAAAACTATTTAAAGGACGATCAACGTCAAGCAGAAGAAAAATACAGCCTAATAAATCGAATAGTCGAAAAAACATCGCGATTTAGCAGATCAAAAATTTCGATGAAAACAGATGTACTTAACCGAGAATACGCTCAGATAATTATATTTTCTGCAACCTTGAGACACAATCTATTTTATCAGTCATCAGTGGCGCCTACCTGAAATATTCCGTTTTCCGAATGATTGGTCGCGTCTTGTCGTCGCAAGCGGAAAGTGTTGTGTGAAAAGAAAGTGAATATCGCCAGATGAGATATAGAGACACTAGATGTACGACCTACTAAGCTAAGTAAGTAAGTACTATATTAAAACAAGATTAAAACCAACGCATAAAGTTCTTACCTGTCAGTTTCCTAGTAGTGGTAGATGAAAATACGCTGCCAAGAATGCTGAAGAAGCCGGGCGAAGAAGAGAAAAAACTCAAGAAAGTCTAGGACCACATCTGTACTCAATATCAGGTGGGATCGTCATAAATCATTAGACATTAAGTACAGTGACCCATGTAGAAAGATAACCATTAGCTATAAGCGTAAGAGTATAGTGGTATACTTTAAATGTGACCCTCTAAAAAACAGTGGCTTTCCTAGAGTGCTGGCAGAAGAGAAAACTTAAATATTTAAGTGTGAAATTTTTGATTTTGTTCTTTTTTTCACAATTTGACAAAGTCAAGTCACAGTCAAGTCAAGTCAGTAGTCATGTCTTGTCAAGTTAGTCAGAGGGCTAAGTGAAGCGGTGGAAGAATTTCACCTAGGATTATCTTGGGAGATATTGGTAACAAGGATTAAAGTCACTTATTTTTATTTCATCTCAAAATTTCAATTTCAACGTTACTAAATAAGTTTTTACTTCAAATAGACTTAGAATCGGAACAGCTGAGGACAAAACCAAAAAATGCTTTAAACGAGAGAGAAAGAGGAAAAGACAAAGAAAGTTGATCACAAAAATGGAATAAAACTAATAGCTTTCATTCTACATCCCTGTTTTTGCTCCAAGCAGCTCTGCTCGATTTGATCGCGTCGTCGAGCGCGAAAGGCTGCCGAATGCCGCCCAACAATCTTATATACTTACTTTATAAATCGTCTTCAGCCTACCTTTGCTTCAGTTAAGATAGTTCAAGACGAATAAAACTTTAAACTTTTAAAATAGTGGTGTAGGAACCTGATTTCAATCTCAAACTACTAAAAAGCGTCAATAATATGTTGCCATTTTGTGTAAGGTCATTTATTTGTGATACAAATTCTGAACTCACGCCTCCTAGCGGTCCCTAGTAACAGTTTTATTGTTTCGTCACTATCACACTAATTTTTTAATGCATACGTAGTAAGAAAAAGAAAAGATGGCCAGTGAGTATTGGCGAGCCATTACTCGCATTGACGTTCAATCCCCTTCGAATATGCTTACCAATTTGGCGTGCATGTAGAGATGTTATGATGATTATGATAAATAATCCAAATATGATGGTGTTAAAAATCATCTTTATTTCGTTTGGGTTACAAGGACAATCGACCATGCACACCCTGGATGAGAGAGTATTACTTTTACCACAGACAACAGAACTTTTACTAAGCATCCACTCTCCGTCCGTATCAGCAAACTATATCTGGAGATCGGTTGAGAGAGATTATAATCTCGCACAACATATATTTAATTTATACGTTGATTCTATAACAACAAAAAATATAAACAATCATACAGCAAACTGGGCGCCTAATAAAATTCTTAAGTTCCCTTAAAAACAAAAAAAACTTTCGACTAGTCCCGGGGCGAGGAAATAAAAACAACAGTCTTCCTGTTACAGTAGCCATAACCACAGATTATAAACCATAAAAGGGCAACCTCGATTATACGTAGGATTTAGACATAAACGTACACAAATCTAAACTTTATCCCTTTTGTAATAAGGGTTAAAGAAGTGTTTAAAAAATGCAGACTCAGTGTTAGCAAATGTGTTTGACGAAAATCGCGTGTGGAAATGGATCTCATTATTAAGTGGCGTTATTTTATGAACTGTAAGATTGAGTTTCTTAGAAAAAAACAGGAAAATATTTTTCTCTGAGTATGTAAGGCGTGTTCTCTATTGTAAATAGGCCTTTCTCATCAAAACGTTTATCGGAAAAATTATATACTAGTACTATCTATTACCAGCCGCTTAGTAGGTATGTGTGATCTTCTTCTTCATCGGTTCCTCACTGCTGAGAGTGCTGAGGATCGTGACCACATATGTGGCTGGTAAAATATATAATAATAGCTGCTCTCCTCGCTCTGTCTGTGTAAGTATGTGTGATATTGCTTAGTATATAGCCTAGTTTATTTGGAATATTGTATCAATTAGATAGTGATTTCTTTTATTATTTTGAATTTGTTGGTTTGTGTTTCTATTGTCGGTAGTTTGAGCCCAGTCCAGCTGTTACTGTCTGACTAAATTAAGATTTAAAAAAAAATAATAATATGTTTTTAATAAGTATAAGATGAATAAGTATACTGTAAACAATAACTAATTTATTTCTAGCATTTGATTAATATAGGTAATCAGAATATTATTCATTGATTGAATTTTTTTTTTCAAAATTATGTTACCTTTATCCAAAGAATTTGGAAATCGCGCGCGGTGTCTACCCAGGCTTTTTTTATCTATGTTTTAAACCATATAACCTCGTTCATCGTCATCGCCATAGACAAATGTGCGTCTATCCTAAAATACCTTGCTTTAATCAGGTAAATAGTTTTCACTTTTCTCACAAAAGTTTCAAAGTTCCTATTTCCAAGAGAAACAAACTTACGACTACTTTCAAGTTTCGAAATCTTCTCTTAACCTTCGTCGATTTTCCAACAAAAACACGATTTTGCTTCGAACCCTATTTTAAATATTGCGAGTAAGAGTGGAAAGCAATGTTTTTTTTTTTCGAGAAAGATATTACATAAACATTTGATCCGAATCCATTAGCGAAAACTTTTTTATTTTTAAGCCTTTCTCCATGACGAGAAAGGCTTTATTTTCTTGGTAATAATTTTTTTAGAGAGCTTTACTCCCGTGGCAAATTTCATGAATTCGCTGATGCTTTCGCTTACATTAAAAATTAAATAAATTATGTATTTGATTTATACCGATATTACATTCTAACAAATATATTATTTTTTTTTGCCAAATAAACCTTGGGATCAATGAGACAAAAACTTATGGTTTTTCTGTAAATAAATACAAAACTATATAATAATAAGGGATGGATGAAACTGTGTCCTACTTTAAGTTGTGCAATGCTTTGGTTGTTGAACTGTAACGTTGTACAATTTTTCTATGATTAAATAAATAAATATATATAGTGCTATATAGCCTACATAAATTACTATACATACATAGTAGTACCTAACATACAGCAACCTAGTTTAGAAGACAGGGTAACACCGAATTTTGTAATCTTGTAATAATGCTCTAAAGATAAGATTTAAAAAAAAAAATAGAGACCGCGCGCGGATTCGAACTTCTTTGTGCTCAATAAGGATTTTCGCCCCCATGGTACTCGGTTATTTCGCCCAATATAACCACCTGTCTCAAATTTGTTTTATACTAAGTACTGATAAAGACATAATTCGTTTAAAATTTGCCAAACTGAAATCAAATTTTAAAAACTTAATAATGTAAGTAATTTATTTGGTTAATTTCCTAAAAGTTAAAATTAACTCCGAGACTTGGCTTTTAAACATTTTCAGATACACAATTCAAACCAATCAGTCATCGTTGCTTAACTCCGGTTTAAAGTAAAAGGCTTGCTGAAGACAAGTTAAGCCCAACTGGAATTGTTTAATGGCTCCATTAGTCGCCTTAATGTTACCCCGAATCTGTGGAAACACTGTTTAAAAAGGTTAATTACTTGCTTCTTTATATTTTTAATCTAGACTAGCTTTCGCCTGCGGCTTCGCCCGCGTAAATTTCCCTCGGGAACAGTGCTTTTTATACGGATGAAAGGAACCCTATGTCCTTTTCAATATTTCTAGCTATGTGTATGCGAAATTTCAGGAAGATTGGTTCAGTAGATAGGGCGTGTAAGCGTAACATACAAACAAATAAATAAACAAACTGACTTTCGCATTTATAATATTAGTTGGAGTGGAAGAAATCATTCATCAAGAATGTATATGCAAATAATAAACTGCGATTTTTTGCAATTCAGTGAAAACTCGACTAACAACCTGCAAATAAACGGTAGTTTTAGCGATGTAGTCATTATGCGATCTAAGCTTAAATATAAGAAAGGACCAACGGCATAGCAATTTCAAAGCACGGAGGAACTCAAGATGTAAATGCCACTAACGGCGACCAATCCAACTCAGGCCCCCTAAAGCTCCTGATAAAATTCGAAGTTAGGTTTGGAAGATAATTAATCAATTTTCAATCGCTCTCTATCGCTATAAGTCAAACTCTTCGCGTCTTACTAAATCTATAGAAAGAATTAAAGTGATCTATTTTAGCTGAATCTATACAGATGAAAAATAACCTGAAAAGATTTTCGAGAATGGCCCCAATAAATCACTGTCAGTGCTTTTGATGAATTTCTTCCCTTCAGCATTGCTCAGTCATGCGGCTAGCTTGCTTGCATGTTTGTATGTTATCGAGTGTTTGAGGACTTTGAGGAAAACGGGGACCATTGTTACTTTATCCCTTACCCGACTACGACGAAGCCAAAAGGAAGGTTATGGGAAGGTTATAATTTTGGTGTGTTTGTGGCAATGTATATTTATTTGTTTCTAACCTTTACACTTCATATATAAAGCGTCATGATCATTCGTTGGTTATAGGCTCTATGACGACGACTTAATCAATACAATTTGGCGCCCACTGTAGGATAAAAAAAATTGTTAGTCATACTGGATAACGCTTTTTATTGTTGTTAAACTAGCAATAAGTAATACCTAGCTTTAAGTTACACTTCTTTCTGAAGAGAAAATAAAGAAAATATTAATTTTATTTATATATTTTTTTTCTCTTTCTCATCGTAGTGTAAGTATTATGTTCTTACTTTCAACATGCTTTTTCAATGCGCTCGTGTCGATCTTTCACAAATTACTCAAGCAGAAGATCCATCCATAGTCTTCATATGCCATAGCCTATGGATGGCAAGGTTATTGACTGATGTCGCTAGTATATGATAAAATCCCGATTCCCTCAGCAATGAAAATGGCTTTATATTATTATAAATGTGAAAGCGATTTTATCTATAACTGATTTAAATGATACGTACGTAGACAGTACGCACCAATTGTTAAAGGGAACGTTTATATCTGGGAAGGACAGAATTAAATTTTTTTTTAATTACTTACGCTGTGAAAAAATAAATAAAATTTATATTATAATTATTTTATACCAAAAAAAAAAAATATTGAATTTGCTACTGACAGTGGATAGTAACTTTGTAATTTAAAGATAAATACTCGTAGTAATTATTTTGAATAATCAAAGAGTAAATAATACTGCAAACAAACTATGGAAATTGTCTGTTGTTTAGAATGATATGCATTACCAATAGGGTGGACCGTCGGCAAAAACTAGTTATACGAGTAACGAGTATATAATTCATTGTTGCTACCAACAAAAGACATCAAACAAACCTTCAACGTTCAACCACATAACACCCTCACCTCAAACTCGGATACAAAACAATTTTCGCGGAATCCCGGCAAGCTTGCTTTCTTCTATCAAAACCAGTGTACTATAAATAAAACGCCGCATATTTTTTTATGACCACTAAATAAAAAAAAATAGAATGAGATGAAACCAATGATGTAATACATTAGTGTATCCTGCCTGTATTTATTTTTAATGTATTTTATGTACGCAAAATTTTAATAAGCAAACAAAAAAATCTACTGGAAAGTATAGTTACCATAGCCTATGGACACTTGCAACACTAGGAGGCACGCACGTACTCATTAAATAAAAGGAATCCAAATATCATGAATGAAGCTATTTAATTATTAAATTTAACTTTATTCCACACAAACTAACTATGGTCACAGGTATAATAATAAAAAGGCGATGTGAATGCGCGCCATGTGCGCCATGCGTGCTGTGAGCCGTATGCTTGTTAGCGAATTGAATCGTTTAAAAAAATAGTTAGTAAGTGAATATTATTTTAACTTTACTTTTAAATTTTCAATAAATAGGATTACTTGAATAACTTTAAATTCTATAATGTGCGTTTTAATATGAGTCCACTTTGCTAAGGGGATGTAAAGCCTGCCAACAAGAAATCTCACAAAGATATCATGGATAGAGGAAACACGTGTCGCTGTACAAATGCAAATTAAATCTATATTTATTTTGATAATTTTGTTATATTGTTGTGTTTATTTTTAAATATTCCCAGTCAGAGGTTGTGGGTCTCCTGCTTAGTTCATCTGGGTAGACCCACATAGCTGGGCGTACAAGCACTTACCAGCACATTTTATTATTATATATACCTACCATTTACATTTACCATATCGTCCAAGTACGTGTGAAGGACCACCTATAAGATCGTAAGAAGACGCCTAGTGCAGAGCAAATGAAGAGGCTTTTTTATCTTACAGTGTGAAATGATACTAGATACTTTTCAATATTCATTAAAAAACAAACAATGTGGACGTGAATATGTGCTTTGATTATTGAATATCGCCTTAGTATTTGATATGGCAGTTGATGAATATATCGTATAACTACATTGATTAACTGTAAATGACATTGTTCGCACGGGCGAGGTACTGGCACCCTTCAGGCTGGGTCTCATTGATAGGAGCGGGGTTAGAGCTCCTATCTTTACCTTGATTAGTTTCAAAAGCTTACACAAAAATTGTTTAAATCCGCCTAAACTCATAGCGGTTATCCAAGATAATCGAAAGAAAAGGAAAATTAGATTTCCCACAAAATTACGTAGGTTAGTATGTAAAAAGATTTATTACACTATCATTCGCAAGGAGGGTTGCCAATCAAAGAAAATAGAGAATGCCTATCGTCCTCATTCAGAGGGTCACAATGAGGCTCTATTTTACTGGGATACCGTGAAAGCGCGATCGGTAAAGTCACCTGCGCCCGTAGCCAAAGTGAAAATTTCAAAACGCTAACGAATGTCGACAAGTACAAAATGTATGGGATTGACATAAGCTGCGGTAAATCACGTGGTCAATCTTATGTCCATCCCATACATTTTGTTCTTGTCGTACCTCGTTAACGTTTTGCGATTGTTAATTTGGCTAAGCCCCCTGGCCAGAGCGTGAAGTTAAGTAGAGACGAAAAAGCAGAAAATTGTCCTTACCGAAGTAACCAGCTAAGGACTCAACCGCGAATTCGCTGATGAGAGATTTAAAAAAAAAACCAATGGTTACTTTTCTTTTGTAAAAAAAACTCTTCTTAGCATAAAAAAAAAGTAAAATTAATTTTATATATATATAATATGACTTTTATTTTGATTTTCTTATACCAATACCCTATAGAATCAATATACTTATAGAAATATAAATTATTTTTTATGATAATATCCCATGGTAACATGCACGTACTATAGCGCCACAGTAAAATAGTGCCCTTAAGGGTTCGGGTCGGTCCTTCACAGTTTTACTAGTGATTACGAGTAATAAATCTTCTGCCTACATCATGCGTTTCCCAGCTTCCTCTTGATGACAAGTACCTATCGCTTTAAAGGTGTCGTACCCAAAAGGTGAAGACAGGACTACATGATAACGGACAGACGGATAGTCTCTGTCAGTAAATGAAGTTACACTTTTTTTTATTTCTTTTTTTCAACTAGTCACGTTCCTGTTTCCCAAAAAGTGTAGGTTTCCCAAAAAGTGTAGTGAGTTATATACATTTAAAGCGATAGGCACTTGTCATCAAGAGGAAGCTGGGAAACGCATGGTTTGGTTGAACCGATTTTGATACAGTTTTGAGAAAATAATTGTTACAAATATTCAAATTGTAATTTTGGTATTTTAAACGAATGACTATAAGCAAAGAGTTACTTATAAATTTAATTTTCACTGATTTGGTGACTGTTAAAATTTTAATGGACGTGGATTTTATAAATTATTTTACTAAAAAATAATGTAATTTATTTATAATTACTTTGAAGTCTACTCATGATACTGAACCCCCAGTATTAAGGGTAACCGTGTTTACCCTGCCAACCTGTATATCTTTTACCATCTGAAATTCTTAGCCCCACTTATCTCATTAATTGTTTTCGAAAACATATAAATACGAGCTACGAAACCAAACGCTAAAACAATATTTCGTTCAAATGAGTTGAGAACTGGTTCAGAAACCATTAGATGAGGTTCACATTTGGGCATTGCACTTCACAACAAAGTCACAACGTCCGAGCAAATTCAATAAAAACTTCACTTCAAATACTCAATCAAAATCTAGGATTAAACAAAGAAAAATATACTGCTGTTGAATGACATGTTAGGTGTTGAAATGATCCAGACATATGGGATCCGTCCCTATCCTATATTGCATGGAATAGATATTTCAAGGTTATTGACAAGAGAAGGAAAGGCAGAGGTATTCATGCCTTTCCTTCTTGTAAAGACTTAACGAAAGCCTTACGAAAAGAATTACGAAAATACATTCACGATAAAAAAAAATATAATTATTGATAATAAATAATATTGAATTTTCCATAGTTATTTGAGTTATTATAGATCATGAACATGAAAAAAATTGTGAATTGAAAATTGATAATGTTCGGCATAGAGTCAAAGTGGATGACATGATTTGAGCGAAACCTTTACCCACTAAAAGGATGTAAAAATCAATGATGATGATAGACCAAGGCGTCAACTCTACAATAAAAATCTAATTGAATAATTAAGCATTCTATACAAACTTTTTACAAAATCTAGGCAATATTTTCATCTATAAACTCAAATTACCTCACAAGTCACGACTCGCCCATAAACTCTCCCTATGTGAACAACGCGCTAATACAGCAATGACTTTGAGTTTACCTACCCACAACTAGGACACGACAGGTATTTAGTCATCCAATTAGTGCCCATATCAGCTACTAGATCAAAGGGCCTCACCTTCTGACGTACACATAGCTTTTAAGTCGACATTGTCAACACACCCTTCTGGGTCGCCATCCAGTATTAATTTGACGCTTTAGATAGTACTAGCCGTAGCCCGCGACTTCGTGCGCCTGGGTTCCTATCCCATCCATTGTAGGGAACAATTCCCGAAATTCCCACGGGAATTTCACGGGAATCCTCGATGTCTTTTATACAAAGTTTGTCATGACAATAACTAACACAAAAAAAGTTGTCGTTGGAAGTTGCTATGTAGAAACAAACATCCCTCGAGTTTATTCAAATTCAAACTTAAGATGTTTTGTTGAATTAAAACAAAACAATTGGTGAAAGTTTTAAGCAAATCGGTTCAGTACTTTGAGGATATCGGAGATAATCGTGACAAGACAAACATTTAAAAAAAATTTTTGCTTTCTATTATTCTTTTAAGTGTCTCTATCCATTTCACTCAAAATTTCTAAATGTTCAGAAAAATATTTTTATTACTGTTTTATTATATGTATGGTATGTACTTACCCAACGTCACAAGTTCGACAAGCACAAAATGTATGGGATTGACATAAGATTGACCACGTGATATACCGCAGCTTAGGTATGCCAATCCCATACATTTTGTTCTTGTCGACATTCTTCAGCGTTTTGAAATTGTGACTTTCAAACATAGGTAAACTATGCTAACCAGGATTTTTGTGATGCTAACCTTTTAAGAAGAATCAAGGTCAATTGACGGATGATTGCAACAGCAACCACGCAACCGGCAAGCCGTGGTGTCAGAGACCCATCAGATGGTCAAATTTTATTATTTTAATAATTTATTTAAGCCTGCAGAAGGTCGCAGGTAAGCTCTATATGCATGCCGCCGTTATAGCATGCTCCATATAATGTTTTGACCCATTCCATAAATAGACATGGTCAAAAAATAACAATAAATATATGTGCTTCTTGAAAAGTTTTCCATTGAAATAAGTATAAGCTTCCTTAAAGTAAGAGGTTGCTTAGAAATAGCCTCTTGTTTTGAAGGTTTATTTAAACTTGACACCAACATGTGCATGGTCGATTGACCTTGTAGCCTAAAAACTATATTAATAAATGTATATTTTTGCTTAAAGTAAATTGTATTATCAATGAATATTATGTTAATGTAATTAATTTTGTCAAGATTTTGTAATCTTAGGGCTTAGTGTTGGGCCGTTGAGTGCTTTTTCATAAGAGTGAAAAATGTTCATGGAAAGCACAGGACCTTACATATAAAACGGTAAAATTAATGAGAATAATAACATTATAGGATAATCCAAAAGGGTCTTTATTTAATATTAATGTTAAATAAACAGAATTTTCGTACAACTCGGTACGCGTAGAATACGATGCGTAGGCGTCGTCCCTAAGGAGTTATTATACCGGAGTTTAGAGATACTTTTTAGAAGAAATTGATATGTTTCGAATGTAGATGAGATTTAAGAAATAATATTAAATTAGTAAATAAAATTCATCTATAAATTATTAATAAATACTATCTTACATTCTATGCCTTGATTATTTATCAATACATATAATAAGACACTAAAATGCGAGTGTCTGTACATTTAATATTTTTCAAAAAAACTGATTGAGTGCGATTAAAAAGGAGTAACAGAAACCAAAAAAACCGTTTTTGGAATTTTTGTCTGTCTGTATGTATGTATGTATGTATGTATGTCTGTCTGGTACGTTATAACTTCGAAAATACTCAACAGATTTAAACGCGGTTTTCACAGTTGGATTACATATGATTAGGAGCGTTGTCAAAACTTTGTTTCGTCAAAATCGGTTAAAGGAAAAAGAAGTTATGGTCGATTGAAAATTTACTTCAAACACTGCTTCTAAACTTTTAATGCGTTTACTTACGTTTAATTTAAGGCTAGGATTTCTACTTTTTATTATCCATATCAATAAAGACGAAAACACGCACTGCACCTATTAATTTTAATAAAATAACACATTGAATTTGATCGTAAATTTAGTAACATAAAATCTCAATAGATGGCGCGAATTTGCGTACCTATAGACAAATCCCATTTGAAATTTCGCCAATCTCTAGCAACGTATGTTGGCCTATCGGTAGAGGTCGTAGATCATATTTTTAAGTCGAGGGTTCGAATCCTGCTATAGATGACTTTTTTTTACTTACTTTCTTTTACTTGCTTTTTTTACTTACTTTTTTTTATTTACTTTTTTTTCGTTTTGTATAAATTTTTAAGAATTTTTTAATACTTTAGTAAAGAAATGTTTCAAGAAAGTACCTGGATCGAATCCTGTCACAAACAATAATTTTATGATTTCGTGTTTTATTTGTTTTCTAGAATTATTTTCTTACTTTTTTTTATAATTTTGAAAAGAAACAAATAAATTCATTTGCAAATTTATTTCAGGATAAACGATATCGCAACCCCTTACAAATCATATCTAATAGTTTGTCATTGACGACATTGAAAAAGAAGATTAATCAAATGGTTGACTGGTAGAGAACGCTCTTAGCGTTAAGTCCGTTAATATATAAGTACTAGCTGTTCCCCGCGGCTCCGCCCCGCGTGGGAATCGGTTATATCGCGCCCAAAAGTTTATGTTTGACCTCAGGTCGTTAACTACATCCCTACCAAATTCCATCACAATCGGTCCAGCAGTTTAGCCGTGAAGAGGTTACAGACAGACAGACTTTCGCATTTATAGTATTAGTATGGATATGGATTTTGTACTTATCTATCTATCTTTACATATAATCGGACAGTAAAAATTGAATGTCTGTACATTAAATATTTTTCTAAAAAACTGATACGGGGCGATTAAAGAAAGACGTGTAACAGAAACCAAAAAAAAACAATTTTTGGAATTTTTGTCTGTCTGTCTTTCTGTATGTCTGGTACGTTATAACTTCAAAACTACTCAACAGATTCGAACGCGGTTTTCACAGGTGGATTACATATACGTTCAACAGTTTTGTCAAAACTTTGTTTCGTCAAAATCGGTTAAGGGAAAAAGAAGTTATGGTCAATTGCAGTTTACTTCTAGCACTGTTTCAAAACTTTTACAGAGTTGAATCCGGTTTACATAAACGTATTTAATATAGATAAAGCTACAATTTCTACTTTGTTTTATCGATATCAATGAAGACAAAAACACACTGCAGTCTCTATTAAATTTTAAAAAATTAACACATTGAATGTGTGTGGGCGTATAATTTAGTTACATAAAATATCAATAAATGGCGCTGAAGTTAATTTAATTATTTTTTTCTCATATGGTATTATAGCAGATTGAAATTTTTCCAGCAATTAATTCTAATTATTTCAAAAAAATTTTGGTTGTTTATTTAGTTCTATTGGTTGGTTTGTTTATCGGTCGTTTGTTGTATTGTATTGTAAGCTATTTGAATTGATTAGTTGGTTGGTTTGGCTTTGGTTTAAAAAATAATCAAACCAGCAAGTCAGTTCAGTTGTTGTTCGACGGAACATACGGTCGTGTCGTAAGGTCTAATTTAACTAACATAACACTATTTATTGAGTTAGGTTCTAATGACCCTGTAATAGGCTGCGTCTACTCTTTTAGAGAAAAAGATGTGATAGTATGAATGTTAATATTTTTAGTTTGATATCGTAGCAATGTAATGGCTTTATAAAATTGGCACGGGAATAGGATACTACTTATAGATTTAACTATAGGTCTGGATAGTTGTAGTTTCCACAGGTTAAGCGAAAAGCGAACTACACGCGGGCGGAGCCGTGGGCAACAGCTAGTTCTCAAATAAATAAAGATTCTATGTTAGTCTCAGAGAATCAAACTAATATTATAACTGCGAAAGTGAGTTTGTATATTTGTTTGTTTGTTTGGTACCTCTTCACGCCCTAAGTTCTGAACCAATCTTCCTGAAATAGCTAGGAGTATTGAGAAGGTCCTTTCATCCCAGGAAAAAGCAATGTTCCCAAAGTAAACCATGCGGGCGAAGCCGTGGGCGAAAGCTTGTATGTTATATATTCTATATTGGTTACAATATGGTTATAGATATGTAATTGTTTGCGATTCGGTTTATCAGAATCTAAACATTCCGTCACCTAACCTGTAATGTATTATTCTATTTAAGCTCCAGTAAAACGGATTGGCACAGGTGAATCCTATTAAATCCCCATATCTAAATGTGCACACAATTCGCGGCTCTGTTTAGAATTTCTGGCATTATTATAATATAACTGTTATTCGCTGTGTGCCGCTCAAGTATAGTACACCATTGTATACCCTTCTATACACTGAAAACAATATTCTACCCAACTACTTCGGCCATTTGAGAAATAACCAAAGTTTGACAAGATACTAATGAAGTTAACTTGATTTAACAAAAGTGATTTACAAAAAAAAGACGAAAGGTTTGGCTACATACTGCAAAGAGTTATGTGGCCACTTTTTTGTGCTATAGATTGACGAAAGTTTGGTTGTGTATAAGTAAGGATTTTTTTTAGTGTAATCCTTGTCAATGTCGTAAAACGCGACTAAGGGACAAAATATTTTTTTTACTGAAAGATGGCAATGTCATCTCAATGATCATAACCATTACTATTATTAAATTAACGCGGTCTTTTTTTGTTTCTTTTGCTCCTAATAGTTGACTAGTACAGAGTGGATGCTCTTAGCAAAGATTTATGATTAAAATATAATGAAAGAACTAAAATTTCTCATTAATTCTCTTAAAAGTTCGCACAAAGAAATACAGCTTCTCTTTCAGATGTCGGGCTATGTGGCTTATTACACGAGCTTTGAAAAAGCTTAGCTATAAAACTTCAATTTCATTTAGCTTTTTCTGATTATATATTTGTACATTCTTATTAAACAACATAACACTACTGATACCATGTTTTTTTTAAAGAAATCAGTCTTTAGTCATTGGATCGTAGAATCCTGACTATAGACAAACTATTGTTATGTGCATAGATTAAAACCTGTATTAAATATAAATATATTGTACCTAATATTTTTTTTTACACTCGTCTGATCTAGTCTATTCTCATTCGCAATTCGCAAGACCGTGAAATGCGATTATTATAGTATGATGATCCCAAATAATATGTCAGATTAGAATAGGTATTTCCACTGAAGTACTTGTCATTTCGAGCCCTAGTTACATAATAATACGTACGAAAGTAAATTTATCTATATATTTTTGGCCAGTTGTCCAGTATGAAAGGTTTCTTTTCTTCTTCGGTTGGCAATGGCAACTTTTATGGCTATACAAATCTTATTTATATATTTTTAACCAACTTCAAAAAAAGGAGGAAGTTCACTTGCCGTCAAAATTGTTTTTTTATGTATGTTACCAGATTACTCGAAGACGTCTGGACCGATATTCATTTTCTACTATTAATATAAAAATTCTACTTGCGGCGGACTCAATGCTAGAGGTGTATCAATCGTGTATTAGACAAAAACAGAAAAGAAGACTGATAGAAAAAGTTTACTGACTTGACATAAATAAATAAAATAAATAAACCCTCCTTGAGAAAATTTTCAATCCGAAAAAAGTAAATTGAGACTTCTTTTTCTTTCCCAAGACAACACCCATGGGAAGAGAGAGTCAATACGTCATTTCAATTATATTAGTAATACAAAGAAGTTCGAAACGCGCGCGGTCTCTGTGACGCGATTTTTTTTTTAAATCTATGTAGTAATATGTTTAATCCGTCAACCCTGTTTAGAGTACCTGAGTAGATTGCGTATTACCGGTTTCATAGTCGGATATTAACCTGATTATTGTTGGCTGAGCTAATCTACTCTCGCAGCTGCACTTATCATTGTGTTTATTGCCAGTTAACTTTCAATTTAGAAATGCAGGTGTTTCTCGACTCAGTTAAAGGAATGAAGGGACGTGTAGATGAAAAAATTCACTGACTTAAAATTTGTTGACATTAAAAAAAAAACATTTTGAGGATGATTAACTTATGATACGGTCAAAAATGATAAAGCATCTTGCTTTTGATTTTGTTTACCTTGAATTTGAGTATAAAATAACCAAGAAGACACAAAGAATAGTATTATTTATTTTAGATATTTTAGACTTTTTGTTAAATCTTACTTCAATCACGGCAAGTTACCTACAAATTATTATGTTCACCGTTTGTTGGAAGAACTCTGACTGTGCATGGTCAATTGACCGTGAAATCTACACGAAATGATGATGGTGGATATGCAAAATAAGAGTAGTTGTGAAATGGAATGATAACACAACTGTCGAACTTATTTTGGGACTAACTCAATCTGTGTGATTTGTCCCTATATATTTATTTATTTAAACTCTAGCTGCCGATACTTTATAATTTCGAAACTAGTGTAGAAAAACAAAGTTCCATTAAACAGCTAAAACGTAACGTAACCTATACTAACAGAGTTAGAAATAACCTCGTGCGGCGGTGTCGCGCTAAAATCCAGTTTGCTTATTCATAACCAACTTATGAGTAGGTTATCCTAGTTATGAATTAGCACTAACTTAGTTTGGTTGCGTCTGGCAACTTACTGCATGTTTTCATTTTGATATTTCCACCAGGATTTCACAATAAAAAAGCGAGTATTGTTTCTCGATAAACGGATGTTATTTATCAATAAGAGCCTTTATTCTAAATTTTTAGAACGACATTCCTTTTCGCAGGCGTGCCGACGGGGTTAGCCCTGAAATTGTGATCCTTTAAGACGTTACCACTGCTAAACAAGGTCGTTCCAAACCTCATTTATCTCGGAAAGTATGTACTTTGATTATGGGTTTCAAATCTTAGATGCCCTTCCACTAGCGCTCTGTGGTGCGTCATGTCTGCTGCTGCTGAAGTTGCCTCACGTCAGAACGTGGTTCCTTTAACGACTATCAAATGGCAGCCAGGACCATCCACTTAACGTGCGTACCGAAGCACTAACTAAAGGCAACTATAATTCACCATTTTTAGGCACTGTCGTTTGTCTACCGGATGACCCTTGTAACCGCCTTGGATCGGAGATGGTGGCCTATGTCAATAAACTTCCTTATTGGCATATTTTTATACATATTTTTACGTCCGTGGCGTAATGGTTAACATGCCTGCCCGCTACTCAGGAGGTCCCGGGTTGGATCCCCGTTCAGATCAAGATGAAAAATGATATTTTTTCGATAAGCCTGGATCTTGAATGTTTATTTATATATGTATATGTTATAAAATATAGTATCATTGTTAGTATTCCATAATACAAGTCTCGAACTTACTTTGGAGCTAACTCAATCTGTGTGGTTTGTCCGTATATTTTATTTAATTTATTTAATGTATGTTTATTAATAAGATAAATATATTTAATTAATAAATTGAAACAAAATAATAAGAAAACCTAACCTAATCTACAATTTGAGGCAATTTGCCCAAAATGCTGGCCGCATTCCCTCGCTGGATCGCAATACTAATTTTTTGTTCAACATATAAGCCAGCATTCTGGTCACGAGTTTATTAAATCCCTATTTATTTATTTATCTGAAACGTGAAGATCTGTCTCATCTTACCAACATCATAGAAATATTAAAATGCATGGAATCGTATGGTAATCATGGGGTAAACTCTCTACATAATTGTTTGAGTTTTACGCCGCCGTTTGAACTCTTCTGAGTTCACAATCTGGGTTCAAAGCGTTTGCAATAACAATTTTAAACTCCTGTGGGAATTGATTTAGTTAACTTTGTTAACAGTCAGTAGAGCGCAAAAGCAATCAAGGGATGGCCTCATATATGGTGAGAAAATTTTAATATGTTGTGTCCTTACCTTATGTACCTATGAGTGCACTATAGTTTATTTTTTATTTATTTATCTTTGTTTTATTCATAGTTTTATCATCTAATGAGTGATAACAAAAGTACAAAAGAAGGCGATATTTATTTTGTTTAAAAATATAAAACCAGATTACAATATTTCTTGGCAAAATATTTTAGGTATTTGTCTGATCAATATACATATAATAAGACACTAAAATGCGAGTGTCTGTAAATTTAATATTTGTCAAAAAAACTGATAGAGTGCAATTGAAAAAGAGTAACAGAAACCAAAAAGACAGTTTTTGGAATTTTTGTCTGTCTGTATGTATGTCTGTCTGGTACGTTATAACTTCGAAAATACTCGACGGATTTAAACGCGGTTTTCACAGTTGGATTACATATAATTAGGAGCGTTGTCAAAACTTTGATTCGTCAAAATCGGTTAAGGGAAAAAGAAGTGATGGTCGATTGAAAATTTGCTTCAAACACTGCTTCAAAACTTTTAATGCGTTTACTTACGTTTAATTTAGATAAGGCTAGGATTTCTACTTTATATTATTCATATCAATAAAGACGAAAACACGCACTGCACCTATTAATTTTAATAAAATAACACATTGAATTTGATCGTAAATTTAGTAACATAAAATCTCAATAGATGGCGCTGACCTACTTTACAACTCGCTATGGTTACGTTTTCGCATTATGGTATAGCAGATTGAAATTAACCCGAAATTTTATTTTTCACTCTCCATATTAAACTAGATCAGCTGATTCTCAATTTGTATGGAAGGTCAAAAAATTGTTTTCGTATTTCGACATAAGTTTATTTAGGAAAGTTGTTCAGTTGAGTGGTCTGAATCTGTCCTTAAAATATTTGCAGTTGATTTAAATTCACCTTATATAAAGAATTTTAATTACTTAAAATAATGCCTAGGAGGAAACGATCTAATCTGTCGCATCATTCCAGAATAGCTAAAAGCAGAAGGTTAGCTAGATCTCAAGAATCGAATGCGGATAGACAGATGCGACTCGATGAAGATAGGCAACGCCATGCATTGTCTCGGTCTTTAGAAACTTCTTCTGACAGAGAGTCTCGGTTGTCCGCTGACCGCGAGCGTCATGCGTCATCTCGGGCTTCGGAAACGTTTACCGAAACTCAAGGTTTAGGCGGAAATTGTCGGGGATGAAGTGATTTACACGTCATATAACAGTGTTGTGCATCAGGATGATGCTACCACCTACCCTATCGAGTTTTTGAGTTCATTGGCTGCAAGTGGTCTTTCTGCTCATAACATTACTCTTAAAGTCGGCGTTCCCATTATGCTCCTAAGAAATCTTTCTCCGCCTAAACTATGCAACGGGACCCGACTCAAAGTAACGGTTTTGCAGCGCAACTTAATACAGGCCGAAACTCTCACAGGGTGTGGTTCAGGCGAAACGGTATACATAGGTCGAATACCACTCATCACCAACAATTACCCCTTTCAATTTAAACGCATCCAGTTTCCAGTTGCTGTATGCTTTGCCATGACGATAAATAAGTCGCAGGGACAAACCCTAAAAGCAGCTGGCATCGACCTAAGAACAAGATGTTTGTCGCATGGACAACTGTATGTGGCTTGCTCGCGGGTCAGTAGCGCCGAAATTCTATTTTTATTAGCCTCTGAGGGAAGAACTGCTAATGTTGTCTACAAAGAGATTCTTTGAACATAACTCTGAAACATGATATTTGTTTATATTTGAATAATGTCCTGGCTACTTCGATTGCGTCATTTTATTTCAATGTAACACAGGTTACGCGAAAAGCGACCTACAAGCGGGCGGAGCCGCGGGTAACAGCTAGTAGAACATTAGTTTAAATACTAGTGCTACATTGTTAAAAATTGATTATAAAATTTGAATATTTCAATAACAACGGCCGTTTTAAATTCGATATCAAGTATACCATCCGTCTGAAGCCGAGACAGGCAACTAATTAAAAGCAAAGCATGTTCAAAGTAAGAATAACAAAACGCGGAAATATAGGTACATGAACGAACAGTAGCCGGAACGATTTCATTGTTTCAAAATAAGAAAAGAACCCGATTAAATTTCAAATCGATGCACCAATAAAAAAATAGGTAGGTAAACTGTTTTGAATTGCCGTTTGAATCCCGAGAGAGAGAACTTTTTTATTTTTTATTACCATTTCGACAGTTAAGTAATTAGAGAGCCAGTATGCCGATTGGTTTTTGCGAATTTACTGACTGAAAAAGTCGCAACAAAGCCTCTGTGATTTTATTGCGTTCATTTTTAGCTACTATTTCTATTTTTGGATTTGGACGGAGTTAAAATGAATTGAATTTGTGTTGGACATTTGCCTCATTAATTAGATACCAGTTTTATTTATACAACTGCTATAGCAGTTATGTGTCCGAATGTATGTTCACGCTCATACACTGGGCCAATTTTAATGAAGTATGGAGGTAGCAAATGCAAATTCAAATTCAAATTGTTTATTTTCAATATAGGATATTCTTATCACTTATTGACGTCAATTGTTACTTATTTTAAGTTTACCATCACTTCCAAAGCGCAAGTGGAGAAGAAGTGGCGCCACAAACTCCACTGCAGCATTTTCTTCAAAAACGTCAATCACAAAATTTGAGTCAAATCAGACGAGTTTACATTTGAATATTTTTATAATTACAATAAGTTTATTATTAAATTATTAAATATTGAAGATTATTGAAATAGTTTAATAAAAATGTCAAGTAATAAAAGATGTCATGATATAATAAAAATAATAATAATGTACTGAATGTACATATGATCAATTTTTAGCTATAGTTTGGAGGACTCCGCACCAAGCTTAAGTTACACATCCTTGTCATTGAGAAAATCATGAGCGCTATAATGCTTTTTTACAAAGTAAATTCTTAACATGTGGTTTGAATTTTCGATCAGGCAAACTAAGGACCGACTCTGGAAGCTTATTGTTATAGTATATACAGTGACCCAAAAATGAGTCATTAACTCTACTTAGCCGATATGATGGGATATATAATTTATTTTTATTCCGTAAGGGTCTATCCGTAACATCGCAATTTTTTTTAAAAGAAGAAAAATTTCTTCTGGTATACATAATAACCTCAAATATATATTGAGAAGCGAGAGTTAAAGCATTAATATCCTTAAACAACTCCCTAAGCAACTCCCTAAGTAGCTGATCCCTGGATTAACACATAGAGTAATTTTTATCTCGAAAAGCACAAATTCCCGTAAGTTTGGTTAAGAAGTCTGATAGTCAATGGCGCTTAATAAACTAGAGGGCGCTGCTGTGTATAATTAACTGATAACACCGCGGGGTGTAGCTACTGTACAATATTTCAAAATTTATTATAATTTACTTAAAGTTTGGATCAAAACAATTTCGTTTGGTATGCTCCGCTTTTAAATAAGTATTTTCATTAGGTACATTGCGTCTTGCCAGGAATTTTTCATTTCACGTTGGTGTTTGTTTACCTCACACACCTTAACCTGTATAAACGTTTAGGAATTCACAAAATTAATGTTGTAAGCGGAAAGATTCCTAATTTGTTTATACGAGTAGGTTGTTATCTAAATTAAAGAACTTGTGAAATTGTTTACCTCTACAATTATAAGTCAAAAATTTAGTTTACAAAACCCGACTGCGTAAAAAATCAAGAATATAATTTATATATAAATCCAGAAATGGGTAGGTACATAAGTGGTCATGGTAGAGCTGTGGTTGCACCCCCTGTATTCCTGCCATGTCCTTTTCCTTTTATTTTTTGCTTCACCCCAAAAAGAGAACAGCTTGATCGATTTGGCTAATTTTTGTATATTTTTTACTTATATTTTAAGTTTAAGTTCGAGGAAGAACTAAAAGGTAGTATTCTCTCGTCATAAAAAATGTAAGTAGTAAAAACAAAAATAGATAAAAAACTTTTATTGGCGGTGAGAAGCACAGACTAAGGAGGAGATACTATACTAGTGAGAAGTTTGCCGGGTTAGGTAGTTTTTATGATATGTTTATGAGGATTGATGTTTTGTACACATAATGGTATGGAACCCTTTGTATGCGATTTCGACTCGCACTTGGCCGGTTCTTGTATTAAGTGCATAAATGAATAAGGTATATATTTGTAAACAATAACATAGATTTTAAAAAAATGTCGAGACCGCGCGCGATTTTCTATTCTATATGGCATTGACTGCTTAGAATATGCATACGATTTTCGATTGAGACACCTTTCGGATGTCACTTGCGCGCTGCTAACTTGTGTTCAAGGATGTTTCATTGCCTCTCTCACCCTCCAAACGAGAACACAATGCGAGTACTGCTTTTGGCGGCAGGCGGTAAGTATTAGGTGAGAGTAGGGTTGTTAGGCGATGCGGCTAGCAACCCATAACTGTTGATTTCCTGTTTCAACTACCATTATGCTAAACGTGGCCTAGGGTCTTATGGCTCTAGGCTCTGTCTACCCCGCATGGGAAAAAGACGTGATTATATGTATGTATGTAGGGTTGCCTCGCCAAACCTAATAGACGGACAGACCAGTTTTGCCCGACACCCTACATTATTGAGGATTTTGTCTCAGCATTAGTAGGTAAGACAAAAAAATTGTATGTAAAATCTAGCTTTTGATTATTATCATAAATCAACTCTAGTCGCCTGCGCTTGGCCACGCTCGGCGCTCGCTCGTTTGCGAAATGTAAAAAGTATAACAAAAGCCAGTCAAGACACCGTTTATTTTGGCCAGACACGCAATCAAAAAAATTATCGGTTATTCTTCCCCTCTTTCAACCCCACAACTGCTAAACGGCTCAACCGATTTTCATCAAACATATCTAAGAACACTCGCTCTTAAGTCACCTTTAATACGAAAAAAACTAAATTGAAATCGCTTCATCCGTTTGGGAGCTATGATGTCAGAGACAGACAGACACGTCAAACTTTTAACACCCCTCTTTTTGCGTCGGGGGTTAAAAAGCCTACCGATGTTCGGCAACGCTGTAGTAACTGTGTAGTGAGGTACCCAAATAGACGATCTTTACACAAAGTTATCCTTTTAATAGTTATGTAAAATGAACATATTAAACATAACAAGTAAGTTATTTATTACATAGTAACAGAATACGGAATGTAATCTTACTTACTAGATATAACTGATGCTAAGATGTTATTGTATAGTTTATTTCATTAATCTTTTTCTTTGCCGCAACCATTATTTTTTCTTCGTCTAATGTACCAACAAGAAAATACAATCACGTGACATTTAGACGATGCTAATAGAAGTAATGAGTTGAGCGGATTACTGACGCCGGGGGACGGTCGCTTAATTTGAGAGCGACCCACTGACATACATTAAGCCTGGACAGATCATTCATCAAAACTCAGAGCTAGGTACTTATAGCGTGAGGCAGTATAGAAGTTATTGGGTCGAAAGGGTGTAGGAATGTCGTATCAATATTCTACTAACTTATGTGTCCCACTGCTGGGAAGAGGGTTACCTATCTTAATACCGAATTTTAATATTCTGAATATCATAATCCCGAAAACGTTTGGCCATTTTTTCATAATCCCGTTTTTTCAAATTCCGAAGTTTTATTTGTCATATAATCGCAACTCCGAATTTAATTTGCCCATTTATTCATTTGTACGACGTTTTATAATCCAGACAAACGAGTTCCAGACACACAAAATCTAAATGCACAAAATCCAGATGACCGTAATCCATATGCACGACAGCCGAATTTTTAAAACACAAATTTTTGAAATGCAACTATTGAAAACCACATTTTTAAAATTAAAATAAACGATATCCAGAAAAACTAAATCCTTTTATTTTAAATAAATTATTAATAATGTTTGCAATTTTGTTCCGTATTTATGCAACAGACTTAAATTTCACACGCGAAGTTAAGTGTATCCTAGCACTTAGTTTCTTATCAGCTAATGAAATCCCGCATTATTTCCATAAACTATTGGAAAAATTACAAGGTAGGTACTTAACCTAAACCTGTCAGTAATAGGCAAGTAAAACAATAGCGAGTAGGTTCTGGCAGGGGTCGCAGTTCTAACCTAACCTAACCTACTGAGTCGAGTTTGACACTTAAACCTATCTGTAATCGAATTTGACACTTAAACCTATCTGTAATAGGCAACTAAAACAATAAATTTACTGACTGGCAATTATTATTTTCCACATTATTTCCATGAAATATTGGAATAATTACAAGGTAGGTACTTAACCTTAACCTGTCTGTAATAGACAAGTAAAACAATAGCGAGTAGGTTCTGGCACTCGCCGGCCGCTGCCGCGGCACGCTCGCTTCGCTCGCTCGGCTCGTGCAGGGGTCGCAGTTCTAACCTAACCTAACCTAACCTACTGAGTCGAATTTGACACTTAAACCTATCTGTAATAGGCAACTAAAACAATAAATTTACTATGTATCTGGCACTTGCAGCGCACCAGCAAAATATAATCCTGAGTTTTGGAGAGAGAGCAAAATAGTAAATAGAATGGTAATTCCCCGAACTCAAAATTCAGCAGAAGCATGGCACCATCATATAAACCAAGTAATAGACAAGAAAAAACCAGGTTTTTACCTGCTTCTTCGTGAATTAATTAAAGAAACTGTTGTAATAGAATCTGATATAGAAAAAATGTTACTAGGTGAACCAAAAGTGAAAAGGAGAAAAAGTACATAGAAAAGGAGGAAAAGCTGCAGAAACTCATAACAATAAAAGAAAATTAAAGTGAAATTAAATATTTAAAAGAAATTTCAAAATTAATGTTAATTGAGTTAGTATCCCATAACACAAGTCTCGAACTTACTTTGGGGCTAACTCAATCTGTGTGATTTGTCCCTATAAAAAAAAAAAAAATGTAAATTTACTGAGTTTTGCTATACCTGTATATTGTTTAGTTGGAACACAACTGTATGGGAACCAAATAAAAATATTCTGAAAATTTGGTAATAGTTTATTTAGAAAATGGTACGATGGGAAACAAAAAAAAATATTCTGAGAATCTGGTATAACTACATTTGGATTATGACAATACGGGAAACAAAAAAATACTATTTGAAAATTTGGTTTTAGTGCACCTGTAAATTGATTCATCTGGGAAATTAAAAACGGAATTATAGAAAGTTGTCATTCATTACACCTGTCTTTTAAAAGTTCTACCAACCGTTTTCGGGGTTTTAAGATTCGGGTACCAGAAATTCGATATTTCAATAGGTTACCTGGGAAGAGGCCTATTTTTTACACGCGCCCCTGTCCTGTGCTACTTCTTACTAATCTTTTTTGAGACTCTTAAGTCATATTAATTATCTTTTTCTTGGCCATTCTCTGTTTCTATAGGTACCCATCCACTGAGTTGTTAGTAATCCAGCCCATCTCTCCGGATGCACGCGGCACACGTGACCCCGCCCAATTCCACTTTAGCCTAGATGCTTTTTTCTCTACATCCGAAATATTGATTAATACTTCATCGCAGTGGGCATCTTATTATTTTATCTCATTTTTTATTTACTAGCGACCCGCCCCGGCTTCGCATGGGCATAAAAACCTTCTTCTTGAATCACTCTATATATTTAAAAAAAACCGCATCAAAATCCGTTGCGTAGTTTTAAAGATTTAAGCATACAAAGAGAAAGCGACTTTGTTTTATATTATGTAGTGATTAATATGTTAGCTACATGGTAGGCGGAGTACATGGTAAGGGGGTGTTTTCTAGATTCGCTCGCCGCCCTCAAAGCCCGCGATAAAAGCTATGCAATAGCTTTAAATAATATTTAGGTTACTGGCCAGTACTCTAATTATACTGTGCTTAGGTATACCAAATAACCTTTGATTATTTATTCTCATATGTATTCAGTCCAGCTCAAATATTTAGAAGTCAATACAGTAATCATATATGTCCAAGCGACCACACACTAAGCCGATTTCGTGTGTTTAAACGGCCTTTCCTCTGAGAATCAAACCCTTTAAGCCATATGTCATACATCTGATCACTCGAAGTATTCTTGGAACTAGCCCAAAGCTGGTGGGATTTCTGATCTAGATTGCCAGTGACAAGAAGTCTGACTGCTATCCCGAACAATGGATTAGCATTACTATTTCAAAAGAAAATGTCATTTTAATGTTAGTTAATTTATCTCATCCCAACTTTACATAATACATTAACATACAAGTTTACATATTTGTTTGTTTGTTTGTTACCTCTTCACGCCTTATCTACTAAACCAATCTTCCTGAAAATTTGCATACACATAGCTAAGAGTATTGAGAAGGACATAGGGTGCCTTTCATCCCGGGGAAAAGCATTGATCCCGAGGGAATTTCACGCGGGCAGAGTCGCGGGTGAAAGCTAGTTTGACTATAAAGGGTTTAACTATTTTTATAGCATGAAATTACCACAGATTCAATATTATGAAGTCTGGTTCGTTCGCATCATGTAGTTTACAAAGCCAACCAAACTTGTACACCTTGGTTTCAGAGTTTTTCGAAACGTCCTCTTAGCCTCCGATGTGGTTTCTTTAATGCCTACCATAATATGTCAAGGCTTAAAGATGCCTTACGATCTACTAAATCATTCATTACAATCATTAGACAACCAGTTGATCCAAACCTGCAATGTCCTAATCAAACTAGAAACAACTTAATGAAGTATAGTTAACAACTTAATAAGTATTATAACGTAGGTAGAATTTACTAAGTACTTAAGGTATGTGTGAGGAGAGAAGATAAATCCATATTTCAGCGAATCGTACAATATTTATTATTTCTATTTTACAAATTTTTGACTTTTAAGGTCACACGTTAATAAGAGATATAGACAGGGGTCGTGAGATCGAAGTGGCACGAGATCCAGTCAGGCAGCCGCTATGAAATAGCCAGCCACTTAACTTGAGATGATGATATATGGCCGGGGTCGGGGTGATGCGGTGCGGGGAAGCGAGGAAGGACCGCCGTAGGAGAATGCGCGACGTCACAGTATATTTCCGTGGGAATCGAACCCATGACCTCCCGGTCTTCAGGCAGGCGTTGGAAATAATAAAGGATCACTTAATTCTGAAATATAGATTGGCTTGTGTACAGAAATAATTTAGTGAATTTTGTGAGAAAATACAAAACTAACAAAGCCTTCTGTCCAATAACAGGAAACTGTCTTACTTATCTCCAATCTGCAGCCAAACACATAATGGAAAAATATATTTGTTTCCTTATAAATACAAGAACCAATACAAAATAGACGAAGAGGCAGTAAACTAAAACTCACTTAGAAAGTATATCTTGAAAACTTAATCATCATCTGTCAGAGGCCGGGCGGCGGTTCCGAATAACTCGGTCACCAGGGTGTGCATGGTCAATTAGAATCCACACGATATGATAATGATCCAGTTGCATCCTCAGTTTACGCTATACAGCCATCAACCTCAATCAATATCACTTCACTTCACTACATAGTATAAAACAAAGTCGCTTTCCCTGTCACTATGTCTCTTTGTATGCTTAAATCTTTAAAACTACGCAACGGATTTTGATGCGGTTTTTTTTAATAGATATTTATTCAAGAGGAAGGTTTTTATGCCCATGAGAAGCCGGGGCGGGTCGCTAGTCCATACTTCCATACTAATATTATAAATGCGAAAGTCTGTCTGTCTGTCTGTCTGTGAAGAGTCACGGCTAAACTGCTGGACCGATTGTGATGGAATTTGGTAGGGATGTAGTTAATGACCTGAGGTCAAATATAGGCTACTTTTGGGCGCGATATAACCGAGTCCCACGCGGGGCGAAGCCGCGGGGAACAGCTAGTACCTAATAAGTACCGAAGCGACAACCGGCTATCACGTATCGTTTCAATTTCTATTTTTTCCTCCGATAGCTAAAGGATTGATGGTGTTACAAGATTTGGCGGAAAGTACTGGTTATTGCAATAGAACAGAATATGTAATAAAACCAGGGACCTACTTATAAGTCTTAATCAAAGTTATAAATATAGAAAATTCTTAATGCAATTTGCCGCTATGATTTATTTTCATATTTTAATTAAAAAAATATTCGACATCAGTTTTTGGAAACTGTACCCTGTGCTACAAAGCCATGGCAGAAAACACATTGCAATTTGTCTTCTAAAAACATAATTTATGTTTTAAGACTCTGCAACCGTTTTGGCCAAAAGTAATTTTCGTTTAATTTATGTTTTGAATTCCATTTCTTTGTTGCTGAAAAGCTTGATAAATCCCTTTCTTACGACTGTTACCTAATTCCTATGTCGGTAACTCATTTCCGTAGCCATTTTTATTTATTTTTTATGTTATTGTACAAATTGTCAGCATAATTATAGCCGTAGCTAAATATTTTTATTTATTTAACCTTTATTGTACAAAAAATACAAATAAAGGAAGGGTTAGCATTTAGCCAAGCCTCGTATTATAAGACGTTTGTAAAGCCCATTTTAGTTAAAAATGTGTTTTGTCTCGTTCTTTCACGTGAAATTTCAGTAAGGGAGAAAAAGACAAAACATATTTTACTTAAAATGGGCTTAACAAAACTTTCTTAATGCGGGGGTTAAACCAAATTAATTTAAGTAAGTAGATACAATGGACAATTCTTTATTTTTCTCATCAAAAAATCTCGTATTCTAAAATCTAGTTTTATAGTTACAATTATTATCAAATCTCTCATAATATAATAAACATTTTATCTCCAAAACTACCTAAGCTTCTCCAGCACAAGTATAAAGGTCTCATTCAGATTATGCCATTTACTACCTAGGTATTTTATAGTTAGATGTTTGCAACATATTTGCCAAAATTCCCAAAGGAACGGTAGCCCGGGCGGCCGCTAGTAATATATAAAAGTGACAAGAAGGTTCGTTATGGACAAATATGAGGCTTTTGCTTAATAATTTAATTTATTCGGTGTGGTTTCACTGAGGGCGAAGTAGATATTTTCTGAATATTTTCATTGAGGACTTCTATAGCCTTAACGAAGATGTTGTAACAATTGGCTAGTCCAATTTTTAACGAAGATGTCTAATTCGAAAACCATTTCGAGGAATAGGCTTATCAAACAGTTTGCGGTAATCATATTTTTTATTAGGCACGTATTTTTTCAGTTAGTTGCAAAAAAGCCAATGACCTTTATTTAAAAAAAAATTCTACGATGTCAAATAAATTGTACCTACAGCCGCTTACTGGATTTTATTGAAAAAATCACTATTTTTTTTTTTTTTGGACGCCAATTGTGCGGTCAAGCGACGGCGAGGGCGGCATGACTTGGATTTTCACAACCGGTATTTATATCTTAAGCTAAGCCCCTCTGCGCTTAGGAAGGCACGTTTAACCATATGGGTCCTAGCTGTTTTCGTATATGGCGGTCGCTTGGCTGATTGAAAAAATTGACAGCGTTCATTATCATCATTTCCTGTGGATGACATGGTCGATCGACCATGCACACCCTGATGTCAGAGTTCTTTGGAACCGCCTTTCGGGATCTGACTTGGAAAACAACTAAACAATGTATGCTTCCCGTGGGAATCAAACCCACGACCCCCGCGTCTACAGGCCAAACGCCTTAACCACTGTACCACGGAGGTGTAAAATTGTACAGGAAGAACATTCAAAACATAACATAGAACACTATAAAAGGCGGATTTATGCCAATAGAAATCTCCTTCAGTCAACCTTATAGTACATGGGCATTGAAGAGAAGAGGGTACCTCACAAAGAATTCATAAGTATTTTTTTTTTTTTTTAAAGTGTAACCATACCCTTAAAAAGGCTCGTCTTTAGCGGCCTTGTTGTGACACAAGAGGACAGAATTGAGGTCCCTAGCCACGGCAACGTCAATAAAGTAACAAGTTTCTAGTATTTCGTATGCCTACTATGTATACATGTGTCTGGAAATTCGTTTTCTACAAATATACCATAGTCATACTTTTGTATCGATTTTGTATGATAAGATTTCTAATCTAAGGTAAGAATTATATATGTAAAAAAATTATTTACACTGAATTTAGAAATATTAACAAGAAGTAGGATAGCGCACAAAATGCGTGTCATTGGTTTGGCTTGCAAGCCAACATTTCATTTAGAAAAAAATGGCGGTGAATTTGATCGCGTCATTTATTTCCACTGTTACTAAATAATTAAATAAAATAAATAAATAAATATATAGGGACAAATCACACAGATTGAGTTAGCCCCAAAGTAAGTTCGAGACTTGTGTTATGGGATACTAACTCAACGATACTATATTTTATAACAAATACATATATAGATAAACATCCAAGACCCAGGTCAATCAGAAAAAGATCATTTTTCATCTTGACCTGACCGGGGATCGAACCCGGGACCTCCTGAGTAGCGGTCAGGTATGTAAACCATTATGCCACGGAGGTCGTCAGCGTATATATTATACTGGTCGATAATATTAGATGGCATTGATGTAAACTACGTTATTCATTTCAAATAGGTATGGTGAGTTTTACATGTATGAATTGAAGGTGAGAAGAGAGAATACGCTAGCCACACTGATGCTGGAACTAAATCTGCGTCAAAACATTTCTTCTTTTCATTACACTTCATACTTTTACAAATATGAATAAAAACAAATTAATTTAGTAAAAGTATCGACAAAGACAGATTTTGCTACTTATCCTAAAATCATTTGGTTTGGTACTCTTCATATATCGAGTGCTACCTGTAGGAATCGAACCTACGAGCATCGGTCAATCATACGCCTTGGACAGACACAGTTGGTATTAATCCTGAACTAAAATTATCCTACATTTACTAGAATAGCCACAAAAACAAAACCCTGGACAACAGCTAGTCTTCAAATACATCGATCAAAACATACAACCAAAAATATGACGGGAATATATGAGGCATGGAATCGGCATAAATCAAATACGAATCGACACATCAAAGTGATGAAGATAGATTGTCGGTGTCGATATCTTGGAGACAAATTGATGGCACTTTGCTGAGTTTCAATTGAGAAAAACATTCTTGGAATCAAAAGGAATCACTTAACTAGGGACCTGCCCCGTCTTTGCTTGCAATCTTCTTTATCTAAGCGCAATCATTTCATCCCAAGCTGTATGTAATATACCTAGCTGGTTAGCCTTTTCTTCCTTCTTTATTAGGTAATTCACATGCCTAAGAAATAAAATATTGACCAAAGCACATAGTATAAAGAATTATATGCCAAAATAACCATAATTATAACTAGGGATTCGCCTCCCCCGTAAGTAAAACTCTGTTGGCAGGTATTTAGTAAAAAAAACCAAATAAAATGTTAAACCGGAATTTTTCGTTTATGTATGGAAAGAAAGACCCAGTTCGTTTTATTTTTATTTTTATAGCGTTCGATAGCATTACCATTCCGTTCAACCGGTACTTCCCCAAATATAGCGGCCTTAAATCGACCACTTTATCTAAATTTTTCTATTTACCAGATTAAAGATCGTTTTTTTTTTGTTCTTAAAATACCGGTTTCCATCCACTTTTTTATGATTGGATGTCTAGTTGGACGCAGAAGAGAACACATTTCGTCACCACGTTTGCTGTTGGCGCGGACTTAGCGACTGTGGGTAAATCACGACAATTGTATAATAGTATATTAATATACTCTTCCATGCCGGTCTGGGAGAAAAAGAAAAACATAGAATGTACCACCTGCTTCACTTCCCGCGCAAGCTGTAAAAGTCGTCTGAGGGAATCGCCGAATGGGGAAATCATGACATAGGCGATGCGGCCCCGATGCTAAACGTGGCCTAAGGTCTTATGGCTCTAGGCTCTATCTACCCCGTATGGGATAAAGACGTTATTATATGTATGTATATTAATATATGGTCAAATGGCAAGGAGAATCCACAACACACACAGAACATCCTGGGTCAGAATATTTTCATAAACTGCTCTTAAATATCTTTAGTTGGACGTTAAAATCTACCATTTGAGTCATTCTAATCCATGAGTAAAAAAGTGTAACACGTTAGAACTATATAAAAAAATCAAATAAAATTCGCGTTATTAAATTTTATTCGAAAGATGGGATATTAAAGTACACATCTGCAAACATAAACGTATAATTTAAAAACGAAGTTTTTTTTAATAATCAAGACAGTCACCGATTCGTCATGTTCTGTGTATGTAACATTTAATGTGTTATGGATTGCTACTTTCGAAAAAAATATATCTCATCAATTTCTCAAATCAATGGTAGATGATTTGTTTTAAGAAAATGTTTATTAATCGCAACATAATTAGAAATAAAAAACAATACAATAAATTTGCCAGAAATATATTGATAAAGATGTGTTTCAAATTTCGTAGTCATTCCTGTGTACTTGGTTATTTTTGCATAAAAAGAGTGGTAATACTTTTTGTGAGGTTCCGATTATTTTATAACAGCAACACTGGACCTTTCCGATCACAGCTGTTTTGCGTTTATGTTGTGATTTTTTCATCCGGACAGAAAAATTAAGTAAATGCGTTGAATTCTGGTGTGCAAAAAGTTCAGGCGTCATTTCTGATTGGAAAATTATTAGGTAAGTAAAATACATAAAAATATTTTATCAGTTTGTGTGTATACTCTTTTGATTTCAATAAATAAAGATCCGATGTTTTTTAAACTTAACCTCAAAATTTAGCTGCTATCACGTTGAACATTGACATTCATCATTTCTGTGTATCGTCATTTCTGTGTTATGATAGTACACAGAAATGACGATTTTACACAGAAATGACTATTTACTTATGTGGTTGGAGATATAAGGATAATTTTATTGTGTAATTAATGGAAATGTCTTGTTTAATTCTTCAATTAATTCCTTAGTTTTTTCCCCTTAATGTTGAGGTTGTGTTGGGTGTGTGAGTTGGGGTACAAATTTAAAAACATAGGGCATAGTCTATACTATTAAATTATTATGTTTTAGTATGTTCATTTTTCCAAAAGTATTAACATATCCTAAGTAAATTAAATTGTTTGTATTTTAGCTCATCATGGGAAAAAAAAGCCAGAGAGGAAGACGATATTATGTCATCGCCATCTTCTGTTGCTTCCAATGTTGATTTCGATGCGCAAACTATACTACCTACAATTGATGAAAGTAATAATAATGATTCTTCACGAATACTTGATATAAATAGGAAACACATTTCATTCTAGAGATCATGTTACGGTTCACCTACATCTTCATCTTCATCACCAGATCTTTCTAAGTATAAAATAAAACACAGTTTTTTCAGTGACTCCTCAGATGAAGATTAAATGTTTCAGTACAATTTTTATTCTTTTATTAGTATTATTAGTGCCATACATATTATAGTAATGTTCATATATGAACACTTTTGTAATATATATCTATTACAATATATTTTTAAATAAAAGACTGATTGAAATGACTGTTCCTACGTAAGATCTCATAGTAGGTACACAGAAATGACTACCATTTCTGTGTACATTAGGTTAGATTTTAATAGAGACAAAGTTTTAAAATTATTTCTTGAGAATATTATTTAATTTCAATAAGAAAGAAGTGTGTTTTTTATTTATGTTACGAATACCAGTAGAAAGTGACTATCCTTAAGTTTTTTTATTAATTTGATCATTTCTGTGGAAATACTGATCATTTCTGTGTATGAGATTTTTTGGTTTTTAATTTTTTACAAATAAATGGTTGATTTTTGAATTATGTCATTATTTTATTTCTAATAACCTTATGAAAACTAATACATTAGCATAAACGTTATAAACATTCTGTGATATTTTTTATTTTTCATGCTAGATTAGAATGACCCATTTACTTGCATGGAAAGCGATATTACAACAATAACAGAGTTTAATATCGGACTGCAAAGTGCACAATTGCATGTGCGCTGCTGCATCAGCGATTCCGCGACGTCAATGCGGTTTAATATTGCATTGATTCATACACACGTTATTATTATTCTCGAATTCCATTCGTGTGCGAAAATTCAAAAGCTTATTCTAAACTTACAGGGATTTTAAGATGTAAAGTGTTATATAACAAAAACTAGCTGTTGCCCGCGATATTGCTTCAAAAAAGTAGCTTACCTTAAGCCGTTTCGAAATTCAATTGTGACCCGAGATTTTTATATAAGTAATCAAACTAGCTGTTCTCGCGGTTGATATGTGTGTGTGTGTATGTTTGAGTGTGTGTGTATGTTCGTGTGTGTGTGCTACCTATAACCTCCCCAAGAATCAGAGGATCATATGGAGAAAGAATTTTTCAAATCCGACCTGTAGTTTTAAAGTTATAAGCGTTTAAACAAACAAACTCTAGCTTTATTTTACTAATAGTATTTATTTAGGCACAGAGTATAGAATGATTTATATAAGATGTTTTTTATCACTTCGTTCACAGTAAATCTTATTAATTATCTTTACTAAGTACAAGGCTCTGAAGGCGAACTCGACTCGCGCTTGACCGGTTTTATATTAAGTTTAATATATTCCCCACCTGTTACCTCCATCACACACACATCAATCAATGCAACAAATACAAACAATTCTCATTACTGACTTTTGTTTCTACCCAAATTCGCGGTATTATTAAAGCAATCAGAATGAGCCATTTGCATATTTTCAATTCCCATTCCAACAAGATAAATCTTTTAATCAAAAGATAACGGTCACATTTGTTACTTCTGATTTTGGGATAAAATTCTTCTAAGTATTCTATTTCTAACTATTTCACTAAATTACAAAAGAATTTGGTAAACACTTATTAATAACCTAAGGTTTGCTGATATAAATTGCGTTAGGGATAAGTCCGTCTTAGTACCAAACAGTTTAAGTTCGTGTAATCCCACTAAAAACATTTTCATATAAAATTTAGCCAATGACTCGCACTCTCAAAATTGTTCAGATCTCATGTAAAACCAACTTACTATACAAGGAATAGATTTAAAACAAAAATTGCGTCTCAAATTCTTTGCTACAAGGCCTAACTTTACAAACTCTTATATTTAAAATTAGCGAACTACCCCAGCTTCCCATGGGCATAAAACGTTCCTCTTGAATCACTCTATCTATTAAAAAAAACTGCATCAAAATCCGTTGCGTAGTTTAAAAGATTTAAACATACAAAGGGACAGAGAAAGCGACTTTGTTTTATACTATGTAGTGATCGTATATCATCTGCGAGAAAGTGTATATAATAAACAAATATTTATAAATAAAAGATACGAGAACTCGATCACAAACTTTCGATAAATAACAAAGACATGAAACTTCCATCAAAAAAAGGTGAGAATAAATGAGAATGAATTGGTATTACGTTAATAAAATCATAAAGGTTCCTTTGTAAAGTTTTCGGCGCTGGCGGGAAAGCACGTAGGTGTTTTACGGCTTAACCCGAGCACAAAGATCGAAAGCACAGAAAGATACTTTATTAGTTTTGTGCCTGACTTTTTAGGGTTCCTTATTCTGATCATGGAATAATAATACGAAGTCGCTACTGTACTTTGGTCCGTTCATACATTGGTTAGTTTATCTTCCGATAACGTTTTAAGAACTCTTAGAGCGAACGCGCACTGCAGCCGGACCGGCATTTTGCCGGATAAAGACATGGCTTGTTTTAACTTAAAGATACTTTTGTTACCAAGTAAAAACGTTACTTGGTAACAAAAGTATCGATAATTTGAGTGAAAAATAACATTGACCCGAGTTAACGATACCTAAAACGTAACGTAACCTTAGGGTAACGTTAATACTAGCTTTGTCTCTATCCGGTTCTTAAAAGCAGAATCCGGTTTGCGAAACGATAGTGGTTAAACCCCGCCACGACTATCTGCCGCACAGCTGCCGCTGGGTTAACTTATATTAACATAATAATATTTAACCGACTTCAAAAAAAGGAGCAGGTGCTTAATTCGTCGGAATGTTTTATTTTTTTATATATTAAGAACTAGCTGTTCCCCGCGGCTCCGCCCGCGTGGGACTCGGTTATATCGCGCCCAAAAGCCTATGTTTGACCTCAGGTCATTAACTACATCCCTACCAAATTTCATCCCTATCGGTCCATCCGTTTAGCCGTGAAGAGGTGACGACAGACAGACAGACTTTCGCATTTATAATATTAGTATGGATATTATTATTTTCTCCGCACCACTCTTTATTGACTAGTAGAAAAATGCTTTCACCTTTAAGTCCGCCCTTAACATTGTATTAAAGTTAAAAAATTAACACAAAAATAAATATTGTTTCATGGGTGCCATCTAAACCCTATTTTATTTGTGTCGGGGCAAGCCTTATTTCCCTTATTTCAATCTGGAGAGGAGCCAACTGTCGTGTACCGACTATGTTGGGATATCGAGCAGTTTTATTTGAAATATACTTCGCAGGGTTTAACCTTGACAAATCCAAAAAACCCAGTCAGATTATGGAAATTCGTCAGACAGGATTTAGATTTTTCATGCTTTCATCAGCGATTGATGGCAATCACCTGATGACTAAGATATAGCTCGCTGGCTTTATCTTCATTTTTACAGCCGCAGTCAGTCCACTGCTGAACAAAAGCCTCCCTTAAGTACCGGTTGGAAGCGGCCTGCATCTAGCATTAATCCTTCAGCTCCGAAGAGAACAATAGAACCCATAAAGTTAAGAGGTTTATGTAGTTTATTTAATTAAACTTAATATCAAATAACACCGTCGTTGTAACAAATGGCTACACTATAAAAGTTATTACCCTAGAACTTAGCTCTAGAAGTACTACGGATAGTGTAGCTATACGCTACGACGACGACGTGCTAAGACTTAGAGCTACGACAAAGCTGTAGCACTTGCTACACCGTAGATTCTGTTGCAGTTCTCGTAGCATTGCTACGCGCGGGCCGCGTAGCAATGCTACGAGAACTGCTACAGAATGGGCGCTTTGAAATAGTTTCATTTGGAGCACAAATATAGTAAGATACTAAATTCTTGAATTTATCATGATATTCTAAAGATTTTCAGTATGACCGGTTGGAAGCGGCTTGCATCCAACGCTTGCCTGCGATCTTCTTCGGGTCGTCTGACTACGAATCTAGTTGGTGGGTGTCCGACGCTGCGCTTGCCGGTGCATGACTTGACAACAAATCTTTGATTATCGTAACTTATATCAAATAATCAAAGCTTATATCATATTATAATAAATTTCAAATAACACGTATGTAATGTTGGCTGCATTTATGTACGGAAAAATGACCAGTCAGGTGCTATTCCTATAAAAACCTTTGATTCACTTTCAAAATTGTAAATCCTTAGTTTACTTACCTTTAGTAGTTTTAGTGCTAAGTTTGGTTAAGATCTTTGATCTTCTTTTTATTTCCTAATGTATATCTATTACCAGAATGTTAATCGCATTCGAACTAAACTTCAAGAACTTTCTTTAAACATTTTAAATTGTGATTATGACATAATTTGTTTGACTGAGACAAACCTAAATGATACAGTCTATGATGATGAATTGCTGGACTCTCGATATAATATTGTGCGTAGAGATCGTTGCTATTCTAATTCTATAAAAAAAGATGGTGGTGGCATTGCAAAAGCTTTAAAAAAAAACATTGGGTTTGTCCGTCAGACTTGCTGGGAGAGTGATGTAGAGGATCTGTGGATAAGTATTCGTTCCAATGTTAGCTCCAATAAAAAAGTTATTAACATTTGCTTGTGTTATCTTCCTCCGGATATTTCAGTCAATGACCGACAACACTTTTATAATAAATTATATAATACAGTGTTACACCTAGATGAAAATGAAGAATTTATATGTATAGGTGATTTTAATACTCCTGATTTGTCATGGACCAAGTCAATTTCTTCTAATATTATGCAACCAAGTCAACCTTCAAATCTAAAATCCACTCTTCTGGTAGATCTTATGTCCCTGTGCAGTCTGAACCAGTTTAATCATATTCCTAACAAAAATAACCGACTACTGGATCTTGTTCTGACTAATTCATCCCATCCTAAGATCACAAACGCTGATCCGCTGATACGTGTTGATGGTCATCATCCTAGTCTCCTGATCCAGCTTGATTTCAATAGCGACTTAACTAAATATATTAGATCTCCAGCAAGTAAGCGACTTAATTTTAATAAATGTAACTTCAATGTGATCCGTAATGAACTTAGTAATGTAAATTGGTCAGTCTTGTTATCTGGTTTGGAAATTGATGATGCAGTTGAAAGCTTTTACAGTCAATTAAGATACATTATTGTAAATCACACTCCTCTTGTCAAATATGCCTCACGAGAATATCCTGTTTGGTTTAGTGCTCCGCTTAGAAAATGCTTAGCTGAAAAAAAAAATACCATAAACGGTTTAAACAATTTAACAATCCCCGTGACTATGATACCTTTTCCCTTCTAAGAACAAGGTGTAATAAATTAATGAAGACCTGTTATGATGATTATTTATCTAGTATTGAAAATAGATTAAGGGATGATGTGATACCTTTTTGGAAGTATGTCAATGGAAAAAAAAAACATAATGCTATACCTGTAACTGTTAAGCTGGATGGAAGGGCCTCTTCAAATTGTATGGAAACATGCGAATTATTTGCCGAGTATTTTGGGTCTGTATATGAGTATTTGGCACCTAGCTTAATTGATGTCACCAGTGATCAACCTCAACACGGGAGCTCTATTATTCAGCCGCAAGTGACTGCAAGTGAGGTCCTCAAGAAAATCAAGGGACTTGACCCCAGCAAGGGGGCTGGACCTGATGCTATTCCGCCTTCATTTATTATTGCTTGCGGGGCCGAATTGTCTATACCTTTGTCAATTCTTTATAATATGTCACTTAAACTGGGTATTTTCCCTTCATACTGGAAAACTGCTTACGTTATACCCGTCCATAAGTCAGGTAGCCGATCACAATGTGAAAACTATAGGCCTATCAGCATCCTATCCCATTTTGAAAAAATATTTGAAAGCCTAATTTATGACGTCATTTTTTATCATGTTAAACCCGTGTTGTCAACAAAACAACATGGCTTTATGACTGCGTCTACAACAAGCAATTTATTGGAATATAAAGACTATTTGTGTAAGGCTTTTGCTAAAAGATTGCAGGTTGACTCAATATATACAGACTTTTCTAAGGCATTTGACAAGGTTAATCATGTCATACTCGGCTTTAAACTGGAGCGTTATGGCATACATGGAAACCTATTGCGCTGGATAAAATCCTATCTTGCTAATAGAAGTCAGTTGGTGGCTATTGCTGGCCATCTATCTTCGCCTATCAGTGCTTCTTCTGGTGTGCCGCAGGGCTCCCACTTGGGTCCTTTACTTTTCAACTTGTTTGTGCATGATCTGGCTGAGTGCTTGACCTGTCCTGCTCTAATGTATGCGGATGACTTAAAAATATATAATGTTGTGTCCGATAAAGCTGATGTCAAGTTACTTCAAGATAACCTCAACCTTGTCTCTAATTGGTGTAAAGTAAATCTTATGGTTCTGAATGAGTAAAAATGCTCTGTCATTTCATTCACAAATAAAAAGATTAAACTTGTATACGATTATTCAATAGGTAATCATAAGCTTGAACGCATGGATTCGATAAGGGACTTGGGTGTAATTTTTGATGTTAAGCTATCGTTTAGAAATCATTATGAGTATATAGTAACTAAAAGTAATAAACTGCTGGGCTTTATTTCAAGGAACACCAAGGAATTTAAAGATACTCGTGGTTTTAAATATCTTTATCTTGCCCTCATTCGAAGTGTTCTGGAGTATAACTCTGCGATATGGTCTCCTTTTTATAAAAATCATAGTGACCGTATTGAACGTGTTCAAAGAAAATTTTTGCGGATCCTCTCGTTTAGGACGGGTAATCATCGTAAACTAGCATCATATACTGAAAGACTTGAATTCTTTAATATTGTTTCTTTGAAAAATCGCCGTACATGCAGTGATTTGTTTTGTTTGTATAAAATTGTACATTCAATTATTGATGCTCCCCCTTTGTTGTCCCTCATTGGCTTTAATACGAGGTATAAATCCCGTAATTCTACAGACAGATTGTTTGCTCTTCAGATATATATAAATAATACTTCTTATTATAACCCAATAGTTAGAATGTGTAGAGAATTTAATGAGCTTGTCCTTGTCCACAGGTCCCTTGATATCTTTAACCTCTCCTTGCTCTCCTTTAAAAAAACAAATTTGTCAAGCTATTAATGTAACAAATTAATGCCTTGATTTAAATGGCACTATTATTGTTACCTATTGTTATTGTTTTGTTTTTCTTTTTTAATTATCACTACAGTGTTTGTGCAGTATGTGCTTTCACTGAAATATACAGCTAGTTATCATTTAAATACCTACGGGTATCTCAGTGTCTCAATAACACAATGTTTTTCTCCCTCTAACCAGAGATTAATTAATTAATTAATAGTTGTTCTAACTGCCTAGTAACATGTGATACTTTGTTTGTTAATCGCTTACTAATTTGCTCTCTGTACGAGTATATTCTCATAATTTGGTAATTATGTAAACACATGCTTAGAATTGTTACCTAGATTATAAGTGTGGTTTCTTATATATTTTTATTAATTGGTGGCAATTTGTTTTGTGTTTCAAATAAATAAATTAATTAATAAATAAATAAGTAATCAAAGACGTGTACAAGTAAACATGCGTAGCAAAATTAAACATTATGAACAAATCTTAAATTGTTATGCACGTAAGTGTCCTCATCCAACGTCACGTCTTGTGATTAACATTAATCCGAGTTCACGCGAGAAATATTCGCCATTTCGCGCGTGCCATTTCTTTGTAAGGCAGAAATTATGCAAACTTACTATCTGCGCCGCACTTAGCTCTCTTGGATGAATATGTATGAAGCGGGACACAAAAACATGCTTTTCATTTAGATTTTTTATTCATATAGACCACTTGGCAATTCACAAGTTGGATTTAATGAAAATTTTGACACAAAGTTATTGGTATAAGTAAAAAAAAGATTTTTTGAAACACTAAGTAAAAAAAAAAACGAGAGTTCTAGCCAGATTAATCTAAATCTATACTAATATAATAAAGCTGAAGAGTTTGTTTGTTTGAACGCTTATAACTTGAAAACTACTGGTTGGATTTGCAAAATTCTTTTTGTATATGAAAGCCTGATTCTTGTAGAAGGTTATAGGCTATAGTACATACACACTAATAGTGAGTGAACGGCTAGTAATCTATAATATGGTAATAATAACTATTGATAATACATAAGCAACATTCAATAATAATAAATGTGTACGTAAAAGATGAGTTTATTTGTAATTTTTAATTTACTCATTGAATCTATTGTGATACCGAGAAACAGACTCCATATTAATCAGGGGGCAACAATCCGTCTGCTATCATCTTCTGTCTCTTGGCTTCTTCTCTAGCCCTCTTCTCAGCCTCCTTTCTTTCTTCCTCCGCCTTCTCTTCAGCTGCCTTCTTCATAGCCATCTCGGCCAATACCTTCTGGTCCAATTTAAAGAAGTTAATAGGCTCCTTGATATATTTATGATCTTTATTATTCATATTCTCTATAAACTTTACATAATTAAAACTACCATCTTCAATATTAAGCGTTTTATCTTTAATGGCAAGTCTAATCCAGTCCACAAATTCTATATCTTGTAATGGTTCCCCCCAATTTTCTAGTTCAGTTCTTAGTAGTTCGAATTCTGTTACGCCAGTTTCTGCTTCGTCATCATGACCCAAAGCAGCGAAGGCTTTGGTCACTGCTAGCTCGAAATCATCTCCCCAACCCATCTTAGCTTCAATCATGAACAGCCATTCGTGATATTCTACAGTGTCGACTAAGTCGTCTTCTAGAAATTGAGCGTAGAGTTGGTTCACTTCTGCTGTTTTAGGATTGAAACCGAGTTTTCTTAACATGAGAGGAATGGCTTCTATAGGTACCTGCAACAATTGTTTAGAGATGAATCTGCTATGCCACGTGGCTATGTCTATATAAAAAACTGGACATTAATATACTCTTTCATTTGTAAAATACATTGACGCTGAGTTAGTTTTTATTTAATTCTAGCTTCAAATCTATTTTTAGCTTCGTCTCCTAACTGTAAACTATCTCTACCTGAAAATTTTCATCTACATGGGTAAGTAAATTTAATGAACCTTTCACCTTAGAAATGTCCAAAACTAAAGGGCATTAAGGAAACAAATTGGCGAACTAGCGTGTTAAGTATAACACTACTGAGATGAATCTAATACAAAAGGAAAACTATAGCTCTAGCCTGTGTTTTTCAGAGCTCCAAATGTCACTTATGGCTTAGAGTATTAAACCAACAGGAGAATCGCACGCGCACTTATTTCTATCTAAAAAAGTCTGCCACATTCTGCGTCTTGAGGAAACACACACAACAAATATTAACACTAATGCATTATTCAATGACGGCGCCACGCCCACACTAGACAAAATTATCCAACACATGCAAAAAATACACGCACACAGTCATTTACCCGGCGGTCGTATACATTTAGCAGAGGGGGTCGCCTGTCGGTGGCCACTCCGCTTATGGGACAACAGAGGAACATATGGTTTACACGTTATTGCAAAATCCAGCAAGCCTTTAACCTATTTAACCCGCGCGTACTCGTAACACGGAAAATTTGCAGCCAAATGCGCCATAAAACGGGTCAGCTTGCACTGCGCTGGATATAAATCACTGATGGTGAATACGCACATTTTTAATGGTCTGAGGTAAACAGACTTTAGGATTTATTATAAGCAGTATAGAATTTATAAAATTATTAGTTGTTGACCGCTGCTCCACCTGCGTGCTTGCTCGGTTATATTGCGCCAAAAAGTAGCCTATGCTTGAAGAGGTTCGACCCTCAGTCTATAACAATATCCATACCAAACTTCATCACTATCGATACAGCAGTTTAGCTGTACAGTAACAGTACGTAACAGACATACAGACTTACGACTTATAATATTAGTATGAATCCTACTGTCTTTTCTTTTTGTTGTGTTACACGCGGATGAGACTAGCCCGAGGCACCGGGAATGGAAACTTTTTATTCTTCATACGGCGAAGATAGCGGAGTGCTTTCGATGTGGTAGATGACACACAAGTTTCTGGTTCAAAAAGAGACAATGGAGTCTCACTACATCTCTTTCATATTCTCTATATAACACTGTTACGTCTGTTGCTTCGGAGTTCTTGGTCCGCTTTCCTGCTTTTTTTTACTACTCGACGACCTCCGTGGTGTAATAGTTAACAAGCCAGTCCGCTACTCAGGGGGTCCCGGTTTCGAACCCCCGTTGGGTTAGAATGAAAAATGATCTTTATCTTATCGACCTGGGTCTTGGATGTTTATCTATATACGTATTTGTTATATAAAATAATGTCGTTGAGTTAGCCCAGAACACAAGTCTCGAGCTTACTTTGGAGCTAGCTCAATCTGTGTTATTTGTCCCTATATATATTTATTTATTTACTCCATTTCGCAAGATAGAGTAAAGGAAAAAGAAGTAAGTCCTAGCCAAGAAAAAGATCTACGTCGTAAAATAGAGTACAAGGAAAAGTACCTTGTCAATATTATCCTCATCATGAGCCTTGAACATCTCCTTAAATTTGGCCAGATCTTCTGGTGTAAAGCATGCGGGCGGGGGCGGAATCTTCTTGGGTTTCGGAGGAGGCCCCATTGCTCCGCCTTTCACAGGGGGAGGAGCTGCTTTGGCGTCCTTACCTTGTGTAAAAAGTAATCACTTAGTTAAAGATCTCAGATTAATAGTGTCAGTGTTGTCAGAGTTATCAATCGACCCTGTATGCCCTGGTATCACTGTTTCAAAAATGGGGCACTGTCAATCTTATTCTTTACTAGCAACTCGCCCCGGCTTCGCATGGGCATAAAAACCTTCCTCTTGAATCATTCTATCTATTAAAAAAAACCGCAACAAAATCCGTTGCGCAGTTTTTAAGATTTAAGCATACATATAGGGTTATATGGACAGAGATCTCTGTTCTGTTATCTACCGATGTAAATCAAAATCTAAGAACCTAAAACATACCTTTCTTTCCTTTGGGAGGCATTTTGTATTATCTAGACACTGACAAAAGCAATTTAACAAAGCTGTACCAAATTAATGATGTTTTGTTTTACATTGAAAGGTTATATAAATAATAATCTATTTTTATACACGGACACATTTCTGGTTAATCTAGACGTTGTTAAATTTACTTGAACTGGGACATATAGCGCCTAAATATTGAAATACAATGGGGTGTAACGCACATAAATGAATGACACTTTGTTTTTTTACAATTATCAAAGGATTTATATCTCTCTACAGTCAAATAAAAAAAAATCACATGATATTTAGAAATCACGGTAAAAGCCATACTTAGATTTAAATGCCTTGAACCGCGCGCGATTTAATATTTCTAGGTAAAAGAATAGATTTAAACAAATTCGTTTATTGAAACGTTTCGTCTGGTTTCCCTGTAAAAATGGTAACGGAGGTTAGGGCAATCTCTCCATTGTAATACCAGTACCGCCATATTTAGGCCATAATTAAAAGCGTACCCTGGGCCTCTGAAGCGTAAGCTGAAATGCAACCAGGAAACACGCTCGGACGTAGAAGAATGGATTTTAAACTCATTGAACCTAATAATTACTACCAAGATGATCAAACCACAAACACAAGCGGTCTAATAGTCAGTCACTGGCCCGGATAATAGTGTCCAGTTGTTTTCCAAAACCACTTTATTGAGAACTCTTCTCTGCCCACACATAACGCCTTGCCACGTATCTTTTCTAAATGGATTATCCACGTTTGTTGCTCTAATTTGATTCACAGGCGTCGTAACGTTTAATTTCGACCAAGGTAGCGGCAGAATTATTGCTCGGAAGTTCCAATAAATTGCCCCAAATTGCGAGGAGTGACAAAACGGTTATATGTATCGTCGTAAAGTTATTCTTCCACTCTGGTGTGAGTGCTAAGGTTTTGTAAACAGGATATACCATGGATGAAAATAAAAAAAATCACTTTTTATCCGACTACTGCCAAATGATAAAGTGTTTGTAGTTTTGTATGTTAATCTGGCGTTTCGTAACTTCTAAACTTCTGTATATTAGCTAGGACCGAATTACCCATTCGTGTCTAAGCTTTGGCACTAATCACGGTAAAGATAGGAGCACCAACCCCGCTCCTATCACTGGGATCCAGCCTGAAGCGTACCAATCCCTCGTCCGTGCCTAACTATGTTAATCTACAGTTACATTTGAACACATATTAAAATTATCAACAGCAATATCATATCAAATACTAATAAAGGCCATGTTAAATCACTAGAGCACAATACACGTCTGCACCGCTCGGCGAACCCAAGGAGAAGAGAGCGTTACCCTCATACTCACCCCGACACTACTACTGCCAAGAGGGGTTTACCTGTAGTGGGGAGATATCTGTCACGTGATGTTACCGGGCGCTAACATGTACGTTATTGAAGTCAAACTAGGTGGTGACTAATGCAATCTTCTGCCACCGCCATTATTATATATTATAGATAGATAGATATTATAATTTTTTGCCTATTCGTCGAAAATTTTGGCAAATACGCAAATACGCAATCGCGAATAGCAAATAGCCATGTGTGTGTTGTAGGCTTGTAGGTACCACCGTATTAAATAGATAGATGTATTTTATGGTGACGAAATACCGTTCGCTAGTTTACAAATATTTTAAGTAACCTACATACCTACCTATTTAATATGTGATTACGAGGTAGGTACACCTACAAATACCTATAATGAATTAATAATGAAACGTTAAGTGCAGTGCTTACCCATAAAGTTGAAAGCAATTTTAATGTACAAACTATTTCCTTAACCACTTTTATAATAGGTTTAGTTAACTACTTACTCGATTTATCACTGAGCAAAACAATATTGCAGAAAGGTACTAACTGGCTAGTCGTAGGCTCAAGAGAATAGATAATCCCAATCCCCACTTATTATTATAAATGCGAAAGTGAGTTTGTTGTATATTTTGTATGTAGGCCAGGGCCCTTACTTACTATCATCTCTAAAAACCATGCAAAATCCAGTGAGTAAGCGAGACAGCGCAATACATGCTGTAAGGTGACATCTCCCTTACAGGAACTTGCATGGTTTTTTTTAGAGATGATAGTAGGCCACCAGGTTGGCCTAAGCAAGGAAGCATGTACAGGTGGCCTACTACCATCTCTTAAAACCATGCAACACAGATTTATTATAGACTAGTTTACAAAAATGACTACTTAATTTATAAAAGTGTGCAATGCAAGAACGAGTGAGTAAGTGAGACAGCGCAATACATGATGTAAGGCGACATCCCCCTTATTCACTGGATCTTGCATTGCATGGTTTAAAAGATGGTGATATGATAAGCCACCTGATGTATGATGAACGAAATAAACATAGAACTAGGAACGCGGCTCTAATAGAAGTAGCATGACAAGCTAAACTGTCTTACCACTCATACACGATATTTACGTGTATGCCATCCTGGGGTTCACAGTCTACTAATGTCTATTGCGGAGTATATACAAGGACAACAAAAAAAATATATTTTGGGTATTAATGCCGATTTATGCCTTTACAATATGTAAAAATAATTGTATAAATCCAAATATGAGTTCTCCTGATACTTCTTTTTACGTTTAATACAAGTTAAAGCCTTATATTATGTAAAATACTACAGCATACTCAACGCCATTTTGAATGAAAAAAATATTATTCAGTCAAAAGCATGTGCTAAGCATAGTGTTGTTGCTCTTACGTTTCTTTCGTCAAGTATCGATAAACAAAGTTAGGAGGCGAGTTTGGAGTTAAATTCGGGATTAATTATCAACATAATTCTTGTAGGTAAATGTCAACGGGAAATGAATGAAGAAACCAGTTTCCGAAATTGCTAGTGTTACCATTAAATTCCGGAAGATGCCAATTATTCTTGTTTGTAACGTCTTACTAAAAATGTTGACATATTATATGACAATCTTCGGGATCGAAGAGAAAAGACGAAATGTCTGGTTTTCTTATTTTCCTGTGACATTTCAAGTAAAACTAGACGTGGGGTTTAACGTCAAACCCAGAGAGATGGTTAAGAAAAATCAGATAATTGGATTTTCAAGGTCCAATGGACTACAAAATCATAACAGTGGCATTCACGCTATTTTTAACCCAAAAAGAAGGATATTATAAGTTTGAGTGTCTGTCTGTGGTAATGGATAAAGCAATTTCAGTTTAGTTTTTTTTTTTAACTAACGGTGACTTATGTGCGAGTGTTTTTAGATATATGTTTGATGAAAATCGGTTTGTAACTTGTGGGGGTGAAAGGGGAAAAGAATAACCGCATGCCTGCAAATATATACTCGAGTGGGGTCTGAAATTAAAACGTATCACTTTCACAGTACAAAATAAAATGTTCAATGAAAATAGGTTAAGCTGTGAAAAAGCTCTAGGGGTATTAGTGGGGAAAATACCTAATGCCTGGAAAATATATGGGTGAGGGGGAGAGGGGGAGAAATAAGTCGAACTACAGACAAAATTGTCATTTCATTAATTTTTTTATCAAAACAATGATGCCAGGCCTTAGAGGGTCCAATGACCCTGTGACGCAAGTGTGCAGGGTGAATTGAGCTTTTACCCACTTGATATGAATTAATAATCAAAAAGGGAAACGGACGCAATATAAAACATTACAGCAGCTATTAAACATTAGTTCTACAGTATATTAGGTCGATTGACTTAAGAAGGTACTAATACATTATGCAAGCAACTTGAAAACGTTAAATCAAGCATGACTAATAATGCGCCACGACGTCAAGCTGGCACGTCTTGGGTTTGCCCCTTCCACCATACCATGCCCCGGGGGAGGTGGCATGGTCAAGACACCTGTTTCCACGAGACGTGATCGTATCACCGCAGGCCACTCTTTTGAAGCTTATCTATCTGCCATGTTATGGATATGAAGGCTGTCCCGAACGTGGTGGGAGTTTCTAACGCGGTCTTTTCGCGATATTTCACACATCCAGCGCAGCGGACAGTTCTAATGATGGTTATATAGACCTGACCCTTGAGCCTGACCGGCATTCTGGAATCACAAGTGAAACCAGTCATCTCAGGCCATTATGCTCATGATCCTGTTTGCTTCGACTTCTGGTTATTTTTTCATATTGTTTCATGATATACTTATCGTATGGAGTCTGGCTAATGACCACCACCGCCAGATGCATTGTTTGTGACTTAATATTTTAATAAATAGTATTCTTCATGTCAGACCATGCTAGCCCATACAGATATAAACAGTAAATTATGATTAAATTTAAAAAGTGTAATAAAATCAAATATTAATCATCATCATCATCATCACAATAATATACAACGTATTCTCGATATATCGATGTTACGCGAATCTGTTACTTCACTAATTTTGCCTGCTGTCATGTCAAAATGGCAACAAATAGACGTAATAATTATACAAATGGAATGAGTTATTACTTTTTAGAGTGACGATAAGCATTGAACATCGTGTCTCTGTCACTCTAAAAAATATATATATGGCCATCGCGTGAAAACACATTATTATCTCACTAATGATACAAACCTATGAATTATAATGAATTAGATGGGGTCGTGCGATTGGCAAGTCGTCCTGGTTATTTAGAAGATTAGAAGATGTTTTTAAGTTAGCTTATTACGCAACAAGCGACCCATCCCGGCTTTGCATGGGCATAATAACCTTGCTCTTAAATCACTCTATCTATAAAAAAAAACCGCATCCAAATCCGTTGCGTAGTTTTAAAGATTTAAGCATACAAAGGGATATAGGGACAGAGAAAGCAAATTTGTTTTATACTATGTAGTGATAACCGTAAACAAGAGGTCCGCTTAAGAAGGGACTGAATAAATTAACCGGCTTGGTATTACATGGATCTCACAACTTTTGACGGTAGAACAACTAAGTGAGACTTGGAATTTTTATAAGTTTTGTTTGATGGTATCTCATTTCTTTTTGTAGATTACAGGGAACTACTTTACGACATACATATTGCCTCTTGATAATGCGGGCGAAGTATAAGTATGCAGGTACACTGGTTCGTTCACTGCGAATGTAACTTTGTTATCCTACATATTACAAAGTTATTTATGCAGTTGGTGTATCTAGAAAACTGGACCGAAATTGCAAAATATTTTAGTTTTCCCTTGGGTTATACACTAAACATTAATTACATTCTAAATTTGAAGCTTATGTATATACTGCAGTGCCACTACCGCGCTCCAAGATTCTTGCTCTGACTGCAACAACGCAATTTTCTGATATAACTGCAAATCTATTAACAGATTTGGTACTTAACATTTGGTCACAGCCTAGAGGACCTATGGATACCAGCTCATTAAGATTAGTTCAGTTTATCATATTCAGTGCTGTTATTTGAAAGAGCGAGTAAAATTAATTTTATAATGTTGCTCTAGTTAAGAACTTAAGTAAACTGAAATAGAGAAGACATATATCGGGCATTAATGCATACCAATTTTCCAGTCAGAATTTCAAAAGAGAATTTTATTGTAAGGACACTCATCTATAAGTAGTTACATATAAATTCGAGGATGGCTTCGTTTTCCTGTCTATCTATTTAATTAGATCATGTATTCAAACCTAACAATAAATAATAGTACTTACTAGTAATATCACGCTAGTGACACTCCAGGTATCAGTACTGTTATCTATTCTGTGGTATCACAAGCGTAAATAGACTTCCCGGCCTTATTTTATATTATAATTATATACAATATATTTATTTTTATATCTTCGCTCTAGCGTGTTTTTCCCGGTTGCATCTTCAGTTTACGTTTCAGAGCCCAGGGTACGCTATTAATCATGGTTCAATGGAGCGATTGACGTCTAACCTATGTATCCTATTTATTTATATATATTAGTAATTATAAATAAAAAAATAGTATGTACTTGGTAAATAACAGTCGTATTGAGAACGAGAAGGTATCTTTATCTCCAGAACAGACCAAAACCTACGCTCAAACATTACAAACGGCAATACCGTACGATACACTTCGAACTTTATTACGAATGTGAACTTTTTTCTATTGCTCGAGAATATACATGGAAATATAATTATTTCCAGCTCAAACTCATCATCTTTTTGTGTAGGTGACACGGTCAATCGACCATGCTATACTGGTGTCAAGAGTTCTTCGGCCTCTCCCGGCCTCTGACATGGTTCCTTTAACGACTACCAAATGGTAGCTGGGACCAACCAAAAGGTTAAAGCCTTATATTATGTAAAATACTACAGCATACTCAACGCCATTTTGAATGAAAAAAATATTATTCAGTCAAAAGCATGTGCTAAGCATAGTGTTGTTGCTCTTACGTTTCTTTCGTCAAGTATCGATAAACAAAGTTAGGAGGCGAGTTTGGAGTTAAATTCGGGATTAATTATCAACATAATTCTTGTAGGTAAATGTCAACGGGAAATGAATGAAGAAACCAGTTTCCGAAATTGCTAGTGTTACCATTAAATTCCGGAAGATGCCAATTATTCTTGTTTGTAACGTCTTACTAAAAATGTTGACATATTATATGACAATCTTCGGGATCGAAGAGAAAAGACGAAATGTCTGGTTTTCTTATTTTCCTGTGACATTTCAAGTAAAACTAGACGTGGGGTTTAACGTCAAACCCAGAGAGATGGTTAAGAAAAATCAGATAATTGGATTTTCAAGGTCCAATGGACTACAAAATCATAACAGTGGCATTCACGCTATTTTTAACCCAAAAAGAAGGATATTATAAGTTTGAGTGTCTGTCTGTGGTAATGGATAAAGCAATTTCAGTTTAGTTTTTTTTTTTAACTAACGGTGACTTATGTGCGAGTGTTTTTAGATATATGTTTGATGAAAATCGGTTTGTAACTTGTGGGGGTGAAAGGGGAAAAGAATAACCGCATGCCTGCAAATATATACTCGAGTGGGGTCTGAAATTAAAACGTATCACTTTCACAGTACAAAATAAAATGTTCAATGAAAATAGGTTAAGCTGTGAAAAAGCTCTAGGGGTATTAGTGGGGAAAATACCTAATGCCTGGAAAATATATGGGTGAGGGGGAGAGGGGGAGAAATAAGTCGAACTACAGACAAAATTGTCATTTCATTAATTTTTTTATCAAAACAATGATGCCAGGCCTTAGAGGGTCCAATGACCCTGTGACGCAAGTGTGCAGGGTGAATTGAGCTTTTACCCACTTGATATGAATTAATAATCAAAAAGGGAAACGGACGCAATATAAAACATTACAGCAGCTATTAAACATTAGTTCTACAGTATATTAGGTCGATTGACTTAAGAAGGTACTAATACATTATGCAAGCAACTTGAAAACGTTAAATCAAGCATGACTAATAATGCGCCACGACGTCAAGCTGGCACGTCTTGGGTTTGCCCCTTCCACCATACCATGCCCCGGGGGAGGTGGCATGGTCAAGACACCTGTTTCCACGAGACGTGATCGTATCACCGCAGGCCACTCTTTTGAAGCTTATCTATCTGCCATGTTATGGATATGAATGTCATGTCAAAATGGCAACAAATAGACGTAATAATTATACAAATGGAATGAGTTATTACTTTTTAGAGTGACGATAAGCATTGAACATCGTGTCTCTGTCACTCTAAAAAATATATATATGGCCATCGCGTGAAAACACATTATTATCTCACTAATGATACAAACCTATGAATTATAATGAATTAGATGGGGTCGTGCGATTGGCAAGTCGTCCTGGTTATTTAGAAGATTAGAAGATGTTTTTAAGTTAGCTTATTACGCAACAAGCGACCCATCCCGGCTTTGCATGGGCATAATAACCTTGCTCTTAAATCACTCTATCTATAAAAAAAAACCGCATCCAAATCCGTTGCGTAGTTTTAAAGATTTAAGCATACAAAGGGATATAGGGACAGAGAAAGCAAATTTGTTTTATACTATGTAGTGATAACCGTAAACAAGAGGTCCGCTTAAGAAGGGACTGAATAAATTAACCGGCTTGGTATTACATGGATCTCACAACTTTTGACGGTAGAACAACTAAGTGAGACTTGGAATTTTTATAAGTTTTGTTTGATGGTATCTCATTTCTTTTTGTAGATTACAGGGAACTACTTTACGACATACATATTGCCTCTTGATAATGCGGGCGAAGTATAAGTATGCAGGTACACTGGTTCGTTCACTGCGAATGTAACTTTGTTATCCTACATATTACAAAGTTATTTATGCAGTTGGTGTATCTAGAAAACTGGACCGAAATTGCAAAATATTTTAGTTTTCCCTTGGGTTATACACTAAACATTAATTACATTCTAAATTTGAAGCTTATGTATATACTGCAGTGCCACTACCGCGCTCCAAGATTCTTGCTCTGACTGCAACAACGCAATTTTCTGATATAACTGCAAATCTATTAACAGATTTGGTACTTAACATTTGGTCACAGCCTAGAGGACCTATGGATACCAGCTCATTAAGATTAGTTCAGTTTATCATATTCAGTGCTGTTATTTGAAAGAGCGAGTAAAATTAATTTTATAATGTTGCTCTAGTTAAGAACTTAAGTAAACTGAAATAGAGAAGACATATATCGGGCATTAATGCATACCAATTTTCCAGTCAGAATTTCAAAAGAGAATTTTATTGTAAGGACACTCATCTATAAGTAGTTACATATAAATTCGAGGATGGCTTCGTTTTCCTGTCTATCTATTTAATTAGATCATGTATTCAAACCTAACAATAAATAATAGTACTTACTAGTAATATCACGCTAGTGACACTCCAGGTATCAGTACTGTTATCTATTCTGTGGTATCACAAGCGTAAATAGACTTCCCGGCCTTATTTTATATTATAATTATATACAATATATTTATTTTTATATCTTCGCTCTAGCGTGTTTTTCCCGGTTGCATCTTCAGTTTACGTTTCAGAGCCCAGGGTACGCTATTAATCATGGTTCAATGGAGCGATTGACGTCTAACCTATGTATCCTATTTATTTATATATATTAGTAATTATAAATAAAAAAATAGTATGTACTTGGTAAATAACAGTCGTATTGAGAACGAGAAGGTATCTTTATCTCCAGAACAGACCAAAACCTACGCTCAAACATTACAAACGGCAATACCGTACGATACACTTCGAACTTTATTACGAATGTGAACTTTTTTCTATTGCTCGAGAATATACATGGAAATATAATTATTTCCAGCTCAAACTCATCATCTTTTTGTGTAGGTGACACGGTCAATCGACCATGCTATACTGGTGTCAAGAGTTCTTCGGCCTCTCCCGGCCTCTGACATGGTTCCTTTAACGACTACCAAATGGTAGCTGGGACCAACGGCTTAACATGCATTCCGAAGCACAGAATCATCTTTATTATCAGACAGTCAGGTGATTCAAGCCTGCAATGTCCTAACCAAGCTGAAAACAACTAAATAAGCTCCCACGACCCCTGGGTCTAACAGGCTCAGACTGCTTAGTAGGTCGGAGTGGAAATACAGTGCATTTGTACTAAGCCTTAATCCTGAGTCATAATGTCTTTTTTGTTTGGTTTTGCAATAAGAAAAGTTTGTGAACTCATTCCATAATGTGTGTATTTGGTGACCGTCCCCCCCTCCTACCCTCCCTTACCTCAGCCCTTACCCCCCGCAAACGGCGCGCTGGGTTCCCATACATTTAATGTCATATGTTACATCTATCTTAAGTGACGCAATTATTTTTTTTAAATCTATGGAAATAAACGAACAAAACGCAGATGCATGCCTGACGCGACGACGACGCCGACTTTGACAAGTGTGTATGAATGTGACAGTGTGATTGTATGTAGTCAAATTGTCGTCGTTTATCGTCGAGTTTTCTTTTCCGTTTACATTACAATCGACGAATTATTATTGAAAACTTAATAAAATCTCATCCTTTGTAACATATTTAGTAATAAATAAAGATGGTTGCGAGAGTAGCCGGCGTTTTCGATGAGAAACTTACCGAAGCCATCGCCAACTCAAAGATCTTGGTCGTAGGTGCCGGTGGTATAGGTTGTGAAATCTTGAAGAATCTCGTGCTCACAGGTTTCCCACAGATAGAAATTGTAAGTCATCCATATCATTTAAGAGTAGAGTAAACTTATTACATTTTCCTTGGATTCGAATGCCATTTGTGTTACAGATTGATTTTGCCTTGGGATAGTGACGTAGGACACCGTAAAATGCCGTCACGCACATACACTTATATCATTTTATTTTCGAAAGTACTATGTGTCTTGTTCTCTTCTCCAATTTAACAATAAACCACCTCTTTGAATGGTGTAACAAAGAGAATAACAGAGGTCTCCATTTACCCCTACTTCTTAGAAATTCGACTTTGGCTTGTGAGGACCAAAATGTTTAAATTTTTTTACCTCTGTCTGTTTGCTTATTCCAACATAAGAAAATGCACAGTTCTGGTCAAAATCACCTGTAATCACCCTGGTAATCACCAAGTGAGTGACAAAAAATTGAAAAAAACACATTGTATGGGTAAATTTTTTAGAATGCCAACCCTGTAGGAATCTTTGCACACCCTTGAAGACTCCCATTATGTAGTCAAATTGATTACTTTATTTATTTTGCAGATAGATCTGGACACAATAGATGTGAGCAATCTCAACCGTCAGTTCTTGTTCCACAAGGAACACGTTGGTAAATCAAAGGCCCAGGTGGCCAAGGACAGTGCTCTCAGCTTCAACCCCAACGTGAACATTGTTGCCCATCACGACAGCGTCATTAGGTAAGTTTTAGTTTAAAAACTAGCTCCAGAGTTTTAGCAGCCCTTAGTGTGTTTTCTTTGTCCAAGCATGTGTCCTAGTTACATTTTATCTTTAGCTTACTCTTCAGAGCCCAGGGTACGCTTTATGGTAACGATTGTATGTAGCGATAACAGGTGTCACAAACACAACTAACTGTATCTAATATCTATGTAATTAGTGATCATGGCAGAGTAGGCACTCTCTAGTTTTAATAAAAGCTTATTATAATTTACTTGCAGTCCATCCCTGCTTTGCCCATGGTACATACATAGCCTATGTCACTCAGGGTGAATATAGTAGTTTTCTAATGGTGAAAGAATTTTTTAAATTGGCACAGTAGTTTTTGAGTTTATTTATTTATTTATATTACTAAACACACTAGCAGCATATGAAGCTGATGCATGTGCATCTTAAGTTTGGAGATTTCATACATTGTCTAATCTATTTTTAAAAGCGTTGAGTTATTTATATTAACACAAACATACAAAAATACAAAATCTTTCCTCTTTATTATATTAGTATAGAAGTATAGATTTAAATCTAAATAATTATTTCCAGCAATGACTATGGAGTGTCATACTTCAAACAGTTCAACATTGTTATGAACGCATTGGACAACCGCGTAGCGCGCAACCACGTCAACCGAATGTGTCTCGCTGCAAATGTGCCCCTGGTCGAGACAGGAACAGCTGGTTATGCAGGACAGGTATGAATGAATGAACTTATCATATCAGATTTAAAGAAACTCAGCTTTGTGGGCCACAGTGCAAATAAAAGAGAAGGCTTAGGTTGTGACGTATAGAGATGTGATATGGATGGCTAAAGACAGAGAGACGTGGAAATTACTCCATTAAAGAGATAAATAGAATAGAATAGAAAAAACTCTTTATTGCACCAAACAAATGTATACATAATTTTTAACTAGGTTAGGTACAAAGGCGGACTTGTTGCAGATGTTAAGCAGATTTGTTCGGAGCTCTTTGTCATTTGGAGTGAATCCTCCAGTGAGCGACTCTACTCATCATTTAAAATTAGAAGAATGTCTTTCCTTTTTAACGCTTTTGATATGAGCGTGTTGTCAGGTCAGCAGCCAGTTCATTAGGTTGGACCTCTAGTTTTCCTTGGTATTTCACCAAAGCCATTTTTAATCTCTTCACGGACTGTGTTCGCTTGTAGCTCCCAATGTATTTCAGCATTGGTTATAAACTACGGCACAGCACTTATGTTTCTCAGTAATATATTTTGCATTCTCTGCAAGATACAGATGTTAGTGTTACTGCAACTACCCCACAATTGTATGCCATTCAAGTTATATATAAGGAGCTAATTATCCAGTCAATACGCTTAATATATAATAAATATATAGCAATAATATTCATCAGGTGGAACTCATCAAGAAAGGCCTTACCCAATGCTACGAATGCCAGCCAAAGGCCCCACAGAAGTCGTTCCCAGGTTGCACCATCCGCAACACACCGTCCGAGCCCATCCACTGCATCGTGTGGGCCAAACATCTGTTCAACCAGTTGTTTGGCGAGGAGGATCCCGATCAAGATGTCAGTCCGGACACCGCTGATCCTGAGGCAGCGGGTGATGCTGGTTCCTCGGCATTGTCTTCAGAAGGCACTAACGCAGGTAATTGTATAGTCTAAGCGATGCCTTAATGTAAAAAAATTGACTGTTAATCTGGTTTGTTGGCTCCGGCTTAAAAATAGAACATT